>OY728136.1:512495505-513804256 GCA_963277665.1 Viscum album | reverse complement strand
CTCTACTGTTCTAATATCGAGGGACATGAGTAACTTCTGGCCGATATTTTAACATGTCCATTTGCTGGAGAGTTCATTCCAACAATGGTATGAGCTCTGGCTTTCTAATGAAATTTTCAATGTTGATCTTCTTGATGACTACTTCAGAGTCCCATTTCACATGCAAATTGGTCACATCAATCTTGAGGGCTAGCTCGAGGGTGGTAATTAGAGCTTCATACTATGCCTCATTGTTGGTGCTTCTTTCTAACAACATGAATGAATATGGAAGAATGGCCTATAATGTCGTAATAAAGACACTACTTAGGCCTACTCTATTGAGTTAGGGGTCATTGAGCCTTCTGCATGTGGGGCTCCTGGAAGCACCATCGATGTTCATTTTC
Organism: Viscum album; assembly: GCA_963277665.1. Lineage (NCBI taxonomy): Eukaryota > Viridiplantae > Streptophyta > Magnoliopsida > Santalales > Viscaceae > Viscum > Viscum album. The sequence goes on along the minus strand of OY728136.1, from coordinate 513,803,873 downwards.
CCACACGACATGGATTGATCTTCTAATAGAATCACTTCAACGGGTAAATAGAGGTCTAAGGACTGGTCCACAGGAGATGTATGGGTAGTAAGGATGTCTTCCAATGATTTAACCTTAATATCCTTCTATGGAATAAACCTGATGTCGAACTGCTGGAGCATCACTGCCCCCCGAGCTAGACAACTTGTCAACATGAGGTGGTTGAGGATGTAAATCAGTAGATCTATTCATGAAATCAATTGTACCTCGTGGTGTTACAATTAATGTCAACATTTATGTACTGCAAATACGATCACAAGGCAGCTATTCTCGGTTGGGGGTATCTGGTCTCCGTATTGAGGAGCATTTGATTGAGGTAGTAAAGACTATTCTCTATCCCCTCATTGTTCTTCTGGTTGAGAAGGGTGCCGAGAGACCATTCCAGGGAGGTCACGTAAAGGACCAAAAGCTTTCTAGAGATAAGTGGAACTAATACTAGAGGCTAGAGAAAGTACTGCTTGATTACATCAAAAGTATTATGACATTCTTTATCCCACTCATCGACAGTTCCTTTCTTCATGATCCATGAAAAGATCTTACACTTTCCATACAGATTTTCGATGAATCTGGGTATGTAGGACAAGTGGCCTTGGATTCCTATGTGCTCCCAAATATTACTCAGTGGAGAGATATGGCTGATAGTTATGATCTTTTCTAGGTCGATCTTGATGCCCCAATATCTGAAAAAAAATCTGAGAAACATTATAGAGGTGACCCCGAAGGTGCACTTCAATGGTTTCATCTTCAGGAGGCTAGAATGGAGGAACTTGAATAGTCTATCAAGGTCTTTTATATGGTCATGTTGCTGGAGATATTCTACCACCATGAAATCCACGTAAAATTCCACCAATGATCCGAGGATCGGTTTAAATATGTGATTCATTTCCCACTGATGGGTGGAACCTGCATTCTTTAAACCGGAGGGGATGACTTCGTAACAAAAAGTACCTTGTGGTACCTTGAAGGCTATAGAATCCACATCATTGGGGGCCATTTGAGTCTGGTTATTCTTGTAGTATCCATCCTTGAAGAATATGTCTTGGAAACTAGTTATAGCATCGATCAACAATTCTATCTCTGGAAGGGAAAAATCTTCCTTCACACACTAATGGTTGAGATCTCAGAAGTCGATGTTGACTATGATCTGTCCATTCTTCTTCCGAACTGGTACAATGTTGGCTATCCATTTGGGTTACTAGACCTCTTTAACTAAATTGGATATGATGAGCTTATCCAATTATGCCTCAACCATGGAACTCTGAGAAGCATGAATCTTCCTAGGAGGATGCTTGAACCCGCAGTAATTTACCAAGAGACCGAGGCATTGGACGGAGACCTAAGGCTCTAGTCCTAGAATCTCATCATCAATATAGGAGAATACATCATAATGTTGTTTAAGGAAATCGATGTACTATAGCTACTCCTCGAGGGTCATAGTGGCATTGATTAGTGTGGATTTCGGGTCTGCCTCGCTATCGAGATTCACCTGTACAAATTCCTCAACTGTGGCAGAGACGCCATCTTCAAAGGTAGGGGAGAATCCTCTAAATTGTCTTCTTCACTTATGGAGGAGGAATCCTTGGTAGTAGGATTCTCCTCTGAGTCGATAAATCCCACTAGGAGGATGTTACTTGTCTGAGCGGTGGTGGATACCACATCGGGGGACTCCTATGTTGCCGAAACCATAGTGATGAAGGTTGTAGATCTCATCCCATCAGGTCTTTGTCCCAAGGAGACATGATTGATGATATTGAATAAAGAGTGTTGTGTCGGCTTGAGCTCGTTTATCTCAACCCTATGAAATAAGCAACTGTGACATATTTTCATTGCCATGTGCGGACATCCCGATACCTTGTGGGAGTTGAAGGCTCTGGGAGCACCCATGACTGATTCGTGTAAGAGTATGAGGTGATCTTTAGGCGTCACTTAGACATGGAAATGTGTTCCCCCCAAATTATAAGAAAAAATGAAGCATTTTCCAATGTCCAGGGTTGTAGCCTCCAATCGGTGTATTGGAACGATGTAGGCATCATCTAGATCTATCCATGGGTTAGTCGTAGTCGTAGCATGATCGACCTCATTAGTCTGAATATGCTTATCTTTTCTCTTATAGTAGTCGACATCCAAATAGCAGTCTTAAAAAGTGGGAATGGGAGATGCATCACCTTGTAATATGCCCACTAGAACATTAAGGGAGTAATTGAGGCACTGGTGATATGATGAAAAAACATCCACATGCAGGTGGAGCCACAACCTACCCATTAATGTGTTGTAAGTAGTGTCCTGTGAGACAACCATGAACTCAGTACTAGAAAATAAGCCACTAAACTAGGTCTTCCAGTAGATCATTCAGACCGATGTATCTTTCTTCCTATCATAACCATGGATTCTTAGGTAACATGGACTTAGATCATTCTCAAAAAACCCCATTTCTCATAGTGTCTGAGTTGTGATTAGGTTAATTCCAGAGCCAGGGTCGACAAGACAGCAACAAACCTCCATACCATTGAACTAGATGGTGATGTACAGTGGAAGAATGTGCCCCATTATGGTAGAACCTTTATCTTCTTCAGAGAATTATATGATGGCCTGATATTAAACATTCTCGACTGTCGCAGCATGGAAGGCTTCTGTAGCTCCTACCTCAGTCTCAAACTGGAGGGGGCTTCATAAAGCCTCAATGAGGGCCTCACACATATCTAATGACAGGAGAAGGTCCTCAAGTATGGATAGAATTGTAGGAATGATGAAAAGATTCTTGAGGACATCATACTTCCATGCCAGACATGAAATTCTACTTACATGAGGTTGCTTAATGACAAGAGGTATGGCAGTTCCTACCGGCTGGACGTGCGGCTGATTGGTGCTAGAAATATTCCACTCCTCACTAGTCAAAGCCTTTTGAGTGAATACTAGATGTAGAGGATGGTCAAAATCAAAGTGTGGTAGATCGTAATGTAGTCGAGGTAGATCCGTATGATCTAACAACACGGACGGTGGTGAAGGCGGACCTGATGTCACCAGATGAGAAGGTCGCGTATGTCAAGCTTTGCATGGGGCCCGCTGCCTAGTTTTGGTAGCATGCACATCCTGTCTTGTAGTGATGACGGAATAACTCTGATATCCCATATAGTCGCGGCTTCATTGACCTTGATGATGGTAGGGGATGTTGGGAGGATCCTCCCAGCGCTACTGATCATCAGAAATTATATAGGGGTTTACTAGCTATACGATATTAACCAAGGAGTACCCTTGACTATTTCTTGTAGGGGTTTCCACTGCTGGATGGATTCTGGCAGGGATCTCCATCTCCAAAGGCATGAAATCGTCGAGAGTATGAGATGACGATGGAATTGGAAAAGGATTTCTCGTTCCCTTACATCTCTAGTGTTTTCTCTTAGGGGAGAAGATGATTGAGTCAATGATGCAGAAGTAGTAGTTGCAGCTTCTGAAGGCTGTGACTAATTCAAAAAAGAACAGATGATACCATAGGCATGGGTGACTGTTTGACGAGCCATCGAGTCACCATACTTCTAGGACCCACAACTAGAAATCCGATGCCACTCACCCTCATTGTCACTACTATTGTCTGGCCTCATGAAGACACATGAAACCTATGCCAGAGCTAGGCCTCACCAGACTATGTTTTTATCCACCAGTTCTAAATTATAATATTAAAAAATATAGCATTGTTTGAGGTTGTACCCCAGGATCCGGTGATAGGGGCAGTAATGCGGGTGATCAGTGAGATTTGCCTCTTCTGGCCTCCTACACTCAGGTATATGTGAAATCTCTTGCACCAAGGCACTGCATAAGTAGTCGAGGAAAAGTTCCTCGTTATACGATTTGGTCTATTTTATCCTATTCAAGAAGGGGGCCCTTGGAGCTTGACCCTGACAAGGGGTATGGTGAACTTGTCATGGAGGCAGAGCCTAGTTTTCTCACCTGGTCTGGGACAGTGCATTGCACGGGGGAACCTACTGATTCTGAAGTGGGAATTTCTAGGCCAGAGGATGTGCCTGAGGTGGATGGTCTCTACAAGGATATGGAACCAGCTCCACTAGTAACAACTCTAGTTGTCTTGGGGCCTCTATTTGAGCCACTATGGCGGGCTCGGCCCTGACAACCCTTCTCGCGGGGATTGCAGGAGGCAACCGACATGCCTGCTTAGCCTACTATAAGGCTTCCTCTAGGATATAGGACTTATTAGAGAAGTCTTATAATCCCCCAGGGTAGTTATAGTGATCAGAGAGGGGAATTTCATTTCCACTGGGTGAAAAAGTCTGAAAGATGCTCATCCGGCCACTGCTTGCACTTAAAGAGGTCTACGATACTCATCTTCTAAGTGATGGAACTGAACTAGAAGAGAACTTGCCTACGGATTCCTTCCTATCTGGATACTGATACGATAGGGAGAAGGTTGTACTAGACAAATGAAGTCCCTTCCAATGACTATACAAAACATCAGAGTTTGGCGGCCTCCTGCTGCGCTGGAGTTCCCAACATGGGTCCACACCTCGTGATAATGTGGGCCAGGTTCTGTGTAACGCCCCGACCCCAGCTACCCAGAGCCGGTGCATTCCTTCGTTACATTGACATGATCACAAAAGATCAAGTCTCGAAAGACCGATTAGTTTAGTAGCCTTGGAAACACTAGATACACTCATAAGTCTTTCATTACATCAAAAAGTAAACAAACTACAATAACAAAGTCCTCATAGTCCACACTCATATCCACTTCTGACTATCCCTGCAGGTCATTCATAAAATACTTCTTCACATCCTGGAAAATATTAAAACATTGAAAGGGGTGAGATCAGATGCTCAGTAAGGATAACAATAATGCGGAAACTTTCATAAATAAACATTAACATTTAAGGCAATGTATAACTAAAACAAAAGCCTTTTAAACATGAACTTCAACATAATATGTCAAAAGTAAAATGAGATAATGCCATTCATTTCTTCACATGGATATTCTACAGGTCGAATAATCACATGCAATATCAATAACCACTTTCATAATGATGGAATGCATAATGCCAGACTATCATAACCACGTAGTCAAGGCCTCGTGCCTAGACAATAAATAAGATTTTGTCAAGGCCTCGTGCCAAGACACTAGTTTGTCTCATTAGACCTGCCGATGCATCGAGGAGCTATAACGGGCTCCACCCGTCACATATTAAGTCCAATGCATTCCTCATATGAATAGGTTTAAACATATCATAAACCATAACATAATCGTATCACATAAAACACGCATAAAGGAAACATAACATTTCCACATTTCAATCACAAGATATAAATACAACACATTGATATAATAAAAACGTTTTCAAAACCATTTTCAAAACCAAAATAAAAGAAAGTTAAAACTTTGTATTTATTTTTCATTAAAAAAGTGATGGCTTGTAGAGGAAGCTGAAACTCAAATAATGGTCACGGCGGCGGAGAAGTCGTTGTCGCCACATAAGTACGGAAATAAAAACATTCCCTTTTTGTCATTTAGTAAAACGCTTCGTATAAAAAAGATTCCTTTTGAATAAACGTAAAAGTCAAAGGGGTTTATACACCGTATAAAAGAAAGTTTTGTATAAAACCAAATATGCCTCAATGAAAGGGGATTGAGACGAAGTCCTTAAAAAGATCATTTTTTAAATAAAGTACATCTATAATGTGTATTCACTATAAGTACACATAAATAATGTACAAATACAATATAGGACATAATAATATCATGACATAATTTGAAAGTAGGAGATTAACCCAAAGAATGGAAGTTGGGTTAAGAAGTTCCCTTACCTCGTGTCTGACTTGACTCAACTGTTCTTTAAACTCCTGAATAATAAACTAGAGTTAATATATACCTTATTAAGAACCATTTTCAATTTCATTATCCTTATTATATCACTTATTACAATGATATGAACATTATGTAATTATTCAAGTTAATAACGATCGTTTTGTCGATCTTTGGTAACTTGAGTCAACAATAAACTTCTTATAATTACAAGTTGTTCAAGTGGTAGAATATCCATTATATCCAGAATTATATTCATGATTTATATGTCATATATATCTTATATATCCAGTATATACATTCATTTATAATATTACGTAACATTTAGAGGTAAGAAACTAAATGCACCGTTCATGGAGACGGTAAGCCGTACGTACGCATGAACGCTACTTTCATTTCAATTTCATATTTAATGGAACTAAATCATAACGATATAAATGTATAATATAATTCCAGTATAATATAGTGTATAATACCATTTACTCCATCCTTTATACATCCCACATATGGCATTAACGATTCAAATCACTTTGAGGGGGCGGTAGTCCGCACTTCCTAAAATGAAATTATCGCGTTTTACCCATAATGGAAGTCATAAAGTATGCCATAAATGAGAAATACAGATGCATAAGTAAAACATAAACATATTATATATCATATATAAAAATAGTTACATCTTAATGGCCACATTTGAAGGTGTTATATGAGTGTTGAACAATCATCGTTTCGTGAGGCAGAAATTCGCCATCCACAGAAACCGTATGTTCTTTAACCATTAGATGTAGGTGTGTGTAAGTGTAGCTCGAATACATCTTATAAAAACATCCTAGTATATTTAGGATACTGTTTTTGTTACAAAAGAAATGAATAAAAAGAGTTTAGGGGGTTGGAGAAGAAAAATAAAACTAAACAACATTAGAGAAGACATTACCTCAAAATCGGGTAACTCTTTTTGATTTGAGCCAAAGGCTTCCTTGGGAAGAGTTCTGCCCAATGTAAGGCTTCTAGGAGTAAGAGGGGGAATTTGGGAGAGTATTTGGGTAGAGGTTGGCTGAGCCAAATGGCTTGAAAGTGTAAATGAGGTGGGAGAGGTGGGGGCCTTTTATAAGTGGAGAGGAGGGGCACTTTTGGAAAGATTGAAATGTTATATTATTTCACAATGCTTTTCGGATTCTAAAGGTCCCACACTTATATAATTCAAGGATAAGGTGATAAGGTTTCTAAATATCCTCATCCAATAGGCTTTGGACAAGTGTAAGCCTTGGATTTTGCATTATCTTCTCATTTTATTTAAATCGTTAAATAATGTGGTCATCGCTGCATCATAATGATGTCATAAATAATTTAATTTATATAATGTCTAAAAATTATAAAAAAAATACTATGATGTATGAAATTTTTTTATCTTTCTAATGAATATTTATAGTAAAAATTTGGACTTGTGTAACACCACTAAAAAACTGTTTTAGTAAAATAACTCATGTTTGTGTCAATTTAATTTTAACATTAAATAAATATATATTAATGTCATTTTCCAACTAAAGTGGCTCCATGGGGTCCCCAAGTTGACCCATGGGTTGTCTTGGTCGGCCATGACTCATCCAATTGGAGTAGGACAAGTTTCATGCTCATCTCATATTATTAAAACATTATTTGTACCTTAAACTACACTAATTACCTCTAATCGCGATTAAGAACTTAAAAGTTACTATTCACCAAAAAATTATTTTAATCTCATTGAACCACATTTTACTTCTTAATGACAACCATGTATGTTGGATTTTTGAAAATCAAATCACAGAAGTGGTAATATTTCATTTAAATGAAAAATCAGATATTTAACTACCACTTAGTGGTTTCACTATTCATAAAAAATTGAAGTTTTTCAGAACAAGGCCAAAATTTCACCCTAAGCTATAATTGATATTCCGAATTCAAAAATGATGTCTATTTTACAAAATTCCAAACATATAAGTTGCATTAATTAATTTTATAATTAATTCCCTCTATTACGACAAATAGCGTGTTTTTAAGAAACAATTTATATCAAAAGATTGGCAATTGTTTATGTCCAATTTCAATGTTAAATTAATTCTAATGACCACCATTGGATAAAATGGTAAAAATATATTCTAATTATACCTTAAAACCACTAAATAGTATAACTTATCACTATAAATTATTTTTATTAAAAAAGTTGTTTTAAGTATTTTTCACTATTAATAAAAATTTGGAAGTTCTCGGAAAATTACAAAAAATTCAACATAGGCTAATTTCAATATTAGGAATACAAAAATGAAGTCCATTTTGAAATTTAAAATTTCTATAAATTTAAAAGGTGGTTATTACTATTCATAACGGCTACTTTGATTAGTTGCGGTGTGTTAGAACTCAAACTTGCGTACAATGCAAACTATTACATTATTGAAAGAGAGGCGTATCGTTGAAGCTCGCGGTGTTACATTCTCCCCTACTTCAATAAATTACGTCCTCGCAATTTGAAATTTTTCTTTGAAAGTAAAAGGTTGAAAAGAGAAAATACCTTTGAGGAAAACCCACATCGGAAATAAGGTTAATAAATATATAACATTAAAAGAAAGCAGGATAAGTACAAAGGTCACCCGATATAGCCCATTCTAGGATTATATGAAAATATGGATATAGAGGAGAAACAAACCATCAAGGTCTGATGGAGAGTTATAGAAAACAGGATTAGGTGAAAGTTAACCACAAGAAAATCACAAACTTGTGATTGGTTAAACGGTCATTGAATCCCCCGTTGGAAAAGTTAACCGACAACATTTTTGTTTTAAGTTACCTTTTATAATGTTGAGGAATTTATTTAGGAGATTTACTACGAACGTAAGGGAATATACATACTTGTTATGTATACTTTCATTCGTTAATAAATATTACCACAAACCCAACTTTTACTCCAAATGGTAATGGAACAAAAAAAATATTCTATTTATCCTAATTGTATAAGGTTCAAAATATTAACACATACCATTTAGATTATTAAAACTATTTTGTAATAACCAGGGACTTCCTGTAGGCTAGTGGTAGGAAATAAAGGCTTATCGCACTATGGTTGTGGGTTCGATTCCTGCAGCTTTGTCCGACGCGACGGGTTATGCCCCACCCTGCAGGTTGTCCTTTTCCTAAAACTATAGTATTATAATATTCCAAAAATAATATTCAAAAATGCTTTAACCTTAAACAATACTATCCAAAGATCAACTGAATCCATTCCAACCCTTATAGTATCCAAAATACTTCTGTCCAACTCACAGTCCAAATTTTATACGGAAGGTAAACATAATGAATATCCTTTTTCCCACGTAACAACATGTGAATAACTTCATCATGTATTCATTTTAAACATACTGAATTACCATGATCCCTTATTCCTTATAGAATACTAGATATACTCCTTCTATCCAAAAATGTATACAACACATCAATCAGTTTCAAGGAAGTTAAGTATATCCAATATAATTTATCCAAATCAATCACGTCTTATTCCAAAATCACAATCTCAGTATCAGAACCATATTATGGTCTATCTTTCTCTCAACCATATATATTCCAAAAATTTAACCTAATGTGGAGTCGATTTTCTTGGTTCCACACAATCTCAAGTCCTAGATGAAATAGTACTGCAGTACAATCCTTATATACTCCATAATTATTATAACCAGAACATCATTGATCCAACAATCAAATTACACAATTCTTTAATAACAACATAAGAACACTAATCATTCCTCCTCATCTGTGGTAGTATCATAACTTGATTATTATCCAATAACATCATTTGGGGCATACTCTGATGATTTGAACATTGGTTTGCGTAGTGTCCCCACTCCTTGCAGATGAAGCATTGTACATTTGAAACCTTTTTCTTACCCTTGCAGTCACGCACTTGGTGTCCTTTTTCTCCACACTTATAACAAACTCCCATTCCCTTCAGGCAAATTCCAAGGTGTTTCTTCCCACAGTTATCACATATTGGAAAATTCTTCTTTTCCCTCGTCCCTTTATCCATCATTCTCTCTTCCATCCTTTTCTTCTCTTTCATCCCTTCAAATCCATAAGACTCAGAGAATTCTCTACTTATCTTATTAACACATGATACTATTTCATCATATGTTGATAACACATGGGATAATATTTCCCTTCTAAATGTTGGCTTAATACCATGAAAGATATGATCCTTCTTACTCTTTGGATCATACGTATTGATGGAGTTCACATTCCTTCTACTGGGCGTCATTTCTATACAATGCCATAAACTAGGTTAGTTTATGAATCGAAATACATAATAACAAACATGAAAACACTTATAATAAATTGAACTATTTATAGATATAATCCATAATCAGAAAAAGGTTTTCTTTGAGGAAGTATATCCTCATAACCGTTCATAGTGGTTTGTAAAGAAAACGAGAATTATCCTAAGCATATCCCCCAGGAGTGTCGTAACCAAGAGTGTATCAAGGCCCGTTGTCGTGCACCAGTTCCCGTTCGAGTCTAGCTCAAAGCGGTGTTTTTGGGTTTTACCCCTAGGTACATCTGTGCCAGAGCCGCCTCTACTTGCTCATATCCAGACATGGATGTATTGCTCGGAAAACTCACAAAATCTCTACAATAACAAAATTCTAGGATGTTCTTATATACTAATCCTCAAAGTTCATCTTAGGTCTATGTGCTCTAATCAGAGTTTATCTAAATCTAGCTTCCAAGGTTTGTACTAAACTGCCTCTGATACCAACTGTAACGCCCCAACCCCAGCTACCCAGATCCGGTGCATTACTTCGTAACATTGGCATGATCACAAAAGATCAAGTCTCGAAAGACCGATTAGTTTAGTAGCCTTGGAAACACTAGATACACTCATAAGTCTTTTATTACATCAAAAAGTAAACAAACTACAATAACAAAGTCCCCATAGTCCACACTCATATCCACTTCTGACTATCCCTGCTGGTCATTCATAAAATACTTCTTCACATCCTGGAAAATATTAAAACATTGAAAGGGGTGAGATCAGATGCTCAGTAAAGATAACAATAATGCGGAAGCTTTCATAAATAAACATTAACATTTAAGGCAAAGTATAACTAAAACAAAATCCTTTTAAACATGAACTTCAACATAATATGGCAAAAGTAAAATGAGATAATGCCATTCACTTCTTCACATGGATATTCTACTGGTCGAATAATCACATGCAATATCAATAACCACTTTCATAATGATGGAATGCATAATGCCAGACTATCATAACCACGTAGTCAAGGCCTCGTGCCTAGACCACAAATAAGATTTTGTCCAGGCCTCGTGCCAAGACACTAGTTTGTCTCATGAGACCTGCCGATGCATCGAGGAGCTATAGCGGGCTCCACCCGTCACTTATTAAGTCCAATGCATTCCTCATATGAATAGGATTAAACATATCATAAACCATAACATAATCGTATCACATAAAACACGCATAAAGGAAACATAACATTTCCACATTTCAATCACAAGATATAAATACAACACATTGATAAAATAAAAACGTTTTCAAAACCATTTTCAAAACCAAAATAAAAGAAAGTTAAAACTTTGTATTTATTTTTCATTAAAAAAGTGATGGCTTGTAGAGGAAGCCGAAACTCAAATAATGGTCACGGCGGCAGAGAAGTCGTTGTCGCCTCATAAGTACAGAAATAAAAACATTCCATTTTTGACATTTATTAAAATGCTTCGTATAAAAAAGATTCCTTTTGAATAAACGTAAAAGTCAAAGGGGTTTATACACCGTATAAAAGAAAGTTTTTTATAAAACCAAATATGCCTCAATGAAAGGGGATTGAGACGAAGTCCTTAAAAAGATCATTTTTTAAATAAAGTTCATCTATAATTTGTATTCACTATAAGTACACATATAATAATGTACAAATACAATATAGGACATAATAATATCATGACATAATTTGAAAGTAGGAGATTAACCCAAAGAATGGAAGTTGGGTTAAGAAGTTCCCTTACCTCGTGTCTGACTTGACTCAACCGTTCTTTAACCTCCTGAATAATAAAATAGAGTTAATATATACCTTATTAAGAACCATTTTAAATTTCATTATCCTTATTATATCACTTATTACAATGATATGAACATTATGTAATTATTCAATTTAATAACGATCGTTTTGTCGATCTTTGGTAACTTGAGTCAACAATAAACTTCTTATAATTACAAGTTGTTCATGTGGTAGAATATCCATTATATCCAGAATTATATTCATGATTTAGATGTCATATATATCTTATATATTCAGTATATACATACATTTATAATATTACGTAACATTTAGAGGTAAGAAATGAAATGCACCGTTCATGGAGACGGTAAGCCGTACGTACGCATGAACGCTACTTTCATTTCAATTTCATATTTAATGGAACTAAATCATAACGATATAAATTTATAATATAATTACAGTATAATATAGTGTATAATACCATTTACTCCATCCTTTATACATCCCACATATGGCATTAACGATTCAAATCACTTTGAGGGGGCGGTAGTCCGCACTTCCTAAAATGAAATTATCGCGTTTTACCCATAATGGAAATCATAAAGTATGCCATAAATGAGAAATACAGATGCATAAGTAAACCATAAACATATTATATATCATATATAAAAATAGTGACATCTTAATGGCCACCTTTGAAGGTGTTATATGAGTGTTGAACAATCATCTTTTCGTGAGGCAGAAATTTGCCATCCACAGAAACCGTATGTTCTTTAACCATTAGATGTAGGTGTGTGTAAGTGTAGCTCGAATACATCTTATAACAACATCCTAGTATATTGAGGATACTGGTGTTGTTACAAAAGAAATTAATAAAAAGATTTTAGGGGGTTGGAGAAGAAAAATAAAACAAAACAACATTAGAGAAGACATTACCTCAAAATCGGGTAACTCTTTTTGATTTGAGCCAAAGGCTTCCTTGGGAAGAGTTCTGCCCAAAGTAAGGCTTCTAGGAGTAAGAGGGGTAAGTTGGGAGAGTATTTGGGCAGAGTTTGGCCGAGCCAAATGGCTTGAAGTGTAAATGAGGTGGGAGAGGTGGGGGCCTTTTATAAGTGGAGAGGAGGGGCACTTTTGGAAAGATTAAAATGTTATATTATTTCACAATTATTTTCGGATTCTAAAGGTCCCACACTTATATAATTAGAGGAAAAGGTGATAAGGTTTCGAAATATCCTCATCCCATAGGCTTTGGACAAGTGTAAGCCTTGGATTTTGCATTATATTCTCATTTTATTTAAATCGTTAAATAATGAGGTCATCGCTGCATCATAATGATGTCATAAATAATTTAATTTATATAATGTCTAAAAATTAAAAAAAATTACTATGATGTATGAAATCATTTTATCTTTCTAATGAATATTTATAGTCAAAATTTGGACTTGTGTAACACCACTTAAAAACTGTTTTAGTAAAATAACTCATGTTTGTATCAATTTAATTTTAACATTAAATAAATATATATTAATGTCATTTTCCAACTAAAGTGGCTCCATGGGGTCCCCAAGTTGACCCATGGGTTGTCTTGGTCGGCCATGACTCATCCAATAGGAGTAGGACAAGTGTCATGCTCATCTCATATTATTAAAACATTATTTGTACCTTAAACTACACTAATTACCTCTAATCGCGATTAAGAACTTAAAAGTTACTATTCACCAAAAAATTATTTTAATCTCATTGAACCACATTTTACTTATTAATGACAACCATGTATGTCGTATTTTTGAAAATCAAATCACAGAAGTGGTAATATTTCATTTAAATGAAAAATCAGTTATTTAACTACCACTTAGTGGTTTCACTATTCATCAAAAATTGAAGTTTTTCAGAACAAGGCCAAAATTTCAACCTAAGCTATAATTGATATTCCGAATCCAAAAATGATGTCTATTTTAAAAAATTCCAAACATATAAGTTGCATTAATTAATTTTATAATTAATTCCCGCTGTTACGACAAATAGCGTGTTTTTAAGAAACAATTTATATCAAAAGATTGGCAATTGTTTATGTCCAATTTCAATGTTAAATTAATTATAATGACCACCATTGGATAAAATGGTAAAAATATATTTTAATTATACCTTAAAACCACTGAATATTATAACTTATCACTATAAATTATTTTTATTAAAAAAGTTGTTTTAAGTATTTTTCACTATTCATAAAAATTTGGAAGTTCTCGGAAAATTACAAAAAATTCAACATAGGCTAATTTAAATATTAGGAATACAAAAATGAAGTCCATTTTGAAATTTACAATTTCTATAAATATAAAAGGTGGTTATTACTATTCATAACGGCTACTTTGATTAGTTGCGGTGTGTTAGAACTCAAACTTGCGTACAATGCAGGCTATTACATTATTGAAAGAGAGGCGTATCGTTGAAGCTCGGGGTGTTACATTCTGTGAAGGGTCCCCATTCCCATTGAAGGGGTCAAATGTGGATTTTTGAAACATGGAGGTTTTGGAATATCATCCTCCCACTCCATATATGGATTTCCATTAGGCGGTATTTCCCCTTTTCGAGTCTCTAAGGCTTGGAGGTGGGCGATTAATACCACCATTGGATCAACTGGGTGGGGGATCTTGTCTTGATAGGGATCCAAGACCACCAGTGCATTGGAAGGTTCTTCAGAATGACAAACCGGCCTAGTGGTTCGTGGAATAGATAGTTGAATGACCTGTGTTGTAGCTGGGGGAACCTGAGTTGGGTCCCAAGGATTGTCACTCCGTTCTGGAGGATTTGGCGACACATACCGCACCCTCTTGCTGTAAGTTCCGGAATCGACCCTCTCGGCGTGGGAAGGATGGTCAGGGTCACCTAGAGGCAGTTCACCAAGGGGGAGTTGTGTCTACCCCTACTAACCTATCTGAGGATCACCATAGTCTAATTATCACTCTATAGCACATTCATCATGGAGTTCGTCTACCATCTTCTTATGTTTGGTGAGTTGCTGATGCAACGTGGCTTTTTAGGGATCATCTTTGACCTTATTCATCGAGCCAGATAGTTCAGAGGGTTTGATGGCTCTGATGTGTTCCTTGTCCTTGTGGGGAGTCTAGATGAGGACTAGTGCCTTGGTGGGCACATGAAGACCCAGAAGATTCCTCTACGGGAGATTGACCCTTCCCAATGAATCTAATAACTGTGGGACTCCCTAAGGGGGAAAGTCCCCATCAAGGAGCTCCAGCTCATTCTCTCCCTCTGATAGGTCATCCATATTAACAGTGACTCTCCCTAAGGGCATATCCTCTATGTCTCCTGGAAAATTGGACTAGCATCGGATGGAACTAAAATGAAGGGCTATGTACCGCCCCCAGGCATGGATATTCATGTGGGGAAAAGCCACCTTGATTATCTTATAGACCACTTTAATGCTCTGTACACATAGTTGTTGGAGGGTCCTATGGCATCTTGGTGACTCAGGGCGTTGGGATATAGGGAGTACGACCATATCAGCAAAACAAAATTGTTGGTCGATATCTTCAAAATGAGCCTGACTCTTGGGGTAGGTAACTCATCGATGATGCAGAAAGAAATGAGTCGACCATATTGTGTGGCTGAAACACTTGACCTCTTCTTGGTTGATTGACTCTGGCGAACTGAAATTCAGTGCTGCAACTGGCCAAGACATTTCAAGGAAATGGTTTTCTGTAAGAATGTCCCACAAGTTCCTTGGTCCAGATTCAGTGTTTGGCCCTTCATTTCCCCACTCATCAACCAGAGGTGGCAGGGGAATCAACAACAGTAACGAAGCAGACTGTTGAGATGGTAGGCTGGCTGGTGGAGAATACGATGACCGGGCTGACAAGATTCCACATCATGGGATATTTTCTAATGTGTGTAGTGACTTAGCCACCACATCTCCGTAAGACGGGTTGGCGACCACAGTTTCTGGTGTAGGGACTACGGATACCATCAATCTACCAAAATGTTTCTCATCCACCAATGGTCTCTAGAATAGCTCTCTTTGATCTCCAGTCAAGGTAAAGAGTACTTCTGGTGGTGATGGTGAAGATTGCATGGCCGAAATCTATGTGGTTGCAAACGAAAATTATTCCTGGATATACCTGCAGAGGGATGTGGGAATCCAATGAACCTCATAATCTGGATGTATGAGGATGATGCACCTTGTTCTTGCCTCGGGTCTTGACACAGAGGATCTAGGCAAGGGTTCCATCGCTGATTCTTACTCCACCTCAGAATCTGAGAACAAACTGGTTTGATCTTAATCTGAATATTCTCAGAATTTTTTTTATAGTGGTGATGACCCCCCCCCCCCCCTCCAGCCTAGAGGTGGTTCTTAGGGATATGGTAGATTTCTAACATGAGGAGGTCTTATAGTTTTATTGGTGCTGGGGCGGAGACGACTTCCTCCTGAGTGAGTTAGGGTGTGAGGAGTACCTGGATTGATATGAAAGGGAACACGTGGAGGACCTTCGTGTCTAGGGACTAATGTGTGGAGGGAATCATCATGGAATGTGATAGAGCAGTTTGTACCCCCTATGGAGCTTGTAGGATCACGGGTAGAACCTCCATTCTTGTTTCCTCTGACTGTGTCTGCACGAAGAGGGTCCTCATATTGGTCAAGCTGAACACGGATAAGAACTCTATGGGGGGTGCTGGTGAAGGAAAGCTGGCCTTCACTCCTCTGATTTCTAAGGCAATGAGTACATTCTCTAGCTACTGTAAGGACACTGGGAGGCCCCCCATGTTTTAGATTCACTGGTTATGCAACATCCCCACACTGATGGCATGTGGATGTAGGAATGACTCTATAGCCGATGTAAAGAGCATGAGAGTGGCTCTCGTACTGAGTTTCACTATCATGGGGAGGACCCTCATTCGAATTGAAGGTAGTCCATGGTGGAAGTCCATACCAAGAATGGAAGTGGGAGTGGACCCACGTTCTCTAGGTGGCAGTATGGGGGGGCCTCCTTACTAGGTTTCGTTGTCGCGGGTTGGTCCGCGACAGCTACTACCTGTGTTAGTGGACGATAGAGTCAACCCAGCCTGCCCATGGGGTAGTTGGGGCCTCGATCTGGGCTGAGTATATAAGTTCCCATCCTTAGTGTGCATAAGGGGTGGATGATACACATCAGTGGTGAACCAGGCCATAGTAGTTGATGATGCCGACACCCCTTGACAGGCGTCCTCCTAGGCATGTGTCCGACGCTAGTGTTGGGTTAGCTAGACCAGGGCCGGTGGTGAAGGTACATATCTTACCTTCTCTTCATTCCATGGGATTGGGGGGTGGCATTGTTGTGACCTAGTGGGAGCTTTCCTTGGGGTCCCCTAAAAATATATCCTGACTCGGCTGGCCCAGACAACCCCTACCTCGTCGGCGTAAGGAGGAGTCGTCAAGGCGTTCCGAGGAGAGGCTCCCTAAACGATTGTATGATGTGGTGGAGAGCAGTGACTCCCTGTGCGGACCGTGTGGTAGCATTGGAGACGAGACACATGCACCTCTAATTCCTGGTGGGTCGTATTACAAGTTGGAATAAACCCCACCTCCTCGTATCTTCATATGAGGTTTATTATTACCCTTCGTCGAATGGTTTCCAAAGGGGATATAGGGAATGGGAGACCAAATTCTTTATGTATGGAAGTTGTCGCAGAATCTGTGGAGATATGCTGGATGTCCGTATTAGTGCTACCCTTGCCCCTACATTTTTGGTTGGGTGGAGGTCAGATTTTGGATGCAGTAGATTGGTTCCTGAAAAATAGGGAAATTAAACCATTAGTGCTGAAACAAAGGAATCGACATCCAATGTGTCAGTTCCATTACATCTCCCATGGCTGGTAAGAAGGTTCCACACTGACAGTGTTGCAGAATGGGATGTCCAATTTTTAACTTACCTAACATCTTTTGAGTTTCACTCTAGGCCCACTGTTTTCTTGGAAGGACCTGGTGCCAGATAACTGGATGCAGTGACACAATAATCCACTAATGTCTCCAATGCAATTAATCTCCTCATTGAGGAGAATACATTCACATCGGGTTCACCATTTTTGTTTTTGACACTATCGTCGGGGCGCGCGCATCCGTCTGTTTTGAGGGTGATGAGGAAGAGCTAGTTATTCCCCACATTCCCTCATTCCAAAGACAGGCGGCATCTATTCTTTATTCAGGGACGTTTTCTCAATGACCGAAACAGGATGATAGGATATTGGTTCCTCCTTCCGTGGATTCCTCCTCATAGCTCGTCACCTAGTCTGGTTCTCCCTTAATGATTAAAATGTTGGTCATGAAACTCTTCCCAGTGTCATATCTTCATGGACACCGGTTAATTATACTACTGTTGTCGGGACAATCCAAGGAGTCAAGTTAGGGAAGCAACCTTCAGTCTGGGGAGTCTTCATGTTAGACATCACCGGCATGTGTGGATGCTGGAACACTGGTGCATCTGGGTTTCTTTCCTGTATTATAAGGCTTATCAAGGGCACAGAATCTTGAGGAATCCCATGTCGAATGTAGGGAATTATATTCCATATACATGTATATGTGTTTTTCCTCATCTTCCCATGTTTATCACGGAGTATGATACATGTTTAACATCTACTGGAGACGGATCAGGCTAATCGGAACACTGACAGGGGTGGATCAGATGGGTGCAACCCCTAGAGGGAACACTGATGTTGGGGATAACACACGGTTAGTTACATGGTTACTTCTAGGAGTAGTGAGAGAGTGGGTGACATGATCCCACTACGATTTGGGGGCTCGGGAAAGAATCAAGATGGAGAATGGATGGGTGGGTAAAGTGGAAGGAGAATGAGATGGACTCAAATCAAAGATGATGGTGGTGTTGGGAATGTGCCTCGAAGAGACTTCCTACATATCCCCATGGCATCGAATGAGTTTTTTCGCAGTTCGGTGGGGTGATGGGACACCTGAGGAGGTGGCCTACGGGAATGGATTCTTGGATGAGATCTGGAAGATATTGAACCTCTGGGTTTGGGGAATGACCTTTCTAAAACACATAGGCTTGAGGGAAAGACTAGGATGAGACATGAGTGATGGGTTTGAACCAATGGGAGGCTTATAACGTATCTGGACTTGTTAAGTATCAATGTCCACATTGTTCAAAATGGGGCATAGAATCAAGGTGTGTGCAGGGGACAATAACCTGATGATATGTTGTAGCTTATGCGTGGTTAGCAGCCTGAGGTTGGTCTGACGTTACTGTGATGAACCAGTGACATGGGTCCCAATGATAGGGACAACAACGACATACCACTATTTAGGTAACACAATGGCTTACCATTAGGTAGGGATCACAGTGGCTTACCTCTGGATGGGGGTTACATCGGCTTACCGCTGATTGGGGATCCAACAGCTTACCGCTGATTGGGGAACAGTTTAGTGTCATGTGGGACAAAAACAAGGCATACGGTTAAACTTCACGCAGGAAGGGGGTGGACCGACGTAAAGGGAGTAGGGACCAATGGTTATTGGGATTGTACCTCAGGGTGGCATCCTATGTACCCTACCTTGGCAAGGATCAAAGTCCTTATTGTTCAGAATGGGAGGAGTGAACCGATGAGAAATGGTCGGCACCAATGGTTATTGGGATTGAACCTCAGGGAGTCTTCCTACATACCTTACCTTGGCAAGGATCAAAGTACACATAGTTCGGAATTTTGGGAACCGACGTGAAGATGGTTGGGATCAATGGATGGTGGGATTGAACATTATGGAGGCCTCCTACGTAACTTTCCTAGGCAAGGAACAATGTACACATAGTTTGGAATGGTGGGAACGGATGTGAAGATAGTTGATACCAATGGATGGTGGTCTTGGACATTAGGGAGGCTTTCAACGTTCCTTGCCTTGGAAAGGATCAAAGTCCACCTATTTCGGAATGGTGTGGAGCTTACACGCTAGGATTCCCATGGAGGATGTCATGGTCGATGCTTACTCTAAGGCCACATGGGGCGTGCTTAGTGTGAGAAAGAGAAGGCAGAAAAGACCTGAAAATCATGTTTCAAAAGGTGCATCTATCGGAAGGGGAGTGGGGATTACATGTGGTTAGTGGCCCAAAATGGAAAAAGGGGTTTATGAGTGGTTAGAATCCCAAAATTGAAATTGGGGATTATGTGTGGTTATTATCACAAGGAGATGGAGATTTGGACTTACTTAAGGGTGGTGACTTGGAGGTGATAAAAGCCAAAGGGAGAGGGATTTGGCACCATAAAAAAGAGGGCTCTGGTGCCCATCCCTCCTCTTAGACTTTGCAATCGAGGAAGAGAGGAGTAGAAGGGACACTACCTCTGGTAAGAAATGAAATGGGGATTACACCAAGATGGTTTCTCATTCCCTGTGAGGAATGATTTCACTCCCGTGGAGACTAGTGGGCATTCAGAATGTCCAAGGTGGGTGAAACCCATGTACCACACATAGGGAAAGTTCATTGTTTAACGTCATGTGCTAAGGACGATGGTGCTTGGTAGTTTAACATCCTACAGCGCGGATGAGGTGGGTTTACTCCACACCCCCAAGGACTTACATAGCTGATACCCACCCACCTTTGGGGAAGGGAATGCATCAGCAATGCCATAAAAGGGGGTGTTATGGATTGAGCCATTGAGGGGTCCACATTATCATGGCCATGTAAAAAAGAAATAACTGTTATCATTCCTATACGAAGAAGCATGAGGCAAAGAAATGCAATGGAAAGTACTGCCCAATGGACTTTTAAATCACTTAATGCAAACTTGGAGGGTCACATGGGAAAAGGAGTTGTGGAGCAATGGGGTTCACAGGTATAATCCTTGTGAAGATATAGCTCTCCATGAAGTAGAGGGGCTTCGCGAAGGGGTCTGCTTCGCGAAGTGAAGTGTCCTGGCCTAGGAGTAGGGCATAGGTGCATATAGAAGGTGTTTTATGATGTGGAAAGACATTCGCAGAGTAGTGCCTCCAAAATCAAGGGTGCCCTACAAAGCATAAAATTGCGATGAAATGTGCATTGAAAAGCATAGTGGCCCTGCTTTAGCATGTGGGTCACATGTGTATGATTTGTACTTCGCGAATCATAAGTGATCCATGAAGACCTGAGTCCCCTTGGGGATCCCCTTACTTCGCGGAGGCTGGTGGGCTCTGCAAAGAGAAACTGTAACGACCCAAAGATTCATTATTGGAAATCCCTCTTGATCTAATTAAATGTCTCTTTATGTAAAATTTTTTGTCAACATATTTGGTTTTATGTTATGAATTGTAACCGTTACTTTTATAGCTATTTTACAGTGATCACATGATTATTATAAATATTGGGCTTTAGCAAATCCAATTTACTCAGACAAAAGAAGAGATGGCCTCATCCAGTATAATTGCTCCATATGAACCCCATTTGTCAGAGCTTAGAAAAGAGGTGTTGTCCTTGGGCTTCAACATTGACCAATCCCAATATGAGCTTCATCATGTCAAGCTCGAACGAGACCGTCTATGAGAAAAGTGGAAGTTTATCGAGATTACCACTCAAGCGATGTTATCTGAGCCACCCCAAGAGTCTGTCATAATCTCACACCTTACCCTAAGGTCTTATGCGGCTGTTTTAAGGGGTTATGTAAAAAATCACTAGTAATATGTTCATTTATATTATTTCTTTTATATAATAATGAATATACCTTCATGTCATTATTGATACATTGTAAATAGTTTTTAAAGTGCAAATAGTGTTTTTAGTTATTATTTAATTAAGAAATCTATTTTATTAATTTAAGGGATTTTTGAATTAAATATTATTTTAATAAAATATTATTATTATTATTAAATTAATTTTATTATATATAAACAATCATATAATTTTATGAATGCAATTATAATTTTTATTAAGGTTTGGAAGCCATTTTTGTCAAAACACATGAATTTTCGATAAATGTCAGTTTTTATTTTAAAAGTGAAAATTAACATATTTAGAAAATTATTTAGATAAAATAAATTTTATTTCGAGAATCAGTATGTTAAAATTATCCAACGGTGATTTTATCATAATTTTCTAAGACAGTCAATTTTTTGGGTAAAACTTAAATACTGTTTAAATATATAATTTGTTTTATGACATCATAATGGCCCAATAGTGATGTAATAAAATACTATAAGCTTTTTTTTCGGCCATATATGTTTTAAAATTAAAATAATGTGATTTTTGGTTTGTTTGACTTACTTTTCAAAGAATTAATGGACCCTTCAAGACTTATTAAACACCTTTTCTTTTTAAATTGTTTTCCATTGGAGTGTCACTCACCTCCACAAAAGCAAACCTATTATTTTAAGAAGTTCGGACATTGGCCGTATAAAATATTTTTTCCCTATTCCCTTTTCCAAAAACCATGGGAAAAAACCATGGTACGGTTTGTGGTTTGGATTAATTTAATATAAGGGGTCCCAAACCTAAATAATAAAGAATTCTATCACCTTTCCTATATAAACCAACCCAACCTCCCACTTACTCCTCACATAAAACCTTTGGAGTTCATCCATCCTCCTCCCTACTCTTTCTAGATTCCTCTAAAGGTTCCCCCAAACTCCCAAGAAGCCTATCTCAATCCTTTTTCAAGCCTTTGGAAGCACACTTCCAAGTACGGGTTTTTTTTATCCTTTCTATTTTGTCCAATTTTATTTAAGTTGTTTTTCCTATTTAATTTCAGTTATGAATAATGGGGTATGGTTTAGAACCTCCCTCAAACTTCAATATTTATGTTTGAATGGTGGGAGACCCCTTTCTCTTTCATTAGATGCCTCCCATTTACACCCGTTACTATGCCAAAATTCCGAAAGGAACTTCTCTCTCCTCATTTACATTCAAGCAATACTTTTGTATCATGAATCTAAATTACCTTAAAATTGTTGGGACATGTATCTAATATGACCTAATTAAATTACATTTTCATGTAAATATGATGAGGAACCCCTTTATCTCTCATCAACCATTTTTATTAGATCTTATGTCATGTCGTTACGCTACCGAAATCGCACCGATTTTCTAAGACAATGCCATTGTGTAGTGAATATCATGCCCATTTCTCCATCAAGGGTATTAACCTTTATGCACATTTAATTATTTATTATAAAGTTTCATGTATGAATTCCACATTCCTTTATCATGGAATAAATGATTATGTTTTGTGAATCCATGTTTTATGATCTGTATGTCACACTTATGCATTGAAATGAAATGTTTAAGAAGGGTGTGCCCTTATAGCCCTCCAATGCATTGGGTAATGTATAGTATCATGATACATCATGTGAAATGAGTGTTGAATCATGCTAATTCATGTACAATTAGGGTTTACTCGTGCTTCTGGTGCAATGAGGATTTACTCATGCTCCATGTGTAATGTGCCTTGGCTCATGCTAATTCTATGTTATGTGTTGTCGCCACATTTCCATGTTATGATTATCATGCATTATCATGCCTTTATGTTCATGTTTCTCTTATGATCTATTTATATTCCTATTGTCTAACATGTATTGTACTCCTCGTGTATTTCATGTTTATTCCCTTACTGGGCTTTATAGGTCACCCTTTTCTTATGCATGTCCTCAGGTTATCCCATGAAATGCTAATTAGGAGGGAATGTAGTGGTCATGTAAAGGAAGTTTTCAATAAAGATCTTGTATTTCATGTTTTAAGTTGTTATGTAATGATCCTGAGCCGCAAATACACTAGACCGCTTGATATTCCATGTTGTATCAAGTGAATAGTTTATGTAATAAATCAGCTTTAAGTTTTTAATAAAAGCAGGGTTGTCATAATTGGTATCAAAGGATTGGTTTATTTATTTTTGGGATTAGGATGAGAAAACCCTAGTAAAGCCTTAGAGACAAGACTCGGTATAATAAAAACATCCCCAAGTTATGGTATGTACTGAGTAAGTGGTTTATCAAGAAAATTCATCCATGTCTGGATACGAGCAGGTAGAGGTGGCTCTGGCATAGATGTATCCTAGGGGTAAAACCCAAAAACACTGCTTTGAGCTAGACTCGAATGGGAACTAGTGCACGACAACGGGCCATGCTGCTCTCCTATTTATGACTCTCCCGGGGGATATGTTTTGATAAATTCACAAGCTTAGTAAGAACCATTATTAAAGGAATTAAAAAAAATTCCTCAAAGAATATATGTTAGAAAGTAGATCATCAAAATCCTAGATTTAAGCCTATAGTCTCCTGAGTTAAGGAAATAAAAGTTTATTTATAATTCATCAACTTTTTTCTTTGGATTACCCATTTTGTGTTACCCCTATATTTTCTTTTATTCCAGAAAATGGCCGGTAATAGGAGGACTCGGGCTAACAACCGATGTAAAGATCAGTGTGATGAATGTACTAATGAGATTCCCAATCCAATGGGAGCGGGAATTAAGAACATTGTCATGCTTCTCTATCAGCTAACTCAATAATTGAATAGAAACACGGGTCAAGAGGAACGTTAAACCCCCCTAAGAATGAACAAGTCGCAATAGAGAGATTCATGAGACAAAGGCCTCCGACTTTTAGTGGATCATTCGATCCCATGATCGCTGAACAATGGACCAACTCCATTGAAAATATCTTCTCCATCCTTCAATGTTCTGAACAATAGAAGGTTATCCTGGCGGATTGTCGTATGGAGGGTGAAGCTGATCAATGGTGGACTTTGATCAAAAATACGAATCCTGAGGAGGAGATCGAGGCATTGGAATAGAAGGATTTGCAGAAGTTGTTTTTTGATAAATATTTTTCGCGCACCCTCCGACTTAAGATGGAAAGGGACTTCCTTTCCCTCAAGAAAAAAGATGAAGAATCTGTTGAAGCATGCGAGGCAAACATCACATGTATTTCACAATATGATTCCAGATTTGTTGTTACCCCCGAATTCAAGGTTGACCTCTTCTTTGGTGGGCTAAAGTCTAGCTTGTGAAAATCATTAGGGATCTGTGTCTTCCACAGCTATGAGGAAATTGTCCGATGTTCCCTCAAGGTTGAAATGGAGATCGGGGAATCACATGGGTATCATGGGGACAAGAAGCGTAAGGTGGAATTCAATGCTGGCAGTTTGATAGAGAAATCCAATGGCGCTATGAAGATCTAGCACCCCACTTTCCAAAAGTGCAGAAAGAAGAACCCTGCAAATTGCCTCAAGGGGATGAGGAAATGCTTTAGGTGTGAAAGAGAAGGGAACCTAGCTGTTAACGGTCTCCATGAAAGACCCATGATTGTGACAGAGGAGAG
The DNA here is from genome assembly GCA_963277665.1 of Viscum album. Classification (NCBI taxonomy): domain Eukaryota; kingdom Viridiplantae; phylum Streptophyta; class Magnoliopsida; order Santalales; family Viscaceae; genus Viscum; species Viscum album. Next base: position 513,778,718 of record OY728136.1, on the reverse strand, counting down.
TAACACTCTGTTCATCCCTCAACACATTGTTCATTTCTACAACTGCAAAGAACCAGGGAACTTTTCAAATCAGTGCCCTAAATGAAGGGTTTTCGGAGGCAACCAACAACCTCCAAGGCCACAAGGAAGATATTTTCCCATCACTTCTGTTTAAGAGAACCCTAAAATCGAAGTGGTGATAGGTACTCTAGTTTTTCATTCAAGAATAGCGATCATACTTTTTGATTCAGGTTCTATTATTCTTTTATATCTCAAAAGATTAGTAGAACAATCCCAGGACCACCACCAATCATGGAAGTGATGATGTCGGTGAGTACGGAAAATGGGGAAATCATTGCATCCCATGAATATAAGTCCCCCCCTGTTATAATCTGTGGATTGAATTTCCCGATGAACCTCTTCATACTCCCTCTGGTGGAATTTGATTCAATTCATGGCATGGATTGGCTTTCTTTATATAGAGCCAACATAAATTGTCGGGAGAGGGAAATCACACTCTATATGGATAATCGACCCCCTGATTCTTTACAAGTGTAATGAGGAAGATGAATCTCCTTTAGCTCCATCATCTCAAGAATGGATATTACTGCCCTATGAGCACGCATATCTGGCTCAGATGATTGAGTCCAAGGAAGATACCATCCTTGAAGAAATTCCTATTGTGAGGGAATTCACTGATGTGTTTCCCAAGGAACTGCCTAGTCTTCCTCCTAAGAGAGATGTTGAATTCTCAATTGAACTTATACCTGGGGCGCTACCAATATCCAAAACTCTATATAGAATGGCGGTCATGGAGCTTGAAGATCTGAAGAACAACTACTAGAGAATCTGGATAAAGGGTTTATACTCCCAAGTGCTTCACTATGGGGTGTAGTAGTCCTCTTCATCAAGAATAAGGATGGGTCAATACGGCATTGCATCGATTATCTTGAACCTAAAAAAAATCACGATAAAGAACAAGTATTCTCTCCCACGGATCGATGAATTGTTTGATCAGTAGCCTGGAGCACAATACTACTCCAATGTAGATTTGCGGTCAGGATATTATCAAGTATGGGTGAAGAAGGAAGATGTCCCCAAGACTGCTTTTCGTACAGGATACAGGAACTATGAATTCATAGTAATGCCTTTAAGACTCACTAATGCTCCAGAAATCTTCATGGACTTGATGAATAGAGTCTTTAGTGATTACCTTGAAAAATTTTTGGTAGTATTTATAGATTATATTATAATATACTCTAAAACCAAGGAGGATCATGAGGAGCATTTAAGAACTGTAATAGAGACTTTGCGTAAGGAGAAGCTCTATGAAAAGTACAACAAGTGTGAGTTCTGGTTGAAGGAGGTCTCATTATTGGGCCATATCATCACAAGTAATGGGATATCTGTGGATCCCTCAAAAACAGATGCAATTGAGGGATGGTTGTGTCCAACATCAGTAACGGATATCCGTATCTTCTTGGGGTTAGCTGGATATTATCGATGATTTGTGAGAAATTTCTCACGGTTTTCCAACCCTCTTACCAAGATAACTTTAAAGGTAGTAAAGTTTTCGTAGAGTGATGAATGAGAATAAAGATTCAAGGAGTTGATAAAGAGGCATATCACTGTGCCCATGCTCACTTTACTTACAAGTGGGTAAATTTTTGTGGTATTCAGTGATGCTTCGAAGAAGGGATTAGGCTGTGTGCTGATGAAGAATGATAAACTGATATCCTATGCCTCAAGGCAGTTGAAAATTCATGAGCGAAACTATCCAACGCATGATCTGGAGTTGGCATCAATGATATTTTCCATGAAAATCTGGCGGCATTATCTTAATGGGGAGAAATGTGTGATATATACTGACCACAAGATTCTTAAATATATATTCACACAGAAAGAGCTTAATATGCGCCAGAGAAGATGGATAGAGATCATCAAGGATTATGACTGTTCAATACATTACCACCCTGGGAAAGCGAACAAGGTGGAAAATGCCCTAAGTAGAAAGGACACAGCGATTCTATCAATAATGAGAATTGATAGGGATCCAATATTCTTATAATTAATGAAGATGGAAATGGGAATCATAAGGAAGGGAACATCATCAATACTTTCACAAATTATTGCTCAACCGTCTCTTTTAGAATGGTTAAAGGATTCTCAAAAGGATGATGTGGAAATTCAGAAAAAAGTGGAAGCTATCAAAAAGGGGAAATCCTCGGAGTTTAATATTAATGAAGAAATAATTATAAGATTTGGGAAAATACTATGTGTTCCATCATGTCTGGAGCTGAAGAAGGACCTTTTGGATGATGCACATAGTTCAAATTTCTCTATTCACCCAGGGAGCACAAAGATGTATCGAGATATCTAAGAAAACATTTGGTGGCATAATATGAAAAAGTAGATCACTGAATATACATAAAAGTGCTTGGTGTGCCATCAAGTGAAGGCAGAGAGGCATAAGTCTAAGGGGATGATGCAACCATTTCCCATACCAGAATGGAAATGGGAGAATATCACCATGGAATTTGCCACCGGACTTCCAAGGACATCCAAAGGCAACAATGAAATCTGGGTTGTTGTGGATCATCTTACAAAGACTACACACTTCATTACTATTTGGGATGATTTCTCATAGGATCAACTGGCACGAATATATATCTGGTAAGTGGTAAGGCCTCATGGAGTGCCACTATCTATTGTGTCAGATCGAGATCAAAGATTCAGCTCTATGTTTCAGAAGAGTCATCAACATGCTCTGAATACTGAACTGAACTTCAGTACGGCCTATCATCCTCAAAATGATAGACAATTTGAGAGGACTATCCAAACACTTGAGGAAATTTTGAGGGCGTGCTCAATGGACATTAAAGGAGGATGGAATCAACATCTTCCTCTGGTTGATTTCTCTTATAATAACAGTTTCCACTCGAGCATACAAATGGAACCATATGAATCCCTTTATGAGAAAAGATGCAGAACACCGGGGTGTTGGGTTGAGGTCGGTGAACGTAAGCTGCATGGACCCGAAATGGTCGAGGAAATGGTGCAGAAGGTGAAAACCATTCAGCATCATATCAAGGAAGCCCAGAGTTGACAGAAGAGTTATGTAGATAATCGTCGATGAGACCTTGAGTTTAAATTTGGAGACATGGTTTATCTACACATATCTCCATGGAAGAAGGTCCGCAGGTTTGTAAAGAAAGGGAAGATAAGTCCAAGGTACATCGGCCCCTTCGATATTCTTGATCGTGTCGGGTTTGTGGCCTATCGAATAGCACATCCACCTACCATGGACAAAGTACATGATGTCTTTCATGTATCCCTCTTAAAAAAGTAAATACCAGCCCCTTCAAATGTACACTCTTTTTAGGTGGTACAGTTGGAGGATGATCTTTTTTATGAGGAGAAACCAGTGATGATCTTAGATCATAGAGAAAAAGTTCTATGAAATAAGACAATGCCCCTCATCAAGGTGTTGTGGCGAAACCACATGTTTGAAGAAGTGACTTTGGAATCGAAGGAAATGATGAAGCTGAGTTACCCACATCTGTTTTAGTGTGGGAAAAGGAAATTTCGATGGTGAATTTTCTTAAGGGGGGAATATTGTAACGACCCAAAGATTCATTAATGGAAGTCCATCTTGATCTAATTAAATGTCTCTTTATGTAAAAAAAAATTTCAACTTCTTTGGTTTTATGTTAAGAATTGTGGCCGTTACTTTTATTGTCGTTGAACAGTGATCACATGATTAGTATAAATATAGGGCTTTAACAAATCCAATTTACTCAGACAAAAGAAGTGATGGCCTCATCTAGTAGAATTGGTCTATAAGAAGCCCATTTGTCAAACCTAGGAAAACAGGTGGCATGCTTGGGCTTCGTTGTTGACCATTCCCAAGCTGAGCTTTATCATGTCAAGATCGAACATGACCTTCTATGGGAAAAGTGGATGTTTATAGAGATTACCAGTAGAGCGATGTTATCTGAGCCACCCCAAGAGTCTGTCACAATCGCAAACCTTACCCATAGGTCTTATGCAGCTGTTTTAAGGGGTTATGTAACAAATTTCTAGTAATATGTTCATATATATTATTTTTTTGTATATAATAATGAATATACCTTCTTGTCATTATTGATACATTATAAATAGTTTTTGAAGTACAAATAGTGTATTTAGTTATTATTTAATTAAGAAATCTATTTTATTAAATTAAGGTATTTTTGAATTAAATAATATTTTAATAAAATATTATTATTATTATTAAATTAATTTTATTATATATAAATGATCATATAATTTTATGAATGCAATTATAATTTTTATTAAGGTTTGAAAGCCATTTTTGTCAAAACCAATGAATTTTTGATAAATGTCAGTTTTTATTTTAAAAGAGAAAATTAACATATTTTGAAAATTATTTAGATAAAATAAATGTTATTTCTAGAATCAGGACGTCGAAATTATCCAACGGTTATTTTTTCATAATTTTATGAAACAGCCAATTTTTTTGGGTAAAAATTAAATACTATTTAAATATATAATGTGTTTTATGACATCATAATGACCCAATAGTGATGTAATAAAATACTATAAGCTTTATGTTCGGCTAATATATGATTTAACATTAAAATAATGTTATTTTGGGTTTGATTGGCTTACTTTTCAAAGCATTAATGGACCCTTCAAGACTTATTAAACACCCTGTCTTTATAAATTCTTTTCCATGGGAGTGTGACTCCCCTCCACATAAGAAACACTATTATTTTAAGAAGTTCAGACTTTGACCTTATCAAATATTGTTTTCCTCATCAATTTTCCAAAAACCATGGGCAAAAACCATGGTATGGTTTGTGGTGTGGATTAATTTAATATAAGGGGTCCCAAACCTAAATAATAAAGAATTCTCTCACATTTACTATATAAACCCACCCAAGCTCCCACTTCCTCTTCACTCAAAGCCTTTGGAGTTCGTCCAAACTCTGCCCTACTCACTATATAATCCTATCAAGGTCCCCCAAACTCCCAAGAAGCCTCTCTCAAGCCTCTCTCAAGCCTTTGGAAGCACGCTTCCATGTAAGGGTTTTTTTCTTCCTTTCTCATTTTGGTCCAATTTTATTTAAGTTGTTTTTACCATTTAATTTCAATTATGAATGTTGGGATATGGTTTTTCACCTCCCTCATACTGCCCTATTTATGTTTGAATGATGGGAGACCCCTTTATCTCTCATTAGATGCCTCCCATGTACACCTGTTACTATGCCAAAATTCTGAAAGGAATTTCTATCTCGTCATTTACATTAATGCAATACTTTTGTATCATGAATCTAAATTCCATTACAATTGTTGGGACATGTATATATATGACCTTCTTACTTTTCATTACATGTAAATATTATGAGGAACCCATTTCTCTCTCATCAACCATTCTTATGAATTTTTATGTCACGCCGTTAGGCTGCCGAAATCGCACCGATTTTCTAAGACAATGACATTGTGTAGTGAATAACATGCCCATTTCTCCATCAAGGGTATTAAACTTTATGCACATTTACTTATTGATTATAAAGTTTAATTTATGAATTCCACATTCCTTTATAGTGGGATAAATTATTAGGTTTTGTGAATCCTTTTTTTATGATCCATGTGGCACACTTATGCATGAAATGAAATGTTTAAGAAGGGTGCGCCCTTATAGCGCTACAATGCATTGGGTAAAGTATAGTATCATGATACATCATGTGCACTGAGTATCAACTCATGCTAATTCATGTGCAATTAGGGTTTACTCATGCTTCACGTGAAATGAGGATTTACTCATGCTCCATGTGCAATGAGCCTTGGCTCATGCTAATTCCATGTTAAGTGTTGTCACCACATTTCCATGTTATGATTATCATGCTTTATCATGCCTTTATGTTCATGTTTATCTTGTGATCTATTGATATTCCTATTGTCTAAAATGTATTGTACTCCTCATTTATTCCATGTTTATTCCCTTACCGGGATTTATAGCTCACCCTTTTCTTATGCAAGTCCTCAGGTTATCCCATGCAATGATAAGTACGAGGGAATGTAGTGGTCATGTAAAGGATGTTTTCAAAAAAGATGTAGTATTTCATGTTTTAAGTTGTTATGTAATGATCCTAATCCAAAAATACACTAGACCTCTCAATCATCCATGTTGTATCAAGTAAATAGTTTATGTAATAAATCATGTTTAAGTTTTTAATAAAATCTGGGTTGTCCTAGAATACCTCTTTGAAGAGGGGCTGAATTCAAACCTGGGGAGAGGCACTTCATGATGCTAAAGTACCATGAGTATCTCATGTTTCACAGAGAATAATTGGCTTCATGGTTTGAGATATAATAAGGATTAAGGTCGATGGATACATCCTTTGGGCTCTGCGAGAGCCCGATATTTATAGGCAAGAGGTGCCACAAACCAGAGCTTGCTTCGCACAAAGACACATGGAATTTTGTCATAATCACAGAGCCCCCAACCTAATTTCTCCATAACAGGTTCGCAAATGTAAAATGGGTACATGGAGCCTTTCACCTCCTTGATTCGTGGGGGATTCGCCAACGTCAAATGGTTTCGCGGAGCATCCTGTCTTCTTTTTTCGCAGTGGCTTCACGAACGTCAAATCGGTTGGAAGAGCATCATGCCTCCTTGTTGTATGGTGGGTTCACGAATGGGGAGATTTTCCCAATATATGGGGCTATAGGGGATCAGTGAATAGTCTTTACAAGGAAACCACTAATGCTTTCCAGTTTTTCTTGGTCTTCCCAAATTTTGGCACCAACAGTATTGAAACTAGGAACCTGTCTCATTCAAGAGACCTCAAAGAAAGTGAATTTGATTAGGAAAGATATGGACACATCTCATCCTATGAATAATTAAAATTTGAATCAGTGCCACTAAACATTGGAGTTTGAGATGCAGGATCAGTTATTATTATGTTTTTTACCATGATTTGACATCAATGGATTCATAGGAAAGGAAATATCATACCTAGTTATGTTAGAACATTTGAGTTTTTAGGGAGGTTTGGAGCCACGTATAATATTTTATCTCTTTATCAGTAGTATAGGGATATTTATGATGCCATATACATATATAAACTTAATTATTATTTTCTTATACCATACAATTTCTTTTATCTTTAGGAATATGAGTTATAGGATGATGCTTCATTTGAGGAGTATCCAGTTCATATGATCAGTCATATCATGGAGAATCTCTAAGGCATAACAATTCCTCTAGTTCATTTATAATGGAAAAAATTTTATAATTCTGATGATGTGAGGGAATAGTATTTCAATATACATTCTTAGTGCACTGATATTTTCACGATTGAAACACAACATCCCTTAGAAGTGAAAACATGGGGTGATTTGACATAAGAGGGTAGGTTTTGAAAATGAACACTTTTAAGGAATAAAATCGATTAATTTTTATAAAATTTATCTCATTTTTAACTTAATATAAGATTCCAATGTTTTAGAATCATTTGGGAAGGTTCAATGCTTAGTGTTCCAATTTTTGGGAAGGATGAAAAGGACACATAGTTATTGTATGGTTGTCCCTATTCGTGCACCTTATCTATCTGGATTGAAAAACAGAAGATTGTATATTAGAAATCCATGTGAAGGGGTAAATTAAATCATGTGAGGCCTAAAATTTATTAAATTTTCACTTTCCATGGGGTTTTAATGGTCTTTCTAATCATTCACATGTAGTGCTCTAAGAAAGTAAGGACATATGATTGGAACATTGTTTGGGAAACCGTGTGGCCAAACCGCGGACCTATTTAAAAAATATGGAATCTACCTTCTTTCCCTTATTTTCCCATAAATATAATTTTTGGTTTCTTCACCTCATTTGTGCACATCCACTCCACCATGTGATCTCCCCTCTCCGTCCTCTCTTTTTGTGATATCTCCCTCAAATATTTGGATTTTGGACATCTTATTAAAGAATTGGAAATATATCGGTATGGAATTCCCTCATCTTCCCTCCTTTCACTAATATCCTCACTATCATTGGTGTTATGTAAATGTAACCTAATATACCATATTTTAATGGATTCTTCTATTCTTTAATTTTCAATTATTCATTATGAGATCACTGTCTAATATTGGATGTAAACGCCTATATGTTCCCTAGTTGGGTGGTATATTTTCTTTCCCTAAGAACTCTCACCATAAAAAAATTATCATTGTGTTGCAAATAAAGATTACTAATTAATGACCCTATAATTTATATAATTTAAATTTGTCTCCTAAAACTCATCCTAGATGACCTATGGGACTCCCCAACACCATTTCAGGTTGTAAAATTCAACCCCAAACCACTACATAGGGTGTGTTTGTCTTATCAACAATGATAGAAATACTTTAAAATGTAATTAAAACACCCCTCAGGGTTTGTTTAGTCTTGCCTTTTGGAAAGCCATTGGTTATATATTATGTGGTAAAATTAATGTTTTGGTTGTCATGGATAAATATTAGAGCATGAAAACATTTTTTTTAATTCCAATAGGAATAGTTTAATAATGTTATAAAATGGTTTGAAAAAACTCATAGAAAACCTTAGGAGACATCACCACAGTTGTGTTTTAATTTCATTAAATGATATATATGAATAATTTAACTAGAAAAAATAAATTGATACCATGGATTCATGGGATTTTAATTGTGAAACATTATCACATCATCAAAGGCGTGACATACCATAATCAAGTATTGCTTTCCCTATTTGGAATGCCTTATGAGAACACATATGATGCCATCTAATTCATTGATGTTAATGTCAAGTGGTAATACCCCTATAGATACGGTTAATTTATTACTCAAAATATTTTAATATATAAAATTCATGGATTAATTTGTATATTCATAACAATTAGACCACTAAATATGTTCTCACAGCTTCAACATGATGTCCTCTGAAAAAGAATGCCTTCTATTATCCCCTGAGATTCCAATTGTAACCTACCTTGAAATTAAAGGACGCATTTTGTTTGTTTGGTTAGAAACACTTAGGATTATAATTCCATGGGGTTTCACTTGAATTACACTCATTATTAAATAGATTAATATCATATATTTATTATTTTAAGTTCGATAAAAAACCAATACTAAATAATTCCATGGATTCAACATGGTTGTGTTGTGTGGGAATTTCTAGAAAAGTTTTGAGTATTATTTAACATTATTAATTCCTGGATGAATTATATATATTCTTATAGTACAATAACTAATTTATAGTTCATGTGATCAAATACATCCTACTAAGGATAAAGCAATTAGTTTTTTTGGGTTTCTAATGGGGATTTGAGATCCATGAATTCTTCCTTTCTTTTCTACTTTAGATTATTATATCTAAACACTATTAAATTTTATATTTAGATAATGTATTTTCATTATCAACCTTTTTGGTTTCCTACTAGGGTTTACTCACACCATGTTCGGGCTTCCACTTGGTACCATAGTAGATTTCATAGATACATGAAAGGATAAAGGAAAATGATCGGTTGTAGATGCTTGATCACATTATTAGGTTGGGATCATGGTAGTAGTGGACCGAGATGGGAATTAATATTCCCATGAGTCTTATAACTTTTTGTTATCTTTATTTCCTTCCATATCCTAGTTCATCTTGTATGACCACTTCCATGATATGCTAGATTTATAGTTTTTCACAAGTGTGGCGTCGTTTGTATAGAGTAATGATTTAATAACTTATGTTTTATTTTATTATTAATATTTTTTATCTTATTGACTCTATTTACACTATTCTTCACTCTAATAAAGATATTATAGTCTCACCACCATACCATAATACACCCTCTCTACTAGTCGACAGCCTTGGGCATATGGGGAGGCATGCATGAGGCTAGGTGTCCCTCTAGATCTATTACATATCATTGAATCAGGCTGAGTGCATCACAACATAATATCTATTACACCAAACTAATATAAAAATGTTAATAATCAATTTTGAATTTTCTTCATGTAATAAGAATTACAAGCCCCTTTTTTCTAAGATATTAGTAGTAGGTAATAAAAAAATGTGTTACCTTGTTATTTTCATTCAAGTACTTAGCACAATGTCTATTTGATCAAATTTTATTCTTAATCATTTAAAAACAATACTGGTAACCTTCAAGGTATCATAAATAATTCATGAAACTTTCCCCATCCACTAACACACTCCCAAGTTCCCAATTTAGTTATCGTTTCCCTCTTATGTAGTTTCAAGGTTTTTCACTCACACAAGTCCATTTTAGATTTTTTCATAGACCATCAATAATATTTAATTTCCAAATTACCTCTATTCATAACAAAAAATAATTTACGTTATACATTCCCAAAAAAATTAATAAACACCCAAGATCTACTTTCACATGTTTCTATCCAATTTATATATGTTGATAAAGGATAATTTGGGGAATAAAAAACCGTGGAAGAACAAAGGAACTATTTACATTGATAAATTCTCTCTCATCCATTTCTAAATAGAGTGGATACCATGAACATAGTTATTCACTATGAGGAACCTACACTTTATATTTAAAAATCACTTCCACTTCTTATATTCTTGTTGGAAATTTATCCTTTGGTAATAACCTTATATTTTTCAATTTACAATATTTATTTTATTCATTTACAAAATTGTTGTTTTCATTTCATTTTTAGTAGATCATATCATTTTATTATCTTATCCTGTTTTATTTATGATATTACACCTTACCACATCCCCAATCCAATGATGGTATCTATCGAACTGAAAGAGTTAATCTCAATGGAATCTTACGTTTTATTGAGTTCTCATGCATTATTTCTCAAAACATCTGTTCTCTTTTAAGATAGAAGGTATAGGTTGAGGGTATATGTTTTTCAATAGCTGCCTAATTCTATTATAAATTGAACCCATTTCATGAAATATTAAACTATTCAATTTTTATTATTCTATGACCATCCATTATGAGATGATGTTGTATTTTTTAGGGGATAAAATGGAATACAATGGAACTTGGTTTAGTTTATTCTTACATACTTTATTATGGTATGTTTCCATTATTTTACATTGGGGGAGTTAGGGGATTAATGGATTCATATATCTTTGAAATCCATTGCGTTTCCAAAATCATAAGTGGGGAATTTTTTTAATGAACTATATTGATTTGGTTAATGAAAATTATTTGAATAAAAATATAAAATAATGATAAGATATAGGTAGCTTCCTCTATGCTCAATTTAATTTCAACTAACACTTTTTTTTCATGTTTCATTTTTTGATTCACCGCATAAATACCAATTCCTTTTTCATTTAAAAAAGAAAAAAATAATAATAAGTGAAAAAATAGGATGATAAGTGAATATAATGTATCCTTATATGATACCCTTGGTCATCCACTAAACAATAGTATATATTTTATAAATTATATTCATAAAAGTAATGTGACAGTATTAAATCACCTTCCAATTTATGGAGTCTAAGAAATGATTCTAGGGTAAAATAATTATACCATTGGAATAAGAAAAATGTATAACAATTTAGGGAAACATTTCATCTTATAAAAAGTAAAATACCATATATAGTCTATATTAGGGTGTATCATGGCCACTACCATCATGTTGTTTCAAAAAATATTAAATATAGTAGGGAACTGCATTGACATTACCTATATATATACATAATATAATATAATATAATATAATGGGTAGTTGGAGTCTCCATGTACAATTGATCTCTAATCATAAATAAAATTTTAAAAAAGATGGAGGGACTAATTAGTAATAGATAACTATACCCATTCCACCACCAACTCATAAGAGATAAATAGAATATATGTAGTAGGAATATCAATAACCACATATAGTCGGATTATCAATGATCAGAATATTACAATTCTATTTTTAACTATATCATTGAATAATCATGCATCTATATACATGGAGAAATCAATAGTAATATATGTATAAAACAAATTATTCAAACACAAGAGGAATAACCACTTCATATAGTAAGTATAAATAGAAGATAATTATTTATAACATAATAATATCAAGTAAACAGGAATATAAAAGCATCCAAAACATGTTATGTGTGTAACACCTCAAGCTTCTACGATACGTTTCCCTTTGAATAATGCAATAGCTTGCATTGTACGCAACTTCGAGATTCTAACACACTGTGACCAATCAAACTAGTCGTTATGAATAGTAATATCCACTTTTTGAAATTTTATAAATTTTATTTTTCAAAATGGAATTAATTTTTGATATCGGAATATCGAAATTATCTTAGAGTGAATTGTTTTTATTTTTCTGAAAACATTCAATTTAAGATGAATAGTGAAAAACACTCTGTTATTGTTTAAAATCGACTTTTATTTAACTAATGAATTATTTTATTTAAATTTATTTTAGGTAAAAATAGATAAATAATACCTATATATGTTCAATGTAATTAATTAGAGTCATTTTTTAATAATATTAGACATATAAAATTTTATTGAACTTTTCACCGTGTTTTACCCACCTCCTAAGAAAATATGAAAATTCACATAAAACATAATTTCCCCGCTTCTGTGAGTGGAATTTCAAAAATCCTAGATACACAATTTATATTAGTAATTAAAATTTTGTTCAATAACATAAAATTTAATTTTGTTGAATAGTAACTTTTGACTTTTATTTACCACGGTTAAAAGTAAATAGGGAAATTAAAGGTAAAAATGATATTATTATTACCCTAACACATGTCCTAATTGAATAGGATAAGTGAAATTATATCAAAGAAAATGTAGAAATAAAATATCATCCTTTTGATCCACTTGGATTAGATGAGGACATTTATAATTATTTAATTCAAAGAAGAGTTAAAAGTGTTAAATTCGTTGTTTAATAACTAATCCATTTTTAATATAGGGTTACATATAAGATAAATTCGACAATAAATTTTCATCAGAAAACTAAACAATATTTCATATATAATTATACTTTATTTATAATTTTTAATGATTAAATAATTTAATTTCTTTATAACATAATAATGATGCAGTAATTATTTTATTAATGAAATATTAAAATAATTTATATTATAAATACCTAAATAAATGTAATTTGATACTTTTTATGAATAAAAATAATTTTCTAGGTTAATATAACATGTTAGGATTTATTAAATGAATTTATTTAGAATTAATAAAGCTTTTATGAATTTCGCAAAAACAATATACCAAATAGTGTCATAATTGACATAAAAGTGTTTTTAAAACAAATATTATATTATTAATTGATATACTATTCATAAAAATATAAAATTTGGTAAAATGACTTAGATAATGTTATATGTATTAATAATGAACCACTTTGGGTTCTCTTGGATTGTTATAGTATGTTTATTCACCATATAATATAAAAATACAAAGAGACATGGTAAATGTCAAACTAATTAACTAAGAGTTAAATCTAAAAGATAAGGTTTATATAGTGACCAAACATGTCTAAAACCTATTGTTTTAGTGGTTTTCGACCCATACCCACCATATACTCAAAATAAAGCATTTTGGATCCATTAGAAACAGAAAATTAGTTTATTATAAAATAATATTTTAATCTTTTCCTAAGGTGCCTGTAACCCCTCTAATATAAGGGCACTTTCCCTTGTCTCAAATTCACACCTTCAAAGCACTTTTTATGGGCCAAACCATTACCAAATATCCTCTCAACTATCCTACCTTAATCATAGAGTCCATAATTTATTTATAAAGACAAATTGAGGACCCTTTTTGATCAAATCAAGAGGAAGAACCCGAAGAAGAGGTAAATATTTCATCACCTCTTTCAGGTTCTTTTTTCTTCTAATTATCTTTATTTTTTGTTTCCATTCTAAAATAATTACTATAGTATCTTATATATATTTTTATGTTATTATAAAAATTTTACAACCATATTAATTACTCTATTCATCCTATAAATGACAATGTCACCATATGTACATACGTACGGATTACCATCTCCATGTCGTGGTGTAATTTATTATTCAAACACATCATCATTTGGATGGGTATAATAATGAGAATAAGGTCAAAAATAAAAAATATAACATGATAATATTTCTGTATATTTGATATACCATCCAATTATATACGATTTTAATATAAAAAAAATGATGTTGTCGCTCGTGCATACGTACGGATTACCATCTCCACGAACGTGATGAGATTCATTCCCCATTGTATTCATTCAAGAATAATTTTCATTTTATGATTAAAAATAATGTTTACGAACATAATATAATTCTGTATATGAATCAAATACATCCTTTCTATAACGAACATTACTTATGTAACAAATCATATAAAGGGAAACAAATCAAATAACACCTGAAACGATGATACGACTGAAATATCATTAACAAAACAATATTAAAAGATCATATATGATATAATATTAATGTATATAGTTCTTCTATAGTTAAATAATAATGATTTCACCATTTTACAAGAGGTTGTCCTACCCTCAACCAAGAAAAAGTACAATTTAAGGGTTAATTTCCTAAACCTTTTATCATCCAAGGATGTTTTTATGTACGTATCTAATGGGACCTCTTTATCTTCCACGTCTGTATTTTCTTAAAAATTAATTTCAAAAAATAGTTTTACTATTCACTAGAAAATGGGTTAAATTAATTTATACCCTTATTAAACCTTATATGTATTGAAAGGAATCTTTCCTTCGTTTTCCAAACAAGGTACTTTACAAACTTATTGACAAGATTAAGGTAAGAATGTTTTTTTAACTTATATTGTGGGTGTGGTTATTCTCCACCATTATAACATCGTCGAAGATTACCTTTCAAGATCATAATAATTTTTTCAAAAAAAAATTCTTTTATAATTGCATGACTTTTAAATGATTTCAAAATAGAAAGATATATTCCTATTAAATAACTTTTCCTTTCATCTATGTCAACATCCTGTGATGGATTTTAAACTAGTTTGAAGTTGATCTATTATGATAAAAATCTCCCATATTTTATTTAAGGTTTTGTGATTGGTTTGACTGTGGATGTTTTATTTTTATACCATTCATGGTTTATGGTTAATGTATTGATATTTTGTGTGCTAGTTATAAAATGAATGTTTATGTTATATTTCAACCCTTTCATATGAGGAATGTATTGGACTTAGTAGGTGATGGATGGAGCCTTCTATAGCTCCTTTGTGCATTGGTAGGTCCCATGAGAAAACTAGACATGGAATTGGCTGAGGCCTTTCCCATTTTAATATAAATGGTTTTGGTCATGTCCTAAATAATTTTTAGAAGTCTTGGCTGAGGCCATGACAAAATTTTACAAAATGTCTGGCATTATACATTCCCTCATTATGAAAACAATATTGATGGATCATGTGGTCATTTGACTAGTATAATACCCATGATTATGTTTTATTATGGCATTATTTACTCAGCTCAAATCCCTGTCATAAATGTGTTCTTGTTTATTATTTGTAAAGGCATGTGCTTTCAATTATTCACCATGCTTAATATTTATGTTATCTCCCACTGTTTTTCTTACCCTTACTGAGAATTTGAGCTCCCCCCTTTTATATGTTTCATTTTCATAGGATATGAAGGAGTTAATTATGAGTGACTTGTTGGCATAATCTGGGAGGATTGAATGCTTCTAATGAAATAAATTAGTGTTTTACTTCTTTTCAAGTTGTAAAGTTGAAATTATATATGAATCTTGTTTCCAATAATAATAAATTGATCGGTATTTCGGGACATGATTTCCTTATGATCATGACAATGTTATGTAATAATGCACCGACTCTAGGTAACTGGGGCCAAGGCATTTCAGTTGGTATCAGAGGATGTTTAGTACAAACCTTGGAAAAAAGATTTAGATAAACTCTGATTAACTCTAATTAGAGCGCATTATCATACGATAGAATTTGAGGATTAGTATAGAATAACATCCTAGAATTTTGGTAATGTAGTAATTTTGTGAGTTTTCCAAGCAATACATCCCTATCTGGATATGAGCAGGTAGAGACGGCTCTTGCACATATGTACCAAGGGGTAAAATCCAAAAACACCTCTTTGAGCTGGAATTGAATGGGAACTGGTGCATGACAACGGGCCTTGCTGCACTCTTGGTAAGGACACTCCCGAGGGATATGCTAAGGATAATTCTAATTTTATTTACCAACCATTACTAAGGGTTTATGAGTATATACTTCATCAAAGAAATCATTTTTATGATTATGGAATATATCCACAAAATCCTCAATTTATGTTAACTGTTTTACATGTTTGGATTTATATATTTCGATTCATAAACTAATCTAGTGTATGAAATTTTTTATAAATGTCTCCTAATGGAAGTAATGGAAACTAAATCAATGCACATAATCCATATAGGTATTTCCCTCCTATTCAATATAATTATAGTGGAGCTAGTGAAGAGGCTAGTGCTGATCAACTTATCACCATACTGGGACAAATCACACAGGTCATGAATAATAACCTTACCCATATGAAGCACCCTGATCCACAACACAAAGGATCAATGTTAGACCGCTTCATGAGGCAATAACCACCGACAATCAATGGATCTGCAAAAATATTAGTCGTTGAGCAATGAATATGTTCCATAGAGAAAATATTTCATGCTTTGGGGAGTAGAGAAAGGGAAAAAGTTGTCATGACAATTTATAGCATCACAGGAGATGCAGATCAATGGTGGTCATTGATTTAAAACACAAAGAAGATGAAGAAGTATCAAACATGGAATGGGGGAGTTTAAAGAGATTTTCTTAGAAAAATACTTTCCGTGTGACCATCGAGTGGATATGGAAATGAAATTTCTGAGTCTGAGGAAAAAAGAGGATGAGAATTTCTCAAAGTATGAATCTAACTTTACATGGTTGGCAGGGCATGCTACAGATTATATACATTACCCAAGAAGTATGATTGATTGTTTATTTGATGGGTTAAAACCATTTCTTCGTCCAGTGTTAGTATCATAATCCTTCTCATCATACGCAGGTATTGTCTCATGTGCTATCATTACCGAAAAAGAATTCTCTATGTCTTACAACATTAAAGAAAAGAAAGAGAAGAAGAGATCTTCTGAAAACTCTGTGAAAGGAAATAAGGAAACAGGGAAGAAGGGAAGAGTTGAATTTCCACCGTGTGATAATTGTGGAAGGAAGAACTCTAGTTCCTATCTAAAAGGAAAAGAAGAATTCTACAAATATAGACAGAAAGGCCATATTGCTGGTGATTTTAAGGGAAAGAAAAAAGCTACCGGTGTTCAACGCTACAATTTTAGGTATATGGGAAATTATGAAAATGAATGTTCGATGTGTTAGGGAAACAAACCCTAGAAAAGGGAAAGGGATCAAGGCCAAGATTATGTGATCACTACTGCTAAGTTTGAAGCTCTGAAAGACTTCATGGAAGGAAATTTAAGGGTTTCCTTAAGTTTATCCAATGATTTATTTGATTCTGAATCCTCTCATTATTTCTTATCTTCTCAATTTTCTAAGAAAATTAGATATTTCCAATTTGATTTAACGAGGGAGTTGTCAGTCAAAACTGTTAAGGGAAGTATCATTGCAATAATGTTTTATGAATCAGTCCCCATTAGGTCATATAAATGCTCTTTATCTGCTGATATCAATGTAATACCGATGATTGAATTTGATATAATCCTTGGTATGGATCAGATTTTGGACTATGAAACAAAAATTTATTGTAATAAGAAGGAGGTTACAATTCTCAATGATGATAAGGAGTACCTTATCTTTAGAGAAGAATTATCACCAACTGATTCTTATTTTTATCCAACCCCAGTAGCTCAACAAAATTAAATTATTGGGGAGGAAGAGAATGAAATTATTGTGGGTGAGGAAAAGAATGTTCAAATAGAGGATTTATCTGTTGTGCAAAATATGTTGATGTGGTTCCAGAAAATTTACCTGGACATCCTCTAGAATGAGAAATTGAGTTTTTCATTGATTTATTTCCTGGTTCAAGGCCCATATCTAAGACCCATTATAGAATGGCCACTATAGAATCAGTGGAACTAAAGATACAACTAAAGGAATTGGGTAATAAGGTATTTATTAACCCTAGTGTTTCTCCGTGGGGAGCCCTAGCCCTTTTTGTACAAAAAAAGATGGATCTATGAGGTTTTGCATTGACTATAGGGAGATCAATGCTATAATAATAAAGAACAATTATCCCCTACCTCGTATGGATGATTTATTAGACCAACTTCAGGGAGCTCATTATTTTTCAAAGATTGACCTTCGATATGGATACCATCATTTTTGTGTGAAGAAGGATGACATTCCGAAAACAGCATTTTGAACCAGGTATGGGCATTACTAGTTTACAATAATGCCTTTTGGGATGACTAATTCACCCTCTATTTTAATGGATCCAATGAATAGAGTTTTAAAGTATTATCATGATAAATTTGTATTGATATTTCTTGATGATATCCTAGTATACTCCAAAATATATGAGGATCATAAAAATCACATGTGCACCATTCTAAAAAACTACATAATAAATGAATTATATGGGAAGTTTAGCAAGTGTGAAATCTGGCTTCAGATGATTTCTTTACATGGCCATATTGTCTCTAAGGATGTAATATCTGTTGATCCTTCTAAGAAAATAGTAATCCAAGAATTTCCTACACCAATGAGTATAACTGAGGAATGTAGTTTTATTGGTTTAGCAGGTTATTATCCGTGTTTCGTCCAGAATTTTTCTCAAGTGGCCTACCCATTAACCAATAACACATGTAAAAGGGTTAAATTTTTTTGGACAAAAGAGTGTGAAGAATGTTTTTAAGAATTGAATATAATATTAGTCAATTCTTCTATCATGACTCTACCATCATGGAATTATGGGTTTGTCATTTATAGTGATGCATCAAATAAAGGACATTGTTGCGTCCTTATGAAGAATGATAGGGTTATTGCCTATGCATCACGACAGCTAAAACTTCTTGAGAAAAACTATCCTACTCATGTTCTCGAGTCTGCAGCTGTAATCTTTCCTTTGATGATATAGAGACATTATCTCTATGGTGAGAAATGTGAGATATATACCAATCCCAAGAGTTTGATGTATATTCTCTCATAGAAAGAACTCAACATGAGGCAAAAGAGTTGGATTGAACTACTCAAGGATTATCATTTCACCATACACTACCACTCGGGGAAGGAAAATAAGGTGGAAGATTATTTGAGAAGAAAGCATGATGGAGTTTTGAACAAGATGCGAGTTGAAAGGGATCCTATTTTCATGGATCTAATGAAAATAGATATTAGAATAATCAAGGAAGGTGAAACATCAATACTTTTTCAAATGGTTTTCAAAACATATTTACTAGAAAAAATAAACATTTCTCAGGATAATGATAAAGAGTTTCAAAAGAAAATTAAAGTTGCAAATGATGGGAGATTCATCGACTTCATATATGAAGACCAGATTTAAAAATTTGGGAAGAGAATTTGTCTTCTTGATATACCTAATTTGAAAAGGGAATTTTTAGATGATGCACATAGCTCCAATTTCCTTATACACCCTGTTAGCACTAAGATGTATAGAGATTTGGAGAAACATTTTTGGTGGGACAACATGAAGAGAGAGATTGCTGATTTTGTGTCAAGATGTATGGTTTTTCAATAAGTGAATTTTGGAAGGCAACAACCTTAAATAGTTATGCAACCTCTTCCCATACCTGAGTGGAAATGGGATAATATTAAGATAGACATTATAATGGGACATCCATAGTCTCCTAGAAGTAATGATACAATAAGGGTCATTGTTGATCGTCTTACCATGTCAACACATTTTCATTCAATAAGAGAAGATTTAACACTTGAATGTTTAGTAAGACTGTATATTAATTAAGTTGTATGTCTTCATGGAGTACCCCTATCGATTGTTTCTGATTGTGATCCCCATTTTACCACACGATTCTGGAGAAGTCTTCAAAAAGACCTGGATACTGAACTTCGTTTGAGCACTTCCTACCACCCTCAAACTGATGGAAAATCAGAACGGACAATTCAATATTTAGAATACAAGTTGAGATCCTGCTCACTTGACTTTCAATGTATGTGGGATCAATATTTACCTCTAGTAGAATTTTCCAATAACAATAGCTTCTGTTCAAGTATTCAGATGGCACCATATGAAGCGTTATACGGAATGAGATATCACACACCAACATGTTGGGATGATTTTCGTGAAAGAAACCTTGTAGGCCCAGAACATGTTGAGGAAATGATGGAAAAGGTGAATGTAATCCAAACCAACATCAATGTAGCCCAAAATAGGCAAAAGAGCTATGCCGATAATCGAAGGAAGGATTTGGAATTTCATATAGGAGATCATGTTTTCATAAATGTATCTCCATGGAAGGGTGTTATACATTTTGGTAAGAACGGTAAATAGAGTCTCAGGTACATCGGACCTTTCAAAATTCTTGAAGGAATTGGGGCTGTAGATTGCCGTTTGGCAATTCCTCCAGGTCTCTCCAAAGTTCATGATGTGTTCCACGTATCACTATTAAGAAAATACATGTCTGACCAAACACATGTACTCAACTATGAATAATTAGAACTGGAACCCAATCTATCTTATTGTGAAGATCATATCATGATTCTTGATACAAGAGAACAAGTGTTGAGAAATCGGACGACTCATCTGGTAAAAGTTCTATGTAGAATCCACAAGATATAGGAGGTAACGTGGGAACCTTAGGAACTTTTGATGAAGAAAATACCGATACTTTTTATGTGGTAATATTATATAAATTTCGAGGATGAAATTAGTTGATGGAGGGAAGAATGTAACACCCAAATCTCAAATGGTACGTTTCCCTTTGAATAATGCAATAGCATGCATTGTAGGCAACTTCGAGATTCTAACACACCGCGACCAATCATACTAGCTGTTAGGAATAGTAATACCCACTTTTTTAAATTTTGTAAATATTATTTTTCAAAATGGACTTTTTTTTTTGAATTCAGAATATCGAAATTAGCTTAGGGTGAATTATTGGTATTTTTCTGAAAACATTTAATTTTTGATGAATAGTGAAAAACACTAAATTATTTTTTAAAACAGACTTTTTATTTAAATAATTAATTATTTTATTTAAATTTATTTTAAGTCAAAATAGATACATAATAATTATATATGTTCATTTTAATTCATAGGAGTCAGTTTTTAAAAATATTAGATATATAATATTTTATTGAACTTTTCACCGTCTTTTACCCACCTCTTAGGAGAATTTACAAATTCACATAAAACTAAATTTTACCACTTCTCTGAGTGAAATTTCAAAAATCCAAGTGACACGATTAATATCATTAATCAAAATTTGGTTCAATAAGATAAAAATATTTTTTTGTGAATAGTAACTTTTGACTTTTATTTACCACGGTTAAAAGTAATTTTGGTAATTAAAGATAAAAATTATATTATTATTACTCTAAAACATTTCCTAATTCTATTGGATAAGTGTAATTCAACCAAAAAACCTTAGAAATAAAATATGATCCTTTAGTTCCACTTGGATTAGATTAGTACATTTATTATTATTTAATTCAAGGAAGAGTTAAAAGTGTTATATTCATTGTTTAATAATTGAACCATTTTTAATATAGGGTTACACATAAGAAAAATTAGACTATAAATATTCATTATAAATCTAAATTTTTTTCCTACATAATTTTATTTTATTTATAATTTTTAGAAATTATATAATATAATTTATTTATGACACAATGATGATACATTAATTACCTTATTATTGAAATATTAAGATAATTGATATTATAAATACCCAAATATATGTAATTTGAGACTTTTTATAAATTAAACTAATTTTATAGGTTAATATGAAATTTTATTATTGATTCAATTATTTTTTTTTTGAAGAAATTATGCTATTATGAATTTAGCAAAAACAAAATAAAAAATAGTGTCAAAATTGACATAAAAGAGTTTTTAAAACAAATATTATATTATTAATTGATATAAAATTACTAAAATATAAGGTTCACCAAATGACTTATATAAGGTTATATATATTAATAAATAACCACTTTGGGTTCTCTTGGATTTTTATAGTACGTTTATTAACCATATAACATAAAAATACAATGAGACATGATTAATGTGAAACTAATTAACTGAGAGATAAATTTAAAAGATATGGTTAATACAGTGAATCAAACATGTCTAAAACCTATTGGTTGAGTGGTTTTCAACCCATACCAACCTTAGCCTCTAAATAAATTATTTTCGAGCCATTAGAAACCGAAAATAATTTTATTATAAAATAAAATTTCAATCTTTTCCTAAGGTGTCCCTCACCCCTCTTATAAAATGGAACATCCCATTATCTCAAATTCACATCTTCAAATCCATTTTTCTAGGAAAATCCCTACCAAATTATCCTCTAAACAATCCTACTGTAATCCTAGAGGCCTTACCTTAGTTATAAAGACAACCTAAGGATCCATTTTGATAAAATCAAAAGGAAGAACCTGAAGAAGAGGTAAATATTTCATCACCTCTTTGAAGTTATTTTCTTCTAATTTCATGATATTTGTTATTTCCATTCTAAAATAATAAATCCAGTATCTTATATATAATATTATGTTATTTTAAAAATTGTACAACCCTATTCATTATTATATCCATCCTATAAATGAAAAGGTCACCATACGTGCGTACGTAATGATTACTGTCTCCACGTCGTGGTGTATTCTGTTATTCAAACACTTAATCATTTGTATGGGAATAATAATGAGTATAAATGATGTAAATAATAAATATAACATGATAATTATTCAGTATATATGATATAACATCCAATTATTTACGATTTTATTATCAAAATTATGATATTTTTGCTCGTGTGTACTTATGGATTACTGTCCCCATGAACGCGATGAGATACATTCCCCATCGTATTCATTAAAGAAATATTTTAATTTTATGATTAAAAATAATTTTTATGAACATAATATAATTATTTATATGAATAAAATACATACTATCCAAAACAAAAATTACTTACGTAACAAATCATATAATGGAAAATGAATCAGTTAACACCTGAAACGATGATACTACTGAAATATCATTAACAAAGAAATATTATAAGCTCATATATGATATCATATTAATGTATATGGTTATTTTGGAATTTAATAATTATTATTTCACCATTATACAAGAGTTTAACTTAACCTCAATGAAGGGAAAGTACATTGTAAGGGTTAATTTCACAATCTCTTTATCATCTGAGGTTGTTTTTATGTATGTATCTACTGGGACCGCTTTATCATCCACATATGTGTTTTCATAAAAATGAATTAAAAAACAGTTTTACTATTTAATAGACAATGGGTTCAAGTTATTTATAACCTTATTTGACCTTATATGTTTTGAAAGGAATATTTCTGTCATTTTCATAACAAGGTACTTTACGACCTTCTTGACAAAATTAAGTTAAGAATTTTTTTTAACATATACGATGGGTGCGGTTATTATTCGTCGTTATAACATCGTAGAAGATTCCTTTTCCAGCTTATAAAAATATTTTCAAAATAAATGTTTTCTTTTAAAATTACATGATTTTTAAATGATTTAAAAATAGAAAGATATATTCCTATTAAATAATTTTTCCTTTCATCTATGTCAACATACTTTGATGGCTTTTAATCTAGTTTGAAGTTGATCTATTATGATACAAATATCCATACTGTAATGAAGGTTTTGTGATATGATTGACTGTGTATGTGTTATTTTTATACCATTCATGGTTTATGGTTAATGTATTTAAATTTCATATGTTAGTTTTAATATGAATGTTTATGTTATATTTCAACCCTATCATATGAGGAATGTATTGGACTTAGTAAGTGATGGGTGGGGCCCGCTATAGCTCCTCGGTGGATCTGTAGGTATAATGAGACAACTAGACATGGAATTGGCCGAGGCCTTTCCCAATTTGATATATATGGTTTTGGTCGAGGCCAAAATCATTTTTAGACGTCTTGGCCGAGGCCTTGACAAAATGTTTCAGAATTTCTGGCATTATACATTCCCTCATAATGAAAATAATATTGGTGGTTTATGTGGTCATTAGACTTGTAGAATACCCATGATAATGATTTAGAATGGAATTATTTACTCATTTCATGTTCCTTCCATAAAAGTGATCATTTTTATTATTTGTAAAGGCATGTGTTTTCAATTATTCATCATGCTTAATATTTATGTTATCTTCCGCAATATTTCTTACCCTTACTGAGCATTTGAGATCACCCCTTTCTTATGTTTCATTTTCCTAGGATATGAAGGATTTAGTTATGAGTGACTTGTAGACATAATCTAGGAGGCCTGGATGTTTCTAATTGAATAAATTATTGTTTTATTCATTTTCAAGTTGTAAAGTTGAACTTATGTATGAATCTTATTTCTAATAATACTAAACTGATCAGTATCTTAGGAAATTATTTCCTAATGTTCATGCCAATTTTATTTAATAATGCACTAACTCTGGGTAACTCGGGTCAGGATGTTAAATGTGTAGCGGAAAAATAACCCCAATCATAATTTATTTAATTTTATTCCAAGGAAAACATTTGCTAAAATATATTTTTAAAAGTCAAATCTATTTTTATACATTCCCCCTATAATTTATATCATTTTCTATATAACACATCAAGACAAAAAGATTGAAATTTTTTCCCTCTCAAGAAATTTAATCACTAATGACTAAATGGGCCCATCCCTAGTTTAGGTATGTGATGAGATCCAATATTTCCCTAATTTTAACCTATTTTTAATGGAATATAAACCAAAAATCTAGATAAAACCTAGGAAAATCAATTTTTATACTTTTTGAAATTTTTACATCATTAATAAATGGATTAAAATATGATTTTTAGTAATCTGATTCATTTATTGGGTTTAATTTAGAAGTAAGACATTGAATTTGAATTTTATTTTTTAACTTGTTTTAATTTATTTGTAAATTTTTTTCATTAATTTTGATCTTAACTCGAAAAAATAAAATAGTAAAATTTTTATTTTAATGTGTGTGGGAATGAATTTTGTACGAGCTGTATTTACTTTCAACCAATTGGGCTGAAAATTTAAAAAATTCCCAAATTGATCACAAGTACTAGATCAATTTCATGACTATTCCGGATAACATTGTGCATATTGGGTGACCTTGGAAGATAATCCACTATGCTATTGATGTGACCACCAAAAAATATCCAATCAATAGCATGATTGATTCCACCACAAGAGCGATCATACTTCTTGATTTCTTTCACCTCTTGATCATCCATGACTTTTATAGTCAACTAAAGGGATTAAAATCACAGATTCATAAGATGAAAAAACACAATATAAAATCAAAATAAAACTAATTTCCACTTATTTAACCAAATTAGGAAGAACCTCCGATGACCAATAAACATGTGGATCATCATGCTGATGAAAGAGGACGACAATCATGGCTGACTATGGAGCAAGAAATTGATGATTTGAGATATCCAACTTCATTAATTGTGAAACTCATCCTAGATATGTGGATGTGATATTAATAGGAAGAAACTCAAGATAGTTTCATTGAAATATGGGAAGGAAAATTAATATTGTTGATATTAATATTTTCACCCCCCCCCATTGTAAAGGATTTAGTCTTTACACCCGTAGTTGACTTGATTAGCTCATAAAATTAATGATTTATGCACTCTAACTTTGATTCATTTTTGTTCATTATGTTCCCTATTTTCAATATCCTCCACTATGATCACTATACTCCATGATCATGGAGTATTGACTCAATGGATTGTTCCCTATGGAAGATTTCATAGTCATTCTAAATCCTTGTTCATCAATTCTAAGAATTTTGTTTCCCATCCATGACTTACTAGTGATTGAGGGGAAGTTGATATATGAAGATAATATTCAATTTAAATTTATTAATATATCCCTTCATCTATCAATACTCTTCTTCCTCCTTTAAAATAGTATATATATCATATGATTGGTGTTTTATGGGCTGAGGGATCATAAGTATACAAATAGATCTGGTTTTTGGGATATTGGATTCCTCCATTGAGTAGATTCACTACCTCTACACTGTAGAGTAGTTGAGATAGATTTTAAAATATTATCCCCATTCTTTGTTAAATTTCACAACATAGATAGTATGGAGATATTGATGATTGATCATGACTCTATATTTATATGAGAGAAATTTTGGATATTGAAGGCCTATTGTGATAAAACCTGGGTCTAACCCCTTTCACCCAAACCTCAATTTATAATTTAAAAAAAATTATAAATATATGAAAAATATCCATTTATCTTGCTATATACTTCTTTTAGAACTAGGAAAAATGTTTAAATAATTATATATTATAGGATAGTTAGACTTCATGCCAAAATCTTTATGATACAACCCTAACCATCCACTAGGATTCATTCCATGTTTCTATAAATTATATATGAAAGGCCTGAGATAACTATCACATTAATGAAATATTTTTTTTAAAGATGGGTTGATTTATTTACCATCTAAAGAACATCTATAATTGTTTTGCTTTATTTCTTATGTTTTCTTTTTTTTTCCTATTTCTGTTCTCACTTTCTTTCAACCCCTTACAATCTTGGATAAAAGACACAGTGGAACTATTATTTAATATATCCTCACTCATATTCATAGTACACATTACCTTAAAATCTGAAGGATAAGAATTTTCAAGGATGGTGGGAGATGTTTTTGGTGCACACTAATAGGTTGTAAAATGAACAGTTCTACAATAATGAATGAAAATAACAATAAAAATTTCTATAAATCATATGATAGAAGAAGAATACACATTGGATAACTTTTAATCATGAAATATATTTTATTTTATTTATTATAAACTTTGAATATTTTAAATAATATTTTCAGAGATAGTCATGGAGTTGGCATCAATTTTGGTTGTCATAAATCCCTAATGTCTACATATTAAAAATATTAACTAACACATTCGTATAATTTTATAAATAATATATTTACTTTCTGTTGGTGTATTTAGTAGGAAAAAAGTACCCTAATTGAATCTATAATGTTGCTTTTACACTATGTGTGATATGAGTTTCATTCTCATTAGGTTTCATGATGGGGCGTAATACCATGAAAGTTAAATAAGAGATTATTTGTTAATCTATCTATTTACTTAGTCACCAAGAACTAGGATGAATCATATTTAATTTCTCATTAAATACTCCTCTAGTATTTTCCTCATGACATAAAGATTATATTTATAAGAGAGGCAAGGTAGTGTAAATTTACAGATGAACATGGAATCGAGGATGGACCAAGAATAAGTTAGAGATCACCCATGTATTTGACACAAATGACATAAACATCTTCTTCCCAAATGATCAATCTAATTTTGAGGTTGTTTATTTTTTATTTATTTATTTTACCCTAATTTTGGAATCAATTAATTCATAGATTAATTTACCACAAGTTAAATCTATGACAACCTTACCATGCCCCTTTTGTGTTTAGGTTTTTTCTAGAATTATGAACATGATAACAATCATTTTTTGAATGATTATGTTTCCCCATTTTTTATTTGATTTTTTATCCTATGATCGATGGAAAAATAAATCAAAACCATAATGCATCATATATTTTGACATTTTATGGATTAATCACACTCTTTCAGTTATACTACTAATTCCCTTCCAATATATACCATGTGTCATATGCTTTGATACTCACAAAAAACCCTTCAATGTTTTTTAATAGATCTCTATTTATCTGTTTTTAAATAGGTTTTTAATTTTTTTTCTAAGCTAAAATTATTTCTACATTAAACTAATATTTTTCTATGTTTGAAAAAAATTCCCTTATGTGAGAATTTATTTATATAAAATCTCAGACATGCTGGAGTATGCCTATGTAAATTTTCATATGTAGTGAATCCATTAACTATAAATAGTAAACATAGAGAAATTGGCTAAATTATATTTCCTTATGTAAATAATTCGGTAGTGAAGTATCACCTATGTGGTATATATGATTACAAAGAATTAGATGCGTAGAGATATCAGTTATGTGGAACCAAATATGTGATATTATTAGCTATATGGTTCTTTAAACTACATAAAAATTAGTTATATAGAATATTTGGATCCATGTAAATTGTTCTTATACTAATTCATCTACATGAATTGGTATCAATTGTATTTTTAGATATATGTCTATATTTTTTCTATGTGTTATTAGGTACTCAGATTTTTTCTGAATAGAGTATGTTTTCTATGAGTTCTACAATTACTATGGGTGTTTATTACCATTATAGTAGTTTAATAGAACATTAAATATTGTTTTTAAAGATTCATAGTAATATATGAGTAAATATGATATGGATGACTTATCTAAAAACTATAAGTTCTAATAATAGTAAAACAACTACCTTATTTATGCATCCACGTTTTTTAGGAAAAGGAAAGGAAATATTGATTTTGAAAATATTTTACTTTATATAATAATTTTAGTTTTCTGGCCTTCCTAGAATTTTCATATGAGGATATGTATAAGTTTTAGATAAAAAAATAAGAGACAATAGAAAATAAAAGAAAATACCATTCCAAAATATATCATATTCTTCATACATGATGCAACAAGATTTGTTCTACTCAAAAAAAAGAATTCATATAAAATAATGTTTCTATGATTCCATTAAGAAACAACATTTATAATTTTATACATTCTTCCTTTATTTACTTTAATAAAATATTAATTCTCTTATAAGACTTATCTTCTGTTAGTTATTTAATGTAATTTGGTATATTAATTGAAGAATATTTTTCTGTATATTTTCTAAAATTATTTAAATTAACATTCCATTTATTAAGTGTCGGTGAAGTCCATTTTTTATCTTGTAATAGGAACCCATTAGATCAACATTCGTATTGTTTCTACCATGTAATTGTTGGTCACACTCATGAAGGGTAGTCCCAAATAAAATACTCGATATGGTGAAAATCCATGAACTCATTAAGGTAGTGTTATTGGAGTGTACATGGGGATATTTTTCCCCAACAAATAAAAAATAAATTATGATCATTTATTTTTGTTTTGTATTATTCCATTATATAATATATTTTAATCTGTGAAAGAAATTTTACAAAAAGAGATTTTGAAATTTTAGATCATAATTCACCCCCACTTGAGGCATTGTACAATAGCCAAGGAAAATATTTGGTGTCATTGTAAGGTATTGGAGTTCTCAACCATTATATAGATGAAGTATAATTATATATCTATAAACTACTTTAATGGATAACATGAAATAAGGTATGTATATGATTAGATAACTCTACATCAATAGGAAAAACTATGGTTGTTGGAAGGCCAAAATGATTATCTATCTCATGAATCATGGTTTTCAATAATATTTGGAAGTGATTAAACCATTCAAGTTTTCTTCTATATAAATGTAACTTTGGAGTACTATAAAAGATAATAAATATTATTTAAACTCTAAATACATGAATGGAATCATATGTGGTGTAGATATATATAAATTCGTTTGGGTCTACATATTTTTCTTAAGAGGGAACTAGTAATGTTAGAAAATTAAAATACATTACCACCAAGTCTATCTTTGAATCTTTCATAATGATAGATGTAGAAATATTTTTCTATATTAATATAAGACTTATAAAAATAAAAATAAATGTTTCATCTCTTAGAAAACATATCCCAAGACTTGATCACTCACTTAGATTGCATATAGTAATGACATCAAAATGTAATGGTATATAAGTATCAATAATATAGGCTATTCCAATGAAGGATATGAATATGAAATACCTTATTATTACTCTTACGATGTATGATGCTAAAATGGACGATAAATATAGATAACATGATCTGTTTAATAAAGAAAGTGTTACTTTAAATGTTTCCACTTCAAAGGACGAAAAGAATTCAAAATAAATATTATTATATAACACATTTAGTGAAGAAGAATCAAATGGATTTGAATATGATGGTGAACATTCTAAATTTTCAAGGAAGGTCAGTATATTTTAAAATAAAAGAATTATTTTCAAGAATACCTTGAATAAATAAAATAATTATAATGGAATTTTTCAATATTTCAGATGTTATGAGTAAAAAATTCTTGGACATGTCTGCAATGTTTTCCCAAAACTACAAGATAAAAATAAATTTAAAAATAAATTTAAAATAAACACATGTTTCAAAAGAAATGGAAAATTATATATAAAATCTACATGCAGTACATCATAATATTCTAGTAATGACTTGTCATCTGAATTTAAATATTATCACTCAAACCTAAAGTTTGTCGCATGGTTTAATGCATTAATACCTTAGGTAAATTATTTCTATACTTCTAATAATAAATCTACTTTTGAAAGAAAACTAAAATTTTATAGAATTAAACAAACATGGTGCCCTATTGAAAGATAAAACTGAGATCTTGAATATTGAAAATGCACATTGAAAATATTATAATGTTGTTAGGAGTGAAAAATATTCTCTAAAAATAAACTTTTGATATCTAAAAACAAAAATAGATAACTGTATTTTTTTCTACTGTTGACCATGATGATAAAATTAAAGATTAAAAAAGAGATAAAATCCATTAAAAATGTTCAATGTTTTTTTACATAGGGAGAAACTATATTAATACATAACTAATAAATAATAGTGACAATAAAGAAAATGTTTTATAGAAATTTATAGTGATAGGCCTAATATATATAGAAATTATTTAGTTCCTAATTCAAAGAAAAAAACAGATTTATTTTTGCTAGTTTTCATTGTGAAGAACCTAGATAGTATTCCAATATATTTAGTCTTAAAAATATAAACTATTTTAGTTCATAATACCTTCATTTCAATGAATTTGTCTAAATTAAATTCTAGGATTTCTATTAAGCATGACATGATTTTGGATCACAATATATTAAGTCACAAACATTTTAGGTACTAAGATCATATGGATTCAAAAACCCTTCTTATTTGATACCTTTTAATAGAAAAAGATATTGTAAGAATAAAAATGTGAATTATTATATATATAGTAGAAGATCAATATATATGAGTGGATTGTTTTCAAATTTTTACTGTCAATCCAAAATTATTGGATGATATGTCACCTCTGGTGATAATGAAAAGGTAATATTATTAGAGTTTGATTATTTAGAAATCAAACTCCATTTATCATTAACAATGTTCCATATGTGGACGACTTAAGGTATAATCTTATATGTATTTACTTTCTTGGTGATAATGGATATTATATTTATTTTTTTTGTAAATTCTTCTTCAGTCTTCAAAAGTTAGTATCTTAAATTTAACAAACTTGGGGCTCAAAGTTTTTATAGATTATATCTTAACTCTTTGAGTGGAAAAAATGTTTACTGATTAAATTTTAATATAGATGAATCATAGATCTAATATTTAAGTCTCGTCTGTTTTAATGTTTATTACATGTGAGAGATATAAAAAATAGATCATATTTCATATTTTCATTAGATTAAATTTAATAAAAATAATCCTTATGATATGCATTCTAAATGGATAAATTTTAAAAGTCATATTTTATTAAAGTGATTTCTAATTTTAGACCATGGGAACTTATCTGCATTGAATTTTTTAGAATAATTAGAATATAAAACCTAGGAGGTAAATTTTTTTTATGACTCAGTTGAATGTTGCTCCAAATTTACATCGGTTTTCTTTTTTATACTTAATGGGGAAGTTTCATGTATTTTTTAATGTTTTCTCAAGCTAGTTAAAAGTGAAATATATTCCAAACATTCTCTTTAATAATTCACAATGGGGAATAATTTGAAAACCATGAGTTCAATTAATTTTGTTCAAAACATGGTATCAAACTGAAATTTTCTCTCTATTATGCCTCACCATAATGGTGTAGTTAAAAGAAGGAATCAGAACTTTCATGAAATTACTAGGACTGTGTTATGTGAATATAACATGAAAACTCATTTTTTGGGTTGAAGCTAATAACACTACATGCTATGTAATAAAAATAGTTCTACTCAGTAATATTTTTTAAATGACACCCTATGATCTATGGAATTAAATAAAAACAACACATGGATATATCAAATTTTTTGGTTGAATATTTAATATTTTAATAAATAATGATAATAATTGAAGATTTTATCCAAATAAAGATGACAGAGTATTTCTAGGTTACTCTACAACTTCTAAATCTTGTATTGTTTTTAAAAATGGTCATGGATTATTAAGTAATTAACCTCTATAAAATTTGATGAAACAAATCATTTTGATCACAAAAAATAATCAATAATATTCTTTAAGTGATTATTTAGAAAAACTCATGATTTACCATCTTTTTAAATAGAAAAATGATGATGATTAATAATTAATTTTTGGAAATAAACTAGTCCTAAAAGGATATAATCCAGGGAAACTGAAAGTGTCCAACCTTAAATTCTTAGAACCTTAAAAGAACACCCATTAAAGATATTTAATGTAATATTGTATTAAGGAGTACAAAATATAATAATTATAAGAATCCTAGTTGAGTTCAATGTTTTTCTCTCTCAATATAAACCTAGTACTATGGAAGAATCCTTAGTTGCTGAGAGTTAGGTATTAACTATGTGAGAGAAATTATACCAGTTAATAAAGGATCAGGTTTGATAATTATTTGATATACCTTGTGACTATCCTATTATTTAATCTAAAAGGATATTTATAAATAATCATTATGATCATTGTTTGATCAATATAAATGAGTCTAAATTTATTTGAAAAAGTTATATTCTAGAAGAAGTGATTAATTATGTTGCTGATTGTTCTATATTTTCTTGATTATAAAGTGTTATGATTCTCCAATCATGTACATATCATATAAATTTTAAATTATTTGAAATGGATGAAAAAACAACTTTTCGAAAAAAAATCTTGTAGATAAATTTTAGGTTGAACAACCTCCAGTTTTTGAAATTTATTTTTCCCCAAATTCTACTACCAAACATACTAAAGTAATATATGGAATAATTTTATTTTACTAGGTTACAGTTGAGACCCATTTTTTTTGAATAGATATCCCTATTTTTAATAGGGTTTAGGGTAACCCTTAAATGACCCAAATTTCTATAGCCCAATGCTACATGGCCAAAATTCCCAATGACTAAAATACCAAAACACGACCCTAAGTCCTTCAGTGAGAAGTATACATATTTTCCTAACTCTAGTAAAACATCACATGACCATTCTTCCAAGAGTCATAATCACATTATCTATGTTTGAAAGATTCATTACCCCTCGTGAAATGATTCATCAGGCTGGAATGATGCAATGAGGCATGACACCCCACTATATATAATGTGGGAGGAGAGATGGATGATAGGATCCAACATTCCCATCTCTCTTTCACGATTCCCACCTAGTGAAGCTTGTGTGACCATTCACTTATAACTTCTAACTATTTATCTAAAATCATATACCAATCCAAATTGTAGATTGAGACATATAATGGATCCCATCTATCACACTTTGTGGGGATGGAAGGTTGGATGATGAGTTCCAAGACACCGATTCATCTAAAAAGGCCACCCACCCAAGTAGTGTCTATGTACTTCCAAACATCAATATTATGTCATTCTCCAAGTCCCTCACATGTCTTCTGTTGTTCATAAGGGATGATGTTGAAGTTCCATGACCCAAAAAACTTAATATTGGAAAAAATACCATAGTTCCAATGAAACTGTAATTAGAGAAACCTCTCATCTATTCGTCCACAACATGAATTAGTGCCAACCCATTTGGAATCTCACCATACATCACTACTAACAACCCCATCATTTCCCAAAAACCACAGATCACTCATCCTCTAAGATTCAAAACAAACATTACATAGGAAACAATATAAACAAATAGAATGAGATCTCAAATATGGACCACTACCAACAATACATAGACAACTGATAGTATCCTCATTTGAGGTTTTCTTCACACAATAGTGTTTCTTCTACCAAAGGTCATCTTTAGACTCCCTAAGATCAATAAATCATCCAAAGAAACATCTACTTGAAATCAAAAATCCAATTCCCCAAAGTTATCATCAAATGTCAACGAAATTATCTTATGTTAGTAATTGATATAACTATATTGAATGAAATTATATCTAATTGGAATTCTTTATCATGATTATCAATCCGATGAATCACTATTAATCATCGATACACTCAAAGACCCCACCTAAACCCATCATCCACCCATAGGGGTATTGAAAAGAGAAAAAACAATGATGATCCTACAAAAGATTCATTGATAAAGAAATAAGTCAAAATAGATGTTGATTAAATCACCCAACACTATAATAGAACATAGATTAGTTGATAGAATACCAGGGATGGGTAAACCATCCATGATATTGTGAGGAGCTCCCAATATGAAATCCTATATGGCCTAAAAAAATCCCCTATAACTTCGTGTGAAAGGTTAAGTTAATATATCTTTTCAATAATATTTTCATAATGTTTCGGAGATCCTGCACATTTTAAGAATACATTATTAGACGATATTTTACTTGTTTATATAAAATTTGATGATGTGTTTTTTGGATCTTCCAATTGAAAATTTTGAAATGATTTCCTGAAACACATATCAAATAAATTTGAAATGTTCATAATGGGTGAGAAAATTTTCTATCTTTGATATAAAATTTATCAAAAATATTTTCAGAATGTATTATATCAAATAAAATACATACATGATTTACTTAAATAATTTGGAATTTCATATATTAATGTACAAGAAACACCTATGGGTTACAATGTAAATATTATTTTGTTTAATGCTAGGAAACATGTTGAAATATAGTTGTGTAGAGGTATTATTGAAAGCTTACTATATTTGAATTATAGTAAACTAAACATTTTTGTGGTATTATTATGATCTAGATTCCAAGAAAATCCAAATTAATGCCATTTAAAATCTGCCAAAATAAGTTCATGGCATTCAAAAGGCATGGTTTATCTTTTTATAATCTTCCCAAAAAATGATTTTAATTTAATATCATATTCAAATCCTAATTATAGTCGTTCTAGATTAGATAAAATAATAACCTCATGAACCATCCACTTTATTGGGAAATCCTTGGTTTCATTTTCCAGTAAGAAGAAACACTCAGTTATATAATCTACAGCATTAGTAGAATATATATTTCGTTATAGTTGACATGCACATGTTTGGTGGATTAAACATGATTTAATATAAATTTGATTTAATTTTAATCAAGTAATAATTCAAATTTGATAAAACTATTATTATAAGTGTTTATAAAAATCCCATAACAATTTTAGAAATAAAGCGCTTAGATCTGAGGAATAATATCTTAATAGATTATGCTACAAAACGTGATATATCTCTCTAATTTATTTCTAATAAAAATTGTTTATTTGATATATTTAATAATCATATCTATTATGATCTGTTTTATTTTATTAAAATATAATTAGGTTTATCAGAGTTTAAATAAATTTATTTATAATCATATTATATTCCCTTAAAAATATATTTTTTATTTAGTTTAAACTACTTGGTATTTTTTTGGTATTTTTAAAATTTCATGTTATGTGGTTATATTTGATAATAATTTATGAAATTACATTTTAATATTTTTTTAAATATTATTT
Source organism: Viscum album (assembly GCA_963277665.1). Classification (NCBI taxonomy): domain Eukaryota; kingdom Viridiplantae; phylum Streptophyta; class Magnoliopsida; order Santalales; family Viscaceae; genus Viscum; species Viscum album. The sequence continues at coordinate 513,742,901 of OY728136.1, read as the reverse complement.
TATGATATTATAGTCTTGATACTGAAGCCCCAAAATTTGTCTAATTTTATTTTTGAATCCATGACTCAAATATGAAAACCCTACATACTAAAAACCCTTATGAACTAGGACCCTTACATATTTTTCTTGATCCTACAAAACCTAACTACTCACTTAGTTTCCTTACCTATAAGCTCCCTCGACCGAATATCTTTAATTGAGTGTATTGGTTGAGTATTAAAATAAAATTATCAAAAATTTACTTCTCATGCAATTAGATTTGTTTAAACAAGGGCCCAAGGAAATTGAAGGAGTGAGTTCTAATTTAACTATTTTAAATGTATGGTGACTAGTCAGTTTGAGTTTCTTAAGCATTTTCCATCAAAAGCATCCCATTTTGAAACTATACAGAGTCAAGATATATAGCAACATATTGATTGGATCTCTCCAGATCTAATTTTTATGAATTAGAAGGTTTAATATCTTTATTGTAAATTGATATCTATATTATTTCTCTTAGACTTCAGGAATGATATAGTTATATAATTTCAAGAAGCAATACTTTTTTTAAAGGTAAGTATTGGAACTGACCATAAATTGGTTATCAATGTTGGATTCCTTGAGGAATGTCTTCCCTATATTCAGTACAATGTGAATGAATCCTTTAATATTTAAAATAGTATCCACAAATATTTATACAATTATTCACCCCATGAATAATTATTTACAAAACCTTCCAACCAACTAGAATGATATTAAAAATATTTATCAAAAATTAAATTTTTATGCATCCTCTCAAATAGTACCAAGTGCACAAATTTCTAAAAAGGGAAATCAAATATTGATCTACAAGCCCCCATCTGGTTCAATTGTTCCTTCTATGTGTTATTATATTATTATAGTATCAATGCCTTCAATAGATTAATCTTTAAAAAATATCTTTGATAGTTTTCTCATCATGGTCAAGTGATTATTGATAATATTGATAATACTAATCAGAAAATATAAGCTTTTAAGGCTATGTTTTCTAATATTTATGGATTTGTTGAGGAAGTCAAAATAAATCTAAATAGATAGTTTGTAATTCCAACATCTATATCTTCACATCCTATTTGGTCTCTTCTCAGAGGTTTTTATTATCCTAGATAAAACATTTTAAAATTTTGATGTACAACTCCCATGTAGTCCCTTTTCAACAGAATTGGAAAGGTTATAAGACCATTCTATATTTATAAAAGGTGGATATTATCAAGGGGACTAATATGTGTGCATATTACTTATATCAACACATATAAAGGATATTAATTTTCCATGAACCTCTGTATACATTATAGTGACCCATGCTTTTCAAACATTAACATTACATCATTTTTTAGGAATACATAAAATAATACACAAGAAGACACCCAAAAACCATATTAGTTTAGTTCCTTTAGAAATATGGAAATAGTAACATGGGTACATAAGTGAGATACATTATCTCCCACTAGTATATTCATGACTAGAACCCTTCTTTTACACATCATAAATAATACATATCTGTATAACCTAGGGAATGGAAACATAAATAGCGGTGAACTCAGATTCTTAGTAAGGGGAAAGAAGGGAGACATGTAAGTATAAACATGAGAATAGTGTATGAGAAAATGTTAATTACATTAATATATCATACCTTTCATATAAAATATAATAAAAAATCAATGGCATAAATATTGGTAGTTTATAAGACATGAATTATAATGAAATGAAGAGCATAATCCATGAAATCAAAAAATAGTAATAAATAATTGAATTTTTTATACCACATTGGCATGTAATATCATTCCATATAAGTCAAGGAACATTGAGAAAAAATAATATGGAACTTAATTGGGATTATACCTACTAACCTAAAAACACCACCATCCCTAGTCTCAATCCTTTACTTATAAGGTATTGGATTTCCCCATCTTCCAATAGTGGAATGGGTTTCCCCATATTTCCCTAGCGGATTGAGTTACCCATATTCCCATAGTGAATTTAATTTCTTTGTATTCCATAGATAATCGATCCAATAGACTTATATCTGATCATTGTATCATGATATATAAATCTTTACCCATTTAATTGGAGGGAGATACATGTCCCATCTATCTTATAATGAAATCATACGTATATGAGTCACAAAATCATAAACGATCATATTAATCCGTGTAATGAAATGAGTGTCATGAACATATAATCATATATTAACCTGTGAAAAAATATGTTTAATAAACATTTCATCAAATAATGTCTTTTGAAAAGAATAATGATTCATAAGCATATAACCTAGGAAAGAGAAACAAGTTTCATAAAAAGCATTTCATCAAAACATAAACCATTAATATAAAGAATTTGAATGGAAACTTTGGAAAATTTAATCATGAAATCATGATTATCACCAATGGATATATCATAGATAGAAAATAATTTGTTAAGATATTGTAAAAACATTTCATGATGAAGATATATTTTCTTCTTTGAAATTTTTTTTAAAACATTAAAAAATTTTAAAAACATTTTTATTTGACAATAGATATGAAAACTTATAAATTAAACATGGATAACAAAAAAAATTAAAAACATTTTTCCTTGAAAAATATATTAATATATAATCTGAAAAAACATTTTTGAAAAGATGATTTTTTAATTCATGGCCTGTGTCTCAAAGAAGAAAATTGAGAAAAACCATAATTGCCAATTTAAAAACTTATTAAACATAAAACCTATTAATAATAGATCATAAAATAAAAATAAATTTAATGATAATAATAATATAATATATACATGGGTATTATATACACCACACCATATAAAGTTGTGGTGAATAAGGCATAAATTTCACAAAAATAAATCTCAGACTTGAAATCCCCTTACCTTATGTCTTAACCCTCATCGTACTCATTAAAAAATAATTTATAATAAATATAAGTTTATTATAAATATATTATATATCTATATTCTTATAAAAAATTCTATTTATGGATTTATATAACCCACTTATTATCAAATCTATGTTAATGTTACGTTTTGGGTAATATTCCATTAGTTTTTCTCATGTGTCTTGATTTTTTTATATTTTTTTCCTTATACTTATATGATGATTTAAAAATTATAAAACCTGGTATAAATATCATGAATATTCAGTATATAATTATTTATAATAATATAATAATTACATAAATATTAAATGAAATACACCGTTCATGGAGAAGGTAAGTTGTACGTACACATGAATGTTGTTTCTGTTTAATTATCATATTAATAGAAAGAAAGTAAATGAAAAATATATATGTGTTTGTATATATATTATAATGATATAATAATTATTATTTAATATTTATAATATAAATGTAATTATTTAATCATTATTACATTCCTTGTAGAGTGTGAATGAGTCACATCGCTTTGACGAGGCAGTAGTCCACACTTCCCCAAATGAAATTATCATATTTAAAAAAATGGAAATCATGAAGGTATGACTTATATAATAATTGAATAAGAAAAAATAAATAATATATTTCATATATTTAATATTGAAATATATTTTACATCATAATTCTCAACCATGAGAGGTGGAAAAGGAAAAATAAACAACATCGTTTCGTGAGGCAATAGTTTATCATACATAAGAACTGTAAGTTTCCTACCCATTAGATGGAATTTTTTTATGTTTTGGTAGAAAAAATATAATAAAAACATATAAGTATATTTAATATACTAATTTTAGTTTATAGTAATATAATAACAACAATTAAGGTGGCAAGAATTAAAATAATTCAAAAGAGCTTCAGGAAGGATGTTACCACTTCTTTGGGTAACTTCTTTTCGTTTGCACCAAAGGGATTATTGATATGGTTTTTTGAAAAAAGTGAGGATTTTTGGATTATGGGACTGATTCTTAAAGCTTATTTGAGTATATTATTTTTTATAAAATGTTCTTTATAGTTTTGAATAAGTTTTAGGGGTGAGTTTCTTTTTATAGTGGAGGATGAGTGCAATTATATTATATTTTTTTAAAATTGAACTTCACCCATGTTTTTTCCATTATATATGGATCCAAAAATGGTAATAATCTCCAAAAAGGTAGGATAGGGTCTATATATGAAAATAAAATGGATTTTTGACAAGTTTCTAGGTCATTTTATGCTTTATGATTTAGGTTTAATCTTTTGTTAGGCTAATTTTTCTCTTAATCACTACAATTAATATTTGTCGCTTTAAATAATATACTTGTTAAAAATATAATTCAAATAATTAAAAATTATATGTTATTAGTATTAAAAATATGGAATAAATTTTTTCCAAAATATAATCAAATATTAGGTAGAAATTAATTATAAATTAATCTCACAGACATGTTGCAACAATGGGTCTTTAAAGTAGAAATGTTTCAAAGTTTACGATGTTTTGATATCCAGTATCTTGGTTAAATTGGATACAATTACATAAATTTGATTAATTTATGTAAAATTTATATTATTAAACATCAAATTTAATTTTAAATACAATTTTACATTATATATAAATTATATGAAAAATAAGTCTCGAATTAAAATTCAGCATTTTTTACTATTCATCCACAAATGAAGTTTTTCATAAAAATCCATAAAAGTCACCCTAAGAACATTCTGACATTATGAATTAAAAAATTGATTTTATTTTAACATATTCAATATCTAAAAGTGACTAAAATTAATTTTATTATTTTTCAGAGAAGAACATAAAAAAATTCTTTTAAAAAATAGTATTTTCAAACAAATAAGGAATTTACTGAAAAAATGTATTTTTTATTATAATTAAATTATATTTATATCTAACCATTATAAATTATTTAAAAATTATTTAAAACTAATAATATTAATATGTTTAATGTAAATTTTATAACTATCACATTTAAATAATTATAATAAAAAAATGTTGATTCGTAGAAACTCAGTGTTGCGTGTAACGTAAGACAGATCAGTGTTTCATGTAGCATAATCTTAAATTGATATATAGTATAAATAAATTTTGAATTGGTATATCCTACAATAAAAGGCATCAAAAAAATTAATTTACTCATGAAAAAAATGTTTTATAAAAAATAAAGATCTTACAGTCTACCCCCCTTAAAATAATATTCATCCTCATTTTTTTCCGTTATCATTGAAAAAATGTGGATAATTATATATTATAGTATCCTTATTCTCCCACATTGTATCTTATATGTGGTTACTTCTCCATCAAACAATGACCATGCGAATGGTGTTGTTTTATTTAACTTTTTTCTGTATGAACTAGAATTTAAACTAGTTGTTTCTTGTAAGAAAGATCCTTCTCTAGTGATATGAATTCTATGTTCAGTACATGTGAAAGGACATGTGTGTACTTACTCATGAAAAAATCATGGGACACATCATGGACATGAGGGAGATTTGGAGGAAGTTATAGGTTATAAGCTACTGTTCTGATATGATCATGATTCTCAAAGAGACCAATATACATAGGGCTTAGTTCATGTTTCTTCCTAAAACACAGAACCTTCTCTAATGGATAAATTCATAGAAACAACTTCTCAAAAACAGAAAATTCTAGGACATGGTGACATTTATTACCATAACGTTTCTACTGCTTTTGTGATTCCTTGATATGTTGTTGAATGTTTTTAACCTTATCTTCCATTTCATTGGCTATCTATGTTCTAAATTTCTTTACATATCCAAATTCATCCTATTAAGATGGAGATATACATTTATTCCCATAGAAGGCTTCACAATGACCCATATTAATTCTTGAGTGCAATCTATTTTTTAATAAAACCCAACTAGATGAAGTTGTTGACCCCAACAAACTTTTAAATCCAATGAACAAGATCTCGACAACTCCTTTAGGGTTTGACTTGTTCTTTCAGAGTGACCATCCATCTGAGGATGATAAAAAGTTTTTAAACTCAATTATGTATCAGGTTCTTGCAGAAGACTGTTAAAAGTTTTAGGTAAACCTCAGATCCATGTCAAATACAATAGAAAGTGGTACTACATGAAAATTTACAACTTTTTTAATATATATCCAATCATGATGATCTTGATAGAAGTATTATATGTTATTAATTAAATGGGTTGGCTTAGTATGTTGATAATATACTACCCATATAGAATTAAAACCTTTATAGTTTTTGGGAAATCCAACGATAAAATCAATAGTAATTTTATCCCATTAACATTCTGGTGTTGGTAATTGAAGCAACATCCCATTATAATTTCTTCTTTCTTCCCTAACATATTGGCATAAAATTCACCTCGATATAAACTCTATGATATTTCCCTTTATTCCATCCCATAATTTGTATTCCTTAAAATCTCTATAAATATTCATACTTTGAGGATGAATATTGATTAACGAACTGTGAGCTTCCTCTAACATCCCCTTATTCAAATCTAGTATGGAAGGAACACATACACGATTCCCAAACCTTATCATTTCATCCTGTTCAAGGTTTAACTTCGGAACATTTATAACCATCTTTTGTAACTCTACATTTTCCTTATATGACCCTAAAATCTTCACTTGGATATTGAGTTGAACATCCAATTGATAAAGATATAATTTCTCCCCTTCCTTTAAGAATTATAGATCAATCCTTTTAAAATATAGAAATATTGGTTCTTTTGTTATCCTCATCATGTATAATATTTCATGATCCTTTCGACTCAAAGAATCGGCCACCTTGTTCACTTTCATAGGGTGGTAATGTATTGAGCGGTGATAATCCATTATCAACTCTTTTCATTGGGCCATGTTCAAATCCTTCTATGTGAATATATATTTTAATATTTTTTGATTATTATATATATCACACTTTTCTCAAAAATGATAATTCCTCTATATCATTAGTACAAAAATTACCAATGTTAACACCAAATCATGAGTTGGGTAATTTTCCTCGTGGATCGTCAACTATCAGGAGGCATAAGTGATAACCATGTTATTTTGAATAACAAAATGTACCAATCCTTTGTTGGATACATCAATATAGATTTCAACTGTTATACAATACAAGTTAATGTAATCATTGGTGCACTGACCAAACAACTCTTTAGTTCCTGGAAATTTTCCCCACATTCATTTATTAAGAGGAACTTAGCACCCTTCTAAGCTAACTTGGTAAGAGTATTCAATAGTAATTATAAATTATCGAAAATCATATATAATATTTAGTTAATCCAAGAATAATATGGATCTTAGTTACTATGGTTGGTCTAGGAAAATATTCAAAAGCCTCCATCTTTGATGGATCTACTACTATACCTTCTCTTAAGATTATGTGAACAAAAAATGAATCCTTTTGAAACCCAAATTCACATGTTGTAATTTTTCAAACATTTTATACTTCCTCAGGGTATTTAGTACAATTATCGAGTTTTCTTCATTCTCTTCCTTTCTCATTGAATATATAAGAATATTATTTATAAATACCACCACAAACTGATCGAGGTAATCTCTAAAGACTCTATTTATCAAATCCATAAATATAGTAGGTGAATTAGTAAGACCAGAAGGCATAAATATATATTAATAGTGTCCATACCTTATATGAAATTTCATCTTGGTTATATCCTTTTTCATGACCCTCAATTGATGATTTTCAAAATGATCATTATTAGAGTGGATTCCCATGGTTTTCATTTTTTATTCCTCCAGGAATTTGTATGACTTTCTTTCTTATTTCTATAGTAAAATGAATCTTTTCATGATTATCATGATAAACAACCAATAATCAATATATATTTATCCATATTTATTTTTCACAAATAGTACAAGTTCACCCCAAGTTGAAACACTTAGATGAATGAATCCCTTATCGAGGTTTTATTTTATTTTCTCCTTCAAATGCTACAAAAAATTGGGGGTAATTCTATATAGAGTCTTTGAAATTGGTGTGGAACCATGTATTATTTATATCAATAACTCATCTTAAAATTTTTGTTGAATACTATATAACTATTTTCGGAACAAATCCATAAATTTTTGAACAATAGGTATGTCTTTGATATTCAGTTTCTCCCCAAACATTTGATAAACACATGCATATGTAATGGGAATTGAAACCCATATAGTGGATGTAATATGCATAGAAATGTCATAATTAACATCCCATTAATATACCATCATGATTTATTTTTAAATATCAAATATAAATTCACTTACTTGACAATTGATATGGGATATATGTAGATAAAACCAATATATGCCTAAGATTACATCGAATTCAACCAAATGAATAATGAAAATATTTTCAAGAAGAACATTCCCACAAACATCAAATGGAGAGAAATGATAGGCTTTATATGAAATCAATATACCATTAGGGGTTTTCACCACTAATTCTAGACCTATTAATTTTTGTGGAATATTAGTACCATTAAAAAATTCATTAGATATGAAAGAGTGGGTAGATCTCGAATTAAATAAGTCATTAGAAGTTATAGTGTGGATTGTAAGTGTACCTATCACCATATAATTGTTTTACCCCTCATCAGAAATGGAAATCTCATGATATTTCCCATTGTCCCTCAGTTTTAGAGGTTGCTGACACTGATCATCATCATGAAACCACGGTTTTGGGAACTAGTTTGTATAATGACCATCCAATTTATAATTTAATCACTAAAGTGTGATAGGTTATTTCTGTGTAGCTTTACCTCTATTTCAATCATTGTCCAAATTCATCCAATTAGTTTCATAATAAATTTCTCATTAACCTTACCTCTTATAATTAAAACTTTTATTAGATCCCAAAAGACAATTTCATTCATGTTTCTTTCCAAACATTGATCATAAAGAAAGGATTTTCTTCTTCTTCTTGTCACAGTTTTTAGATTTTCATTTGAACTCCATTATCTTTGTATTTCTAAGACCATGAGATTGATATGTAAATTTATCCTCTATTTCAACTTTGATTTCACAACACAAAATATCTTCGTAGATTCTAAAATCCCTTATAGAAAAACCCCTTATGAGACATGTATTTATTCCACTAAAGAACCAATCAACTGTACTTTCTGATTTTATGATAATTCCAAAAGCATTCCTCACAAGACATGTGAAATTAACCTTATAGATATTGAGACATTAATCATAAATTTTATTCAACTCAAGAAACACCTTTTCTATATTCATATTAAAAACATGAGGAAAGTACTTATTGAAGAATAAGTTCTTCAAATTATCCTAGTCCTTGGATTCAAATTCATCTTGCTTCATCATATTCTTGATTAGATTCCACTACTAGTCGACTTCACCTTCAAAATGAAGAATAGGTAGAATGAATATCTCATGATACAAAAATGAACAATGGAGAATATATTTTCAACTGTATTGATCCATTATTTAGATATAAGTTTATCCGAAAACATACTAAAAGAAGGAAGGCATTTCCTCATGAACGAATCATCAGAACCTAGTTCACTCTTTTACTTGTTTGGAAGCTTATTATGATTTATAGCATGTGAAATTTGAGTGATCATAGCAATGATATTTTGTTTTTCATCTCCCATAGCATTCATATTATCAAGAGGAAAATCATTTAATTGTATATTGTAATAAATATTATAATTGTTCATTTGGGTTCCAACCGTTGAATAAAACCCTGAAAGAATAGTGTATGAAATAGTTGTCAGAATAAAGAACCACATGATACTAAAAAACAACATATGGGATGTCTAAAATATGACACATTCATTAATCCATTACATGATAGGTTAATTAAAGGTTATTCATATCCAACTCAAATTTAAACCCTTCATGATTTTTCATGGAGACTTTGTGAATTCCCTAAGTATATCCCCCAGGAGTGTCAAACCATAAATATAATAAGGCTCGTTGTCATGAACCAGTTCCTGATCGAGTCTATCTCAAAATGGTATTTTTATTTTTGTTACCCCTATGTTCATATATTCTATAACCACATCCAATTACAGTATCTAGTCGGGAATGTATTACTAGGAAACCATTATCTCTATCCTTTTCCAAAATTCCAGGAAATTTTACTATATTTTTTATACTTATAATTATACATAGACATGTTCTTAGGGTTATCACAATGGTTTTATCATCATAATTTTCAATGTTTAACTAAAATTATACTTTGATGCCAACTATATCACCCCACCCTTTTAACATATTAAAATAACAACATATTTGTAGAAAACATAAAGAAATACACAAATATACACCGAAATATCATATGAGTTTAGTGCCTTTGGAAACACAAAAACATAAATACTGATACATATGTTATTTATATTATCTATAACTATGTTTTTCATTGAAATCACCCTTCTTAAACACTTCATATATAATACCTATCATCCAAACTAAGGGCATAGAATCCTAAAATTGGTGAGATAAAATTCCCAGTAAGGGTCAAAAAGGGAGATATATAAGCATAAATAGGAGCATAATGGTATGAGAACATGATCATGAAATTTCATGACTATAACCTACACATCAATGAACGTAAACATTAATTAGGGCATAAATATTAGATGTTCATAAAACATGAATCATAAGGGAATCAAGAGAATAATCCATTAAATAATAACATAGGAATCAAATATTTAATTTTTGAGACTCATATAAATGTATTATAATTTATTACAACTCAAATCACATTTCAAAAATATATCAAGGAAACTCATTTGTATTAATCATACTCAGTGGGAAACACCATCATCACCAGTCACAACTCATTCTTTTTAAGGGATTTAGTTTCCCCATGTTCCCATAGCGGATCCAGTTTCCCCGTATTAATATAGTGGATCAAGTTTCCCCATATTACCATAGCACATCAGGTTTCCCCGTCTTTCATATTGGATAAATCACATCAACATGAATCTCATAATTATCTAATGAGATAAAAATCTTTACCAAATGCATGGATGGAGATTTAGGTCCCACTCATTGAATAATGAAATCAAACAAAAATGTTCTTAATAATAAAAAACAATCATATCATAACCCATGAAATTAAATGGGTGTCAAAAACATGTAATAATGACATAAAATATTGAAAAAAATAGTTTTTATAATTATTTCATAAAAAATAACCTGTGAAAAGATTTGGGTACCATAAGAATATAACTTCTGAAAGAGAAATGGGTTTCATAAAAATCATGCAAAGAAAGCATAAACCATTAAAGAAATGAATATGAATGGAGCCTTTGGATAATTTCTCCATAAAATAATTATTAAAACATATAGATTCCATGTTACATGGAAAATAATTTTATATTATTTTTTAAAAACATTTCTTGAGGAAGATATCTGTTTTACTATGATGAAATATTTTAAAAACATAAAACATTTTTGAAAACATTTTTCTTTGAAAATAGATTTGGAAACTTATAAAGGAATCATTTAAACCATGAAACATTTTTTAATTCATTTTTTCTTGAAAATGAGATTAATAGATCAACATTAAAATATTTTTTTAAAACTTTTTTTATATTAATTTTGAAACATGGTTTTTAAAATTCATGGAATTTTTCTCAAATAAGGAGAGATGAGACAAAACTACTTTTCTGATTTGGTAACATTTGAAAAATAAACGCCATGTAAGATAAATCAAAAAAAATATCATCATAATAGATGTATAATATATTCATGGGCACTATACACACCACAAAAATGGAACAAGTGGTGAATAAGGCATAATTCTCACAGAAATAAAAGTGAGACAAGATATCCCCTTACATTATGTGTCAAATCTCATTTTACTCATTCATACCTATTATATAATTAATATAAGTTTCTTATAAATATACCACATAACCATATTTGTATATCTAATACAATATATGGCTTTATGTTACCCACTTATTAACACTTCCATGTTAAGGTTACGTTTCAGGTAATATCTGCATTTTTTTCACATGTGCCTTAAATTTGATATTTATTTTTTCGACTCGTACTTATATCATGATTTCAAGAATTCAAACTATTATATGAATATCATTTATTTTTATTATATATTAATAATAAAAATCTATGAAAGATATAAATATGAAATAGAATACATCTTTCATGGAGACAGTAGTCTGTATGTACGCGTGAATGTTATTTTATTTTAATTATCATATAGAATGAAATAAAGTAAATGTAATATATATATTTAATAACTATAGAAGAATTATTATTTAATATATATCATATACGTTTACTGAACCCATCTTTAATATATTCCATATACAGTGTGAATGTATCGCATCGCTTTGATGAGGTGGTAGTCCTCACTTCTGCAAACGAAATTTTCATATTTACACAAAATGGAATGCATGAAGGTATGTGTTTGTTTTGACTAGATAGGGAGGAGACCTATAAATCCTCATTTATGCGGGTTTATTCAGTCTTTATGGTTCATTATGGGGGTTTGACCTCTTGCACAACCATTAACATTGGGTCACTATCTCTCTTAATGGAAACACCCAATAGTTCCCTTAGCCATAACTAGATATATACCTTCTTTCTATACGTAGGTGGTGAATTGGGGTTTTAGGCCCAATGAAACTTAGGGACTCACATTGGTTGATAGAATGACCCGTCTTTCTCATCTCTCCATTTTGAGGGGAATTATTGCGTACAATGGGACTCTCTTATAGATTTAAGATACGTTCATGAATCACTTCCTAATCCCAATACAGGACCGATTACCATAATGAAAAGATTTTTAGTTCATTATAAATTTATATAAATTAAATGGAATCTCCTTGATGAATGAAAGAAAAAAGGGTATTATTAGTGAATCCATTTGTATGTATCTGAGGTTCTTTATCTCTTTATGATTAAAGGGTAGATGATTTATATACTGAAGCTATATAACTAGATGCTTCAGAATATACTACCATGTAGGGAGGAAATTTTGATATTCTATGGAGAGCATTGACCTACTATGAGGTGTTCAATATATCCTTGTTGTTGTAAGAATCAAAACCCATGTAGTTCATAAATCTAATTTAGCTTAACATCATGTGAAGAGGACATATGTGCAAGTACTGTGAAAAAAAATACGTGATCTCAAGTCTCAAGGAGACATCCAACATATCTTGATTGTAGTAGGAATCTAATTAATCCCAATTAATCCAAGACTTTAAACCATTCCACAAGTTAGATTCCTTTATATGAGGTATGATCATATCATGACACTCATCGGAGCTTACATAATGGGATTCCCCCGAGTAATAGACATTCAAGATGACAATGTGTTTTTCATTGAATCTCCCTAAGCTCATTTCAGCTATGCTCAGTGTGAGAAAAAAGAAATAATAGGTTATCAGTCCCATGGTGTATAGTTGTGGGACTCATGTATGAGGATTATCCTTAGTATATTTCATATGGAGCTCAGGCCTTGGAGTGTATTCCTACATATCATAATTACAGCAAGAATAAGAGTCATCATAGACCAGTTATTGGGGCTTACACTCTGAGGGTTCCCTTATATCCAGGACATACCATGTTACGTCATTGTCCAGGTCTTACATATCAGCTTTCACCTTACCTATATAGTCTATTATAATGAAAATGACCTGATTATTGCAACTTCCTAAGCCCACGTTATCATTGATCGGTGTGAGAAAAAGGGGGTGGGAAAAATCAATTTCATTTCTTATGGGGGCGGGATTTATATATTAAGTTAGGCCTATAGAGACTTGATATAGAGATCGGGCCTCGTGGAGGCATTCTACATATCATAGTTATTGAAGGAATCAGATTTTTCGTAGTTCCCTTAACTGGGGGTTACACTTTGAGGTTTCACTTGTGTTGATCAGGGCTTACACACAGAGGGTGGACAAAGTAACCAAGCCCTGGGATTTCATGGTGGTCTTTTCAGGTATGTTGTCTGACATCATTTATTTTCTACTTTACATGCCTAGGTTATCTACCTGAATCATTAAATAATGTCCTCCAAACATGTATAAAGGGGAACCATATGATATAGTTTACTTTTCGATTGGATTCATCGTATCATGAATGGAATTCTTGAGGTTTATTGCATGATCCGAGTTGGATGGTCTAGAGGATGTTGCATGATGGAGATGAAATGCCTTACTGTCATCTCAATAGATAGATGAAATATATAGAGTGTGTTTCAAGAGTCAATGTGACATGTATCAGAGGGTTTCCCTAGTCTTGGGTGGCATCCCTAAAGGGATTTTAGATACTTGGACAACATGTCTGAAGGGAATCATGAGAGCCAATTAACATGTCTTGGTGCTACCACGAGACCTGGCTGACATAAACTAGTGCCTTTATATTAGTCTGGATACATGTCCTGAAGTTCATCATAAGTCTTGAATGGTGATTTTAGTTGAATTTTCAGGACTATGGTGACAATAGTGAGGGGTGTCGTATAGATTACTTCTATATTTCTGTAGGAATTCACGTGATCCAAATGATGTGCCCAAGGATTTTCACAATACCTGGGTGACATACCCCAACACCTTCACGCACCCTATTTATTTTTTTCAGTGCTTACATGGATTAACAGATATGTCTTCATTTGAATTTCATGTTTATTGGTCTTTGGTTATTGCCTTTAAATCACAATTACATTATATTTCATCAGTTTTAGCCTTTTTTAAGTATTACATTATTCAGTAGGAATGTGGGATGTTCTTCGCCTATCCCACTTGATGCCCTTCACATAATCTGGGAATGATCATGTGAAGTGATTTAGGAATGGCACATGATTATTCATATTGTTCATTGGTATATTACATGATGGAAGACTTTCTGGTCAAAAGATCAGTTGATCAAAGAAAGATGCTCTTGTGATTAGAACTTTTACCCTCAAGAGTTTTGTCTTCATCATAGGCATGCCTTTTTCATGAATAGGTGTGTAATTTATAGGGCTCTACACCCTAGTTTTTTTCTATCTTGGGAATCATATCTGGCGTGGATCCACGATGGATTCGGTGAAGGGGTCAGGTGATAGGCATCTTTGTGAATCTTTGTCACAGATCACTCCTGATGGAGTTGTTTTATTTGTAGTGATTGCGAGTCCCACCCATCACGACTTCCTTTATCAGATAATTTCCAGTTAATGTGGATTTTTTTAACTCATGTGAGCATGATAATGGAAATAAAAGTTTTCATATTGATATGTCCACAAGCCTTCACAAGATGAAATTCTTACTCAGATGTGTCCATGATATGATTTATGACTTGCCTAGGTCATTTTCTGAGGTAAGGGTGTCTGGTCTGATGTTCTCTATGAGACGAGGATGCTATGTTAAGGGGCCTTTTTTGGATCAAACCGTCTTGTCCAGACTTCTTGTGAGACCATGTTGCAGACTTTCTTCACAAGTCACAAGGTTTTTATGACCATTAGAGATCTCATATCCATCCTTTTTATCTTTTTTTATTTTAAAATGGTTAGGAATTATGTGAGTTTACATGATTGACATCGAGTAAATTTTCTCTTTTTTTGGTGATGCCTCCCACGAACAATATGGGTCCTATGGGAGTGTGTGATAATTTCATTAAAAACATCATTTTTTACCCTTTGGGGGCTACAGGGGTTACACGTGGTTTCTTGGACATGTTCATGGATCTTTGCATGATTTAGATGATATATAATTGAGATTTTGTGAGCTGAGGCGGACCTATTGCCATGGAATTTGAAGTAACTTGTGGGTTTACATGGGTGTATCTCATGTCTTTCAGTGACCATGTGTATCTCTCACCTACCACACTTTTATTTCTTTTGTTTTATTTTATAAATCCTCAAGGGTCTCTCAAGTTGGAATGGATATTTTGATGAAACTTACCCTCCCATCGATGATATGTCTCTTAAGGTTTATGACGTCTAGTGGCCTCCACATTCAAAAATTCTTTCTCACATTTTCAATGTATTTTTAATGGGGTTTTAGGTGCTCTATGGTGATAAACTGTGCTGCCTGAGGGAGCACAACCGACTATAGATGCAAGCTCATTGGTTGTCCAGAGATTATTTGTAAGAGAAAGAAAATTTATTAAAGGGTGTTCTATGGTGTCCACTTTAGGTTATGCACTACTTTTGAAGTCTTCACTTGACCCTATGACTGTCACACGATCGTGAGTCCCTTGGTGGATCATGCGATCCACAGGTCTCGACCACCTTCTCATTCCTTTTCTATTGAGGAAAAAATAGTACCCATATTCAGGTATTTATTCCTTTTTGATTTTTCTGATTCTTATTTGTCTGGTATAAAAAAATTTCCACCCTCAAGAGCGATTTCTTCTAGGACAAGGTCTCAGTTATATGAAAAAATAAAATCTCATATGAGTCTTTCGTAGTGTCGAAAATCAGTGTCTTAGGTGACATTTAGTTTACTATGTGATGTTTGGTATTCTATGAAATTCCCTATATAAAGTGGTAGAGATAAATTAATTCTACCAGGGAACCCTACTCCAATGAATTCTTGCCTTTACCTCCATCGCATACCTTCATCGTAAGACTGTACCATAAACCCTGGTCATGTGCCCAGTTTTTGAGTCTTTGCTGTGTATCAATTCTACCAGTGCTCTTCAACAAGATTGTTTATTTCCCATGAGCCTGTCTGACTCAACCATGAACTATTTTTCTGGTACTCTCTTTAATATTAGCATTGATTGTCCTTTGGGGGTTTTGTTGGATTCACCATATGGATTATATGATCGACATGATTCCTAAGACTATGTTTAGGTCATGATATCGTGAGTATTCAAAGGGTTCATGTAATTTCATGATGTTCTATGGGGGTTATGTGATCCATGAGTCCTATGGGGGTCAAGAAATTAGCAAAATTTTAATGTGATTCACAAATCCATTGTTGATCCATGCGGTGCACATGATGATGTCAGTTTATGTCATTCATTTGACTAGATTTTATTTTATATATCATACATATACCACTTAATTATTTTCATATGGATTGTAGATCTCATCAATCTTCTATTGTATCCAATCAAATGGAAATGATCCCTATAAATAATAATTATGACCCCTGATACCATGTGAATTCAGATAATGATGTTTTAAAAACTTCCTCTCATCTAATCTCTCGGGTTATCCTCTATCACACTTAATGCCTATATACGAGTTTATTTCTCTAGATGATGCCATAATTAATCCTTTATACATCAATCTTCCATCTTTATGGATATTAAATTCACTTGATTGTGTCCAAAAAAATTTGGTATGTTCATATGGTTATAGGTCGACCCCATGGTTTTTCATATCTGTTACAAAACTATCCCTTAGGTCTGGATGGCCATGAATTTACATAGAAATCTGCCGGTCAGAGTTATTCATGTATATTTTCTTCATCTCTAAATAATTAGGGAAACAGATGGTACTCAATGTGGGTTCCCCTTCCTGGTTGAAACTTTATAGACGAATGGATATAGCCATTTTGGTTGAGGAAAAGTTTCTTGAAGTTTGTAATTTATCTATATATTGTTCATATTTATGAATCCATGTGATCTCTAAGTTTAAAATTTACCACAAAACTAATCTTATTTAGGAAATTATTAAATTTTGGTGTCCTAGAACCAATACATTTCATAGTCCCTATGGAAAGGTGGGTATATGCTTATTGGATATCCATCAATAGGGAGGTATCCCCCCTCTTGGAGAGACGTATGATGAATTACTTATTTATGTAGATATCGGGGATAATCCCAGGAAGACCATAGTTTTTGAAATCGATATTATTTTTATTATAAATGAGAAATTGATTAAAGATATGTTGATGTTTTTGATCTTTTCTTTCATGGAATGGATCAATATTTTTCTCTATCATTGTGGGGTCAGGCCGACTGCCATATGCCATTGTCGATGTCCCTATTAGAAGGTATATGAATGTACTAGATCATATTCATCCATTCTAAAATATAGGGATTATACATTTTGGGGCATTGAGAAAACCTAGAGTTATCATTGGAAATTATTTTGGTAGGATTTCTATATATGTTTCTAAATGGATGTAATTTCCCAACTGGGGATGCTCACTTAGGGATTCGAGTTAGTACATTGGTGATGGCGATGAAACATGTGGAAGCATGGTGCCTCAATATGGAAGTACCAGTCTTTGAATGCCTCTTCCAATGCTAGGACATATTCTGCAAGGTAGAAACCCTTACCAAATCATTATTCTTCTCAAGTTCCCATTTTCCTGGATAGGGAAGAATTTCCATTGATATGAAAAATACAATACTTCTAGTATCTCAGAAAACATATCATGTCATAGATTACTGATCATATCTTGGATTGGATCTATGTATCTAAGACCTTTTGAGGTTATAGATACAGTGTTCCAACCTAATAGATTTGCTTTTACCCCCTTTCATGAACTGGTTAGGCCAATAATTGATGATGGATGTGGATCCCTTGATGAAAGGTTGTATATGATGCCTCTCTGAAATGGGGTTATTACAGCCATGGTCAAAGAAATAGTTATTTTTGAACCATATAAACCAAATTGATTTTCATATCTATCTGGTTTCATTCAAAGGGTCTCCCCTATTCCTTTGGTTGGAATTTGAGCAGAAAGATATCTTAGAGTCATTAAAACAATTTAGAAGATACTGATATGTGAAGATGTTGAATCCTAGATCATACTTCTTCGCACTGAATATTCTGTATTCCTTACATATAATAATACCCATGCTTAGGTAGCATCCTATCTGGGTGGTGTGCTAGGATAGTGAGTCTGTTATGTGGGCATATTTTTTTCATCTCCAACCCCTTCATCTATGGTAGTGATGGATTTGATTGATGACTCTAGAAAATCATCAATTAAGATACCTCATTCTAGTGATGATTATCCTGAGAGAATATTGGATTTATTGAGGATATTAATCCTCGTGTATAGGATACGAATAACACACCTACTTATAGGAGGGTATATGGGGATTATTCTCCTATTTTTTCATTGGTTCAACTGGTTATTCCTCCTCCTTGGCTGTAGAGGTTCAAGCACAATGTATGATGATTTGGAAAAACAATTCAAGCCCTGATCACCAAGACCCCGTTAGATGTATTTTGTGACCAAGGGGAATGTCTTCACCAATTATTTGATGACATGGGGGCATACGATTTGACCTAAAACCACTGTATGAAATTATGAAGAAATGTTTTTGACTCGATGAGATTCGGATGCAAGTGAATGGGATTTCCATGACCATGTGTATGAAGATCCCCTTTCTAGGAAGATGAGGAAGATGTATGAGGTATTTGAGTAGGGTTGTCAGTTGATAGCTGAACTGCAAGCTTAAATTGATGTTAGAACTCTAAAAATATGGATATGTGAGGAGATTATTTCTTATTTCAGTTATAATATTTCAACATCCTAATACTCATTTGCTGCTGCTCAGAAGATGGTTGAAGAGTTGACTACATTGTTAGAGAATCTTTGTCCTTGAAAGGATGTGGAAGAGGTGGGAAGACTGTCACTCCGACATTCAATTTATCCATCCCGTTAGAATCTTTTATACCTTTCTAGTGTAATCAATCTAATATTTTCATTACTCAACCATTTTAATGCATTTCATTTTTAAGATACATTTGAGAGACTCAAAAATGTGGAGATTATTCCCCTTTTGTATACTATAAATTAATGAATTTTCTGAACTTTTCACTTTACCATTCAATTTCATTTCATCAATGATATGAATTACACTCATTTTTATGACATTTTGTTAATCACCATCAATAATCATCTTTTTCATAATATCGAGTGTTCGTGAATGAAATTATTTTTGATGATTTTTTAGGATCCACTCATGAATTAACAATAACATTATATTCCTTAATGATAAATTTACTCTAGCTATATTTATATCACCTAATTTTCATGTGGATAATGGGTTAGAATATATGTCCAAGAGGGGGAGTTCTCTATTATATGTGGAAGTCAATAGTCTTGTTAAGAATAACATTACTTTCCTAAGGATGTATGATGGGCCTTAAAATATCTTGCAGAATGAATTGATATCATTGTTTAGTTATGGGTCTTTTTATCCTGGACCTCATATTGCTTTAGTTTAAGGTATTTTATCTCAGACCCCATATTTCATTAGTTTATGGTATTCTAGTTCTGGAAAAATATTTATTTATATTAAGGTCATTTATTTTGGACCTCATATTTCTTTAGTTTAGGGTATTCTATCTTGGACCTTATATTAAATTAGTTTATGGTATTTTAGATCAGACCATGTATTTCATTACTTTATGATCATTTAGCTTAGGTCCCATATTGCATTAGTTTATGGTCTGTTATATCTGACCTCATATTCATTTAGTTAAAGGTATTTTAGCTCATACCTCATATTTAGATTATTTAGGGTCCTCTAGCTTGGACCTCATATTGCCTTATTTTATGGTCTTTTAGCTCTAACCTCATATCACATTAGTTTAAGGTCTTTTAGCTTGAACCTAATATAGGTTTAGTTTAGGGTATTTTAGAATAGGGCTCATTTTCTTTTGTATAGGGTATTTTATCTCGGATCTCATATCACTTTTGTTTAGTGTATTTTAGGTCAGACCTGATCAATGATCATGGGATGTGGTATAGACATTCCAAGAATGAATCAAAACAATCTAAGCTGTTTGGAACTATCGTAGTGTTTCAAGGGCTAAAAAGGACCATAAATTCCTTTAGGAACAGTTACACATTTTTTTGAGGGCTATAGGAACATATGCAGGATCCATGGGCATATATGCATTGTTAATAAAAGGTTCCTTGAATCCATGTGTCTTTTCCAATGGCTATAGAAGATTTATGGAGGTAATATTTGATGTAGGGAGAAATACTAGGGATTCTAGGACGACCTATATAGTTGGAATATGGGGGATTTAAAACACAACCCAAAAGTCTTAGTTCGTGAATATGAGACTGTTCAGAAATGTCGGGTATGTCCCATGAAATTTTGAGATGATAGGTTACACCATGGTGTCTCTCGGTCTCACACAGATTAAATATAATTTTTGGATAGGAGTATATTTATTTAGTTAATAGGTAAATGCTCTTATGCATCACCTACATTTTAAGATAAAGATGATATCCACTCCCCTTAAAGGGTCTGGAATGATTTTTGAGGACTAAAAAATCCAGATGATGAGGTTTTGTATGACAGGGAGGCCATTCGACAAGGGTTCTAAAACCCTAGGTAAATTTATCTCCTAGTTTTGAAGCTTTATCCTTATTCCCTATGGTTTAGAATCATAATGTGTGAGCCATAGAATTATAGGGAATTAAGTGTCATAGTCCATCCTTGAGAAAAGGTATAAGACATGTTAATGTAACATCGAGGATATAAAATCCGCTTGGACAGTTTAGTGTAGATATTTTTAAGTCATTACATAAAGTGATGGAGTCCAGATAATGATATGGTGCTTTCATATTGTGATAGGACCAAATCCGACTGAGGTGATGAGTTCTACAATAACGGTGTTAGGTCTTATGAGGATTGGAAGTCCCTTTTTCAAAGTGACACAATTGGTAGATGGCTATATGCCCATATGCATGAGCCATGGGCATGTATGAAAAGTCCCAAAAAGGTTCCATGAATCTAGGTATCCTTTCTAAGGTCCATGGAAGGTTATGGTGATCCAAAGCACCCAAAATCATGATGTGTGATTTGGGTAATATTTAAGATCCGAGAAGGGTTCGAGTACCCTAAATGTTGTGCAACAGCCTAGTGGCCATATTCTCATGGTGGGGAGATGTGGAAAACCACTACTCTAACTCTATCATTAACCAACGTTTCTAGTTATCATAGATGGGATTTTACTAAGGTTATCTTGAAGACCCTATGATATTTATAATTTATTTATTTGTCCCATAATTTTTCGCAAAACCTTGCAGATGAAGAGTTAAGTGAGAAAATAATAGAATTTTTCTCAGGATTCCCTTTGTGGGTTTTCAACCTATCATGTTTTTCCCTATTTTGTTATTAAATTAAGGTCAAAATATTTGGAAAATTATGGGCTAGAGCTTAAGGACACACGGCTTCGACCAAATTTTCTGAGGTTTAAAGTTGTAAAACCCATGGACCTAATAATGAGGATGATGCACAATAGCCCAATCAGTATACCTTGGGATAAGAGTACCCCATAATCATTCTGAGTAGTAATGGAAAAGTCATAAATCATGGATCAAGGTTCTCAAGTAATGAGTAATTATATGGGATAGTCATACTGGGATAGGTTCAGATCACACTATTGTGTTGAGTTCATCCATAATGAAGTCAGGGCTCACATAGATTGGAATGTCTTTTTTGTAGAGTGACGCCTTTGGCTGAAGGTCATAGGTTTATATGTAAAAGCCATGGGAAGGTATGAATAGCATATAAAAGGGTCCTTGATGCTATATATCATTTATAGGGGCCATAAAAAGTTATGGTAACCTGATGTTCTCATGGTATGAAGTATATTTTATGGATTTATGTGCTTCAAAAAGATGATGTATGTACCCCATATTCTAGTTGAACGAAGAAAGATTATTGCATTCCTTTGATAATAAATGAAATAGAGGTGGTGGTATTCATAATTTAAAATAATGTATTGGTGACATATTTTCTTCTATGAATTTTAGTCTTCATGTTTTAAGGATGTGTTTTGTGAAATTTATTGTCACACGGTAAGAATGTTTTCCATGAAATTTAATGTCATGCAGGAAAAACGTGTTCTATGTAGTTTATTGCCATGTGGTAATGATTTTTCCATGAATTTTATTTCCATAAGATACGGATTTGTTTTTTTATAGTTTTAACATCTTGTAGTGAGGTTGTGGGTCCCACGATATGAAATGGTGGTATCACAACTATTCCTATGAAATTGTGGGTGTCACTATGTATTCCATGGTAACATGAATCAAGTCACATATATTTATTTATGAAGTTCCTTTTATAGTTCTTACCCATAAGGAGGGGGGAACCTTCATATTTATCTATTGTTATAGGACCCATATTTAGATATTCGGGAATCACTACATATCATGTGAGGATAGTAATCAAGTCAAACATGTTTCTTGAATGAGAAACTCCCTCTTCATAGTTTTATCATGTATGGAGAGTTGGAAATTGTTTCAATTGATTATAGTAGTTGGGAAAGGGTTTATAAATTTGGGAATCACTATGTATCCTATGATGTCACGAATCAATCGCCACATAGTTCTGAAGGAACCATGTAGTTTAACGTCCTGTGAAAAAGATGAAAAATGGACCAACATGAAAGAGTGTCAGTCTTGTAGTAGGGCCCAAGGGTGGAAGTATGAGAATATCTTCATATCTCATGAAGATAAACCATGAAGTTTTATACCATGAAGAAATGAATTATGGTGTGCCTTTTTTGGCCTTTCATTCAGGACCATGATAAACCTATCATGTACTTTCATGCCTTTTTCTTGTGAGGAATCTTTTAATGAAATTCCTATGATCATGTGATCTATGATCATTGTGAGAAAAAAGGAACAACATGGATTTCTCTCACACTATAGTGGCAGGTGACGATACAACAAAGGTATGTTATATCCTATTGTAGTTAGACCAAGATATAAAATAATGGCATACCTATGTATCACATTGATAAATGAGAATCAAGCCATAAGTAATTCTAAATGGACCGTGGATTTTAAAATCATTGTGGTAAGGACACATACCACCCAACATAAAAGAAAAGGAATACTATTGATCCATGCAGATTTATGCCATGGGGTAAGGATGCATGTGACCTAACATGAAATATCATTGTGGATGGGCCCAAAATAAAGGGTTAGGGTTTCACTACATATCCTTTTGAGGAAGGAATCAACCCATGTTTAGTTATAAATAATGAACTTTTCATTTTAACATTATATAGCTAGAAAGGATGGACTGTTGTGATGGTGTGGTGGTGCTACAGATGGGACCAATTATGAATGTCTTGGAATCTCTATGTATCTCATGAGGAAGATAATAAAGACATATGTAGTTCTCGAAGAACTGTTCATTTTAACTTCATAAAGAAAGGACTCATGACATTCCTTTTAAGGTCTTACATTCAGGACCATGGTAAGCCTGTTGAGAGATTCTATGCCTTGGTTGTGCGGGTAAAACCATACCAGAACACCTAAGCTCACTCGATCCATGACCTAAATGATTAGAAAGGAATTGGAAGGGGACCCTTACACTATGAATATGCATTTAAGAGTGGAACAAGGGAATTTTTTATCATGTAGTGGCGGACCAGGATATAGGATTGAGGCATCCCTATGTATATCATTGGAAATGATAACCAATCCATATATAGTTCTATAGGACCCATGTAGTTTAATTTCATGTAAAAAGGATTTATATCAAGTAGTTTAACATTATGTGTTAAGGAAGAGTTTGTATAGTTTAACATCATGTAACTAGGATGAATGATGAGACTTACACTGATGAAAATTCCCTTGTACCGACAATTATGCAATGTATTTCTTAAAGAACCTCACATTAGTATATGGTGTGACACTTTCTCCATCCATTGTGGCTAATAAGTAATCAATTTTGTGATTGAACTTATGTATGATATATAATCCCTCACATTTTAGTTCTACCATTAGGGGACTCCTACCTAGTATAATTGGGTTATTGAGGAAAAACACCAACTCCCCTTGGAGGATTGAGCAAAGGAAAACCTTTTTATTAAAGGACCATTCAATTTGATTATGGTGGAACTCAATGTTGTGAAATGTGTGTGACCTCTTCTCATCAATCAGTACCAATTCATCTAGCTTATTTTTTGATTTCTCATCATCTGAGAGTTTTCTATAGATTGATATTCGAAGTGAGGGATGATAGATTCTATGAGTAATACTTCCTCAGTCTTGTACACCAGTGAGTGTAGCATTTTTTTGTGTAGTAGTTCACATGGTTGTATGATAGGCCCATAGGTCATAGGAAATATTTTCTTTATAAGACTTATTATCATTTTTCACCATCTTTTTAAGTATATTTAATAGATTCATATTGAAATCCTCTATCTTTCCATTTACTATTACTCGATAGTGAGATGAGTGATTAGACTCGATGCTATACTCCTGGTAGAGTTTCTTCAATTGTTTGGAGTAGAATTTGGTGTTTTTTTCTATCAATATTGTGAGAGGTACCCCAAACATTTTGATGATGTTGTAATTTATGATGTTGATGATTTTATTCATCCCAAATTCCTTGAGGGTTATTGTCTCAACCAATTTGGAAAATAATTTAGTGGTAGATAGGATGTACTTGAACTAATTAACTATGGATTGGGGATATATCCCCATGAGATCCATACCCCATATAGAAAACAACCTTTAATATATAGTTGTATTTAGAAATTCTAGGAGTTTATAGATGAAGTTTTCATGTATTTAGAAAGAATTAAATTTCTTAGTGAATTAAATGATATCTTATATCATGGTTTTCTAGAAATATCTCAATATCCTGATTTGGTGGGAGAGCCTATTTCCATATTGATGGGAACTAAAATACCCTGCATTGAATTCTTCCTTGGTGGAAGAAATATCTGTTTCTGCTATACATCTGAGGATGATCCCTTAAAATCCATTCTTATAGAGTTTCTTCATCTCATTTGGTCTATCTGATATGATAAAGATCATTGCATGATTCTGAATCCATTCCCTTCTGGCTCTATCTATTGGGAGATTCCCATTTTGAAGATATCCAATTATGGGATCCATCCATCTAGAGGTGTTCATTTGTGCATCATTCTCTATGTAGGTTTTTTCCTGATTGATTTTTTACATATCATAGATTAATAGAGTGGAGATCATTCTTCAATGAGTGATACAAATGATCACCTATTCCGGATCAGGGTCATCCAAGATGGTGGATGCATTGACCTATGCGTAGACATGATCAATTTTTATTAGGGAACAGTATGAAATGTAGGATCAAAAGGGAACTCTAACAGTATTCCCATTATATAGCCATTTAGAGGGGAAAATTATGTCTCTTTGATTGAATATACACCATTTATATTATATATCACTAACTCTAAATCATATTTTATGTTTAGGTGGTCTATTTGCAGCTACTAGGATAATTCCAAGCCCACAATGAGGGATTGGTATTCTACCCATTTATTTTTTCACCCTTTGAATAGTGATAAAGAGTAGGTGGAAACCTCTTTTTCAGGAGAGACAAATACTACCCCTAATCGAACATGATTGACCTTATTTTTTTCCATCCATATAGCAATGAGGCATCGGGTGGTTCCATCAAAATATATCTCCCATTTCTAGGTAGTGTCATGGTCATAGAATACCTCTTCATATAGAAGATCAGTGGATTCAGGTGTATTTTTTAGGGTAGGAGGTTCTTTATGGAAACCATCTAGGGATTTCCCTTTCACCTATTTATGTTATAAAAAATGAATGTCGTATTATTGAGGAATGACTAGACATTAGGACTAGTGCCAAGTTATCATTAGGCAACAAATGATTTACTTGATTAGATTGATACGAGAGACCAACTAGACTTCATTGTGATGAAAGTAATAACTCACCCTTTTCACTATAAACATGAGTGAAACATCATTTTTATTAACATCATAGTATGCTTACTTATACCTAGAAAATTATAGATGAGGTAGAAGAGAACATTCTCTCTCCACACATCATTCTTTTATTTGAGGACGAAACCCAATGAGTGTTCCCTGGTGTCCAAATAGAAGATGAGTGGCCTCCCTTCCAATGAAGGAATAATAAATTGTGGGAATAAGAGGTACATCATGAGACTATTGACGTATTGTTAGAAATCATTATCCAATTGATAGGTAGTCCACTTCTTCATTATCCTGGAAAAGGGGAGAGCTTCTCCATCTAGGTTTGTAATGAATTGTCAGATATATGTGAGTTGACATTGGAGACCCCTAAACTATTTTAGATTTGTAGGGGTGAAATTGATAAGATAACATTGGACTTTTATGTGTTGACCTCAATGTCACAATAACATACCACATAGCCATGAACTTTCCTGATGATACCTTGAAAGCCCATTTTAGTGGATTGATCTTCATATTGTGTTGTCTAAGATTTTCGAAGACTTTTTCATGGTATATGAAGTGATCGCATCACTATAAAGATTTAACCACATGGTATTTAACATAACATTTGTCTATATTTCCCAATATTGTATTGATGGTATGATACATGGTGCGTTGATATGTTCCACCAGCATTATTCAAGCCAAAGGGAATGACTTGATAGAAAACTATCTCTTGAGTCCCTTTGAAGGTAGTTTCTTGTTCATCTTTAGAGGAATATCTATTTTATATTACCCTAAGTATGCATCCATGATATAATGGGATTGGAAGCCAGCAGTTTCATCGATCAAGAGTTTTATGATCATAAAATGGAAATCGTCCTTTGGAAAATGTTGATTAAGGTCTCAAAAATAAGTGCAGACATTAATCTTCCCATTCATATTCTTGATAGGGACGATATTGGAAATACATCATGGGTATTGCACATATTAGGAAAATTTGTATTTGATCAACATGTAAAATTATCCCTCTATATTAGTGCCATAAGAGGGGTGCATCCTCTTAGCTGCCTTCTTGAATCATTGGTGCAAATCGATTAGTCTAAGATGGTGTATAGCCACATCTAAATTTATCCTAGGAATTTCGTCTTAGTTCCAAGAGAACACATGTTGTTGGTTCTTCATAAATGTGATGTAGATAACTCTCTCTTCAAGTGGAATGGATGTACTAATCAGTAAAGGATATGAGTCTTCCTCTATACCAATATTTATCTACATGAGTTCATCAAGGGTGGTGAAAACACATTCCTTTAATGATGGAGGGGAATTAGTGAAGGCATCCTCCTCTTCATCCAACTCTATTTCTATAGAGAAAGTTTCAGATGAATATATAAATAAGGGGATTTTCTATCATTGTCAAGGTGAGTGAATGCAGAAAAGAGACATAATCATCTCATGTTTTCTTACTCATTGTGGTAAGATGCTAGAGATGCTTGTATTTTTTTCTATGTCTAGGGATATAACGGTCTTGGTCATCTTTGGATAGATCTGTTATCTCGACCATATTTATGGGGAGTACATGGTGATTGTCAATCATACCCCATGGGTTCTCAAGGGTGGTCACCAAGCCATTGGGTGGTTCAACCTATATATCATTATCTGCCACTATTTTCTTGCCTCTCTTTTTATAAAATTCTAATTCAGTATAAGTGATCCTACAAGTATCAAATATTTAATTCTTACTTTGTAGTATTCTGACTTTCTGAAACACCCCAAGCTTCCACGGTACGTTTCCCTTTGAATAATGCAATATCTTGCATGGTACGCAACCTCGAGATTATAACATACTGAGACCAATCAAACTAGCCATAATGAATAGTAATACCAGCTTTTTGAAATTTTATGAATTTTATTTTTTAAAATAGAATTCATTTTTTAAATCGGAATATCAAAATTTTCTTAGGGTGAATTTTTTGTATTTTTCTGAAAACTTTCAATTTTTGATGAATAGTGAAAAACAATGCATTATTGGTTAAAACTGACTTTTTATTTACATAATTATTTATTTTATTTAAATTTAGTTTAGGTCAAAATAATTACATAACACCTATATATGTTCAATGTAATTCATTGGAGTCATTTTATTATTTGTTTAGATATATAAAACTTTTATTGAACTTTTTACCGTCTTTTACCCACCTCCTAAGAGCATTTGCAAATTCGCATTAAACAAAATTTCACCGCTTCTATGAGATGAACTTCAAAAAACTGAGAGACACAGTTAATATCAGTAAGTAAAATTTCGTTCAATAAGTTGAAAATAATTTTTGGTGATTAGTAACTTTTGACTTTTATTTACCACAATTAAAAGTAAATAGGGTAATTAAGGGTAAAATGATATCATAATTACCCAAACATATATATTAATTCTATTGGATAGGTATAATTCGACCAAAAACGACCTTAGTAATAAAATATGTTCCTCTTTGGTCCACTTGGATTAGATTAGGACATTTATTATTATTTTATTTAAAGAATAGTTAAAAGAGTTAAATTCAAAGTTTAATAACTAAACCATTTTTAATATTGGGTTACACATAAGATAAATTTGACTATAAATATTCATTAGAATTATAAAAATATTTCATACATAATGGTATTTTATTTAGAATTTTGAGACATTAAATATGTTAATTTATTTATCACACAATGATGATGCAATAATTACATTATTAATGAATGATTAAAATAAGTGTTATTTTAAATATCCAAATAAATGTAATTTTATAGTTTTGATGACTTCCACTAATTATATAGGTTAATATGACATGTTAGGGTTGATTAAATAATTTTTTTTCTAAGTAATAAGGTTATTATGATTTTACCAAAAACTAAACACTAAATAGTGTCAAAATTGACATAATTGAGTTTTTAATACAAATAATATATTATTAATTGATATAATATTTCTAAAAATCAATGTTTAGAAAATATGACATTTATGAGGTTATATATTTTAATAATGAAACTCTTGTGATTCTATTTTCTTGTTATAGTATGTTTATTAACCATATAATATAAAAATAGAAAGAGACATGGTAAATATCAAACTATTTTACTAAGAGTTAAATATAAAATATACGTATAATATGGTGACCTTAACCTATCTAAAACATATTGGTTGAATGGTTTTCGACCCATACCTAACTTATCCATGAAATAAAACATTTTGGATCAATTAGAAACTGAAAATGATTTTATTATAAAAAAGATTTCATGCTTTTCTTAAAGTGACCATCACCTCTTTTATAAAATGGTACTTCCCCTTCTCTTAATTTATCACCTCTATAGCCATTTTGATCAGCCAACCCATGACCAAATATCCTCCAAACATTCCTCCCTTAATCCTAGAGGCCTAAATTTGGTCATAAAGCCAACCTAAGGAGCCCTTTTGATCAAATCAAAAGGAAGAACCCGAAGAAGATGTAAATATTTCATTACCTCTTTCAGGTTCTTTTCTTCTCACACTTTCTCTTTCTTTGTGGATTTCATTCTAAATAATAAATCCATTATCTTATATATAATGTGATGTTATTATAAAAATGTTACAACCATATTCATTATTCTATCCATCTTATGAATGACAAAGTCACCATACATGTGTACGTACGGCTTACCGTCTCCACATCGTGGTGTAGTTTTTTTTCAAAGACTTCATTATTTGGATGTGTATAATAATGAGTATAACATATGTAAATAATATATATAACATGTTAATTATTTTGAATTTATGATATACCATATGATTACATACGATTTCACCATCAATATAATGATATTGTCACTCATGCGTATGTACGGATTACCGTCTCCACGAACACAATGAGATTCATCCACATCGTAATAATTAGAGATTAATTTTCATTTTATGATTAAAAATAATTTTTAAGAACATAATATAATTTTGTATATGAATCAAATACATCCTATCCAAAACAAACATGGCTTATTTAACTAATCATATAAAGGTAAATGAATCAGTTAACTCCCGAAACGATTATACTACTGAAATATTATTAACAAAGCAATATTAAAGGATCATATATGATTTCATATTTATGTATATAGTTCTTGTATAATTTTATATCAATTTTATAACTATTATACATGATTTTAACATATGATCGACTAAGTAAAAGTAAAAGGTAAGGGTTAATTTCACAATCTATTTACTATCTGAGTTTATTTTTATGTAAGTATCTAATGGGACCTCTTTATCATCCACATCCATGTTTTCATAAAAATGTATTTCAAATCCTTTTTTATATTTAATAGACTATGGGATAAAGTCATTTATAACCATATTTTACCTTATATTTTTTAAAAAGAATATTTCCTTCATTTTCCAAACAATTTACTTTATGACCTTTTTGAAAAAATTAAGTTAAGAATATTTTTTAACTTATAAAGAGGATGCAGCTATTTACAACATTATAAAATCATCAAAGATTCCCTTACAAGATTATAAAAATATTTTCAAATTTTTTTCTTTTATAATTATATGACTCTTAAATGGTTTCAAAATTGAAGGTGGTATTTATTTCAAATAGTTTTCATTTCATCTATGTCATCATACATTGATGGATTTTAAACTTGTTTGAAGTTGATTTATTATGATACAAATCTTCCATATTGTATTGAAGGTTTTGTGATATGTTTGACTGTGGATGTGTTATTTTTATACAATTCATGGTTTATGGATAAAGTATTGAAATTTTGTATGCTTGTTTTAATACGAATATTTATGTTATGGTTCAACCTTTTCATATGAGGAATGTATTGGAATTAGCATGTGATGGGTGGTGCCTGTTGTAGCTCCTTGGTGCATCGGTTGGTCTCATGAGACAATTAGATGTGGAATTGTCCGAGTCCATTCCCAATTTGATATATGGTTTTGGCTGATGCCTAAATCATTTTTAATTGTCTTGGATGAGGCCTTGACAAGATGTCTCAGAATGTATGACATTATTCATTCCCTAATTATGAAAATAATAATGATGGTTCATGTGGTTATTCGACTAGTAGAATATCCATGACTATGTTTTAATATGTCATTATTTACTCAACTAATATTCTTTCCATAATGTGTTCATGTTTATTATTTGTAAAGGCATGGGTTTTTAATTATTCCTCATGCCTAATGATTATTTTATCTTTTGTTGTATTCCTTACCCTTACTGAGAATTTGAGCTCACCCCTTTCTTGTGTTTCATTTTTCCAGGATATGAAAATGTTAGTTATGAGTGACTTGCAGGAACAATCTAAAAGACTTGGATGTTTATAATTGAACAAATTGGTGTTGTATTCCTTTTCAAGATGTAATGTTGAACTTATATATGTATCTTGTTTCCAATAATACTAAATAGATCAGTCTTTCAAGACATGATTCTTTGTATCATGCAAATGATATGTAATAAAGAACCAACTCAGGGTAACTGGGTTCGGGGTGTTATAGTTGTTATCATAGGATTTTTAGTACAATACCTGGAAACTAGATTTATAAAAACTCTAATTAGAGCACATTACCCTAAGAAATACTTGCAGGATTATTATAGAAGAACTTACTAGAATTTTGGCACTCTAGATATTTTGTGAGTTTTCGAAAAAATAAATCCATGTTTGGATACGATCAGGTAGAGGCGGGTCTGGCACATATGTACCTAGGGGAAAAACCCAAAAACAGGACTATGATCTAGACTTGAACAGGAACCGGTGCACGACAACGGGCCTTGTTTCACTCTTTGTTACGACACTCCTGATGAATATTCTTAGGATAATTCTAATTTTCCTTACAAACCATTGTGATGGATTTTTGAGTATATAGCTCTTCAATGAAAACATTTTTATGATTATGGATTATATCCTTAAACTGTTCCCTTTATGTAAAGTGTTTAACAAGTTCGGAATTATGTTTTGTGGTTCATAAACTAATATAATCTATGCCATTGTTTATAAATGGTGCCTAGTGGAGGGAATGTAAACTGTATCAATGCATGTAATCCGTGTAGTTATTTCCCTCTCTCAAGATAATTATAGCGGATCTGTTGATACAACTGGTTCTGATAAGCTTATCACTATACTGGGAAAACTCACACCGGTTATAAATAATAACATTAGCCAAATAAAGCACCATAATCCACAATGTGGAGGATCAATGTTAGAACGCTTCATGACTCAACAACCCCCAACATTTAATGGGTCTACAAATCCATTCGTAGCTGAACAATGGATAAGTTACTTAAAGAAAATGTTTCATGCTTTGGGGAGTATCGAAAGGGATAAATGTTTCATGGGAGTTTATCGCCTCACTGGAGATGAAGATCAATGGTGGTCATTAATTGAAAACACAAAGGAGGATAAAGAAGTATTAAGTATGGAATGGAGGGAGTTTAAAGATCTTTTCATTGAAAAATACATTCCTCATGACCATCGAGTGGATATGGAAAGGAAATTTATGAGTATGAGACAAAAGGAGGATGAGAATGTTGCAAAGTATAAAGCTAACATTACAATGTTAGTAGGTCATGCTATAGATTATATACATAAACCAGGAAGTAATATTGATCATTTATTTTATATGTTAAAATCATTTCTCCATTGAGAATTTTCCTCGCAATACTTCTCATCATATGAAGGTATTTTCTCATGTGATATCAAGACAAAAAAGGAATTCTCTAAGACTTATGACATTAATGAAAATAAAGAGAAGAAGAGATCTGCTAAACACTCTGGGAATGGACTTGAGGAAATAGGGAAGAAGGGAAGAGTTGAATTTCTACCCTCTGATAATTGTGGATGGAAGCACCCCGGTGCCAATCAAAAAGTAAAAGGAGTATGCTATAAATGTGGGAAAAAGGACCTAATCTAGTGATTGTAAGAGGAATAAAGAACCTACAAATGTTCAATGCTATAATTTCAGGGAGATGGGATATTATTAAAATGAATGTAATATGTGTCAGGAAAAATTACCACAGAAAAGGTCAAGGGATCAAGTCCAAGCTTATGCGATCACTACTACTGTGGTTGAATCTCCGAATGACATGGTTGTAGGTAATTTAATGGTTTCCTCATGTTCATCCAATGCATTATTTGATTCTGGATCATCACATTGTTCCATATCATCTTAGTTTTCTAAGAAAATTAGATATTTCTAATTTGATTTTACAAGGGAGTTATAATTCAAAACTCCCAAGGTATGTATCATTGCAACAAAGTTTTGTGGATTAGTCCACATTAAGGAATATAAGAAATATCTATCTTCGAATATAATCATCATGCCCAATCTTGAATTTGATATAATCCTCAGTATGGATTGGATTTCAAACCATGATACGAAAATTTATTGTTAGAAGAAGGAGGTTCCAATTCGTGATGATGATAATGATTACCATATCTTTAGAGTAGTAATGTCACCATCTGATTCTTATCTAGATCCACCCCCAGTAGCTCTACTAAACTCAATAATTGGGGAGGATGAGAATGAAATATTTACGTGTGAGGAAAATAATGTTTGAATATAGGCCCGACCTATTGTACAAGAATATATTGATGTGTTTCCAGAGGATTGACCTGGACATCCTCTAGAACAAGAAATTGAGATTTCCATTGATTTAATTCGTGGTTCATGGCCAATATCGAATACCCATTATAGAATGGACACTGTATAATTATTAGAACTAAAGAAACAACTAGAGTAATTGAGTAATAAGGGATTTATTAACCCTAGTGTTTCTCTATGGGGAGCCCATGTCCTTTTTGATAAGAACAAAGACATATCTATGAGGTTGTCTATTGACTATAGGGAGATCAATTCTATAAAAATAAAGAACAAGTATCCCCTACCGTGCGTTGATGATTTATTTGACCAATTTCATGGAGCTCAATATTTTTCAATGATTGACCTTCGATCTGGATATCATCTGTTATGTGTGAAGAAGGAATACATTCCGAAAACAGCATTTTGAACTAGGTGTGGGAATTTCGAGTTTACAGTAATACCTTTTGGATTTAATAATGCACCCTATATCTTCATGGATCTAATGAATAGATTTTTCATGGAATATTGTGATAACTTTGTAGAGTTATTTATTGATGATGTCTTGGTATACTCCAAAATATACGAAGATCCTGAAAATCACTTGTGCATTATTCTAAAAAATCCTAAAAGAAATTAATTATATGGGATGTTTAGCATGTGTGAATTATGGATTCAAGAGATTTATTTTATTTTCTATATTGTCTCTAAGGATGGAATATCTGTTGATCCTTCAAACACCAAGGCAATCTATGAATTTCTATCACCGACGAGTATAACTGAGGTATGTCATTTTATTAGTTTAGTAGGTTATTATTCACTTTTCCTAAAAAACGTTTCCCACATGGATAACCCATTAACCAAGCTCACACGTAAAATAGTTAAATTTGATTCTACAAAAGAGTGTGAAGAATGTATTGTAGAACTGAAGAGAATATTAGTCAACACTCCAATTTTGACTCTACCATCAGAGAATGATTGGTTTGTTATTTATAGTGATGCTTTAATGAAATGAATTGGTTGTGTCCTTATGAAAAATTATATAGTTACTTCCTATGCATCACGACAGCTAAAAATCCATGAGAAAAATTATCTCACTCAATATCTTGAGTTAGCAGCTGTAATCTTCGATCTGATGATATAGAGACATTATCTCTATTATAAAAAATGTGAGATTTATACTGATCGCAAGAGTTTGAAGTATATTTTATCATAAAAACAATAAAACATGAGGCAAAGAAGATGGATTGAACTACTAAAGTATTATGAATTCACAATACACTACCACCCGGTGAAGGAAAATAAGGTGGCAGATGCTTTGAGAAGAAAGGATCATGGATTGTTGAACAAGATGAGAGTTTAAAGGGATCCTATTTTCATGGATCTAGTAAAGATGGATATGGGAATAACTATGGAAGGTAAAACATCAATACATTTTCAATTGGTTGAGAAACCATCATTACAAGAAAGGATAACAAATTATCAGACTGAAGATGAGAAGTTTGAAAAGAAGATTAAATATGTAAATGATGGGATATTGAGTGACTTCATATATGAAGATGGAATTTTAAAATTTGGGAAGAGAATTTTTGTTCCTGATATACTTGATCTAAAAAGTGAATTTTTGGATGATGCTCATAGCTCCAATTTCTCTATAAACCCGGGGAGTACCATGATGTAGAAATATTTGAAGGAAGATTTTTGGTGGGAAAACATGAAAAGTAAGATTTCTGTTTTTTTCAAGATATATGGTTTCCCAATAAGTGAAAGCTGGAAGAAAACATCCCAGAGGATTCATGGAACCTCTTCTCGTACCTGAGTTTAAACGGTATGATATTATAATGGACTTTGTCATGGCGATACCAAAGACTCCTAGAAGAAATGATGCAATATGGGGCATTGTTGATCATCATACCAAATCAGCACATTTTCATGCTATAATAGAATATTTACCACATAAAAGTTTAGAAGGATTGTATATTAATGATGTGGTAAGACTTCATGGAGTACCCCTATCGATTTTTTATGATCGTGATCCCCATTTTACATCATGATTCTAGAAAAGTCTTCAGAAATCCCTGGATACTCAACTTCATTTGAGCACTGCCTACCAACCTCAAACTGATGGAAAATCAGAACAGACTATTCAAACCGGAGAATACATATTGAGATCTTTCTCACTTCACTTTCAAGGTATGCAATATTAATATTTAACTCTGTTAGAATTTTCCTATTACAATAGCTTCCATTCAAGTATTCATATGGCACCTTATGAAAGGTTATATGGAAAGAGATGTCGCAGACCAACTTGTTGGGATGATGTTTGTGAATGAAAACTCATAGGCCCAGAACATATTGAAGAAATGATGGAAAAGTTGAAGGTTATCCAGACCAACATCAAAGCAGTTCAAAGTTGGAAGAAGAGATTTACCGATTACCGAAGGAAGGATTTTGAATTTTAGTTAGAAGATCATGTTTTAATGGAGGGATCTCCATGGAATGGAGTTATACAATTCGGTAAGAAGGGTAAATTAAGTCCCATGTTCATCATACCTTTTGAAATTTCAGAACGAATTGGTCTTGTAGCATACCGTTTGGCAATACCACAAAGTCTCTCAAAATTTCACGATGTGTTCCATGTATCATTGTTGAGAAAATACATTCCTAACCCAACGCATGTACTCACCTATGAGGAAATTAAACTGGAACCTGGTCTGTCTTATTTTGAAGATCCTATCAAGATTCTTAATACCAGAGAATAAGTGTTGAGAAACCGGACGACTCGTCTGGTAAAAGTTCTATGGAGAAACCATGAGATAGAAGAGGCAATGTTGAAAACAGAGGAAATTATGATTAAGAACCCCCTGAATCTTTATTTCTGGTGGTATTCTAGAAATTTTGAGGTTGAAATTATTTGATGGAGGGAATAAATTTACAACTCATGCTTTCACGGTACGTTTCCCTTTGAATAATGCAATAGCTTGCATTTTACGCAACTTCAAGATTCTAACACTCCGCGACCAATCAAACTAGATGTTATGAATAGTAGTAACAAATTTTTATATTATTATAAATTTTATTTTTTAAAATGGAATTAATTTTTGAATTTAAAATATTAAAATTAGTTTACGGTGAATTTTTTGTAATTTTTTAAAAACATTTAATTTTTGATGAATAGTGAAAAACACTGCATTATTTGTTAAAACCGACTTTTTATTTAAATAATTAACATAATTTTACCACTTATGTGAGTTGAATTTCACAAATTCGAGAGACATGGATAATATCAGTAAGTAAAATGTGCTTCAATAAAATGAAAATAATATTTGGCGAATAGTAACTTTTGACATTCATTTACCACGATAAAAAGTAAATAGGGTAATTAAGGGTAAAAATGATATCATAATTACACTAACTATAAAGCCCAAGCCTTAAACATTACTTAATCTTGAGTTACTTCAAGAATAAATGTTGAGGATCTTTTCGGGTTTAGTGTTTTAGAGAATTAGATCATAAAACCTGCATTACATCCCACGTTTAAACAAAGTGGTTACATTAAAGATAGTACTCAATTTTACCATCAACGGAAACATATATAAAATAAAACATGGATTCTTTCATGACACATCATTGACACTACCATCACATCATGTACCATTCCCTTGACCTGTGAAAAACATTTCAAAATCTTGGGATGAGCATAAAAAGCTCAGTAGGAGATATAAATATATGGAAGGAAAACATGAGTACTTGTATACATAAGAATCAATGAAATCATACTTCACTCATAAAGCATAATAACATTAACATACTTCATCAAAACATGAATAAATCATAGAAATAATAAGACATAAAGGTAACTTGAGACATTCATAACATTCTTACGTAGGGAGTAAACCTCTTGGTTACGTTTGGAATACCCATCACAGTATATTCCCTAAATCTCTTCGGAGAAACCTTAACGTTTAACTCCTTCACGTTACCCAATGCATTGGAGATATATATTTGTCTCACCTTCCCATAGTTTATCATGGAACCACCCATCTTCATAACAATTCCCAAGAACCATAACATAATCGTATCACATAAAACATACATAAAGGAAACATAACATTTCCACATTTCAATCATAAGATATCAATACAACACATTGATATAATAAAAACATTATGAAAACCATTTTCAATACCAAAATAATAGAAAAGTAAAACATGGTATTTATTTTTTTATTTAGAAAAAAGGCATGGCTTGTAGAGGAAGCTGAAACTCAAATAATGGTCACGGTGGTGGAGAAGTCGTTTTCGCCGCAAACGTACGACAAAAAAAAATACCTTTTGTTGTTTAGTAAACGCTTCATATCAAAAATATTCCTTTTGAATAAACATAAAATTAAAATGGGTTTATACATCGTATAAAATAATTTTGTGTATAAAACAAAATATTCCTCAATGAAATGAGATTGAGACAAAGTCCCATACCTCGGGTCCGACTAGACTCGATCATTCTCTAACCTCCTGAATAATAAACTTCAGTTAATTTCTACTTTCTTAAGAACCTTTTTCATGTTCATTATTTATTTTATATCACTTATTACCATGTTATTAACACTATGTAATTATTTATGTTAATAATGGTCATTTTGTTGATCATTGGTACTTGAGTCAAAAATAAACTCTTTATAATTACAAGTTGTTCATGGGGTAAAATATTTATTATATCCAAAATTATATTCATGATGTA
Source organism: Viscum album (assembly GCA_963277665.1). Classification (NCBI taxonomy): domain Eukaryota; kingdom Viridiplantae; phylum Streptophyta; class Magnoliopsida; order Santalales; family Viscaceae; genus Viscum; species Viscum album. The sequence goes on along the minus strand of OY728136.1, from coordinate 513,704,056 downwards.
GATATCATATATATCATATATATCCAGTATTTACATGCATTTATAATATTACATAACATTTAGAGGTACGAAATGAAATGCACCGTTCATGGAGACGATAAGCTGTACGTACGCATGAACGCTAATTTCATTTCTATTTCTTACTTAATGGAGTGAAATCATAATGATATAAATGTATGTCATAATAACAGTATAATATAATATATAATATCATTAAAATTATCCATTATATGTACCACATATGGTATTAACGAATCAAATCACTTTGAGCGGCTGGTAGTCTGCACTTCCTAAAATGAAGATATCGCGTTTACCAATAATGGAAACCATAAAGGTATGCCAAAAATAAATAATAAATAAGCTTAAGTAAAACATAATCATATTATATATCATATATAAATATATTTACATCTTAATGTCCACCTTTTAAGGTGTTATATGAGTGTTGATCAATCATCATTTTGTGAGGTAGAAATTCGCCATCTATAGAAACATTATGTTCTTTAAGAATTAGATGTAGGTGTGTGTAAGTGTAGCTCCAATCATTCTTATAAAAACATCCTAGTATATTGAAGATACTGGTGCTGTTACAAAATAAAGTAATGAAAAGAGTTTAGGGGGTTGGAGAAGAGAAATAATACATAAGAACACAAGAGAAAACACTACCTTTAAAACGGGTAACTCTTTTTGATTTGAGCTAAAAGTATTCCTTGGGAAGGCTAATGCCCAAATTGAGGAATCTAGGAGTAATAGAGGGATGTGGAGAGACGAAATGGGAAGGGGTTGGCCGATCCAAAGGATTGATTGGTGTGGTTAAGGTGGTAGAGGTGGGGGCCTTTTATAAGAGGAGAAGAGGGGAACTCTTGGAATGTTATAAAAGGTTACTTTATTATAAAATGATTTTCGGATTTTAAAGGTAAAAAAATTATATATTTCAAGGATAAGGTGATAAGAGTTCTAAATCCACCCATAAAATAGGTTTTTGAAAAGTTCAGGTCTTAGATTTTACATTAACTTTTCATTTTATTTAAATCGTTAGATAATGAGGTAATCACTGCATCATCAAGGTGTCATAAATAATTTAATTTATTTAATGTATAAAAATTTCAAAAAAAATATCATGATGTATGAAATATTTTTATCTTTCTAATGAATATTTACAGTCAAAATTATGAATTTTAGAACCCCATTTAAAAATTGTTTTAGTAAAACAACACATGTTTGTGACATTTTTATTTTAACATTAAATAAAAAGTTTTTAAGGTCATTTTCCTACCAAAGTGACTCCATGGGGTACCCAAGTTGACCCATGGATTGTATTGGTCGGCCATGACACATCCAATAAGTTTAGGACATGTGTCAAGGTCATTTCATATTATTAAAACATTATTTTTTCCTTAAATTACACTAATTACCTCTAATCGCGATTAAAACTTAAATGTTACTATTCACCAAAAAATTATTTTAATCCCATTGAACAACATTTTAATTCTTAATGAAAACCATGTATGCCATATTTTTGAAATTCAAAACATAGAGGTGGTAAAATTTCATTTAAATGAAAAATCAGTTTTTTAAGTACCACTTAGTGGTTTCACTATTCATCAAAAATTGAAGCTTCTCAGAAAAATACCAAAACTTCACCCTAAGCTATATTTGGTATTCAGAATTCAAAAATTATGTCTATTTTAAAAAATTCAAAACATATAAGTTACATTAATTAATTAAATAATTAATTCCCACTGTCAGAACAAATAGAGTGTTTTTATGAAACAATATATATCAAAAGATTGACACTAGTTTAAGTCCAATTTCAAGGTTAAATTAATTTCAATGACCACTATTGGATTAAATGGTAAAAATATATTCTAATTTAACTTTAAAACCAATTAAAAATATAATCTAATCCTATAAATAAATTTGACTAAAAAGAGGTTTTGAATTAAAATACAACATTTTCAGTATTCATTAAAAATGAACTTTACCGGAAAAATACCAAAAATTTACACAAAGTAAATTTTGATGTCCTGATCCTAAAAAAGAATGTTTGGTCCAATAGAATTCATAAGAGTGACCAAAAATATATTTAATGATGGTTCTCCATCATAAGGCGATAAGTGGACCTTTAGAGAATATTAGAGTATATATGCCTAAAATTGAATTCTTTTCATATTTTAAGCCTTTATCCATTATTTGATAAATGTAAAAACATTTAACAAACATATATAATAGTATTTTAGTTATTTCTATTCATTCCCTCTAATACAAAGGCTACATGTTAACTACCATTTAAAATAATATTATTTTATTACTAGTGTGCAACGTAAGATTTCAAAGAAACTCGTTATTGCATATCGGGCACGCTATTGAACATAGAAACCCCTTTAAAGTAAAATTAATATTTAATTCGTAAATATTAATAAATATGAAAATGATTTATTCTTTATTTACCTGGGATGTTACATCCTCCCCCGTTTTCTGAATTGCATCCTCACAATTTTATTAACTTATCAAAATAAGTGGGGGGTATTTATCCCTCATTGCATTTTTAGATTCCCATGTTGCCTCTTCAACCATATGGTTTTTCCATAAAACTGTTACCTGGTAAATTACCTTATTCCGCAACACTTTCTCTATACGGTCAAGAATCTGGACTGGTTGTTCTTCATAAGAGAGATTCTCTTTCAACTGAACTATCTATAGGCTCAAAACATGAGATGGATCTGGCATATACTTCCTTAACCTCGAAACATGAAAAACATTTTGTACCTGAGATAAACTCGTAGGTAAAGCTACTTGGTAAGCAACTGATCCAACTTTCTCCAAGATTTCATATGGTCCAATGAACCTTGGACTCAGCTTTCCTTTCTTACCAAATCGCATTACACTTTTCAATGGTGAGACTTTGAGAAAAACATGATCACCAACCTCGAAAGATAGATCCTTCCACCGGTTATCCGCATAACTCTTATTCCTGCTCTCAGCTGTTCTTATGTGTTTCTGTATCAACTGAACTTTTTCTACCAACTCTTCTACCAATTCTGGTCCCATCAACTTCCTTTCACCCACATCATCCCAAAAAGCTGGAGTTCGAAACCGCTTCCCATATAATGCCTCAAACGTATCCATCTGTATACTGGAATGAAAACTGTTATTATATGAAAATTCAATCAAAGAAAGATGTTGGTCCCAACTTCCCTGATAATCTATCGAACAAGAATGTAGCATATCTTCCAAAGTCTGAATTATTCATTCTGACTTCCCATCTGATTGAGGATGAAAAGCTGTACTAAATTTTAATTCAGTACCGAACGACTTCTGAAGGCATTTCCAAAAGTTAGAAGTAAACCTGGGATCATGATTAGATACAATGGATAGGGGAACTCCATGAAACCTGACTATCTGTTTAAGATACAATCGAGAAAGTTGATCTAGGGATAAAGTATCTTGAATTGGAAAGAAATGAACATATTTAGTCAAGCGATCGACAATGTCCCAGAATGCATTATTACCTCGAGATGTCTTTAGTAATCCCACAACAAAGTACATGGATATGTTCTCCCATTTCCACTCTAGTACTGGTAGAGGATGAAGCATCCCTTTCAGTAACGTCCACTTTGCTTTAACCTGTTGACATTTCAAACACTTCACAGTAAACTCAGCAATATCCCTTTTCTTTCCGTCCCACCAGTAATACTCCCACATATCTCTATACATCTTTGAACTTCTAGGATGAACTGAAAACGGGGAACTATGAGCCTCACATAAAAACTCATTCTTCAATTGTGAATCACTAGGCACACACAATCTCTTCCCAAATCTCAAAACAAAATCATTATTAATATTAAATTCAGGCAAATTACCCTTCTAAACCATCTCTACCTTTTTCTGCTACCCACTGTCATTCTTTTGGGCTTGCTTAATTCTGTCTCATAGATATGATCTCACTGATACCTGAAACAAAACAGAAGAACTTCCTTCACCAAAAACTTCTATTCCAAATTTCATCAAATCAAAAACCAAAGGATCTCGTTCCAAACGTATCATGGTTAATGAAGCATTACATTTTCGACTTAAAGCATCAACCACTTTATTGGATTTTCCCGGATGGTAATGGAATGTACAATCATAATACTTGATTAATTCTAGCCATCTCCTATGTCTCGTGTTCAATTCTTTCTGAGTGAATATATACATTAATCATTTGTGATCAGAATATATTTCACACTTTACTCCATACAAATGATTCCTCGAAATTTTTAATGCGGAAACAATAGTAGCTAATTACAAATCATGTGTAGGTTAATTTACCTCATGAGTTTTCAACAATCATGAAGCATAAGAAATTACCCAATCATTCTGCATCAGGACGCAACCAATTCTTTTCAATAAAGCATCACTGTAGATAACAAACTCACCATTCCTGGAAGGTAGTGCCAAAACTGGATCATTCATAGATCTTCTTTTCAGTTCCTGAAAACAATCATCACATTCTTTTTTCTAGATAAACCTAACACCCTTCCGAGTTAGCTTAGTCATTGGACTAGATAACCATGAAAAATTTCTAACAAACCTTCGGTAATAGCCTACCAAACCAAGGAATCTACAAATCTCAGTTACATTTGTGGGTCTTGGCCATTCTTCAACCAGCTTTGTTTTTGCAGGATCAACAGTTTTTCCATCTTTAGAAACAATGTAATGAAGGAAAGAAATTTTTGGTAACCAAAACTCACACTTGATGAATTTTCCATACAGTTTCTTTTCTTTTAAGTTTTGCAAGATAACCCTTAAATGGCGTTCATGATCCTCTTTACTTTTAGAAAACACCAAAATATCATCAATAAAAACAACCAATATTTTTCACCTGAGTCAACTGAGCCATCACTGTAACAAACTGTTTAGTTCTTATTCTGACCATCTCAGGATACTGATTTGAAAGGTCATTTCCCTCTGTATTCCTTCCCAGAAAATCTGTTCTGTTTCCTCTATGAAAAACCATTCTTAACACAGAAATATCTTAGGTGAAGAAACATGGTAATCTTCAAATGATATATCATTTCAATCATACCATAATTTATCTTATAATTTAATAATTTTCTAACTCCTAATGTTGTCTAAAACGACCTCTGATACCAACTATAAGGACCCAGCTTTAAACATTACTTAATCTTGAGTTACTTCAAGAATACATGTTGAGGATTTTTTCAGATTTAGAGTTTTAGAGAATTAGATCATAAAACATTCATTACATTCCACATTTAAACAAAGTGGTTAAATAAAAGATAATACTCATTTTTCCCATCAGCAGAAACATATTTAAAATAAAACATGGATTCTTTCTTGAAACTTCATTAACACTATCATCAAATCATGTACCTTTCCCTTGACCTGTGAAAAACATTTCAAAAACATGGGATGAGCATAAAAAACTTAGTAAGGGATATAAAAATATGGAAAGAAAACATGAGTACATGTATATATAAGAATCAATGAAATCATATTTTACTCATAAAGCATAATCACTTTAACATACTTCATCAAAACCTGAATAAAACATAGAAATCATAAGACATAATGGTAACTTGAGGCATTCATAACATTCTTACGTATGTAGTAACCCTCTTGGTTACGTTTGGAATACCCATCACAATATATTCCCTAAATCTCTTCGGTGAAACCTTAACGTTTAGCTCCTTCATGTTACCCAATGCATTGGAGACCTATATCGGGCTCACCCGCCCTTAGTTTATCACGTAACCACCCATCTTCATAACAATTCCCAAAAACCATAACATAATCATATCACATAAAACATACATAAAGGAAACATAACATTTCCACATTTCAATCACAAGATATAAATAAAACACATTGATATAATAAAAACATTATGAAAAACATTTTCAATACCAAAATAAAAGAAAAGTAAAACATGGTATTGATTTTTTTATTTAAAAAAGGTATGGCTTTTAGAGGAAGCTGAAACTCAAATAATGGTCACGGCGGCAGAGTAGTCATTGTCGCCGCAAACGTACGACAAAAAAACATTCTCTTTTGTCATTTTGTAAACGCTTCGTATAAAAAATATTCCTTTTGAATAAACATAAAAGTAAAAGGAGTTTATACACCATATAAAATAAAGTTGTGTATAAAACAAAATATGCCTCAATGAAAGGAGATTGAGACGAAGTCCCATATCTCGGGTCCGACTTGACTCGATCTTTTTTTAACCTCCTGAATAATAAAATTGAGTTAATATATAATTGATTAAGAACCTTTTTCAAGTTCATTATTCCTTTTATATCACTTATTACCTTGTTATGAACACTATGTAATTATCTCTGTTAATAATGGTCATTTTTTCGATCATTGGTACTTGAGTCAAAAATAAACTCTTTATAATTACAAGTTGTTCATGGGGTAAAACATCCATTATATCTAGAATTATATTCATGATGTAGATATCATATTTATCATATATATACAGTATTTTTATGCATTTATAATATTACATAACATTTAGAGGTATGAAATTAAATGCACCGTTCATGGAGACGGTAAGCCGTACGCACGCATGAACGCTACTTTAATTTCTATTTCTTACTTAATGAAGTGAAATAATAATGATATAAAGGTTTATAATAATTCCACTATAATATCATATATAATATCATTAAATTTATCCTTTATATGTACCACATATGGTATTAACGAATCAAATTACCTTGAGGGGGCGGTAGTCCGCACTTCCTAAAATGAAGATATCACGTTTACCCATAATGAAAACCATAAAGGTATTCCATAAATGAAAAATAAAGAAGCTTAAGTAAAACATAAAAATATTATATATCATATATAAATATAGTTACATCTTACTTTCTACCATTCAAGGTGTTATATGAGTGTTGAACAATCATCGTTTCGTGAGGCAGAAATTCACCATCCACAAAAACAGTATCTTCTTTAACCATTAGATGTAGGTGTGTGTAAGTGTAGATAGAATCATTCTTATAACAACATACCAGTATATTGAAGATACTGGTGTTTTTAGAAAAGAAAGGAATGAATAGAGTATAGGGGGTTGGAGAAGTGAAATAAAACATAAGAACACAAGAGAAAACACTACCTTTAAAATGGGTAACTCTTTTTGATTTGAGCTCAAAGGATTCCTTGGGAAGACTTCTTCCCAAAGTGTGGCATCTAGGAGTAATATATGGATGAGGAGAGACAAAATGGGCAGGGGTTGGCCGAGCCAAAGGCTTGAGATGTGTGGGTAAGGTGGTAGAGGTGGGGGCCTTTTATAATAGGAGATGAGGGGCACTCTTGGAATGTTATAAATGGTTACTTTATTGTAAAATCCATTTCGGATTTTAAAGGTCCCAAAATTATATATTTCAAGGATAAGTTGGTAAGAGTTCTAAATCCACCCATACAATAGGTTTTTGACAAGTGTAGGTCTTAGATTTTACATTATCTTTTCATTTTATTTAAATCGTTAAATAATGAGGTAATCAATGCATCATTATGGTGTCACAAATAATTTAATTTATTTAATGTTTAAAAATTATAAAAAAATATCATGATGTAGGAAATATTTTTAGCTTTCTAATGAATATTTATAGTCAAAATTATGACTTGTATAACCACATTTAATTTTTTTTTAGTAAAACAACACATGTTTGTGACATGTGTATTTTAACATTAAATAAAAAGTTATTAAGGTCATATTCCTACCAAAGTGGCTCCATGGGGTCCCCAAGTTGACACATGGATTGTCTTGGTGGGCCATGACACATAAAATAAGGGTAGTACATGTGTCAAGGTCATTTCATATTACTAAAACCTTATTTTTACCTTAAATTACACTAATTACCTCTAATCGCGATTAAAACTTAAAAGTTGCTATTCACCAAAAAAAATTTAATCCCATTGAACCACATTTTACTTCTTAATGACAACCATGTATGTCAAATTTTTGAAATTCAAAACACAGAGGTGGTAAATTTTCATTTAAACAAAAAATCAATTTTTTAAGTACAACTTAGTTGTTTCACTATTCATCAAAAATTGAAGCTTTTCAGAAAAATACCAAAACCTCACCATAAGCTATATTTGATATTTCAAATTCAAAAATGATTCCTATTTTAAAAAATTCAAAACATATAAGTTACATTAATTAATTTAATAATTAATTCTTGCTGTAAGAACAAATAGTGTGTTCATATGAAACAATATATATCAAAATATTGACACTAGTTTAAGTCCAATTTCAAGGTGAAATTAATTCCAATGACCACTATTGGATTAAATGGTAAAAATATATTCTAATTTCACTTTAAAACCAATTCAAAAGATAATCTAATCATATAAATAAATTATACTGAAAAGTGGGTTTGAATTAAAATACAACATTTTTCACTATTCATTAAAAAATGAACTTTATCGGAAAAATACCAAAAATTTACAGAAAGTAAATTTTCATGTCCCTATTATAAAGAAGAATTTTATTTGGTCCAATAGAATGTATAAGATTTACCATGACTATATTTAATGATGGTTTTCCATCAAAAGGAGATAAGTGGACCTTTAGTGAATATTAGAGTATATATGCCTAAAATTGAATTCTTTTCATATTTTAAGCCTTTATCATTTATTGGATAAATTTAAAAACATTTAACATACATATATAATCATATTTTAGTTATTTCTATTCATTCCCGCCAATACAACGGCTACGTGTTAACTACCATTTAAAATAATATTATTTTATTACTAGTGTGCAACGTATGATTTCAAAGAAACTCGTTATTGCGTATCAGGCATGCTATCGAACATAGAAACCACTTTAAAGTAAAATTAATATTTAATTATTAAATATTAATAAATATGAAAATGCTTTGTTCTTTATTTACCATGGATGTCACACTAACACATGTCCTAAGTCTATTGGATAAGTATAATTAGACCAAAAACAATATTAGGAATAAAATATGATCCTCTTTGGTCTACATGGATTAGATTATGAAATTTATTATTATTTTATTTAATGAAGAGTTAAAAAAGTTATATTCAAAGTTTAATAACTAAACCATTTTTAATATAGAGTTACACATAAGATAAATTCGACTATAAATATTAATTAGAACGATAAAAATATTTCATGCATAATGATATATTATTTACAATTTTTAGACATTAAATAATTTTATTTATCTATGAAACAATGATGATATAGTAAATACCTTATTAATGAAAGATTAAAATAATTGATATTATAAATATCCGAATAAATGTAATTTGAGAATTTTGATTAATTTCAATAATTTTATAGGTTAATATGACATGTTAGGGTTGATGAAATAATTTCTATTCGAAGTAATCATGCTGTTATGATTTTCACCAAAACCAAATACAAAATTGTGTCAAAATTGACATAATTGAGTTTTTAAAACAAATACTATAATATTAATTGATATAATATTCCTTAAAATCAATGTTTATGCAAAAGGACTTATAAAATGTAATATATATTAATAATGAACCACTTGGGGTTATCTTTTTTTGTTATAGTATGTTTATTAACCATATAATATAAAAATACAAAAAGACATGGAAAATGTCAAACTATTTAACTAAGAGTTAAATCTAAAATATAAGGTTAATATGGTGACCTAAACCAGTCTAAAACCAATTGGTAGAGATTTTTTCGACCCATCCCCAACTTATCCTCGAAATAAATCATTTTGGAGCCATTAGTAACTGGAAATTATTTTATTATAAAATAATATTTCGTGGTATTCCTAAAGTGACCCTCACCCCTCTTATAAAAGGGTACATACACTTATCTTAAATTCACACCTCCAAAGCCATTTGGATTGTCCAAACCCTGCCCAAATATCCACCCAACTTTCCTCCCTTCATTCTAGAGGCCTTCCATGCATCAGAAAGCCAACATAAGGAGCCCTTTTGATCAAATCCAAAGGAAGAACCCGAAGAAGAGGTAAATATTTCATCATCTCTTTCAAGTCCTTTTCTTCTTCCATTTTATTTTTCACTGTGGTTTCCATTATAAAATAATAACTCCATTATCTTATATTTTCTGAGATTTTATTATAAAAACGGTACAACCATATTCATTATTATATCCATCACATGAATGACAATGTCACCATACTTGTGTACATACGACATACCGTCTCCACATCGTGGTGTAGTTTTTCATTCAAACACTTCATTATTTGGATGGATATAATAATGAGTTTAACTAATGTATATAATAAATATAACATGTTAATTATTCTTTATATATGATATACCATGTGATTATATACGATTCCACCATCAATATAATTATATTGTCACTTGTGTGTACATACGGATTACCATCTCTATAAACGCGAAGAGATTCATTCCCCATCGTAATCATTCAAGAATAATTTTCATTTTATGATTAAAAATAATGTTTATAAACATAATATCATTCTGTATATGAATCAAATACTTCCTATTCATAACAAACATGGCTGATGTAACCAAGCATATAAAGTAAAATGAATCAGATAACACCCGATACGATGATAGTAATGAAATATTATTTTCAATGAAATATTAGAGGATCATATATGATATCATATTTATGTATATAGTTCTTGTATAATTTAATTAAAAAAATTAACTATTATACAGGATGTTAACATAACATCGACTAAGGAAAAGTACAAGGTAGGGGTTAATTTTACAATCACTTTTTTATTTGAGGTTATTTTTACGTAAGTATCTACTAGGACCTCTTTATCATCCACATACATGTTTTATTAAAAATGTATTCCAAAACATTTTTAATATTTACTGGACTATGTGTTGAAGTCATTTATACCCTTATTTGACCATATATGTTTTGAAAGTAATCATTCTGTCATTTTCTAAACAAGGTAATTTATGGTCTTTTCGACAAAATTAAGGTAATAATGTTTATTAAACATATACGGACGGTGAGGTTATTTTCCACCATTATAACATCATCGATGCTTACCTTACAAGATTATAAGAATATTTTCAAAATAAATGTTTTATTTTATAATTATGTGACTCTTAAATAGTTTCAAAATAGAAAGAGTTATATCTTTCAAATAATTTTCATTTCATCTATGTCAACATCCTTTGATGGATTTTAAGCTTATTTCAAATTGATTTCTTATGATAAAAATATTCCATATTGTATTGAAGGTTTTTTGATATGTTTGATTGTGGATGTGTTATTTGTATACCGTTCTCGGTTTTTGATTAATGTATTGACACTTCGTATGCTAGTTTTAATATGAATGTTTATGTTATGTTTCATCCTTTTAATATGGGTAATGTATTGGACTTAGTATGTGATAGGTGGAGCACGTTATAGCTCCTCGGTGCATCAGTAGGTATCATGAGACAATTAGACATAGAATTAGCTAAGGCCTTTCCCAATTTGATATATGGTTTTGGCCGAGGCCTAAATAATTTTTAGACATCTTGGCTGACTCCTTGACAAGATGTTTTAGAATGTTCGGCAATATGAATTCCCTCATTATGAAAATAATAATGATTGTTAATGTGGTTATTATACTTGTAGAATACCCATGACTATATTTTATTATGGCATTAGTTACTCAGAAAATATTCCTACCATAAATTTTTCATCTTTATTATTTGTAAAGGCATGTGTTTTTAATTATTAACCATACCTAATGTTTATGGTATATTCCTCTGTATTTATTACCCTTACTGATCATTTAAGATCACCCATTTCTTATGTTTTATTTTCCCATGATATGAAGAAGTTATTTAGGAGTGACTTTCAAACATAATCTAGGATACATGGATGTTTCTAATGGAACAAATTAGTGTTTTATTCCTTTTATAGTTGTAATTATGAACTTATTTATGTATCTTGTTTCCAATAATACTAAACTAATTAGTCTTTTGGGAAATTATTCCTTGTATCATGTCAATGTTATGTAATAATGAACCAACTCTGGGTAACTAGGGTTAGGGCATTACACTTTCCACTAATGTGGAACATTAAATACTGATGGAATATTGAAGGTATCATGAGTTGTCCATAGACCATGGACCTTCTAATAAGGATATTATATGCAGTTTCATTCTATATTACCATAAAATAGGCATCTGATATAAGATCCCCAAATTGAGCTTGAGAAAGATCTTTTTTAGATGTCCTTTTTCAAGCATATCATACCCTGGAATGGTTAACTTAGTAGGAGAAAAATCCCCTTCTCTATATCAGAAACATCACAGGGTTCATAGTGGGATAAGATTAATCCCAAAACCATTATCAATCAGAGCCCTTTGGATATTGATAATATTAAGTCTTAATAAGACATATATGGTTCTTATGTCCCCTTGAAGGACTTCTTTCTGATCATCCTCAGTGAACAGTATGGCGACATGAAATTATGAGGAAATGGTCTCTATTCTATAGACCTCTGTTGCAGAGGCATCTATCATGAATTCCAATGGGCTTCAAAGGGCCTCAATGAGTGACTCCCAATGTTCTTTTGAAATATGAAGTATAAAATGAATTGATAACATAGATGGGACTTCCACCGGCTATTTTAGAATATTGTACATTTGTTCTAGAGTTTAATACCTCTTGATATAGGGTTTCTCCTTAAAATGAAGCACATGAGCCATGGAATTTGAGGTTGAAGGGACAAGTTCTTGTGAATAAGTCATGGGATCATATATTTCTAGTAGAGGGGTAGTGCTAGCCTTCCGGTTTTCAAAGGCTGATCAAATGATTTAACCCCCTTTTGGGCAATCATGGAAGAAAATTGGGCTTGACTGACTGCTGGAGGATTCTAAGACACCGTTTTGTTTCTTCTGGGATTGCTTGAGTTCTTGACTATGGGACTCAGATGCATATATATTATATATGGGAATATGACCAGAATATTTGTTCTGGTTATGTCTATGATGTCCCATGTATCCTCGGTTCATGTGCATGATGCCACATGTTTCCCAGTTATGTTTGGGAAACTCATACTCTTGGATATATTCATATTTAGATAAGGGTTATGAAAAGATTATTGCATTGAAAACCCCAAATATAAGATCCTCATTCTAATAAAATTCATTTAGTGGGTTGGTTCTTGTGTGGTGAATATCATAGGAAATAATTTAGGGAGGGTCAGAGCATACATTGGAGCAAAGTAAGATTCATATTCTTTTGTTTCTTTATGCTTCTAATGATCTATCCCACTTTTGGGAGGTATATTTGATGATTCCTCCTTAGATGTTGGAGATATTTCTCGTCTTCATAGTTATGCTCTAAGGGTGGAATGAGCTCGATCAACTATTTTTTGAATCATGTAGCTGTCAATGTTTTGTGTACACAAAGCCAGGACCTTCTTGCAATCACCCTATTCTTCATACTGAACAATGGTTATGCAAGACATCGTCTCTTGAGAGTTATCTAACACCACCTGTCCAAGATTGACCATGGCTTGAAGGATGTATTTGAAGACAAAACAGACCTAAATATTTTTATCCAACCTTCTATAAAAAGGTTAGTTGTCCAAAATATTTGTGAGATTGACCACCTCAGCCTCCAGGGATGTGGTATTGTGAGAATATTGTTATACATGGATTCTAACAAATAATCAGGGGTTATTTATTCTGTAAAGAGTACTCCTTCACTACAAAAAAATAGTGCTTTCCCATAGGGGTATATCTATTGGTAAAAGTGAATTTTCTGTTGGTAAAATGTTTTACCAACAAAAAATGAATTGTCACTAAATTGTTGGTAAAAACTCTGTCGCTAAATGTTATTGCGATATATAAAATGATTCTATTGCAATTATAATAATACCAACAGATAATATATATGTTGGTAAAAATGTTTAGAAACAGATTAATATGACTAATATATCTATTGGTAATATTATTAACATTTATAAACAATATCAAAAATTAATATTTTTTGGTAATTATACTTTAAATTTTGGTATTCTAATATTTATTGTTAAAATATTATATTATATTTATTAATATAATTATATATATTATATTATTATATTTATTATATAATAAGTACAAAATTAGATTTCATAAAACACAAAAAATGGAGACTTTATTTTTGAAATAATTTACAATATAATTTAAATACATGTACAAACTTTATTAAAAGACAAGAAGCTTCAAGAAACATATTACAATCATGTTTAAACATATTCAAACACAATGGGACTTTACATGGAACTCACTGAAATCTCATCAATAATCTATTTCTCGCGAAAATGAGACGTCACTGTCGTTGAATCCTCATAACTTCACATGAGCTATTATCTACTATAGTGGATCAAGACATGTACAACTTCACCATCATCCCTTTGACTATAGTGGACCACCCTTCTATGTTTGAAGCAGCAGATGTCCCTGCTCCCCCCACTTTAGACATTCACCATCATTAACAACCTTCTAATCACAAAAAAACAATTGGAAAATAGTTTTCATTTAAATGAAAGATATAAAAATAATATCACATGATAAAAAACAATCATCCCCTAATCTCAATAAGAGGATAATCTAACAAATGGAAACAAAAACCATAAGATAATCTAACTATTAAAAAATCATAAAATTATCCACCTTGACTATAATTGAAATATATTAAAAATTCAAAAATAATTTCTATAATGCGTGAAATAAAATTAACAAGTGAGCACAACAAGAAGAATCAATGGCTAAAAAAATACAGGTCACCAAATTAAATAAAGATATCCAATGATGAGAACAAATGAAAATAAAAATGCATGATATAAAAATAATAAGAATATTATATAACATGTGGAAAAAACCATTTAGAATGGAATTAACTTCAATTAAGAGTTACACATAACTCAAAATTATATAATCTAGTCAAAACCATATGAGACATGAGTTGGTTTACCACCACACACCCCTAAAAAATATATTAAGGAAAATGCATGTTGAAGAACATACACAAGGTGCAATATCACCATCAAGGAATTGAAAGAGATTTCACATATATATGACATTATCACATATATTAGAGAGAAAGAAAGGTCATCATTTTAATCATAGCATGGTCACTGTTTTATGCATCCCAACCATTATCCAGAAAAGGTGACTTGTAATATCCAATAAACTATACCATTATAGTCAATCCACATCTCATATGTTAGACCAGCAACAATTCTTAAAGAGAAATAATTCTATAAGAGAAGAAACCAAGTCACAGCAGATCAGACAATAACTCTCATCATCCTAATATATTTCTATTAAGAGAATTGAATTACATGAAGAAGACTCATGTCCTAGACTGGTTAGCATGCATATATAAACCCAAAAATACCATATGAATCATGGAAAAAAGGGAATCCAACTTGAAGACCAAATTTCAATCCCTGTAGTGGATCTTGATGTGGCTTCCTCACTCAACAAAACATGAAACTTTTAGCAGCCTCAACAAAAAACATAAAAACTGCACAAACAGAGATCATCACACTAAAATAATAGAAATATAGAATGGTTTCAAACATCATAGAAAATTAAAAAAAATCTCCAAGGTATCCAACATCAAAAGAGGAAGATAGGCGGGTGATTATTATTCCATTATCATTATTATTCAGCACGTGTATGTGAGGAATAGAACACATAATCAATATAAAACCGAATAGTAGGCTCCAAAAACTGGAATGAGAATGATGTTGTTTCACCTTATCTAAAAAATAAGAAAGATAATGTATTTGTCTCAGTTTTTTTCTTGGACCTCACCTTCTGGAGTGGTGGCACCACTGTTGATTAACAGCGCTGAATTCTAAAAAGACAGCTCAATGCTGGAATGAGAAACAATAGCACTTTCAGAGAGCATTGAACTAAATTAACCGTCAATGAACTGCAGTTGATGACTCGAACAAGACCCACAAAAACATAGAAAATGAACAAAACCCAACATCCAGAAAAAATCAATGAAATGGGGATGCGAATCCAACAAGGACATCCACTACGGTAGAAATATTAACTAATCAAGGTCGAATAAAATCTATTTTCAAGGTCATGGTCAAATAAATAATTATGAGATGCATCGAAGAGGTAGAGATCTAGAAAAATAGAAGGATTTTAAAAAAAATATGACTCGAATGTATCTAAGGTGGAGACCATTGGTGAACAAGTTGAACATTTAAACTGGGAAAAGTCGAACTGAAAGGAAACTGAAGAGATTTGCATAGACATTATCAGGATAATGGAAACTCAGTTTCTGATTCATTGACTAGGTATTCGATAGCTTTAAGAATCTAATTTTCATATAAAAATCTTGTGAAGGTATGGAGTAGAAAGTATATGACTATGTCACTGTACCACAGCTGAATAGAATTAGCTTCTGATATAGATCTATGATGAGAATCTGAGTCAAGTTGAAGATGGTGTTGGATAAATCATTTCTTCTTTCTGTTTTCATGTATATATATTCAGTTCTACACTATACTTATTATTGTGTCCATTTTTATAAAAGAGGATGAATCGCATGTGCCCAATGAATTTATAGAAATGGCATATCAAGGAATCAATCATCTAAACGACTGGTGAAGGGTAACTGATTCTAATGTTGATTGGTTAGATCTAAGTAGTCTAATAGAACAAATGATTTTGTTGGATACCCTTATTGTTTAGATAAGAAATCAATTAAAAGAAAGAATTTGGGGGAAAGGATAAATTCCAATTGAAAATGGGGATATTTTGACGAATTTGGGAGGTGATAGTTTTAGAACTGAAAGTGAACCCAAGCATAGAAGATAAACCCACAATTATTTAGAGGCTAAAATCAAGCTAGAAATATTTTTAGATCCTTGATTATATGGAATTACCTACATGATCATGATTTAGGGGATTATAAAAAGTCGCTATCGGTGAGAATAAGAATAGTGACAGATGCCATGTGTCTTTTTCTAATGAGAAATTGAGAGTCTATGAAATTGAGGCACCACTTGGAGGAATATTTAAAAATAATTTTTGGTTAATTTAACAACAAATTCCTAATTGGAAAATCTTTTTTACAGAGAACGTGGGAGTAGTAAGAAGGGGAGATGGAGTTTCAATCTTGACTACACTAATTGCAGTTATGAGAGAGTGAAAACCAGAGGTTACATCTTCTGAGTCAAATTCTTTTTTTAATTCTTGTTTGGATATTCTTCTTGTAATATTTCCTTCAAGAACTCTAATTGTATCATTCTTGAATAATGAATTACACATCCATTAGGTTACACCAAAATTAAACAAGGGGAAACAACAGATTAAATAACATGATCCGTGATGGAATGATTGGATCACCTGAAGTGTACTAGGGATGAGGAACCTCCTATCAAAGTGGATGGATATATAGGCTAGCCATATCTGGATATGATAGTAGTGGGGATGGAAAATCTTAGAATGATAGCAGCAGTCAAACACCATTGATTCCATGAGGCTTCTTTAGATGAGGGCCCTAAACATCAAACTCCAAACCTCATGGGTTGAGAATGATGCCAACGGTAGGGGAGGATGTGACGATGGCGAGCAGAGTGATTCAGCGAGAAGAACGTAGACATCCTAGTATATGGCCATTGCAGATCTTCAATCAGATTAGGGTATAGATGGGTCACACGCATCGCAAGGAAGAAAGGGAAAATCATTTGGAAAGGATAATAATAAGATATCGGAGGAGAATTAATGATAAACGACATGTGAAACCAGAAGAAGAGACGACTAGATTCCATGGACGGCGGAGGAGGGTGTCGCGCACCCATGGGGTTCCTCTTGGCTGGGGCGTCCGACAGAAATATGAAGTGGGATGGGGTGTGTCGACGTGGGTGAGAGAGAACAGAAATGTAAAAATTAAAAATATAATATAATAATAATAAATAATAATAATAAGAAGAACAACAACATTTATTTCCATGAAAATGAAGTTAACCGAGTCTGGTGTGATAATGGAAGACACAGTAATAGTGACCTGATCACTACGGCTCGAGACTTTTAATTTAGGGAAGATAGTGTCGTATTATTGGTATAATTTTTAAAAATATCATGTTGTATAATAAATATATATATATAATGAGAAATTTTCTAAATTTATATATATTATGAATAAAAAATTATATTATTTATATATAGTGAAATCATATATATGTGACTATTAGTTTTAGTTTCTACTACATTCATTCTTATTCAAGTCTCCAAAAATTATAATTATTTTTCAATAAGTTTATATCTTATATATATATATATACTATATATTACAAACATATAACGTGTCAATGAAAACAAATGATTATATGATTTTATTAAAACATTTATAATTTATAACATTTATTGAAAATAATATATTTATTTATTTATTTATTTATTTCTTTTCTTTGTAAAATATATTATGTAATTGAATAATTTATTGAAACATATTTTTATAATGGTAAAAAATTTGTTGGTAATAATAATTAATAGAAATAGATTTATTTTTTGGTAAAAAATGTTAGTAATGTTGAGATAAATCAATAGATTTAACTATTGGTAAAAGAGTTGTTTGTGTTAAATGATCAATATCATCAAATATAACGGTTGGTAAAAAGAAGTGTTGGTACATAAAATCTATACTAATAAAATTTAATATCTGTTGGAATTGCTCATTTTTACCAATAAATATGTCATTTGTCAATAAATTTTAGTTGGTATAAGCTTTTTTTTGTAGTGCTTGTTCATCCGTTCCTCAAATCCCATATTACCGTGAATTATCTACCCTTCTAGTTGAGGAATTTTTTTTGATTTTCACTACTCAGAAGAAACTAATGAGAAGTTTGGGACCTACTTTTGTGCTTGGACATGCACTATTGTGGGCTCGGGAGTGACAATTACAACTTATACTTTTCTTGGAATTGTTTCCAACGTTGCGGGCATGATTCATGTTTTGGATCTTATTTTCTAAATGGATTATTCCCAACATTGGGCCATTTCTATGAACTCGTGGAATCCATTTGGATATTTCATGGGAAATAGATCATTCTAAAACTCATCCCTTTGATTTTTAGCATTGATTTCCAGTAGTATCTCTTGTGAAGTAGGGATGTTGAGGGAGTAGGTTAAAATTTCCAATCTTTATATGAAGTCAAAAACCCTGTCATTTTCACATTTCTTAATGTTTATTAGGTCGAAAATTGTCATCTCCATAGTGTAGAATATAATTGATAAATTAACTAATGATGAAGGTCTTACCATCATGTAAAGGACCCTGCTGGAAGACTTATATACTAAACAATGGATGGTCCACTCTGAATTTATACAAAACTCCTCATCTTTTTTTGCCTCTTACTAATTTCGAAGTACCTTCATTGAACCACATCAAGATAGGAAGTGTTTGATATAATTTTTAGGGTCTCCTACACCGTCAAACATAGAGAAGTCAGGATTTTCAAAATTGGGTGGAGGCATGGTGTCATCCATCCATTCAGGATATGGCTTCCTCTCGAGCTGAACAAGTTCACATCACCCCTCTATGGCTTCCATTTATGTAGTGAGGGACTCGATGACATTAATAAAATCTAATGGTACTACTTTTCAAGCCATCTCCCTTCCATAGGGAGAATTTTCGGGTGGACAAGGTGGTCCAACCATTATCTCCCACTATGTTCTGATTTATTCCAAGACTGCAATATTTCTTTGAATAGGGAGATTCTATCCCTATAATGGTGGGAATTTATGACCATTTTTGACTTCAAAATTTATGTGGACTATCTACCAAGATCTATATCCAATATTATACTCATATACTGCACATATTGGTGGATCAGATATGGGAAGAAGAATATTTTTTTACAGATGACGAAACCCAGTGGGAATATTTCCCCTGAGTAGCTCCATGTTGAGCTTCATGAGAGCTTGTATCTCACTCCCATATTGTGAAAAATATTCTTCTATGGAAGAATCACAAAATATTTTGTTTGGTGATCGAGGTGAATTTGTACCTTTAAATTTAGTAATGTTCCACTCTTGAGGAGACAACTCGGTATTTAGAGGTTCTAGGTTTTGGAGATTTTTTTGGTTCTAGGTACGTGTAACCTCATTGGATGCATTCAAATCCCCCTCCTCCTGAGGTGGGTCCTTCATGATGTGGACATTTTCATTGAAATAATGATACATAATTTTCATCATATTGGCAGTGAAGTCATTTATAGAAGCACATCGAGCATTGGCGGTTGCGCCATTACTTTCAACACAACATGCTAAATATATACTATCTTTTTTAGGGTCATTACTCGAACCTTTGTACTTATTTGGTTTTTTGGATTTTGGCCTTGATGAGGTCTGATCACCTTCTCCATACATTCCCCCCAGTTTGGTTTATAAATAGTGAATTTGAGGGATTTTCCAGTCATGATTGTTGAGCATGGCCCGACCAGTAGAGGTTTGTCTTACGGTGGGAGGAACATGTTGGATGTTGACCATTGATTATTATTTCCCAACCAGGAGATAACTGATTACCACTATGATAATGATGATGATGAAAATTCCTCCATCCCCATGGGGTGGGGGTCATTTGGGGTCGTATTTATTATTGATTGGCCATGTTTTTGAGGATCCAATGGCTCTATTCAAGTATTTTATGACTCCCAGGATGGAAATGAAGACACAAATTACCCATCCCATTGGGGTGGGGTTGATCTAGAGTCACTATTTTTGTATCAAGGTTCATTAAGGGGATGATAAACCTAATAATTGTTATTGATATACGAATTCCCCCAGACCAATGGGATAGGGTTTCTGATTTATATTTCTAATATATCCCAAATCCTTTTCGGAGTTGATGATATGAGAGGTACATGAGGTGGTAAATATTTCCCTCACCTGGTTAGCTGGGTCTGAACATTGATGGATGATATATCTACTCCTAATGATACATATTTGATGTGGTGAAGTTGCTCTCACATTGGATTTGGCTGCTATGGAGTCCTTTGATAATAAAACCTCTTTATCGGAAGTTGTCTAAGTGATTGAAACTTCGACCTTAGTGATGGAAATGAATTTCAATTGCTTTGAGGGACCAATTTTGATTTTTTTGATATCCTCTTTCTCTGTTTGTGATGTTTGGACACCATTTAAGT
Source organism: Viscum album (assembly GCA_963277665.1). NCBI lineage: Eukaryota > Viridiplantae > Streptophyta > Magnoliopsida > Santalales > Viscaceae > Viscum > Viscum album. The sequence continues at coordinate 513,682,907 of OY728136.1, read as the reverse complement.
GAGGGTATTTCCTTGTAGTGACCAACTGGCATGAACATTACATGTCCCCCTGATCTCATTAGATGATGTGACATTATGGGATGTCATATCTGAGGGATTGTTCTATTCTGGGGGAAAATAAAACTATACACTCCATACTCTCCCCATCCTCAAATACAGATGCATGGAATGTATTTTAAGATCAACTACCTAAGAGGTGTGGTGCAATGTTTTCAAGCATGTTGCAAATTTACCCTATGATTTTCTGGTTTTCAATTACGGGCCATGAAGATATTAGTCTATAAAATCTGACAATATTGTATCTTGATGGTCTAAATGTGACCCTCAAATACTGGATAAGGGAGTTATCTAGTATGCATGAACTGCTGAGTATCCCATATATTCTATCTTAGATAATGCATGAACTCTTTTTCTAGCTCTTTTGGGATCTCATTACCTAAAGTGGGGAGGGGTCATAGAATAATGGAGAGGTTGTTTTCAGGTCAATATTTCTATATGTCGATGTTGACCTCTTCTTTAGTAAAATTATACAACTCCATCTGTTCAAATAATATAAAATGATTCTGAAGGTCACATGCTGATGAGAGTGGTGTGGTGCAGGAAGTTAATGGGGGAACTGTATACCGTTGACCTTGATATTTCGATCACCTCTCTATTTGAATGTGTCATATTTTGGGATACCTCTCTATACAGAGGTGTATAGGAAAGGGTATGGTTTCCTTTTACAGAGGAGATGTATCCATGAAAAGGTTGACTACATAGGTTTTTAGGATTAGAGTTCATGCAATCCATTTATACACTACCTCGATGAGGACTATTATAGTAATTAATGTCTTCTACTTCATATTTGATATAATAGTTTGTGGACCCTTGTGGTGTTTAAAATGCTTCTCTAATGACCTCAAGGACACCAACATTGAGTATATTAGAAAAATGGTCCATGTTCTACATTGTGATCAAAATATGTCAACCCGCCTTTTATGATTGTGTAGGGATATGATCCTACTGTGTGATGGTTGTAAAAAAATGTATATAACTGTCTAGTGATCTGGAAGTATGATTCTGCTATTGAGAATATATTTGGATATTATAATAATTTGTCTTATTGATGATAGTAATATGAGCCTTCAATGAGGTGTTTGGCATTATCACTTGGGGAGCCTCAGTCAATATGACAATATGAGTCCAATCTGGAGCCTCTATGATATGCCACTGGTCTTTTATGGAAATAATATGATCCTACCCTAAGGCATGCTCCTCTCCCACATGGTGAGCCCCGATAGGATTAGAAATATGATCTGGGTCCATATATGCATTCCCTAATAGGATATGTTGATGGACCTCCAGAATGAGATAAGGGATATGATCCACTTCATGAATTGCTTGGGAATGATGCATATGGAGTTGTTCATCGAAAGAATGAGGAATATGCAACATGATTCCATAGTTTTCAGGAATATTACATGAAAATTATCTGATAAGAATATGATCATTTTATGAGGCATTTTTGTTATAATTTGGTTATCCTCATCTAGAACGGTGATATGTTCCTATTCCTAAGCCCTTGGAATATGCCAAAAAACCTCTTCAACAGGTATGTACCCCTATTATGAAGCATGTTTCTCTCTCACCTGATGATACTCTCTTTGAACGGGAATATGAGCCTGGTCTGATGCCTTTCCGTTGATCGGAATATATTGATAATATTCTTGGTCAGGAGCATGATAGTACACCTTCCATGATACAATCACCTTTTCATTCTGATCAGAGTGTTGAGTTGTCCTGGAAGTATACATAAAAGTGTGTGCATGTCCCATTATATTCAACAGTACAGAAATATGTTGGTAGAGTTCATCAAATATTTATAAAATATAATGTACTTTAGGAAAAGTGTGTAAAGGGTTATAATCCTATACATTTTACATCCCCAATATACACTAGATTATGTCTTTGATTGGAGTGGTTATATGTGACCACTTATTTCCTCATTATGCCACAAGAATATTCCAATCTGTTTCTTTTAGGGGGTGGGAATATGAGCCTGCCCATGTCTACTGTAGAAATATGCTCACAGACTTGAGCTGATCGATTAGATATATGCTCTAGATTATTGGTTCATGATGGAATATACTGGTAGGCATCATCGATTGGAGTGGGGATATGATACCTCTACAAGATATCCAGTGCCTTCCTCCCTCGATGAGCCTTCCTTGTTTCTCATGCGTGGTTGTTAGATGCGGTAGTTTATGAGTTGGTACCCACAACAAGAAACTGGTGGGTACTAGTGGGATGGTGCTAGTGACAGCGGTTAGCAAGAGCCCACCTGAGTGTCCACTGATTTGAAATGGATCAGTATTTAGCTTCCTAAACAACCTTCATTAGATATGGAAGGTGGATGTTTTCTCACTAGGTGGATAATCTCTCTAAGATGATGGATTTGGAAATGAGGGCCACTAGCATAGCAGTATCATTTATCAGAACATGTGAAATAATTGGTTTTTCTGCTTGTAGAACCAGATGGACAACTTCTATATTCGGTATTGTACAATGTCGGTGGTACTCTCAGACCGTCATGATTCCCACCTGTCGTTGGAGTTGTTGAGTAGTTCAGGTGTCTTTGTGGCTTGTCGGGGCTGTAGATGCAGATTAATTACCAGAGAGAACACTAGATGATGAAGACATTATCTAAAATCAGGATGTTGTTAATATTTTTAATCATAAAGACAATAATAAACAAGTTTACCAATTACTGCAATATATTTGGCATAATGTTCTCAATCATATATGCATTGTTATTTCAATTGTCCTGATATTCCCTGATCTGTCCATTCTACTCATTTGTACTTTTATAGAAGAATATGGACTTATTTAATGATAACTCGAGTCATATAGGATCATCTATAATATCATGCTGGTCTTACTACATTATTTTCATTGTATTTGAAAAACAATGTCGGCTAATGTGTGATTCACCGATCATTCTTCTATTTGAGAATTCTAGTTGGGATCCATTTTTGTTTGTGTATGGGGAAATTAAAATGGCACAAAAGATATTAACCAATCATTTTTTAATAGAGAGATTCACATTGGGTTCACCATTTTTGTTTCAACTAGATATAGAGGCAACATGGAATCCCTCATTGATGCGGGTTTTTTGGGCATGATGATTGGTTATGAGGGGTTCAAACTCTTGCACAACTAATACATTGTGTCACTTTCTCTCCTAATTAAAACTCAAAATGGATTCCTTGTACATAACCGGATAAAAACCTAATTTCCAAAGGTATGTGGTTGATTGGGTTTTTAGATCCAATGACACTTAGAGACTCACATTGGGTGAGAGGATGGGAGGTCGGTCACATCACTCCCTTTTGAGGGTAATTGTTTCCGCCACTAGGACTCTATTATAGATAAAATATATGTCTGTGAATATATTCCGAATCTTGATACGGGTCTTATTACCCTAATAGAACTATTGTTTATTAAATATCATTATATATATAATAAATGGAAACTCTTTGAAGAATGATGGAAAAGGGGGTTACATTAGTGAATCTATATAAATGTATATGAGGTTATTCATCTGTTTCTAAGAAATGGGTAGCTAATTTTTATGTTAAAGCTATATACACAGATTATTTGGAATATGTTTCCATACAGGGAGGTGATTTTAATATTCCAAGGAGGGGACAAGCCATTATGAGGCATCCTACGTATCATAGATATTTTAGTAATCAAAACCCATGTATTTCATTGATCCCTAAGTAGTTTAACTTCTTGTGGAGTGGACATATATGAGGGTATTGTGACAAAAAATATTTGATATTTATTATTAAGGGAAATTAGTTTTTATCCTAATTATAGAAAGAATTATACTTATCGTAATTCAATCATGCCCTTGGGACTGGCTCCAAGTTAGATTCTATTATGTGATGGATATTTATATCGTTCCACTCATCAGGGCTTACATACTAAGATTTCCATGCCCAGTGGAGATTCATGATGCTAATGAGGTGTTTGTTTCATCCCCCTAAACTCATGTTATATAGGATTGATATGAGAGACAAGGGGTAACAGGTGATTAGTCTCATGGCATATGGATGTGGGACTACTATATGAGGACAATCCTTGGGATATTTTCCACAATCCATATATTTTGTATTTTTTTTAACTCAATATTAGGGTAAGAGGGAACCATAAAAATAGAGTCACAAATAGTATAGGCATATCCCATGGCAACATAAACCACAAAACACACATTCAAAATTCAAAAATTTGACCTAGAATTTTAAAGAGGAAAAATTTGAAAAAAACCCCTCCAAATCCACCTCGAACCACAAGTTAACCCACTTCAAACCCTGACCATCTTCCATCATGAGACCTCATCCATCACTAGGAGACCTCAAACAAAGAAATACAGTAAGGTCACTACCATCTATCAGTATCATCATCATCACCATCCTTGCCTCTATAGAAGAAATCACCACCATCGATGTCATCCTGACCGCTGCTGTTATCATCGTCCTAACTTCACACCAGTCACCGTAAATCTCTAGAGACATTTCTAAAAATCGTAGAAAAAAATTCCCACACCATAAACATCCAAAACACCAGTATTCAAAACTAAATAAGAAAACAATATTAGGACTTCCCCCAATATGGTTCCAATTCCTACACCGTCATCACCATCCTCTAATGTTCAACATTTTCGTCATTGACTTCACTATAAATCGCCACTAAATCCAGACCAACAACCACCAACATCTATAATAAAACTAACTGAACATCAAAAACCATCAATCACTCAATAAATGACCAAACCTGAAGAAACATTTCCAATGATAACAAACAATTCCAATGGGAAATATGGAAAAAATAATAATAAATAGAACTAGGGATGAAACCTTTATAAAAGCTATGGATGAACCCAAAAATTAATCATTACATCTGCCAAACCATAAGAGAAAGAACCACTTGTGTAACCATCACTCCATATCTAACCTCGATATGAGTGGTGGAACCCTAGGTCAAATATGGTTTAGGCGTCTGGGAATGAATCAAAGAAAACAAAATGACCAGCTTTGGTAGTGTCAGATGCCCACCATCCACTACATAGAAAATCCAAAATACTCTATGTAAACCCCCCAGTTATGAATAGGTGAGGCACAGAGAAACTTAAGGCCTATGTGGGGTACAAAGATAGAGGGAATCCATAGCACGTACCTTAATTGAAAGATCAAAATATATGGCAAAATCCCACAATAGTGATCACTAGAGAATATGATGAGGCTGAGAATGGAGGGGGAATCCAGGAGCATAGGTAGAGACAAAAAAAGAGTAAAATATATGGAAGGGCTTAAAAACCCTATAGTGGAGGAGAATATGGGTGAAGAGAGTACTCTCCATAGAGTTCACTCTCCAAAGAGTGAACTTTCCTCCCTATTTCTAATTCTCACTTGAATATTTGGTCAAATATCTCAATGTTTCATCATATCATTGGGATATTTAATCTGGATCATGATCTTTGGAGAGGCATCTTATGTATCCGGATTATGGCAAGAATCAGATTTGTCATATTTCAGTGATTGTGGCATACACTCGGAGTGTACCCTTATATATGGGACATACCATATTATGCCGCTGGTTGGGAATTACACACTAGTGGCTCCCCTGCCTTTGTGTAGGATTATAATGAAAATAATATTATTATTGAATCTTTATAAGACCACAACATATATTCTCGGCATGAGAAAAAAGGGATAGAAAATAGTCAATGTCATTTATTATGGGTGTGGGACTTATGTATTAAGAATCCCTGTGGAGACTTGATATAGAGCTCTATCCTTGTAGATGTTTCCTACATATCATGTTTAATATAAGAATTAGAGTTATCATAATTCCCTAATTTGGCCTTACACTTTGAGGGTTCCCTTATATCCAGTACATTCTGTGTTATTCATTTGGTTGAGGTTTACAAACTGGCATTGCCCATAACTTTGTGGAGGATTATAATGAAAATGATATGATTATTGTAACTTCCTCATCCAAAGTGATTTATGATCAGTGTGGTAAACAAGGGATGTAAAATAATTAATGTCATTTTTTATGGGTGTAAGACTTAGTTATTAAGACTACTTGTTGGAGTCATAATATAGAGCTCGGGACTTAGGGTGGTTTCTTATGTATCATAGTTATTGTAGGAATTAGAGTCATCATAGTTCCCTAGTTTTGGGCTTTCACTATGAGTTTTTCCTTGTGGTGATTGAGGCTTACACCCCAATGGTGGAAAAGGTTTCTAAGCCTTGGGATGCCCTGGTTGTCCAGTTTTCTTGGCCTGTCTGACATGCATTGATTTTCCACATGAAAAGATTTGGTTATGTACCTAACACATCAGAGAATATATTCTTGAAATGTAAAAAATAGGAACCATATGATCAAGTTGACTTGTCCATATGAAACCATGTATCCTATAAGGTATGTCTGAGGGTTGTCACATGATCATTTTTGGCTCATCTAGAGGATGTCGCATGATCCATCTGACCTGCCATGGTGCCATCATACGAGTTGGAAGATATAAATGGAGGGTTTCCTGAGAGTCAATGTGACATGTCTCAGAGGGTTTCACATGTCTTCGTTGGCATATCTAGATGGATTATCCACACCCAAATGAGGTGTTTGAAGGGAATCAGGAGAGCCAGTTGACATGCCCGGGTGCTACCGCGAGACATGACTGACATGAACTAGTCCATTTATATGAGTCATACGACATGACTTGAAGTTCATCTCAAGGTTTAAATTATGATTCTGAAAGACATTGTGGGACTATGGTGACAATCCTACGGGGTTCTATATGGATTACTTCAAAAAGTCTGTAGGACTTCACACGATCTAAATGGAGCACCCTGGGAGTGTAAGAAGTCATGTGTGACATAACATGGCATTGTTTCACACCTTGGGTAGTTTTCATAGAGTATGTTTAGATATTCATATATGTCTTCTCGTGAATCTACATTTTATTCATCATTAGTTATAGCCTTTAAATCAGGAATTCAGTGATAGACTCGTTTATGTCCCGTATTATTTAGCAAAAATGCAGGATGTTCTTCGCATATCCTGTTAATGTTCCTTCACATAATCTATGAATGATCACATAAATTGATTTGGGAATGATTCATGATTACTCTGGTTGTTTTACAGCCTATTATTTGATTTATTACTTTCGAATCGCAAGATTAGTTTCTGTGAGAAATAAACATTGGTTCTTGGGAATTTTTCACTCAAGAGTTTCTTCAGCATCATAGTGGTGCAGTTTTCACACTGGGGTTGGGAACTTATAGGACTCTTCACCACAGTTTTTCACTAGTTTTATGGTGTATATGGCATGGATCCAGGTTTGAGTCGGTGAACGGGTCTAGAACCATGTATCTTTGAGAATCTCAATCATGGATCACTCTTGAGAGTTTAACCTAATTTTTAGGGATCATGATTCTCAATCATCAATGCTTTATTTATCAAATGATTTCTAATTAATGGATTTTTTGACCCAAAAATACTTTTCTAAGGTCTTCCAATTTTTCATATTTCCATGTCCAAGGGCCTTTTCAAGATCAGAGTGCCTACTGATAAGAATAGGTGAGATGCTCAATGCCTTGCCTTGGACATTCTGTGAGGAAAGGGGGGCTATTCTAGTGGTCTCTGTGAGATCAGAATGGTGTGTCAAGGTTCCTTCGTGGGAACAGACTAGTTTGTCAAGGTGTCTTGCAAGACTGTGGTATGAACTTCCTTTACATGTTCCAAGGGTTTTACAGTCGTGAGAGCTCTCACCTCCATCCTTTTTATCCCCATTGTTTTATTTTACAATTTTCATATATATTATGTGAGTTTACATGAGTGTTATTGAGGAAATTTTCTAAATTTGTTTGGGATAATCACATGACCAATATGGTTCATACGAATGTGTGCGATCAATTCATGGAAGAATTGATCTTTTTTACCCTTGAAGAGCTAGAGGGGATATGTGTATTTTCTTGGACATACCTGAGATGTGTTTCATGATGCGGGAGACATGTCGATGGGATTTTATGAGGTGGGGTGGACATGTATATAGGAAATAATGGTGTCTTGTAGTCTTCTAGGGGCCTATCGGATGTCTTTAAATGACTACGAGTAGCTCTTTCATCCTCCCTTTTTATTTCCTTTGTTTTTTTTACAAAGGATTGGGGGTCTCGTGAGTTGGATTTGATATTTTCAAGGATAATCATAATTCTATCAGTGATGCATCTCTTGATAGTTACAACTTATATGGTTCTACGCCTTTAGAAATCCTTCCCAAAAATTTTGATGTTTTTTTATTGGGTTTTCACGTTCTTGCTGGTGACTACTCGCATGGCTTGAAGGATCATATCTGGATACATCTACATGATCAGTTGTTGTTTGATGGTTCTTTGTAAGAGGGAGAACTTTTATCAAAGGAGGTTCTATAAGGTCCACTACAGGTTATGAACTGATTATGAAGTCTTTGTGTGACCCTTTAATGGTCAGGAAATCATGAGTCCTATATAGGATAATGTGATCTACAATCCTTGGCCACCTTCTATTTCCTTTCCTTTTTTGAGAAAAATAATACCCATATTCATATTTCCCTTTGTGATTTTGATGATGCTCATTTAAAAGAATTTAATGGTGTTATATAATAATTACAGAAGTATAAATACATCTTAAATATCATATATCATATAAAAATATATTTTCCATCATACTTCTCACCATAAGAGGTGGTAATGGAAAAATGAACAACATCAATTCGTGAGGTGATAGTTCTCTATACACAGGAATGGTATGTTCATTACCCATTATATGGAAGTGTGTGTAAGTGTAGGTTGAAAACATAGAATAAAAACATATCAGTATATTTAGGATACGTAGTCTATTATATAGTAATTCAAGAAGAATAATTGAGGTGGTATAGAAAGAAAATAAAACATTGGTGTTTGAGGAAGGATGTTTCCCCTTCTTTGGGAAACACCTTTTGATCTGAAACAAATGGCTTCCTTGGATTTATTTATTCCCAAAGACAGGATTCTATGATAAGGGGAGGGATGTTTGGAAATTATTGGAGTAGTATTTTTGTGATAAAAATGGACTTATATGTGTGAATAAGTGATAGGGGTGATTACCTTTTTAGAGTAAATGAGGAGTGGCATTCTTGTAAATTTTTTAAAAGCGAATTCCACCCATGTTTCTCCAATTAAAAGTGTCTCCAAAAATGGTTAAAATCCATGAAACATGATGATATAGATTTAATATTAACACCCAATGTGTTTTTGATAATTTTCTATGTCATTTTGGGCCTTATGATTAAGGTTTAGTCCTTTTTTAAGAAACTTTTCCACTTAATTATTGTATTTAATTTTAATCACATTCACTAATATTTTTGGTCAAAAGATATGCTAGAATTATTATAAATTATAAATTATTATGATTCAAAATATAGAATCAATTTCTCCAAATTCTAATAACATAATTAGAATGAATTAATTTTAAATTGATTTCGTAGACGTGTCCTGACAACGAGGTTTTTAATAAAAAATGTTTAAATGTTTGGAATATTTTGATATCAAATTTCAATGTGAAATTAGTTCCAATAAACTATATTAGATTAATTGATGTAAAATTAATCTCATTAAACTTTAAACCCAAATAAAATTATAATTAAGTATATAAATAAGTTAGATGAGAAAATATTTTTTAATTAATATTCTGTAATTTTTACTATTCATCCAAGAATAATGTTTTTCAGAAAGGTCCCTAAAATACGGCATAAGAAAATTTTGAAATTATTAATTAAAAAATATTTTTTATTTTATCTTATTAAATTTATAATATTTTCTAAAATTAATTTTATTATTTTTGATATAATGACATAAAAAGTAGTTCATTTAAAAAAATATTATTTTCAATCATATGAAGACTTTACTATTAAATGTATTACTTATTTTAAAATTATTTTATTTATATAAAACCATTAAAAATAATATTTAAAAATTTTCTATTACTATTCATATTATTATGTTTAAAAGATATGTTTTCACTATCCTATTTAAATAATTATAATAAAAAAATTTGTTTCATAGAAACTCAGTGTTGTGTACAATGCATGCCAAGTCGGTGTTGTATACAATGAAAGCTTTACATGGTACAGTTTATGAATAAAGTTTTACATGGTATACCATTCAATGTAATGCATTAAAAAAATTTAATTTATACAAGAAAAAAGGTTTATAAAATCTCAAGATGTTATATATATTCACTAGTTCTATAAAAAATTGCAACAAGTTTTTTATCCTTCCACCTTTTATTAGAAAGAGACTAGAAGTTAGTTGTTGTGGTTAGAATATATTCACCTCTTTATACTACTATACCTATATTTTTCACTGAATTCATCATATACGACTATAGTTTATCTTTATATCACTATGATAAAATAATATATACTCTTATGAGGCTCCCTTGTCATAAAAAATTGGTGTTGGTGGAGAAGTCCATTATGAAGTTAATGTTGATAGAATTATCAATCATCCTCTTATAGAAAATCTGTATACCTCATCCTCACATCCTACTTTAATATATCTCCATTCTTCCAAAAAACAGGCTTTTAGCCTATTATGAATTATTTATTCAAATGGATTCATATATATCTATCTTTTATACTTGTTAATATTTAATGAAATTAATGTTTCAATATTTCTTTTGTGGATGATATTGTTTTTATTTCTTATTTTCCCATATTTTTTTCTTCTAATCTAAGTCAACATCTTGATCACATTAAATTTAGTAACATGTTTGTATAGTTTCTAATAATGTTATGCCATATTGATTTTGTTTTTTACATTTTATTGTCCTCATTTTTTATATCAAAAAAAGTTGGAGTAGATATAGTAAAACTAAAATATATAAGATTTATTAACTTCACTTAAAATGTTTTGCATATCAGTTCATTTTATATTCAATTAGATATATGTTTCTATTATCAAAAACTTTAGAATTTTACTATTTACTTTATCGTTGTTTTGATCATCCAAAAGAGACATTGTTGGACTAATAATGTTCTTCCAACATATCCCTTGTGTTATATATTTTTCTCCTCACATAAAATATTAATATGTTTCTAATCTATCTCTCTTTAAGTGTGTTTAAATAAGTTTTAATTATATTTTTAATGGTGAAGTTAATCTTCCATAAATTAAAATTATATCATGTTTGGGAAAAATTCCCTCCTGTGAGAATATACATATTTGAATTTATAGATGTGATGGAGTCTACAAACATAAATTCACTTAAATAATGAATTTTGGTACATGAAATCGGTTACATAAAATTTCATTATGTTGATACATTTGAAACAATGAATCACATATGTCGTAGATTTGGTTAAACATCATTATCAATATAGAAATTTCAATTATATGGAATTAGATAAATGATATTTTTTGTTATGTGGTATTTTTGGATATACAAAATCAGTATTTTGGAAGTTTTAGATCTGTGGATATTTTTCCTATGTTGATTTAGCTATGTGAACCTGTCTCATACACAATTTTGGATATGTGGATATATTTCTTCTACATGGTATAAAATATGTGTATTTTTTCTACGTAGAGTATTATTTTAAGATGTGATGTTGTTAATTAAGGTATTTAACACCATTGGAGCATTTTAAGAGTAATTAAGTGTAACTATTCAATTATTTTGAGTAAGAGTTGAGTAAAAAATGAATGAATAGATTCTATATAAGATACAAGTTCCAATAATGGTAAAATGGATACCCTATTTATAATTATTTATCATTTTCAATAAAATAATGGAATTATTGATGGGGAATAGATTATCCTTTATTTTAGTGTTTGAGTTATTGGACCTTGATAGATGTTTTATATGGGGATATATAAGTTTCATAGAAATAAAATAAGGGTTTATGAATGAGAAAATTAAAAACTATATCATCATCATCATAAAATCAACCACTAGATATTTTCTAATCAAAAAGAATAATTATAATAAAATATTATTACTCTGGTGCCTCCAAGAAACATCATGTATTCTCTCATATTTTCATCCTCAAGTTTCTTGAAATGATATATTCATTCACTTATAAGACATATCATTTATCAATTCTTTCTTTCAACTAAAAACCATAACTGAATATGGTTTTTTATATATTTTCACCTTTTTTATAATTACACATTCCTTGAACTAACTATGGTTGAATGATATTTTATGTATAGTACTGTATAGGGTCGGCCAGACCCTATGTGGTAATAGGGTTGTTATCCTCCACTATTTTCCCTAGGTATGGTTAAGTGTCTCATTACATTCTTCTAGGTCATTTTATCCCCTCCAAAAATATAGTATAGATTAATCCAGTTGTCCTCCTCTGTCCCGAGGAATGACCCCATATATATGAGTTAAAATCCAATGGATTGAGGTATCCCTCTATAAATAGGTCACATTACTCTCTTTGTGAGTTGAATAACATCATTTGAGGTGTATTCTAGTGATGATCTTATTTATTTTGGATTTTTCTTAAGAGATCAGATAGACATATTATAGATAATGTGGCTTTGTGGTCTATGTAAATAATTTTTATCATTTGACTGGATATGAGGTTTGAGATCATACTAGATGGATTATCTCATTATATAAGAATATATGGGTTATCCCTTCTTTACATCTAGTTTTTTTATATCTAACTCTCTCCATCTGTCTATCACAATCTATATCTTGATTCATTTCTTCTTAGGGATTTTAGAGTGTCCTTCTAGGTGTGTATATACTCACTGGTACATGGGCTCAACCCTAATGTGTCATGTCTTATATAGATGAAATATTGTTCGAAATAGATCTTGGTGAATCCAATATGGTTGGTACAATGTGGTATTCGATGGTTGTGGTTCCAATAATGTGGTCTGACTAAAGGTTGTGTGCTAGGAAAATATTCTCAATAGTTGTAAGTTTGGACCTTATTTCTGATGGAGATAAGCCCAAAAGACTTATATATAAATGTGATATATGTGAAATAATTATCATATTGAAAGAAAATTATTATTTTCTAGGCCATTCATTTAAATATTATTGTAAAATTATAAATAGTGATTTATTATTGAATCTCCCATAATATGATATCAATACCAAAATAGTGACATGATATGTTACTTAATGGAGATCATTCATGAATTAGATGCATGGTGATATCTATAAAATTTATTCTTGTTCTGAGCTACCCATTTTTCTTATAGGTAAATATTCATTAAAACATTAGTATGTAAATTTTTTTACTCTAATAAAATTATGTATGCGGTTATGGAAGGCATCAAGAGTTCTTCATCTAGATCAAAGGCTCAAAGTCCTAGTTTTTTGGGAAATTGAAACGAGGTGCACAGTTGGTCCACAGTTAGTAGTAACTTTGTGGTTCAACAATAAAGACCATTATATAGGATCATGGATAGTTTAACCATGTGAGAGGTATCATATATGTATATATATATATAAGAAAATCCTTTTATTTATTCAAGGTTTGTTTTGAATGGCTTGTACAAGATTAGTATAATTCGTGAACCAAGATGTGTGGGGTGTGTGCCTTGGGATAATACAAAGCACATGGTGCACACACGGTTCACAAAATTATGTACATGAATTTTTTGATGAACTCTTTCGTGGATAGTGTTCCACACATTTTTAGCACACAATTTAGAAAACCTTATAGCCAAATCATGTTCCCTTTTAAAAAGGGTGACAAGGCTCAATTTCCTATTTTGCTTTTAAAAATAATACACACATTATTCTTCCTTTCCATTCACAACATCTCGTCCACTTGAGAGAATCACTCATCCATTTTCCTAGGATTTGACACATATCCCACATTTGAGCACTAATTCAAGTATTTTTTTCATGTTATATTTCCCTCGGTAAGACTAATATTCCACTTACTTATTTTCTCACTTTATCTCACCACCTTAGATGTTATAACCATGAAAGATAATATGCCCTATTTTCATGGAGTTTTTCTAGTTTTTCGAATTTCTATCATTCTAGAATTAATCAGAGGATAATTCTGGAAGACAATTTATCCTCCCATATAAGGTAGGTGGTCTAGTATCTTTCCCAAAAAATATTCATTTTAATATTATGTGTCATTTTGGTGTGAACTTGAATTTCCATGCACTGCCTCTAGAATTAGAATTAATTAAATAAACTTATTGTGGTTAATATTTGTTGTTTGTTGTGAATCTTGATACATCATTGTGGGTTGTCTACCTGAACTAGAACCACTTCTCTTAGAGTTTGTTGATTAGATTCCATGACTCATATTTTTTTAGATTGAAATTAAACCACCATTGAGGTTTGTTGACATGTATCATTCAAATGGTTTTGTTAAACAGAATTAATTGAGATATAGTGAGAGAGGGAATGAATATTAAACATGAACCATGTATCATTATAAATTATTATTATAACTACTTTTATTATGATCGCTAAACCATGGAAGTATGTTACACCTTGAGTGATACATGGGTTCCTTACATGGAATTATTTAAGAAGGATCACAGGACTAATGAAATTGTATTATTCTTGATAGTTTATTTGAATTGTTGTAAATGGTGGTCCAAACCATATATTGGGAATTATTTTAAATGAATCTCCATTCCAACCCTATATTTTTTATTTTGGACATGGAACTCTTCATTGTTTATTAAGAACCACTAGAAATGACATTCCATGCCCCCTTTACATAGAATTTATGACATGGCACTCTACATCATTGATTGGGATTGCTGGATTCTTCAATCCAAAACCCCTAATTGAATTCATTTATTTATCTAAAACTGTGGTTCCCTTAAACATTTATTATTACATAGTTATGCCTTAGTCATGTGACCTGGGTTCCGATCCTATACTAAAATAATAATAATATTATTAATAATATTATTAATAATAATAATAATAAAAAAATACATATATACATTATGTCTTAGGTTGAGGTAGGAAGTGTCAAATGAGTATCTCATGAGGTACTTGAACTGAAAAGTGTATTGTTTGTATCATTTAATGATTTTACTGTTATTATATGAACATTTAATCATTATATATTCATACATTGGATTGTAGTAGACACCATTGTTGGAGGCCTACTAAGTTTTACTCACACCCTATTTAGGCCACCATTTGGTGCTAGAGTCAACTTCATGGATAATAGTAGGGATAAAGTGAACCGCTCAGCTATAGATGCTTGATACAATATACTACATTCGAGTACATGTGTAAATGACTGAGCTAGTTCCCATGATTCAATTGTAGTTTATATTTGTTTCATTTTATATATTTGTGTACAACATATAGTGTATATTCTTGGTGCCTATTACCTTTACTCCCCAATTTTGTATAAAATCATAAAATTATCATTTTTTGTATAATAATATTATTTATTATGTATTCTTTGTATCATCTAGGTGTTTTACATCATTGTTTATTTAATATTATTTACCCTTCTTCATGATTATTATTATTTATCTCTATTATCCACTTTAAAAAGGATAATATAGTCTTACCACCATACCATCATAGACCATTGATGATAGTATATAGCCTCTAGAATATTGGGAGTCTCACCTAGTGCCATGTGGACATCAGGTCGGGTCACTTATGAGTGGATCGATCTTGGTACATAAAAAAGTGGTATCAAAGGATTTATTTTCATTACCAAACTAAGTTGCGATGGTAGATAGGTGACTAGGATGTGTTAGAGTTTCCAAATAATCCTTTTCGTGGGATTATCTAACCCATGTATAGGAAAAATCCAGGATTCTAGGGATAGGACTTGATATTTTTAAAAAAAGTCATGTTTCATTTATGCTGATTTCACCATAGGGTGACACAGATTATTTATGACTTTTTTTATAATTATTTATTTTTTCCCTAATCCTAGTATGGTAGGGGATCATTCTTGATGCTTCATTTTAGTCACCTTAGTATTTATATTTCATTAATATTCTATGCCATGTTTATTTAATACATTCACTAGATACTGCATATTATCAGTGCCTTGGCTATTATATTTGTGATTAGAATAATGTTTATTAGATGGGAAGAGGTAAATAATTTTTTTTTTAAAGTGTATACATCAACATAAATGGTTTTCCCACACATATCTTGATGATTTAACATTAACTAAACAATTATGTCATGTTTGAGCTATGTAACTATTATTAGTTGAGAAAACCTGTATTTGATTATGCCAAAATTGATTATAGTTGTAATTTATAAGGTTTTTCTGTCTATAAATTAAGAATGATGATCTATATAATTGAATCATCATGTATGGATTCTTACATGGTGAGAACAAATGTAAAAGTCAGGTTGTAGTTATATGAAGTTACAAATGTAACTTATAAAGTTCATACTTTATCACATGGGAATGGTAACACATCTAACTGAACCATTCATTAAAGAATAAAAATATTAAAAAAAATTCTCTTGATCAGAATGGTTTTCAATAAATCGGGTTTCCAATTACAACATAGTGGGTGGTTTCCTCTATTACATGGAATAAATACTCTGTATAATAGTGTCTCTATGATTGATCTTTTAATCTTACCATTACATTAAATATGGATTTGAGTAATTGGGATAGTTTGTTTTGGATGATGAGACATTGTGCTTAACTTTAAATCATGAGTGAATCTCATTTGTTATGTTATCGTGTAGTGAGGTTTTGGGTCATCTTGTTTTTTATTAGTAATATTTCAGTGGTGTAATATTATTTCAAGTGTTTAATTGTAATTATAGATATATTATTCTATGACAGCCTTAGTTTGAGTGATAGGATGGCAGTGATGACCATGCTCCGGAGGTTGTGGGACCTGAACAACCTATATTTACTCTATTAGTGACACATGTAGCACCTCCTGTTATACTCAAACTATCCAATGATTCTTATTGAATAGAGTGTTTTATTTGACTTGTTTAGTCTATGAACGGAGTTCCATGACTTGAACAAACTTTTTTTAGTTTGATGTGGGAGTTCTAGTAGTAGCATCCACCTGTTTATCTAATGGATGTTTCCCTAGGCTGCTGGGTCATGGGTAGATACCACTTTATCTATTTTTTACCATCAAGAGATGAAACTTGAGAGGATGGTGAATCTTATGACCTAAATGCATCTTAGGTCCACCAAGTATTGTTGGGATATTCTAAATAATGCTAATCAACATTGGGTTTTGGTCAGGATAGACTTATAGACTAGTTTCTATGATTACTTATACATTGATATATTGAGATTTGAGTGAGATAGGGAATTTATACATCTAGAGATGGGAACTCAGTTCATTATAGACTAATTCTCTCATTTTACATATCTCTAATGTTTTTTTTTCAAGTCTTTTTATTGATGAATTTAATAGAGGGAAGTGATTACGTATGGAATTAGGTAAGACACCCAACATTAGGTTAATGATTTCTATTTCAGTACGATTACGGAAATAGTGAACCAAGACCTAATCTTTGAGTGTAGCCTGAGGGAACATGAGGGTGTGGGGAGTGGTGGTTCTATGTCCAGATAGGGTGTCAGTTCATCTTGTGGTATAAAGTAACAATTTCAGCTTTCATATTTTTGTAGAAGTAGTCATACTATTCACCCAGGTAGGCATGTGGTATGACATCAACATGGGAATACATGTCTCACGAAGCCTTAGTGTGACAGATAACTATTTGAGTGTTGATCCCATAAAAGTGTGGTTTGCCTCTAGGTATTTTTCAGAACTTCATACTTATTCTTAGTGGGATATGACTCTCACAAACTCTACATTTTATAGTGGGATCAATATCTCTACATCAGGTAGCAAGTTAGAGTACTACAGACTATATAGTTTGAGGAGGTGGAGGAAGTCAAGGAATATAGGAATATGATATGAATCACCAATAAGTCAGAATAGATCAGGGATTTCAGGTTGTAGCCCAAGGGCATGGATCTTGATTGTTTTTATAGTACAACCTAGACCAAGGAGAAGAGTTTCATACCATCTATAGTATTAGGTATGATCATAGTGGCCTTTACTTTTGTGTCTACTTTTTTATATAGGTTATTCACATTCATTTATAAAATTGATATCATGGAATGTATGGGGATCAAAATTTATTAATTTTATGTTATGATGACTCGGGATACTTTTTTGGGAGTCTGATCATAAAATGTGCTTCTTTATAAGGATCTTCCACCTGAGATAGGTGGATATATTTTCATTGGGATCCCGTTTGTCCATAAGATGATAGGATTTGAAATAATTATAAGGATGGAATGTTTGGTACCTAATCAAGACAATTTTATCGTTATCACTATAGGGTTTTTTTCTCATCACTCAAAGCTGGTAACTATATTCATAATGTTGAATGGGTTGTCCATGAAAGTAGAGATGGACAAGAGAATCATGGGCTAGCCAAGGGGTCATCTAAAATTTCTTGTATTTTTATTAATGATCAGGGATGTGATAAGATATATCTCACATCAATGATGGATAATTTAAGGGAATTACTTCTTGATAAATGTTTTGTACAACCTCTAGAGATAGAGGTAGAGTTCAGTATTAAGCTTTTTCTAGGATAATCACCAGTATCTATTCCTCTTTTCAAGTTATCTCCTTTGGAGCATCAATAACTCACAATGTAGTTAGAGTACCTAGAAGAAAAATGGTTTAGATGACCTAGTACTTATCCTTGGGGTTTACCTATGATTTTCACCATTAAGGGAGATGGGAACCTCTAATTTTATATGGATCACTGGTACTTTAATCATATTAGGATTAAAAACTGGCACCCACTTCCACAAATATAATTTTTTTTAACTAGCTCTATGGAACCAGGGTCTTCTAAAATATTGATTTGAGGTCGACTCATCATCAGTATGATTTAGGCCCTTCAACGTACCTCATACAGATTTTTGAAACAAATATAACCTTTAGGAGTATCTAGTAATGTTATTCGGACTCAAAAACATATCATCTGTCATTATGGATATGATGAATTCTATTTTCCACACATACCAAGATTCGGTTTTGGTATTTTTCATGGATGGTCTCTTAGTGTATTAAAAATCTCAACATGATCCTTAAAAACACATTGACATCAAATTGAGTACACTAATAGAGTATATTATATATGATAAACTCACAAGATAACTCGTATCGATTGAAAAAAGTTCACTTCTTGAGTCCAATTATATTAGAATCAGGAGTATCTATCGACTGGGAGAAGGTGAGAGGCATGGTTTTCTGAGATCTTTCCAAGAACCTTTTTTATATTTTGATTTTCTTAGGACTGACATTTTATTATATGTTTTTTATTTAGAATATATAATTACATTTGGCGCCACTTATATGATTTACCAATAATGTTTTTATATTCATATGGTCTGAATCTTTTGAGAAATCCTTTCAGAAATAGAAGGAAATGTTGAACATAGTGTCGATCCTGATTTCACCTGATCCCAAATAAGGATATAACATTTATTACTATGTTCTAGAAAATGGGATTTGATCCATTTTCATGTATGGGTAATAATTCAATATGTATGGGTCTTGTTAGTTGAGGCCTCACAAGTGCAATTACCTGATGTATAACCTCAAATTAGTAGATGTGGTTTATGTGTTACAATGTTTAGGGCATTATTTTCACAGAGAAAGGTTTTTGGTTCAAATAGAACATGAAATCATTAAATTCATATTAAATAAGAATGATTTTAACCTCACATAGTGAATATGGGTTCAAGGCTTTCAGTCCTTATATTTAAATCTTTCTTGTATTCTTTGGAAAGTAATGCATTGGTTGATGCTCTATGTCAGAAGACTCAAACCCAAGTTATTTAGGAAGCTAGTAGTGAATGACATCTAATCGATCTCTTTTCTAAAATGGATCTTGAGATTTAGGTGTGTAATGGGAAGCCTATTCTAAAACAGTTTTTAGTGACCTAATAATTTTTGGATCATGTAAGTATGAGATAGATTTCAGATCATGAAATATTTGTCATAAGGGAATTCATTTTAGGTGAGGACCCACCACAGGGTTGGGAATTTAATATGGAAAGGATCTTTCACATTCATTAATGTATTTGGGTTTCTAGATATGTTCGAGATGAATTAAGGTGATAATATCACACATCAAAATGTTCAGTGAATCCTATAATTAAAAATATTTATTGTGATTTACACCTCTAGTGTTTGTGTTCTGGTAAGAAGAAACATATTTTGGGACTTGTTACTTGATGATAAACATGTTAGTATCTGAAGGTAGAACAACAATGGTCTTCTAGTCTCTTATTTCCCTTGATCATCTCAGATTTTAAATTCGATGAATTCACAATAGATTTTTTACAAGCTTACCAAATTCCACTCAAGTCTATGACGCAGTATGGGTGATTGTGGATCGGCTGATAATGGACTTACACTTCTTGCATATTCGAGAGACCTTCTCAATAGATGTTCTAAGTTAAATTTATGTTCAAATAAATATATTTCTTTATGATGTTCTACATACTATCATGTTAGATAGGTATGCTAAGTTCATTTTGTGGTTTTTGAAGGGTTTGAAGAAGGATTTTGGTTTACTGGTACTTATGAGTACAACATTCCACCCACAGACCAGTGGTCTATCTGAGCATACTATACTGGTGATTGAGGACTTACATTGGTAATAGATACAATATTTTAGATTTTATTTGAAGAAACATTTTCATCTTTATGATTTCAATTATAATAATAGTTTCCATGTGACTATACAGATGGATCCTTATCAAGCCCTATATGGTATGTCATTTTGATAACCTCTATATTGGATAGAGGTAGGGGAGGTAACACTAATAGGACAATGACTCATTCATAAGACCTTGTAATAGTTATAGTTGATCTATAAATGTATGGTTACATCTAAATATTTGTATAACTCTTATTCCGATTATCATTGTAGACCTCTATATTTTGAGTTTGGATATTAGGTCTTCTTTCATGCTCCACTAATATTATTTCATCAATATATTCCAAGATAAGGGAGGTTGAAACCTTTTCTTGTAATAATATATGATATTTTAGAGAGATTCAGGCCACTAGCCTATCAAATAACTCTTCCTCATAGGTAATGATCCATGAACAATGTCTTCCATGTTTTATAACTTCATCGTTATTATTATGACTGGTCTTCTACTTTTGTTCCTATGGATGTTGAGTTAGAGGTTGATGCTTATTCTAAGGAGTAAACATTTCGTATCATAGATCATAGAATGAAATATATTCAAGGAATTTTAGTTCCTATTGTTCATGTTCTATGGAAATACGGTTATGTATAAGATGTGTCTTAGGATTGAGATCCCAAAATTTGTTCTTAGTGTCATGAATTATTTTAAAATTTTGTTCCCCCACACTTAGAAAAGAAACTTAGGGATAAGTTGTTTTATGGAGGGGAGGTTGTAATATTCTAGTTTTCTTGTAGGTGCGTATTTTTTAAAACACTATTAAATTCTATTATTTTAATATAATTAAAGTTAATAAGGCTTTAAGGAAAGATTTTAGAGATTCTGGGAACATTATGAGGTTTGGAGTCCATGTTTTTAGGAAAAATGAATGTGGTTCACTATGGGTGCATGGCTAGTAGTAACCATGAAGCTCAAATATATGTCCCATTATGGAGGGGAGCAAAGAGTTTTACCATGTGAGGAAAGCTGCATTGCCATGAAAACCCAACAATTAATTGGTACTATATTTCAAACATCTTTTGTATGGTTAGTAAAATTTGGGTTCTTAGTTATCTAGGGTGTGGATATTGGTAAATTTGAAGCACATGGTGTGCACATAGTTTTTCGATCCTTGTTCATGAACCCTGAGAGGCACATACTCTTGGATAGTGTTCTCTGCATGTTTAGTGAGTGGTTGGGAAAACTATGTGTCTAAATTATGTTCCCCTTTAAAAATGGAGAAATGACCAAGTTTCCCTTTGGTGATTTAAACTAAATAAAATCATTATTTTTCATTACCACACATAAAATCCCTTTGTATTGAGAGCATCACTTATCTATCTTATTAGTATTTGTCATATCTCCCTCATATGAGTTTTGATTCAGAAATCGTTCATCACATTGGATCACCCATGAAATTTCTTGGATACCACTTTCTTTTTTTCTTTTTTTAACTTTCCACATTGGATGTTATTATCATGTGAGATGATATTCCCAATTTTTAGTTCCATTTTATATTTTCTATGATTTATTTTAATACTATCCAAATCCTTGGCCAATACTATAAGAGTATTCATCTACCAATATAAGGTAGGTGTTTCAATACCTTTCCATAAAAGTCTTGATATCTATATTATGTGATGTTGTTTCATGCACTAGAAATTCCATACATTGCCTCTAAAATTTGTATTAATTAAATAAATTTACAATTCATTAAATTGATTGGACATTATGTACCTAATTACTAATTTGGTGGTTATATACCTCTACTAAAACCACTCCTCGTAGAGTGTGTTTCTTAAATGCTATGACCCTTATTCCTAGGTTTGAAATTAAAACACCCTTGAGGTTTTTTACATGTCTCTTGCTAATGGGGTTATTAAATTTATTTAATTGAGGTATATTGAGAGGGGGATAAATATTTCAGTTTTCCCTTATCTTATTATAAATCATGCTTATTACTATTAATATTATGAATACTATATCACAAAATTATGTCATTCCTTTAATAATACATGGGTTCCTTATATAAAATTACTTGGGTGGGATCATATGATAAACAATATTATATTATGAATGATCAATTATTGGAATTGTTTGACATGGAACTCCACACCATTGGTTGGTATTTTTTGGAAATTTTTTTCCAAACTGACCCTTGATTTAGGGTGTTGTACATGGTGCCCCTCATTGTCTATGGGGAACCTTTGGAAATGATTCTCCACGTCCCCTTGATTTAAGATGTCATAAATGGTGCTCCACATCATTGGCTGGTATTAGAGGATGTTTCATTATATGTCCCTAGTTTTAATTACTTGGTTTATCAATGACTTCAAAGTCATAATTGTTTTTGGTAATTATGGAACCATTGTACAATAATCATTTTGTAGGAATGCATTGGTTATCTGACCCAGGTCTTGAACCAATACAATTATAACTATAAAAAAATAGATACATTCAATCTTAGCCCGAAGTAGGAAGTATCAGATGGGTATCATGTGATGAACCTAATCCAATATGGGAATTTTTATCTTGTTTAATACTTTTGTTATTATTCTGTACACACTGATTTATTATATATTCCTAGATAGTATTATATTATAAATTGTTAGTGGTTGCCTACTATGTTTAACTCATAAACTATTCAGGAAAATATTTTGTAGCTGGATAGACTTCATGGATGTAAGTGGGGGTAAATGGAAGAAACCAACTATATATTCTTGATTTTATATACTATGATGGATTTTTAGAGTACATAATCGAGCTTGTGCATATAATTATATTAGAGTTTATCTATATATCTGTATTTTTTTACATCATTCATTGTGTATGTCTACTTCCTACTCTCGTTACTCTCCATTTTTTATGAAATCATGACATCATCATTTTTTGTATAATACAATTTTTTCTTCTATCTTCTTATTATCATCTAAACGATATGTTCCATTTTTTTCTTATTATTCATTATACTACTTCATGGTTATTATTATTTACCCTTACACTCCACTCTGAAAAGGAAGTTATAATCTCCCGATTTTACCACTCTAGACCATCACTAATAGTTAGAAGCCTCCAGTGTAATGGGAGGTTTCTCTGAGGCCAATGGACATTGGGTTAGGGAACTTATCATTGGGCTAATATTCGGACATCACACATGCATTATAATGAATAAATAAATTCATCAACACCCAAGAATTTTCCTTGGTTGATTATATTTTTATGGCTACCTTATGATGGAATTAATTTGATCACATGACACT
Organism: Viscum album; assembly: GCA_963277665.1. Lineage (NCBI taxonomy): Eukaryota > Viridiplantae > Streptophyta > Magnoliopsida > Santalales > Viscaceae > Viscum > Viscum album. Next base: position 513,658,877 of record OY728136.1, on the reverse strand, counting down.
TAGATGAAACTCCCAAATATTCATAGCCCCTTCTTCTTTTTTCTATTCCATTACGAGATTCTATAACATAATTATAGAATGGGGTGTCTTTCATGTTCAACCTGTGATTCAGATTGACATGTAGATACACTATTTTGGTTGGGTGAATTTTTTTCCAATTTGGTCATATTTATCAAAATCATCAGATGAATATTGAAGGTTATAGTGGCTCTTAGATGTATACTACGCTAGATTTAAAATATATCATTATTTTGGTATTTTATTTATCTACATACTATCTTGAATGGATTTCGTCATATTTTGTTTATAATTTCTACTACATTGTCTAATATGTGTTATTATATTCATATGAAACCTAATACTGGTATCAAAGTTATCCATAAAAATGTTTTATGAAACTTGTGATGAAATGAAAAAGAAACTAGAAAAACAGTGGTGTGTTTTCATTTTATAGAAGTTCAATTTCATCAAAGGTTCTACCCTTACATGGATGGGATATGTGAAGGTAACTGAAGCCTTTTTCATATATAACTGGGCTATGTAAATGTAACCAACACTTTAACCTTACGCAAAGTGTTCTATGTAACGGTTATATATCCTTACATTTACATATATCATCTCATATAAGGGTCAAATCGTCCTACCCTTATGCAAGTTTGGAAACCTATGATTTAGCATTACATGAATGGCCCATGTAAAGGTAGTTTAAAATGTTGCACTTAAATAAATGGTTTTCATTGTGGTGTTGCATAAGGTTATGATATTGATTACCCCTACATGTGGTGGTAGTGTGAGGTTATAAAGAGTTATGTAAGGGTAACTTACCTCTTACCCTTACATGATACCCTTATGTAGAAGGTATTTTTAAGGGAAACTTCTTTGTTACCTTTACATAAATAGTTTGTGAAAGGTAGTTCCCTTACACAATAGTTCTAGAAGTAAACATGATGTTATCCTAAGGATTACCAATATGTGAAAGAGTTCACAAAAATGTAATATAGGAGTTCCCTTATGTGGTATTCACTCCATGAGGGTCAATCCTATTTACCCTAATATTGACTACCTATGTTAGTGTAATATGAGGTGTCACTTACAAAGAATAGGTATTCTATGCAAGGATAAATATAAAATATTTAAATTCTTATATGGTTTTAATGGTTTATAAAATGTTTATAAATAATAATAAATGATATTTTGGGAATATTTAGTATATAAAGGGTTTAAAAATTAATTAAATAAATATAAATGCTTTATAATTTATTAAGTAAATTCTTATGGAACATTAATGTTTTCCAAATTTCGAATATCTATATTTACAATTACTTTTAACAAATTATATAGCATGAATTATGATCAATAAATAAAAGTGTCCATTTAGAAATTATAATTAGTGATTTATATAGGGTTATAAATCATGAAATAAAGACAAAATATAAAATGTTTAAATTTAAATTATGAGTTATTTATAATTAAATATTTTGAATTGTTCAAAATAATAGAGGGGTTTATTTGGATATTATTTAAGTCACATCAAAATGTGTTTTGATGATTAATACGAGCAAGGATTCAATAATAATTAACTATTTAATATTTAGATTATATAAAATGTTTACATAATAGAAATTGAATGAAAATTTATTTTTAATTGATTTAATATCATACATTTAAAATTGAAATTTTATATAATAATTAATACAAAAGAGTGTATATTATAATTAATATAAATGTTTAAATTAAAAATTATGGAATTTTCAATATGTTAGAGATAGATAATTAAATATTTATAATTAGAATTTATTTATGAATTGTTCATGAATGTTTTTCTCATGTTTATATATTTTAAATATTCATTTCATTAAGGTTTATTCTCTTTTATATTCATTTTTATTAAATATATTGATAAATTTAAAGGTTTGTTATTATTTAGTAAAAAATATTAAACTAGTTCTAGATAGAGACTTTCATTAAATGTTATGTAATTTTAATGAATTTAGTATTTCATCTACCATGACCTCAATTAGTAATTGAATTCATTAGAATGAATTTAGTTGTTGAATATAGTGAGTACATATTAGGTTATTAGAGTTGTAATGAATTAAAGTCTCTCTTGATTAAAGTATCTCTCGTTAGAGGGACTTAGTGTTTGACTACCTACTTACCAGGATTCCTATGCCTTATCTAGAAAAGTTAATGAGGATGGATATTAGTCAATCTGAGCATACTCATTTGAATATCTTAAATTAGAAATAATTTTATGAATTTACATGAAGTGTTAATATACCATATTTATATGAGTCTTTTGGATATGTATGAATATGTTTGTATTTTATTTTTGGGTCACTAACAGAAACATGGGGTTTTTTTAAAGGTTTAAACATCAATATGGATTGAAAATGTTTATTTTGTGGAGTTAATATGATTACAGACTAAATTAAAATAATCATAATAAAAGGGAATAACATGGGATAATATTGTGAGATTAAAATCCATATCATATACTAAGGGTGAGACTCTATCCAAAATGGCACCTGTAAAGACCACGATCTTCTAATCAGGTTTTTCATTATGTAGTTAGGTGTCCCTATATTATATTGATTATGTAAATCAATGATAACTGAAAAAGGATTATCCTTGGGTGGGTTGTTACACTATTAGGTTCCCCATGATTTTCCTTGGTTGGCATGTTCTTGGTGCTTTTTGGGGTTGTAGTAGCTAGGTGACCCTAATAGGATTATTTTACCAAAGTAATATAGTTGATTTAATCAATATTATGGATTTTTAAAATGGTTTTTTACTCAAATATCCTATAATAATATATGATATGAATGGGATAATTCCCTACTGAAATAAATAAGTGGTGATTGAAATTCCATAACGGACACATTTATTTGTTAAATATGTATCTTTGAAAACAACATGTTATTTTGAATTTTTAAAAATGGGTCATCATTTTAGTGGGATCCTATTTAATAAAATTCATTATTAAATGGTTGATAAACCATGAAACTCACCTAATAAAAACTTTTTTTGTAGACAATATCATCATCAAATTCAAAATAAATTCTTTATTTATTCCTTTATTTGGAGTAGCTTCACTTAAGTAGCTCCCAAGACTATTAACATAAAGAAACTTATTAATAAAGATTAGTGATTTAATAATAGTTGTTAAGGAAAAATTGTAAGTGTCAAAACAATTCTTTTCCTAGTAACCAAAGGCTGAAAATATTCTAAATGTGTATCTATATGCTTTTAGATTTATAGATTAATTAATTTAAAGTGTCAAAGGGATTAGATGAAAAACTAGTAAAGGAATCTTAGTCTCCACTAATTTACTCAATATGATCAGGTACATCATTTATTTAAGTAATTTTAGTCATATATACTCAATATTATTATATATATCAAATGATACTCAATATTATTAAATATTCCTTTTAAATTAGTGGAGTAACAATTTACTTAATGTTTTATTGGTTATAGAAACAAATTATGTTATTTTGATAGATATGTGATATCATATTTGTGTTTTATGAAGTTTTGAAATATATAGAAGGCCATATGTTAAAAAATAATTTGATATTGAGGGTTTATTTCAAGTAATAGAGAAATAGATATTCTACATTGATAACTTGGTTGGTTCTAACTTGGAGAAAGTTGTTATAATATGTATATTTTATTTCATTTAGCTCTTAAGACCATGAAAAAAATTATTGTTTAATAAAATTATATATGGTGTTTTTATACATATAGTTATGATTTGTTCATCTTTAAAAAATGATTTAATGGGAGACCAAAAATGGCTTGGTTTGGTTCAATAATTTTACCTATTTTAATCTTTGTTATTTTTTTGATAATATGATTCAATCAAAATAACATTTACATGATATAATCAACATTTACGGAATATATATGAACTAGGAATATGATTTATAGGTTATAGAGTACTATATAGATAGTAAAAGTATGTAAAAGTTTAAATCTAAAGAAGAAAATGGGTTGAAAAGATCAAAAAAATATTCAAGAAGAAAATTAATGTCATTTAAATCTAGGGTTGTCATGAAGGAATGGTAATAATTCAATATGAATGGATTATCTGAGATATACCAGAAATATTTTATGAAAATACATGGAATGTACATGTTATTTATGGATGTTGTAGAAATTAATTCTTTTATTTTTAAAGGAATGTTATATTGAATATATATTTTACCAAGTGTGGTAAATATATAGTAGTTAAAAATAAAAGGAATAACTGATTAAGCTTGTAGTTCATATTCTTGAGATAAATTAATTAGTTACTACAATGATTATTTGAATGTAATAGATTTTATCAAGATAAAATTAATCTAATTAAAATATGTTTATATTTATATCATTTCATTTATTTAATTAGAGGAGATGGTTGACAAAAAAGAGTTATTATGATTAATTATAAACACATGGTTTATGGCTCTTAAGTTTCTATAAAATGTTTTTAGAAGAAGATATGAATAAAATTGTTTTATATAGGATAAAATTTTTATCAAGTTATTTCTTGAAATATGTGGAAATGTGTTCCCTCCACCCATTGGTTCTATATTTTGATAAAGTTTTATTTTTCAGGAAAATTTTCCAAACACATAAAAAACCACATATTATATGGAAATCATAGTATATAATTTATTAATTTTCCAATGGAAATAAAATAAGTGTTATTTCATAACAATAAAGGTTTTTTTTAATACTATATTAAAAATATAATATAACATCTAAGAAACCAGTGGGAGTATATTTTTTAACATAGAGAAGTTCAAAATCAACAATAAAATATAACAACAATATTAAGTTAAGGTGTTTTTCAATTTTTCCTAAAATAGTTTACGAGGTCCAATAAAAATAATGTAAGTAGTTAAATTATTTTAAGTAAAGTTTTCTATTATAGGGTTCCAAGGATAATGATGATGAACATTTGAATAAATCTAAGAAGATAATAGTTGATGACATCATAACATTTGATGTTGTGTAGTTAAGATACTTGATTATGTTTTGGAAGCTTAACAGTTAGGAATATGATTCCTAAGTCTCACCATTATTCAATCCATCTTACTTCATAGATGTTTATCACTAAATAATCTAGTGTGCAAATTTTATCAGATTTGAACATAGAGATGTGGCATGGATTACATATGATGTAATGTATTAATAAAAAACTAGAATGTTTAAAAAACATAAGTATGATATAGTATTTTTTTCATATATGATATGATAAATTAGTGTTTATATCTATTTTATTAAATATTCATAAATACATTAAAAATATTAAAATGAATCATATTAATGAAAACCCCCATTTTATAATTATTTCATGTTGCATACAAATATATATATATATATATGAATTTTGTGTACTGAAATAATATTCGACCTCTTAAAGTAGTAGTTTGAGTTTATCCCTAACTGATGTTCTTCATGGAGTATTATTGGTTGTAATGAGATATTAAGGTTACCATGAACAAGATTCTAGTATATAGATACAAAATATAGTCCTGAGGAAGAAAAAAAAGAATAATATTCTTTGTGTCTGTTGGATGGAACACTATGTATATGACATTGAGTTTTATACAAATGTCTTTGGTATATTAGGTGTATCTTGATCATATTTTATTCCCCATGAACTGTGTTTTGTGAGATACCGATTTTTATAACCATTATAATTAAATACCCTTCTTACACATGTCTATATTTTTACTATTCTAATATGGGGGTGGTTGGGTATTTTATTGATCATTTCATCAATTAGATCATAAACAATATGGAATTTTTACTCTCGTATGATGAGTATGAAATCAGATCCCTATATTGATATAGACTGTGGGATTGTGAAAATGCACATAGAAGTTATATATATCAATCTGGATAGGGGACATGTGATGTGATTATCCTGAAGGATGAATGAAATGTGATAAATTCATCAAACATTTTAGTCTACACACTAAGAATCGATAACATGGGAGTTGGATATATGGGACATACATTTTTTATGTCCTTTGGTAACTCTGTGTCTTAAAAAAGGAAAATATAAGAATGTACTTTTTTATATTATATATATTAGTGTATATAGGTATTCATTTACATTTCATTAATGGGGATCACACCAAATCTATTTATAGCTTTAATATAAGTTATGATTTTCTTGAGGAACCTATTTTCTTACATATATAGATCTGGAGATATTTATTCTTTGTTAATGTTGTAAAGTCCCATTTGGTCACAATTATTTGTTGACTAAATGTGAATTGAATTTGATTAAGGGGTCTACTCTAAATGTGTTTTTGAGTAAATCCAAAAGTTTTTTTGTGGGTATTCATAAGATTTTTCATATGATGTAACACAAGGGGATGTAAATGATATCTTTACAAAATTATTTTGTAAGACAATTAAAAAGATTTTTGTATATCGTTTTTCATGTTGTTATATTTGATACAATTTAAGGTAAAATGACACAAGGTCTATTAAGATTTAGTGAAATTGAGATATTTATAGAGATAATTCCTAAATATCTATAGATATGTGTGTGATATATATATATATAATTATTATCATATTACATGAAAATTATTATTTTCATTCCCATGCATTTTACAATTGTGGAAAATTGATAAATAGTTATCATTTATTGTTTGTCCCATAAAAGGAAATCCATAAATAATTAGTTAATTATATGTAACTTATGGGGGTTCATTCATTCATTTGAGGCATTAATTTGTTCATATAATATTAATCATGCATTATAATTAATGAATATATAAAACAATACCCAAGGAGTGTCCTAAAATGATTATATATATATAAATCCATGTGATTAGGGGAGGCCGATCACATGATACTTAGAAGAAACTCTAAAAAATACATAACTCACTTGTTCTTCTTCCTTTATATGTCGAGATACTAGCAAACTATAAGATAAATTAGAATACTGCATGTATGTCATGTCATTTAGTTTCACTTAAGGATACACTATAGAGGTAGGATGCTTTTGTCTTTGACATTGGTAATATTTATCAAACATATCAGACAAAGATTGAAGGTTATGGTGGATCTTCAATATAAGCTATTTCAAATTTATATTATGTCTTTATTTTGGTATTTTATATTGTTTTATACTATCTAGTATGGATATCCTCGAATTTTGTTTTATTTTTTATGCTTTGTCTAATAATTCTTATTTGATTCAAATGAAACCTAAAAATTTTTGGTTTCCATTCCAAGATTTTTCACTATTTAATTTTTCATCTATTATAATACATTTCTATAGGAAATTAGTCGATGAGTATAGTTTTGTTATTCTAGTTTTCTAATATTCTTAACTATACTAGTTTGGTTGGAGATCCATGTGAGTGTGTATAGGTATATTATTCTAAGGCCTCCCATATGTGTGATATGGCTACTCAGTGTTTGTCCCCAGCACATATCCTATTGTAAGTGGGATTATAATTGAAATATTTTCTTACTGTCATCCATAAGGTCCTTAGTTGGTCAGTTCCTGTTATATTATACATCAAGATATCATTTTTTGTTAGACCAACCACTAAATGATAAATAAGATGAACTAGGAGAGTTTAAGAGAATTATGGATAAGATAGCTACCACTCTCAAAAATATGAAGGAGATAATGAAATAAAAACATGAATAAGTGGATTAGAAAGTGAAAAAATAAGATGAACATGAAAATAAACCCATGAGTATCTCAATAGAGAACGTGTAATCAACACATAATGAACCTTATCTCATAAGAATTTCTAAAATATTAATTGAGACACAAATGGAGAAATAACTTTTACCAATTGATCGACTTAAGTGGGGTGACCAAACATTGAAATCTCTTATTTTTACTTTTTTCTGATATTTATTTTAGAATTGAGCCCTTATTTTTTTAATGGAATAGAATCATAACTGATGATGTTTTCCTTCATATATGATTAGAAGTATGTGGTTTTGAGCATTGAATAACACAAGGTATATCCACTACACTCTTTTAAAGAAACTAGTTCGGAGGCTTTATTTCAAAATAAAGAACACATGGTTGATTCACCTAAGGGATTATACCATTCATTGAATTCAATTTTTTTCACTACATAAACAAAAATATAACTCTCATTTTCTTGAATTCCAAATTTTGGCTGAGATGAATTTTTCCCCAGTTAATGAATAAGAATCTATTACAACAACATTAGAATCAGAATTAGTGCTAGAAATACAAAAAGATTCAAAAAATCATGAAGTTGAATATCTAGATGGGGTATTTTATAACAACTATAAAATTCATCTCCGGAAGGATTTAAAGAAGAGGACTAACCAATGGTTGTAAAAGATGTAATAGTTCTTCAGCTTCATTATTACTAAAGAAAATGTGTCCAACCATCCCTAGATAGTGAACATGATACCTCCCAATAAGTGTTAAAACATGAATTATAAGATTCATGAGCATTTTAGAATCTACTATCTCCTCAAAAACATCATGAAAACCATTATGAGGAAGAGAAAATATCAAATATGTAAACCCTTTAAATTCTTATACATTTACCTTTGAACATAAAATTATATAATATTTTAGGGTTGGGATTGATTCACATGATTCATCAAGTTTTCCGAATCTAGTATATACTCATAGAAATTGGTAAACAATTTATTTGGTGGTCCCTATTAGTGAATTAAATCACAATTCTAATTATGGTTAGTTATAGAAAATTGGCCATTATGGGTAGTTAAAATCCAGTACCTACCTATGGTTCAATCGATGTTTTCAAACATTTTACATCTTTACAATAAATTTCTAATGAATATTTCTATTTTATTTTTTTAGATTTTACCAATGTGGATAGAAACCTAGGAGATTGGGATTGGATTTCTACAAATCATCTAGAGTGGACCTTAACTAAAATCTATTGGGAATAAACAACTAGGATGTTTGTATCTTTTTACACTATTTGAACTATATAAAAACTCGTAAATTTTATATACATTTAAATGGTAAATGTTGACAATTTGTGGGGGAGATTTGAAACCTATTTAAAATTAGATAATTAATAGTTTTAGATTAGTTTTAAAATAATATTAAGATTGTGAAAATAATATCTGGGTTGCAATTTTTCTTTTCTATTTTGTATTTTTAGGATATTTTTATGGTAGGAAAATTGGGTATAACTAATTTAATACCTATTGTATGATTTAATTCTAGTTTTTATATTTTAATTAATTATAAAATTACATTATTTTCATGATTACTGAGTGGATTGTCCACTATTTTCATAAAAATTAAATTTTTTAACTAGGAAAATGAGTTTGATGGAAAAATATTTATGTGGAATTGCAATTATAAAATTAGGAAACTATATTTATAATCTCAAATCTATGTAAAATAGATTTTGTGAAATAGAACACCTCAGGTATACAACTCAAAATTTATTCATATATGTCTTTTGAATCTATAGTTAAATTGTAAATTGGTATCCTATAATAGAGCACCAAGACAATAGTGACCAGGTTTGTGAATAAATAAAATCCATTTGTAAATCCAATATGTGATTTTTGAAAACATGGATAGGAAAATTAATTAAGTTATTAGTTATAAAAAATTATTTCATTTAGTTGAGTGGATTATTAAACACCAGTAGAGAAGGTAGAAATTTAATTATAATATTATCATTTTAGTACTATCAAGGATGTGGAAAATGTATTTTTGGTATAATGAAAATATTGGAAAAATCCCACATGATGGTGTTTCTAGGTTGATTTAGTTTGTTTAAGTGGTTGGAAGTTGATGAAAAAAGTTGTTTTTAAAATTATCATGTAAATCATAAAGAATCCTATGGAGAATATATGTTTTAAAGGATCACATGGAGTACAAAGGATCATACAGACTTTATAAGTCCTAATGTATCATGTGGTGCATGTAAGATGTATTAGATCATGTAATCAAATAAATTGTAGGTAATATGGTGATATCATGAAGTAAAGTGGATCAAGTGACCAGACCTAGGATGGTGGTTTTGTGTATTTTAGTCAATAATAATCAAGTGTTGACTAGAAGTGTTATTATCCTGAGAACCCAAAGCAAATCATGTGATTTGAGTGAATGATGAATGATCACGATATCTTCTTGATTAAAGGAATGTCACATTATCCATGTGAATATATGAGGATCATGTGATTTCATGAATGAAGAAATATCTCAAAATCACATATGTTTAAAATGATATGGCTAAGGATTTATAAGAATTTCAAAAGGGAATATAGGATGGAAATGATAGAGTCATCTTACTATCATTCAAAATCATGAAAACCCACGACTTTTAATGTATATTGTAATGGAGTGACATGAGTTTCTTAATGATAATAAAGCTAATAGTTTGTAAGCACTTGTTTTATAAGTAATTTCATAGAGTCTGATCATGTAATATGGAACAGATCAGTCGATTTCATGAGTGTCAATAGATCGTGTGATGGAATCACATGATGTGTTTAATGACAAGGACACTCACCAATGTATTAGGGCTAGTGAAATGTAAAATTCCATAGTGGTCAATCTCATAAACCATAAATGATTACATAAATCACATAATGATGATGTTGAGGTGGTGGAGTGGAAGGATGACTATGATTTTTGGAGTTTAGGAAGATTATTTATACATATAAATAACCCTTAACCCATCATTAAGATGCTAAAAAAGTTTTCATAAGTGGTTTTATCTGAACAATATTATGATTTAACAATTTCATGTGATACAAAGGGAGTTACTCAATAGCATAAGTTGTGTAATAAGGAACACATGATTGTTTTCATGTAAAATGGTGTAAAAACCCAGGATTTCTCATAAGTTTAAGGGATTTATGTGCTTGATTTTTTTTGTGAAAAGGTAGACATGACAGAGTCAGAAGATCCATGTAAGTAGAATATGTTGTCATGAAAATGTAATATGATATTCATAAGTAGAATGATGGCATCTGATGTTAATAGTAAAAACAAGGTCTTGTGATCCACATAAGAAAAAAAGTTCTTACTATAGATTCATATGATATATTTAAGAAGAATAGCTTCTTATAAAGGGATCTTGGATATGGGTTACATGATCTAGGAGTAAAATTATCTCAAAAAGTTAGTTGTCATTTATTTGATGAAATATGATAAAAAACAAACATGAAAGTGTGAATAATATCAAAACTATTCACTATAATATTATACTAGAGGAGTAGTGTTTTCACCTTAGTAGAGATAGATCAGTGATATTTACAATTGTGAAAGTTTGTAAACTAGGAGGGGGAGTGAGTATTCTCCAAACCTTGTAATAAAATGAATATTTTGTGTATTTTATATTTCATCTCATAACCTTTGTATAATCCTTACACATACCCTATTGAGGGTAAATTAGGTAAAAAAATTGTTTTATCTTCATATTTTAATTTCTATTTATTTTTTTCTATATGAACGAGAGAAAAGAGAGTTTTGATTGATGATTGAAAAAAATCCAAATGTTTTTTTAATCTTTGAATCTCTGATTAACCCCCACCCCCTCCCCCCCCCACACACACTCTCTCTTTCTCTTAGGTTACATTACCTATTGGTCATACCAATTAGTATTATAGGAAAGGGTTGAAGTTTTAGATTTTATCTCAATACAAACAATGGAAGTTTTAAATCACAAAGGAATTCTGATCTTTGATGGAAAACATTTTAAGCTATGGAATAATTGGATACATTATTACTTTTTATGATCAGGTATAGATGTTTTTATAGATACTATGTGTGGTATTTAATCTATTAAGGATATTGGAGCATTATCAAAAAAAGACCAAATAAAATTGGATACTCATACAAGATTAATCAATTCATTATGGGGATCTTTATCGAACACAATATACATAAAGGTGATTTTCTGTGATTTATCACATTCCATATTAGAGAATATTTTAAATATCTATGAATTTTTTATAAATGTTTGATAATATAAATTACATGTTCAATTGAATAAGTATGAGCACTTAATGATGAACCTCAATGATTATGTACTTGAATTTTTTGATCGCGTGAATATTTTTCTTTTAGAAATGCATATTATTCACGATATTGTTGATAATGTAAATATCCTTAAGAATATATTGAAAATAATTCCACCTCAATTCAATCCAAATTTTTTTGAATTAGAGGATAAATATCTTAAGGATATAACATTAGAAATCTTGCATAATACTCTTTTCTCATACGAGATGAAAAATGATGATAATGATGCTATGGAAAAAGGAAAGTATAAAGTGTTTGAATTAAAGGACATTAAGAATATCACAATAGAATGTGGTTTGTAATAAGATGTTGTGGAAGGGTTTAGTTCATTCATTTCCTCATATTTACAAAGGGGAAAGGAAATTTTCAAGGGAAACATCCACTTTAAAGATTTTATTCTAGAAATAAAGGATGTATTACGTCAAAGTATCATGATAAGTATCAATATGGTGATAAAAATAATGATGAAACTTCCAAGAATAATTCATCAACATTAGTGATAGGTCATAAAAATACAAACAAAAATTTATTCAAAAATTAGAATTTTATTTTCCAAAAAATGAAAATTCATAAGATTCTAAGAGGAGATGGAATAATGAAAGGATAATTGAGAAAGTTTTATGGAGGTGATTATGGAAAATTGAAAAAAAAGGTTTGTAAGTGACAATAGTAAATAAGAAGTCAAATAAAGAGTTCACCTTCATGTTGAGTTAGATGTTGTATTTGAAAATATGGATGTTTGGATATCCAAAACAAAGAATTACAACCTGGTGGTTCATGCTTTCAATCTTTATATAAAACAATAAGGAGGATAGAGGTCTGATATGAAGGTTAAAATTTAAAATTTTAATCTAAAAATATAGAAAACTCATATAAATATATTTATTACAAGATAAAAGTTGAAAAAAATCCAAAATTATCCATAGTTTGATAGACATGGTAAAATATCAGGTCAAACGCATTAAAAACAAGAGGAGAAAGTTTTCATCAAATGAAAAAGGTCCAATATCTAGAAATACTCTTAAATTGTTTTGTTATATCTAGAAATAATATCACAATAGTGACTGAAAAAGGTAAAATAGAGTATGAAGGTATAAGAAAATTATCAACGGACTGTTAGAATAACAAAACAACACATATGAATGGTACAACTCGTATGGGGATTGATTAAAAATAAATATTAATGATTATTGGAGTGAATACACACTCACATACTCTGAGGTTTAAGATTTATTTGGTTATGCATTAGAATCATAACATTCATAGAAACTAAGGGAAAACCAGTGTTGCAGCAGTGACATAAAAGAATGAACCTCGCATCAGGTGTTATTATTGTGTAAAGATAGTACATTCTCAAAAATTATATTCCAATGCAAAGAGGTACTGAATAGAATAGGAAAAAAGTCATGCAAATATAATTTATTGTTTTGATAAGTATTTTCATGGTCATTATTTTTTATGTGGAGGAATTGATCACATGGACAATTATTTCTCATTAATAATTTTTAGGAGTGTGTTGGAATAGAATAAAAGTTGTTATACCTTATATCTCAAGGGGTCATCAAACAAAATAATAACACAAAATAAATTTTTATCTTTATGAGATGAATTTAATCCATTATAATGTGAGTAAGATCAAGAATATATAGAAATACAAATTAAGAGGTTAAAGGCATATATTATAAAGAAACACGTTGAGAAGGTAGTGGTTACTAATAGTTCCTTCAAAGAACTAGATCACACTTGATTAGGGATCATTGATTGTGGATGAACCTCCCATGTGATATAAAATAAGGACTTGGTAATAATAATGTATGATATAGAGGTTTTTATAAGATTTTAAAATGATAAAGACCTGAATTTTATTAGCTCAAGAAAATCCTTGTTTGGGGACAAAGACATGAAACATGGAGATTTGTTTTTTGATGATGTCCTCAGTCACAACATCTTATGTCTTAGTTAACTGTGTGGCATAGTACATTCTATAATCATTGCCAAGAAGTTGACTATTATCAATGTAAATTATGATGTAGTTTTTTTCAATGGTAGCACACAAAGGGGAATATCTACCTTGTGAGTGGAGAAGAAGATATGTGATTTCTGTCCAATGAAGAAGAAAATAATTTATGGTGTAAATTTATTAGTTATTTGGGCCAAAATAATTTAAATATATGGTGAAATGTGAAACTTTTTAAGATCTCCCTAAGTTATCATGTGATCATACTCATATTTGCGATGCTGCAAAAAAGGAAAGATTACTCGAAATTAATATAAGGAGAAAGATCAAAGAACAAAAAATGTACTTGAACTGTTGAATATTTATGTGTATGGGCATATTTTTAAATTTCCTAGATCCTAATTTTACATAATTCTACCCTGATCCAGGCTGGTCATGTGGCCTCATGTTCATCTCCCAAATTGAAAGAGACTTCTGACTAGCAGTGAGGGCCTAGGGTGTGTCTATGGGGAGATTGTTCCCTCTTACTAGAGTGTAACATAGTGGTAGCAATCAATAAAAATAAATATTTTAATCATAATAATAATTGAATAAGATGTAAACCTTCAAATTATAGATATATATCACAATTCCTGATGTATTATCATATTCAATGATGATCATGACATGTATTTGAAAATCATCCAAGATAGGTATACAAGGAAAGGGTTGAAATACATATCTCAAAATAAAAAAAATATAAAATGTTACTATCTCTAGATAGAATCAGGTGCCTATTCATGGTCTCATTCTCCCCTGCTTCAAATTATTTCACAATGTCAAGAATTGTACTATGGGTGTCTTCCCTAAACCAAACTTCCATCAAAATATGTTTTCCGGGTACCCAATAGTGGTCTGAACAGTGTGTGAGATACAATCCCATCCGTTCACCACCCAAAGTGTCTATGAAATGTCCTATCTATTAAATATAATTTAAGATATAGTGCAAGGTTTAATAGACATGACATTGGTACAAGTAAAATTCCCAAGAAATAAGTAAACGTATAATGTGATATTATGAAGATAAATAAGTATCCCTTCCAAACAAATATCAAGATATTATAACAAGGTAGTAGTAAAACAAAAAATTAAGTACAAATTAAAGAACATATGTATACCGTATATATCATATCACTGTGTCCTTTCCATATAACCTGTATAACATACCCATAAATTCCACATTGTATAAAAAGAAGTGTAAAAATTTTCCCCGGTTGATCCATATAAT
The DNA here is from genome assembly GCA_963277665.1 of Viscum album. Lineage (NCBI taxonomy): Eukaryota > Viridiplantae > Streptophyta > Magnoliopsida > Santalales > Viscaceae > Viscum > Viscum album. The sequence continues at coordinate 513,643,616 of OY728136.1, read as the reverse complement.
CAAGATTTTCACAATTACCATGTATGTTCCCTATAATAAATGTTTCATACCGTGAAATGAAAAATCCACAGTATGGAAGACCAAGGAATCCTCATTGATTACTAGGAGAATCTTGATGAAAATTTGGTAATGAAATTAGTGTAGTTAAAGGATCATTCGAACAGAGCAGAAAAAAGTGAGTACAGCAAGCCACATCCAATGGTGGATAAATACCATTGTAATCCTATGAAATAAAGATCCACAGATAATATAGTTCCATGGTATCTATAACCATAAATCAATACCCCGGGTTAAATTTCTATGAAATCTAAATATAATCAAGATTGATGGTATTCCATCCAAGGAACCCACTAACTTTTTAATTCACATCTCATTCCATTCATCAATTCATGATAATTCAATTCCCATGAGTGTACCCACTCATACCGAAAATCACATTCAAATATATTCAATGATATTACCCACTAATATAATAATTCACATTAATACAAATTCTATGAGTTTACCCACTCATATAAAAATTCCATATAACTATAAATTAATTAATCAATATGTAATAGAAGAAAAAAATCTCCTAATTAATCAATTCTATTCAATTAATTTATAAAATTGATTCCTATAACTAGGAAATCTCAAATACACCCTCCATGGGTGGTAGAAAAATGTTTATCTCAATGGAAAACCCCATGGGTGACCTCATTTGGGGGTAAAAACCTAAAATAAGTCTCAAGGAACTTCATGGAAAGCCTAAAATTTTCCATTATAGAAATTTTAATTATTAAATTAGTTTTTATGGTCATACTGGAAATTTTAGTGGGCATCACAATAGAAACTATCTCTATAAAGCACCGAAGCTTTATGTAAAAGTATAAAAAAACCTACCATAGGTCCATAGTAGAGTGGTAGTCTAGTATCATATCATGATTCAACATATATCATGAAAAAAACAGACCAAGAACCTATAAATAGGGCATATTAGTATTCACTTAAATAACATTATCGATACAAAGAAGAATGGACCAAAAGGTATTGATTATTCACCAGTATGAATCCAATGAGACAGACTTCTCTTGATTCTGTGACCAAATGAAAAAACAAGATAAAAGAATAATATTTTGATTTCATAGAATATCTCTATATTTGATCTTCATTCCATGGTATAATAAATTAATTACTTTTATGATTAATAGAGTTTAAAAGGAAAAAAGAGTAAATTTACCTCAAAATAATGGTTCATAAATTTGGCCACATGGTTGGCCAAACCATGCGCCCTTCACTATAATGAAGCGCACCATTCACTGTTACATCTCATGGTTTTCCAACATGTGTGAAAATCATGTCTCAACCTATAATTCAAAAACTATAAAGGTTATTGCATAGACATACACCTCCATCTAAATAGTTTCCTCAAATAGTGTGGAATGTATCTCCCCACTTTCTAAACTCACACTATTTGTAGTAATTGTGAGACCTTCCCCACACAGTTTCTACTAACCAGGAGGCCTCCCTTGATTTTCTAAAACTATGTGCTTTGGTTTATATGCAAGCCCTAGACACCCCATGATACCCCCAAGGCCTCATAATGTGTTCACATTAGACTATAAAAAACATTTAAACCAAAAACAAAAAGATACATACCACATATTAAAACCTAGGATCTTACATATTTCACTCATTGATATTTATGATAAGGTATATTTTGTTTATTTGAATGATTATTTTAGTATAATGGCCTTCTTTTATATTTTCACTCATAAGTACGAGGTGTTAAATTTCTTAACACATCATCCTACAGAACATAAAAAGATATCAGTTCAACAATTTTGGATGTTTCTAACTGATAATGGAATGGGGTTCCAAAATATACAAGTGAAGGATTATATCAAGTAACATAGAATAAGTGTAACATCCCAGGTAATTAAAGAATAAATAATTTTCATATTTATTAATATTTGAGAATTAAATATGAATTTTAATTAAAAGGGGTTGCTATGTTCGATAGCGTACCCGATACGCAACGATGATTTTCTTTGAAACTTACGTAGCACACTAGTAATATAATAATATTATTTTAAATGATAGTTAACAAGTAGCCATTGTACTGGCGGGAATGAATAGAAATAACTAAAATATGAATAGATATGTTTTTAGATGTTTTTACATTTACCCAATAAAAGATAAAGGCTTAAAATACGGAAAGAGTTCAATTTTAGGCTTTTATACTCTAATTTTCACTAAAGGTTCACTTATCACCTTTTAATGGTGAACCGTCATTAAATATAGTTTTGATCACTCTTATAAATTCTTTTGGACCAAATAATACTTTTATTAAGAATCAGGACATCAAATTTTACTTTGTGTAATTTTTGGTACCTTTCTGATAAAGTTCATTTTTTTATGAATAGTGTAAAATGTTGTATTTTACATCAAAACTGCTTTTTAATCTAATTTATTTATATGATTAGATTATGTTTTGAATTGTTTTTGAAGTGAAATTAGAATATATTTTTACCATTTTATCCAATGGTGGTCATTGGAATCAATTTCGATTTGAAATTAGACTTAAACTGGTGTCAATCTTTTGATACTTATTGTTTTGTAAAAACACGCTATTTGCTCTGGCAGCGGGAATTAATTATTAAATTAATTAATGTGACTTATATGATTTGAATTTTGTAAAATAGACTTCATTTTTGAATTCGGAATATCAAATATATCTTAGGGTGAATTTTTGGTAATTTTCTGAAAAACTTCAATTTTTGATGAATAGTGAAACCACTAAGTGGTAATCAAGCAAACTGATTTTTCGGTTAAATGAAATTTTACCACTAATGTGTATTGAATTTTGAAAATCCGACATACATGGTTGTCATTAAGAAGTAAAATGTGGTTCAATGAGATTAAAATAATTTTTTGGTGAATAGTAACTTATTAAGTTTTTAATCGCGATTAGTGGTAATTAGGGTAGTTTAAGGTATAATTAATACTTTAATAATATGAAATGACCTAGACACATGTCCCAACCCCATTGGTTGTGTCATGGCCGACCAAGACAAGCCATGGCCTAACATAGGGAACCCATGGATCCACTTTTGTTGGGAAATAACATAAATTACTTTTTATTTAATGTTAAAGTGAAAATGACACTAACATAAATTGTTTCACTAAAACAATTTTTAAGTGGGGTTATACAAGTCCAAATTTCGATTATAAATAGTCATTGGAAAGCTAAAAAGATTTCCTATATCATAGTATTTTTTTTATAATTTTTAAACATTAAATAAATTAACGTATTTATGACATAATAATGATGCAGCGATGACATCATTATTTGGCGATTTAAATAAAACAGAAAGATAATGTAAAATCTAAAACCTACACATGGCCAAAACCAATTGGATGAGTGGATTTCGAAGCCTTATCACCTTATCCACGAATTCTATCAATGTGGGACCTTTTAGAACCGAAACACTTTTTCAAATAAATTAATATTTCTTTACTTTCCAAAAGTGCCCCTCCTCTCCTCTTATAAAAGGCCCCCACCTCTACCTCATTTCACACCTCTTCAAGCCTTTGTCTCGGCCAAACCCTGCCCATTTGCTCTCTCCAAATCCCTCTCCTCATCCTAGAGGATTCCCTTTGGGAAGAATCCTTTCAAAGGAAGCCTTTAGGCTCAACTCAAAAGGAGTTACACTTTTTAAGGTAATTCATTCTCTAATGTTCATTTGTTTTATTTTGCTTCTCCAACCCCCTAAACTCTTTTTATTTACTTCTTTTGTAACAACACCAGTATCTTCAATATACTAGGATTTTGTTATAAGATTTATTTGAGCTACACTTTCACACAACTACATCAAATGTTTAAAGAACATAAGGTTTCCGTGGATGGAGAAATTCTGCCTCCCGAAACGATGATTGTTCAACACTCATTAAACACCTTCAAAGGTGGCCATTATGATGTCACTATTTTTATATATGATATATAATATGTTTATGTTTTCCTTAAGCTTCGGTTTTTTTCATTTGTGTCTTACCTTTATGGCTTCCATTATGGGTATACGCGATATCTTCATTTAAGGAAGTGCGGACTACCGCCCCCTAAAAGTGATGTGATTCGTTAATGCCATATGTGGGACGTTTAAAGGATGGATTTAAAGTTATTATATATGATGTTATACTGGAATTATAATATACCTATATATCATTATCATTTATTTCCATTAAATTATGAGATAGAAATGAAAGTAGCGTTCATGCGTACGTACGGACTACCGTCTCCATGAACGGTGCATTTCATTTCTTATCCCCAAATGTAATTTATTATTAAAAGTACATGTATATAATGGATATATATAATTAATGATATATCTAAATGATGAATATAATTCTGGAATTAAAATATACATAAGTCTCATTTAGTTTTAATTCCATCAATATGACAAAGAAATGAAAGTAGCGTTCATGCGTACGTACGGCTTACCGTCTCCATGAACGGTGCATTTCATTTCTTACCTCTAAATGTGATGTAATATTATAAATGCATGTATGTACTGGATATATATGACATATATGATATCTAAATCATGAATAAAATTCTGAATATAATGACCTTTGACCAAATTAACAACATGTAAGTGTAAGAGGTCTATTTTTGACTTAAGAACCAAATACCGACAAAATGAACATTATTAACTTAAATGATTACATGATGTTCGTAACATGGTATAAAAGGAATAATGAACTTGTAAAAGATTCATAATCAAGTAGAGATTAACTAAAGTTTATTATTCAGGATATTAAAGAACGGTCGGGTCAAGTCAGATACGAGGTATGGGAACTTCTTAACCCAATTTCCATTCTTTGGGTTAATATCCTACTTTCAAATTATATAATTATATTATTATGTCGTATCTTGTATTTGTACTTTATTTATGTGTACTTATAGTAAATACACATAATGTATCTATTTTATTTTAAAAATTATCTTTGTATGGGACTTTGTCTCAATCTCCTTTCATTGAGGCATATTTTATTTTATACACAACTTTCTTTTATACGGTGTATAAACCCCTTTGACTTTTTCATTTATTCAAAAGGAATCTTTTTTATACGAAGCGTTTACTAAACGAAAAAAGGGAATGTTTTTGTCGTACGTATGCGGCGACAACGACTTCTCCGCCGTCGTAACCGTTATTTGAGTTTCGGCTTCCTCTACAAGCCATTCCTTTTTTTTAAAAGAAAAATAAATACCATGTTTTACTTTTCTTTTATTTTGGTATTGAAAATGGTTTTCATAATATTTTTATATCAATGTGTGGTATTGATATCTTGTGGTTGAATGGTGGAAATTTTATGTTTCCTTTATGCTTGTTTTATGTGATACGATTATGTTGAGGTTCTTGGGCATTATTATGAAGAACGGGTGGTTCCGTGATAAACTAAGGGCGGGTGAGCCCGTTATAGCTCTCCAATGCATTGGGTAACGCGAAGGAGTGAAACATTAAGGTTTCTCCGAAGAGATTTTCAGGGAATATACTGTGATGGGTATTCCAAACGTAACCAAGAGGGTTACTCCCTACGTAAGAATGTTATGAATGCCTCAAGTTACCTTTATGTCTTATGGTTTCTATGATTTATTCATGATTTTATGAGGCGTGTTAAAGTGCCTATGTTTTATGGGTAAAGTATGATTTCATTCTTATGTACATATGAACTCATGTTTCCTTTCCATGTTTTTTTATAACCCATACTGAGTTTTTATGCTCATCCCAAGTTTTTGAAATGTTTTTCACAGGTCAAGGGAAAGGTACATGATAAGATGATAGGGTCAAGGATGTGTCAAAAAGAATCCATGTTTTAATTCAAATGTGTTTCCATTGATGGGAATGAGGAATACTATCTTTATGTAACCACTTTGTTTATATGTGGAATGTAATGCAAGTTTTATGATCTAATTCTCTAAAACTCTAAACCCGAAAAGATCCTCAATGTGTAATCTTGTAATAACTCAAGATTAAGTAAGGTTTAAGGCTGGGGCCTTATAGTTGGTATCAAAGGTCGGTTTAGACAACTTTAGGAGTTAGAAAAGTGTTAAATTATAATATGATTGAAATGATATAGCATTTACGGATTACCATGTTGCTTCGCCTAAGATATTTCCGTATTCAGAATGGTTTTCCGTAGAGGAAACAAAGCAGCTATGTTGCGACGACATCAGGAGGAAGACAACCTTCCAAATCAGCAACCTGAGATGGTCAGAATCGGAACTGAACAGTTTGTTGCAGTGATGGCACAGTTGACTCAGGCTATAAATGGTGGTGGTATCCATGCACGAGATCAGCCAGATCAACCGCAGAGGAACATGTCAGTGGTGGAACATTTCATGAGGCAACATCCTCCATCATTTAGAGGATCATCTGACCCTGTGCTAGCTGAAGGGTGGATTAAAGCACTGGAGAAGATTTTTGATGTCATGGGATGTTCAGACAATCAAAAGGTTAGTCTTGCTATTTATCGTTTGGAGGGTGAGGCAGATCAGTGGTGGTCTATGGTTAAAAATATCAGGGACGCCGATGAGATTGATGCTCTTGACTGGGATGAATTCAAAGGTATGTTTCTTGAGAAGTTTTTTCCTAAGGCTATTCGACTTAGGATGGAAAATCAATTCTTGGAATTGAGGCAAGAGGAAGACTCAGTGGCTGCCTATGAAGAAAAGTTCACTCGATTGGCAAGGTATGCTCCAAATTTTATCCGGGGCCTAGATAGTAAAATCAATCGTTTTTACTCAGGATTAAAGCCAAAGTATCGAAGGGCATTGGCTTCTCGTGAGTTTAAAAGTTATGAAAAGCTTGTTCGATGTGCTGAGAAGGTGGAAATGGAGTTTGCCGATGACCAAGTTTTCTATAACAACCAGAAGAAGAAGAGACCGAGGTGGCAGGAGAAAGGTAAGAATTCTTCAAAAAAGTCTGATGGTAAGAAAACTAAGTTTCCAGTTTGTGATAAATGTGGCAAAAGGCATGCTGGGGAATGTCTTCTGAATTCTGGGAAGTGCTACCGATGTGGTAAGATGGGACATAAGGCTCGTGATTGCACTGAAAAGGATCAAGGTGAAGGTAAGAACAAATTTGATTTACAGTTAGTAAAATGTTATAAGTGCAATGAGATGGGTCACTATGCAAACGAGTGTCCGACAAGGAGCTTGAGTGATGGGAAGCAGTTAGACTACAAGCAGAAAGGGGTGGCAAAATCCTTTGCAACTACTTCAGCAGACGTCGGGCCATCAAATGAAGTTGTATCAGGTACTTTGTTTATTTTTTCAGATTATGCCAGTGTGTTGTTTGATTCGGGGTCTACACATTCTTTCATCTCTGAAACCTTTTCTAGTAAAATGGGAATACCATCTCAAGAAATGACTCCTGAACTTTTGGTAAAAACACCTGGGGGAAGTGTCGAGGCAAAAAGAATTTATAAGAATCTTCCTATCCTTATCTGTGGAAAGAACCTACTTGCAAACCTTATTGTTCTACCTCTAGTAGAGTTTGATGTTATCCTGGGTATGGATTGGCTCTCTATTTACCATGCTAAGATTGACTGTAGAGCTAAAGAAGTTTCTTTTCAGAAAGACTTTCAGTTTGTTTACAAGAATGAACCCTTACTGTTGATAACATATCAAGAGGCCGAGAAACTTGTAAAAGATGGAAATGAATGTTACCTTGCACACGTCATTGAAAATAAAGGAACTGTTCAGATTAATGATGTGCCAGTGGTAAATGAGTATCCTGATGTTTTTCCTGATGAGTTGCCTGGAATAATACCAGATCGGGAAGTTGAGTTTACTGTTGACTTAGTTCCTGATGCTAAGACAATTTCAAAACCCCCTTATCGAATGGCACAAATTGAACATTTAGAGTTGAAGGAGCAATTGCAAGATTTATTAGAGAAAGGTTTCATTAGACCTAGTACATCACCATGGGGTGCTCCTGTTTTATTTGTTAAAAAGAAAGATGGTTCTATGAGACTTTGCATTGATTATAGAGCCTTGAATAATATCACTGTTAAGAACAAATATCCTTTGCCTCATATCGATGATTTGTTTGATCAGCTCCAGGGAGCTCAGTTTTTTTCAAAGATTGACTTGAGATCGGGGTACCATCAGCTGAAGGTAAAGGAGGCAGATATTCCGAAGACCGCGTTCCGTACGAGATATGGCCACTATGAATTTGTAGTAATGGCTTTTGGGCTAACCAATGCACCTGCTGTATTCATGGATTTAATGAATAGAATTTTCCATGAGTTCTTGGATAAGTTTGTGGTGGTTTTCATTGATGATATTTTGGTGTTTTCTAAAAGTAAAGAGGAGCATGAAAAATATTTAAGGGTTATCTTGCAAACCTTAAAAGAAAAGAAATTATATGGGAAATTCAGCAAGTGTGAGTTTTGGTTGCAACAAATTTCTTTCCTTGGGCACATTGTTTCTAAAGATGGAATAACTGTTGATCCTGCAAAAACAAAAGTTGTGGAAGAATGGCCAAGACCCACAAATGTAACCGAGATTCGTAGCTTCCTTGGTTTGGCGGGCTATTACCGAAGGTTTGTTAGAAATTTTTCATGGTTATCTAGTCCAATGACTAAGCTAACTCGGAAGGGTGTTAAGTTTATCTGGACAAAAGAATGTGATGATTGTTTTCAGGAATTGAAAAGAAGATTGGAAAATGCTCCAGTTTTGGCACTACCTTCCAGGAATGGTGAGTTTGTTATATACAGTGATGCTTCATTGAAAGGACTTGGTTGCGTCCTAATGCAGAATGATCAGGTAATTGCTTATGCTTCACGACAGTTGAAAACTCATGAGGTAAATTACCCTACACATGATTTGGAATTAGCTGCTGTTGTTTTTGCTTTAAAAATTTGGAGGCATCATTTGTATGGAGTAAAGTGTGAAATATATACCGATCACAAAAGTTTAAAGTATATATTCACTCAGAAAGAGTTAAACATGAGACAGAGGAGATGGCTAGAATTAATCAAGGATTATGATTGCACAATTCATTACCATCCGGGGAAAGCAAATAAAGTGGCTGATGCTTTGAGTCAAAAAAGTAATGCTTCATTAACAGTGTTGCGGTTGGAACGTGATCCTTTGGTTAACGATTTGATGAACTTTGGCATGGAAGTTGTTGGTGCAGGAAATCCTTCTGTTTTGTTTCAGGTATCAGTGAGATCTTCTCTATCAGATAGAATCAAGCATGCACAGAAGCAAGACAGTGAGTTGCAGAAAAAGGTAGAGCTGGTTCAGAAAGGTAAGTTGCCTGAATTCAACATTGATAATGATTGTGTTTTGAGATTTGGGAAGAGATTGTGTGTGCCTTGTGATTCACAGTTGAAGAGAGAGTTGTTATGTGAAGCTCATAGTTCTCCGTTTTCAGTTCATCCGGGCAGTACTAAGATGTATAGAGATCTGCGGGAGTATTACTGGTGGGATGGAATGAAAAGAGACATTGCTGATTTTACTGTGAAGTGTTTGACTTGTCAGCAGGTTAAAGCAGAGCGGCAGTTACCGAAAGGGATGCTTCAGGCTTTACCAGTGCCAGAGTGGAAATGGGATAATATATCCATGGACTTTGTTGTTGGATTACCGAAGACATCTCGAGGTAATAATGCAATCTGGGTTATTGTTGATCGCTTGACCAAGTCTGCTCATTTCCTTGCTATACGAGATACTTTCTCTCTTGATCAACTTTCCCGTTTGTATCTTAAGGAGATAGTCAGGTTACATGGAGTTCCTCTCTCCATTGTATCGGATCGTGATCCCAGGTTTACTTCTAACTTTTGGAAAGGCCTTCAGAAGTCGTTGGGTACTGAATTAAATTTTAGTACAGCTTTTCATCCTCAATCAGATGGGCAGTCAGAACGAACAATTCAGACATTGGAGGATATGCTACGAGCTTGTTCTATGGATTATCAGGGAAGTTGGGACCAACATCATTCTTTGGTTGAGTTTTCATATAATAACAGTTTTCATTCTAGTATACAGATGGCACCATTTCAGGCATTATATGGGAAGCGGTGTCGAACTCCAGCTTTCTGGGGTGAAGTGGGTGAAAGAAAGTTGATGGGACCAGAATTGGTAGAAGAGATGGCAGAAAAAGTTCAGCTGATTCAGAAACACATGAGAACAGCTCAGAGCAGGCAGAAGAGTTATGCAGATAACCGGAGGAAGGATCTATCTTTCGAGGTAGGTGATCATGTTTTTCTCAAGGTTTCTCCTTGGAAAAGTGTGATGAGATTTGGTAAGAAAGGAAAGTTGAGTCCAAGGTTCATTGGACCATACGAAATTCTGGAAAGTGTTGGATCAGTTGCATACCGAGTGGCTTTACCTCCGAGTTTATCTCAGGTACACAATGTTTTTCACGTTTCGATGTTGAGAAAGTATATGCCAGATCCATCTCATGTTTTGAGCCCAGAGGTAGTTCAGCTGGAAGAGAACCTATCTTATGAGGAACAACCGGTCCAGATTCATGACCACAGGGAGCAAGTGTTACGGAATAAGGTGATTCACCAGGTAAAGGTTTTGTGGAAAAACCACATGATTGAAGAGGCAACATGGGAATCTGAAAATGCTATGAGGGATAAATACCCCCACTTATTTTGATAAGTGAATAAAATTGCGAGGATGCAATTCCCAAAAGGGGGGAAGGATGTAACATCCCAGGTAATTAAAGAATAAATAATTTTCATATTTATTAATATTTGAGAATTAAATATGAATTTTAATTAAAATGGGTTGCTATGTTCGATAGCGTACCCGATACGCAACGATGATTTTCTTTGAAACTTACATAGCACACTAGTAATATAATAATATTATTTTAAATGTTAGTTAACAAGTAGCCGTTGTACTGGAGGGAAGGAATAGAAATAACTAAAATATGAATAGATATGTTTTTAGATGTTTTTACATTTACCCAATAAAAGATAAAGGCTTAAAATACGGAAAGAGTTCAATTTTAGGCTTTTATACTCTAATTTTCACTAAAGGTTCACTTATCACCTTTTAATGGTGAACCATCATTAAATATAGTTTTGATCACTCTTATAAATTCTTTTGGACCAAATAAAACTTTTATTAAGAATCGGGACATCAAATTTTACTTTGTGTAATTTTTGGTACCTTTCTGATAAAGTTCATTTTTTTATGAATAGTGTAAAATGTTGTATTTTACATCAAAACTGCTTTTTAATCTAATTTATTTATATGATTAGATTATGTTTTCAATTGTTTTTGAAGTGAAATTAGAATATATTTTTACCATTTTATCCAATGGTGGTCATTGGAATCAATTTCGATTTGAAATTAGACTTAAACTGGTGTCAATCTTTTGATACTTATTGTTTTGTAAAAACACGCTATTTGCTCTGGCAGCGGGAATTAATTATTAAATTAATTAATGTGACTTATATGATTTGAATTTTGTAAAATAGACTTCATTTTTGAATTCGGAATATCAAATATATCTTAGGGTGAATTTTTGGTAATTTTCTGAAAAACTTCAATTTTTGATGAATAGTGAAACCACTAAGTGGTAATCAAGCAAACTGATTTTTCGGTTAAATGAAATTTTACCACTAATGTGTATTGAATTTTGAAAATCCGACATACATGGTTGTCATTAAGAAGTAAAATGTGGTTCAATGAGATTAAAATAATTTTTTGGTGAATAGTAACTTATTAAGTTTTTAATCGCGATTAGTGGTAATTAGGGTAGTTTTAAGGTATAATTAATACTTTAATAATATGAAATGACCTAGACACATGTCCCAACCCCATTGGTTGTGTCATGGCCGACCAAGACAAGCCATGGCCTAACATAGGGACCCCATGGATCCACTTTTGTTGGGAAATAACATAAATTACTTTTTATTTAATGTTAAAGTGAAAATGACACTAACATAAATTGTTTCACTAAAACAATTTTTAAGTGGGGTTATACAAGTCCAAATTTCGATTATAAATAGTCATTGGAAAGCTAAAAAGATTTCCTATATCATAGTATTTTTTTTTATAATTTTTAGACATTAAATAAATTAACGTATTTATGACATAATAATGATGCAGCGATGACATCATTATTTGGCGATTTAAATAAAACAGAAAGATAATGTAAAATCTAAAACCTACACATGGCCAAAACCAATTGGATGAGTGGATTTCGAAGCCTTATCACCTTATCCACGAATTCTATCAATGTGGGACCTTTTAGAACCGAAACACTTTTTCAAATAAATTAATATTTCTTTACTTTCCAAAAGTGCCCCTCCTCTCCTCTTATAAAAGGCCCCCACCTCTACCTCATTTCACACCTCTTCAAGCCTTTGTCTCGGCCAACCCCTGACCATTTGCTCTCTCCACATCCCTCTCCTCATCCTAGAGGATTCCCTTTGGGCAGAATCCTTTCAAAGGAAGCCTTTAGGCTCAACTCAAAAGAAGTTACACTTTTTAAGGTAATTCATTCTCTAATGTTCATTTGTTTTATTTTGCTTCTCCAACCACCTAAACTCTTTTTATTTACTTCTTTTGTAACAACACCAGTATCTTAAATATACTAGGATGTTGTTATAAGATTTATTTGAGCTACACTTTCACACAACTACATCAAATGTTTAAAGAACATAAGGTTTCCGTGGATGGAGAAATTCTGCCTCCCGAAACGATGATTGTTCAACACTCATTAAACACCTTCAAAGGTGGCCATTATGATGTCACTATTTTTATATATGATATATAATATGTTTATGTTTTCCTTAAGCTTCGGTTTTTTTCATTTGTGTCTTACCTTTATGGCTTCCATTATGGGTATACGCGATATCTTCATTTAAGGAAGTGCGGACTACCGCCCCCTAAAAGTGATGTGATTCGTTAATGCCATATGTGGGACGTGTAAAGGATGGATTTAAAGTTATTATATATGATGTTATACTGGAATTATAATATACCTATATATCATTATCATTTATTTCCATTAAATTATGAGATAGAAATGAAAGTAGCGTTCATGCGTACGTACGGACTACCGTCTCCATGAACGGTGCATTTCATTTCTTATCCCCAAATGTAATTTATTATTAAAAGTACATGTATATAATGGATATATATAATTAATGATATATCTAAATGATGAATATAATTCTGGAATTAAAATATACATAAGTCTCATTTAGTTTTAATTCCATCAATATGACAAAGAAATGAAAGTAGCGTTCATGCGTACGTACGGCTTACCGTCTCCATGAACGGTGCATTTCATTTCTTACCTCTAAATGTGATGTAATATTATAAATGCATGTATGTACTGGATATATATGACATATATGATATCTAAATCATGAATAAAATTCTGAATATAATGACCTTTGACCAAATTAACAACATGTAAGTGTAAGAGGTCTATTTTTGACTTAAGAACCAAATACCGACAAAATGAACATTATTAACTTAAATGATTACATGATGTTAGTAACATGGTATAAAAGGAATAATGAACTTGTAAAAGATTCATAATCAAGTAGAGATTAACTAAAGTTTATTATTCAGGATATTAAAGAACGGTCAGGTCAAGTCAGATACGAGGTATGGGAACTTCTTAACCCAATTTCCATTCTTTGGGTTAATCTCCTACTTTCAAATTATGTCATTATATTATTATGTCGTATCTTGTATTTGTACTTTATTTATGTGTACTTATAGTAAATACACATAATGTATCTATTTTATTTTAAAAATTATCTTTGTATGGGACTTTGTCTCAATCTCCTTTCATTGAGGCATATTTTATTTTATACACAACTTTCTTTTATACGGTGTATAAACCCCTTTGACTTTTTCGTTTATTCAAAAGGAATCTTTTTTATACGAAGCGTTTACTAAACGACAAAAGGGAATGTTTTTGTCGTACGTATGCGGCGACAACGACATCTCCGCCGTCGTAACCGTTATTTGAGTTTCGGCTTCCTCTACAAGCCATTCCTTTTTTTTAAAAGAAAAATAAATACCATGTTTTACTTTTCTTTTATTTTGGTATTGAAAATGGTTTTCATAATATTTTTATATCAATGTGTGGTATTGATATCTTGTGGTTGAATGGTGGAAATTTTATGTTTCCTTTATGCATGTTTTATGTGATACATTTATGTTGAGGTTCTTGGGCATTATTATGAAGAACGGGTGGTTCCGTGATAAACTAAGGGCGGGTGAGCCCGTTATAGCTCTCCAATGCATTGGGTAACGCGAAGGAGTGAAACATTAAGGTTTCTCCGAAGAGATTTTCAGGGAATATACTGTGATGGGTATTCCAAACGTAACCAAGAGGGTTACTCCCTACGTAAGAATGTTATGAATGCCTCAAGTTACCTTTATGTCTTATGGTTTCTATGATTTATTCATGATTTTATGAGGCGTGTTAAAGTGCCTATGTTTTATGGGTAAAGTATGATTTCATTCTTATGTACATATGAACTCATGTTTCCTTTCCATGTATTTTTATAACCCATACTGAGTTTTTATGCTCATCCCAAGTTTTTGAAATGTTTTTCACAGGTCAAGGGAAAGGTACATGATAAGATGATAGGGTCAAGGATGTGTCAAAAAGAATCCATGTTTTAATTCAAATGTGTTTCCATTGATGGGAATGAGGAATACTATCTTTATGTAACCACTTTGTTTATATGTGGAATGTAATGCAAGTTTTATGATATAATTCTCTAAAACTCTAAACCCGAAAAGATCCTCAATGTGTAATCTTGTAATAACTCAAGATTAAGTAAGGTTTAAGGCTGGGGCCTCTATGATTTATCAGTAAAAAATCAATAAAAAATGGACTTGTTAAGATAGAAAACAATATTATCAACAACATGCCCATAATATTACTTATTGTGAAATACATTCTTGTGATTTTTTGGAAATAAGAAGTGTTAATATCTGTATAAATTACTAATAGAGACTTATTTTTTTACAAATTAACAGAATACATTATATGAGTTTTTTTATGTGAAGAACTAGACATTTATGTTCTTTTGAGTCTTTGGAAGTAATTACTTCGATATCCATAAGTAGAAATATAGGAAGTTTGAATCCCAATGAAATTAATGGATATTTCCTGGATACTCATGAAAAAGTAAATGATATAAATTATTCAATAACATAATTTGAAAATTAATAGAGATAAATGGTGTTATTATGGTATAAAATGATAAAAATATTTAGAAAGTACATGGAAAGTCTTAGGAGGATAGTTATGATGAATGAGCATCTCAAGGGGAGTGTAAGTACATGTGGAATATTTATATGAATATTTAGATGAGGAGAAGGATGAACTTAGACTTATATATTCATAGAAACTAAAGAGTTGAGATGAAATTCAAAGTAAAAAAATAATCAAGGATCAGGAAATTACATTATATATAAGTATTATGAATACACTAAATCAATAATATTTCATATTTTTGTTCTAGAAAAATTGTTTTGAAGAAGAATATATTTATACGAATTAGGTTTGGGTGATGAGTAAAGTGATTAAAAAAATTGAAAAGAAAAATATGTGTGAGATTTTTTTAGGTCAAAAGATAATAATTTCATCAAGAATTAATGGGTCTTCTATAAAAATATGAATGAAGATGACATGATAAATCAAAATAAATCATTTATTTTGTGTAACGGATACATCCAAATAAAGTGTATTTATTTTCATGAGTCTTTAATGTATCTTATAATGATAAATATAATTCAATTATTCTTAGACATATAAGTGAAAATGGAATTCATTTTTTTAGAAATGAATGTAAAGAAAACATTTGTAAATTGGGATTTGGAAGAAGATGTGTATAATAAATACCCATATGTTTTCGCATCCATGAATATGATAAAAAGTTTTTTAGTTAAATAATTTGTTATATGGGATGAGGCAGGCACTAAGAACATAATATTTCTGACTTGATTAGTATTATAATAAGATTAGTTTCTAGTGAAATGGAGTTGATTACAATCATTATGTAAATAAAAGGGGTAATAAAAGGATTATGGTTCTAAAATAATTTAATGACATAATATTTGGTTGATTTAATGAAGCACATTGCAAACAGTTTTCAAAATTCACAAAATGAATTTTTGAAATGTCAATGATTGGAATGATAAAAATTTTACTTGGTTTACTAGTAATGAAAGGAATACATAGAATATTTATTTTCTAATAAAAATATTAAAAAGTTGTTCTAAGAAGATTTTGAATGAAAATTTCTAACAATATGATAACTCTTGTTGTTACACAGATAAAATTTTCAATTGGTGATGAAGGAAAAAAGTCAATATTAAAAAATGACGAAATATTATCTACATCCTATAATACTAAATAGTGACACGATATAATATTTATTTTTTACACATGAAATGAGACACAGGTTAAATGTAATCCCAAAGAAACCCACTTACATGTGGTGATAAGATTACTTTGGATGATCAAAGGCCTCAAAATTTTTATTTTACTATACAATGAAAAATCTCAGAAATAGTTATTAAATTTTATAAATGAATATTGTGTCGGTTCATCAGATTATTGAAATTATATATTAGGTAGTGTATTCTATCTTTTAAGACTATGTAATTATATTATAAGTAAGAAATTATATTTCATTTCTTTGAGCGTATCAGAAGTTGAATACATTGTGGATACTCAACATTTCAAGCAGTTTTTTGGATGAAGTTTCATATTTAAGATATGGGAGTTGAAGTGATGTCTTTGATCAGAATACATTTTGATAATTCAAGTGACATAGATCTTAGAAAAAACAACCCATCACTTAATGATTAAAAACATTGAAATCAAATAACACTTTATCAAGGAGAATGTAAATCATGGCCTTGTCAATCTAGATTACATTTCTACTAAACTAAAGCTTCCATACATACTACAAAAGGACACAACTAAAGAATAAGTTGAACAACATTGACAAGATCTTGTAATTTAGTCGACGCCCAACACTTAAATTTTTTGTATGTTGTTCCCCTATCCCTAGGAATGATTCATTTATTATATGTATTGATATGTTTTTTTACCATGTTGCAAACCACAAAGGAGTGACCTTTGGTTTCATTGAAAAAGGGGGAGAAGACTTTATCAATAAAAGGGGAGTGGTTGATAATGAGAGCAATGAAATAGGGGGAGATTTAAATTTTATGATGATAAAGATATTTTATCAATTACTAAGAATAATTAACTTGTGTGATGAGTTATTGATGCTAGAAGTTTATATGTGCATTTTGAGAAGTGATCTCGAAGACTGAGATTATTTTTACTTTTTGTGTCAATAAGATTTTTAAAGGAACGATTGAGAATGAAGTGATTAATCAATCAAATTTTCATTTTATTCTTGTATCTCATAACAATATTGAATCATGTGGGATTCACATATGTGTTGATTAATTTTTTTTATTCTTATCTAGGGTTGTAGAAGAAAAATGGTTTCTCATGTGTGTGAATTCTCAACAAGTTGGTTATTGATGATTTTAAAGTGTTTTCAAAAAACAAAAATGAGGATATTATTGGGAAAAAACCTCTTGATGTTATTTATGGGTTTATTGTATTTTTTGTTAGGGTTGGATGTTTTTTATGAAGGTTTTTTTTAAGGAATTTCTATGTAATAAAGGATCACATGGATCACATAAGTCCTAATGGATCACATCAAGTAAATAAGTCCTAAAGGATCATGTGGTACATGTAATATTTTTATGATCATGTAATTTTATAAACTCTAGGATATCACATGATCTCATGATGTAATGTGAATTTCCTGACCTATCATATCTCAAGGAGGATGTATGTCATTATTTCGTAGAATCAAACTATTATAGAAAGTCTCATTATCTTGAGAACCCAAAGAAGATCGCATGATCAACATGAATGAAGGAAGATTATGTTATCCAATTCAATGATATAATTTCACATGATATCTATGAATATATGTGGATCTTATGTTTTCATGAATAAAGTAAGATCTTTTGATCGCATTTGTTTGAAAGGATCATGTGAAGGGGTCATGTGAAGTGCATGAATGATGATGGGTAGGAAATGACATAGTCATATTTTGGTTATTTGAAATCACATAAGCATTAGACTATCAATGGATCTCATGATTTGGACATGTGACGTTCTTGAATATAATTATATTAACCTAGGTGGAAGGCCTTGTGAAATAAGGCATTCCATGGTGGTCAATTGTGTAATCCAGAACTGATTGTGTGATTGCATGAGTATCAATAAATCTCATTATGGACTCACACGATGATCTTGAAGAGAATTATTCTGAAAAATGGAGAAGGGGTAGTGAAATGTGAAATTCCATGGAGGTTAATCATATAATATATAAATTATTGTAAAAATCACATAAGTATAATGTTGATAAAGTGGAACGAACAACTTAACACATTTTTTGGAGTTAAAGAGATGTATTCCTGCCTATAAATACCCTTAAACCCTTCATTAATTGGTTAAAAATTTTCTTAATTGGTTTCATTTGAAGAAAAGAATGAAGGATGGGTTTTTTATGATGAGAATGGAGTTAAAAGGTATAACAATTCCCACAAGAAGGAACTCTTAAGTCGTTCTCTATAAATCAAAAGGGAAACACATGATTTCACATAAGTGTAAGAGAGTTATATGCTTGGGGTTTTTTAAAATATAGAAAAACTCAATATATTTACATGATCCATGTATAAAAAAGGTATCACACAAGTGTCATGTGATAGATGTAAGAAGATTAATTTAATGTGGTCCATGCAATTAGAATATGGTCATATATTCCATATAAGGTTAAAAACGTCTCGCACTAGAGTCACTTGATCCTTGTAAGATGGTGAGGGTATTATAAAGGGTACTTTTGCAGGGGTCACATACTCAAGGATAACATTTATCACATTCAAATGGATTTAATCACTACTGGAAAAGGGACCTTTCCCAACAGTTGTGTACCAACGGTTCAATGAACCGTTGGCATATCTTGTTTTTCCCAACGGTTTATAGAAACCGTTGGGAAAAACCCCTCAATGCATAGTTTTCCCAACGGTTTCATACAACCGTTGGGAAAGATAGGTTTTTCCCAACGGTTCCTAAGAACCGTTGGGAAAAGTGGTGAAAAATCTTGTTTTCCCAACGGTTCTATGGAACCGTTGGGAAATGTTGGTCATTCCCAACGGTTTTTAATAACCGTTGGGAAAAAAAGCCCCAAATACCAAATCGAGCCAGCGGCCTCCCCACATTCCAGAAGCATTCAGTTCATGTCCTCCTGGAGCGATTCCTTGCAGAAGGACCTCCCAATCCCCACATCTTCCATCAGATCAGCACCTACCAGGTTAGACTCCTATATTTTATCAACGATATAGTTCCAGCTCTTATAAATCATATACTTCTATTCTTGATTTCGTTATTCCCAATTATTAGGGTTTTTGTAAAAATTTATGATTGTTTCATGGTGGTCATGTGCACCACTATAGGTACATTGATTCACTAATTTATTTTGGTATTTCCATAAAATTCGAATACAATTTATTAATGAATCAATGTTGAGTGTTAACATGACATTCATGTTCTTTATTTAAAGTGTAAACAAATACTTATATAGAATTTCCTTGTAAAACCTGATGGTTTAACTCTAGTTAAATGGAATCATAATTTTGTATGTTATTAATATTTAGTAATTGGTGAGGTGAATCATATATGTATATGAAAAATGGATCAAGATCATTTAGTATTGGATAGAATTATTCCCTAGTAATGTGAGACCCTTATGTTGTGGGGTGAGTATGGAGTAGTGAGATATATTGCTTGTTACTTACCTTTTTTCAATTCTATGAGGTAATGATGGCATGCACTCATTTTTTGAGATCTGTCAATGTTTTTATGGTTTTGATAGTGATCCATGATGTGTATCCTAGTATGTATAAATATGATTCTTTTGTAGATTTAAAACTAATTAAAATTTATTAACATGAGGTTAAATACAATTACGAGGCAATGAGAACTTGAGGTAAGGGTTTCTCATCTCACGTTGGTTTCTAAGAGACATTTCATATTCAACACAAGTTTATTTCATGCAATGTATATACAAAAACTTTGATATAACATATCATGAATCAATTTATATTTATTTTATTTAAATTTTCATTTGAATTTATTTCTTTCATGGGGGTTATGATTCAAAAGTTACAAAATAGTTAAGGGTGTTGTAAGGGCCCAAATCCATACAACATGTTTATTATGTATTTTATGTGTTGGAGGTTCCAAGGGAGGATTATAGGAGGAATAAGGGAAGTTAAGTTGAAATTTCAGCTTTAGAGTAGGATTTTAGCATGGTGAGTTATGTTATTCCATAGAGTCTAGTCGGGAGAATAGTTTGTCGTGTGGATTAAAAGATGTGGTGTACAGGCTTAAAAGGAGAGTCTTTTGTGGTTATTCCAATTATTTAAACACAAAGGAGTGGGGATAGGATGTCAAGTAAAATATGGGGAGGTAAGTTTTAGTGGTTCTACCTTTTTCAGTGTCACTACATCATAGAGTTGAGATGTGGTTTAGCCTCATGCATTAGCTATTAGGATTATACAGCATAGTGATTCCTTTGGGTCATATTCCTTATCCTAATTTAAAGGATCTTCAACATAGACCATGCCATGTTTCTTGGATACAAAATTGACCACGAGTGATATAGTGTAAACTCTTCCATTATTCCATAGTTTTTTTCATGTTTCTCCCTCCTTGCCTCATGGTGTAGGGTGTTATGTTGTGGTCTTCTAATTTCTAGTTTTCCTAAAAATTTCTAAACCCTCTTTGAACTTTTCATCCTCAAAAAAATCCTGAAACCTAGGAATCTAGTAGAGTTTTTTTTTAAGGAATTTGAATCCCCTTTGATAGGATTCAACACTCTTATTCTAGAGATAGATCTATGATGATCTGAGGTAATTTTTAACTCTTTCTCTTGTGGTTTCTTATATGTTTGGTTCTATTTTCTTTTGTACAATATTTTAATGTTATTTTGGTTCAAATTATTCATTATTAGGGGAATTATTTTGATGTTTAAATATGTTTTCATGGTATGGTGTCCATAGGGACCATCGGTTCCTTGTGGGAGATGTGATCAAGGAACTGTGCTTGTTATTCCATTCTTGTTCAAATAAAATTGAAAGACTTGATGTAAGGTATTCATTAATTCTACCATATTAAAGTTCATTTTCGAAGTTATTAAGATTTATCCCATTGGGTAATGGTGGAATTAAATTTAATTAATATTAAACCATAAACAAATAAAGAGTTGGTTTTGGGTTGTAGAGATTTCATGTGCTTATTATGTGTTAACAGTTTACCTCATAATTTGCTAGATAGTGTGCTATATTTTTTTATTTTATGGTTTATCATTTTTTTATATTTGTAAACTAGATAAGTAGTGTAAATATAGTAATTATTTATGACTAAATAATAAATAATCATGTTTAATTCTTAGCGTTATTCGTTATATTTGATGGAAATCAAAGTGATACTTGAATCAAGTTTAAATTATAATTATTTATAGTTAATTACATAGGTTTCCTATGGTTATGACCTATGATATATTAATTGGTTAATTCATGATGGTAAATAATTATTTATTGAATAAATTTTTTTTCAGTTTAGTGAGCCCATTTTCTTATGAAGACTAAATTCCTTGGTTATAAAGCTAAATTCCCTATTAAATATTTTTTGTCATATTCCTTACTTGTGTGATTACTCTTGTTGGGGAGGCTTGTTGTGTTATGTGTTCCTAAGATGTATGATGGTTTACAAAGAAATGGGTGGGTATTTTAGGGTTTTTGGTAGTGTTTGGAGTCTGTGATGGTAGGATGGATTGTGATATACATAGTGGTGTCGGGGATAGAACCAGGACTAGTGGAGAAGGTTGAAACTAGGATTTTCCAATATTTTTTGTGCTAAGAGTTGTGATTCTTTCTTATTAATGAATCTTATTTAATGTTCTGATAGTTGAGTTTCTTGTTTCTTCACTTCTTATCCCCACTAAATAACATATCTGGTTGTGCATGGTTATGCATGTTTTATAGTAGCTTAGGGTGAGACCTAGAGTACCTGGAATTATGGAATGGTAATGCTAAATAATTTAACCCATGGGGTTGGATGCTTAACAGACTTTTGTAATAAAGATAAATATTGAGGAATCATGGAAGAGGTTGGATTATGCCTAGAGGGCATGGATTTAAGTCAATAATTATGAAAAATGAAATGTTATTTTAAATAATTAAAGTCAAAATCATCTTGAAATGGTTGTTTTCTTATAGGTTATCTAGTACCTGCCTCTAAATGGTTGTTTTCTTATAAATAAGGTTTCATGGTGGTCATGTGCACCACTATAGGTACATTGATTCACTAATTTATTTTGGTATTTCCATAAAATTCGAATACAATTTATTAATGAATCAATGTTGAGTGTTAACATGACATTCATGTTCTTTATTTAAAGTGTAAACAAATACTTATATAGAATTTCCTTGTAAAACCTGATGGTTTAACTCTAGTTAAATGGAATCATAATTTTGTATGTTATTAATATTTAGTAATTGGTGAGGTGAATCATATATGTATATGAAAAATGGATCAAGATCATTTAGTATTGGATAGAATTATTCCCTAGTAATGTGAGACCCTTATGTTGTGGGGTGAGTATGGAGTAGTGAGATATATTGCTTGTTACTTACCTTTTTTCAATTCTATGAGGTAATGATGGCATGCACTCATTTTTTGAGATCTGTCAATGTTTTTATGGTTTTGATAGTGATCCATGATGTGTATCCTAGTATGTAAGATCCTCACTACTGGAAACTGGAGTTTTCCCAACACTTACATACCAACGGTTTAGTATAACCGTTGGTATTTGAGAGGTTTTGCCAACGGTTCTTGGAGCCGTTGGGGATCAAGTGGGCAAGTCTGGTCAAGCTCTAACGGCTAGTTTGACTTTGCTTACCGGCTGACCGGTGCTTGCCCACCGGCTGGCCGGTGCCTTGGAAGGTGGAGAGAGCTTCTGCCCAGGAGCCACCGGCTGGCCGGTGGGAAGGCCACCGGCTGGCCGGTGGTGAGACAGTAGGTCTCACTATTCCAAAGAGTTCCACCGGCTGGCCGGTGAGGAGGCCACCGGCTGGCCGGTGGTCTGGACAGAAGACATCCCATTCTGTCTGGGCCCACCGGTTGGCCGGTGGCCAGACACCGGCTGACCGGTGGCACCTGGCAGAGGGCAAGCCCTTCTGCCTTGTCCACCGGCTGGCCGATGGGCTGGATCCGGTTGGCCGGTGCCCTTACCGGCTGGCCGGTGGTCCTACACCGGCTGGCCGGTGGACTTGAAAAAAGTCCACTTTTCCTTTTTTTTTGCCACTTCTTGCTCCTGAAATCATGCCTATTAACAAGAACACTTGAAACAACATTATATCACTATGAGAGTGATTGTGATCATTAAAATCCAAGAGAGTGGGGTACAACATTCCCTACTCTTCCTTCAAAAGTGATTGACCATGTGTTTTTAGGCAAGATGCGATGTGATTGTCCATGTGTCTTCAGGTGAGATGTACTATGATTTCCCTAGTGTTTTTCGATGAGGTGTGATGTGATAAGGCTATAATAAGATGTGGCATGTGGTTGGGGTCATGTAGGGTAGGAGGATGGCACAAGGTTGATGTTATTCATGTTCATGATACCCTACTAATATGGTTATGGGATGAGTCATGCTGTTATGTGATATAACACATTAAGTTCTTGTTGGTTTTACATTTTTTCAATAACACATTTGTATGTTTTTTTGACATGTGTAGTTGATACCTTGATTATTTTCTTCCTTTATCGTTTACTTAAATGTATATTCTATTATAGTTACTGCCTATTGAATTGTTTATGACAAAATGACTTATATAAATTCTTTTTACAGAATGGACAGAAGTTGGATGTATGAAACCGATCGGATCTCAGATGATTTTCAAAACAATTTGGAGAGCTTTATAGATTTTGCATTTGACAATGCTTCAGATAGTGGTCGCATACACTGCCCATGTTCCAATTGTGTTGGTAGACCTTGGTTGAGCCGTGAAGAAGTCAGCTACCACATAACCAAAAATGGGTTTCAAGCAAACTACTTTCTGTGGTATCACAATGGGGAGAAAACGAAATCTCAAATTGGTGATGATCGAAATGAAAAGACTGGAATGGAGAATTTGTTAGATGATCGGTTTCCGTTTATTCGTCATCATGAAAAAGAAAGGATTTCGACTCAAGAAGACTTCGATATGAGGACAGCTGATGCATCTAGTGAAAATGATGATATTGATAGGGTGAAAAAATTGAATGATGCTGCCACGACTCCAGTATATCGGCAATGCGATAAAATGAAAAAGCTGGAATTTTTAATCCGATTATTTCATGGGAAAACTATGTATGGGATTTCTAATACAGCAATCGATTACATTCTTACCCTCTTGAAGGATTTACTTCCAGATGATGCAGATATTCCCTCAAACCACTATATGGCATGGAAGTTAGTTGAGGAACTTGGATTTTCAAGAAACAAAATTCATGCTTGCCCGAAAGATTGCAGTTTATTCTGGGAGGAAACCGCTGAACGAAATGATTGTATAAAATGTGGCACATCCCGCTGGAAGTCAAAATCTGATGGAACACCATCCCGCGTTCCACAGAAAGTAATGTGGCACTTTCCATTGATTCCCAGACTCCAGAATCTTTTTATGTCTGATGACATATCAATAAAAATGAGATGGCATGATACCGAGAGAAAGAAGACTGATGATGAGTTGGTTCATCCTGCAGATGGATTTGCATGGAAGAGATTTGATGCTCGACATCCTGATTTTGCAGCTGACGTGCGTAATGTGAGGCTGGGTCTTTCATGCGACGGTTTTAATCCGTTTGGGCAGATGCTTACTTCGCACAGCACATGGCCAGTTTTTATACACATTTATAATCTTCCCCCATGGTTGTGTATGAAAAAACCTTTCACTTTCATGAGTATACTCATATCTGGTCCTTCTGATCCTGGCATTGATATTGATGTATACATGCAACCTTTAATAAAAGAGTTGAAGCTTCTTTGGGATGTGGGTGTGCGCACATACGATGCATGTTCGAAAGACATATTTCAGATGCGCGCTGCGCTTATGTGGACAATCAATGATTTTCCGGCTTATGCAATGATGTCTGGATGGAGCACGAAGGGGAAACTGTCATGTCCAGTTTGTATGAAGAATACACGATCCAGAAGACTGAAACATCGTTGTAGTTTCAGTTTTATGGGACATCGACGATTTTTGCCAAAGGATCATCCATATAGAATGAATCGTCGAAGATTTGATAATACTATAGAGACCGATGATCCACCTCAGCGTATGTCTGGAACTGATGTGCTTAATGAATTGAAAGATTTCAGTTTTTCGTTCGGGAAGGGTCAAATGAAATCTGGAAAGAGAAAGAATGTTTCCACAGAAACCTGTTACAATTGGAGGAAGAGGAGTATCTTTTTTGATTTGCCTTATTGGTCAACCAATTTGCTACGTCATTGCTTAGACGTAATGCATATTGAAAAGAATATATGTGAAATGTTGCTTTCAGTTCTTCTAAATGTCAAGGGGAAGACAAAAGATGATTTACGATCTCGACGTGACTTGGTGGATTGGGGCATCAGACCAGAATTGCATCCTGTGCGTATCAGTGAAAATAAATGGCAACTTCCATGTGCTTCTTATGTGATGACACCTACTGAAAAAAAACAATTTTTGGAAGTATTAGAGACTATTAGAGTTCCTGATGGCTATTCAAGCAACATATCTAAACGGGTCAACAAAAGAGAGTTGAAGCTAAAATCTTTGAAGACTCATGATTATCACGTTCTACTGCATGAGTTGCTTCCAATAGCAATCCGTCATCTTTTGTCCAATAATGTAAGGGTGGGTGTTATTCGGTTGTGCCATTTTTTTAGAGATCTTTGTGCTAAGAAGTTGTCGAAGTCTTTCTTGCAAAAAATGTTGACAGATGCCCCATTAATTTTGTGTGAGTTGGAGAAAATATTTCCCCCATCATTTTTCACATGCATGCTGCATCTGACTGTCCATATTCCAACTGAAATACTTCTCGGAGGACCTGTTTCTTTTCGTTGGATGTATCCAACTGAAAGAAATATGTTCACATTAAAGTCTTATGTTCGAAACAAGAATCATCCCGAAGGTTCTATCGTGAACGGTTACTTAGCTCAAGAATGTATGGATTTCTGTTCAATGTATTTGTCTGATCTTACTACAAGAATGAGCAGACCAATGAGAAATGAAGAAGAACAATATGAGCAAATTGAACCCAGTTTTCCATCACTTCCTCAAACAGGAGGAATTCCTGGATCATATACATTGAAGACATTAAGCAATGAAGAGCGGGAGATGGCACATCGCACAGTTTTGTTCAACTGTGATTTGTTCGATGACTATATCAGGTAACAAAATTGAATATGTATATCTTACATATATATCTGTTAAACTATTCATATTTTTTTATCTACAGGGAACATAAAACAATGATAAATAGGAAGCATCGTTCTTTATCTTTGAGAAGGAGAGAGACTTTGCATAGCAAAGAGTTTTCTACTTGGTTAAAATTGAAGGTAAAAATATTACTGTTTAAATTAATTATTTCAATATTTACTTAAGTTTAGCTGTCATTTATATTGCAGGTATTGAGTTTGTCTGCTGACTCTGTCTCTGAGGAAATAAGAGCTTTGGCTTTTGGTCCTAATACCGTGGTTCGTGACTGTAAATCAATTGTTATCAATGGGTACAGATTTATTGTCACTGAACGAGCCAAAAACATGAGAACACAACATGATGGTATTATGGTTACTGCCACAACAGATTGTTATGCCAGCGCATCAGATAGTAGACCGCGACTTGAAAATGTGGGTTATTATGGAGTCGTTGAGAAAATAATAATATTGGATTATTACTCTCATGGACGAGTCACAATGATGAAATGCCATTGGTTTGATTCGATGACGAGACATGGCACATTTATTGATGATTGTGGATTTCGAGTAATTAATATGACCCGCACTCTTGCAACCGAAGAACCATATGTGTTGGCATCAATGGCTAAACAAGTTTTTTATGTCAAAGATCAACTTCAACCTGAATTTGGTGTCGTAGTTGAAGTAATTCCAAGACATATTTTTGATGATGCTGATGATGGAATTGACACTGTCCCTATTGCCATTGGAACCAATCCATTTATTTCTTTTGATGACTCCAATAGCTCAATTGTCAGAGTTGATTGTGAACCTGAAGTTGTGGTTGGAAATATATAGAATCATTCATCCATGTTCTCAATTCTTTTGGTTTACCTCGAGTTGGGTTGTTAAGGTTGGTAATATTCATATTTATTTAGTATTGATCACAAATATGTTTTAGCTGACTTGACCGTTATGTGAATTTTCAATGTTTATTGGTTGCTGTTTTATTTGAATTGCATTTTCTAATTTGGAATTGAACTGTATTCAAACCAAATCAAACAATATTTCAAACTTGGTGAACATTACAACTTGTATGTTTTATTAAATTCATTCAAGATCTTCTAAAACAATTGATAGCTAAATTACCAATGAATCCCCTCATTCCCTCATATATTTAGTTTTTTGGCTTACACATTAATTTTCTTTTTCTAATTAATTACATATTTGTTTTCCAATGCAGGAAATGAAGCCAATTGAAGAGAGACGAAGAAAAAAAATGGCGGAGAACAATCGTCGGATGGAGGAGCTGGGCATTCCACCATTAGTGCCTACAGTGAGTACTTTATTTCAAATATATATATATATATTTACAGAATATATAATGTAATGTGATTAATTTTTTTTGTAAACTTTTTTGTAGGATCCACCATTACGTCGACAGTTATTCGACGAGGAGCCTAGTACTGGTCCGAGTACTCAGGTCGGTGGTACGAGGAGGGTTCGTACCAGAGGTGGACATAGAGCTGCGCGTGCCCGACTAGACCCTGCCCCTCCCACTGACATTTCAGCCTTCCCACATTCTGATCCCGGTGTGTCGTTAGGGACACACGGGATATTTAGACCTCCCATGTTTTCGCTACCTTCTGCATCTTCTGCCCCATCATTTTCACATCCCATGATGATTCCCACTCCCCAGTCAGCATCAGGTCATACAGTTGTTCCATCTTCTTTTCCTTCTACTTCTGTCTCTCCGAGCTTTTATATTCCATCGTCTTCGACTCCCGTTCCACCAGAGGGTGTTCCATCAGGTTCTGTGGATCCGGCGCCACTCATTGATCAGACTAGCACAGGTATATTTATAAAACCCTATCAAATTTTTATAGTAATATTTATTTTCATTATAACATGTTTTGATAAAATATTTGTTTTTCTTTCATGACAGATACATCTACTGAAAGGAGGCGGGGGCGGGGCCATACACGCATGCGTTCGGTGTGGAACCGTCGCACACAGGTTATGGTGGAATATAATGAAGACAATCAGATGGTTGAGAAAACAGGGCAGCAATGTCGGAGTTTTATGGCGACGCTTGCCAAATACTCCGACATCATTCCCGTCAGCCCGCTGTCGTGGAGACATTTGCCACATGAGGTCAAAGATAGAGCTTGGGCAGAGATATGGGTAAAAAAATCTGTTGTATTTAATGCCATGAATTTTTTTTGTATTTATATAAATTAATATTTTCATTTCAGCTTCGATTTAATTTTCCTGATGGTGAGGGTGCACGAATGGAACGTCTAAAGGATTTAGGCGAGCTTTGGAGAGCCTACAAGCATGAGCTGTATATTGGCTGGCGTGCTAGAGTTGGCACTGAGTTAGAGGCGGTACCAGTCGTGGATGATTGTCCTATAGAGCAGTATCGTCAGATGATTACTCATTGGACGAGTACCCAGTTTAAGGTATGAATTACATTTGAGGTATTTAAATAATAACTTTCAAGTTTTGCATTAATATTATCCTTTGCATTATCGAATTTTATTTAGGAATCATCTGGTAAAAATAAAAAAAACATTGATGCAAAAAAATACCTCCATACACTAGGACGCACGACGATGCCGGATCATGAGAGGCAGCAGGTATGACAATTGTTTATAAGTTTTCTTTACGACTTACATTTTCTTTTTTTTCCTCAATTATTTAATTATTTGCTGAAGTCTTTATATAAATTTTGTTTTCAATGTCATTGTAGAGGAAAGTACAAAATATTGAAGGACGTGTGCCTCGAGCAAAACTGTTTTGCTCGAGTAGACGAAAAAAGGATGGACGTGCTGTCAACGAAGCGACTCAGCAGCAGATTGTAAGTTTTAATCTGTTGATTTTATATTTTAATATCTATTTCGTAACTTAACAATATATTTATATTTGTAACAGGATGCTTTAGAGGCCCTCGATGCCCAAGAAGCAGACAATTTTGGGCCATCTGATCACTTACATCAGGTGTTGGGAGATGATCATTCTGGCAGAGTACGCTGCCGACCTAGGATAGCCCCGACGAGGTATTGGCCTGCCTCAGGTACGAGTTGTAGTGCCACCGAGCTGCAGCAAGTTAGGGCACAGGCAGAACAGGCTGAGAAAAGGGCCACAGAGACGGCAGAACAGTCTGCAAGGGCAAACAGTGCATTTATGAAATTTATTGAAGTTCTACGTCCAACACTTCCAGCAGAGGCCAGCCCAGCGATTGATGAATACATGTCGTCGATACATTCTATATATGGTGCACCAGGTGGCAGTTCCAGTGGTGGTCAGGCCGATGTCGAGCTTGAAGATGATGATGGCGAGCAGTCTGATTCGGAAGAGGATGGAGATGAGGAGGGCGAGGAGGAGGGCGAAGGCGAGGAGGAAGGCGTTGAGGAGGGTGATGACGATGAGGAGGACGATGAGGAGGGCGATGATGATGATGATGATGGAGATGGTGATGCTGATGTGGGACATATTGATCCGTTACATTTTTGACTTGACATGTGATGTTTAATCTATTCTAGTTGTTGGTTTTATCTAGACTCGTAGTATAGTATTGGAGTTGAATTATTTTAATCAGTCGCCCGTATTTGTCGTCTGATTTCAGGCCATTCCGACATCGTTCGGCCCGTTTGGACCCCCCTCACGCGCGTTTACGAAGCGCGCGCATCACTTAAAACACGAATATTGAGCCGTACCGCGCAAACCGCACGTCCGATTGAGGTGCCGTCTGCGCGTACACGTCACGAATAATAATTAAAATGTTCCACGGTGGAGCCAGAGAAATCCCTTGCTTCTGTCTGGTGCACCGGCCAGCCGGTGGATCAGCACCGGCCAGCCGGTGTGCTCAGTCAAACTGACCAGGCTTGCCCACTTGATCCCCAACGGCTCCGAAAACCCTCCAACGGCTATTTTGAAGTATTTGGGAGCATTTCTCCTATAAATAGACATCCATGGATGTCGGGAACACTACCGATCATATACCGAAGCATACCAAAGCTATTTTAATTATTTGAGGCTCCTACGACAATTCTCAAAGGCTACTTGAGATCCAATTGCCATCCTTGAAGCTTGGGCTGCCTCTACATCAACTACACTCACCTCTTGGCGCTCAAGGCTTCCTCTAGTTTGTTCTAAATTATTTACTTCAATTGTTTAGTTCTTAATTGGGTTTGTATTAAAACAAACCACCCTTTTTCTTCTTTCAATTTGGGTTTCTTGCTACAACCATAATAAAAAAGCAAGCTGTAAGAAGGTGATCTAGCCTACCTTAAAACGGCTAGTGGGTTTCTTGCTATAACCATTAAAAAGAAAGCGGTCGTATAAATCTCCTAACGGTTGAGTTGGGAGCGGAGACGTAGGCTTGAGTTTAAAGCCGAACTCCGTTATCAATTGTGTCTTGCCATTTTACTTTCCGCTGCATTTAAATTTGTTTTAAATTGTTAATTAATTTTAAAAAGGCAATTCACCCCCCCTCTTGCCATCACCTCCGACCCAACATCCATCAGTCATATGTGACATGTACGAGCCCACTCGGGCTCAATCCGAGTCGCGGTGTGGCCGGGATCAGTCTAAGTGGCTCTCTTTTGTTTAAAATGGACATCATTTTAAGTACATACGGAAAACCGACCAAACGCATTCGGTTTCCATTGAAACTTTAGGAGAACGATTCATGGGTCATATGTGAGGTGTACGAATCATCCCCGCCACAATCCGAGGCGCGGTGTGGTCAACACTGCTCTAACTGTGTCTGTTTTGTTTAAAATGGGTAGGATTATAAGTGAAAAGAACTGGCATACGCAAAACCGACCAAACGCATTCGGTTTCCATTGAAACTTTAGGAGAACGATCCATGGGTCATATGTGACGTGTACCAATCATCCCCGTCTCAATCCGAGACGTGGTGTGGCCGACACCGCTATAACTATGTCTCTTCTGTTTAAAATGGGCATGATTATAAGTGAAAAAGAACAACTGGCATACGCAAAACCGAAAAAACGCATTCCGAATCTTTTGATCATTTATCACAACAATCCATGGGTCATATGTGACCTGTACGAGGCAACCCGGGTTCAATCCGAGTCGCGGTGTGGCCGAGATCAGTCTAAGTGGCTCTCTTTTGTTTAAAATGGACACCATTTTAAGTACATACAGAAAACCGACCAAACGCATTCGGTTTCCATTGAAACTTTAGGAGAACGATCCATGAGTCATATGTGACGTGTACGAATCATCCCCGCCTCAATCCGAGCCGCGGTGTGGCCGACACCGCTCTAACTGTGTCTGTTTTGTTTAAAATGGACAGGATTATAAGTGAAAAGAACAACTGGCATACGCAAAACCGACCAAACGCATTCAGAATCTTTTGATAATTTATCACAACGATCCATGGGTCATATGTGACGTGTACGAGCCAACCCGGGTCAATCCGAGTCGCGGTGTGACCGGGATCAGTCTAAATGGCTCTCTTTTGTTTAAAATGTACACCATTTTAAGTACATACGGAAAACCGACCAAACGCATTCGGTTTCCATTGTAACTTTAGGAGAACGATCCATGGGTCCTATGTGACGTGTACGAATCATCCCGCCTCAATCCGACATGCGGTGCGGCTGACACCACTCAAAGTGTCCGTCTTTTGTTTCAAAAGGACGTCATTTTAAGTGAAAAACATTAACTGACATACGGAAGACCGACCAAACGCATTCGGATTCTATCGATACTTTAGCACAACGATCCATGGGTCATATGTGACGTGTACAAGTCAACCCCGTCTTAATCTGAGATGTGGTGTGGCCGACACCGCTCTAACTATGTCTCTTTTGTTTAAAATGGACATGATTATAAATGAAAAGAACAACTGGCATACGCAAAACCGACCAAACGCATTCAGAATCTTTTTATAATTTATCACAATGATCCATGGGTCATATGTGACATGTACGAGCCAACCCGGGATGAATCTGAGTCGCGGTGTGGTCGGGATGAGTCTAAGTGTCACTCTTTTGTTTAAAATGGACAACATTTTAGGTACATACGGAAAACCGACCAAACGCATTCGGTTTCCATTTAAACTTTAGGAGAACGATCCATGAGTCATATGTGACGTGTACGAATCAACCCCGCCTCAATTGGAGACGCGGTGTGGTCGGCACCACTCATAGTGTCCGTCTTTTGTTTCAAAAGGACGCCATTTTAAGTGAAAAACATCAACTGGCATACGGAAAACCGACCAAACGCATTAGGATTTTGTCGATACTTTAGCACAACGATCCATGAGTCAAATGTGACGTGTACAAGTTAACCCCGCCTCAATCTGAGGTGCGGTGTGGCCGGTATCACTTCAGGTGTATGTATTTTGTTTAAAATGGACATCATTTGAGGTAAAAATATATGGTATAGAAAAAACCGATCATATTATGAATTGAATTTCAGATTCCACGTATAATTGTCATCTAAATTTTAAATTGAATTCTATATGAATTATGTATGTTTATGAATTGTAATTTAATTATGGATTTGTATAGTTTCAGGATCCATTATATGTTAAATGTGTATGAATTTGTTCGTAATTGAATATGTATGTTTTATTTTATTACTGGTACAATAGTTGGATCGAAAATGAGGTGAAAATGAGGTGAAAATGAGGTGAAAATGAGGGTGGTGATAGACAGGGGACAGGGGCTGTGCAAATTGCAGGGTGCTGCAATTTGCAGCATAGGGTATGCCAACGGTTTCAAACCGTTGGCATATAAGTTTTAGCATGTCTTTTCCCAACGGTTTAAACCGT
Source organism: Viscum album (assembly GCA_963277665.1). Classification (NCBI taxonomy): domain Eukaryota; kingdom Viridiplantae; phylum Streptophyta; class Magnoliopsida; order Santalales; family Viscaceae; genus Viscum; species Viscum album. The sequence goes on along the minus strand of OY728136.1, from coordinate 513,610,240 downwards.
TGGGAAAGACTTCACCAATTCCCAACGGTTTAAAACCGTTGGGAAACTGTTCCACATGGTATATCCCAACGGTTTGGAACCGTTGGGATTTGGTTTTCCCAACGGTTTTGGGAGAACCGTTGGGAAAAACTATCCCAACGGTTCACCCAAACCGTTGGGGTAGGGTAACTTCTATGGGCCTATTGCAACGGTTGCAAGTAAACCGTTGGGAAAACCTTTCCCAACGGCTTACTTCCCAACGGTTATGAGAACCGTTGGGAAAACCTTTCCCAACGGTTTGAGGGGCTTTCCCAACGGTTCTGAACCGTTGGGAAATAGTTTATTTCCAGTAGTGAATCTCTTTGATAAAAAAATTCACATAAAGAAATGAAAAAGTGTGAATCAACTCAAAATTGGTCATCAGGAGATTATACTAGAGGATTAATGTGTTCACTTCTATAGAAAGAGACTTGTGAGATTTAAAATTTTGAATTGTTTTAAAATACAAGGTATAGTAAATCAGCTCTGAACCATGTAATAGAAGTTCAATTTAGTGGATTTGGTAAATCAAATAATTTTTTTATACTCCTTGGTTGTACCCATTAATGGTGAACCAAGTAAAAAAATGTGCGTCTTGTTCATGTTTTAACTTCCATTTATTCTTTACTATGTAAAGAAGATAGAAGTGGTTTTTTATTAATGATGAAACAAGATTAAAAGGGTTGGTAATTTTAATCCATCATACCCTAATTCACCCCCTCTAATGCTATTCAACTATGCTGGGATAATATAATCTCAAGAGTGTTATTTTTTAAAGTGTCGGGTGTTAAAATTTAAATTCCACTAAAATCTAATTTGTTTCACTCTATGAATTAGGTCTTTTGATTTGATTGAAATGAGGAAGTATGATTTATTCGCATTAGAGGAATGAAATTGTCAATAGTGTATTAATTTTTAATTTCCTCATTTCAAATGTGTATATTTGAACCTATATGAGAAAATATTTTTTTAAATAAATTCATTTTTGATTGTACAATTGAATATGATTAGAGCGGTGTGGAATAGAGGTAAATGTTATATTATTAGAGCTATGTGTTGAGATAGTGGATGGATGGGTTCAGTGTGTTCATTATCTATTCACTGTGAAGAAGCTGAGCTATATATGTAGAGGTTACTCTTCTCCCAATGTTTTTAGTTTCACAGTATATACGGTAAGGATAACTTAATTATTGATCATGATTTGATTTTTATATGAGAAGACTTTTGTATAATGAAGTTCCCTTGTAATCAAACCTTTTTTCAACCCCTTTCACCCTGAACTCTATTTTAAATTCAAAAAACAAAAAAACAAAATAGTTTCACATATTTTTACCTTCTTCAAATCTTAGAAAAATAATTTATAAATCCCATTTTCTAGGATAGTGAGACTATAGGACCAACTCCTTAAGATATGACCTTTGTTATCCATAAGGTTTCATTCTAGGTTTTCAAAAATTATACACCCATGGCCTATGAGAACCTTCACATCAATAATATAATGAATTCCCTTATTAGTAAATTCAATCATACAATTAATAGTAATGATTTATAAATTATGTTACCCCATTGTAAAACCCACCTATTTAGAAAAAACCTCAAGAGGTCACCACTCAAGAACCATTAGAGGATATTCCAAATTTTGGAAATCATATACTATTATCGCTAAGGAACACTTTCCATTGAAGTAAGTCCCTTACCATGTGGTTCTATAATTTCTATATCTGAAATCATTTTATATCCACTCACCAGGAAACCATGTTTCCACCAAAGCATCCTAGAGTCATACTCATTGTGTAATAAGTCACATAGCCATATTTCCTAACAATGGTGATTAAAGAAGAAAGTCACTTGACCAATAAGGATTCTATATTTGGATATATTCATATAGAATATATTCACTAACCAATGGTTTACCATCCTTCCTAATGAAGTTTTCAAAAATAATTCAATTGAATCCCATGTAACTATACTGGACTCACCTTAAAGTGAAAACCCCTTTATGTGTTTAGGTTTTAATTATAATAAATACTAGTTCTTTAATATATAGAATGACACTACATAATTTTAGAGACTCTCCAAGTGTTATATCATTCCATGTCCAAATAAACCCCACTCAACTTTAATCAATCACATTAAGGTCTATCTTCCAAATTGTACATCACACACACTTGCTAACCCATTTCTTTTTTAGTGTCATATCTGAAAATAAATATTAATAGAGGGAAATTTACATGACCACCTACCATAGACTAGAGAGATAAAAGTTAGTGATGAGAGATTTACATTTTTTTAAGAAAAAATTAATGTTAAATGATTAAAACTCCTTATTTTATTAATTAAATTGGATTCAAAAAAATAATTATTATTTTGGAATAAATGGAATCTAAAATGATAAAGTGGATTAATAATTTTTTTAAATGTAGTTTTTGTTTTAAATGTTTTTAAAAAAAATTATTTTCTTTATTTATGATGAAAACATTGTAGTGAATTTTTTTAAAATAAAATATGAAGATGCATAAAAAATGGTCTTGATCCTATGTTTTCTAGGAACATAGCCACCCATATAAAGGAGTGGGTCAACATAGGCCCAAGCACATGTATGGGATAAACCTGGAGTTGTGTAGGTTTAAATTATGGGTTTTGATTTTAATTATAAGAATTAATAATACATAGAGTGATAGTAAATTATTTAATCTATTTCAATTGCATCATATTATTCTAGGTCTTAGGGAACAATATACAACCTTGACTAGGAACATCATTTCCTAGCAGCCAAATCTCAAGTTATACACACCTACATAACAAATATATTTATCCTTCCACACATTAAAATTAATAAAAATTAAGGGAAACATATTTTTATTATTTTTGAATAAATGAAATTGAAAATGAAGATATGTATTAATTATTTTTATTTTTATTGAATTATTCATGTTTTTTTATTTTTAAGAAGAAATGCCAGAATTTTGGTTTTGGAATTTTTTGTATAGAATGATAAAATTTCAATGAAAAAATTTAGAAAGTCATAAAAATGTATAAAAAGGGGTCTCATACCTGAGATTTCTAGTCCCATAGACACTCTTTTGAAGCAGTGGGTCAACTTAGATCAAAACAAAAGTATGGGTCACGTATGGCGTGGCTGTGGGAAATGAGTAATCCATGATCGAAAATTACTATAGATAAATACCAACACTTGAACAAAGACCACCCAACCACTATTTTTAACCATTAAAATTAATAGGGTGAGTCGAAGCTAATAAATAAGCATCTCTCACCATTCTCATTCTGATTTGGGATGTATTTACCTCTGTGTATGTAAAAATTAAAAATTAAAATGGGGGAAGTTTTTTAATTAGAGGTAGGATCCATATATAATTCTTGTGCCTACAACACCACATCACCCCATCCCCACTTTTTTATTCGAACTATTCCAACCAAATCTCACTATCAATAATGTTCGGTCAACATTATCTTGTAACATTAGTGACTGAGGCTCACTATCGTGTCTCAACATCACCTTATCTTGGTAATCATCACACCATCTTCCACCATCTACATGCATGTGAGAAACTATTGGGGGAGATACTGACATCATATTTTTATGTGAACATAAAATGTCAGAAAATATTTTGAGTCAACTGGAGCCTACACCACGAGAGAAATATTAAATTTAATTTACATATTGAGAATAAAAAAATCTCTTAGATAGATAATCATTATAACATTTGGAATATATGTCACACCCCACATATTAAATATCACATTCATGTAAAGAACATTTATCATAGGATTTAATTTCTAAGACACAAAGGATTTTATATCTCAAACATGATCTTGACATCTTTTGTACCACTGATCTTCATAAATAGGACACACCACATGATTTCTACTATTAGATAGATCGTCAATATATTTTATAATACTATGAATTTTTTAAGCTCTAATTACTCAATATCTATTTTCTATCTCTAGTTATAATTTAAAATCAAAAAATCATAATATTTGTTTCTTTATTATATCAAGATATATTCCTATAGCCCAATCCATTCGTTTCCAATAAAAAATCCCTTGTAGGGTTCCATTCTAGAAACAGTTATTTATTAGATAAGTACCTTATCCAATAATATTTTTCAGCCACCACTCCTTGTAGAAATAGAGGTGAGATATGGGTTTTTGACCAATAATGCTTCCCTCAAATCAAATACTTCACATTTGGGCCTTCCCTTTAATGATAATCGACCTTATCCATACATCTTTCACTTTCCATCCCACATTTTTCCTCATAATTGGGACACTCCACCTACAAATTTTTATCAGGAAAGGTTTAAATGTAATCCACCACTATGGATTAACATTCTATGAACAACCCATTATTATTATTGTTAAACCAATTTTGGGCCTCCCACATTACATCTATGCTACACCATGGACCTGATACCACTAGTTGAGATCCGTTAATCTATATAATCCCTCATAATCCCAAAAAATAATTCACAAATTTATGTACATACATCGTTATCCTCATGTATTTTTACAAGATTAAATTATAATTCAATTAATGTTTCAATAAAAACTTCAACCATGAGAACATTTATATCTTCTAAGGGAATAAGATGTTTATTGCTCAGCTTAGAGGTATGTGTATCCCAACTCATGTTATCTTTATGAAGTCCTTTATTATATAAAATATACCCATTGATATTGTACATTATACCCCTCATAACCAGGTGATGCATGGATGTTGAGAGATATAAATCGCAATCAATTTATCCTTGTAAAATTTTATTATATAAAAGAAATTAGTGTTTGTTTGATTCATATTTAGTTGAAATATTAATGAAAAATCAATTACCATGGTTAAGGGTGGCCTTTAAGGGGAATCACTAGCCTCAATGATGGGAGAATGTCTCTTCATGTTGTGGTTTTTAGTTATTTTATTTTATTATTGACATAATTTCATTAACTATTCTACCAAATCATACTTTTAATTAACTTCTCCATTTAAAGATTCTTTCTATTCTTCCTTGTATTTTATTCATTCATCAAAATCTCTTTATTCCTTTAGTTTCTCAAAATATGTTCATGTTGACACCTCAAAAAACACACCTCTTATAGGGCTATATTGTTCTAGCCACATCAAAGGTGATAAAACTTGTCATTCATATTATATAGATTATAACTATTCTTATTACTAATCCAGATAAAAATTATAGTAAAATAAGTGGTCATTGTTAGGAAATATTGTTTTAATGATGAATTTTTTTTATTTAATATTTACAAATCAATCATTTTTTATTTTCACTTATTAGTATTCTCTATTTATTTTCATGAGCCTCATTCTATAACATCAAAAGTGTTGAGTCAATAAGGTCTTCCTTATGAATTTTCCATTCCTTCTTTTTTGGAAAATCACAAACACTTTATCTTAAAGAAAATAGGATTTTAACCTATATTTTACTTCTATAAAGAAAAATTTCCTTACCCATGGAAATCTACCCTTACCTAGACTTCATTTCTCAAATCATAATTTTTATTAAGTATAAAAATAGGATTCATATCTAAAAACTCGAAATCGTATAATACTTAGATATGATGCATTTTGTTTTAGGATCTTAATTCATGTTAAGAACTTTTATGAAGTTCAACTCTGAATTCTGATTAAAAACTTGTATAAAGTTCTAACTATGGATTCTGATTATGAATTCTGAATACAAATTCTCATTATAAATTCTGACTATGAATTCTGATTATGAATTCTCATTATGAATTCTGATGATGAATTCTGATTACGAATTCTCATTACAAATTCTGATGAAGAATTATGATTATGAGTTCTCTTTACGAATCCTGATGCAGAATTCTGATTACGAATTCTCATTACAAATTATGATGCTAAATTCTGATTAAGAATTCTCATTATGAATTCTGATGATGAATTCTGATTAAGAATTCTCATTACAAATTCTGATTAATAATTCTAATTATGAGTTCCCAATACAAATTCTGATGAATAATTCTAATTACAAATTCTCATTACGAATTCTAATTGTGAATTCTGATTACGAGTTATGGATATGAACTTGTATGATGCTTCACTCCAAATTATTCTGAAAAATAGAATCTGAATATCCCTATATTATAGACTCCGAATTCATTTAATTAAATTCCGAACATTAATATTTTCATACATTCAGAATATCACTTTTTGGTTATACTTACAATAATTTGGTTATTAAATGATTTCATGCATTCAGTTACTCACTAACCGTTGTTTGAGTGACATGTGTATAGGTCCTTCCAAAATTCAAGGAAAAATATGAATGTTGGAGGAGAGATCCGACCGTTTGAGCCGCACCTATAAATAGGAGATCATTTGAAAAGAGCACACAACATTGAGAAAACAATTTCGAGACATTAGACAAAGTGCTGGTGAAGTGTTTTCTAGAGAGAGAGGCTCTTATAAACTCTCATGATTCATGCAGAACATTTTGAAATGGTAGTTCAATCTTTTCTTTGTCCAGACATGCATAGTGAAGATGTTCGATTACCTTTAAAATCAAAGACTTCGGGTTGTGAAGTCAGAGGTGCCGATTTCCTTACAAATCGAGGGCTTCTGGGGATAGGAAGACAGATACCGATCTTCGAATTGAGGGCGTACCTGGTTTTGGGTAAGACAAACTTTCTTGAAAGTATAAATCAAGGGACCTCTTATCCAGGGTTGTTGGATACCATCATATTTGGGTTAAAAGAGTTTATACTTGTTACTTTTAGTTTTACTACTGTGTGTTTCCACTGCATTTTTATTGTTGGGTAAAGTATAACTTTCTTATACATACTCATTTCTGTACTCTGATTTAGTTAGATTCTATACGCTTTAAGGTTGAATCTTATCTATTATAAAATTTTGTTAAGATTAATTTTCAGAGTCACTTTTCCAGAATCAATACAGTTATTAGAACTCAGAGGTGTGGTGAATTTTGGTTACACAAAATTCCCTTAGGAATTTTAAAAGTATACAATTCACCCCCCCCCCTCTTGTATTTGTATCCCATTTTACATATCTGATCCTGCATTTGGTATTAGAGTATATCATACTCATACATACCATTTTAATAATTGGTATTAGAGGATTGGTTCAATCTGAATTAATCTCACAGTTAGATTTTGAATAGAATTCTAGGAATTGATTTCTCGGAATCATATATTCAGAATCATATATTCGAATTCATATATTCAGATTCATATATTCACATTCATATATTCACATTCATATTCATTTTTTCTTAGAGATATTATTTCTCTATATTTTCCTTTATTAGGATATTTTTCTTGCTTACAAACTCATACTACTAACATGTTTGTGTGCCAAATATTTTCTTAAGAATGGCAGGTTTAAACGTTTGTTCTATAGATAATCTAAATCTTACTAGACAACCTGTTTTTTATGGAAATTATTATGAGTATTGGAGAGATAGGATTAAGACTTTCATTATCAATACTGGAGTTGAAAACTATATAATGCTGATTGGAGATTATAATATTCCAGATAAGGAATTGAGAACCTTTACGAATCATTAAAAATCAGAATATCAATCAAATTTCAGAGTCAGAAATACTTTGTTATGTTCCATGACTAGAATAATCAATAGTCAAATATCATCATGTGAATATGAAAACATTATCTAGAAGAAACATCAAGTTACACATTTTGGAACATCCAAAGTCATTGAAATAAGAAGAGCTATGTTGAGAGCTGAATATCATAGTTTTAACATTCCCTATGGAGAACCAATCAGAAAAGTACTGCAAAGTTTTATGACTATCGTAAATAGTTTGCAATAAATGGGTGAAAAGGATTGGATGATGAAGCTCTTATTGATATGATCATAGATATCATGATAATTTAATGGGAGTCTAAGAGGATGGCTATTGATGAGAATAGGAAAGTCACTCAGATTTCCGTAGAAGAGTTGTCTGGAACTCTTCTTCAGCATGAAACCAGAATGAAGATAGATACTGAAAATGTTAAGAAGAAGAATGTGAATGGAGGAGTTGCTTTTACTACAACTTCTAAGAATATGAAATCTAAGACCCCAGAAAGGGTAACGAGATCAATGTCAAAGAAAGTCATTATGTAGTCAGAATATAGTGATACAGAAAAGTCTGAGAATGAATTAGCTAATCTTTCTCGAATAATGAACAAGATTGTAGCTCAAAGAAATCATTACAATAAGTACAAGATGAAATACTACAGAGAAAAGAAATATGGAGAAGATACTTATTACGAATGTATAAGAACATGTCATATCAGACCTGATTGTCCTTTGTTGAAAAAGAAGTAAGATAAGGAAAGGTATTCATAAAGGAAGAAAAATAAATTTTATCGATAAAAACACAAAAAAAATCTTAAAGCTAATGATACTTGGAGTGCTAGTTGTGGAGACTCTTCAGAGAGTGAATCATCTGAATATGCTTCGTTAGCAAAGAAGAATATGGTATTCTTTGCTACTACTTCTTCTTTCCCTAATACATGTCTTATGGCTAAGGTACACTCTGCCGAGGGTTTGACAAATTTATCTCTTGATATGAATTACTATTCTGAAAATAGTACATCAAATGAAGATACTCCATCCTCAGAAAATTAGGAACCTTCATATGAAGAAGTATCTAGATTTTCTAAGTTACATGAATCAAAAAATTGTAAAATTTCTAATAAATTAGACAAGGAAAATACTAGGGAAGAAATTCTTACAAAAGAGATTTCAGATCATTCTAAATATCATGGAAATAAAGAAGATCTTTTAGAAAAAATTTCTAAAGACCATGAGAAATAAATTTCTTCTAAGGAAGAAATTTCTAAATATCTTAATAATTCTATTTCAAAGATAAACATTTTTGAGGAAAAATCTAACTCTAAGGAAATGATTCCTGTGGATATAAATTTAGTCATCATACTAAAATATGAAATATTTTATCTTAAGAAGCTTCTAGAAAAATTTACCTCTGGGAAGGAAAATTTTGACAAGATGTATTCTCAAATAAAACCTCAAGGAAACACTACTGTATTAGGTTATACTCACCAAAAATCAGTTTTCAAAAACAATTATTTTGTTCTTTCTAGAGACCCTTTTTGCACAAAATGTCAAAGTTGTGGCCATAGTTAGAAAAATTGATCCTTGAATAAAGTTCAATCTCATGGGATTCATAAAGCTTATTTTTCTAAACAGATGTGGATACCCAAAATTGTTTTGTCTAACAATTCCAGATCCAAACAAGTCTGGATTCTGAAAATATAACTTTTTCTTATTTTTAGAAAAATAGAGAAGGTACCAACATCAATATGTGGTACATGGATAGTGGATGTTCCAGGCATATGACTGGTAACAAAAACTATTTTGAAATTATTATCAAGACGAAAGGAGATATCATTCTTCAATTTATCAGAACACAAGATCATCTTGATAATATTTTCACAAAATCATTACCTTCTGATAGATTTGAATACACTAAATAGATGTTAGTATTGATAATTGTGAGGTAATATTCCTCAATTAATTTTTTGTTTAACTAATCTCCTTACAATAATAAATTCTTTTTCATTGAGGGAGTTCTTCTATTATTGACGTTTTTCAAAATTTTTGTAATAAAAATTTTCATAATTATTTTTTCAAAATTTTCTTAATGGATATTTTAGTCAAAGAAATTTTTGTAATGGAAATTTTTGTAAAGAAAATTTTTGTAAAGGAAATTTTCGTACATGAAATTTTCGTAATGGGAATTTTCGTAATGGGACTTTTCGTACTCATAATTTTTGTAATCATGTTTTGGTACTCAATTATTTTTCAATAAAACATTTAGATCATTAGTTTTTCATAGTGAGTTTTTCGTAGTAAACTTTTCTTCAAGAAGAATATCACCTATTATAAACAATCTTCCTAGCCAATCTGAATTGTATGATTTCTTTACTTTTGTTTTCGTGATCATTTTTACTTACCGGTATTTTCTATTAAATTTTGGGATTTGTTTTTCCTTAAATCCGAATATTTTTATTAAACCCTCTAAAGATTAGATTCAAGATTTACTTGTGGGTATGTTTTCAACCATCAGATCAGATCAGAGAGTTTCTCAACCATTAGATTGGATTTGGAAGATGAAAGGTCACTTCCATTTCTTATATAATGAAACCAAAAAGGGTTTTCCCACATCGATTTTCAATGATTTCACGTTCTGAAGCTCTTCCACCCTTCTTAAGCTCGTACCGAATGTTTTAGAGTTCCTCCATTCTGAATGCCTTTGGAAGATCCTTCCCAAGAAATGTCTACCATGAAGCCAATATCAAAATGGAATGTATACATGTAAATGTTGGTGCATCTGAACATTTTCATGCATGAATCTATCATTTCTAAGAATATCAAGTTAAATGGATTGGAATATGTCTGCATATCTATTCCATGTTTTCAAGACTTGGTGTATCCATATTTACTCGTAGTGTTTTATGAGTTAGTGTGATTCGTTAAAGAAGATGGAAAAGACAATTTTTTATTCATTTCTTATGGAAAAACCTATAAACATTCCTACACCAGGGTTGCGAGCTTGGTGGGGCTAGCATATGAAGGTGAAACCGAATTTTGTTCTCACAAACTGATAGTGGTTTGATGTATTTTTGTAAAGGTAAAGGATTTGGAATGTCTTGGACTTTATGAAGTCAAGACAACAACTATTTCCCATATATCTTCTAACAACCGGATCCTTAAACTATGGGTACAAGGTTTTTTAGTATCGAGAAAAGGTGACAATGATACCCTCATAGAAGTGTGACATATATTTCTTAGATTTCTTGGAAAATCTAAGGAAAATCAATATGATGAGGCATGTTCTTGGTACAATTAAGAACATCAGGAATTTCAATTTAAGAGCCCAAATTATCATGTATCATGTTTTACTTTCTAAGCAAATAGTTCGGTGTCTTGAATCATTAAATATTGTGTGTAGTTCCATGCTTCGGAATTGAAAAGTTATGCTTGTTAGTGATAAAACTCGGAAAATAATGAATATCAGCTATTCTAAAGAGATAGGAGAGTTCTATGATATTCCTGAGGATGAGGCAAAATCCAATCCGGAATTTGTTGAAAAAGCTGAACCATCAAAGAAAGAAGGAAAGAAAAGAAATCTGAAGGAAGTGGAGGAAACAGACAAAACCCCCATAGCTAAGGAAGTCCAATCTGAACCTCTTAAACCCAAGAAACAAAAATCTTATCTAGATGCGGTGGTTGCAAAATGGAGGGAAGATAAGGAAAAGAGGAAAGAAGGGGAGCCACAGTTCGTCTTGGACCCTTTTGAACCTAAGTCTTTAAGGGAGAAGAATGTTCAATACCTTGAGAAGAATGAAAAGGAGAAGAAGACGAAGAAGAAAATGTCTGAGGCTAAAGTTTTACAATCTCTTTTGAAAGCCACAGAAGTAGCTTCCAATAATATTCTACTTCCAAAATCCTTCCTATTCGATCCATTACTTGAGACTCCGGGGAATATTTTCTTCACTTTGGAAAAATATAAAGAGGAATAAATTGTTGAAGAAGTAGAAGAGGTGGAAGTAGAAGAAGAAGAATTAGTAGAAGAAGAAGAAATTGGTGGTATAGATGATATGATTAAGCAAGTTGAAGAACATCAATATAAGGAAAACCCATCATAGAAATTATCACTCTGAACAAATGAGGTTGATTCCTCGATGCTTGTCACTCCGGGAAAGGAAGAAGAGAATGATGGAAAGAAAGATGAAGAGAAGGGAGAAGAAGAAGTAAATGAATTATCCGAGGAAGAAAGTTATAAAAATAAATTTATTGAGGAAGGAGCTGAAAAAGAAATAAATTATGAAGATAGAGTTGTTTAATTATCTTATAGTGAGCATAAATCTCCAGAAGAGCAAGTCATACTGAAGATTGATTAGGGTAAACAAGTGATTGTTGATTCTAAAAGAAAATCTATAGTGAAGAGGAAGGAAGTTGTAGGAACTTCATAAAGGTATCTTGTTGAGCTTAAAACAACACTCTCACCAAGAAATGTCTCGTATTCGGAGTCATATTCACTTGGTCATGATTTCTTAGAGAAATCGTTGAAGAATCTAGTTAGTTCTATTATGACTTTTACAAGCAGAGATTCAAGATTCCAGATGCTCCAGCACATTCATAATCAGAAATCAGATTCAGTGTCCATGGTGATGGACAAGTTTTTCAAGATATAATCAGATTTCAAAACTTTTCTTATAGGTTACAAAGCTCACAGGAAGTCATGTAAGAAGATATCTAGGTGGTCAATGAAATCAATTCAAGAAATGAGCGAGCATGATGAATTTCAAGATGGAGTAAAAGAACCTTGTGATATAGAAGATGTAAGGATCAAAGATCATAAAACCAGTTTTGAATAAAAGCTAACCCTAGAGAAAAATATTCAGATTTAAATAGTGAAGGATCTGAATGGGAAGCTTAACTCTGTTGCTCAAAGCTGGAAGGGGGAAAGAGATCTCCGGATTGAGATCCAAGAGAAGCTTGTAAAGCATGATTAAGTTCTTAAGGCTCAGTCTGAGGCTTTTAAGGCTCAAGATGATAGGATTAAAGCCTTAGAAAATCAAACTGATGAGGATCACAAAGATTTAAATAAGCTAAAAACCTTTCTGAATAAGTTTATACCCAAGTAAAAAAGATTAAAAATAGTCCCAATCCGATCTTTTTTTGTAATGTATTTTCTTGTAATTATTCTCTAAATTGTAGTAGAATTTTGGTTGTCATTTTGGTTATCTACACTAATATTTTAGGTACTTTATTGTTTTCCATTCCCTTAAACTCTTTTTAAAAATCACAATAGGGGAGAAGGAAAAAGAATTCTAAAGAATATAAAGAAAAAGATATATCCCTAAGTAAGTGGGGGGGGGGGGTTCAAGGGGGAGTTCTCATTATGATGATTTCCACATCCAAATGAAATTTCTCATTCTAGAAATCTAGAATATTATCCTTAGAATTCCAAATCCTAAGGGGGAGTTAGTCGTATTCACTATTTTTCATAAACAAAGGGAGATAAGCTATATTTCAATGTCTATAAATTTTTTTCTAAGTCCATATATTCTTTTTCGAAGGATGTTTGTGCTATCCAAAAAGTGGGTGATTTTTGAGTCAATAAGGTTTTCCTTATGACATTTCCATTCCTTCTTGTTTTGAAAATCAGAAACACCTTATCTTAATGAAAATATGATTTTACCCTATATTTTACTTCTATAAGGAAAATGTCCTTACCCAAGGAAATCTATAATTACCTAGACTTCATTTATCAAATAATAATTTTTATTAAGTATAAAAATCGGATTCATATCTAAAAACTCCGAATCGTATAATACATAGACATGAAGCATTCTGTTTTAGGATTCGAATTCCTGTTACTAACTTTTATGAAGTTCAACTCTGAATTCTGATTACAAACATGTATAAAGTTATAACTATGAATTATAATGATGAATTCTGATTACGAATTCTCATTATGAATTCTAATGATGAATTTGGATTACAAATTCCTATTACGAATTCTGATGATTAATTCTGATTATGAATTCTCATTATGAATTCTATGGAAGAATTCTGATTACGAGTTCTCATTATGAATTCTGATGATGAATTCTGATTAGGAATTCTCATTACGAATTTTGATGATGAATTCTGATTACAAATTCTCATTACGAATTTTGATGATGAATTATGATTACAAATTCTAATTACGAATTCTGATGAAAAATTATGATTACGAGTTCTCATTACGAATTCTGATGAAGAATTATGATTACAAATTCCCATTACGAATTCTAATTGTGAATTATAATTACGATTTATGGATACGAACTTGTATTATGTTTGACGTCAAATTCTTCTGAAAACCAAAATCTGAATATCCCCATATTATAGAATCCAAATTCATTTACTTACATTCTGAAATTTCATATTTTCTTACATTCCGAATATCAGTTTTTGGTTATACTTACACTCATTTTGTTATTAAACGATGTTGTTCTTTCAGTTACTCATTAATCATTGTTTGAGTGACATGTGTATAGGTCGCTCCAAAATTCAAGGAAAAATATGACCGTTAGAGGAGGGAGCCGACTGTTGGAGCAGTGCCTATAAATAGGAGCTCATTTGAAAAGAGCGAACAACTTTGAGAACAACTTTTTGAAACTTTATAAAAAGTGCTGTTGAAGAGTTTTCTAGAGAGAGAGACTTGTATAAACTCTCAAGCTTCATGCAGAATGTTTTGAACAGCTCGTCAAAACATTTCTTCATACAGACTTTCTTAGTGTAGAGGATCAATTACCTTGAAAATCAGAGACTTCGGGTTGTGGGGTCATATGTGCTGGTTTCCTTACAAATCGAGGGCTTGCGAAGATAGCAAGATAGATACCGATCTTCGGATTGAGGGATTACCTGGTTTTGGGTAAGTTAGACTTTCTTGAAAGTATAAATCAAGGGACCTCTTATCCAGGATTGTTGGATACCCTCCTCCTTGGGTTAAAAGAGTTTATATTTGTTACTTGTGGTTTTACTGCTGTTTTTTCTGTTGAATTTGTATTGCTGAGGAAAGTATAACTTTCTTATACCACCTTATCTTTGTACACTGATTTATTAGATTCTATACGCTTTAAGTTAGAATCTTATCTGTTGTAAACTTTTGTTAAGTTTCATTTTCAGAGACACTTTTTCGGAATCAAGCATTTTATTAGAACTTAGATGTGTTGTGAATTTTGGTTACACAAAATTTTCTTATGAATTTTTAAATTAAACAATTCACCCCCCCCCCCCCCCCCCACACTCTTGTATTTGTATCTCATTTTACATATTTTATCCTACATTTGGTATTGGAGTATATCATACTTAGATACCATTCTAACAAGTTGTTGGATGGATGAGGATTTTGATTTTGGTTCATCAATTTACAAATCTATAAAATAAATATAATTATGTTGTTGTTTTATACCACATAAAGGTATTATTATTTATTCAAAATAAAACCATTTTTTCAAATGAAGTATATGACATATTTAATTTATGGTAATGGTACATTAGACTTGAGGCACGCTACTTATATCAACACCGAGTTATAGTTTTATAAATTAAAAATCCCTAATCAAAGTGATTAATACATGTATTTCCAAGTATAATATTAAAAATAAAAATAAACATCAAATATTGCCTCATCACAATGTCCAATAAACGGATTCCACATTTTTTATTTTATCATATATGCATATATTTATTATGGTTGGGGGTATACTTTAACTTCTACATCCTTGAAATGATGCTTCATAATAATTCTACGAAATGCTTCATAATCCTTTCCAAAAAAAATTAATAAAAATTTCATTTGATGGTCATATAATATAAATTCACTTTTTAGTGGATAATGAGGAGTCAATCATTATGTTATTATTTTATTTTTTTAGTAAAAGATATAAAATATATCATAATATTACCCAAACATCATCCAAAATTAGTGCCTTCTACATATTCATGTTGTTGTTCCAGGACTCTAAATCAATTTCCATCCAAATTTGAGTGGGGAACCCAATGTAACTAAGGAAAATAGTCTAGTTGGGGTCAACTATCTTGCCACATGCATTATATATATCCTTGAATTTTATACTTTTTTTCACCATAATCTTTTTTAAGACAATCAAGCTTTAACACTCCAATTTTTCCTCAAACATGATATTTTCACATTCTACCATTTATTCAGTTTCAAAATAGTAAATATGTTGTTCCTTGGGATTGGTAACATCATCTTCTGTATTGAACTATTTTTGGTCCTAATAGACAACACAATAGGGGGTGAATTGTGCTTCCAAGGAAAATTTATATTAATTTTTTTAAAAAAATACCCAAATTTTACTAAAATCTCTGTTAATCAATACTCTAGATATATATATATTTCATTTTTTAAAATATTGACTCAATGGTGAGATTAAGGCTATGAAAAAATAACTTTAAAAGAGAAATCTATCTTTTGAAACTAAATTACTTAATCAATCACTCTATATAAAACACAAATGTTTTTAAAGGATTGTTGATTGGCTTAAAAGACCAAAGAAAAAATATAATAAAATAAAGAGGTTATAAGAGTATAAAAGGCAGAATCAGATTACAATATTTATCATGAAAAAAGAGAAGATCAGCTGGGAGATCATCGAGCTAGGTAATGTATTGATTTAATCCCACGTTGTATAGGCCATCTGTAACCATATTTTCTTCATGATAAACATGTGTGATGATGTAATTAGTGTCGAGAAGTGAGTGAATGCAATCCATCCAATGTGTAGTATTTTCCCATGAAAGACGTATCTTTCCACTCCAAATATCTTCCACAATTGTGGTCGATTCAAATTAAATCCATAGATTATTCCATCCGAAGATCACATTAAAAAAATAGGAGGGATCAAACTCATCATTTTTCCCTCCTTAGAAGAGGCAACTCAGTAGTTACCAAGAAAGAATCCAAAAATTAGACTGATATGATTCCTAAAGATAGCGCCAAAACCCACAGGACCTAGATTTACTTTGGAGGCAGCATCCACTTTTACATTAATCCATATAAGAAAAAGAGATCTCCATAACACATCTATAGTGAAATGAGTTTGGAATAAAATTCAATCAATACGAAGACATCACATGATTCCAAATTCATGAATAGAGTTGTTATAGTAACTATTTTTCATCGAATCGGCATCACGAATGAAAATATTAGTCTGACTTCGACCATCATTTTGATTATATAAGTAATTATTGTGAATAAATGTAATTTTATAATACTTGATTAGATGGTGGAGCTCAGTGACAGAAGCAAGGAAAATATTATTAATTTGTTGCAAACGTTCCATTTTTTTGCATCCCTTTAGTTGAGATTTGACAAAGTCAAGAATCAACTATTTGAAATAAATATATAGTTCCAAAGAGCATAATCAGTGGAATCAGAATGAAAAGGATTGTTAGAATCTTCTCTATTTTGGTAGCAGAATCTATATTTTGAGCCGAGTTGGATTCCAAATGACTAAAGTAATCTATTTTTGGATACTCTATTATGAGGAAGAAGAAAAATAATATTGAATCTTGAAAGCTTGATACATGGTTTATAAAGGTGTTTTTTCAATGAAAAATGATTATCATAATTACAAAAATAGCGATTATAAAATATTTTTGAGTTAAGAATGCCATTGTGAGCATGATTCAAAATTAACAACTCATCAGTGTCTGAGAAAGGGTATTTGTCAATGGAATGCAGAATGGCTTCAGGGAGGTGATCATGTTGAGTATGTATCATATCTCAAACTTATTAGTTTTTATTCTCATGGGTTTGATTATGTGGAGTTGAAGAAATTAAGGGAATTCCAGTCAAGTTATCTAACCAGTAATTCATGGAGGATAGCGTAGAAATCATCCATCTAGAATTATTCATAATACCAAAAACATATTGTTTACTAGAAGGATACAATGAATATTTATAGAAATTAGAGTTTCCATCCTTTAGTTTTTCAATAAATCTTTTTGTGGGAAAATTAATTTAGTTAGAGTTGTTATAAGAATTTTCCAAGTGAGTTTGTCTTGTATGTACTCATTAAATTTCTTAATATTTTTATGGTGATACTAGCTTTTTCTAAAGGCTTGGAACAAGTCAACCAGGGGACGGTTAACAGTATTCATTCTAGAGTTATACACGTCCAGATAAAAATAAATATAGAGATATTCAGATTTTTTATAAGACCAAGAGGCCATTTATAAATCATCATAGAGTAAAACATATTAGATACAATAGTATATTTAACCTTGAGGATTCTTCCTACAATGGTGAGTGATTTTCACTTCTAAGTAGAGAGTTGGTTGAGTACTTGGTCAACTATGGTTGTAATGTAGCAGGTTTTTTGTCAGCCCCAAAAAATGTGAACACCATCATAAGTAAAAGGAAACATACCCTCATTCATACCTAAATCATTGATAATGTTACATTTCCTATTGTATGGAATGTTTTTTCTAAAAGAAGATACCAGATTTGTTTCGACTAATGTTTTGACCAGAAACATCTTCATAGTGGGAGAGATCATTTTTGAGGATTATAATGTCTCTTTCATCACATTGTAGGAAAAGGATGATGCCATCAGTATATAACTGGTTGTTGGGACCATTAACATTCCTAGAAACATAAATGGGATTGAGCTTATTCTAATCCACAAGATGGGTGAGTAGGTGATTAATATATTCTTCCACAATCGAGAAGAGAATGGTGGGGATGGAATCACCTTGCCTTACTCCTTTGGTATATTTTAAATATCCCTTTGGATAACCATTAACTATAATCAAAATAGAGGCTTAATTGAACAAATTTTGGATTATAATTATAAATGAATCACTAAATCCAAAACCTTGAAGATAAATCTCCAATACATGGTATAAGAAGCTTTTTAAAAGTCATGTTTAATAGAAATATTACCTCCTCTGTTGTCTATTTCGAAGGTATTGGTGCATTCAGAGAAAAGAAAAATGTTTTCTTGAATGGATCTACCCTTAATAAACCCAAATTGGTTCCAGAAGAAAATTTTGACCATGATGGTTGATGTTTTATTAGAAATTATTTTAGTAATGATTTTGGGGAGAGTGTTAATGAGGGAAATAGGTCCAAAAAAACGAACATCAAAAGAGTTGTACACATTTTGAATCAAGTAATGAAATTGATAATTATAAGCATGTGGTAGGATACCATTGTAAAATGAATATTTGACAAGCTTACAAACATCGAAAAATATAGCATCCCAATAGTGTTGAAAGAAACCATTATTGGAACCCTCAGTAACAAGAGAAATTTAGGTGTTCAATCTAATGAAAATGTCATTAATTTCATGATCAAGAGAGATTCTTATTAGAATGGTTTTTTCCTCATTATTGACTACCATAAAAATGACCTCAGGTAGGAGGTCTTTGTTGATATTAGGATCATTAAATATATACTCAAAATATGATAAAGTGTCATTTGAAAATCAATGATTATTGTCTAATAGATTTTCACCATTATTTAAAATATTAACGGTTTGAAAGCCTTTTTGAATATTTGAAGAGAGTTGTAGAATATAGTATTTTTGTCACCATCAGATAAACATTTAACAATAAAGGCTTATTTCTTCATGTTTTTTTAAACAGAGCAAGGTTTTTAGTTTAACCACAAGGTCAATTTCATGATTTGAATCATTGTTGAAGTCAGAACTACTATTGTTGTTGTGATTTTTGAAGATATCCTTTCCAAGAATTTGGATGTCATTGTTAATTTCATTGGCATTAGAGTTTCACCAACATTTTGGAGTCTGTTTGAGGTATTTTAATTTTATAGTACAAGAAAGAGCATAATTTTTTTGAGACATTGATGAGTAGAATTTTTTTATGATAAAAGTGTAGTCAACATTAGAAAACCATGAATTGTTAAATTTTAAAGGTATCGAGGGTTTAGTAACCATAATGTAGACATTGATCAAAATGGTATGGTGATCATAGTTCATTTTGTGAATAGTGGTTCTAGAGATGGTGTCCCATTTGTCCAAGGGATTGGAATTTATGAAGTTTCTATTCATCATGGAGGAAACCACCTTATTATAATGTATTCTCTACCAAATAAACATTTCACCAGGGAGATTAATTTCAAAAAAATTATTGTCTTCAATAGAAGTATTAAATTCTCTCATGGAAATAGGAGAATGAGATGGACCAATTTTTCACTTATGTTAAGGATGACATTAAAGTCTCTAATAACAAACCATGGATAATTAATATTAGTACCTAGATAAGAGATGTCATTCCAAAGTGGTCACCTTTCATGGTATCTATTCTTTTAATAAACAAAATAGCAGAATAAAATCATGCCATCAAGAATAAAATATCATGCAATGACTTGGTCAGAGACATTATAAATATAAAAAATCTATTGATAAATGTGTTAAAAAACCAAATGTGATTCAATATTGGAGGTATTTTTTATTGCTCCTACAAAAGAATAACTACATTTTCACAAATGATAGGACTTAGAGGAAAAATTATTTTCTCACTCGGTAATAGAAAACATCATAGGAAAATGAGTGTTAAGAATTATTTTTAAGACAGTATATGTGTTAGAGTTGGAAATACCCTGATAGTTCCAAAACAGAATCTTCATTTAAACCTATATTTGGAGATAGAAATCATTTTTTTATTCCTTAAACTCTTTTTCCAAGTACAAAATCTAAATTTTTGGGATTTGTTAGGATTACTGTTCTGTTCTTGATGAATTTTAACAATGGAATGAGAGATAGGAGGGATATTTATCTGACATTCCTTCATATTATCCTTAAGAGGATTGTGAAAAGAGGCATTGAGGTTTGAGTCCATATATTTATTATTACTAACATCAACATAATCATCATTTTTAAAAGAAATCATATTTTATAAGTTAAAAAAATTAACAATTTTGTTATGAGAAATATCTACATAATTTAAATACATCCTATGAAAAACATTAGCATGATCGGCATTTGGAATTGTACTCGGATTTTCAGTGTTCTAAAAACTAGCAATGTTATCACTACATTGAGAACCATCTACAGAAATAATAATAGGGTTAGGAGTACCTAGACTATTTATGGGTGTCTTATCCTACTGAAAAACATTGTAAATATTTTAAAAAATACCCTACTTCTGAGTATGGATGATAGAATAAGAGGGTGTGTGGTCACCCACTATTTTAGTAATCCACGATTTGTTCATACAGTGAATAAATGTGTCCTTCATACCCAGTTAAATAGGGGTAATCATGATGGATTTTTCCTAAACTGGATAGTACCCAACACATATGTTGAATATTCCTCTATATGTTTTTTTTGAGACTCAAAGGGCTTATGTTCTTGGATTTAGATTCAAAAAAATTATTATGATTAGAAAAAGATACATGGCTTGGGTTTTTAGAAGTTATACCATACTATTGGAATAGATTTCTTACACTAGCTGAGACCCCAATAGTTTTCCCAGTTTCCTTTACATATTCCTAACCTTTAGAGAAAATAGTAATTTCACCCACCTAATAATTTAATTCATAGTTACCTGCTCTAGAATGGATAGAAAGAGCATCACAAGTGGATTGGATAGAGGTATTGCAATTTTCATTCTCTTCATACCGATTTTCTTGGTGATTTTAAATAATTTCCATTATATTTGTCGGTAGTTCCTCAAGGAGGTGTATATCCTTAGTTTATTAATCTTCTACTTGATCATCCCAATATGTAATCAAGATATTATTTAAATTCATAGATTTAATTGTTTTCATCACCCATTTTTCATTATTTTTCTTATAAGTTTCTAGTATATTAGTGATTGGGGCCTGTAATTTTTTTCAACTAAAACATCTTTTGTAATTATTTTAACAAAAAATGTAGTGTCATATATTCCATTAAAAAAATGTTTTAAAATCAAAAATGATATAGGACTATTATAACAATATATAAGAGATTTTTTGGGACCATATAAATCTCTTGTTAATGTAAAATCATGATTAGGAAAATGAGGTTTTTGTAATCTTCTGGTTTTTCAACAAAGTCATACTCAATGTTAAAACCTTTTTAGAATTCTCCCTTGTTATACATTTGGTATAATTTGAAATCGAAAGGTGTTTCATAGGTATTAAACATTATGATAGATTTAAGTATAGCAATAGGTAGAAGGTTTCCTCATGTTCAACTCTTTCTTCATGAATATATACTTATGAAAATTATCAAGAATAATTTCTAATTATGGCACATGACTCAACCTCATTATTTATAAAAACCCATTTAGTGATAATATTTATGTTGTCCTTGGGTCTTTCATCTAGTTACATGGTACTATTTATTTAAAACTAATTCAACTCTTATTATATTTTCATTACCCAGAATTAAACATTAATTTCTTCACTGATTTTCTTAGGTTTAATTTGTGATAATAATTTATTGTGTTCAATATATTTTAAAAGGGAAGATCTAGTTTAATTTACACTATCTTGGTCTCCTACAACTATATCCATGTAATGATATATATGATTCTAAATATCTCTAGGGATAGAAGTGTTTGAAAATTTATTTTAATCAATAGGTTAGGGTTCAGTGTGTTCTTCAGAAGTAGGATATTTTTCTATAGGTTTCAAAAAAATTCACTAGGTTTATTATTGATATATAAGTTGGAAATATCATCTGAACAATTTTATAAATAGGTCTTAGGATTTTGTGAAACTATTTCATAAAATTTTAAATATAAATATTGATTTACAATATTGTCCCTTTTATTAAATAACATATATGATTTAATCAAAATAGAATATTTGAGAAAAAATCCCTCATATCTCAGGGATCCAAATTTTTAAAATTATATTTTATATTTAATATAATTAATTTACAACCAAAAAAACTAAATTAAATAATTTTTGGTTTTCTACCATTCCATATTTCATATGGGTTTTTCATTAAAATAGGTCTAATAAGAACGCCATTAATAAAATAGAAAGTTGAATTCACTATTTCTAGAAAAATGTAAATCAGTAACTCATACACAAAATTCATGGTTTGAGAAATCTTTTGAAGGGTTCTATTTCTTCTTTCTGATACACCATTCTATTTTGGGGTCCAAAGAGTGGAAAATTTATGATTATAGTGATGTTGTCAGTACAATGATTCAAAATATTAATTTTCAAACTCACGACCATGATCACCTCTTAAGGTATTTATTTTAAGTCTACTAATATTTAATATAGATATATTATATTAAGAAAAATAGAAAAGAGTGTCACATTTATGAGCATGTAAAAGTAATTTTATATATTGAATAATCATCTAATATAACATAAGAATAAGGTATTACGAATAAAATATACTCTATATAAGGTCTAAATAACTCCATCTGAACTAACTCTACTGGTTGATAAGTCAAGACTTCTTTCTTTGATTTGAAAGTGATTTTTTTTCCATTTTCAATTTTCAAGGTATTATAACATTTTCTGTAGGTAATTCTTGTTTAAGAGTATATTTGAATAAAAAATTCATAGTTTTCTTTATAAGAGAGTGTATGATTAAATGAGAAAATATTCTATAATAAATAAAATATTCCTTATGAAATAAATATAATTATGAGACATTCTAAAAATATAATAAATTCAAAACAACAATATAAACATTATCATTTCATATACTAGTAAAAAACAATGTGTGTTCAGAATAAAAAACATTCCATGAATTTTTTTCATACGTAACATGATAAAAATAGTAATACAATTTTGAAAAGATAATAAGGTTAAATTTTTTTCCATCTATAAATAAAACTTTTGAAATTAAACTTTTTCTAGAGTTACCAATTTGACTGGGATCAATAATTTTTCCTTTAGTGTTGTCACAAAAAGTTACATGTCTACCATTAAATTTGATTATGTTTTTGAAGCTCACATATTTCCAAGTCATATCTCTAGAATATCCATATACCATATACCAAAAGTACTTACTATAAATTTTTAGGTAGGTTCACTATAACAAAGTATTAATCTATAAATTATTTGGTACCATATTTTCTTGGGTCTATAGATATTATTAATAGGAGATATATGAATACATAATTTTTTATCTGGTTTCCATTATATAGACATTCAACATTCAAAAATGAAATAATTATTAGATCAAATAGAATAGGAATTATTAAAAGAACAAGCTAAACTAGATCTAGGAATAATCTCTTCCTACAGATTTTTCTATAACTAGGTTAGTAGCCGATTCATGTAGTATACATAGGATTAGTTTATTTACCAAGAATATGAGTTATAGTAATTATTATATTAGAAAATCATTGTAGATATTTCATCAATTTTTCATTAGACAGCTTACATTCAATATTTTATTTTTGAAATTGATCATTTTTATAATCTTTAATAGAAAACATAGTTTTAATGATATAAGATAAATCATGTTGTTTCATTAAACTTTTATATTTATCCATTAGTTAATTAAATGTTTCTTCAATAATATTCAAATATTCAAATATGTCCTAACTGTATATTTTTTCATAATCATTTTCATTATTATAATGGTTTAAAATATGACTACGGATGTAGTAAACATATTTTATACCGTATATATTTTTCAGGAAACACATATAGGGTTTATTATCTATTTCATAGTTATAGTTTCTTGAACTTCCTTCAGAGCTGCTTCAAGTATCTTTCATTGCCTTTTTATACTATTTTTATTTTTCCTCATACATTTTCATACATTTTATCTTAGGTAAGTCTACTTTAATGGGCCCTTTTTTCTTACACTCGTAATAAGTTATTTCATAAGTAGAGTCAACATTTTCCATTATTTCCTCCAAGTTCATTTAATGTTATTATTTTCTATGTAATTTAAATTTTCTAAGAACTTATTATGCTTGAAAAAATAATTAAACTATCTTGTTAAGTGATACATCTATCCATCACTATCTGAAGGTGATTCTTCTTCACTTAAATTTTCAACTTTGATTTTATATTTAAGCATTAACTCAGAAAAATTGAAGGCTGCTAACATGATATTTAGTTAATCGAATTCCTTTTTCTCACATGTAATTATTCTTTACACATCAAGATCATCCTAATGATATCCTTAAATGGTAGTATATCTATGTCTCTATATTCTCTAATGGATGAATTTTATCTTCTCCACTATTTCTATAAGATGATGAGAAGTTTCATAACTTGTTCTTTATCTGCAATTTGTTTTCCTTGTGAATAAATAATATTAACAATATCATTGAACCATATATTAATATTAGAAATGGACTCATTAAGATTAAACATAAGAGTTCCATATTTGACAGTGTATATATTTAAACATATTTATTTAATATTTTATGTTCCATCATAAAAAAGAGGTGGTGTATCAGAAATTTAAAATACATTAGCCTTGGAAGATATTATATTCAATATTCCTTCGCTTAAGGAAAAATTCAAAGGCTTCATATATTTAAAATTACATTCATATTATTCTTAAGTGGATTCAATTTATAAAGCTCTAGTATCTTTACTTTTCATATATATCATTAATAACAATCTAGATATCAAAGACCAAACTTTCTAAATGAATTTTCGTCTGTATTTTCTATTGAGCAAAATGTGTTCCATTAAAATAACGAGTATTATTAGTAGTAGTTCCTTGTTTCCTATTATTATCATTAAATAATGAAAAATATCATAAAATTATGATATTTATAATTGACATGATCATAGTCAAAATAATTTTTAAATTTCTCTGATACAAAATGTTCGTCCTTGTGGACAACTCAATACAAGGTATAATTGAGTTTCTAAGAGGGCCAACACCATTATTCCTCAGGTTGGGAGTATCAGTATTTGGATAATCCATTGTCTATATAATTAGTTAGATATATAGTTTACATTATATAAATTCATTAATAAAAAAATAATATTGTGAGGTAAGAAAATATATATTAACAACAAATTTATCCTGATTATTGGACTCTTTTAGTTTCTTTAAAGGTTTAAGGGATTTAACACATCTATCGAGTATCTAAATCCACTTTTTGTGATCCCATTTGACATATAAGATCCCATATAGATTGGGAACACTGTGAAATGATTGTATTTTATTAATGAAATTTCCATCCTCAATTATATTGACATTTAACCCTAAAGTAATTTTACTTGATAATAGAAAAATTGAAAACATTTTATTTATAGGATATGAGGAAAAAAATTCTTTTACTACCTAAAATTCCATTAATAAAAGTTTTTTCTTGTACTCTACCTTACTAAAATACACTTTCATGAATACCAATTCTTTAATTTTAACATTAATATTGTTACCAACACATTTTCATTGAAAAATAAATACTTGGAATATTGTATAATCCAATTCCTATATCTATTTTAGGATTCCAATGTATAACATATTTTAATAAATTGTATTTTTATCCATGGTACTAGATATAGGCATCACTTACTCTAGATGATTAACCCATAATTTTTATGGTATTTCATTCACTATGTTCTATTATATAAAATTTATAACCATTAATTAAATTTTCATTATAAGAAAATACATGTACAGTTGGTCACTAGATAGCCATATAAGTCTTATAAAATTGAATTTAAATTTACATATGACTTTTTAAAAATATTGTCTCAAGATCATTCTATATACAATGATTATGTGTATTTTATATCCATATTCGATCCCTTGATGGATTTAAATTCTTAAAAATTACTTTGAGGGTTTCAATATATGGTGAAACCTTTAAAATACTATGTATAATGTAAAGGTGATCCTTCTCCCATTATGTGATAGTTATTGTTGAGAAATATATTTTGAAAATTACTTTACTCATGAGAAACCCATTGTGATGATATTTTGAGAGACTAAAATGATCGACATTGGACAAGTGGTTACTATAATGTCCTTCCGTGGATTCCACTCACCGGTTTTCAAAGATGGTGGGCCACAATACCACATGTGTGCCTCTCTGAATGATATATGTTATTGACTAGAAGCAAGGTCCTAGGGTGTTTTTGTGGGGATATTATTCACTCAAATATTATAGTAGTGTGTAGAATTATACATATGATAAGAAATAAAAAATAGATATAACCAATATATAGAAGTGGAAACATAATAAGTAATCATTCTAGAGAGATAAACTATAAGTGGAACCTGAACAAATATACGGTATACAATATGATGCTCGTGTTTATATAGCTATAAAAAAGTTATCATACTGGGGGGAAGGGAATAAAATAATATAAAAATGATGAAAAAATCTACCAAACATCTAAAAATTTCTATAACTACCATCTCGAGCATATGCTTCATCCTCTACACCCATGACCATCCTAGAAAATAATTTCAATCAAGAAATGGGATTTTTTTTCTTCTCTTTGTATATACATTCAAACATAAAGTATAATTAGCTAATAATGGTTCATGATCCTGGTGTGATATACAATATCAGTAGGTCAGTGCCCATGATGTCTAGGATAATCCATAACATGGATTATAAATTAAGTAGTGTATTGTAAATATTTTAATGAAAACCCCAAATAAATAACTGAATTCATTAGACTGGATTCCACTTGGACACCCGTCTAATCTACCTACTCTAGCCTAAGATTGTGATTCCAAACTGAAGGAACCTATAATGGTAATCTGAGATTTGTAAAGATCTAGGTGATATATTTTCCCCAATCTTATGCCTGGGCTTAGAGGAAATGTCCGAACATTTTCTAAAACCAAGGATCAAATATCTTTTGAAAACATTTCCATAATTTTTTTTAATTCAAAATATCACTTATAAAAATAGCAAGACACCCTGATCAATCCATGAAAATTTAGAGAGCCTTTCCATGTATCACTCAAGGGACTCATCATATGACTAATGTCTAGTATTCCATCAATGGTGACCCAAGAATGATGTCTCATGTTTTACTACAATCATTTTGTGATAAGTCAAGTACTATAAAACCTCTAAGTTTGCACCATGTATCGCACATAGGGGAGAAACCCTCTATTGTTTCATGGTCTATCCAACAATTACATTGATCCCATCTAAGCTATATCCACTAGGGACTCGGTGTCACTCTTCTAGAGGTAAAAATTGATATTGCATGGTGAGCCTGTCTCAAGAATAGCTGATCTCACAATGAGCGTGTTTACAAAATACTAATAAATTATAACTAAGGAATGAGAGTCTTTCCAAGTGGTCCTTAAGTTAGAATCCCCTATTTCACCTTCAGTGCTAAGGGAAATAGGTTGAGCAAGCAATGAAAATATATATAACATGACTAACAAGAGGGGCTATTTAATTTTAAAATATTTTATAAAATAATGGTTATATTAGCTAGGGAATTATCATTTAATGGATGATGTATAGCATAAAGTATAAGCCCCTAATAATTTTTCCAACTTATTTGTTTCAAAAAAATCATTAGGCATGATATAGGGAACTATCACATGGCTCATTCCCCAATTCAAACCAACATAACAATTTGTTGTGTTAAGTATGAAAAAACACTCTCAAGGGATGTTTATCCACCAATGTAAAGGGGAAAATATGTCCAAAGAGAAAAAATTCCCACTTTGATGGAATTTAACATGGAGATCAACCCAAGGGATTGATTCACAACTCACTCGGATCGCTAATGGATTGGTAAGGAATTTAATTAAATTTAATTAATAAATTCTGGGAAAACTTGAAAGGGACTGGCTCACAGAACCACAACACAATTTAAGGAAAGAAATTTATTTATTGGAATGATCTTATACCATCTTCCTTAGCCTCCTAGTTCTTCCCTTGTCCAACATAAACCATTTATTTGATCTAGATTAGAAGAAATTGATGAAATTGTTAAATTCCCTGAAAATGTGGAAAATGATCTGGAACCCTAATAGTACAATAGATAGAATGAATAACAAGAAATAGATTATATTTGATTCAATATCATACCTATATCTTCTCATTTGATCTTATGACAAATGAATCAGATTATATTTGTAGGATTTGTATAAAAACCTAGGAATATGGAGGAGATGGCTTTGTATATAGGGGAGGAGAGGGATCATTTGGATAAAAATGAAGGGAGGATATGAATTTTTTTTATATATTTTAATAGGATAAATTCTTTAATTTCACCCACTTTTATAATTACGCATGGTTTGGCCACATGGTTGGCCAAATCATGTGCAATCCATGTGCTATTCACTCCTTCAAAGGGTAACATCGCACGATTAGGAGCAAGGTTTTCATCACAATGTGAAAAATGTAAAAAAAATACTATCCCAAAGATTCATATGGGTTATAAATCCATATATAGTAGTTTTATTGGTTTCAAAAAAAATTTACGGCTGCCAACTTCCTATTTTTTACAACATCGCGGTATATTGAAATCGTGCGGGCTGGGTGGAATGATTTCCTCTAATTATGTGGTATTGTATATTCTTCCCATTTCAAGAATTGGGGATCTAAGTGAGCCCCAAAAACAAACAAATCCTCATTGAATGCAGTATGAATAATTCTAATGTATGTTTAAAGGAATTTAAAATGAAGAAAAATGATCCATACCATTGAAAAAATTAAATACATTACAACCTCCCCTCTTTAGGAAAACTCGTCCCCAAGAGTCCCTTCTGAGGGTAGCAAAACATTGTCTGACAATAGTATCATTCATTGGGAATGTACACCATCTTCCTTGTCTCAGGTCTCATCTTGTATGAATCCATACTTCCATAGTACCTGAACCATAGGAATTGAACTTCCTCGAGTACCCTTTATGCTCCAATCAACTATACATATTGAACTTTCCATGAAGGAAGCATCAGCTTCCATCTTAGTATCATTAGGTTCAAATGAATGAGGTGGGTCAGTATTTTACTATCAAACCTAAGATATGTGGATGAAGGCATTCATGGAATGATTCCTTTAAGTTAGAAACAACAAATATGCTACTGACCCAACTCTATCCACTATCTTGGGAGGCTCGACATATTGATTTTATAACTTTTCCTGTCTCTGGATTCATTTGTGGCCCAATCTAGGTAATACACGTAAAAAACATAATGTCACACCTCAAACTCTAAAGGTATTTAGTGATGATTTATATATGAATTATTACTATAATAAGTTGTAGCCATATGATTTTTAATCATCTAGAATTTCTATAAAGTCTCTTAAATGATATGAAGACACAGTAGATTCGCCTTACAAACCTCAAGCTTACATAGAGGTGAATATAATAGTCTACCAATGAGGTCCTCATATTGATCCATCAAAATTATTTCTTAAAAACTATTATTGTATGAAAACTAAACCAGAGGAATATGATTTTATCATGAGCCTCCAAAATCAAGGATACAGGCTTGTCAGATATCCTCCAACACTCAAATCATCTGCTCATAATTCCCATTGATCTGAGCGAGATAATTCATAATCAAGATAACTTATTAACCCAAGGAATATATCAACCCTTTCCAAAATTTTGATGAAAAATAGACATCTCATTCTAAAATCATAGAACGGGGTACACCATGAAGCCACACTATCTCCTGGATATGAAGCCACTCCAGTTCATCAATATAGAATGTTTCCTGAATCTGTAAAAAGTATGTGACCTTTGTTAGTCGGCCGATGATCACCCATACTTCATTTCTACCTCAAGGCGATCTTTGAAAGCTTTTCAATAAATCCTCAGTGACATCATTCCTTTTCTACTTAGGAATGGAGATAAGTTGTAGAAGTATAATAGGTCTCTAGTGCTCTACCTTCACCTACAAACAGGTGGAGCACCGTGTAACAAATATTTCTATCTATATATTCATACTTGGACACAAATACTAATGAAGTATACATCTATTCATCTTGATGTGAATAGAAAAAAATTCCCGAATAGAGACATGTTATTCCCTAATAAGTTATTCCCTTATTCTAGAAGGCACCCATACATGGCTAAAAAAGATTAGGGTTCCACTACCATCTATAACCCAACCATGTGTTCGGTTATCTCCTGTAACGCTATCCTGAAAAATAAGGCCCTCCGATTTAGACAACTCCTTCATCTAGACCCATTCCAGAAGGGAGGATGTCATTTCTAGAGCTTACATAATTAGTTACCCCTATTATTCCTAACCCTCCATGTTCATCTTCGAAAATAGATTCGTCATCTACCATTCAATACTGGATTCCATGATGGACTTTGTCTAAGTCTTCCTACTCAAGGAATCAGAAATGAAATTTCTATTTCCAGGTGTGTAAGGAAGTTCAAATTCAAAGTATTGCAAGTATTCTACCCACATTCGTTGCCCCAAATTTAGGTTTCACTATGTAGAGATGTACTTGAGACTTTTATGGTCTGTGAAAAAAATAAATTGCTCACCCGAGAAGTAGTTCCTACAACAGTGTAGATCAGGAACCACGACTAGTAGCTCGATGTCATATGTAGGGTAATTACGATCTTGAGGCCTCAACTAGAGGGACCCATAATCCATGATTTGATCACGTTGCATAAAAAATGAACCTTTCCTGATTCTAGATGCATCACTGTAAATGGTATAGCTTCTACCCAGCTTAGTTAAAATTAGAATCGGAGATGAAGTGAATCTTCCCTTTAATTCAAGAAAACTGACCTCACAAGCAATAAACCATTCTAATTTCAAACCCCTTTTGGGTAATCCAATTATAAATGCTTCCATGTGTGATAATTAATGGATGAATCACCTGTAATAACCATACTTCCCTAAGAAGCTACATATATTAAACCTGTTCTTAGGAAGATCCCAAGAAACCATGTTTCTCACGTGCTCTGGGTTAATTGATATTCATTATTCATATATAATATGACCTAGTAATTGAATCTTACTGATCCAAAAGTGGAATTTTCCAATCTTCTCATATAGGTGGTTCTCTCTCAGTGTACTCATCATTATCTCAATAGGATTTTCATAGTCATATCCGGTGCATGAGTACACTAAGATGTCATCTATGTAGACTTCCTCAAAAGATTCAAAATATAACTAGAAAAAAAATTAATTGAATACATGACAATTATCAGTGCATTCTTCAGACTGAACAACATATCCTGAAACTCATAGATGTCATACCTACATTTGAATGTTGTACATGGTAGGTTATGTTTCCACACATGAACCAAATGGTATCCTAGTCACTAATCGATATTGGAGAAAATAATATCTCGACATAGGTAGTCGAAGAGGTCATTCATATAAGGAAATGATTCAAGGAAATGGATACTCATTCCTCACTATGATCTAGTTTAAACGACGATAATCCATGAACACATTAAGGGTACTATCTACCTTTTTTGTGAAAAATAATAGTGAACCCCTTGGAGATGTGTTGGGTCGAATAAAACCATTATCCTATTGGTCTTCGAACTGCTTCTTAAGTAAATGGAGCTCTTTAGACGACATCCTATAAAGAGTAATTGACACAGGTTCTGCACCTAGAACTAGCCCTATAATGAACTTGATATATCACTTTGAAGGTAAGATAAAGAAACCATCTTGAAAGACTTCCTAAAAATTATCCACTATAGGATGGAATTCCTTGAGCTGAATCCCCTAATCTCTCATAAAGAGACTAGCCATTTGGGATATTACACCTCCCAACCTAGTACGCTTGAGTCCAGCTTGAATTTCCTTGAGATCTGATTATCCCTTATGGATATAAATATTTCCCTTGGGTGATGTGAAAGATAACCTTTAGTATTGGAAATCTATCTGGGCTCAATAAGGAAAAATCTCGTTCATACTAACAATTAATCCAAAGTCGTCCATCTTAAGGATGAAGAAATCCCATATGAAATGATAGCAATCTATTTCAATGGGGAACCCTTTTCACTAGAGTATACCATTGAATTGAACAACTAATAGCATTTCAAGGATCATAACTTCACTGGATTACTCTACCACTAAGACCAAATGTCCCGTAGTTTTAGTAGATAGAAAAGAGTGTGATGCACTTGTATCAAATAAGGCATATACTAGAGTAGGGGAAACCATAATAAAACCTATAATTGTATATGACCCTAGAAATTGCTCCTCTGGAATAGGATGCACTATATAAGTATATAATGAGTCATGCCCCAGAGATGATTCCTTACTAGCCTGAGCAGGTCTACTCTACTAAAGATGGAACTCATAATCCTAACTGCCTCAGCCATGGCCAACTCTTAGGCCTGAATGACTAATAGATAACCAGCTTCTTCCCTAATGAGGTGTCACTGATCCTACACCTGAAGGATGTTCTAGAACAAAACCCCATTTTCTTGGCATTAGAGGAAAAGATCAGTAGAAACGTTGAAGGTGATCAATCCAATACAAATCTTGACACTCGATCATGTTTCTTGTACACTGGGGATTCTGTGTCTTGGACTACCTCACTAGTGACAAACCAAAAGGATGTTAGTGTGTTTTATCTAGATGGTACTACCCCTACATGTAACCACTATGTATTTCTTCATTCCACTAGATAAACCACTACTTTTCTAGGAAGTGGAACTACATTGCATCATGTCGCATGATTCCCTAAAGTTCAGCTCAGTGATGAGGTCCTAGATTACTATTTGTTAAATTTTGGTCATCCAATAGACATTATCTTATGAGCAGAGAGAGTAAGAAATTTCATACCCAGTACACCTTGTAGTATTTAGATCATCATCAGTCAGGGTCAGTGCAAAACACAGAAATTCAGCTAAGTGAGTTCAGTATTCTATTAAGGAGAAGTCTCCATGCTCAAGGTTCATGAATTCCCAAATGTGAATAGTTATCATAGTATAAGGGATGAAATATTCAAAGAAGGAAATATGGGATTCCACCCAGACTGTCAGGACCCATACTTTAGGGAATGTGTCGTGACTACCCCATGCCCACCTCTAATAGACTAGGGGCTAGAGACTAGGGCCGAGTATGCATATCCCATAAAAGGGATGCATTATCCTATGTACCTGCACAAAACTCTAAACCAAAGTTGTTGGGATGTAAAAAAACATGGAAGTTATGCATGTAGACAACTAATAAAAACACAATCAGAGTGCAATAGAAAGTAACGTATAGGGGAGAAAACTGGGCCAGTATACAATCCCACCAAAAGAAAGACAGAACACAAGTAAAACCCCAAGTCCCTAAAGCTCATCTGCTGAGAACCCTACATAAAGGGTAGGTAAAGTTTAACTTCTTGAAGCCATGGGAGTACGCCTCATCTGTCTAATCTCACCGAGCACCAACCGATCTTGTCCCACCCAAGACTCTGTCAAAGCGTCAAATGTCTGTAAAATACATGACACGTATGGGAAAATACCATACAATGGTGAGTAAAACAATACTTAGTAGGGGATACAAAAAACCACAAAGTAAAATACCTCAAAGGAAACACCACCAAAAAGATACAGTCATCTAATCAGAAGTATATGATCAGACATATACTGATAACATCTAGATATGCTCGTTTCAGACACTAAGAATCATATGGTTCCAACATAATAGCCAGCAACAGGATTCTCATTGTAGATTTGAAAGGAAACACATAAAATTTGGAGAAACATGCTACACAATCTCATCCATCTGATATGGAACCCTTCTAAGAGGTAAACTCTATGGGGAATAACTCTACCATTCCTAATGGTATGTACAAGAGAACGCGCTCTATCAGGAACATCCTACTAGGTCCAGGTCTAGTTCCCAACACTGGAGGTTCAATGATCATTGTCTTCCACCCAACACAAGACTAATGAATCCCAAATGGAGAGTCCTGCCCCCACCACTATACACAGAAGAGGGAGACATACTTCTAACCATCTCTTGAAACCATCCACACTCCTATAATAAGTGTCCCACAACACAGTCCATCGAGGGAGCACACGCTTCTATCTAGAAAATGTTCTCATCAAGTGGATGGGTCCATACCTCAAAACTGTGTCTGATGGCTGAGGGTACTCTAACTCTAATCAAGGACCCACACCCTACCCATTAGGGGACTACTAATCTATGACTAGAGGACTCGGGCCCTAGTACGACAGGGGATTACCAACTCCATTATTTCATGTGTGGAGGACCAGTGCCCTCGTACAACAGGGGAGTACCGACTCATTTAGTACATGTGTGGAGGGCATGTTCCCATGTAAGAAAGGGGAGTACCGACTCCTATCATTGAGGAACCGCACTCTATATAGTAGGGGAGTACCGAGTCTATTTGATCATGTGTGTAGGAACTGTTCCCTAAAATAGAAATGGAGTACCAAATCCTATCATAGAGGATCTTCACCCTACCCTGTAGGGGAGTATCGACTCTATATATATTAGATGTGGAGGACTCGCTCCATAGTCCTATAGGGGAGTACTGAATCCATAGATAGAGGACCTAATCCCTTTTCCCATAGGGGAGTACCTAATCTTCTTTCACAAACATCTTAGGGAACTCTTACCATAGTCCTTCAGGGGAGTGACACCCCAAGACTAAGCTACCCAAAAGCAGTGAACTCACTCCCCATGGCATAGGGGTTTCCAGCATTACGAAACACACTGATTCCTACTCAAGCATGATTGTATCAGAAAGAACTACAACTCAAACGATTATTCTATCTACCAAAATTCACAAAAACTCACATAATGTTTCTCAAAATGTATGTCTCATCCTAAGGGTCCCAACGTCGTAGATGGCTCATCAAACAGACACATTGTTTGAGAGTTACTTGAGTTTGAGAAAAAAGGGGTAATGTGGCCCATGGACTGACCATATCGGTCGACTATGGACAAGCTATCCTGGTTGTGTGGTAGGTCCAACGATGGTGGATCCTGGTGGAATACCATGATCGACTGTGGCCTAATCTGGCTGCCTAGGTCCAAATCGACCCATCAGGTCTGACCCGACCCATCCTGGCTGGGCTCGGACCAGCGTCTCCTGTATGGCTCACTCTGAGCATGCTGGATCATTCTCCCTGAATGTGGTAGGTTGCTAAGTCCACTCTATGCAACATAGCACATGGCGCACTGCCACCTCGTCCATCATGTCCTCTCTTGAATATCAGAAATCCCTCACACTATCTGTTTTCCATGTTCCACTGGCTTGAAGAGGTGTTGTTGCATCGTTGACTTGCTATATCGTGGCCCTCCCTAGCGGCATCCCACCGACACCACCCACGTCAGAGCTTCCACAGGTTCCTTCTATCGACGTCGGCACTTCCATCAGTGTGTATTTTAGTGGGACACCGGATGTTCTTCAGTGGACTGTTCTATGATCTATAAGATGTTCTGGAAACCTTGGGTTGCATTCTTCATTGTCTAGGGTTCAAATCCACGTTGTGACACCTTTTTGGTGAAAATCAATTCACATTTAACATCTCCTACCCCACATCGATCTAATTTCAACTGTCATCATCGCAACTCCATCATGCCTTTTTTATGGATCACTGATGTCGGATCATTGCACCAAGAACAGTTGTGCATCAATTGACCATTCTTTAATCCATGAAGAATATGTAGAACATTCTTCAAAGGGAAGGAGGAATCCAAACAAAAAATAAAGAAAAGAACCTCCTCAATTGTTTTTCATGTAATTAATAATCTCTTGTTACAAAGGGTTTATAAAAACAATGAACAGAAATTTATTTCCCCAAACCATCGTGCAATCAAGATACACCCACAAGAATGATCAAACCGCGGGTCAACATGTTCATGGGTTGATCTATTTTCGTCATCTAAAACTGAGAAATGGGAAGAACATAATCAAATAACAACCCCTACCTAGAATTGGATATATCCCTGAAAAATAAGATATTTATGCTCGTCATTCATCGATCAGTAGACGATTAATCCTAACTATGATTATTGATATGCCATCTCGTCATTGATCGTCATTCGAAAATGAGAGGGTTTTCCACCTTTTTTATTCTCCATAGCTCCCGTAGAATTTCTCCTGGATTTTCAATCTAATCTCATACCCCTTCCAATACATTAAATGAAGAAATATGTTTCAGCATTTCCATGTTGTTATATTTAAAAAAGGAAACTGGATTCCCTATCGTATCATTGTAGTGTCACTGCATCGTTGTGAAACATACAGAAAAAATATTTTTATTAAATATTTTAATGGCATTCATGCCCAAAAAATATCTTTCACTATTGACGCATGTCATTCATGGTTAAGAACCACCTAAAGATATCACATCCCCATGATCTGAACTATATTCTCTAATTTCCAATTTGAGTTACCATTTATGAGTTATAGGATTTGAAAATAAAATAATTTAATTAGTTTATTTATAGTCACATCATAAAACTACTTTCCAAAGTTAGCCCAATCCAGCCAATATTAGGATCTACCTAAGGAAAGCATGAACTCACATGTTGAATGGTGGTCTTGGATTTTCAATCTGAATTATTGTTCATGAGTTATAAGGATTTTAAAATAAAATAACTTTATTTAATAGTTTTATTTACAACAAAAAAATTCATTCCACTATTGGCATGCGTCAGCCAATGATAGGCACTACCTTAGGAAATAACATTGTCATGAGCACAATGTTGGTCTCAGATTTTCAATCTGAGTCACTGATCGTGAGTTAGAAGGATTTGAAAAATAAAATTATTTTATTTTATTATATTATTAACGATTATGTCATTTTTGGGTTCTTTGACTGGAGACCCACGTCGATTAAACATTAGTCATTAATAGGGTAAACCCACTACTTTAAAAGAAATGGTTCCCTTAGATTTCTTACATGGGAACCCATTTCAGAGTTATTCCACTTTTTCAGGAAAACCGCTCATGCATGCTATTTAAAACAACAGATTTTTCAACAGACCATTCCAGGAACAACGGGCCTCAAAATCGCATATAGTCATAGTCCATGGTCTGGAAATAATCCCATATAATTAAAAAGATCATTGAATTCTGGTACATTACATTACCCCCACCTTAAGGGATTTAAATCCTCATAAGCCAAAATAAGGGCTAAAAGGAGGGTATGAGCACGAACCTGAGATTCCCGCTCCTATGTGTTATCCATAAGATCCCTATGATGCCTCCAAACAGGAATCAACGTAAGAGATCTTTCATGAAGGATCCCTTTATTTAAAATTCCAATTCAAGAGTCTACTAGGAACTGCCTAGGTTCCCCTTTAACTGACCAAGGAACCTTGTTCCATTACAGCAGATACACCCTCCCCTTTTTCCTAAAAAACCAATATGGGCGTTATCTATATTAGTCCATACCAAGAATGATGTCTTGAGGCCCTAAAACTATGATTAATAGAACAGAACCACAACTATCACCTCCAAGAGTCGGGTCACACTATTAGTTATAGTGTGTGATTATCAGGTCTCCTCTAGAAATATTATCTGAGCATGAGGTTCAAGTATGCAGTTTGACTAGATCCTCTAAGTCAAAAAACCTCAAAGTAGAAGAAATACTACTAACAAATGTGCCCACTAATATAAAAATAAAATAAAATACACAGTTCATACCTTGAATCTCTCCTACAGTCTCTGGGACATAATCCATGACTGAATGTAGTTTTCATCACCCATGTCCATAGGCTCCCTAAGCCCAGTGTGGACCACTTGTTGCTCTTCCAAATCCTCTGCCTCACCCACCATCCTACAGAACTCATTCCTCCTATTTTTGAATATTCCAAGGAGGCTCATAAGTTGCCTCCCTCTTAGTGTCATGACAGGTCAAAGAATCTCTAGAGAGATTCCATTGGCCATCGTAAGTAGAACAATACCTCTCCTCTAGCTAATATATTCCTTGGTGATGCTCCTACATCACAGTCCTATGCATCTATGTTCGGGCATGCATATGACTCCTATTCCATGATCCCATCATCTATCATCTGCTCGCTTCTATAGATGCCTCTGCCTCATATCCTCCGTTGTAGGTATCATCCAACTGATCTTTATCCAGAAAACTCTCCACCACTAGGGCTCACTACAACACCCCAATATAGGTGAGAATATTCAGAAAAACCACTGACATCTTGATATCTCTATATAAGACCTACTCGAAGGTTTGAGCTCTGAAAAACTGGTCTCGCACCATGTCCAGGGAGTACTGCGACAAGTGGATGAACCTTGATGAAAACTCTTCCATTATCATACTTCCCTGTTGAAGATGTAGAAGCTCCTAGATACACACTAACCTCAGCGTGGATAGGAAAAAATATTCCCTGAAGGTTCATTCAAAATCCTCTCAAGTGAGTGCCACCTCATCATTTGACTATATCACCATGCTCTACCAGCGCCTCATTGAGCCCTGATGAAGGCTCATGTCTAGGACCACCATCTAATCGGGATGTGTCACCACTAAGTAAAAAACTAAAGTGACTACCTCAATCAAGTCATCTACTGCCTGGGGGTTTGGATCACCCTAGTATCACAAAGGTCGTTGCCTCTAGAACTCTTCTAGTGCACTCTTCTGACGGTAATCCTTGGACCAATCTACCAGTAAAACATGCTGCTCTATGTGTGGTGGAACCATCGGAAGAACACATGGAGGTAAAGCCTCGGAACCAGTTCCATGTATAGAAGCCTCCTCATGGGGCATATATTCATCACGATCATGCTGTAGAATCCTATCTGGATGAATTCATGGAGGAATCCTGAAATGGATCTAGATGAACTATGGTTACTAGAGTATATCTGGAGAGATGACTCAAGAAAGACAAGGAAAACACAAACCATTCATATATGATGAATGTACCATTTATTTCATGGTGACCAATGTCCTAATTTACCAAGTCAAAAAGCAGGTTATTAGAGTCTTATTGAATAGATACATCGGCCACCAAACCAACATTAGAACTTCTTAACTGAGATTTGAATTCAATACATCTTAAAATTTCTTCTATGCAACCCAAACCAAGATCATGACACTACAGTCATAAGGTAGAACCAATCGCTCAGATACCACTCTGTCATGACCCATACCTCGGGTCTTATGTCGTGACTACCCCATACTCATATCCAATAGCCCAAGGGAAGGAAAAATGAACCTAATATGAATATCCCACAAATGGAACACATTATCCTATGTAATTTCACAGATACACACAACTCAAAACCAAAGATGCTGGGAAGTAAAAAATCCAAAGAAGTTATGCATGCAGGCCACAAAGTAAAATACAACTAAAGTGTAATTGAATGTAAAGTAGGGGGTGGAAAACAGGGCTAGTATACATGCCCACCAATAGAAAGACACAACACAAGTAAACCCCAAATTCCCTAAAACCCATCTACTGTGAACCCTACCTAAAGGGTAGGTGAAGGGTAGCTGCCTGTAGATGTGGGATTACACCTAATCTGTTTGATCTCACTGAGCACCACCTAGTCTTGGACTTCCTCGGACTCCATCAAAGCATCAAATTTCTACAAAAGATATGACACATGCAGGAAATACCCATGTAGGGGTGTGTAAAACAATACTCAGTAGGGGACACCAAAAACCACAAACTAAAATACCACAAAGGAAACACCACTAAGAAGATACAATCAGCTCAACACAAGTATATTCTCATACATATAACAATAATATCTAGATATTATTATTTTAGATACAAATAATCTTAATATTCCATCCTCGTAGACAGCAAAAGGATTTTCATCATAGGTTCGAAAAGAAACACATAAAACTAGGAGAAACACGGTCCATGAGCTCAGCCATATGAGATAGAACCCGTCAGAGATTTACACTCTGTCGTGAACAACTATACCCTTCCTATTGTTACATCTAAGAGAATGTGCTTAATTGGGAACATCCTACTAGGTCTTTCTTCAGTGCCCAGAACTGGAGGTTCATCCATCATTGTCTTGTGCCCAACGTAATACTAAGGAAACCCAAGTGGGGAGGCCCACCCTCACCACTGTGCCCAAATGTGGGATTCCTTCTCCTAAACATATCATGAAACCTCTATCGCTCCTATAAGGAGTGGAACACACCGCTTCTTATCAAAGGAGTAATACCTCTTATCTAAGAAAAATTATCATCATGTGTATGGGACCACTCCACGAAACTGTTTCTCACGAATGAGGGAGCTCCAACTCCAATCGAGGACCCACACCCTACTCGGTAAGAGTGTACAACTCCATGACTAGAGGACCCATGCCCTGGTATGATAGGGGAGAAATGAATCTATCAGTTCATGTGTGGAGGACCCATGCCCTATTACGACAGGATAGTATCTACTCTATCAGTACATGTATGGAGGGCTCACGCCCATGTTCGACAGGGGAGTACTGAATCCTATCATAGAGGACTTGAACCCTACTCGGTAGGGGAGTTCCAACTCTATTTGATCATGTGTGGGAGACCCACACCCAAAAATATTAGGTGAGTACCAAATCATATCACATAGGACCTACACCTTACCTCGTAGTGGAGTACCAACTCTATGTAAATTAGATTTGTAAGACCCTCACCTTAGTTCTAGAGGGGAGTACCGAATCCACTGATAGAGGACCCTCTCTCTAGTGCCATAGGGGAGTACCTACTATACCTTCACAAAAAACATTGAGAACCCGAACCCTAGTTCTTTAGGGGAGTGACACCCTCAGAGGAATCTACCAAGTTGAATTGAACCCGCTCTCAATGATGTGGGGGTTTATACCATTATGAAACATGCCAATTTCGTCTCAAGCGTGCTTGTACCGGAAGGACCTAGTTCAAAAGCCATTATATTATGTTACAAAATTAACCAAAACTCACCTAAAGTATCTTAAAATGATTGTCTCATCACAAGGGTCCCAGCGCCTTAGATGGATCATCAAACGGATGCTTCGTTTGATAGTTACAGGAATTTGAGGAAAAATGGGGGGCAGTGGCATGTGGATAGACCATGGAGATTGACCGCCCCGCAGCAGCTCCAGCTACTGCAGTAGTTGACCGTGGCCGAGTTTCCATGGTCTTAAGACATCTCCATCAATCGTGGCTCATGGTAGACCACCACAGTCGTCTGTGGCACAGTCTGACTACCACGGTCCGACCTGACCGGCTAGGTCTGACCCTACCCACTAGGCTCGTCTCGGCTAGGCTTGGCCCAACCTCTCCAACCTATAACACTCTAATCGGTCAAGCATATTTTCCCCAAACATGGTGGTTATCCACATCCACTCTGCTCCAAGTGGTGCATGGGGTGTCTCCACCACATCTAGTCATTCTGGTCATGCGGACTGGAAATCTTGCACACCTCATGCCACTGGCTCGACTTAGCGATGCCACATTGTCGGCCCACCCTGGCTGCAGCCCCCTTACACCACCGGTGGCTGAGCCACCATGGGTTCTTCTAGCCACTGCCAGTGTGTTGTTCCGCGAGCCCTTGAAAATTCTCTGTAGACCGTTATTTGATCAATAAGTTGTTCCGGAATCCATAGGCTACGTTCTTCATCGCTTGGGGTTCAAATACTTAGTGCCACACCTTTCTGGTGAGAATCCGTTCACATGTAATATCTCTTGCACCGCCTCGATCCAATTTTCACTATCTATACCGCACCTCCATCATGTAATTTATATTCCAGATCCATGTTGTCAGATCTTTGCACCAAGAACCATTTCACAACAATTGACCATTCTTCAATCCACAATGAAAGTGAAGAACATCTGTCAAAGGGAAGAGGGAAACCCAATAACAAATCAAGGAATGAACATCTGCCATCATTCATCATGGTGTTAATCTTCTCCCATTAGAAGGGTTTAGCAGGACAATTAAATTGAAATTCATATCCCCAAATCATCTTGTAGTCAAGAACCTCCCGTAAGAATGATCAAAACGCGGGTCAACCTGTTCATGGGTTGATATGCATCTGTCATCTAACACCATGAACAAGAAAGTATGGAATCAAATAACCACCCACGCCTGGAATAATATCGATCGCTAACAAAGAAGGGGTCAATGCTCAACATTCATTGATCCATCGATGCCTGATACAATCTCCAATCGTCGATCTGAATTCTCATCATTGTTCCTCGTTCTCCAATGAGAGGTTTCACCAACACTTTTATTCTCCAAATATCCTAAAGAATTTCTTCAGTATTTTCAATCTAGTCTAATACCCCTACAGAACCATTAAGTGAAGAAAAGTGTTTCAATGTTGCTTCATAGTTTTTTTTATTAAAGGAAATGGGTTTCCCTATTGTGGCATTTCGGCATCACCGCGTCTCTATGAAACGTTAAGAAAAGATATTTTTCTTAAATATTTTAATAACATTCACATACTAAAACTAACTTTTAGCCTTGACCTATGATAGTCAAGGTTAGGACCCAGCTGAGGAAAGCACACCCTCCCGAGCTCAACGGTACTCTTTTATTTCCAATCTGAGTTATTATTTATGATTTATAAGATTGGAAAATAAAATAAAAAAAATTATTTTATTTAAAATCAAATCCCAAAAAGTACATTCCACAATTATCTCGCGCCAACCAATCTTAGGTTACAGCTTATAAAATAATTCCCTAATAATGTCAATGGTGGTCTCAGATTTACAATTTATTATTGAATCTGAGTTTTAAGGATTTGAAAATAAAATAAATAAATTTAATTATTTTTTTATAGCAAAAAACTACTTTCCACTTTTGGCCCGCGCCGGCCAATGTTAGGATTTGACTAAGGGGATAGGACCTTCACGAGCTCAACAGCGGTCTAAAATTTTATTTATATTCCACCATTCATGAGTTATAAGGATTTTAAGAATAAAATAATTTTATTTATGGTTATTCCATTTTCGGGTTCTCTCACTTGATTCCCACGCCGACTAAACTTAACAAAAGCCTAGGGTAAACCCATTGATCTAAATACAACAGTGAACTTTTATTTCTGATATGGGAATCCTTTTGAGAGTTTTTCCACTTTTTCAAGAAAACTACTCACCCAAGCTATTTAAAATATAACAATTTTTGATGGACCATTCCAGGCACACCGGGTCTCAGAATCGCACATTATCTCAGCACCTAGTCTCAAAATAATCCCTTATAATTAGAAAAACATTGAATTGTGGAAAATTAAATAGAACACACCCTGATGTTGATTGTCCTGATTCAGAACATTCCACCAATGCTTGGTCGAAACACAAACATGTAGCTCACAATCATGACTCTCTACTCAAGAGGTGTCTCAATTTTCATGATGATTAACACTATATCCTCCATCTAAGAATCAGAA
Source organism: Viscum album (assembly GCA_963277665.1). Taxonomy (NCBI): domain Eukaryota; kingdom Viridiplantae; phylum Streptophyta; class Magnoliopsida; order Santalales; family Viscaceae; genus Viscum; species Viscum album. The sequence continues at coordinate 513,566,471 of OY728136.1, read as the reverse complement.
GCCTGAGGCCCAATGTCTTCTATGAGAGTGTAAGGATACTACTACTAGAACTACCGGGTCAGCTCTACCATGCTAGGGGAAAGTATATGAGAACCTAGAATAGATTGCATAAACTAGAATAATCTATCACGAAACAAGATTTCAGCACCCAGTAGAGGATCTTGAGGAGGTTAATTTGGTAGAAGTATAGGTGTTATCACATATGTCAAAGGGACCACCACCTCTAGAGTATTCTCATTGTCACTTTCTTGGTGCACAACATGTGGTCGTTGCGGTATCGTTGCTCTAAAAATGCCAAGTACATTCCTCAGATAGGATTTATAACAGATAGGGAAATTAGTAAGGAGGGATAAGTACAAACCTTCCTTTGATAATGATACAACCTTGTTTCAGCTCAAAGGGTCGGGTCTAGGTGATTAGAAAGAACCATTCTAACACATAAGAGACACGTCCTACATCCCACTACTAGGTTGAGTTAGGTTCAAGGTCTCGTATAAGGGAAAATATCATTATAAGTATTATATTCATTTTAATACATTTAGATATTTAAATTTCATTTAAGTGGTTGAATTAAATTAATTTCCATCTCCAATTTATAAGGGATTATATAACTTATAAATTGGATGGTGGTTTCCATTTAACTTTTACAACCTCAAGTTCCAGCCCATGCTACCAGTGGTCCATGGCTCAACATGCCACAATTCCATACTTATGGAGTCTACTTTAACCTATGTAGGACAACATGATTATGTTAAGGAAGATAATTTAAGATAGAATTGTGTTTTCCCATCCCTGTAAGAATAATTTTCATATCTCAATAAAAAATACCAAGAAACACCAAAATATAATAAAAGGCACAATAATAATCACATGAAAATCTGGAAATTCATGCAAGAATGTAGATATGGAATTGAATAATGCAAGGAATTTTAAGTCCTATCATGCCTAGTATGATGCATGCTTTTAGTGGGCCCTAATATCATAGATCCAAGGCTATATAATCCAAACAAATAATATCAATATTAATAAAAACACAATGAAAGTGTGTCACCCAATGATGAAATTTAGTGAAATGACAACAACTGAAATAAATAATATCATATACCCATCCCATATAATTTGGGTTTTCCCTATACGTGGGTTTTATACTCCTAGTCATAGTCCCATAATAAAATTTAAATGTATAAATATTCTTTTCTAAAACCCAACAGTGTGAAAAAATGAAACTCGCTCTGGTACCAAATTATAATGTCCTCCATGAATGATTCTCACTATTTCTAGGAGATAGTTGTCCAAAAGACCTCAATGGTGCCTTCCAAAATTCCAGAGTCTGTCAACCAGCAGCAAGGGCCTACGGTGTTTTTGGTGGAAGACTATGAAAACATAGATTAGAGTATTATGAAATAGTATATGTATGATGAGAAATAATGGAAACAAATATAACCAATACACACCAAAAGATACCAAATATTTAATCCTACTATAGATATAAAGAGAATGTTGAATTTAAATAATCATAATGTATACAATATGATTCTCGTGGTAATGTATCTATGCAAAATTATTCATTCTTGGAGGTAGGGGAATTAATAATTTATAACTTGCTAAAAATGTAAAAAAAGTATAAAAAATTCTATGACTATAATCCCAAGAATATGCTCGGTCCACTGCACCCAAATCCATACTATAAAATAATTATAATCAAGTATTGGGATGTATCTATTTCTTTTTTTCTATACCAGCAACTATGAAGTCTACTCGAGTACCAATGGTGAAGAAACAGGGTGTGAGATACAATCTCAGTAGGTTGGCACCTGCATTGTCTAAGAAAATCCATATTGTGCATTATTAAAAATCATTTTACAATAACTATTTAAATCAAAAATATAAATAAATAATTGAATTCATTAGACTGGGTTACACTTGGACACCCATCTAATCTACCTAATTTAGCTAAAGATGATGATTCTAAACTGAAGGAACCAACGATTGTAATTTGAGATATATAGGGATCCAGGTGATGGATAATCCCCAAGCATGTAATTAGGACTAGATGACATGTCCCTACATATTCTAAAAACAAGGATCAAATATATTTTGAAAATTATGATTCCCATTTTAATTCAATTCAAATATAATAAATTATCAAAATAGTGAGACACCATGAGCCCATCCCTAAAAATCTGGATAGATTTTAGAAGAATCACTCAAGGGTCTCATTATATGAATAATCTCGAGTAGTGCATCCATGGTGACCCAATAATGATGTCCCAAATATCACTACAAGAATTGTGTGGGTGAATGAACTACTAACAAGCCTATGAGTTTATACCTCATACCACATGTTGGGCCCAAGTCTCTATCATGGCATGGTATAACCAGTCATGCCAATATCCCCATAAAAGAGGTCTCCATTATGGAACTGGTGTCACTCATCTAGTGGAGAAAATAGATAAAGCATGAAGAGCCAATCTCTAGAATATCTAATGTCTCCCTATGCATGATTACAAAATACTTACATTTTCTAAGGAATGGTGGTCTATCCCAAGGACCCGTAAGGTGGAACCCCTTTTTTCACCATAGGTGCTAAGTTAAAGTAGTTGAACAAGAAATACATATATATATACATAACATGTCTTATTTGAGGGACTATTTAATTGGTTCAAGAATTTATAACATGAATTTTATATCGTCCAAGGCGTTCCCATTTACAGGACCATGTATAGAATAATGTATATGGCCCTTAATGTTTTCCCAACTCATTTAATTCATCCATTTCATTAGGTACGGTATACAGGATTTGCACAATAGTCATTCCCCAATTCAAACAACCTTAACAATTTGAGTTGTTTATTATGAACAAACACTCTCAAATGATGTTAATCCACCAATGGAAATAGGAAAATAAGAATAAAGTGAAAACCTACCCACTTGGATGGAATTTAAAATGGATATCATCCTAAGGGGTTGATTCTTCACTCTCTTGGGTCGTTAACTACTAGGTAAGGCATTCAATTTAATTTAATTGATAGATTAGGTGAGAAACTAGAATGATCTGTGTTGCGGCACCATGGCACAATTAATGAAAAGCAATGAAACAAAGGAAAATATCCTAATGAACCTATAATATCCATTTAAATATTTCTTTATCCAGTGTCGACCATTGATTTTAGCTATGTTGGAAGAAATCTATGAAACTATCAATTTCCCTAAAATGGAGAAAATGAGATTTCACTAAAATAGAGAAATAAATGTAATTAAGAACATGAAATAAATTTTACAGGATTTAAGATCTTACCTCTAAATTACCAATGGATCCAATAGTGAACGAATCAGAGTATGTTAGTAGAATTTGTATCAAAACCTAGGAAGGAGGATATGGAATTTTACATAAAGGAGGAGACAGATCTACTGGAGAAAAATAAAGGGTGGATTTGAATTGGTTTAAATCATTTATGAGGTGAGACGTTTTTATTTGAACCATTTTAATCATTTTGTACAGTTTATATGAAACATTGGACAAAATCTATGATATTCACTAATTAAAAGGGGAATATCACATGGTTGGCCACACATTTTTCTTTACTGTATGCAACCCATGAAAAACTCAGTATCCAAAAGCTTCATATGGTCTGCATAACCATGTGACTTGGGTCACCAGGTTTTAGAAAAATAATGTGGACCCCTATGGGGCCACTGTCTACAACCGTACGACATAGGGAAACCATATGGGTTGGGCTTTATGGTTTCTTTTAACCGTGCAGCCTCGTATTTTCTTTCCATTTTAGGGTTCTAGGATCCTAAAAGACTCGTAAATAATTGAATCATCCTTCACATAATTGGGCATAATTATATGGTATAATTATGTAATTTTAAAAAAATGGTCCATACCTTAAAAGAAAATCTCAGATGTTACAATCACTACTAAATTCAACATCTCCCTCAATGATATATCACTATATGGTAAAACATTCTGGACAAATTCTATTTTTGAAATACCCTTTCAAAATATACATTTACAATTTGATGGTGTAAATCTATCTATAATGTATGTGAAAATATAGTTAGATCTATCTAAGTAATTAAACCATCATATCAGATAACGATTAGTGGAAGGACATGTCTATTTAATTTAATATGATAACAATTCCATTTTCCATCAATGGAATATTCTTATTCTCTATAAATTCTCATTCATATAATTTTTAAATAATAGAAAAAAGTTGGCTAATGTATGTCATTAATTTTTTATGTAAAATTAAATGTAAAGTTATCATCATTAAATCTTACATTGAAACATAATAGGCATACGATTTTAGGCACATTAACATTAAATTAGTCATTGATGTGATATTCTTAATATTTGATGAATTCCCATATATACCTCTTATATAACTCATGTATTTTACTAAATGAAATATCTATTTTCTATAAAGTGTGTAATTATCTAGAGGATGAAAATTATTCCTTTCATCCTTTACTAGTTTCCACTCACCCATTATCCCCATGTAAATTATGTTTAATCTATACATAATTCCATCCTTTATTTATTAATGTTCCAATGAAACTATCACATACATTTTTCCTGTGTCTAAAAAATAAAAAAAAAATATCTAATGTACACAAAACTATAGTACATTAATTGAAAAAAATATTATCTCTTTTCCTAACCAGTTTTCAAAACATTTTTCAAAAATGGGTTACCAAAAATGGTGCCCATATTCATTACATTCTCAAATGGTTGATCTCCTGTTACTGGTGATGGTGTTGTGCATTATTTTTAATCACATCAAATGATGTCACCCAATATTAGTATTTATTTCATTAGGGTAAAAAAATATGTTCTAGAAACACCCTCTTTAATGAATGTTTCAATATAATTATGGGTGTACCTTCTTCATAAATGGGGAACCCCAGCATTCCATTAATTATATATCCTAAAAATATTCCATAAGCTAGATATTCATTTATATTCTCATATAACATGGATCTTAATTTTAAATATTAATTACTATAAGAATCATTTAATGTAACACTCAAACCCCACATTAATTTCATATCTTTGATCAATGGATCCAAATAAACATCAATGTCATTTCCAATTTGTTTTGGTCAGGATATAAGCAGAGACAATATAATTTATTTTCACTTTATTTCTAACCTGGTGGAAAGTTATAATTTACCAAAATATTTTTCTATGTACTATGAGTGCCATTTTATACACAAAAAGGATTCATTCAATCTATATATATTAAAAGATTGAGGTTCTCGACTTGTTTCCAAATTCTGAATAATCATGATTGATTTTCTTCCACTGAGGATAGTATTTTGAATGATAATGTTTCCCATCTTGAATTATTATATATATGTGCTGCATAAATTGATTTTTAGTATCGTCACTTCTATATAGGTTCCTAAAACTTGGAATGATTGGAAAGTAGAAAACAATATTCAAAGGAAATGATTCAACTTTCATTTAATGAGAAGAACCACACTTATAAAATTTTTTAACTGATTTATGGTCCATGAAAAACAATATACAGTCATTTAGACATGCATTTACTATTTTTGAGATCATACCAATTCAATATATAATTTATTTATCATCATATGTTTGAAAATGAAGCTGATTATCTTCATGTATCAAATCATCCTAGAGATCAAGTAGTTTATTTAACTTGGTTTCACTCCACCTATTTCCAGTTTTCGAATTCAATAGCTTCAGTATAGATACTAATATTGTATATTTAGTTCAACCAATATATAGTGATGTATTTTCACAACTCTTTCACAACTCAAATATATTTAGAAAATTAGGAAATTCAACTTCAATTTTCATTTAAATTTCCTAAAAATTATCATCATCATCATTTACACTTGAAATCATATCCTCAATATGATACATATCATTTTTCACACATTTATTCATATTAGATTATATATAAACCATATTGTTATCCTAGTCCCTAAAAACATTTAATTCTTCCCCATGTTTTGTAAAACATTTCTAAATCTAATATATTTCATAATAGATCAAGTGTTCTTCCAACTCCTCTATTCTAATTAGTCTTAAATAACAATAATGTAAACATGAAAAAAGGATTTGATTAGGGTCATGCGCTTGATCATTTACAAACGTGATTAATTATTTGAACCTATTCTCATACTCATTTTCACAAAATTGTAATCTATATATTTATTATTTGTAAGGTCCTAGCCCAATTGTCCACTAGAATGGTTGTTGGACTAGTGGGTCACATGGCCTCAATCTTGCCTCCTTATACACTAGAGGCTACTGACTATAAGTCATTGTCTAAAAATGTGATAATGGGTAGTCTATACACTCATGATTAGAGTATAATAGCGGAACATCAAAATGTAAATAATAGAAAACATTGGAAGCAGTAATAAATAAAATAATGAAAATTGTATTAATAATATAAACTTTATAACAAAATTGGCCAACACCAATATACACCAATTCATGCATGTCCTGAGAATCATACATAATATAAAATAGTTGACATAAAATATTTTACAAGATACAACACAATACAAAATAATGAAATAATAGATAATTAGACAGGGGTGAACTCCGTGATCACCCTGAGCTCCAGCTCACTCTTATGCTTCTAACTCCTAGGTGTAGGAAAAATAGAAAGATAAATGTTACATGGTTCTATGAACATGATATTTACTCGGGTTCCCCATCACAATGGAAGCCTGAGTAGAGTTTGATATATAAATCTGAGTAGGTTAGCACCCATGGTGTCTATATATAAAACCAATATGGAAATATAAAATAAGGCAGTATGAAGATATAAAGAATAATAACATAACTAAAATAAAGAACAACCATCCAGCTCAGGTTTCTAATGGATACCTTGAGTTTCCACATGCTTCATCTCATGGCTAAAAAAAGTGTATGAATAGTAATCATATGTATATTGTAATAATATATACATAGTATTGTTATATATTCAATCCACATATATGAACCAATACATGCAGACATAAGTGGCCTATACCTAGAATACTAGGTGTTGGATGGACCAGGGTGTAACTCAATCATCTATAACTACTCTAAATAATCCTGTAATCGTCAACATATGAAACATTATCTACAACTCATAATGATTAGGGGACATCATACTCATCACTTGAGATAGTGAGTGTGCCTTCATGTCAACACCTGATTAGTAGTGAGTGTGTCATCAAGAAAACACTCAGAAGGGACGTCGCAGATTATTCCCACCATCAACATAGTACCAATGGTGTTAGATATCATGAATCAACACCCAATATAAGGGATAATGATTCTTCCATGCTCAATAGAACCCTTACCATCATTCCACAACCTTTGTATAAGGTGTAACCATATGATGATAATAGGAATGAGGACTTACCTTTAATTATTAATATTTATCAAACCATTATAATCAAGGAAAAAACATTCCATTAATTACATTTAACACAATATGATACAATTTGTGTGGTCATGCAACCCTTTTATAATTCTAATTAAAACATTTCAATCATTCAAGAATGATAAAATCATGAGTAATCCATTCCATCTAATACATACCATCTAATTATATAAACCATGACAATTCAATTTACAATAATAAAAGATACATTTTGATGTTTTCATTCTCAATTGGGAATCTACCTACATAGTAAATCCCATTTTTAGATAAATCCATTCAATTTATAAAATGGTATAAGAACATAGAATGTTCTTTCATTCATTTAACATGTATAAATAAAAGAAGGTATAAATAATTTAGGAACATCAAGGGGCATTTACTATCATACCCCATAATAAGTACTATAATAAAGGCATATGGAATACACAATTCCATAAACCAATCATGATAAAAATAGAAAATATCCATTTTTTATTTTTGAAGATAACACACCTCATTCTAGTTGATTTATTATAAAAACAATAAATTATTTATGAACAATTCATTTTGCACAATTAAGAATAAAATATAATATTCACAGCTCAATTCAATTTAATGAACCACTTTTGAAACTATCAATAAATTCTAAAAAACTACATAAGGTTCATTATGGAATTTAGGAGGGGTCATTATCATAGAGGAAAATACCTATAAGGGGTAATTCCATTATTATTCCAATATGAATGCTTATAAGGCATTCCGAGCATTTAATCATTTAACAAATTAAAGGGAAGGTAAAGCTGGAGAACCAATGGGGTGTCCTCTATTGAGTTTTTCATCCTTAAAATATATAAAAACACTCAATTGGGGGAATACAAGGTGCATATATCAATTTAAATTCAAGAAACCAATTTTGAGGCAATGTGAATCAAAGGTCAGTGTGAAATGCAATGACTCTAATCATAAAATGATGAAAAAATTTAGTAAAAAATCAATAGACCACCTACCTTATTCGTTGGATGCTTCACTCTTCTAATATTAAGTTCTGATTCGGTCCAGTTTGGATGAAATCAGAGAAATAGACATTTGACCTGAAAATAGAGAAAATAACATTGCACCATGATAACTCAATCAAGATAAGATTAAATATAGAAATATTAAAAATTAATTGTGAGCTTACTAATACGGTTTCATAGACACCTACAACAATCAATTCCGGTGACGAAAAGAGGAGATATCCGGATTCTAAGGTTAGTCTTGGAGGAGACCCAAGGGTCCATAGCAGAGGGCCAACATGACTACCCGGAGGATAAGAAAGAAGGAAATGAGTTACAAAACTCATTAAAGAAAAAATGGTAAATTCAACCTCTAAAACTAGGAAACACAGTTTTCCTACTTGGTTTGGCCAAACTGTATGCCAACTGTGCAGCTCCTACAACATAGAAAACCAACCTCGCATGATTGTTCTACATGGGTTTTCCTAAATGTGTGATAAATAGTTCTTAAGTACCACCAAAGTGGCACTAACCATGCGGGATAAGAACAATATTTGTGAAAACTATGCACAACACATGTTCTTAATTATTTCTCCACTGGTGTAGGTTGCACAGTTTACTATTGGGGTTGCACAATTTTAGGTAAATCATGCACCACTATCAGTACACCATAAGTAATAAAAACTAATTTAGTAATAATATTTTATTAAAATATTATTCAATTAAAAAATCCATTAATTCTTAAAAAATAGATTTATTAATTGAATATTAACTAAAAATACTATTTTTTCGTTAAAAAATATTTACAATGTAACAATAATAAAATGAATGTATTTTCTCTATAGAAAAATAATGTACATAATCATAGTACTAGGGTCTCATTACATAACCCCGTATAACACCCCCATAATACCAATGGATAAGGTATGAAATGGTGACAGACTCTTGGGGTGGCTCGGATAACATCACATGGGTGGTAATCTCTATAAACTTTCACTTCTCACGTAGTTGGTTTTGTTAGAGCATAACGTGTTGAAGCTAGGCTTGGTATTGGTCAAGATAGAACCCCAATGAAGCCACCTCCTTTTCAAGCTCCGACAAATGGGCTTCATATGGGGAAAGTCTACTGGATGAGGCCATCGCTTCCTTTGTCTAAGTAAATTGGATTTTTTAAAGCCCTATATTTATATTAATCATGTGATCAGTGTTCAACAGATATATTAGCAATAGTAAAAATTATTAATGGAATTTTCAAATACAAAATCATAAAACCAATGAAGTACATATGTTATATAACCATTTTACATAATAATACATATTATTAGATCGAGAGATATTTTCTTTAATGAATTTTTGTGTCATTATAATCTTCCCCCATAATGAAATTTCGACCTCTAAATTTCCTTTTCCCACACAAAATAGTTGCGGGTAACTCTACTTCATCACTTCCTCTGATTCCTACATTGCTTCTTCAAACTCGTGGTTTCACCACAACACCTTGACCATGTGAATTGTCTTATTTTGTAGATATTTTTCTCTAAAATCTAATATCTCCACCAACTTCTCTTCATAGAAGAGTTCATTCTCCAATGGTTCCACATCAAGATTTAGTACATGCAATGGGTCAATTATGTACTTCCTCAGGAGTGATACATGGAATAGATCATGTACTTGAGATATTTTTGGTGGGAGTGCTAGTTGATAGGACACATAAAATGGCTCAAACAAAGTCTCATTAAGGTGTTTTCTACAATACTCGGATCTGTCAAATGGTTCCACCGAAATAGAGGCATTAGTCATGGCGGCACCGTAACAGTGGCACCGGTCACGACAGCACTGTAATGGGGGCACCGGTCATAGTCGCACACCAAAACTATGGCACCAATTTCAGTGTCCCATAGAATAGGTGTCACCATGATGGTGGCACCGTTGGAGTCACACCATCACATTCTCACACTGAAATGGTGGCACCACTGATGTGGCACCTTGATAGTGGCACCCCTTACGATGTCTCACCAAACAGTGTCCCAGCCTTTGTTTCTTTTTTCTTTCTACTCCCTCAATGTATCTTTTGATGTAAAAGTGTCTTAATACCCTTTCAAAGACATTAAAAGCCCATAAATGATATCTAAAATCTCCCAAGAGGCGGGTGACCCTTGACTTACCGAAACAAGTGTATTTTTCCTTGGTGTCACACCCATTTAGGTACTTTTCGGTTCTACCCATGTTACAATTTTTTCTCTTTTAATGGAAACCCTTTAACTCACAGCTATTATAGCCACATGCCTGATAGGAATTATTAAATAAAAATTAATTCTATCGTGTGTAACCATCCAATCACATGGTGAAACCATGATATAGATTTAAATCTGTTCAAAATTCATATCCTATAACTCCATGATCTCAACTTTTATAGCAAAGGATTATTTATACTTCTTGGATTGTCTCTTTTCCTTTCCTTGGTGCGTTTGGTGCCCCCTTCCGGAAGCTAGTGGTGTTCCTATGCTGGAACCTTTCCAACTAACTCTCGGAGTCCTTGGAGTTCCTCCCTGACAAGTCAAGCATCCCTAGTTCTTGGAGCGTGGAAAAAAACATCAATCATTGATCATCTAGGTAGGGTTATTTCCTTCGTCTCTCTTTAATGTCTATCATGCAGGGTGGGTACGATGATGTTCCTTAAAGGATGGATGAAACCAAACCTTAAAAAAGATAATAAATGGTTTCCAAAGAATTATGGGGTGTTTTTTATGATTATTTTGTAATATTTTATCTTTAGTTATATGTTGTGAATTTTCTTAGATTATGTCCACTAAAAATCGTGGTCGTTGGTGGTCATTTATTACACACTAATGAACCTCTGTTTTCTAGATAATTTTTTGACTGAATGGCTATAACATGGAAACTGTATAATCATGTAAACTCAGTTGATTAAATGGATTCCCAATTAATAAGAATCCTTGTATAGTCACCATGGTTAACCAAGTAGAAATAAGGAACTAAATGAATGTTGGGTGTAAAATATGAAAACTCCATTGCTCTGTTCTGGTGATGTGTATGGTTTTTCTACTTGATTCTTGTGAGGTGACATGGACGGGGATGGGATCCCCTATTGTGAAGTTGTTAGTTTTTGGATTTTGGGGTTGTTTGATTCTATATATTGGGGCTTTCTTTGGTTCTAGTACTCTGAGGGATCTCACAGATCCCTTTTGTTGTTGTGACTTTACAAGAGAACCGGGTGTGAATGCTTAATTTGCTGCTTAGTGGTTTTTCCTTCCAAGGCTTGTGGTTATGCCTATAAGTTGGCCAGTAGTGAAGAATTATTTAAATGGAATCACTTGAATATGAAAACAATAATGGGTTTAGTGGGGAATTGTTTTCTGGGAATGAGTTGTGACTTGGTTGTGGATATTGTGCTTCTCATGAATGAATAGTAATGAGGGTGTTTTTGTATGGGCTAGTTTTGGAACCCCTAGGTTGGGATGAGTGCTTGTTTACCTATATGTATAATTTAGTTCTTATTTTTCTTATTCATGCCCCACCCATGTTGAGAAATTCATGCCGAACACCCCATTTAAGGGGGAGGGGGTTTTTTCCAACACTCTTATGAGTGGCTAGTTATTAGCTCCTTTTCTGCTCCCTTCCCCGAGTAGCCCAAGATTATTCGGGCAGTCTGTGATGACCTAAGGTCCAATATAGCCCAATATTCTTTAGGTTGGGTAGTTGTGGTGGTATTACCAAGTATGTACTGGTAGGTTGTTTCCCATGTGTCTTCGGGATGAGGGCATGATGTCTTTGGGAAAGGATGTAGTTGTTCTGGCCTAGGAGTCTCCGGGCATGGTGGTAGTATTTCTAGATCAAGTGTCTACGTGCGTGGTTACATGTGGTTTTTGTGGCCCGGGTGTTTGTAGGTGAGATGTGTGGTTGTGGTAGCCTAGGTGTGTGTGATTGGGGGATGGTGGTGGGACTGTAGTGAGAATGGTGTGGGAGGACTGACCCATAGGATGTCTTTAAAATCCAGTGGGAAAGTAGTGTAGGGCACCCAAACATCGATGTGTTATTACTATTATTTTACCTAACTTGCATTATTTAGGGAGCATTCCTTGGTGAGGTTGGGTGTATAGCTTCCTTTCTAGGTGATTTGGTTATCTCATTTTAAAATGGGGAATTAGAATGCCTCCCCACTTGTGCAGAAGAACATGTGGTTTCCTTAGTGAGTATACAAGTATGATAACCCTACGTATATAAATATGCATTTAGGTTTCCATGAGGACTTTGAGGATGGTGTCAGACCCTATTAGCTCGAACGCCAGGACCGTTAGTGTTTCTGGATTTTTTTTCTTTGGTACTTCCCTTTGGAGGTTTTCTTGTACTTATAGCACTTATTATTGGATCATGCATATGGGAATGGATTGTTTTAGTTTTACTTTTTAACTTCTAGTTTTGGTGTTGTTTAGGATTAACTATCTTATCTACTGATCCTACTAAATTTAAAAAGGTGGTAATTCCTTCCATTTTACATGGGATTCTATACCCTTGGTTCTAGTCTCCAATTCAGGGCCTATTGGAGGTGGGTCTTGGGGGTCATTATCCCTCCATCAACTTGAGGAAGGAAGGGTTTGAAAATCTGTTGTCCCTTCCCTCATCTAAGTAAAGGTGGGTCATGATAGAATACTATCAAAGGTGAAAGTTGAATGATATGATGGAGTTCGGATCTAGGCATAGTGAGGATTGCATGGGATGGAAGAGACACAATGTTAGGCAATCTTGGAATGTGAAATATGCTAGGGCAAAACCAGCTTGGACATTGGATTTTAGGGACCCCCGTGATCCGATGAAAGGACTCTGGACCTACCAAATGACCATGTTAGGATACACTAATTGCAGGGTAGAGAACCTAGAAATGGTACATGCATCATAATGATTAGTGTTCATGTGTGTCTTGGGTATTTTTGGGATTTAAAATAAATAAAATTTCTAAGAAAAATTTAAAAGCAATATTTTACACTACTCGGGATTAGGAATTCCTTATTTAACATACATCTATGGCACCCGGACGATGATCATGAGCAGTGAAAGCAATCAAGGCCCCGAAGGAATATTTGGTTTGTAACACCCCAAGATTTCATAGTACGTTATTTCTTCAAAGTAATTCAATAACATTCATTACACGCAAGACCGAGTTCAAGCGCCCCACGACTTACCAATATAGTAGTTCAAAAGAGATTAGGAATAGTATTAACTTCATTTTTAATTTTATATACTCCATATAATTTTAAAATCCATATTATGTGTTTCTTATACATAATATAATAACAAATTCATTTTTATAGATAAATTATTTTTCATAAAATGAAATTTTACCACCTTTTGAGGGAAAACCCTTTTTAAATCTAATATTTGACACTTTTATATATTAAATTTGAGAAAATAAACATCTTCTTTAGAATCGGGAGATAAAAATTTAGTTTTGATAAATTTTTTGTATTTTTCTAATAACTTTTATATTTTGGCGAATAGCGAAAAATACTAAATTTTAATTAAAAACAACTTTTTTAATAGAAATCATTTATAGTGTTAAATTATTCATTTGATTGGTTTTAAGTATAATTATATTATATTTTTATAAATTAATTCAATTTAGGTCATTATAATTAATTTCACTGTGAAATTGGACATAAACAAGTGTCAATCTTTTGAGAGATATTGTTGTTTAAAAACACGCTATTTGTTTTGACAATGGGAATTAATTTCAAATTAATTAATTAAACATATATGTTATTTATTTGGTAAAATAGACATATTTTTTGATTTTGGAATATCAAAAATAGCTTATAACTAATTTTTTGTATTTTTCTGAGAAACGTCAATTTTTGATGAATAGTAAAAAAACTGAGTTGTTGGTTAAAAATACATTTTTATTTAAATAATTATTTATTTTATTTAAATTTATTTTATATAAAACTAGATAAATAATACCTATATATGTTCAATATAATTCATTGGAGTCATTTTATAATATGTTTAGATATAAAAAAACTTTATTGGACTTTTTACCGTCTTTTACCCACCTCCTAGGAGTATTTTCAAATTTGTATAAAACTTAATTTTACAGCTTTTGTGAGTAAAATTTCAAAAATCCGAGAGACACGGTTAACCTCAATAAGTAAAATGTTCTTCAATAAGATGAAAACATTTTTTGGTTAATAGTAACATTTGACTTATATTTACCACGGTTGAAGGTAAAATGGGTAATTCAAGGTAAACAGAATATTGTAATAATTCCAAATTAACGTAACACATGTTTTAACCATATTTTTTAAGTAATTGCCGACCATGGGAATCTTCAGGTCAATTTTGGGACCCCATGGAGCCACTTATGAATGATAATCACACTTAAGATTAATTAATTTAATGTAGACGCAAAATTGACAAAAACAAAAATCTTTTAGTAATTAATTTTTATATGGTGTTATATAAGTAATATTTTTGACTATAAATATTCATTGGAAATATAATTAAATTTCCTACATCATGGTATTTTTTTATACTTTCTAAACATCAAATAAATTAAATTATTTATGACACAATGATGATGCACTATTTTCCTCATTAATAAATGATTTAAATAAATTAGATTATAAATATTAAAATAATTTCCAAAACAAGTCCAATTCTTATTGGATAATTTTATTTCGACCATGAGTCATCTTATCTTCGGACCTAATGATTTTTGGACGTTTATAAACCGAATATCATTGTATAATAAAATAATATTTTCATACTTTCCTAATGACCCCTCCTCCCCCTTATAAAAGGAGACCACTTCAAACCAATTTCTCACACCTCTCAAGCATTTATGTTCGTCTAAACTCTGCCAAATTAGTCTCCCTACATTTCCCTCCTCCTTCTAGAAGCCTTGGTTTAGTAAAAAGGCACTTCATAAAGTCTTTTTGGTTCAAACCAAAGGAAGTTACCCAAATTAAAGGATATGAAAGGATGAACGGGTCAAGTCGGACATGAGGTAAGGGGTTTCTTATCTCACATTTAATTCCATGAGATTTCCATTATTCGACACTTATTTATTGCATGTAGTGTATTTTGTACTTCCATTTGATATATATTATCATGATTCTCTTTACAATTCATGATATTTTGTGGTTCATTTTGTTGTTATTAACTATTGTTCATACGACTCGATTGATTACAACAAGGTAAGGGTTAATTTCACAATCTATTTATTATCCCATGTTTTTTTACTTAAGTATCTACTAGGACCTCATTATCATCCACATCCATGTTTTATAAAAATATTTTCAAAGGTAATATTTTAAGGGACTCTTTAACTAGATCATCATTTTAAATGTTTTAAATATTTTATCTTCTAAATAATTTCTATTAAAGTCCATGTTTTCAAAATCTTTTTTTAGGATTTATTTATATAGACATGAATGTTTTGAAATGATAATTCTTTTAAAAAGTTTTGAATTGTTATGGGACACTTTGATTCAAAAATCCCTTTTAAATTACTACCTTTATAAATTGTTCCAATTTCTCTAAAAGCATTTTACTGATCATTTTCATCCATGTCAACATCCTTTAATGGATTTTAAATTTGTTTGAAGATAATTTATTATGATACAAATCTTCCATATTGTATTGAATGTTTAGTGATATGTTTGACTGTGGATGTGTTATTTTTATACCATTCGTGGTTTATGGATAAAGTAGTGACATTTACTATGGTATTTTTAATACAAATGTTTATGTTATATTTCAACCTTTTCTTATGATGAATGTATTGGACGAGTATGTTTTGGGTTGGGGACCGGGATAAGTAAGACCTCTTGCTTGGGGTCCGGTTACAGCAGCCCTCCTGGTTGGAGTCCTATTACAGAGGTTCTCAAGGTTGGATTCTAGTTACAAAGTCTCTCCAGGTTGGAGTCCGGTTACAGAGGCCCTCCGGGTTGGGGTCCGGTTACAGAGGCTCTCCGGGTTGGTGTCTGGTTATAGAGGCTCTCATGGATGTATTCGGATTTCAGAGGCTCTCTCGGTTGGGGACCGGTTACAGTTAGCCACTATGTCTTGGAACTAGGCCTTGACACAGAAATTAAAGTTTGGTACTCTACATTCCCTCATTATGAAAATAATACAGATGGATCATGTGATCATTTGACTAGTAGAATACCCATGATTATGTTTTATTATGGAATTATTTACTCATCTCATATTCCTACCATAAAATTATTCATGTCTATTATTGGTAAAGGAATGTGGTTTCAATTATTCACCATGTTTAATATTTATGATATCTTCCATTGTATTTCATACCCTTATTGAGCATTTGAGCTCACCCCTTTCTACGTTTTATTTTTCCCAGGATTCAAAGAAGTGTATTGTCATTGATATGCAGGGTTAAGCTAAAGGAATAATGGGGTTTATAAAGGATTATTTATGTTGTGTTGTATGTTATAAAGTTTAATGTAACATTCATGTATGTAATCTATTTTCCAAGACTGATAAATGGATTGGTCCTTTGGGACTTTATTCCTTTTAATCATACCAATGTTATAAAATAATGCACCGACTCTTGGTTTCTGGGGTCGGGGCGTTACAGTTGGTATCAAAGGAAGTTTAGAAACAACCTTGTAAATATATTTAGTTAAACTATGATTACATAACATTACCCTAGGATAGAATTTGAGGATTATTACAAGAGAACTTCATAGAATTTTGGAACTTTATATATTCTATAAGTTTTCCAAGCAATACATCCCAGTCTGGATACGAGCATGTAGAGGCAGCTCTGATAGAGATGTACCTAGGGGTAAAACCCGAAAACACCTCTTTGAGCTAGACTTGAATAGGAACTATTTCACAACAACGGGCCTTTCTACACTCTTGGTTTTGACACTCCTGGGGGATATGCTTATGATAATTATTGTTTTCTTAACAAACCACTATAAAGGGTTTATGAGTATATACCTCCTCAAAGAAAACATTTTTATGATTATGGATTATATACATAAATAGTTAAATTTATGTTAAGTGTTTTACAAGTTTGGAATTATGTATTTCGATTCATAAACTAATCTAGTTTATGACATTGTATTGAAATGGAAACCAGTAGAAGGAATGTGAGCTCCAGCAATACGTATGATCCAAAGAGTAAAAAGGATCATATATTTCACGGTATTAAGCTAAAATTTAGAAGGGATATAATCTCCCATGTATTCTCAAAATATGAAGAAATAGTATCATGTGTTAATATAATAAGTAAAGAATTCTCTGAGTCCTATGGCTTTGAAGGGAAGAAAGAGAAGAAAAGGATGGAAGAGAGAAAGATGGATAAAGGGAAGAGGGAAAATAGAGATTTTCCCATATGTGATAACTATGGAAAGAATCACCTTAGTAACTGATTGAAGGGAATGGGAGTTTTTTATAAGTGTGGAGAAAATGGACACTATGTATGTGATTAAATGGGTAAGAAAAAAGTTTCCAATCTATAATGCTTCATCTATAAGGAGTTGGGACACTACGCGAATCAATGTCCAAATCATCAGAGTATACCCCAAATGCTGCTATTGGATAATAATAAAGTTATGATACTATCGAAGATGAAGAGGAATGATTAGATTTATTACGTTTTTATTAAATTATTGTGTCATTTGAGTATTGTATTAATGATGTACATGTTATAATAATTATAGAGTATATAAGGATTATACTATAGTACTATTTCATTTGGACTTGAGATTATGTGGAACCATGAAAAGTGACTCAATTGTAGGTTAAATTTTTGGAAAATATTTGGTTAAGAGAAAGATAAACCATAAAATTTTTCTGAAACTGAGGTAGTGATTTTGTAAAAAGAGATGGTTTATTTGGATAAATTATATTGGATATTCTTGACTTCCTTGAAATTAATTAATAGTTTGTTTATTTCATCATTGTTGGAATATTCAATATTTTTGGATATAAGGAATATATAGAATATTATATAAAGGATAAGGGAGCATGAATGTAATCAATACATTTTTATGGTAATTCAAGGTGTTACCAAGTTTTAAAATAATATACGATGAAGGTGTTCACATGTTATTACATGGAAAAAAAGATCTTCATTGTGTTTAACTTACTTATAAATTTTGGACTGTGAGTTTGGATAAATTTATTTTGGATAAGTCTAAAGGTTGGAATGGATTAAGATACTATTGTTAAGGTTATTTTTGGATTTTTATAAAAAGGACAACACACAGACCGTCTGACAACCCGTCGCGTCGGACAAAGCTGTGGGAATTGAACCCACAACCATAGTGCGATTGGGATTTATCGCCTACCACTAGACTACGTGAAGTCCCTGGATTGTATAATGTAGTTAATTGTTTTAAAGGGTATGATAGGTGAATTATAAATTCATATTTGTTGAACCCTATAAGAATAGGATAAATAGAATATATTTTTAAAGTTCTGTTATCTTTTAGAGTGAAAGATGAGTTTGTTGTAGAAATTAGTTAAATGATGGAACTCTAATTTTCAAGTATATATTTTTTTTGTTCTTCTCTTATTATATGAATAAATTAATTCTAAAACTTTAGGTAAGGTATCTTTAAAAAAATGTGTTATCTTAATACCTTATGTTTTGTTGAACCGATGATATTTTAAATCATCATAGATTGATGGCATTGAGGCCCTCAATTCTACAATTGTTTGTGAATGATGACCTCAATAACTCCCTATAAATATTTACAGTTTTCCTCTAATTATGTGTCTCTAATTCTTTCCAATGTTGTAATAATTAAGATCATAATTTTTTGGTTACTTTTTCATTCCCCTTTCCCTCTTATTATGATTAAATTTTATTAACCTAATTTACGATGTGGGTTTTCCCAAAAAGGTATTTTATATTTTCAACCTTCTACTTTTGATAAACAATTTCAAATTGAGAGGACGAAATTTATTGAATTAGGGAAGAATGTAACACCCCAATATTTCACAGTACATTATTTCTTCAAAGTAATTCAATAACTTGCACTACACGCAACACCGAGTTCAAGCGCACCACGAATTACCAATCTAGCCGTTCAAAAGATGTTATGAATAGTATTAACTACATTTTGAATTTTATATACTCCATAAAATTTTAACATCCATATTATGTGTTTCTTAGACATAATATAAGAACAAATTCAATTTTTTAGATAAAGTATTTTTCAGAAAATGCAATTTTACCACCTTTTGAGGGAGAACCCTATTTAAATCCAATATTTGACAATTTTATATATTCAATTTGACAAAATAAACTTCTTCTTTATAATCGGGAGATAAAAATTTAGTTTTGATAAATTTCTGGTATTTTTCTGGTAACTTTCATATTTTGGTGAATATTGAAAAATACAAAATTTTAATTAAAAACAACTTTTTAATCGAAATAATTTATAGTGTTAAATTATGAATTTGATTGTTTTTTAAGTATAATTAGATTATATTTTTGTCAATTAATACAATTTAGGTCATTATAAGTAATTTCACATTGAAATTGGACATAAACAAGTGTGAATCTTTTGATAGATATTGTTTCTTAAAAACATGCTATTTGTTTTGAAAAGGGGAATTAATTTTAATTTAATTAATACAAATTATATGTTTTGAATTTGGTAAAATAGACATCATTTATTAATTCAGAATATAAAATATATCTTAGGCTGAATTTTTGGTATTTATCTAAGAAACATCAATTTTTGATGAGTAGTAAAAAACAGTGAGTTGTTGGTTAAAACTGACTTTTTATTTAAAAAATTATTTATTTTATTTAAATTTATTTTCGGTAAAAATAGATACATAATACCTATATATGTTCAAAATTATTTATTGGATTCATTTTATAATAAGATTAGATATATAAAAATTTTATTTAACTTTTTACCGTCTTTTACCCACCTCCTAGGAGTATTTGCAAATTTGTATAAAACGTAATTTCACTGCTTATGTGAGTTGAATTTAAAAAATACGAGAGACATGGTTAACCTCAGTAAGTAAAATGTAGTTCAATAATATGAAAACATTTTTTTGTGAATATTAACTTTTCAATTTTATTTACCACGGTTAAAGGTAAATAGGGTAATTCAAGGTAAAAAGAATATTTTAATAATTTCAAATTACCATAACACATGTCCTAGCCTTATTTGATAAGTAATGGCCAACCATGGTAATATTTGGGTTGACTTTGGGACCCCGTGGATCCACTTTTTAATGATAATGACACTTTATATTAATTAATTTAAAGTAAATGAAAAATTGAAAAAAAAACAAAAATCTTTTAGTAATTAATTTTTACATGGTGTTATATAAGTAATATTTTTGACTATAAAGTTAATTGGAAAGATAATTATATTTCCTACATCATGGTACTTTTTTATAATTTTTAGACATCAAATAAAATAAATTATTTAAGACACAATGATGAGGCAATATTTACCTCGTTAATAAATGATTTAAATAAATTAGATTATAAATATTAAAATAATTTCCAAAACAAGTCAAATTATTATTGGATTATTTTATTTTGACCACGAGTCATCTTATATTCGACCATAATTATTTTTGGACCTTTAGAAACTGAATATCATTATATAATAAAATAATAATTTCACACTTTCTTAAAGTTCCCCTCCTCCCCCTTATAAAAGGAGACCACTTCTAACCAGTTTCTCACACCTCTCGAGCCTTTAGGCTCATCCAAACTCTACCAAATTAATCTCCCTACATCACTCTCCTCATCCTATAAGCCTTACCTTAGGACGAAGGCTCTTCATAATGTCTTTTTTGTTCAAAATAAAGGAAGTTACCAAAATTAAAGGATATTAAAGAGCGAATGGGTCAAGTAGGACACGAGGTAAGGGGTTTCTTATCTCACTTTTAATTCCATGAGATTTCCATTGTTAACCACTTATTTATTGCATGTGGTGTATTTTGTAATTCCATTTGATATATATTATCATGCTTTTCTTTATATTCATGATATTTTGTGATTCATTTGGTTGTTATTGACTATTTTTCATACAACTCGATTGATTACAACGAGGTAAGGGTTAATTTCACAATCTCTTTATTATCTGAGGTTGTTTTTATGTAAGTATCTACTGGGACCTATTTATCATCCACATCCATGTTTCATAAAAATATTTTCAAAAGGAATATTTTAAGGGACTCTTTAACTAGATCACCATTTTAAATGTTTTAAATATTTTTTCTTTTAAATCATTCTCATTAATGTCCATGTTTTGAAAATGGTTTTTAAGGATTTCATTATATGGACATGAATTTTTTGAAATGATAATTATTTTATAAAGTTTCAAAGTGGTATGGGACACTTTGATTCAAAAATACCTTTTAAATTACTAGCTTTATAAATTCTGAGAATTTCTCTTGAAGCATTTTACTGGTCATTTTCATCCATGTCAACATCTTTTAATGGATTTCATGCTTTTTTGAAGTTAATTTATTATGATACAAATATTCCATATTGTATTGAATTTTTTGAGATATGGTTTACTGTGGATGTTTTATTTTTATACCATTCATGGTTTCGGGATAAAGTATTGACATTTCATATGCTAGTTTTAATACGAATGTTTATCTTATATTTCAACTTTTTATTATGATGAATTTATTAGACTAGTATGTTCCGAGTTAGGGACGGGTAAAAGTAAGCCCTCCGGGATGGGTCTGGTTACAGAAGACCCTCTGGGATGGAGTCTAATTACAGAGGGTCTCTGGGATGGAGTCG
Organism: Viscum album; assembly: GCA_963277665.1. NCBI lineage: Eukaryota > Viridiplantae > Streptophyta > Magnoliopsida > Santalales > Viscaceae > Viscum > Viscum album. The sequence goes on along the minus strand of OY728136.1, from coordinate 513,544,284 downwards.
GGTTACAGAGGCTCTCCGGGTTGGAGTCTGGTTATAGAGGATCTCCGGGTTGGAGTCCGGTTACAGAGGCTCTCTAGGATAGAGTCCGGTTATAGAGGCTCTCCGGGTTGGGATCCAGCTATAGTTACCCCTAGGTCCTGGTACGAGGCCTTGACACAGAAATTGACGACTGGTACTATACAGTCCCTCATTATGAAAATAATATTGATGGTTCATGTGGTCATTCTTCTAGTAGAATACCCATGATTATGTTTTATTATGAAATTATTTACTCAACTCATATTCCTACCATAAATTTAATCATGTTTATTATTGGTAAAGGAATGTGGTTTCAATTATTCACCATGTTTAATATTTATGTAATCTTCCACTATATTTATTACCCTTACTTAGCATTTGAGCTCACCCCTTTCTCTGTTTTATTTTCCCCAAGATTCCAAGAAGTGTATTATGATTGATATGCAGGGTTTAGCTAAGGTAATAATGGAATTCATAATGGATTATTTATGTTGTGTTGTATGTTATAATGTGTAATGTAACATTTATGTATGTAATCTATTTTCCAAGATTGGAAAACTGGTCGGTCCTTTGGGAATTGATTCCTTGTAGTCATGCCAATTTATTAGAATAATGCACCGACTCTGGGCTTCTGGGGTCGGGGCATTACATGATTGATCACGGGAGGGATGATCGAGTGTAATAGGTTGTCAAGTGGAAGAGGATTCTTCATGACTTTCAGCAGAAGATCCTTGATAAGTATGAGGGCAGTGTCTTATACATATAGACTGAGAGATGGCTTGAGGAGTTGGAGATATCTTTCAGCTTGATCCAGGTTCTGACAGAGTAATTGGTTCCTCTGGCTATATGTCAGATGCAGGGAGTGGTGTGTTAGTGGTCGACACACTATCTTGGGGAGAATATGGAGGCTGAGGTTTTGTGGAATGACTTTGAGAGGGAGTTTTTGGGCATAATTCCACTCTTCCACAATGAAGGCAGAGAAGAGGTAGGAACTACTCTCACTTCATCAGGGAGGCGTGTTAGGGATGGAGATGGGGATAAAGTTTTATGATCTCATTCTCTTTACTCCAGACCCCTTTCCAAATGAGGATTCTTAGGAGAGACATTTAAAGGAGGCACTCTGACCTTCTCTTCAATATGATGTTACTCCCTTCACCCTATCAACATACATGGAGGTACAGAAGAAGGATGATGTGGTGGAGAGAATGCACACACTAGGAGGTGTGTTCCAAGAGGTGATCTAGTTGGGCATATCAAAGGGGAAAACAGTCAGCAGTAGGCCGCCAATGTCAGGGCCTTCCAGGTTTGGGCCAGTGGGGAGCAGGCCCCAGCAGTTCCATTTTTGATCTCTAATTCCTCACCCCTTTATTGTAGGCCTAGGACTTAGATGCTTCATCATTGGAAGTTTTTGGAATATTTGTAATCAATTCCAAAAATCGAGTTCAATGTGGTGGGGGTGGGTAGTTTTGGCACACTCTTCAGCAGCAGCTGTACGGACAGCGAGCTCTCGCTCCTCTGAGAGCAGATTTTGGAGGAGGAGGATGACCTCAGGGTTATCCTTAGGGACCTCGACTAGGGCATGGATATGGAGGAAATAAATAGCAGAGGGGCATAGGATCTGGGCATGGGTAGTTGCATGCCAGAGAGGCAGTAGTTCTAGGAGGTCTAGAAGATGTATGAGGTACGATCATCTTGTTTACCACTCTTGCTTGTTCCTTGTTTGGTTCAGGAGCTTCACACTCCTTTGTTTCACCCATTATAGCATATTATTTGGGTATAGACCAAGAGAGACGTCCCATACCCATGGTTTTGATTACACCATTCGCAAGTTAGACCATCTTGTCTTGTGTTTTTTGAGGATGTGTACTGATGTTGGGACCACATCAGTCCAGTGGGGACATTCTTTTGCTGTAGATGTGGTCGTATGATGTCATTATAGAGACCTAATAGCTCTTCTCTATGTGTGATGTTTTCTACCACTTCTAAATAATGGTTGTGTTTTCATATTTGGGATGTCGACGTGTGACTTTCATCAGCGAGTGGGGTTTCTAGGAGAGTATTCGACGATTGGAGCTCCTTCCTTCCTTCTTATATGAGTTGTTAGTGGAGTCAATAGACATATAAATGGTGGATGTTTTGGAATTTTTAGTGAGTTCATGGAATCCTCCCTTAAGAGGTGGTGACTCTGCCCCATTGATGTGAGGTTGAGTTCGAGATAGACTTGCAACCCAGTGCCCATCTGATTTAGATGGCTCCCCATCAGATAATGCCTTCTGAGTTTTAGGAGTTATGGTTTCAGATTGATGATCTGATGAGGAAGGGTTTTCTTCGACCAAGTGCGTCAACATGGGGTGCTCTGATATTTTTCTCAAAGAAGGAAAATGGTGGTCTCAAGATGTGTATAGACTACCAGAGTCTGAACTAGGTGACGGTCAAAAGACATTATCCCCTCCCAAGGATTGAAGATATTTTTGATCAGGTGAAGGGGGATGGTTTGTTCTCCATGATCGACCAGGTGACAGGATATCGCCTGTTGAGATTGAAAGAGGATAACATCTCTATGACTACCTTCGGGTGAAGATATGGTCACATTGTGTTTGTGGTCATGGCATCCGGTGTTACAAACACACCAGTCGTGTTCATGGGGCTCATAAGATCCATCATATGAGAATACATGTATTGGTTTGTAGTCGTGTTTATTGACGACAACCTGATTTACTCATGCTTAGTTGAGAATCATGCTGAGCATCTGGGAATGTTTTTAGGGTTCCTCCGACAACAACAGCTCTATAGAAAGTTGTCCATGTGCATATTCTAGACACGAGAGGTTCACTTCCTTGGACATGTGGTGTCCGATTAGGGAATAACGGTTGATCTATCAAAGAGTGATGTAGTTGTTTCATAGGAAGTACCCAAGAATGTGACGGAGGTTTGTAGTTTCTTTGGTCTGGTAGGATATTTTTAGAGGTTCATGCCCGAATTCCCTTGATTTGTATCTCCTTTGACATCTATGATTAGAAAGGGACATGCCTTTGTGTGGAGTGAGTAGTGCCAAGAATCCTTCAGTTATATGAAGGGCAAGTTGGTTAGTACCCCAGTGTTGAGATTTCCAGATGAAGGGGTGATGTTTGAGGTGTTTTGTCATGCTTCAAGCCAAGGCTTGGGGTGTATGCTGATGCAACAACATGGGTGATATTTTATGGGTCTAGGAAGTTTTTTCCCCATGAGTATAACTATTCCACCCATGATTGATAACTTTCAGCGGTAATTCTCTCACTAATGTTGGGGCAGAATTACCTCATCGGGTAGTGCTTCGTGGTCTTCACGGATCACAAGAGCCCGAGGTATATATTCTCCCAATAGGACCTGAACATGCGGCAATAGAGGTGGACATAGTTTCTTCATGACTATGATTTTAAAATTTCCTACACCTCAGGAAAGGTGAACGTGGTGGAAGATTCCTTTAGCATGAAGACGCAGAAGGATATGGTTTGAGAGTCAACAAATTCATGGAAGGTGATGGAGGAGTTGGATTCCCTAAACCTAGATGCAAGGGTAGATTTTGGAAGAGGTTTTTAGTTCTAGATGATAGTGTAGAACTCTTTGTTTCAGCAGGTGGAGGAGTCTCTGTGGGGGGGTCTTATAGTCTGAAGTGATGCACGAATGTGTTAGCTAGGGAAATGATTTGGAAGGATGGTTGAAATATGGCCATAATCAGATGTTGTTTCATGAAAATTTGTTCATCCCAATCAAAATGTTCAAGAGAGTTCTTTTTGAGTTCCACAACTCACCCTTAGAGGCACACCTAGGAGTTTCCAAGATGTACCTGGGCATGATGGGTCTGTTTTGGGGTTTCGGGGAAACGAAAGCAATGGAAGAGTTTGTAACAAAGTGCCTCATGTGTCAGCAGGTGAAGGCTGAACACCGTGTCCCAGGAGGCCTATTACAACCATTAGATGTACCCGAGTGGAGGTGGGATGACATATCGAGGGATTTATTCATAGGACTACACAATGTTCAAGGGGTGTCCAATGCTATCTTGGTATTATTGGACCGACTGATGAAATCACCTCACTTCCAAGAAATCAAGGGTTTGAGTGTGGTGGATTCCATAGAACAGAGGTACATGGACGAGGTGGTTCATTTTCATGGAGTTACGCGATCCATAGTCTTAGATTGGGATACACAGTTTACCTCATGGGTTTGGAAAGGATTACAACATGCTTTTGGAACCCAGTTATGCCTCACCATTGCTTTCCACCCCCAGACAGATGAGCAGAAAGAGCGCACCAACCAGATGATGGAGGATATGATACAGGCATGTGATTGAGACATTGAGTGATTGGGGGAATGACACATGCCTCTGGTAGAGTTTTCCTACAACAATATATACCACTCTACCATTGGCATGGATCCTTTCAAAGCCTTGTATGGGAGGCCGTGTCGCTCACCCATGTGCTAGGTAGAGGTTGGGGAAGTAGGTGTTCATGGCTCGGAGGTGGTTCAAAGAATGACGGAGAAGGTTTTTCTTATCTCATAGATGATGAAGGCATCTCATGACTGGAAGAAGTCATATGTCGATCATAGGAGGATACCCTTGGAGTTCGAGGTCTAGGACCACGTGTTCTTGATGGTTTCCCCTCGATGTGCGAAATAGCAGTTCAGCAAGGGAAGTAAGATTTATCCTAGGTTTTTCGGACCCTTCAAGGTGTTTTTTTGGTTGGCGATATGGATTATTAGCTGGCGCTACCACCACTATTACTGACGGTGCACGAAATTTTCCATGTGTCTCAACTATGTCGTTATCTACACGATGATTCACACGTCCTCGACTAGGGGAAGATGGATATCAAGGATGACATGATGTTTTTAAAGTGACTAGTGATGATCAAAGGTTGTGAGGAGAAGGTGCTTCGTGGACGAACCATTACCTTGGTTTGTTTTTTATGGAGGCCTGGTGGCCTCTAGGAGAGTACCTGTGAACAGGATGCATAGATGTGCACCCATTACCTAGATCTCTTTTGAGTTTTCTTCTATTTTTTTGTTCTTATTTGTGATGAATTTCATGACCTTGGTAACTATGAAATGTGTTGTTGTTTTTTGTTATATGAATTTTTGTGAAGATTCCTAACTGTGGGTAGGGGAGGACATGATCCCTAATCAAGACGCATAAAAGTGGATGTGGTTAAACCCCTGCAGGCGAGTCATTGCCACCTGAAGTGGATAGTATCTTGACCTGGCAGAAGGGACTCCCTAATACATATGACTATATGGTATGACCTTCACTTGGTTGTGTGGTTACTTGAGGGAGATGTGTTCCCAGATTTCAAGGAGGGTTTCTCCTGGGAGGTATCTTTCGTGGTGTTTTTTCAAACCCCTCTCCATTCTTCGGGTCTAGTTTCAATTATTAAGGGTGAGAATAGTTTCAGAGTTGTCTGATGTAATGGCTTGGAAAATGACTCATTAAAGAGTTTTCCAAAATACTAGGTCCATAAAATGGTTCCACTGAAACTGTGGCATTGGTCATGGTGACATCGGTCATGGTCGCACACTAAAATGGTGGCACCACTTATGGTGTTCCACCGAACCAGTGGCACCATGACGGTGGAACCATAACAGTTGCACTATTGCACTCACACCATCATGGTCGCACACCAAAATGGTGGCACCACTAATTTGGCCCCATGACAGTTGAACCATGATCGTGGCACCACTTATGGTGTCTCACCAAATGGTGTCCAACAATTTGTTTCATTTTCTAGTTCTGCTCCCTCAAGGTATATTTTGACGTAAAAGTGTTTTAATACCCCTTTAAAATCCATTGAAATCCAATTATGATATCTAAAATACCTCAAGATCTGTGTGACCCTTGACATACCAAAACATGTGGCCTTTTCCTCAGTTTCACACCCTTTTCCAATACCCTCTACTTCCACCCATGTTACGTGTTTTCCTGTGTTTAAAGGAAACCCTTTAACTCACAGCTTTTGTGGCCTCCTCTACGATGAGAATTATTAAATAACAATTAATACCATCATGTGTAAACATCCAAACTCCTTGTGAAACCAATGACATTTTTTAAAGCTGGTCAAAAATCATATCTCGTAACTCAATGATCTCACCTTTTATTGCACGGGATTCTTAATTCTTCTTGGATAGTCTCCATTCCTTTCCTTGGTGCGTTTGGAGTCCCCCTTCCCAAGGCTAGTGGTGATCCTCTATTGGAGCCTTTACTAATCACTCTTGATGTACTCATAGGTCCTCCCCTTCAAGTCGTGCATCCCCAGTTCTTGGCATGTGGAGAAAAGCATCAATCCTTGATCATCCAGGCAGGGTTTTTCTTTCATCTCTCTTTACTATATACCATTCAGGGTGGGTACGATTATGTTCTTTTGGGTATGGATGAAACCAAACCTTAAATAAGATAATAAATGGTTTCCAAAGAATTATTGGGTGTGTTTGATGAAGTTGTTGTACTCTTTTATCTTTTCTTATATGCTGTGAATTGTATGGGCTTATGTCCACTGAAAATTGTGGTCGTTGGTGGTCCTTTATTTCACACTAATAAACCACTATTTTTCTGGACAATTCTGTGATTGAAGGAATATAACATGGAAACTGTTTAATCATGTTAACTCGGTTGATTAAATGGACGCCCAATGAATAATAATCCTTGTATTGTCACCCCAGTTAACCAAATGTAAATATGGAACCAAATGAATGGTGTGTTTAAAATCTTAAAACACCCTTGCTCTGTTTTGGTGATGTGTATGGTTGTTCTTCTTGATAAATGTGAGGTGACATGGATTGGGATGGGATCCCCTATTATGCAGTTGTTAGTTTGTGGATTTTGGGGTCATGTGAGGTCATATGTTGGGGTTTGGTTTGGTTCCAATACTTTGAGGGGTCTCATGGATCCCTTTTGTTATTGTGACTTTACAAGAGAATCGGGTGTCAATGATTAATTTGCTGCTTGGTTGTTTTTCTTTCCTTGGATTGTGGCTATTCTTGTTAGTTTCATGAGAGTGAAGAATTATTTAAATGGAATCCCGTGAATATGAAAACAAGAATGGGTCCAATAGGGAATTGTTTTCCTGGAATGAGTTGTGACACGGTGGTGGTTATTGTGCTTCTTATGAATGAATAGTAACATGTGTGTTTGTGTATGGGCTAATTTTGGAACCCCTAGGTTGGGATGATATATTTTTTACCAATATGTATAATGTAGTTCTTATTTTTCTTATTCGCACCCCACCCAATTTGAGCACTTCGTGTCGAGCACCCCCATTTCATGGGGGAGGGTGTTTTTCCCAACACTCCTAATGGTGGCTGGTTATTAGCTCATTTTCTTCTCCATTTCCCTTGTATCCCAAGAGTCTTCATGTAGGCTGTGGTGGGTTGAGGTCCATTAGAGCCCATGATTTTTTAGGTAGGGTAGTTGTGGTGGTTTTCCCAGGTGAGTGTGGGCATGTTATTTCCCAAGTGTCTTCTGGATAAGGCCCCTGTGTCTTCGGGCGTGGCAGTAGTTTTTCTGGCCTAGGTTTCTTTGGGATTGGTGGTAGTTGTTCTAGCCCAGGTGTCGGCGGGAATAGTTACATGTGGTTTTTGTGGCCTAGGTTTTTTCAGGCGGGATGTGTGGTTGTGGTAGCCCAAGTCTGTGCGGGAGGGAGATGGCAGTGGGACTACGATGAGAATAGCGGGGGAGGTATGATGCGTAGTATATCTTTAATAACAAGTGGGAAAGTGGTGTGGGGTACACAAACATCGATGTGTTATTAGTATTATTTTACCCGGCTGGAGTTATTTGGAGAGTTTTCCTTGGTGAGGTTTTCTGGAAAGTATCCTTTCTAGGTTCTTTGGTTATCTACTTTTCTCATGGGGCATTAGAATGCCTCCCCACATGTACACGAGATCTTTTAGTTTTCCCTACTAAGTATACATGTTTTCTCACCCTACATATATGAATTTTTTTTCTAGTTTCCAAGAGGACATCGAGGACCATTCCAAAACATATTAGCTCAGACACTAGGATCGTTAGTGTTGTTTCCTTTCTTTTCTTTTCGTACTTCCCTTGGGTGTTTTTCTTGTACTTGTAGAAATTATTATTGGAACATTCATATTGGAAAATATTGTTTTGGTTTTACTTTTTAATTCCAGTTTTGGTGTTTTTTGGGATTTACTATCTTATCTCCTGATCCTACTGAATGAAAAACTGGGATAATGCCTTCCATTTTATGTGTGATTATATACCCTTGGTGCTAGTTGCCACTCCAGGGCCTATTGAAGGCCAGTCTCAGGGGCCAATTGACCATGTGAGGCTTCACAAATCACAGGGTAGATACCCAAGGAAAGGTACATGCATCATAATTACTTGTGTTCATGTGTGTCTTGGGTATTTTTTGGTTTCAAAATAAATAAAAAGTCTAAGAAAAATTTAAAATAAATCTTCTACACTACTCATGCTTAGGTATTCCTTGTTCACCTTGTAGATATGGAGCCCAGATGTCATCCATGAGTAGTGCAGGAAATCGGGGCCCATGAGGGAGATTTGGATGATCAATATAAGGATGATCGAGAGGAGGAGGATGACCAATTGAAGAGTATTCTTTGTTCCTTTCAGCAGCAAACCCTCGAGAAGTACGAGGGAAACGTCTCGAACATGAAGATAGAGGGGGAGCTCAAGGAGCTGGTGAAATATTTTAGATTGATCTAGGATCCAACGAAGTACTAGGTTCATCTAGATGTAATTCAGATGAAGGGAGCATCGCGTCAGTGATGGATGCTCTGTCTTGGGGAGTTGAGGTAGGATGGGGTTTTGTGGACTGACTTTGAGAGGGATTTCTGGACAGAATCCCTCTCTTCCATGATGATGGTGTAGCAGAGGAAGGAACTACTCTACCTTCAACATGGATGTGTGTTATTGATGGAGTTAGTGATAAATTTCAAGGATCTCCTTCACTTTTCTTCAGACCTATTTCTAGATGAGGAGTCTCAGGTGAGACATTTAAAGGAGGCACTTTGACCTTCTCTTCAGTATATTGTCACTCCCTTCACCCTAACGACTGACTTGGAGGTCCACAATAAGGATGAAGTGGTGGGGAGGATTCACATGCTGGGAGGTCTACCGCAAGAGGGGATCCAATTGGGCTCGTCAAATGGGAAATTTATCAGTAGTAGGCCTCCAAGATCAAGGCCTTCTAGGTTTCGGTCTGTGGGGAGCAGGACCTAGCAGTTCATGTTTCGATCTCCCGGTCCTTGCTTCTTCTTTGCAGGCCCAAGACCGAGATACTTTATTTTATGCAGTCGTGGGAATCTTCAGAATCACTACCTAGACTGAGTGCAGTGTTGTGGGGGTGGGTAGGTTTAGCGCCCACCTTAGTAGTAGCAGTTTTTATTCAGGCCATTTCAGTTGCAGCAACAGGGATAGCAAGCTCCCTCTCCTCTGAGACTAGACATTGAAGGAGGAGTTCGGCCTCAGGGCGCTCATCATGGACCTCAACCAAGGTCTGGCAAGGGAGACGGCTGACTGCCAAGGGGTAGAGGAGCTGGGTGTGGGTAGTTTCACACCACAGAGGCAGCAGTTCCAGGAGGGCCAGAAATCGTTCATGGTATCATCATCATTTTTATCACTCTTTCATGTGCCTTGTTTGATTAAAGATATTTGAACTTCTTTGTTTAACCCATTTTATCCCATTATTTGTGTCTAGTTGTAGAGAGACTTCTCATACCCATGGTTTTGTGTATTCTAGTCGGAGGTCATACTAGCTTTTCTTGTATTTGCTGAGGATGTGCATTAATGTTGGGACCACATCAGTGTAGTGGGGACCTTCTTTTGCTGTAGATGCAGTCGTATGATGTCATTCTAGGCATCAACTGGCTTTTTTCTTTGTGTGCTGTTAACAACTACATCCGAAGAAGGGTTGTGATTTTAGATATGGGTGGTCAATGTGTGACTTTCATCGGTAAGCGGGGTTTCTATGAGGGAAGCTGGCGAGTGGAGCCCCTTCCTTCCTTGTTAGCTAATCTTTAAATGGAGTCATCCAAATAAGAAATGGCGGATGTTTATAGAATTTTCAGTGAGTTCATGGACATCTTCCTTAAATATGTGATTATTCTATCCCCCTTGATTTGATGTTGAGTTCAGGAAAGACTTGAAACACGGTTCTTGTCCGATTTTGATGGATCCCTATCAGATCACACCTTCTGAGTTATGGGAGTTACAGATTCAGATTGACGATCTGATGAGGAAGGGTTTTGTTCGACCCACCGTGTCACTATGGGGTTCTCAGATCTTTTTCGCAAAGAAGGTATATAGTGGTCTCATGTTGTGTATAGACTACCAGAGGTTGAACCCATTGATGGTCAAGAACCATTACCCCCTCCTGAGGATAGACAATATTTTTTATCAGTTTAAGGGGGCAGGGTGTTTCTCCAAGATCGACCTACAGTCAGGATATCACTAGTTGAGGGTTAAGGAGGGTGACATATTGAAGACTGCCTTTAGGTGCGTACATGGGAACTTTATGTTCATGGTCATGTCATTCGGTGTTATGACCACACCAACCGTGTTCATGGGGTCATTAACATCGTCTTCTGAGAATATGTGGATCAGTTTGTAGTCATGTTTATTGACATCATCCCGATCTACTCAAATCATAGTAGGATCACACTGAGAATCTGAGAATGTTTTTAGGGGTCCTCCGATAGCACCAACTCTATGGAATGTTGTCCAAGTGCATGTTTTAGAAACAAGAGGTGCACCTCCTTGGACACAAGTTTTTCGAGCAAGGAATAGCATTTGATCTTATAGTGGTTGAAGCAGTTCATTCCTAGAAAGCACCCAAGTATGTGATGGAGGTTCCTAGTCTGTAGGGTCTAGCAGGATATTATTGGAGGTTCATGTCTGACTTCTCTAATGTTGCAGCTCATTTGACACCTTGACCAAAAAGGACCAGGCCTTCGTATAGAGTGAGCAGTGACAGGAAGCCTTTAGTTATCTAAAGGGGAAGTTGGTCAGTGCCCTAGTGCTGAGGTTTCTGGAAGAAGTGGGGATGCTTGAGGTGTTCTGTGATGCTTCAGGACAAGGCTTGGGTTGTGTGCTGATGCAACAATAGGGGTGATCTCTTATGGTTCTGGGCAGTTATGTACCCATGAGTGTAACTATTCCACCCACGACCTAGAACTTATAGGTTTCATGTTATCACTAATGTTGTGGTGTCATTACCTCCTCTGGGAGCACTTTGTGGTCTTCACGAATCAAAAGAGCTTGAGGTATATATTCTCTTAGTGGGACCTGAACATGCGACAGCTAAGGTGGATGTAGTTTTTTCATAACTATGACACCAAAATATCATACACCTCAGGAAAGGGGAACATGGTGGAGTATTCCTTGAGTAGGAAGACGCCGAAGGATGTGGTTAGAGAATCGGTAGATTCTTGGAAGGTGATATAGGATTTGGCAGCCCTACAAATGGATGCAAGTGTGGATGATGGAAGAGGCCTTCTGTTCCAAATGATAGTGCAATACTCTATGTTGCAACAGGTGGAGGAGTCTCAGTGGGGGGACTTAGAGGCTGAAGTTATGGGGGATCATGTTAGCCAGGGCAATGCTCTGAAAGGATGGTCAGAAGATGGCCAGAATTAGATGATGTTTCATCAAAAGTTGTTCGTCCTGGTGGAAATGTTCAAGAGAGATCTTGGTGAGTTCCATAACTCACCCTTGGAAGAACACCCAAGTGTTTCCAAGATTTACCTGGACATGAGGATTCTGTTTTGGTGGTCCAGGGTGAAGCGGGCAGTGGTAGTGTTTGTGGAAAAGTACCTTCTGTGTTAGCAGGTGAAGGCTAAACACAGCTTCTGAGGAGGCCTATTACAACCTTTATATGTCCTTGAGCGGAATTGGGGTGAAATTTCGATAGATTTCGTCATGGGGATACCCAATTTTCATGGGGGTTGGGTTCATATCTAGGTAGGTTTGGATCAGCTGATGAAATAATCTCACTTCCTAGAAATCAAGGAGTCGAGTTCGGTGGATTCCTTAACATAGGGGTATGTGGAAAAGGTGGTTCGATTGCAAGATGTTCTGAGATCCAGAGTCTCGGATTGGAATACATGGTTTACCTCACAGGTCAAGAAAGGATTTCAATATGCTTGTGTCACTCAGCTTTTCCTTAACACTGCTTTCCACCCCCAGACAGATGGGCAGATAGAGCGCACCATCCAAACATTGGAGGATATTCTACAGGCATGTGTTTTGGACTTTGGGGGTTGTGGGTATGAAACTTTACTCTGTTAGAGTTTTCCTACAATAATAGATACCACTCTACCATTGGAATGTCTCTGTTCGAAGCCTTTTATGGGAGGACATGTCGCTCAGCTATGTGCTAGACAGAGATTGGGGAATTAGGTGTTCATTGCCCGTAGGTGGTTCAGAACACAACGGAGAAGGTTCAGTTTATACGAATGAGGATGAAGGTGGATCAGGACTGGTAGAAGTCATATTTCAATCATAGGAGGAGACCATTGGAGTTTGAGGTAGGGGACCACGTGTTCCCGAAGGACTCCCCTCGGCATGGGAAATGGAGGTTCGAACGAGGAAGTATGATTTCTCCAAGGTTAATCAAATCCTTCGAGTTTTTACGGCGGGTCGTAGAAGTGGCTTATCAGCCCGCGCTACCACCGTTGCTACTAAGGCTTCACGACATCATCCATGTGTCTCAGCTCCATCAGTATCTACATGATGATTCACATGTCCTCAACTGGGGGAAACTGGATATCAAGAATGACGTGAAATTTTTAGAGTGACCAGTTATGATTGAAGGTTGTGTAGAGAATGTGATTTCTGGAAGAACCATTCCCTTTGTTCGTGTGTTATGAAGGAATGGTTGACTCTATGAGAGTGCCTGGGAACGCGGGGCACAGATGTGTTCCCAATAACCAAAGTTGTTTTAATTTTTGTTCTGTTATGTTTTGTACTTGTTTGTGATGAAGTGATTTACATCGTTAAATGGGAAATGTGTTGTTTTCCTTGTTCCCTGAATGTGTGTGCAGAGTCCGGACTATGTGGAGGGGAGGCCTGATCCCTAATCAACATGCATTAATGTGGATGTGGTTAAACCCTTACGGGCGAGTTAGTACCACTCAAAGTGGATAGTATCTTCACATGGAGGAAGGGACTCCCTAATCCATATGACTTGATGGTATGACATTAAATATTTGTGTGGTTACTTAAATGAGAGGTGTTTCTAGATGTCGAGGATGTTTTCTCCTGGGAGGTATCTTTCGAGGTGGTTGTTTATACCCCTCTCCTTTCTTCTGGTTTAGTTTCTATTCTCGAGGAAGAGAATAGTTTGAGAGGTATCTAATGTAGTGGCATGGATAGTGACTCATTAAGGAGTTTTCAAGAAAAACTCAGCTCCATCAAATGGTTCCACCGAAATGGTGGCACCAGTCATGATGGCACCGTAACAGTGGCACCAGTCATGGCGGTACCATAACAGTGGAACTGGTCACTGTCACACACTAAAATGGTGGAACCATGATGTTGGCACCATAACAGTCGCACCATCACTATCACACACTGAAATGGTTGAACCGCTTACATGGAATCGTGACTGTGGCAATGCTTACAATGTCTCACCAAACGGTTTCCAACCCTTTATTTCTTTTTTCAGTTTCACTCTTAAAATGTAAATATGGACGTAAAAGTATTTTAATACCCCTTTAAAATCTATTAAAAGCCCATAAATATTATCTATAAATCCCCAATATTTTGGAGACACTTGACTTACAAAAATGTGTGGATTTTTTTTCGGTGTCACACCATTTTCCGGTACATTCCAGTTCCACCCATGTTATGTTTTTACCTTTGTTTGAAGGAAACCCTTTAACTCACAATGGTTATGGCCACCTCTCTAAGGAGAATTATTAAATAAAAATTAATTCCATCATGTGTAAATGTCCAACCATGTGGTGAAACCATGATCTGCATTTAGAGCTATTCAATATTCATATCTTGTAACTCTAGGATCTCACCTTTTATTGCATATGATTATTTCTTCTTCTTAGCTAGTCTCCTTTCCTTTCCATGGTGATTTTTAGAGTCCCCCTTCCTAAGGAAACGGTGCACCTATGCTGGAGCCTTTCTTGGTCACTCATGGAGTCCTCAGAGTTCTTCCACTATAAGTTGTGCATCCCCAGTTCATGGTGTGTGGAGAAAAACTTAGATTGGTGATCATCTAGGTAGGTTTTTCTCTTTGTATCTCTTTACTGTGTATCATGCAGGGTGGGTACGATGATGTTCCATTGGGGATGGATGAAACCAAACCCTAAATAAGATAGTAAATGGATTCTAAATAATGATGGTGTGTGTTTGATGATGATTTTGTACTATTTTATCTTTGTTTATATGTTGTGAATTGTATGGGCTTATATCCACTAAAATTCATGGTCGTTGGTGGTCTTTTCTTGTACACTAATGATCCTCAGTTTTTCTGGATAATTCTGTGCATGAATGTTTGTAACATGCAAACTGGTTAATCACATAAACTTGGGTGATTAAATGGATTCCCTATGAATAATAACCCTTGTATAGTCACCCTGGTTAACCAAACTGAAAGACGGAACGAAATGAATAGTGTTTTTAAAATCTAAAAACCCCCTTGCTCTGTTATGGTGATGTGTATGGTTGTTCTGCTTCATGATTTTGAGGTGACATGGATGGAGATGAGATCCCCTATTGTACAGTTGTTATTTTTTAGATTTTGGGGTCGTGTGAGGCAATATGTTGGGGCTTTTTTGGGTTCTAGTACATCAAGGGATCTCACAAATCCCTTTTGATGTTGTGACTTTATAAGAGAACCGGGTGTGAATGCTTAATTTGCTGCTTTGTTGTTTTTTCTTCATCGGTTTTGGGCTATTCCTATTAGTTTCTTTGTAGTGAAGAATTATTTAAATGGAATTAGTTGAATATGAAAACAAGAATGGGTTCAATGGGTAATTGTTTTCTGGGAATGGGTTTTGACTCGTTTGTGGTTGTTTTGATTCTTATGAATGAATAGTAACGAGGCTGTTTTTGCATGGCATGGTTTTGGAACCCCTATGTTAGGATGAGTGGTTTTTTGCCTATATGTAGATTTTAGTTCTTATGTTTCTTACTTGCGCCCCACCCAATTTGAGCACTCCATCCCAAAGAACCCATTTCATGGGTAAAGGTGTTTTTCCCAACAATCCTCTGAGTGGATGGTTATTAGCTCCTTTTATGCTCCCTTTCCAGAGTAGACCAAGGATCTTCGGGAAATCTGTGATTGGATGAGGTCCATTATTTCCTATGATTATTCGAGCAGGGTAGTTGTGGTGGTTTTCCTAGGTGGGTGCAGGCATGTGGTTTACCAAGTGTCTTCTAGGTGAGGCCCAGGTGTCTTCGGGCATGGCAGCAGTTATTCTGGCCAAGGTGTCTTTGGGAGTGGTGGTTGTTTTTCTAGCCCAGGTGTCTATGGGTGTGGTTACATGTAGTTTTTGTGCCCTAGGTGTTTGTGGGTGGGATGTGTGGTTGTGGTAGCCTAGGTGTGTGCGGGCAGGGGATGGAAGTGGGACTACAGTGAGAATGGTGGGGGATGTCTGACACATAGAATGTATTCAACAACTAGTGGGAAAGTGGTGTAGGGTACCCAAACATCGATGTGTTATTACTATTCTTTTACCTAACTTGCGTTATTTTGGGAGCGTTCCTTTTTGAGGTTGGTTGGTAGTTTTCTTTTTAGGTGCTTTTCTTAACTCCTTTTCTCATGGGGCATTAGAATGACTCCCCGCTTGTACACGAGAGTGTTTGGTTTTCCCTATTGAGTATACATGTATGCTCACCATATGTATAAAAAACTACTTTCAGTTTTCCATGAGGACTTCAAGGACCATGTCAGACCCTATTAGCTCGGTTGTTGGGACCATTAGTGTTGCTTCCTTTCATTTACTTTGGTACTTCCCTTTGTAGTTTATCTTTTACTTGTAGCACTTATTATTGGAACATGCATATGGGAATGGATTTTTTTGGTTTTACTTTTTTACTTCTAGTTTTGGTGTTATTTAGGATTTACTATATTATCTCCCGATCCTATAGAATGAAAAAAAGTGGTAATTCCTTCTATTTTATGTGTGATTCTATACACTTGGTTCTAGTTGCCACTCTGAGGCCTGTTAAAGGCATGTCTCAGGGGTCATTAACTCTCTTTCAACTTGAGGAAGGAATGGTTTGGCAATCTATTTTCTTTTCCCTCATCTTGGTGATGGCGGGTCATGAAACTACTTCTCTAATGTGATCAAGGATCTCAAAAGGGATGATTTACCTTAGACTAAGATTTCCCTTCCTCCCAAATCTCATAACTCTCTTCCACAGTGATATGTTAGAGGGATACCATGTCTCAGACATCAAACTCTAGGTCTTGTTGATGATTATCATCATATCTATTTTGTTGACTCTAAGAAACATTAATGTGATGCTGAATGGTCTTAACCTTTTCCATGATTTCTTCGACCATTTCCGGACCTAGGTGTTTTCTCTCCCCAAATTCAACCCAACATGTCGATGTTCTACACCTCTTCCCATACATGGATTCATAAGGATCCATTTGGATGTTTGAGTGGAAACTATTATTGTATGAGAACTCAACAAGAGGAAAATGTTGATCCCATCACCCATTGAAGTCCGATGAACATTCTCTCAACATTTCCTCAAGTGTTTGGATAGTTCTCTCAAATTTTCCATTAGTTTGAGGAGGATAAATCATACTGAAGTTCAGTTCAATATCCAGAGCATGTTGGAGATTCTTCAAAATTATATAGGTTAATCTTGGATCTGGATCAGATACAATCGATAATGGTACTCCATGCAGCCTTACCACGTCTCTAATATATATCTGTACTAGTTTATCCAGTGAGAAATCCTCTAAAATTTCAATTAATTGTGCATTCATAGTAAGAAAATCCACAACAACCTGGATAGTATTGTTTCCTTTGGATGTCTTCGGAAGTCTGGTGATAAATTCCATGGTGATGTTCTCCTATTTCAAGGATGGTATGGGTAATGGTTTCATCATACCCTTAGACTTCTACCTCTCAGCCTTCACATGTTGAGAAACCAAGCACTTTGATGTATACTCAGTGATCTCCTTCATCATGTTATCCCACTAATAATGCTCTTGGAGATCCCGATAGATCTTTGTGTTTCTGAGGTTATTGGAGAAATTTTATCTATGTGCTTCATCCAAAAGTTACTTCTTTAACTCCAGATTCAATGGAACACATAGTCTTAACCCAAATATCACAATTCCTTCTTTATTGACATTGAAATTTGAAGGTTTCCATTTTTTGATAGTTTCCACCTTCTTCTGAATTCCCACATCATCCTTTTGTGCATCCTTTAACCTTTCTAGAAGAGACGGTTGAGAAATCATTTTTTAAAGGATTTATGATGTTCCCTTCTTTATGATTCCCATTTCCATATTCATCAAATATAAGAACATTGGATCCTCTTCAATTATCATCAATGATATAATTTTTGGGTCCTTTAAACTTAGAGCATCCACCACCTTGTTCACTTTCCCAGGGTGGTAATGGATTGAGATGTCACGGTCATTGATCAGATCTAACCATATTCAATGAGGCATGTTCAGCTCTTTCTATGTGAATATATACTAGAGGATCTTTTTGGTCCGTATATATTTCACACTTCTCCCCAAAGTGGTAATGCTGCCAAATTTTCAAAGCGAAGATTACTATATCCAACTATAAATAATTTTTTGGATATTTTTTCTCCTTAACATTCAATTCCTTGAATCATTTTCAATGAATTTTTCATTTTTCATCATCACAAAACCCAAGACCTTCATCAAAGCATCACTAAATACAACAAAAAGTTATCCACTTCTTTGTAGAGTGAGCACATGCATAGTGATAAGCCTTATTTTCAACTCCTTGAAGCTCTCTTCACATTCATCACTCATATAAAAATTTACTACCTTTCGAGTTAGCTTTGTAAGAGGGTTGGACAATCATGATAAATTTCTCAGAAATCGGTGATAATATCCAGCTAATCCTAGGAATCTACAGATATCTGTTACCAATTTTGGCCTAGTCCATCCCTCAATTACAGATGTCTTGGAGGGATACACAGATAACCCATTTCATGGGATGATATGGTCCAAGAATGAGACTTCCTTTAAATAGAACTCACAATCACTGTACTTGTCATAGAGGTTCTTCTTTTGTAATGTCTCTAGCACAATGCTTATATTCTCCTCATGCTCCTCCTTGGATTTAGAGTATATTATAATATCATATATAAATACTACCACAAAGTTTTCAAGGTAGTCACTAAAGACTCTATTAATCTAGTCCATGATGATATATAGAGAATTAGTGACCCCGAAAGGCATTACTATGAATTCATAGTGCCATATATTTTACAAAAAAGAAGTCTTGGGGATATACTCTTTCTTCGCCCTTAATTAGTAATATCTTGACCACAGATCCACCTTCGCGAAGTGTTGTGATCCACATAGTTGATGAAACTAGTAATCAATTCTAGGTATAGGATACTTGTTCTTTATCATGATTTTTTGATCTCACAATAACCAATGAAAAGGTGCATTGATCCATCCTTCTTCTTGACGAAGCGGATGGGTGTACCCCATGGTGAAGTACATGGGCATATAAACCCTTTATCCAGATTCTTCTATAGTTGTTTCTTCAGCTCCTCATGTTACACAACAGCCATTCAATATGGATTCTTGGATATTGGAAATTCCCCAGGTATAAGGTCAATTGAGAATTCAACACATCTTCTAGGAGGAGGACTAGGAAATTCCTTGAGAAACACTTCAGTGAATTCCCTCAAAATAGGCATGTCTTCAAGGATGATTCCTTCCGTAGACACAATCATCTGAGTCAGATACGCATTCTCATTGGGTAGTAATATACACACTTGAGATGATGGTTCTAAAGAAGATTAATCTTCCTCCTTGCACCTTTATAGAATCAGGTGGTCGATTCTACATATGGAGAGTGATTTCCCTCTCATGGATATTTATGTTGTCTGTATATAAGGAAAGCCAATCCATGTTTGAGAATTGCATCGAATTCCAACAGAGGGAGTATGAAAAGGTTCGTTGGGAAGTTCAATCCACAAATTATGACAGGGGAGGAATTATATTCATTGGATGCAATTATTTCCCCATTGGACATACTCACTAACATCTTTACTTCTAGGTCTGTTGGTGGTGTTGGGATTGTTCTTCAAAACATTCATGATTAAAAATAATGAATAGAACTAGAATAAAAAAGTATGTTATCTATTATTGAATGAATATCTAGGGTATCAATCACCCCTTGGTTTTCAAGGTTCACTTCAGTAGTAGTGATGGAAAAGCCTCTCCCATGATTCCTTGGAAGTTGTTGGTTGCCTTCGAAAACCCTTGTCTTAGGGAACTAGTTTGCAAGGCTCCCTATTTCTTTGGAGTTGATGCAATGAACAATGCATTGATAGTCGAACGGAGTGTTCCTCTCCTCTGTCGCATCCATGGGTTTTTCTTATTGGCAGTAAATGGCTAGGTTTCCTTCTCTTCCACACCTAAATCATTTCCTCATCCCCTTTAGGAAATTTTTGGTGTGCTATATTTTCTTAGAACTATTGGATTTATCCATCAGACCGCTATTATTGATTTCCACCTTACGCTTCTTATCCCAATGATACTCTTGAGATTCTATGATCTCTATTTGAACATTGAGGGAACATCGGACAATTTAATCATAGATGTCGAAGTCATGGATCGCTAGGTCTATCCGTAGGCTAGGTTTTATCCCACTAAAGATGTCATAAACTATGAATTCGGTGGTAATGAAAAGGCCAGAGGCATATCGTGAAAGCCTTGTGAAGTTTTCTTCGTATGCTCTGAAGGATTCTCTGTCTTTTTACTTGAGGGTAAGTAAGTCCCTTTCCATCTTAATTCAGTGGGTGCGAGGAAAATATTTATCAAAAAACATTTTTTGAAAATCATTCCATTACAATGTCTTGATCTCCTCCCCATGCTTCGTATTTTTTATCAATATCCACCACTAATCGGCTTCACCCTCCATACGATAAGTATCCAAGAGAACCTTATATTGTTCGGAACGTGCATGTATGGAGAAGAGATTTTAAATGGAGTTGATCCATTATTTGGAAATTGAGGATTCAAATGATCCATTAAAGGTAGGAGGCCTTTGTCTCATGATGCACTCGATTTCGACTTGTTCTTTGATAGGGGGGGGGGGGGTTGAACATTTCTCTTTAACCATGTTTCTATTCAAATATTGAGTTAACTAAGTGAGTATCATTACAATGTTCTCAATTCCATCTCCCATTGGATTGGGCATCTCATTTGAACAGTCATCACATTGATCTTCACATCAGTTGTTATCCTGAGTCCTCCAATTACCATCATTTGTTTGGAATAATGTAAAGTCAGAAGTAACACATAAAGGTTAATCCAAAGTCAATAAAGGATGACTAACAAATTACTTTTGTTTCCTTGAATTATGAATCTATAGGCTACAATATATGTTATCCACGATATACTTCCCAACATTTATTCTTAGGGGAATTTTTTATTACCATAACAATGGTTCATACTAATCTTGTAAATTTACCAAACCATATCTGCCAAGAGTTTCATATCCAAGAGTGAAGCAAGGCAAGTTTTCATGTACCAGGATACCCCGGGTCAAGCCTGAAACACCTTGTTAGAGTTTTCTCTCCTAGGTACATTTGTGTCAGAGCCACCTCTACCTACTCGTATCCAGATAGGTATGTATTTTCTTGATAAACAACTTGCTCAATACTCACTAAAATTTAGGGATGTTTTTATTATACTTATTCTTATCTCTAATGCTTCAATATGGTTTTCTATTTCTAATACCAAAAATAAAAAACATATCCTCTACTATCATCTATAAAAACCCTAACTTTTATTACACACATAAACATGATTTATCTCATAAAATCTTCACTTGATACAACATGGAAGATCTAGAGGTATAGTGTCTTTGGGGATTAGGAACATTACATAATGACTTAAAACATTAAGCACAACATCTTTATTCAAAACTTCCTTTACATTACCACTACATTCCCTTGTACTTATAATTTCATGTGATAACCTGGGGACATGCATAAGAAAAGGGTGAGATATAAATCCCAGTAAGGCATTAAAAAAGGAATAAAATGAGCAATTCAACACATGTTAGACAATAGGCATATCAGTAGAGCTGAAAAGAAACATGAACATAAAAGCATGATGTAGCATGATTATCATAACATGGAAAGGTGGAAACAACACTTAACATGGTATTAACATGACCCAAGGCTCATTTCAAATGGATCATGAGTAAACCCTCATTGCATTTGAATTAGCATGAGTAAACTCTCATTGCACTTGACATATCATGATACTAATATTTACCCAATGCATTGGAGCGCTCTCAGGGTGCACCCTTCTTAATCGTTTCATTTCATGCATAAGTGTTCCACATAAATCATATAACATGGAATCACTAAACATAATAATTTTTTACATGATAAAGTAATGTGGAATTAAAACATTAAACTCTATAATAAATATTTAAATTTTCATAAAGGTGAATACCCTTTATAGAGAAATGGGCATGGTATTCACGAAACAATGATTTTGGCTCCAAAAAAATCGTGGTGCAATTTCTACAGAATAACGGGGTGACATGAAAATTCAAAAAAAGTGGTTGATTAGAGATAAATGTAATGCCCCGACCCTAGTTACCCAGAGCTGGTGCATTATTTTAATACATTGGCATTATTACAAAGAGTCATGTCCCGAAGGACCGATCAGTTTAGCAGTCTTGGAAAATAAATTACATATATGAATGTTACACTACACTTCATAACATACAAAACAACATAAATAATCCTTCAAAAATTCCATTATTTCCTTGGCTTAACCCTGCATATCAATCACAATAAACTTCTTTGAATCATGAGAAAACTAAAACAAAGAAAGGGGTGAGCTCAGATGCTTAGTAAGGATAACAATACAGCAGAAAATTTCACAAAGAAGCATAAACATTTAAGGCAATGTATAACTTAAACAAAAGTCTTTTAAACATGAACTTCAGCATAATATGGAAAAAAATAAAATGATGTAATTCCATTTACTTATTAACATTGATATTCTACTAGTCGAATAATCACTTGTAATATCACTAACCACTTTCATAATGATGAAATGTATAATGTCGAACTTTAATTTCTGTGTCAAGGCCTCGTTCCAAGACCTAAGGGATAATTGTAACTGGAACCCAACCCAGAGAGCCTCTGTAACTGGACTCCAACCAGGAGTACCTATAATAACCTGACACCAACCCGGAGTGTCTCTAATAACAGGACACCAACTCGGAGTGCCTCTAATAACCGGACACCAACCCGGAGTTCCTCTAATAACCGGACACCAACCCGAAGTGCCTCTAATAACCAGACACCACCCCGGAGTGCCTCTAATAACCAGACACCAACCCGTAGGGCCTCTAATAAACGGACACCAACCCAGAGGGTCTTTTATAACTGGAAACCAACCCAGAACATACTAGTCCAACACATTCATCTTAAGAAGAGGATGAAATATAACATAAACATTCGTATTAAAACTAGCATACGAAATGCCAAAACATTAATCATAAGACATTATTGGCATAAAAATGACTCATCCATAGGAAAACATATAACAAAACCTTAAATACAATATGAATGATTTGTATCATAATAAATCAACTTCAAAACAAGTTTAAAATCCATTAAAAGATTTTGACGATGATGAAATTGATTTGTAAAACTCCTTGAGAGAAATACCCCTTTTTCATGAAAACATTTAAAAGTCACACAATTTGGAAAATAATTCATTTAAAGAAATTTTTTAATCAAAGTTTTTCATACCAATTTAAAATGTTTTGAGGGAATTAAAATTTTAAAAACATTCATGTCCATATAAATAAATCCTTAAAACACATTTTGAAGACATGGACATTAATGAGAAAGATTTAGAAGAATAAATATTTAAAACATTTGAAATGATATTTTAGTAAAAAGTACCTTAAAATAATCCCTTTAAAAACACTTTCATAAGACAAGGACATGGATAATAAATATGTCCCAGCATATACATACATAAAAACAACCTCGGATAATAAAGAGATTGTGAAATTAACCCTTACCAATTTGGTAACTTACAAAACATACACCCCATGAAAGTGATATCATACAATGAATATGTAAATACACATAAATAAAATTGTATTACATAAAAATACAATTATGGGTAGTAAATACACCACAACAAAGGTAATAGTGTCAATATGGTATGAATCTCACAGGAATAAGGAGTAAGATGAAAACCCCTTACCTTGCAATTTCCTTTAGTCGAAGGTACATTTAGCCTCCTGTATGAAGACTATAGTGTGTTATTAAATTATAAAAAACCATATTAATTGTTATGACATCATACATTGTTCATTTATTACTTTATACTACCCATTTAATAATAATTTCCATGTTATATTAATATTTCGGGTAATAATCGCTTTCTTTATCGTACGTGTTTTGACTTGTTACTCTTGATTGTATCACATAGATCATGATTTAAATAATTCAAGAATATAAAACATGATTTATTTATCATATATATTTAGAATATAAAAATGTATAATTGATGTATATATGAAATGGAAAACACTTTTTATGGATACGGTAGTCCGTACGTATGCATAAATGTTGTTTCTGTTTTCTTATAGTATTGAACGGAAGTAAGTAAATAAGATATATGTAAGTACATAAATACTTATATATATAAATATATATATCTCCAGTAGCATTATTATGTCATATATTACATACTTATTAGTAATATATATTTTTATAATCATCAATGAATGGTGAGCTTGGAAATGAATCTCATCGTGTCGTTGAGACAGTAATCCGTACGTATGCACGAGCAAAAATATCATTCTTTTGATATTAATATAATATATAATTGGATGGTATATAATATATACAGAATCTTTATCATGTTATATTTATTATTTACATCAAATACACATCATTATTATACCCATCCAAATTATAATGTATTGAATAACAATTACACCACGACATGGAGACGGTAAGTCGTACGTACGCACGTATGGTGACATGTCATTCAAATGGTGGAAATAATAATGAATTTGGTTGTATCATAATTATAATAACATCACAGTATATAGAATATACTGGAGTTATTATTTTATAAGGAAACAACAAGGAAAAAGGAAGTAGAAGAATAAAGGAACTTGGAAGAGGGTGGTGAAATCATTACCTCTTCTTCAGGTTCTTCCTTTTGATTTGATGAAAAGGGTTCCATCAGTTGGATTTCTGATCATAATAAGGCATATTGATTGAAGGGATTATAGTTGAGAGTGTATTTGGGAAGGGTTTCACTGAGCCAAATGGCTTAGAAGGTGTGAGTTAGAGAGGAGGGGGAGTTCCCTTTTATAAGAGGGGTGAGGGGCACCTTAGTAAAAACTTAATATATTATTTTATAATAAATTCATATTTGGTTTATAATTTCTCCAAAGTTGATTATTTAAATTATACGGTGGTGATAGTTAGAAGAAAAAACTCATCCAATAGGTTTTAGACAAGTTTAGGTTACCATTTTAACCTTATCATTTAGATTTAAATCTAAGTTAAATAAATTAACTTTTACTATGTCTTCTTGTATTCTTACACTATATGGTTAATAAACATACTATATACCACCAATGTAATCCAATTGGTTGATTAATGTCATATATATTATTATATAAGTCTTTTGGAAGAACATTATATTTTTAGGACCACTATATCAATTAATAATATAATATTTGTTTTACAAAACAATTTTATGTAAATTTTGACACTATTTGGAATTTGTTTTTTGTTAAAATAATAACAACATTATTACTTCAAAAAAATACATTGAATCAATCCTAACATGTCATATTAACCTATAAAATTCGTGGATATCATAAAAACTAAGAAATTGTATTTATTTTAATATTTATAATACCATTTATTTGATTCTTTCATGAATAAGGTAATTATTGCATCATCATTGTGTCCCAAATAAATTTATTTATTTAATATCTAAAAATTATAAATAAAAACAATTATGTAGGAAATATTTTCTGATTTCTAATGATTATTTACAATCTAATTTATCTTATGTAAAACCCTATATTAAAAATGTTTTATTTATTAAACTTTGATTTTAACGCTTTTAACTCTTCTTTGAATTAAATAATAATAAATGTCCTAATCTAATCCAAGTGGACCTAAATGATAATATTTTATTCCTAAGGTTATTTTTGGTCGAGCTAAACTTGTCCAATAGAATTAGGACATGTGTGAGGGGAATATTAATATCATTTTTACCCTTAATTGCCATATTTAATTTTAACCGTGGTAAATAAAAGTAAACATTTACTATTCACAAAAAATTATTTTCATCTCATTGAACCACATTTTACTCCTTGATATTAACGGTGTCACTCGGATTTTCGAAATTCAGCTCAAAGAAGTGGTAAAATTAGATTTTATGTGAATTTTCAAAAGCTCCTACGAGGTGGGTAAAAGACGCTAAAAAGTTCGATAAAAATTTATATATATATATAATTATTATAAACAGACTCCAATGAATTACATTGAATTTATATAGGTATTATGTATCAATTTTAACCTAAAATTAATTTAAACAAATTAAATTATTATTTAAATAAAAAGCTGGTTTTAAATAATAACTTAGTGTTTTTCACTATTCATCAAAAATTTAATGTTTTCAGAAAAATAAGAAAAATTCACCCAAAGATATATTTGATAATATGAATTAAAAAATGATACATATTTTACCAAATTCAAAACATATAAGTTTCATTAATTAATTTAAATTAATTCCCGTTGTTAAAACAAATAGCGTGTTTTTAAGAAATAATAACATTCAAAAGATTGACACTTACTTATGTCCAGTTTAAATGTGAAATTATGTCCAATGAACAAAATTGTATTAAATGGTGAAAATATATTCTAAATATACTTTAAAACCACTAAAATTTATAATTTATCACTATTAATTTTTTTGATTAAAAAAGTTGTTTTTAATTAAAATTTAGAAATTTTCACTATTCATCAAAATAAGAAAGTTATCCAAAAAGTATCAAAATTTTACCCTAAGATAATTTCGATATTCCGAATCCAAAAATGAAGTTAATTTTCAAAGATAAAATGTATTAAATTTTAAAAAGTGGGTATAACTATTCTTAACGGCTAGTATGATTGGTTGTGGTGTGTTAGAACTGAAAGTTGCGTATAACACATGCTATTGTATTATTCAAAGAGAAGAGTACCGTGAAAGCTTGGGGTGTTACATTCTCCCCTAATTTAATAAATTATGTCCTTGAAATTTATGCTCAGTATTGGAAACTTGGGGTTGATATTTCAAAATATCATAGTTGAAATCCCACATCGAAAAATGGATTAATCAGGCCTCTATTTAAAATAAATAGTGGTATGTATGAAGGTTACTAAAAATTACACATACTAGGGTTCCATGTAGGAAAACATGGATATGGAAGAGAAATTTATCCATAAATATCTAATGGAGAGTGGTAGAGAACATGGATATGAAAAAAGCTATATGTTTTTTATGATCTAAGGTACCATCTAGGACAACTTTTTTGTTCTAATTTTCTTTTCTTAATGTTAAGGAATCTATTTATGATATTGGATAAGATCATCAGGAGATATACATGCATTATAATTATAGTTTTATCCACTACTAAATTTCTACCACAAACTCATCTTTCACTACAAAACGTAATATAACTCAAAAATACTCTGTTTATCCTAATCGTACAGGGTCCCAAATATAATGAATTTATAATTCACATATCAGACCCTTAAAAAACTACATTATAAAATCCAAGGACTTCACATAGTCCAGTGGTAGGTGATAAAACCCAATCTCACTATGGTTGTGGGTTCGATTCCCGCATCTTTGTCCGACATGACAGGTTGTCACATGGTCTCTATGTTGTCCTTTTATAAAAATCCAAAAATAACCTTTCAAACTTAATCCATTGTAACCTTTATACTAATCAAAAATACTACTATCCAAACTCAAAGTCAAAAATTTATAAGGAATTTAAACATAATGAAGATCTTTTTTTCCATGTAATAAATGTGAAAACCTTCATCATGTATTATTTCAAAACATGGTAACATCCTGAATTGCCATAAAACATTATTGATTACATTCATGCTCCCCTATTATTTATAGAATACTAGATATAATCCTTCTATCCAAAAAAGTTTTAAACTCCAACGATGACAAATAATTAATCAGTTTCAAGGTAGTCAAGAATATCCAATATAATTTTTTCAAATCAACCATCTCTTATTCCAAAATCACTACCTCGTTATAGGGACCATATTAAGGATTACCTTTCCTTCAACCATGTATTTTCCCAAAAGTGTAGATCACTATTAAGTCACTTTTCATAGAACCATATAATCTCAAATCCTTAATAAAATAGTACTGTAGTACAATCCATATTTATCTCCATAATTCATGTAACCAATATACAATTGATACAACAATAAATGAAATAATTATATAATAACAACATAAGAACACTAGTCATTATTTTTTATCTGAGGTAGTATCATAACTTGATTATTATCCAATAGAATCATTTGGTGCATACTCTGATGATTTGGACATTGGTTTGTATAGTGACCCAACTCCTTGTAGATGAAGCATTGTATATTTGAAAACTTCTTCTTACCCTTGCAACCACGTACTTGGTGTCCTTTTTCTCCACACTTATAACGAACTCCCATTCCCTTCAAGCATTTTCCAAGGTGATTAATTCCACATTTATCACATATTGGAAAATCCTTCTTTCCCTTGTTCTCATTATCCATATTTCTTTCTACCATCCCTTTCTTCTCTAGCTTCCCATTAAAGCTATAGGACTCAAATAATTCTTTACTTATCTTATTAACACCTAAGACTATTTCTTAATATGATGATAATATGTGGGAGACTATTTCCATTCTAAATTCTAGCTTAATACCATGAATGATATGATATTTCTTACTATTTGGATCATGTGTATTGATGGAGTTCTCATTCCTTCTACTAGGTACCATTTCTAAACAATGGCATACACTAGGTCAGTTTATGAATCGGAATTCATAATTCCAAACATGTAAAATACCTAACATAAATTGAACAGTTTATGGATATAATCCATAATAAAAAAAAATTTCTTTGCAGAGATATATACTCATAATCCCTTCATATTGGTTTGTAAAGAAAATGAGAATTATCCTAAGCATATCCCACGGGAGTGTCGTAACCAAGAGTTTAGCAAGGCCTGTTCTTATGCACCAGTTTCCGTTCGAGTCTATCTGAAAGTGGAGTTTTCTGGTTTTACCCCTAGGTACATCTGTGCCAGACCCACGTCTACCTACTAGTATCCATACAGGGATGCATTTCTCAGAAAACTCACAAAATCTCTACAATATCAAAATTCTAGGAAGTTATTCTCTACTAATCCTCAAATTCTATCTTAGAGTTATGTGATCTAATCAGAGTTTATCTAAATCTAGCTTCCAAGGTTATTGATAAACTTCCATTGATACCAACTATAACACCCCAACCCCAGTTACCCAGAGTCAGTGCATTATTTTAATACATTGGCAACATTACAAGGAATCATGTCCCGAAGGACCGATCGGTTTAGCAGTCTTGGAAAATAGATTTCATATATGAATGTTACATTACACTTCATAACATACAAAACAACATAAATAATACTTCTTGAATGCCATTATTCCCTAGGCTTAACCCTGCATATCAATCACAATACACTTCTTGTAATCCTGGGAAAAATAAAACCTAGAAAGGGGTGAGATCAGATGCTCAGTAAGGATAACAATACAGCAGAAACTATCATAAATAAGAATAAACATTTAAGGCAATGTATAACTAAAACAAAAGCCTTTTAAACTTGAACTTCAGCATAATATGGAAAAAATAAAATTAAATAATGAAATTTACTTATTCACATTGATATTCTACTAGTCAAACAATCACATTCAATATCACTAACCACTTTCATAATGATGGAATGCATAATGCCAAACTTTAATTTCTGTGTCAAGGCCTCGTGCCAAGACCTAAGGGATAAATGTAACTGGAACCCAACCCGGAGAGCCTCTGTAACCAGACTCCAACCCGGAGTGCCTCTGATAACCGGACACCAACCTGGAGTGGCTCTCATAACCGGAAACCAACCCGGAGTGCCTCTATTAACCATACACCAACCCAGAGTGCCTCTAATAATCGGACACCAACCCAGAGTGCCTCTAACAACCGGACACTAACCCGGAGTACCTCTAATAACCAAACACCAACCTGGAGTGCCTCTAATAACAGGACACCAACCCGGAGGGTCTCCTATAACAGGACCCCAACTCGGAACATACTAGTCCAACACATTCATCTTAAGAAGAGTATGAAATATAACATAAACATTTGTATTAAAACTAGCATACTAAATGCCAAAACATTAATCATAATCCATTAATGGCATAAAAATGACTCATCCATAGGAAAACATATCACAAAACCTTAAATACAATATAGAAGATTTGTATCATAATAAATCAACTTCAAAACAAGTTTAAAATCCATTAATGGATTTTGACGTTGATGAAAATGATTTGTAAAACTCTTTGAGAGAAATACCCCTTTTTCATGAAAACATTTAGAAGTCGCCCAATTTGGTAAAGAATTCATTTAAAGACATTTTTTGAATCAAAGAGTCCCATACCACTTTGATACTTTTTAATGGGATTAACATTTTAAAAACATTCATTTCCATATAAATAAATCCTTAAAAACCATTTTGAAGACATGGACATTAATGAGAAAGATTTAGAAGAATAAACATTTAAAAATTTTGAAAAGAATTTTGAGTAAAAAATTACCATAAAATAATCCCATTTAAAACACTTTAATAAAACATGGCCATGGATAATAAATATGTCCCAGCAGATACTGACGTAAAAACAACCTCTGATAATAAATGGATTGTGAAATTAACCCTTACCAATTCGGTAACTTACAAAACATACATCCCATGAAAGAGGTATCATACAATGAATATGTAAATACACATAAATTAAATTGTATTACATAAATAATACAATTATGGGTAGTAAATAGACCACAAAAAAGGTAATAGTGGCAATATGGCATGAATCTCACGGGAATAAGGAGTGAGATGAAAACCCCTTACCTTATAGTTTCCTTTAGTCGAGGGTATGTTTAGCCTCCCGTATGAATACTATAGTATGTTATTAAATTATACCAAAACCATATTAATATTTATGATATCACACATTATTCATTTATGACTGTATACTACCCATTTAATAAAAATTTCATTTTATATTAATATTTCGGGTAATAATCGCTTTCTTTATCGTACGTGTTTTGAATTTTTACTCTTTATTGTATCACTTAGATCATGATTTAAATAATTACATAATATAAAACATGATTTATTTATCATATATATTTAGAATACAAAAATTTATAATATACGTATATATGAAATGGAAAACACCGTTTATGGAGACGGTAGTCCGTACGTACTCATAAACATTCTTTCTGTTTTCATATAGTATTGAACAGAAGTAAGTGAATAAGATATATGTAAGTACATAAATACTTATATATATAAATATATATCTCTCTAGAAGAATTATTATGTCATATGTTACATACTTATTAGTAATATATATTTTTATAATCGTCGATGAATGGTGAACATGGAAATGAATCTCATCACGTCGTGGAGATGGTATTCTGTATGTATGGACGAGTGAAAATATCATTCTTTTGATATTAATATAATATTTCATTGGATGGTATATAATTTATACAGAATCCTTATCATGTTATATTTATTATTTAAATAAAATATACATTATTGTTATACCCATCCAAATAATAATGTATTGAATAACAATTACACCACGACGTGGAGACAGTAAGTCGTACGTACGCACATATGGTGACATGTCATTAAAAGGGTGGATAGAATAATGAATTTTGTTGTACCATAATTATAATAACATCACAGTATAGAGAATATACTAGAGCTATTATTTTATAAGGAAACAACAATGAAAAAGTAAGTGGAAGAAGAATGTAACTTGAAAGAGGGTGGTGAAATCATTACCTTTTTCTTCAGGTTCTTCTTTTTAATTTGATCAAAAGGGATCTATAGGTTGGCTTTCTGATCAAACTAATGACTCTAGGTTAAAGGGAGGATAATTGAAATGGTATTTGGGTAGGGGATGGCCGAGCCAAATGGCATAGAAGGTGTGAATTAGAGAGGAGGGGGGTTCCCTTTTACAAGAGGTGTGAGGGGCACCTTAGAAAAAACTTAAAATATTATTTTATAATAAATTCATATTCGGTTTATAATGGCTCAAAAGTTGATTATTTAAAGTCTAAGGTGGGGATAGGTCGAACAAAAAACTCAACCAATAGGTCTTAGACAAGTTTAGGCTACCATTTTAACCTTGTCATTTATATTTAACTCTAAGTTAAATAATTTAACTTTTACCGTGTCTTCTTGTATTCTTACACAATATGGTTAATAAACGTACTATATACTTCCAATAGAATTCCAATTGGTCTTTTAATGTCATATATATTATTATATAAGTCTTTTGGATGATCCATTGATTTTTTTGGACCATTATATCAATTAATAATATAATATTTGTTTTAAAAACTATTTTATGTCAATTTTGACAATATTTAGTATTTGTTTTTTGTTAAAATAATTACAACATGATTAATTCAAAAAGAAATACTTTTAATAAATTCTAACATGTCATATTCACTGGGAAAATTCGTGGATGTCATTAAGTATTTGAAATTATATTTATTTTAATATTTATAATACCGTTTATTTGATTATTTCATTAACAAGGTAATTATTTTATCATCATTGTGTCATAAATAAATTTATTTATTTAATTTCTAAAAATTATAAATAAAATACCATGATGTAGAAAATACTTTTATCTTTCTAATTAATATTTATAATCTAATTTATATTATGTAGAACCTTATATTAAAAATGTTTTATTTATTCCACATTGATTTTAACTCTTTTAACTCTTCTTTGAATTAAATAATAATAAATGTCCTAATCTAATCCAAGTGGACCTAAATGATAATATTTTATTCCTAAGGTTGTTTTTGGTCGATATAAAATTGTCCAATAGAATTAGGACATGTGTGAGGGTAATATTAATATCATTTTTACCCTTAATTACCCTATTTACTTTTGACGGTGGTAAATAAAAGTAAAAAATTACTATTCACCAAAAATTATTTTCATCTCATTGAACCACATTTTACTCCTTGATGTTAACATTGTCTCTAGGATTTTCGAAATTCATCTCACATAAGTGGTAAAATTATGATTTATGTGAATTTGCAAAAGCTCTTAGGAGGTGGGTAAAAGACGGTAAAAATTTCGATAAAAAATTTCATATATCTAAAATTATTATAAACTGACTCCAATTAATTACATTGAATTTAGGTAGGTATTATGAATCCATTTTTACCTAAAATTTATTTAAAAAAAAGAAATTATTATTTAAATAAAAAGCCGGTTTTAAATAATAACTCAGTGTTTTTCACTATTCATCAAAAATTGAATGTTTTTAGAAAAATAACAAAAATTAATCCTAGGCTATATTTGATATTATGAATTCAAAAATGATGTCTATTTTACCAAATTCATAACATATAAGTTTCATTAATAAATTTAAATTAATTCCCATTGTCAAAACAAATAGCGTGTTTTTATGAAATAATAACTTTCAAAAGATTGACACTTACGTATGTCCAATTTAAATGTGAAATTATGTCCAATGACCATCATTGTATTAAATGGTAAAAATATATTCAAATATACTTTAAAACAACTCAAATCAATAACTTATCACTATTAATTATTTCGATTAAAAAAGTTATTTTTAATTAAAATTTAGTAATTTTAACTATTCATCAAAATATAAAAGTTATCTGAAAAGTTCCAAAATTTTACCCTAAGTTAATTTCGATATTTTGAATCCAAAAATGAAGTTCATTTTGAATGATAAAATGTATAAAATTTCAAGAAGTGGGTATTACTATTCTTAATGGCTAGTATGATTGGTTGTGGTATATTAGAACTCGAAGTTGCGTATAACACACGCTATTGTTTTATTCAAAGAGAACCGTACTGTGAAAGCATGGTGTGTTACAATAAAGGGATGTATCATCATACATACATTAAATATATAGTAAGGGGATCATATAGATATATTTCCCAATATATGAAATGGAATTTAGATTCATATTACAAAATAATTTCTTGAATGTAAATGAGGAAAGAGAAATTCCTTCGAAATTTTGGTACAGTAACGGGTGTAAATGGATGGAATTAGTGAGGGATAAAGGATAATATAATAATTGAAACATAAAGAGGAATGTATGGGGGAGGTTAGAAATCATACCCACACATTTTTATTTGAAATTAAAAGGGAATAACAATATTAAAAATCATGGATAAAATGAGAAAGGAAGGAATCCCTTACATGGAAGAGTGATCCCAAATGCCTGGGAGAGGATTGAGTGAGGCCTCTTGGGGGGTTAGGGATCCTTGGGAGGATTATATAGTTAGTGTGTAATAGGTTTATAGAGCATCAAAGGCTTTTAGTGAAGAGGAATTGGGAGATTGGGTGGGATTATATAGGAAAATGAAAGGAATTCTTTATTATTTTGGTTTTGGCCACCACACATTAAACTAAACAAAAACACAAACCAATCCTTGGTTTTTACCAATGGTTTTTTCAAATCTGGAGTTTAAAACATTATTTTATAAGGCCAATGTGAAAACTTCTTAAAATATTATGATTTCTTATGTGGAGGTGAGTCACACTCTCTAGGAAATCAATTTAAAAGGTTAAAATGTTTTATAAGTCTTGGAGGGTCCACTAAAGCTTTGTAAAATTAATCAGACAAACCTAAAATGACATTATTTTAATGTTAAATCATATATTGTCCTAAAATAATTGTTATATTATTTTATTACATCACTATTAGGTCACTATGATGTCATAAAACACATTATATATTTAAATTATATTTAATTTTTACCAAAACATTTGACTGCCTTAGAAAATTATGAATTATTAACCATTGGATAATTTCTATATCTAGATTCATAAAATAATATTCATTTTATCTAAATAATTTTTAAATATTTGAAATTTTTAATTTTAAAATAAAAATCGGGATTTATTGAAAAATTTTGGGTTAAAAAAAACAGTTTTCAAACCTTAATAAAAATTACAATTGTATTCATAAAATTTATACGATCATTTAAATTTAATAAAAATTAATTTTATAATAATATTTTATTAAAATATTACTTAATTCAAAAATCCATTAATTAATCAAAATAGATTTATTAATTGAATATTAACTTAAAATACTATTTATGCTTTAAAAACTATTTACAAATTATTAATAATAAAATGAATGTATATTCTCTATACAAAAATAATGTACATAATCATAGTACTAGGTTATAATTAAATAAACACTTATAACATCATCATAAACCCTATGGGTAATGTGTGCGATGGTGACATACTCTTGGGATGGCTCAGATAACATCGCTCGGGTGGTAATCTCTATCAACTTAACCTTCTCACGTAGCCGGTTTCGTTTGTGCTTAACGTGTTGAAGCTTGGATTGGGCTTGGTCATCAGAGAATCATAATGACACCACAATCTTTATGAACTCCTAAAAATGGGATTCATATGGGGAAAGTCTACGGGATAATTTCATCACTTCATTTGTCTCAGTAAATTGGATTTGTTAAAGCTCTATATTTATACTAATCATGTGATCAATGTTCAATGGTTATATTAACAAAGATAATAATTCTTAATGATATTTTAAAATCCAAAACCATAAAAACATAGAATTTTATATGTTATATAACCTTTTTACATAATAATATATTTAATTAGATCAAGTGTAATTTTCATTAATGAATGTTTGGGTCATTACATAATATCCTCTACCGATTCTTTTAATCGTATTTCTTATTCTACATCCTCTTCATGAGTTGTTTAATTAGAAGGTAATAACTCCTCTATCACTTATATATTTATATGTTTTAATCATTATTAATAAACCATAGTTCCTCCTTCTATTCATCCTACAAAAAAATATCACCATGTGTGCGTTCTTAAGGCTTACCGTCTCTACGTCGTGATGTAATCTGTTCTTCACCACCACCTTAATCTGATCAGTAAAAAGATAGAAATAATAACATTATATGATTATTATAACATTATATTTATTATGAAATATTATAAAACCATTAACTTCAATACCATTACATAATTATGGTAATGATATCATCGCTTATGCGTACATACGACCTACCATATCCAGGATGCGATTTGATTCATTCTACATGATATGAATTAAACCATGAATTTATAAATTAATTAAAAGAATAAATTTGATATATATTATAATTATATAATTTATTAAATTATATAACTATAACCTAATAATATTAACATGAAATTATTTGACAAAACATGCATAAACGAATAAAGTAGTTAATGACCAAATAACAAGTAATAATTAAATATTATAAAAGAATGATAATATAATCATATATGATATCATAAAAATGAATATGATTATGAAATAATTCAGTGAAATTATTTATATCATTATACAGTTGGTTCAGATATATACAAAGGAAATCAGGCCTAAGATAAGAGATAACTTTGTAATCTCATTTTTATCTAAGATTCTTTATACGTAAGTTTTTACTAGGGTATATTTATTATCCTTTTCAATGTTTCCAAAATATATAATAGTATTTATATTCCTATAATATTTTTTAATGTCAATATTAACCATTTTTTAATTTTTATTAAATGGTATGAAAGGAACATATTTTTCTTATCCAATACGAGTTACTTGTTCGACTTGTCTTGAAAAAGTATGAGGATAATTTTTTTAACTTATATGACATGATCACATTTTTTAATCCTAAAAACACCTTATTCCAATGAACCTTACTCTATACTATTTCAATTTCATTTTTATATAAATTATTTTATTTTAAATTTATACAACATTTTGATAAAGTAAAATGTTTTTGAAGAAGAAAAGATATTTTCCTAAAGAATTAATATCTACTATTTTATCAAAATTATTTTCCATATAAGATAAAATTTTATAAATAGGGTTATGTTTCTATCCCTATTATTAATATGACATTATTATGTGTATGATGTAATGATTCTTATGAAATCCATTTATTTTATATAAATTGTGATCGAATTATGTTTAAGAAACCCAATTTTGTTCCTTAGGTTATACTATGAGGAATGATTTGTGTTTCTCTGGGACACATAAGAATGATTTAATTATGAGATGGGTGGGACCTATATCTCCTTCCAATTCATTGGGTAAATATTTATATTTCATGACATAGAAATAATTAGAATGACAATTAATTTTTGTTCTGTAATACGTGGCTGGAATGAGGAGTGAACTCGGTTCAGTAATGGAATGTGTCCGTTATAATGGTATTGGAAACGAGGCTTGATTAATATGAAATGATTTTATTTGACTATGTGTATTCCATAAAATTTCATGTCTTTTGTTATGAATTTTTGGAATATGTTTAAATTTTATTATTTATCACTTGAAAATATATCAGGATCTTTTATATGCAGGTAAAATTTTCAAATGTTATGTTTTTATATCCTATGATTATGATATGATTGATATCTCCCATGTTTACTCTTACTAAGAATTTGATATCACACATTCATATGTTTATTTTTTCCATATCATAAAGAATGGTATTATGTAAGATATGTCAAAAAGGATTCTAGTTATAAAGGAATAAGCAAGAGACAATGTAGATGGTTTATGAATCGGTTATTTATATTTCCCAGTTTCTAAAGACATTATACATGTACGGTCCTCTTGTGGATTTTTTATATTTTTTAATTAAAATTATTCTATTTTGAATTAATATCAATATATGTAATTTATGTTTCATTGTAATTTCTTTCCCATCTCCATTTTTACTAAAAATTGAAACATCATCTAGAATATGTTAATTTATTATTTTCAAGGACAATGATATTTTCAATTTACCTTACCTTCTTCAAGACAGCTCATAAAACCATTTTTATAGTTAAAAAATATTATAATATATGTACTAAATACTAAAAAAAATTATATAACCATTTATTATACATATTATTAATTAATAAAAAAACTAGTTTGTGATGGTCTAAAAATAGCCAAAATAATCTAGATGATTATCGCAAATTTATTATTTAATGATTCATCATCACCAAAAATTTACACATGAATTATCTGAAAATTTAATCTTATGAAATTTTATTAATAAAAAATAATTTCAATTCTATCCAACCATTCTCATTTTACATGATTTTTCTTACATGTTTTGAAGTAAACCGATCATGAAAACAAAGGAAATTAATGCTCTGAAACGATGAAATTGAATCTCATAACCCATTAAAAGGCCAAAAATGAAATTAATAAAATTATAATAGATAAAATACATGTATAAAAGTTTATTAATTATTTAATTACGAGACTTAATCTGATTATGAAAGACATTAGTATCATGTGTGGAACACTTTCAGACATAAGGTAATTGACTATACCTGAACCTCCATTTTCCTTTAGGTTTCTCTTTCTATCTATTTAACCTAATTTAATGCATCATTAATTTTTTTGTAATTTTTATAATTTATGAGTTTATTTTCCAAACCCATGTTTCTAAACTAGATAATCTTTATTTTATGGGGAAATACATATTTTAAAAAGGTTCCCTTTTAAAATCTTCCTGATAAGCAATCCTAGTTAAAGGGAAATTTTTGATTTTGTATACATTATCATATGTTATATGTAATATGTTTTAATATAAAATTCATATTGAATAAATAATTTTATCATGGAAAAATAACATGGTTGATTTCTGGTTTTGTGAAAACAATTATTCTATTTCCATTTTAAAGACTCTTTAATATCTTTCCTTAAAACCACACAAAAGTGGCTAATTTATAAAGATTCCAAAAAACTATTTTAAAATGGTTTCACATTATTAATACACAATTTATCATTTTGTATGTTGATTTTAATTAATTAATGTCCATTTGGGTTCTAAATCAATTTTTTCATTGACACTTTTATGATACACCCATTTGTAATGTCGTATGACATGATTACGAAACACATTTCTTTTCATGGGTAACTCTCATGTTATGTCTGATTCCATATGTATGATTATATATGTGGAACACATATTCATGAGCATGCTATTTTGGGTACACCCTAATAGAGATCCAATTCATTGGGTAATGTATAGTCTCATGAGATGTCATGTTGGAATTGGGAGTGAACGTGATTCCTTTATGGGACTTTGTCCAACTTGTGTTATAAACTAGAATTTACTCATTTTTATGCCATGTTATATATTGTTCCCATATTCCTATTATGTTATGATTATCTGTTATGATGTAATACATTTTATTTTTCTTTATGTTTATTCATGTTCCATACCTTTTATGTAATCATTTTATGCCTTCAAACTCATGTGATATGTTTTATTAATGTGATTATTCTCTTACTGGAATTTTTAGATCATCCTTTTGTTCAGGTATTCCCAAGGATATCCTATATATATATAATGGATCATATAGATTTAGGAGCTCATTATTAATATTAAAATAACATATTTTTATTTTGGTTTCATGATCTTTGATCATGTACCTAATATTCCAAAGACAATAAACTCTATGAACATTGGTTTTATTTGATGGTTAATTATGCTTTTAATCATATAATAATATGTGTAAAAGGATAGGGACACTATATTCATCATCAAAACTGGGTCTAGTTGTTTTTTGAGAATAGGAACATGTCAATTTTGTAAGAACCCTAATGATAATTCTATCCCCATGGATAACCTATATTAAAACTGAGGTAATAAAAAGTTTAGATTTACTTTTCCTTTACAATTTTATCCTTCTATGTTAAAATTATTGTTTTTCAGATGCTTATTCGATAATTATTTGATCCCCCTAATTGTATTATATTTTTCTTAGTCAATGGATGGAAATATAACAACCCATACAAATAATAAATTTGATAGGAAATTTGATGATTTCCCTTATGATATGTCAAATATGA
The DNA here is from genome assembly GCA_963277665.1 of Viscum album. Lineage (NCBI taxonomy): Eukaryota > Viridiplantae > Streptophyta > Magnoliopsida > Santalales > Viscaceae > Viscum > Viscum album. The sequence goes on along the minus strand of OY728136.1, from coordinate 513,504,787 downwards.
TGGGAATGGGTGCTTAAAACTTCATGAAAGTACTTGTTCACCTATCTCAAGTTATGAACAATAACATCAATCATGTGGAACACCCACCTTCTCCTAAGAAAAAAAATTTCATCAAATCCTTTATACAGAAAAGTCCTCCCATGTTTAGTGGATATTTTTATCCTCTCATTATATAATAGTGGATTAACTCCATTGAGAATATATCATTTATCCTAACGTACTTAGAAGTAGAGAAATATGTGATGGTAGTTTATAATTTTGATATAGAAGCTGATTAGAGGTGGACACTAATCAAGAAAAAAAGTCAAAGGGCAGTTGATTCTATAGAATGAGAAGATTTCAGGAAAATATTTTTCAATAAATATTTTTCATGAACCCTCCTTCTTAATATTGAAAGAGAGTTTCACATACTAAAGAAAAAGGAATATGTGTCTACCAGGGCACAGAAGGTAAACTTCACAAGACTTTCATGATTCCCTTTGGCTTTGTCATTATCACTGAAAGTAAGGTGGATCGCTTATTTATCAGACTAAAGCCAAGTATATGGAAAGAGTGGGTGATTAGAGTCGTTGATAGTTATGAAGAGATTTTTTGTTATTCACTTAATGTTGAAGTGGATATTGGAGTCTCTATGTGGTCTTGTTATCTTAGAAAAAATGGGAAAATAGAGTTTAATACGGTTGGATCAATAGATAAATTATATGATACCAAGAAGACCCAACTTCTCAGGTTTACAAAGTGCAGGAACATGGATTATAGAAGATTATTAAAGGGAACCAAGAGATGTGTAAAATGTGGAAGAGAGGGGAATATGGCTAATACCTTCCAAAGGGATATGAAGAATCCCACTAAAATGGAAGAAGAAAGGATGGTTTAATTAACACTTATCCTATAGTGCAGTGTTTTAACTACAAGGAACGTGGACATTATGCGATTAATTTCCCAATTCTAATGGTTTTTAGAGGAAATCAACAACAAATTCCTCCAAGGAAAAAAAGGAAGCGCATATGCAATCACTACTACTGAGTTGGGCCCCACAATGATGTGGGGATAGGTATGGTGGTTATTCATTCAAGAATAGTGAATATGCTATTTGATTTTGGTTCTACATATTCTTCCATATCTTTCATATTTAGTATATATATTCAATCACCACCTCAAAATTTGGAGGTTGACGTATCTATGAGAACAAAAAATAGGGAAATTATCTCATCCAAAGTTTGTAACTCCTCCTTGGTTAATGATTATGGACAGATACTAATAGAAAATCATATCATTCTCCCTTTGGTATAGTTTTAATCAATATTTGAAATGGATTTGATATCTTTTTATAAACAATATCAACTGGAAGGAGAGGAAGATCACTCTTGACATCCGGAAGCACCAACCAATTCTGTACAAGTGTAAGGAAAAAGATGAATCTCCTTTGAAATAATAATCTCAGTTGTTGATATTTTTTATTTATTAGCAAGGATATCTAGTTCAAATTATTGAGAAAAAGTGTAGAATAATTCTTCAATAAATGCCCATTGTGAGGGATTAAACTAATGCATTCTTTAAATAATTTACAATTCTTCCTCCTGATCAATAGGTTGAGTTATCAATTGAACCTATTCTTAAATCTCTGCCTATATCAAATACAACTTATATAATAGAAATCATTGATATAGAATAACTAAATAAGTAGTTACAGGTTAATATGGATAAGGGTTTTATATGACCAGGTTCTTTACCATGGGGATAATTAGTTATCTTTTTTAATATGAAGGATATATCAATGGTCCTCAGCATTGATTATCATGATCTCAAAAAACCATGATAAAGAAAAATTATCCCCTTATATGGATAGATGACTTGTTTTATTAGCTATCTGGGGACAAGTATTTTTTAAAGGTAAACCTTCGGCTTGGATATCACCATTTAATGGTGATGAAAGAAGATATTCCCATGACTTCCTTCGAATGAGGTATGGAAACTATGATTTCGTACAGATGCCCTTCAGGCTCTCTAATTCTCCATTAATATTCAGGGAAATAATTAATAGATTCATTATATATTACCTCAAAAAATGTGTGGTAGTATTTATTAATGATATTCTAAGATACACCAAGAGTAAAGAGGAACATGAGGATTATTTTAATACTTTTCTAAAAACAGTGTGAAGGGAAAAACTATATGCAAAGTATGATAAAATAGAGTCATAGATGGAGGAAGTATTATTCTTGGGTCATGTTATCACCAGAAAAGTAATATCAGTGGACTCTTTCTAGATAAGGGAAATTGAAGGGTGTCCCAGACCAACATTTGTAGCATAGATCTGTAGATTCTTTGTCTGACTGGGTGTTACCAGTGATTTGTGAAGAACTTATCACGATTGTAAAAACCACTAACTAATATCACTCATAATGGAGAGAATTGTTTATGAACTAGTGAATGTAAACAGTGCTTTAAAGAGTTGAAAAATAGGCTAATTACTAACCTATTTCTCACACTACCAACAAGTGGAGAACTCATTATGGTGTACAGTGATACTTCAAAGAAGGTATTTGGTTTTATACTAATTCAAAATGATAAATTGATAGCCTATTCCTTGAGGTAGTTGAAAATTTAAGATAAAAACTAACCTATACATGATCAAGAGTTGGAAGATATGATATTTAAATTAAAAATATGATGGAATTATCTCTATAGGGAGAAGTGTGAAATATATATTGATCATAACATCCTCCAATATATATTCACAAATAATGATCATAATATTCTCCAATGAGGATGGATAGATCTCATCAAATATTATGGTTTCTCAATCCACAATCATTTGGGCAATGAAAATAAGGTGGTAGATGCTCCAAGTGGAATGGATCCTACAACTTTATCAATGTTTATAATTGAAAATGATCTAGTCTTATTAGATTTTCAAGGATGGACATGGGAATCATTATGGGGGAAACATCATAAATCCTTTATCAAATGATTTCTCAACCATCCCTTATTGAGAAAATAAATGATTCCAAAATAAATGAATTAGAAATTTAGAAAAATATGGATGTTATCAGAAATGGGAAATCCTCAAAGTTTAAAATGGATAAGGAAGGATTCATGAGATTTGGGTCATGATTATGTGTATCATCTACTCCAGAAATAAATAAAGGGATTATGAATGATTCACATAGCTCAATATTCTCTATTAACCTAGGGAGAAAAAAGATAAATCGTTATCACTGAGAGAACTGTTTTTGGGACAATATAAAGAATGAGATCGGTGAACACAAAACAAAGGGCCTGGTATTACAGCAAGTGAAGGCTGGAAGGAAAATGTCCAAAGGGATGATTCAACCATTACCCACACCAAAATGGAAATGGGAGAACATTACCATGAACTATGTCACAAAAAATATGTAGATATCCATAGGAAAAAAATATATATGGGTTTTTGTGGGTTGTCTTGTAACTAAAACTCACTTTATCTCAATTCAAGAGAAATTTTCACTTGATAAACTTTCATGAATACACATCGGTAAAGTTTTATGGATGCTTGAAGTACCACTATCAATTGTGTCTAATAAAGATCCAATATTCACCTCTATGTCATAGAAATGTTTCTATCATGACCTAAATACTGAGTTGAACTTCAGTACGGCCTATCATCCTCAAAATAAAGGCCAATCTAATTGGAAAATTTAGGCACTAGAAGGCATGTTGATAGTGTGTTGTATCTACCTAAAAGGAGGATGGGTCATACACATTCCAAAGGTTTAATTCTCCTACAAAAACTATTTCTAATCAAGCATCCAAATGGATCCTTAGGAAGACCATTATAGTAAAATTTGAAAAACACAAACATTCTAAGATGAGGTCAGTGAAAATAAGGTACAAGGACCAGAAATGGTCCAAGAAATGGTAGAAATGGTGAAAGTAATTCAGTAGCACATCAAGGAGGCCCAAAGTCGAAAAAAGAGTTATGTAAACAATTTTCGATGAGACCTTGAGTTTAAAGTTTGAGATATGTTATTCCTACACATACCTCTATGGAATAGGATCATGAGGTTTGGGAAGAAATAAAAGCTAAGTCCTAGGTAAATAGTCCCCTTCAATATTATTGATCACGTTATATTTGTGGCATATCGACTAGCACTTCCACCTACCATGTCTCAATTACACATTCTATTCCACATATCCCTTTTGATGAAGTACATATAGATCCTTCACATGTACTAAATTCAAAGGTAGAACATTTAGAAAATAATCTCTCATATAAGAAGCTTCCAATGAAGATCTTATATTGTAGAGATGATTTTCTATGGAACAAGACTACTCATCTGGTCAAAGTACTATAGATGTACCATAAGTACAAAGAAGGATCATGGGAACCTGAGGAAGTGATGAAGGATAAGTACCCACACCTTTTTTCATCTTAGAATGTAAAATAAAATTTCAAGGGAAAAATTTCATAAGGGGGAAGAATGTAACAACCCAAACATTTTTCAATGATATTTACCTTCTTATAATTATATCACATAGTATAAATCACATAAAATCACATAGAAAACACAATAAAACATTATAAATTAAGAATGAATGAAATAAGAGCTATTTTTAGAAGTGAAGAAACCCATACCAATGGAACAGTAATTTGAACTTTGGAATATTAACATAACCCTTATAAATAGTAAATAGGCCAATAGAATAGTAACCTAACCCATGATTTTATAAATAAAATTCATACACCATATCAATGGTAATATGATATAATTATATCATAGTAAAATTAAATAAATGTTTTAGAAATTATTACTTAAGGGTTGATATTTTTTAAAAACAAAAATATTTATATTCAATATTATAATTAATATAACGTTTAAAAAAATATTTTCAAAATATATATTCATAAATTAAAATTTTCTTATCTTATGATTATAAGATAATTCTTGGAGACCATATTTAAAATTTCAAAGTCTTATAAAATAATTTATAATTTAAAAATTAGTATTCTCCAAGATAATGATGAATTTAATTTAAAAATAAATTTCTAACGTTTATAAAATTATGTTCATTAAATGGAGTTAATTTTTGAATTTTAAATTTCAAAAAACCTGTTAGGGTGAATTTTTGGTATTTTTTTGATGTTTTTGAATTGTTTATGAATAGTAAAATACTGTTATTTACAGTATATATACATAATAAATTAAATACAAAATTCATTAAATCATCGCTAATTTAAGAACCATAATCTATAACTTAACTTTTTTATTTTAATATTTCTGGTGATAATTCTCAAACTATTCATATTCTTGATCCAAAATAATAAACTAATTAATAAAATATTGTGAAAACACCCCTTCCCTCAACTATAAATACCACCCCTCACTACTTCTTCTCCTCACACCTATAATGCTTGGAGACGTGTCTAAATTCTAAAAAAATGTATTATTAATCTTCTCACCATGTTTATAAGCCTTTTGTATCAATAATATATCAAAACCAATCCCCCTATAGGGGTTCTCAAAATGAACGATTCAAGAGGAAAAATCCTCTTTCTTTTCTTTTAATTTGTTTTCATGATCTTTTCTTTTCTTATTTTATCCTCACATCTACTCATCCAAATGGTATTATAAATATAGTAAAAAAATATAATCGAATTTAATTATTAAAATGGAATAATCCATGATCATTTCTTTTACCTATCACATGGTATTATAAATGAAAATCTTGTCTGTGATGTGTTAATTTATCACATTCAAGGATGACAGAGTTTTCAATTTCGATTACCTCCTTTAAGAAATCTCATAAAACCATTTTTATGGTTAAAAGGATTATAAATATGTATTATATCCTATTAAATTTTTTAAAACCATTATATATTTATATATTCTTAATTAATAACACCAAACTAAATTGTGATGGTGGAAAAACCATAGAAATAATCTAAACGATTATCACTAACGTCTTATCTAATAATTAATTCTCATAACCAAATTTAAAAATTAAATATATAAAAATTTAATTTTATCAATGATTTTAATAACATATAATTTCATCTATTTATAACCATTCTCATTTTACATGATGTTTCATACGTGTATATAAGTAAATTGATCATGAAAACCAACGAAACCAATGCTCCCACATGATGAAATTGAATCTAATAACCCATAAAAAGGCCAGAAATGTACTAATTAAAATTATAATAAATAAAATACTTGTAGAAATGGTTATTAATTAATTAATTAATATACTTAATGTGATTATTCCAGATATTAGGATTGATTGCAGAACACCTTCGTACATAAGTTAAGAGACTCTACCCGAACCTCCATTTTTTCCTTTGAGTTATTCTTTTTCTCTCTTTAACCCAGTGTATTATTATTTATTTATTTATTTGGATTATTATACATTATTTTGTTATGTTAAAAAATTATGTATCCATACCATTTCATCCTTCTTTGATAGGGAAATACAAGTTTTAAAAAAGTTCCATTTTCAAATCTTCTCGATAAGAAATCCCAATTAAAGGAAATTTCCAGATTTCTTACCCACTCTAATGTTCTATACATAATCTATTTTAATCCACATTTTTTCTAAAATCACTCATTTTATCATGAAAATATATCATTGTTCTATTTTTATTTTTTTTAATTATTCCATTTCCATTTTAAGGAAACTTTAATAGTTTCCCTTAAAGCCGCCTAAAAGTTGATAATTTATAAAGTTTCCTAAACACTATTTTAAAATATTTTCACTTTATTTGGACACCATTTATCATTATCTATGCCTATATTCCTTTATTAATTTTCATTTATGTTCTAAATCTATTCTATCATGGACACTTATATGATACGTCCATTTTTAATACCTTATGACATGATTACGATACCCATTTCTTTACATGGGTAACACTTATGTTATGTTTGATTCCATATATATGATTATTCAAGAGACATGCATATTCATGAAAATTTTATGATGGGTTAACCCAGATAAAACTTCAATTCAATGGTTAATGTTTATTCTCATGATACATTATGTTGGGATAGGGAGTGAACTGGATTCTTTTATGGGACTTTATCCACCATGCCCTGGCAGTTAGCCTTGACACATGTTTATGTTGTGTTATATGTTTTTTACACATTCCTATGACGTTATTATTATATTTTACCTTGTAATACGTGATATTATTTCTTATATTTATTCATGTTACATACCTTTCATGTCATCGTGTTATGCCTTCAAACCCATGTGGAATGTTTTATTCCTATACTTATTCTTTAACTGGCCTTTTTAGCTCATCCTTTTATTTATGTATTCCCCAGGTTATCCTATGAATATATAAGGTCTCAAAGGGAGTTAGGGTCTCAGTATAATGATTAAATAAAATATATTTTTTATTTTGGTTTCAGGATGATTAATTATGTACCTGATAATCCAAAGACACTATAATTTACGATCCATGGTTGTATTTGATGGTAAATTCTGGTTTTAATCATGAAATAATATGTGTAAAAGGATAGAGCACTTATACTATTGATTGTTAGTGAGAGTATAAAGAGGTGATAGATTGGATACTATGACCTCATGATCAGAGTATCATAATGGAATATCAAAAGGAAAATAAATGACAATAGTGGAAGAAGTAATAAATGAAATAAATAGAAAAAGAATAATAATATAACCTTTATAAAAAAGATAGACAATGATAATATACAACAATAAATTAATTTTATGATGATGATACAAAATCAAAAATAGTAGACATAAAAAATTCAATAAGATAAAACATTGTACAAAGTATAGAAATAAGAGAAAAATCCCCAAGGGTGAAATCCATGGGCACCCTGAGATATAGATCAGTCATGTTCTCCTTACTCCAAGATGCCAGAAAATTACCACAATAAATGGTCCATGGTCCTACGAAGAAAAGATCTACTCAGAAAACCCAGTGCAATGGCGTCCTTAGTAGGGTATGAGATTTAAATCCCCGTAAGTTACCACACAATGTGTATACTATTAAAACCAATCCATTAATATAAAATAAGGCAGTTTGAAAGTATGAAATATAATAAGAGAACTTAAATAAACAACAACCATCCTACCCAGGTTTCTAAAGGACACCGAGAAGTTCTTGCTACTTCTTCTCATGGCTGAAAAAGTGTCTGAATAGTAACCGAATGTTTATAGTAAAAATATTGAAATAGTATAGTTATATATTTCATCCACCTATATGAACCAAGTACGTGAAGACATAAGAGAACACATACCTAGAATACAAGGTGTTAACTAGATTAGGGTGTAACTTAATCATCCATAATGAGTATAAATGAGCTAATAAACATTAATAGGGGGTACTTTCCCTACATCTCATAATGAGAGGGAGATGTCATTCTCATCACTCGAGATGGTGATTTTGTCATCATGTCAACACTCGATCTATAGTGATTTCATAATAATTCCATCAAATAAAGGGGGTGTGGTTCATTATTACCACCATCTAAAAAGTAACAATGGTGTGAGATGTCATGACTCAATACCCGATGTATGTGAGCATGATTCTTCATTGCTCAACAGAATCCTTACCATTATTTAACAACCACTGTATAGGGAATAACCATATAATGATAATAAGTAGAAGTAATTACCTCTAATTCATCTTATTTATCTAACCATTAAAATTAAATCATAACATTACATTCATTACATTTAATGAAATAAGAAACAACCAGTGTGGTCATGCCACCACTTCATAATTCCAATTAAAAAATTTAATACATTTAAGGAAGTAAAACCATACTGAGTAATCCATTCCATTTAATACATGCCATATAATTGAATAAATCATAAAAATTCATTTTACAATATTCCAAGAGACACATAGAAGGTTTCACTGTCAATTGGGTATCTACTTACTTGGGAAATCACATTTATTGAACAATCAATTCAATTTATTAAACACGAAAAGCACTTAGAATGTGATTTGGTTCATTTAAAATTTATAAATAAAAGGAGCTCCATCACATTTACTAACATTGATGGGGCCACGTACAAAATTCCCCATAACAAGAACTGTCATAAATGCATATGGAAACCTCATGACCATAAATGAAGAATGATATAAATGGATAATCACCACTTTTTAGTTTAGAAGAAAACACACCAAATTTCAAGGGTTTTATTATAAAAACATGACATTGTTTATTAAAAATTCATTTATCCTAATCAAGCATCAAATATAGGAATCATAACTAAATTTATTTTAATGAACCACTTTAGAAACTATCAATCAAAGATGAACAACAATATAAGGTACAACACAGAACATAGGAGGTGCCATTATCATCTAGTAAATTCCCTATAGTGGGAAATTCTATTACTATTTAAATTTGAATGTTTATAATGCAATCCAAGAATTTAATCATTTTATTAATTAAGGGGTGGGTTAAGATGGAACACCCGTGGGGTTTCTATGATTGAGGTTGGAATCCTAAAACTATATAAAAATTCACAACAAGGGGAATACAAGGTGAGTATATAAATTTATATTTATGAAAGAAATTTTTTGTTAATTCATGGAAAAGGACAGAGTGCCTCACAATGACTCTATTCACAAAATGATGGAAATTTTTAGGAAAATGACTAGAACACCTACTTTATGCTTAGGATGCTTCACTCGTCAAAATCAAGGTATGATTTAGTCTGATTTGGAAGAAATCAATTAAAAAACATTTTCCCAAAAAAATAGGTCAAATGATATTTCTCTATAATAACAATATCAAGATAATATTAAATTAATAAAGATTAAAAAAGAATCTATAACTTAAAGATACAGATCTTTATAGACTGATGTTGCTCGATTTGGGTAAAAGATAGAGGAGATATCTTGATTCCTAGCATAGGATTCAAGGAGACCCAAGATTCCATTGAGGAGGTATCACATGACTTCTAAGTGGTGAAAAAAGAAGGAAATGAGTTTTAAAACTCTTTAATGGAAAAAAATTGTATATTCACCCTCCAAAACTGGGTCACATGGTTGTTCCGCACAGTACTCCTAACAGTGAACCATTTGTTTGATGAATAATAATTAGTTTCTACTTATGTGGAACTAAACACATGGGCTAGAAACATGATTTGGGAAAACAATGTGTAGCTCGTGTGCTTCACTTCTACTCCACTAGTTCATGCTGCACAGTCTGATGCTGGGGGTTGCATGGTTTTAGACAAACTGTGTGCCTCTGTCTGCCCCTAAACTTGTGTTTCTCGGGGTCTGACACTCTTTAAACTCACCAAGACACTCAGGGACCCATCAGGACTTCACCCAACTCTAAAAAACACATTAAAGTATTAGGACTCCCGAAATTATTTTTTTAGGTATGGTTTAAATAATGAACCATCTACTAAATGTCAAAATTTAAATTCCCTTGGAATTATACCTTGGCTCAAAAACATATTTCATTACAATATTCATGTACATCCAATTTTATTCAATAATATTCATATTTAACAAAATAAATAAATAAATAAAAGGTACGAGCATAAAATCCTTATAGTATATTCTTTATATATTCACACATATAATCATCAAATATTATATAAATCATCACTACATCATGAAATTGTAAAAATGTATGAAGATGAAGAACTATATTAATATAAATATTAGTGTATATATAATTATATTTCACTATCAAAACATATATCAAAATAAATTAGTCATTCTTTTCCTTGTTCATCCAGTGTCTGAAATAAAGTAATCACATCGACTAGGGTTATCACATTTGTAAATTTTTGAATACCCAACAAATAAATACATTAGAAAAAATTATTTCTTAAAATAATGTACTTTAACCATCTCAAAACGAATTTAAACCCAACCAAAAAACAATGGTTGGTATAACAAATTCCATATACACGATCCTAAAACCACTAAGTACCCACCACTCTAGACAAAGATGGGGTATTTCATGATAAATTGGGAAAAATGAGAAGTGGTGGAAACAAACACCCTTTTCTATTTATTTAAATTTAATTTTTTAAAGGGATTTTCTTATTTTCTCTATTCCAATTTGTTTAATATGGGTGGAGAAGTTTATTTTTATCACTGTCTCACTACTCTGCAATCTATTTATTTTATTCCTTCACGATATATTTTTAATGGTCTTATCATTTTTATCATTTCAAAAGTGGGGAGAGTTTTTTGGACCCTTGGTCATGTATCGTAATAATAAAAATAGTGGAGACTGTTTTGGGGTTTTTTGTTCTTGGTATTATGTATTCCAAACCACCACTCCATGTTATTTAATGTTTTATTTTATTTTTGATATATAATATGGTGTTTATATTATTATTATCTTGTTATTATATTTTGTGATATATAGATTTCGTATTATTTTTATTTTTTATATTTTTGAAAATATGAATGAATCGATATTAACAATATGTTTAAATTTTTAGTGATATTAAATTTTATTTGTTATTTATTCTTACTTATACAGGTTTCTTTATAATTCCATGTTAACTCATGAATATTTCTTTAAAATTTAAAGTCATCGAACATGACTCAAAGAGACAAACTCACAATGTAACTCCAAGACACGAATAACAGGAAACCATTATCACCAGTTTGGAATCTCAAACAAGAACTTGAAAACATTTTTAAAGAACTCAGAGGTATAATGATGACATAGGGTTGCAGTGAAAGAGTGTTGCGTCGATAGGGAATTAAAAAATGTTTCTTCTATAATTAGACAAAATAGTCTTGGGAATAGAGTGTTGGTGAGTGGGGAAGAGTTGCAATATTGGTTATTGGGAAGAGTTGGGGGAGGATTTATTGATGGGAAGAACAACAAAAAAATGTTAAAACAATGAAAGGTTGATTAAAAACAATTAACGAACAACAAACATATTTTGGGTTAAGGGTTGATTGATCCAATGAGTTTGAAGGAGGGGGCATTAGAATTCCTCTTCTGTGAGAGGTTTCACAGAGTAAGGAGAAGACATTTATGTTAGGGTTATTTTAAAATAATGAAAAATGTTTTATGAGTGCTAGTAAAAAAGATTCGATAAAACATACATTTACCATCACTAAAACAAAAATTACTTTTTATTAAGAAATAATTTATAACTTTATAATAAATTACTAATAATATAAACAAGAATAATAAAAATTACAAGACTACATTACTTTAAAAAATTAAATATAAAAAAAAATATAATAAACATTACAAATTAATAAGTTATGAACTATTAAAAAATAATATGTAATATTAAATTAAAATATATAATTATTTATATAAATTAAATAAATATTTAAAATTAAAAAAGAATATTAATTATATATATTTTAAAAATATAAATAATTGTTAAGTAATATTAATTATGTAAATAAAAAAAATATTTAAAAATAATAAATTATTTAAATTACGAAAATAATATAGATGGAAAATTATTAACAAAATAAATAATAACTAAAAATTTCATTATATAAAATTTATTTTCAATAAATTACTAACTAAAAATGAATAAATAATCATTTTATAGATATCCAAATAAGAAAAATATTAAAATAAAAATAAATAGTTATTAAATATTTAAATTTTAAACAAATTAAAAATAATAAATATACATAAATAAAAATATAAAAATAAATATTGAAAAGAAGAAAATTTTAAAAATATTCAATGTGAATAATTATTAAAATTTAATAGACAATAACAATTGGATAAAAAATTAAAAATGAATAAAATTTAATAATTAGGAATGAATAAATTTCAAAAATATTCAAAATTGAATTAATAATTTTTATTTTATAAATTAATGAAATTTTAAAAATGAAGAAAAAATGAAATAATAAAAAAACATTAAAATTTAAATTTAAAGATAAGATCTTTATAATAAATTAATAGTTAATAATGAATAAATAATAAATATTTCAAGATTTAAATAAAAATGTTTTATATTAAAATAAAATAAATATTAATTATATAAATTACAAATATATGAAAAGTGTTGAATATTAATATATAAATATGAATAAAATACAGAAAATACAAAAAATGGAAAAATATTAAAATTAACAAATAATATTATAAGAAAATAAAAAATATTGATTATTTCTATCAAAAATGTAAAAATTAATAAATATTAAAATGAAAATTAATCAATGTTATAAATTACAATTCAAAACAAAAGTTTCACAATAAATAACTAATTAAAAGTGAATAAAACATAATTTTATAAAGATTTAAATACAAATGTTTTAAAATAAAAATAAATACATAATAATTATATAAATTACAAAGATATAAAAAATATTAAATATTAATAATTAATCATACATAAATATTTATTAAATATTGAGAAAAAAATTACAGAAATATTAAATATTTGTGTGTGTATATATTTCTATATAGAATTGAATTTATTATATTTGAAAAATTGAATGAATTTTATTGTGATTTTATATATGTAAATGTTTATATATATATATAAATATATATACTACATAGATATTAAGGGATCAAAATGTAAGATGTAAATTTCTCAATTACAATAGGGGTGAATTTTAGGTTTAAAAACTTTTATTTTTATCCTTAAGAAAATATATGTTTAGCAATGTTAAACAAGATGAATTCACAAGACCGTTTTATTTATTAATAAAGAAACTATCTTGCTTAGGATTTGATAATATGGATCTGATAAAGAATCTTAAAAAAATTTACATATAGAAATATTCTACCTTAAAGAATATAGAATCTAAAGCAAAGTTTTTATAAGTACAAGAAAGTGTAATAAAGATACACTAACTTTAAAAAAAATGTAGTAAAAATAAAACATGTAACAACAAAAAGTAAAAAAGTATAAGAAATATTTTTACTGAAAGAGAAACGTATCCAAAAACCTTGGATAAAGGTCTTGTGATTTATACTTTCAAGAAAGTCAGTCTTAACCACACTTGGGTAATCCCTCGATATGATGATCGGTATTTTTCTTACTATTCGTACATGCCCTTGATTAAGTAGGTAATATGCACCTATATCTTCATATCCATGGAAGCCCTCGATTGATAATACAGACAATTAAATTCCCACTAATCAAGTTGAACAATTTGTTCTGAGCATGAACAAGTTGTCCATAGTATTATCACAATATAGATCGAGCAGATCCCTCATAGTGTATCACTTCATTCCAGAGTTCAAAAACTCTCAAAAAATACAACACTCGTCTCATTCAAAAGGAAACGTATTTATTTGAAAATTCTCCAACTATCAAATTCTCCTCTAATGGTCATATTTTTTTTATATTTCAGAGGGACCTGTACAGGTGTCACTTAAGAAATGGTTAAGTTAAAATAGTTTAGATGAAATTTTTTATTTAACTAACTATGAGAAACATTACTATGCTTAAGAAACATTATCACATTTAGGATCTGGTAAAATGAAACTCTATGTTAATGAAATATGTCAACTATAACAAAAAAATTAATCATATTTTTAAGATAGTGAGATTTGATGTCTGAAAATATTGATAATCAAATTCTATAAATCTATACAATCATAATCTAATTTTTGGGAAAATAAATGTCTGATTTTTAAGAAAATATGAGTCTGGTTCCTATGAATATCAATGTCTGGTTTCTAAGAGAATTAAACTCTGATTTTTGGGAGAATCAGAGTCTAATTTCTTGATAAAATTCGAGTTTGATTTCTGAGATAATCGGAGTCTAATTTTGGAGAGAATTCGAATTTGATTTCTGAGATAATCGGAGCATGATTTTTGAGAGAATCAAACTCTAATTTTTAAGATAATTTTAGTCTAATTCAAATATAATTGGATTCTAATTTATAACAGAATCAAGTTCACAATTATAGTGAAATCAGATTCTGAATTCTAGAGAAATTAGATTCTAAATTCTAGAGAAATCAGATTCTAAATTCTAAAGAAATTAGATTCTCAATAACTATATGGTTTTGAGTTATAGATAATGATATAATTTTTATATTAAGGAAAATATTGTTAAATTTAGTTTAAAAACACTAACTAATGTTTTGTAAACCCTATGTAAAGTCAAAACCAATCTTAGAGAAATAAACTTTTCCATAAGAAACTATTTCTTTGAGAAATAGAATTTTCCTTAAGAACGTGTATTTGTAACTTCGAAAACATAATGGAATAGAAATGTCCTAAAGAAACTTATTTACTCAACAATACCCTCCCATTTTGGAAATCACAAAAAAACCTTTCTTAAAATAATATAAAGGACTGTTGTTTTTGTTTTTGAACATTAAAATAAATACTTATCTCTATTTCTTATATCTCATGATAGATACAACTAACTCCCTCTTAGGTTATTAATTCCATCAGTATCTTATTCTTGTCTTTCATAAATAAATAACTCCCCCTATGTTAAGGATTTCTCCTTTTAGTAATCACCCCTTTACATAGGAATTCTATTCATTCAACATGATATTCTTTTTGAACATTAATTTCTCCCCCCATTGTGATTTTCAAAAAGGAATGGAGGGAAATAGAAAATGTACTTAAAAGGTTTGGAAACCTACATGATGAAATAATGAAAAGACAATAACTTTCATTAATAATGTCAAAAGTGTCACAATGGTAAATACAAGAAATGATCGTATTTGAAATGAAAATTATTCATCCTTATTTTTCTTCTTCAGAATAAAATTTTTCAAAGTGGCATTCACCTTCATTAATTCTTTATGATCATCTTGAAACTTATTGAGAAACTCTTCATGATCCTAATCTTTTCATTCAAGATCTTTGATCCTCTCTTCCTAAGACTTAATGAATTCTTCTTGGGTATTAATTTCCTCAGCCAATGCTTACCTGATTTCCTAATCCCTCTTTATATTAATGGAAATAGAATTCATTTTCCCATTTAGATTTTTGTCTTCTTATTTTTGGTTAGTTTCTCTATTTTCAGTTTCTCTAAAAAACTATCTAAAATATTCTTGATCTTGCCATTGGATTTATGAAAATAATCCTCTATTATGTCAATAAAATCATAAAAAAAATTAGATCATTTATGACTGACATCGACCAATTTGTTATTTCTTTAAAAGATCTTGAAGAAGCATTATAACTGATATGAAAAGTATTTAACGTGGCTTTGAGTTTTATGACTGTTTCCATAAGAATTTTTTTTGAATATGTTTTCTAATTAACTATTTCTTGAAGCAGTTGACATATGGAATCAATGCTGGGAAATAAACGAATGGATTTCTCAATATTATTCAAGGAATGAACCACAAAATCATGAACTAATGAAGAGGAAGATTTTAAAATGGATTCTTTTATTGGTGAGATAACTTCATTTTGCTCAACTTTTTTATTTTTCAATGTACCAATGATGACCTTATTAATTTTTTCAGAAACGTATTTCTTAGGTGCATCAACAAAAACTTCCTTTAATTCACTTTCTTAGATATTTTCTTCCCAATATCCATATTTACATGCCCTCCATCAGATTCGTGGATAATTCTATCATCATCATCATCAACTTCTTTCTCAAAACCTTTATCAGAAACATTATCATCTTTTTTGTCATCACCTTATTTATAAGCATTTTCATCAGTATGTTGAGAAATATCATCATTACTACATTATTCATTTGAGGGGACTTTATTGACCTCATCCTAATAGACATCATCTTTTTTAAAATATGTTTCTTCTGAAATAATACTTGTAGAGGATACTTGGGATGATCTTATTAATAAATTTTTTGAAGGGATATCCTTATCTTCATATTCTTCTACCATTTTTATCTGATCATCTCTTTCCTCCTCTTCATCTTCTTCTTATTGGTAGATTTCATCTAGTTCAAATATTTGTTTTAGAACTAGAATATGCTTTATTCCTTTATCAGGTACCGGAGTCTTGGTTTCCACTAGTGCCAGAGGAATCATGAGTTCATTAAAGAATTATTATAGTGCTTGAACTTGTTTAAATTCCATATAGGTGTCTCTCAGCATGTTTTAGATAATATTAGCTTCTGAAATTTTGTTCTACAACTTCTTCTATTTATCATGAATCTTAATCTCTTCAGCAGTTTGGATTTTTAGGCCTTATCCTTGGCAGGATCTATCCCAAAAACTGTATCACCTTCTGTATTCTTATATTTTCATCTCTCTCAATTTGGATACAACCTTATCAAAATGGTCTGTTTCTTATTGGGCTTAGGTGGAGCAGATAATGGTTTAGTTTCTAGTGCTTGTTTCTTTTGTCCTTGCTCTTTGGCTTTTATTTTCATGGGAATTGGCTTTAAGAATTATCCAACTTATACTTTCTTAATAGAATCTTGGACAACTATATCATGAAGGTCAATGATATCTCCTGACTTGTCACTGAATCCAATATTCATCCTTCTCAATGTATCACCACATAAAAACCTGATCCTATAGGTTTTAAACTTTGACTTGCACGTTATTTTGAAGTAATTCAGGCATAAGATAATGATCTTAAATAAGAATGCATGATATATCATTATTTGAGATTTGAGGGTGTCATTCTTAATGTTTCAAATGGTTAAAATAATGTACTTAATGAGGTTTCTATTTATTATATTCAACAATAAGTCCATAATAAACATAACACATATCTTTAAATATTCCTTATCTCCCTTCCTCATAATCAAAAATCCTTCCATCCAAAGGGAATCTAATCGTTGGCTTGTTGAAGGATTTTATATCATGGTAATCTTCACTCCCTTAAGGCCAAGGCACTCAAAAGCCTTAATTTTCTCAAATTAAACTTCCATTTCATGCAATCTATGCAGGAAAAATATTGACTCTCCTTTGTAGGGTATATCCAAAATACATGAAACCATCTTGTAAGATAAAGAATATGTTTTTCCATAGCTCCTAAACTGAAATATTTCTCATCCTACTTGTTTATAAAAGTTAACTGCATCATAAAACTCTATAAATAAATTAGTATACATTAGATCCTGATATTTTCCTTGGATATACATAGGCTTTCCCATCCATTCATGTTTATGAATTTATAAATAGAAGAGTTATACTTGGAAAAGAATTTAGGGTCCACTAATCTTTCACTAAATATTATCCAGTCTTTGAGTTCCTTGTTGGATGGAATTAGAGTCTATGAAGAAATCTCAAGAGACATTCAATATTAAAGGAAAAGGATAAAATTTAATGGAAAACATGAAGAGAGGTAGCGCTTCAACATAAAAACAAATAGAAAATTGATGTGGGATGCGAAGTGGGGGGTACATCTATATAGGCTTCATGGAAATGGATTATATTCCTGGGTCAATCTAAAGGTTGAAATTATCTTGATCTGATCTAATGGTCGATATTTATGCTGAATAAAGTTTTAGATTATGATATTTTGAAGTTTTAATGAAAAAAATATGATTTAAGGAATATGAATCTGATAAGGTTTTCTTAAAAAAAGATTCGAAATACCAACAAATTAAATAAAATTATGATGACATAAGTAAGAAAATTTACCTTCTAGTGTTCTAAGAAATATTTGTCAGTATTGATAGGGTTCATCTTAGAAAACATAGGTTCCAAAAAAATTAGGTTCTAAAAAGCTTCTAGGTTTTGAAATAAATTTTTATAAAAACATTTTTATGTTTCTAAAACATTTTAGGAAATAAAATATTAAGGAATTAAAATATGTAATCTCCCTAAAAAAATTAGTATCTCAATGTTAGGAGATAGTTTCAACAAAAAGTTAATATGAATTATTACCTTAAAGTTATCATTACTAACTTTTGTTTAATGTATTCAAATCTATCAGAGGGTAATGGTTTTGTAAATATTTCATGTATTTGATCTTTTGTTTCAATAAATGGATGTATTATATATCCTTTATAAAATAAAACATTTAAAATTAATACATTTTTAAGAAGAAAAATGTTACATATACCAACAATTTATCCTTGATCATTATCTCCAAATGTGACTCTTCCACATTTCATATTAACTATATTTTAAAAGTTTTTTTGTTACCATTCATATTCTAGAGACATCCACTATCTATTTACCATGTCTTTTTTATATTAATTTCTTTTTTTCAAAAAATAAAATAGTTATACTTTTGGAATCCAAACATGTTTGGATCCTGAATTTTTAGAATGAAAAATATTAGTTATCCACATTTTCTTAGAAAATTAAGCTTTATGAAAACTTAAGGATTGTATTTTTTTTATAATAGAGTTTTTCTCCCAATGTACACCACTTTGTCACTTAGTGAAAAAAGGTCCACTTTGAGGTACAAAATTATTGTGACTAAAAACTAGTTTGGAATGAGAATAACCAAAACTAAAACCATTCCATCGAGAATGAAGTCGTGAATACATTATATCAACACTTTTCTTACCAGAAGTAAAGTTTGAAAAAAGTTTATTTAAGTAAAATATTTATGACTTCAAAAAAAATGAATAAATTCTTATCAGCATAGTCATTAGTCTTATAATTTGATTTAGTTTCTAAAACTCTTTTCTTAGAAATCACATTTTTAGGATCCTTAAAAATTTTATCTTTCTCAGAATTTAATTACTCAAGTTATCTTGAAATAGAAAGAATTTAAACAGATTTTTCATCAAGATATTTGGAAATATCTAATACTTATTTTGTTAAAATACTGACTCTAAAATTGGCCTTATCATGTTTCTTTTTTATCTTACTATTTTAATTTTCAAGAAACATGGGAAACCTAGATACTTATTAAAAATAACGTAAAGTATTATCTTATTCTGATGAAAATTATTCTTCTAAATAATTATAATAATTTACTTCTGGGAAATTATCATTCAAATAGAAATTAGTTAAGGATTCTGTTATGTGTACCCTATCAATGAAATATTGGTTTTCTATAGGTACTCTAACAATTATACCAATATTCTTCTATCCATAATATTCTATATATGAAGATTCATCAGAGGAGTCTCCACCACTTTCACTCTACGAATCATTAGCCTTTAATAATTTCTTTCTTTAGGCTTGTAATATTATTTCTAATTTCTTTTATAATGTCTATATTTCCATTCCATTTATTTAAGCTTAGGTAAATCAGGTTTTATATGTCCTTCTTTCTTACATTCATAACATGTGACTTCATAATCATTCATATCCTTTCTATCCTTCTTCTTATATCTGAACTGAAATTACTTTTTACCAATAATATTATTTATCCTTTGAGAAAGATGGGATAACTCATTCTTTGAATGTTTATTTTCACATGAGTCTATTTAAAAAACAACTTTATTAGACTTATTTGTCTTAGAAACTTTTTCCTGAGTCTTAGCTTTCATCTCATTTGAAGTAATTATAAAATCAACACTACCATTACCATTATTTTTCTTATTGATCTCTACATCTCTCTTCATTATAGTTTCATATTGTAGAAAGAGTCGTAGATAACTCATCAATAGTTATGTTTTAAACATTCCTATTCTCATCAATCTTGGTTCTTTTGGATTCCCATATATTCGGTATAATATATATTAAACAATTTATAAGAATCTCATAATAAATTCCTTTCTCACCGATATATCGAGGGCTATTAAAAATAGTCGTAAACCATTGTGAAAATTTTCATTAAGTTCTCCATAAGGAAAACACAAAACCATGGTATTTAGCTATAAAAATAGATCTTATAGTTTAAATAACCTTGGATGTACCAAAATATGTAACTTATAATTTCTTCCTCATGCTATTTGTAGCTCTACATAACACAATCTGTCTATAGATGTTTATGGTGATAGAACATAATAAATTATTGTGTACCTTAAAGTTAAACTTATACTCTTGTTTTTCTTGATTGGTAAATGTTTTCACTTCCTCATCAGGAATCTTGTAATCTTCCGTATGCTTAATGAAGTTATCAACTCTAGTATTGATAAAAAAGTATTCATTTTATTTCTCTAGTATTCATAATCATTCCCAAAAAATATCAAAGGTCTGGTAGGATTTTAATTTTTTATTGATATAACATTCATTCAGGACATTATTTATAAAATACTTTTCCACAAAATGATTAGTAGAAAATATTTATAGATAGAGAGTTTATAATGAAAATTTCTGAAAAACATGAAACAGTAAATTTTAGCAAGAATAATTGAGAAAGAAAACATATATATAAGTATAGTTATTTCAGATACCTACCCTGATAAAAATTGTAGGATCAAAATGTAAGATTTAGATTTCTAAATTACAATAGGGGGTGAATAATAGGTTTAAAAACATTCATTTTTATCTTTAAGATAAACAATGTTTAGCAATGTTAAACAAGATGAATTCACAAGCCCTCTTTAGTTATTAATAAAGAAACTAACTTGCTTAGTATTTGATAATATAGATCTGATAAAGTGACTTAAAAAAGTTTAAATAAGGAAATATTCTACCATGATGCATATAGAATCTAAATCAGATTTTGTACAAGTATAAGAAAGTGATAGAATGTTACACATTCTTTCTTTAAAAAAATACAGCGGAAATAAATCTTGTAACAACAACAAGTAAAAAAAGTATATGTAATCTATTAACCCAAATATAAGTGTATCCAAACAACTTGGATAAAGTCCACTTGATTTATACTTTCAATAAAATTCATCTTACCCACACCACGGTAAGTCGTCGATATTAAGATTGGTATATGCCTTTTTATCCCTATAAGACCTCGATTAAGCAGGTAATCGGCACCACTGTATTCATATCCCTAGAAGCCCTCAATTGATAACATCAAAAAATTTATTTTCACTAAGAGGGTTGAATATGTTTTTCTCATCTTTATCATTTTTCCCTGCATTCATACAAGTTAGAACAAGAAGATCCCTCACAAAGTATCACTTCATTCTATAGTTCAACCTCTCTCCAAAATTCTAGTGCTTGGCTCATTCAAATGGCTAGTAATTTAAAGGAAAATTCTCCAATGGTTGAAATCTCCTCCAATGATCATATTTCTTCATAAATTTTGAAGGGACCTATATATGTGACACTGAAGAAATAGTTAAGTTAAAAAAGATTGGAAGACATCATTTTATATAAATAACCATGAGAAACATTACTATTCTTAAGAAACAATATCACATTTAGGATCTGATAAAATTTAACTCTATGATAAGAAAATATGATAACTATAAAAAACATTTAATTGTATTCTTAATATAGTGATATTTGGATTCTAAAAATATTGAAAATCATATTCAAAAAATGTAGACAATCATATTTTAATTTTTTTTAAATCACAGTATGATTTCTATGGAAATTAGAGTATGATTTATATGGAAATTAGAGTATGATTTCTATAAAAATAGGAGTATGATTTTTGATAGAATTGAAGTCTGATTTCTAAGAGAATAAGAGTCTAATTTATTGAGATAATCAATGTCTGATTTCTGAGATAATCAATTTCAATTTTCTGAGAGAACTAGAGTTTGATTTCTGAGAGAATTAGAGTCTTATTTCTACGAGAATTTCAGTCTAATTTTTGAGAGAATTGGAGTCTAATTTCTGAGATAATTGGAGTCTTATTTCTAAGAGAATTGAATACACAATTCTAAAGAAATATAATTATGAATTCTAGAGAAATCATATTCTCAGGAACATGAAGGTTCAAAGTTAAAGATAGGGATCCAATTTTATAATTAAGTAAAATATTGTCAGATTTATTTAGAAAAGCCTTTGGTAAGGCGTTGAAAAAATAGGTAAAGTCAAACCCATTTATAATGAAAGAAAGTTTTTCTTAAGAAAAGTTTTCTTAGAGAATGATAATTTTCATCAAGAAAATATGTTTGTGATTTCCAAAACATAAAGGAATAAAAAAGTCATAAACAATTTATTGAATCAATATATATATAATTCAATTTTAAAAAATTAATTTTCCTATTATATAATGTTATATTCATATACATAAACACATACATACACCTTATACACAAACATATATAGACAGACAGACACACACACACACACTATAATGACCCATAATTTTCATATATAGGTATCACATATTAATAGATTAATATAATTTTCCTAACACTAGGATCCATGCTAGAATCGTATAGGTTTCTTGTGATTAGAAACTTGGATACATAAACAACAAGTTTATAAGATATCTACATCATATCCTACTAAGTTCTTCATAACTAGTGCTATTCATAGACATATCATACTTATAACCTATCTTCAAAACCGGGGGAAAGTAAATATAAGAAAGGGTGATATTATATGCTCAGTAAGGGTGAAAATGGAGATATCAATGATCCCATAAAATAACATGATCATAAGCGTATGAGAACATGATATTAGTATTTTAAAACCATACCCTACATATCATATATCAAAATCTTGAGTCATAGAATAATTCTTGACAATTCATAATACATAAATCATAAAATAATCATAGAATGAGAACAATGAGAGAATAACATTAACATAAGATATTAGTTTATGGAATATACATAATCATGGAAAATAATTTATATAGTCATGGTTCACTTCCAATATTATCATAGATGATTGGGTTCAATCCAATTTCTGTTACATCCTCGGTCAATGTTCACTTCCAAGACTATAGTAGTGGAGAAAGTCCATTACGGAACCGGGTTCACTCCTCATTCTAGTGATTACAATCTCTAAAGACATCCATCATTACCCAATACATTCAAGGGTTATATATTTCATGGCCCACATGTCATGTAATCATAATGCATTCATATGTGTTCTATAAGATCATAAAACATTCATCATATCTCACAACCCTTGGATAGAAAATGGGTTTTATAAACATTTCAATAATTCATCATATCATAACCCATGGACAATATACAGTTTTCATAAATATATCATCATCATAATCATAAACCATCCAGAGATGGAATAATAACGGTATCCTTATATCGTAACCCTAGGAAATCATAAGTAACATCAAAGGATGTTATAATATATTAAAATTTCCGTTAAAAGATCACTTAAACATATATTGATGAAAAACCCATTATTTTACTTTCAAATAACTTCTATAAAATATAAAAAATTCCCCAATTACTAAGGAAAAAATATCCTTTTAAAATAAAATTTACGACTTTTAAAATATTCTCCAATTAATTTATTTATTATGATTGCATGAAATTTCATTCATTCCATATATATAAAAACAAATATTCTTTCCCATTTTCATTAAAAAATGAAAATTTTATTGTTCATAAAATGACAAGAATATTACATTTAAAGAATTTTTTAAAAATATAAAAAGGTGTAAAAAAGATGTTAAACAATAATATTATAATAGTAAAAACATTATTGGAAATATTTTTAGAAAACATGGAAATAGAAGAAAAATGAATTTCGATAAAAGAGAAAAATAAAGTTAGTTTTCCTTAAAAAAATTGATTTCGGTCTCTTTAGTTATTAAAGAGAGGAAAATGTAAGGAAGATATGTAATCTACAGAAATAAAAAGATGAGAATAAAAATCATAGGATTATTAAGAGATATATTATAAAAACATTCACTAGAAAATTAATCATAAATAATCCAAATAAATAGTGAGAGTATAACATAAATCCATTTACACTTTGGTAAATTTAAAATAAAAGAATCATGATAGAGATAACCTTATATCGATAAGTAAATAATAATAATTTTAATGATAATTACCATAAAAATATATTCATGGGTTGTATATAGACCACAAAAAAAAGTAATGGTAAATATCACATCTTTCTCATATAAATAAATTTGAGATGAAAATCTATTACCTAAAGTTTTACTTGTTTAGAAAGTTATATAAAAATAATGTAAAATCAAAATAAATTTTTTATAATTATATAATAAAAAATTAATTACTAACAATACATTATATGATCTAGTTATAACATTTTAAATCCCATGTAATAATACTTAATTATTAAAATTGTAATTTTTGGGTGTTAACTACATCATTTTTCATGACAGTTATAGTTTGATAGTTTTGGTGCTTATACATTGATTATTATTCCTTCATCTCCATAATATTAACAATTATAATGAATCGTGTTTTTGATCTAGGGAAAAATCAAAAAGAATTTGAGTTTTTCATTTACTAGATGGGCCATTTTTAAAACTATGATTCAGAACATAATTTCAAGAGTTGGGACCCTTAAAATTTATTTTTTTGGACTAAAGTATGTTCTCTCAAGGTTATTAGGGCGCCCTAATGAGTTTAGGTAGAATTAGACACTGAAAACTCCAAATGGGAGTGGTCTGAATAGGGTGCACAATTTTTTTGAAACTGTCAGGCCCTAAGTAGTAAAATGTAATGCCAAATGCAGGTGGTGTAGTTGAAGTGAGGAAGGGTTGTGCATAGTTTTCCAAACCACACAACTATCCCACATAGTTTGGGTTTTGGGAATTACCTCAGCACTATTTCACCACACAGTAGGCACACAGTTTGGCTAACTGTGCAACCCAAACCATGCATTGTGTTTTTTAAGAAAATAAAATCAACAATATTAAAATGAAATAAAAATATAAAATCTATTTATCCCATATACCACTCCATTAATTCAGATGCACCCCCTTGGGGTTCTCTAGTTGTGCATTATTCACCCCCTCTCCTTAGTTCCTCCTTGGTTCATCGATTTCCTTAGGATTTTGTTTAGATTTCTCTTTGATTCTTCAAGGAAAGGTTCCTAGTTCCGTATTCCTTCTTTTTCTATGAGTTTTTAAGCTCCTCATCATCAGATTTTTTGTTTGGATGAACCCTAGGGTTTGTTTTGATCAGATCATTGATTGTTCATTCATTTTTTGGGCATGTGGGGTATCTCATAGTCTAGATTCGTGCATGTTTCTATGTTCTCCATCTAAGGCGATGAATTTCAGATTCATTTTAGTTTTCTACCACCATCTGAGGTAGGGTTTACTTTTTCTACCTTGTCTAGGCTATTTATATTTTGGTTCTTTTAGTAGTTTTGAGTTATTATTATTTATTTGTAGTGTGTTTTTTTATCCTTGAGGTGGTTTCGAGTCACCAGAGTCAAAGGTGAATTACTACATATTCATAGGTAAGCACACAAAAACACACACACATATATATATATGTATATATTTATGTACCCCTGTTATAATCATATTCACACATGGTAGTGAATATATATATGTATATATGGGGCTAGGTGTTCTTACGTATATATATGAAACATTCATATAGATGTATGTGGAAATATGTATATTCATATATAAGCATATATGTATGGATCCCCTTGTACATATACATGGTCATGAAAACTCATACATAGGGGCTAGGTATCATTAGGTTTATTCAAAAGTGCATATTCTCAATGGCGGGAATAAGAAGCTTCGAGTGGTCACAGATGAAAACATCAATTACTGATGTTTTTGGCTTTTCCTTCTCTTTATTAAAGTAGGATCCCATTCAAATTCCCTTTAAATTTAAGAATGAATGTATATCTCACTTTCTTGACCATCCTTGGTTATTAGTTAGTGCTTTATGAATTTTATAATTAATGCTTCATTTGGTGAATTGAGGAATGCCTTGTAATAAATGCTAAATAATGATAAACGAATTGTTTGATAAAGAAACATCATGTTTTTATAATAAAACCCCTTGGATCAAGGTGCATTATATTTGATAAATACTAAGTGGTATTTAGAGTTTTATCGCATGCTTGGTAGCATTACTTTGTGGTTTCCTTTCAGCTTTTGTTATGGTAAACTACATGTAATGTTTGTGTATTAACCCTTGTTGGTGTAATAAAATGTATTTTCCCTCTTTTATATAATTTTTTTTTCAAGATAAAGAAACCTTTTTAGTGCTTGGACCTTTCTAAATAAATTTAATTCTTTGGCCCAACTTGTTAAGGAAATTTCTCAAGTAGGAAATTAACTTCTTTGACTATGACACCATTCCAAGTGATCCCTAGATCATCTTAAATAGTAATTACTTGTTAAATGAATATAATGGATTGAATTCTATGTCTCATTAATGATAAAGGATTCCAATAAATTATATTTAATTTTTTATTAAATTGTTTATGTAAAGTGAAATGAAAAGGGTTGTATGACGACACATCTTTTTTTAATTTAATAAGCATGACATATGAAAAATGTTATAACTATGTCACCCTTGATTATAATAGATTGTTTAAATACAAAGCATGAGAGGTATTTTCTCATGTAATGTATTATTAATATGATAAATCATTTATATAGGATTAGTAAATGTAAGGCATCTGAGGTATTACCCCATGACCGTTTATGGTAAATATGATTATAACTTATACATAGGATGAGATACAATAGTAAGGGACTCGTTGATCATGATGCTATCATGCTCCCTTATATCGAGTGTGGAGCATGATATCCCGAACTAGTGATGTGATATGGGTGACGGGATTTACATGCCCCTTCTCTTGATTAGAGTGTTTCATGATGATTCACTCTCTATCTAGAGTGATGGGCATGATATCACCCACTCTATAGTTGTATAGGTAATTTAACCAATTACATGAGATTTTAGGCTCGTTATATTATTCTTAGATATGGGAGTTACACACTAGTTTATCTAGCACTATTATTCTAGTTATATGGCCATAGGCGTCCTCACAAACATAGGTCATATATGTGGATGCAATATAGTACTACATTATATATATATATATATATTATTACAATTTATATATATATATATATTGACATGATCAGAAATTATTTCCTGCATTGTTCTGAAGTTGGTAGAGTCATCTAGGTGTCTGATTGCAACCTGATCCAACATGTTTTATTATTTCGGTATTGTTTATTGTTTCATATTACCTACAAAATGATTAATAAATATTTCCAAAAATGGATATGGCTAGTCCAAGTGGGTGCTTGAATATTGAGATTTATATCACACAACTTGCTTGGGCCTCCATTGTATTGAGGTACCCAAGTAGACATTATGTTTTCTGGACCAAGGACCATGCTTTTTGTTGTGTGCTTATACGTGGGAGTTAGGAGCACATGATCGAGTTGAATATCTGGATGATCATGGATTTTACCTTAGGGATTATTTCTATTTTATTTATTATTTATTTATTTTACTATATCTCAATTCCTATGGTATATCTTCAATTTTAGTTTAATCATCATATACCATAAATTAGCTATTGTATATTGGAATTTTCCTTATCTTATATATTAATTTGATTACTATTTTTCTTCCACTACTATTTATTTTATTTATTACTGATCTCATAGTTGTCTACTATTTATTTTTATAATGCTGTTGTGCTACTATGATGTGAGGGTATAATATCCCCACTATCACTACCTAAGAACCTTGGTGCTCGTCAGCAGTCTCTGGCTTTCTGGGAGGCATTCTTGAGGCCATGTGACCCACTGATCTAGCCAACATCTTATTATTCGCCGGGACAAGCTATTACAAAGTGGTATTAGAGCTCTATTTTATATTTTTTCTTACTATTTTGGGATGGTATACAGGAGACTAGTTATGTGTTAGCACTTGGTAAATAGTCATGTATATGACTAATCACCCTACCCATGGGGAAATGACTATGTGTCCAAGGATGGGATTATTGTTCATGCTATTTACTATTACAGTTGATATGATTCCACCTTGAGTGATTGGTTTAATTTTAGTTTCATATTGAATTATGAAATTTATTGAATTTTACCCTTGTCTTGGTATGATAAGGATTAAGCATTTCTTGCATCATTATAATAATATATAAATTAACATGTCTTCTATAAGACATGCCATATAGTACATTTTTATGTTGCATGCTAATTTGAATTGTGTCCCTTGAATGTAATTCCATGCATTTGTTTTTTATCAAGACTTCTTGTATGAGCCATGGTACCTATTTATTGAGAATGTTTTTCCTGTACAACATGATTTTGTGTTTATAGCATATTTTTTATGTCACTTTTTGTGATAGCATCCTAGTTTAGTTAGAAATGTAAATTATTTCATGGGATAAATATGTGGGTTGTGATTAAATGAGATCCAATTTTCAATTATAAGTTGTATGGGTTCCATATAATTATAAATAGGTAACATGTATACTCTAACAATTTTTTAGCTTTATACATGTTTATAATTGTTTTTAAAATGTAAAGGCCGCTAAAGGTTAAATTTTAATGTTGTATGATTTCAATGTAAATGGGATAAAAATTCAAAACTATGAAGTGTACGGGCACATTATAGGTTGGTAGATGGCCACCTACACAATTGAAGTGTTTTGAATGATCATGTTATAATTTTAAATGGTATTGGTTCTGATTAAATGGGATTTATACTTCGGTTTATAAATTTTGTGGTCACTTTATATATTGTGGGGGGTAGTAACCCATATAATCAAAAAACAATTATGACCATGTTTTATTTTGAAATGTAAATAAAAGTGAAAGCTAGTTGATTTTTAATTTATAATTATTTGGTAAACTTTTAAGATGCTCAATTGGACCCCAATATGTCACTTTATTAATGGATCTAATGTGATAGCCTGTTTGGGTGTTTGAAAAATTAAAAAAATTAAGAAACTATTATTGGGTCACTTTTTGATTAACCAATGTTGGCTTTGTGGGATACTCATAAGTTACCTTATCAATTAAAATGATTTTACATGTTAAATTTCTTAATAAATACAGGATGTCAACGATTTGTTTGAAATGGATCTTTGAAAAGACTTTTTTGTTGTGTTTTGGTGTTTTTTTTAAAATAATATAAATGTTTAAATGTTGAATTTAATGTAATGAATGGATTTTAAATTGGAACATGTAGTGGTTTCATTGGTTAAGACACTTCTGTAGGGGGTAGTTTACTATTTTCCTTGATATTCCTTGGAATGGAAAGGTGAGCATTTCTGTAGGCCTCATTCTTTGAGAAATAGCTTACCTAAATAGCTTTTGAGCCTAGTGAATTATTTTTGGCATGACCTAGTGATAGGATCTACATTTCTTCTTTGTAAGGGGATATCTCGTGGTAGGTATCACACTTAGATTTAAGATTCCTTTCTAAAAACTATTATCTTCATATTATATAGTGATGTTTGAGTGTCATTGTCTCTTTTAGGACTCTTAGTTTCTAAATGACACCCTTGTTCTAATAGGTGTTCATGTTCTTCCTCTACCATTTTTATGGGAGTGAGAATCAAGTAATGCTCATTTCAGTAAGTTAGACAGTCCTTGGGAATGGCTTTCTACTTTATAGGTTTCTTGACCATATTATTATTTCCTTGGGAAAACCGAGAGGTTTTCAATCCATTTTACAGTCTTATGATATTTTTCATTTATAATATTGTTTTCTGCATGATCCATCCAATACATGAATGTATAGGGTCAGTATAACTATGGGTAGTATTAAATATGTGTCATTTTATATTATAAACTTTGGGTAATGTTTGTTGATTTACACAATACATTTTGAGTCACTAAATGGTATAATAAACATGTTTAATTAGGTGAGATCATTGATCCTAGGGCTTTTGAGTACGTTCTCGGGTCATCTCTAGATGAGGGTCACCTTCACATTAAAGGGTAATCAAATTCATCCCAATGATTGGAATGACTTTCTATAGACTCAGGTATTTTGACACACTAGTCAGTTTGGTTTTTTTAATACCATATTCTCTATGTATTCAATTAAGGTGATCCTGAGCGTAGCACGCTTGTGAGAAGCTAGTCATTCCCTTATTTAGATAAATAAGACACTATTAAGGTGGGGGGTTTCACATAGTTTCTAGTAAACATTCCCTTCCAATTACAAGAAACACAACCAAGGAGGACAATCTAGAAATGGTCCTCTTTACTTGAATGCCTTTGCAGATTACAAGAGTTAAATTATGTTAGTTCTTTCATAGAATCATGATGTTTAAATGGTTGGTTGTGTATAAAACCTTAACAAACATTGTTTTTAGTGAGTAACTTTGGTGGCTAATCATTAATGGTCACAGAATAACACAGGTGATAAAGTCATTGTGATTTGATTGATGTTAGTTCATCAGTAGGTGAATCTGATTTTTATTCAAGGGAAGTCGATGAGTATTGGTTAAAATTATGTTCTTTGTAAAATTATAACTCCTCTTAGGGTACTCTTCCTTGAGAGATGATAATGTCCCTTGTCTAGAATTTTTCTTTGAGGAACTAAGAGATCATTAGTATTACGCCACGCTATAGTTTAAAAAAATATGTTGGGCTTGATAAGTGGTATTTATATACGTTTCATGTTGGACGCATGGTCTTCTTTGTGGCCTGGAATGTATTGAGTGACCATCAGGTTCCAGTGTAGGAATTCCTTGGACATGCTCTTGCATGCCAGCCATTTCCTCTGACATAAAAACCAGGATAATCCCACATTGGGCATAGTTTAGGATCTGATGTGGGAATTGTGGCCTTGTTTCAACATCTCACTCATAAATATGGAGTATGGACTACCTGGGGTTAGTTCCATGGAATCTAGTTCGATGAACCTATGGTTACCCTGGACTTATATTTAGGCTCGAAGGTTAGGTTTGTAAAAGGGTGAAAATTCCAATGGGATAGATCTGGGTGACACCCTTTTTGATACTAAGTCATGACGGATTAAATGATCAGATGATGGGCTGACTAGGAAACATCATCTAGAGTTAAGTGGAGTATTTGGTGAGTTTTTTCTTTCTAAAAGAATGGGTATTCTAAGAAGTCACTATAGTTCAGTTTAAATTATTTCATCCACCTACGATGAGCATATTTGGAATGATCATCTAGAGGTGTATTGTCTTTTTTTCCTTTTGGTTAGGTGGTAATAGTTAGTGAAGTGCCATATTTTGGCACATAGTTAGGTGTAGGTGAGTGCAGTGTGTGTCAGCCAGGGGCTTTTCATAAAAATTCATCCCAACCTATTTATGTGAATTCATTGGGGAATCAACCATTCGAATGCTTCCAAATCCCTTTCGAAGCATTCCTAATACTCTTATAGGATTTCTTTGTAAGGCAATTCTAATGGTGGTGATGTCGTGGTTTGGAATTATAAATTCAATGCAGAATGCTAAGGCCGAGAGCACCCCCATCCAGGTGTTCAATGAGATGATATCATGAATGTGTATCTGGTTAAATGGGTTTAGGTAAGAATCGTCTTTGTGTATTGTTTGTAAAATGAGTGTTGTCTCAGTTTTTGACAGCTCATGTGATGTGTACTTAAGAAGTGCTCAGAAGTCCATTGGGTGTTGGAAACACAAAGTGACTGCTTTAATGTGGCATAATGACCCTTGTTGGTTGGGTTATATTTTTTTGTTCTCAAAGTTCTCTCAATGATGAGAATTTATATGGGGGAGGTTGTAATGACCATTTTTTTAACCAGAAAAAAAACAAAAGAAATTTGATTTTTTTGTTTACTGGATAGGTTGTATTCTAAACTGAGTTTTAGAACATAATTTCAAGAGTAATAACCCTTAAAAGTGATGTTTTTGGAGTTTTTTAAGGACCCATGAGGTACTTTGTGTGCCTTGATGAGTTTCAGGAGCATCAGAATCTAAAAAATCAAAATGGGAGAGTTTTGAATAGGGCGCATGGTTTGTCTGAAATCGTGTGGTCCTCAACAGTAAATTGTGAAACCATATATAGGTGGAAAAGTGGATGTTCACATGTACTATGAATTTTTTACAAACCAAGAACCTAGTCTAAATTGTTAGTTTTTTTTCAAAGTATCTTCACACTATTCACCACATAGTTGGTGCACAGTTTGGCTAACCGTGCGACCCAAACAGTGTGGTGTGTTTTTTTTAGAAAAATAAAATTAATAAAATTAAAATATAATAAAAAATTAAAACCTATTTCTCCCATATCTCCTTCAATTTCACACGATCCACCCCCTTGGGGTTCACTATTTTTGCATGATTCACCCCCCTCCTCATCTCATCATTAGTTCATCGATTTCTATATGATTTTCCCGGGATTGCACATCGATTCCTCAAGTTAAGGACCCCAATTTTCTCTTCCATACTTTTCAACTAGTTTTTCTTATCACCATAACCTGATTTATGTACAACCAAACCCTAGGGTTTGGGTTGACCAGATTTATGATTGTTCTTACATTGTTAGGGCATGCGGTGCATCTCCCAGGCTGGCTATGTTCATGTTTCAGTGTTCACCATCTAAGGTAATGCATTTCAAAATCATTTTGTTTTTATTACACCATCCAAGGTAGGGTTTACATTCACTTATTTATATATCCTAGTTATATTTGGTTTTTTTAGTGGTTTTGAGTCTCCAGTTTTTATTTGTAATGTGTTTTGTCATCCTTGATGTGGGTTGGAGTCTCTAGAATCAACGTTTACTTTCCACATATTCATAGGTAAGAATATATATATTTAAGTTCCACCATTATATTTATATTCACCCATGTAAATGAATATATATTCATGTGTGTGTGTGGGATGGGGATTCATGTGCTTACCTATATATATGAAAAATGCATATGATTGTAAGTACAAATGAGTATATGTATATAAGCATATATGTAAGGATCCCCTTGTACATATTCATATCTACAAGAATATGTATATTGGGTCTATGTGTCCTTATGTATATGTGAAGGTGAATATTCATGGATGCGGGAATGAGCATCTTTGAGTGGTCTCTGATGAAAACATCAAGGGTCCATGTTTTCATCTTGAACATCTTTTTATTTAGGTAGGATCCCATTCCATTTCCCTTTAAATCTAAGAATTCATGTATTTCTCAATTTACCTACCTTCCATGGTTATTGATTTTTTTAAGAAGGTGGTGCCTCAGTCAGAGACCCTAGAACAATTTATTGATAATATAAAAAAGGATTACAAGAATATGAAAGATAGAGTTTTATTACAATCATTATGAAAAAGAGGAATCAAATCCTCGGGCAACTCATCCAACCAAGTTATATCCTGGTTGATTAACAAGTTAGAGGGACCTTCTACAACCATGTTACATTCACGAAAAGCATTTGTAGAGATGTAATTGATTTCTTTAAGTGAATAAAGACAATTCATCCTACAGGTAGTGAGAGTTCAGGCAAGATAGACCACACTATTCCAAATAGCCCAGACAATAGTGGTTGAATCAATTTCAATCCAAATATTGTTCTAACCCTTTTTATTTTCATAATAAACCTCATGGCTCACCACCATAATTTCTGCCTCTAGAGACAAGGCTATTACATAGCCTCCAAAGTTTTACCCATGACACTATACAAGATAGTCTCTGAAAATAGCACCACAACCTACAAGTCCCAGGTTGCCTTTAGATGCGCCATCAACATTCACTTTGATCCATCCTCAAAGCGGGGCTTGCCAAAAAACCACAAAAGTGAACATAGGATCTCTGTAAACTTCATCAATCCGAAGACGATGAAGGATCTCAAAGTCTTCAACATAGTTATCACAATATTTTTCTGAATCGATCTCGCATCATGAATTGGAATGGGAATCAGCATTCAGCCTTTATTAAGCTTAAATGAGAAATTATTATATATAATATTATATTTATCATACCAGATCACATGGAGGAGCTCAGAAACTGTAGTTAAGAAGAGATTTATGATATTTTGGGAAGATTCAAACTCTACACGTCGCTGTAGTTATAAGTTGATTCAATCATTGAGTAACCATCTGCAATTAAAAATGTCAAGAATATAATTCGAAAGAGCCAAAGTAGTAGCACAAGACCAAAACAAATGATTTTTATCTTCTCTATGTTGGTTACATAGGCAAAGCTTAGAGAAAATTTGAATCCCAAAATATTGAAGGAAAACTTTAGTTGGGACTCTGTTGTGCACAACACGCCAAACCAGAGTAAATATCAAGGGTTTAATCCAGGGTTTGCTGAAATATTTTAACCAAATAAATCTTGAATCGGAATTTTTGATGTTATGTTAGTAAAAACTTTGTGAATCAAGAACCCCATTATGATTAGGCTCCAAGATAAAGAAATCATCAGATCTGGAGAAGGGGTAGTTTTCACTAACATGATTGATGTTATTAGGGAGGTTAATGTTAGGAGAGTGCAGAACATCACTTATGGTGGAATTGGTGTTGAATAGTAGATAAATGGAAGGCACTAAGGTTTTTAAAGGAGAACGAGTCAAGTTATCAAGAAACAAATTCATGGAGGAATTAGTACTAACCATCCATCTAGAATTGTTCATGATGTTTGTGAAAGATTTTTTGATGGATGGCCAGATTGAAGAAGTGGTATAAATCAAATTTTCATTCTTTATTTTAGTCAGAAATCTATTTTAATGGAATGAAATGGATTCAAGGATATCGTAAAGAAACCTCTAGGTATACCTATCTTAAAGAGATTTATTGAAAAGATTATGATTTTTTATGCCAAGACCACCTTTATCTAAAGGGGTACAAAAATGTATCCCATGGAATGGTCACAAACTTCATTTAAAGAATGATTCGAGGAAAGAAACAAAATGTAAACATTTATTTTCTTGATAAGACTAGTAGTCCATTTGTAAACCATCAGCAAGTATACCATTTTAGAGACTTTTTTGATTTCACAAGATAGATTCTGCCAGCCATAGTGATGGATTTACCCTTCCAAGATGAGAGTTTATTCATAATTTGGTAAAAAATGTTGAGAATGTATCTAGATTTAGGTGTACCCCAAAATATGGGGACTCCTAGATAGGTAAACAGAAAATACCCTACTTTGATACATAAATTGTTGATGATAGTTCCATTCCGATTAGAAGAGAAATTTTTCCCAATGAAAACAGTGGATTTGTTCTAACATATAGATTGACCAGAGACGTCTTCATAGTGGGAGGGATCATTTTAAAGATTTTTAATATTCTTTTTGTCACCTCATAAGAACAAGATTATGTCATCATCATATAAAAGACGTGAGGGCACATTTAAGTTTCGATAAGCATGAATAGGTTTATGCTTTTTTTGGTCAACAAGGCGAGTGAGAAATATGCTTAGGTAATCCTCTACAATGGAAAAAATAATGTAAGATAGAGGGTATCTATGTCTAACACCCTTTGTGTAGTTGAAAAATCCCTTAGGGGCACCATTGAAAAGAATGGATGTGTTGGCCGATTTGAATAAATAGTTTATCATATTGATAAAATAATCACTAAAACCAAAACTCTTGAGAACATTGAAAATAAAACTCCAGTCCATGGTCTTAAAGGCTTTTATAATGTCAATTTTAATGGCTATACTACCTCCTCTTGTGGATTTATTTAAGATATTGGTGCATTTTGAAGCAAGGCTGATGAAATCTTGAATGGCCCTACCCTTGATAAATCCAAATTGATTCTAAGAAACAATTTTGTCGCATATGGTGGAAATTATATTAGCAAGAAGTTTAAAAATAATTTTAGAAAGGGTGTTAATGATTTAAAAAGGAAAAAAAAGATGAATCTCTTAGGTATTTCCACTTTAGGAATTAAGGTGAGGAATTGATAATTTAGGCCATGATGTAGGATACCATTGGAAAAGAAAGATTTAACAAGATTGAAAATGTCTAAACGAATAACCTCACAGTAATGTTAGATGAAACCATTGTTGAAACCATCAGGACCTAGGGCACTGTCAGTGTTTTGGCCGAAAATAGTGTCTTTGATTTCATAATCAAGAAGGATTCTTAAAAGATAATCATTGTCCTCCTCATTTACCATAGTTGGAATCACATCAGGAAGGATGTCTTTGTTGACATATGGGCCATTGAAAATATTATGAATGTAAGAGACCACATGATTTGAAATACCTTCATCTGAGTCAATGAGGGTGTGTTCATCCCTATGAAAGGAAAGCGGTCTACAAACATTCATAATTCATTGGAGCAAGTTGTAGAATATAGTATTTCTATCACTTTCATTAAGACATTTAGATTTGAATATTTTCTTACACATGTTGTCCTTGTGAACCAGAAGAGTATTGAGATTTATAGTGGTATATATTTCAATCTTTGGATCCCAAGAAAATTGACATCAAGTATTGGAGTTTTGATATTGTAGAAGCTCATTTTTTGAGAGAATATATATCGATGTCAATTTGTTCGGACGTGGAACTAAACTAGCCCTTAAGACATTGTTTAAGGTGTTTTAGTTTAGTGATATAAGAAATAGTATAATTATGATGATTCATGCATTCGCAAAAACTTTTAATGATGCTAGTACATTCATGTTCACTGGAAAAAGCATTATTAAATCTAAATGTAAGAATGGGTTTATGATTTTTGGTGAAAATACTGACAAGAAAGGGATAATGGTTCGAGTTAAGCTGTGGTAAGGTAATACTCGAAATTGTATCCCATTTATCAAGATCTAGGGTGTTCATGAACTCTCTATATATTTTTCTAGAAACATCTCTATTATAGTGTCTTCTATACCAAGTGAACCTAGCACTGGTGAGGTTGATTTCAACAGGATTACTATCTTAAATAGTAGCTTTGAATTCTCTTAAGGAGATCGAAGAGTGTGGTAGTCCAATTTTTTTCTCTAGAGTTAAGAATCACATTAAAGTCATCAATCATGAAACAGGGGTCATGAATGTTATTGTATGAAGAGTAAAGGTCATGCCAAAGGGATCTTCGATCATGATATCTATTTTTAGCATAAATTGTGGTACAATTAATTAGTGAATTATGATTTTTAGAATAAATGACTCTTATGATGAATTGAGTCATGACTTGGAATAAATGTTAAAATGAATTATTTTAAATGTAAAAATAATATATTTCTAAAAAAACCATTAGACTGAGGTGTGTTGTCTTCAAAAAATATGATGTGATATTTACAGTTTTATCACATTCTTCGCTACCTTGATTTGGTGCTTCCGTTATGATTTTTTAAGGTTAATTATATGACTTGTTTTGTTTTTGACCCTTTTTGGTGTAATAAAATATTTTTTTCCTCTTTTATATATATTTTTTGTCAAATTAAGGCACCTTTTTAGTGATTGTATCTTTTATATAAATTTAATGGCTTGGACCAGCCTCTTATGGCAATTTACCAATTATAAAATTTCCTCCTTTGACTATTACATTATTCCAAGTGATCCCTTGATCTTGTTAAATTGTAATGCCACATTAAAATATTTTAATGGATTAAATTAGATGGATAATTCATGATGATGTCTTCTCTTATGTTATTTTAATTGTATTTATTGAATTATTTATTTGAAGTGAAATTAATAGGGTGGTATGAACAAACCTCTCATTTTAATTTAATAATAAAAGCTTATATGAATTGTTATAATTATGACACCCTTTATTACAATGGATTGTTTAAATATAAATCATGATAGAAATTTTCTCATGCCTTTTATTATAAATATGATGATTCCTTTATATTGTATTGGTAAATGTAAGTAACGAGAGGTATTTATATATCCTAATTTATAAAAAATATCATTACACCTTATACATAAGATTAGATACGATGACGAGGGACTCATTGAGCATGGCGCTATCACACTCCATTACATCGGGTGTAGAGAATGTTGTCTCAAACCAGAAATATTAAATGGGAGATGGGCTTTACACGCGACGTTCTATGGTTAGAGTGTTTTATGACAACTCACTCGACATCCAAAGTGAAAGACATCATGTAACATCCCAATTCTGGAAGCCACACAGAGGCGCTCCATACCCGGTTGGTCACATGGCCTCAAGTGCATTTCCCCGAATTCCAGAGGCTGCCGGCTACCAGCGAGCGCCTTGGGCATGATAGTGGGGAAACTATGCCCTCATTGGAAGAGTACACAATGGAAGTGACAACGCATACAACAGAGAAAGAAGCAAATATCCAACAACAATAAAAGCGGGAGATTGATAAATAAACAACTGGAGTAGAAGTATATGTAAATGATGCATGATACATATATGTCTAGGAAAAAAACCAAACAAGTCACAATACTGAATACTATACTAAAACAAAGTACAAAAATAAAAACAACAGATGAGAAACTCCTCAGCATCGCAATCCTCAGCTTGGTCCCATGCTCTCCAGCTCCAGTGCAATCAAGAACCTGATGTATAAAGGTTCTTTCCCTTATCTATACCTGAAAAAATATAATCTATTTTGGCCCAAAAGCATGACCCAAATAGGGTGTGAGATTAAAATCCCAGTAGGAAACCACCCTAAGATATGTTCCTAATAGTTAGTGAATATATGGCAGGTAAAAGTAAAAAAACAGTAAAAAATAATGTACTCAGCAGCAAAAAATTCACAGTTCCTAGCGTATAATTTACAAACATATAAGTAGCCACACAAGCAAGTAGAACAAACGGGTAAGTATCCACATAAGAAATTAAAACAAATAGGTAACCCTCTGGGTATTTCTCATAGCCTAACCTCTACGGTTCGACCTACAAGCACTAGAAACCCTATCGGATGCACACACAGTCTCACCCCTCTGGTTCAGCTAAAGAAATAGACTCCCTTGGGAAGCACTCACCGTAAATTCCCCCTATAGTCTCATATCATACTAAAGGAGTTCTAGGGAAGCACTCAATGTCTCAATCCCCCTGTGGCACATGTTGAGGAACTACAGACACTCTGGGGAGGCACTCAACGTCAATTCACCCAGTGGTCACGCATCGTATTATAAAGATACTCTAGATAATCCCTTACATCCATTCTCTATATGGTCTACTACACTAGGTTCTCATGTCCCTATGTAAAATCAGAAAGTATCGCATTGCGTAATGGCCGAAGTAACTGAAAGTACTACTGGGATAGTATCTACAATATCTCAACATGGAAGAACAGTCATACCATCCTACAACTAGGCATTGAGCTAGTAATAGCCTAACAAGAAAAACATGACCTAGTGGTCATAAATAGGAAAACATGCATGGGTAAAGAATCCAAAGCACAGTAAATTACGTTATTCACAAACAATATCCTCTACTCAGGAATATAAGCAATGCAGGCAAACAACAAGGGAAAAAAGAAACACGCAACACCACGATCAAGGGTATTGGTGGAATTTTCACAAATACTTAAAGACTTTCTACAGAAAGGTACAAACCACCTACCTCGACGTTAGGAGATTAGTATACTCAAACCTCGATGCTTGAATCTCCATGAAACTTCATATATTTAAGATAACATCCAGAAAGCTCAGCCCCTGATAACTTGAGAAAGTGGAGAAATTGGGAAACGAAGATCTGGGAGAAGAAATAGATTACTACTACGGTTCCATTGCAATAGATGGTGGTTGATTTGGAAAATGGATGGAGGATCAGGGGTTCATCGAAGATCTGCGGCTGTATGGAATGCTCTCGGTCAAAGAAGCTAGAGAAGAAGATAGTTTTGGGGTTAATAGGCGACCCCGGTACATTTAGTGAAAAAAAGTACATAGCGTGTACTTTTGGAGTACACGGTGTGTACTAGGATTTTCCGTACTCCTCTTTAAGTAGCCTCCATGAAACTCCTACCTGGCCATGTGTGTGTCCATGACACGGCCAGCACACGGCCTCGAGTGGCAACAAAGTACACGGTGTGTTCTCAGAAAGTACACAACGTGTACTTCAAAAATTTCTAGAAACTCCTCTTTTTTCAAAAACAATAGAAAAAGAAAAAAACATACCTAGAAAGAAGGTTCGGGTTCTTACAAACGTCCCCCCTTAAAGAAATTCATCCCCAAATTTCCCTAACAAGGCGTAGATGAACTGAACAGCTCTGGCCACTGCGATCGTACATTATCCTCCCTCTCCCAAGTCTCGTCATGTACTCACCCATGCTGCCATATCACCTGTACCAGAGAAACAGACCAACCACAGAGAGCCTTCGTACTGTGATCGACAATCAGAATAAGATGCTCCTCAAATGATGCATATGCTTCGAGATCAACCTCATCAGGTTGAAGGACATGAGAGAT
Source organism: Viscum album (assembly GCA_963277665.1). NCBI lineage: Eukaryota > Viridiplantae > Streptophyta > Magnoliopsida > Santalales > Viscaceae > Viscum > Viscum album. The sequence continues at coordinate 513,463,943 of OY728136.1, read as the reverse complement.
CTCTGAAAAGTAATTTTGAGTTGAGAAACGAGGAAGACGTCATGAATATCCCGATACCTCTGAGGTAACTGCAACTTATTGGAAACTTGCCCAACTCTCTCTAACACCTCAAACGTCCCGACGTACCATGGTGAAAGCTTACCCAGTCTCTGAATCCTCTTGTGTCCCAACCTCAGTGCGACACGCATGAAAACCTGATCCCTGACCTCAAACTCTAGAGGTCATCTCTACTGATCAGCATAAGACTTCTGTCATGAATGATCTATAAAAATCCTCTTTCAAATCATCTCTATCTGCTCCAAGGACTCCTGAAGATGATGAGGTCACAGCAAAGCTGCCTCTCCCGCCTCCATCCAGTATAAAGGTGATCGACATGGCCTACCGTACAGAGCCGCATAAAGTTCCATCTGAATAGTCACCTGAAAACTGTTTTTAGGAGAAATTCACAAGAGGTATGTGCTTCTCCCAAGAACCACCAAATTATAGAATGCAAGATCGGAGCATATCCTCAAGCATCTGAATCATATGCTAGGACTTTCCATTTTTCTGGGGATGGTATGTTGTACTAAAAAGTACATGTGTACCCAAAGCCTTCTGAAGCGCCTGCCAAAACAAAGAAGTAAAACGTGCATCCATGTCTGAAACGATGGAGTTCATAACTCCATGCAGACTTACAATCTCTTGGATGTACAACTGTCCCATCTCATCAACATTGAGGGTCTCCTTGATCGGAAATAAGTGAGAAACCTTTGTGAGTCTGTCAATGACAATCCATACTGTGTCATTCCCTCGAGGAGATCTTGTAAAACCGGTCACGAAGTCCATTGCAACGTCATTCCACTTCCACTTAGGAATGGGTAGCATCTGTAAAAGACATGCAGGTCACAGATGTTCCGCCTTCACCTACTGATAAGTTGAACATATCATGAAAAAACCACCAATATCTCTCTTCATACCTAGCCACCAATACTGGCCTTGTAGATCATGATACATCTTGGTGACGCCAGGATGAACTTCCCAAACTGAGGAATGAAAGTCCCGCATCAAATCCTCATGTTTGTCTGCTGGAACCCATACGCGTCCCCAGAAATGCAAGATCTCATCCTCGACTACTGTCCATCCAGGAATAGGGTCCTCTCCTGACATGCTTTCCCGTAGGACTAGGCATTCTGTGTCTAATAGCTGCCTCATATATACCTGATCATGATGTGTAGATGTAACAGCTACATAAGATAGAAAAGTCCACCCCTATCTGTCATGCACTACCAAATGCATCTCATATAACAGATCCATAAGCTGCCACTCACTACTGGACTCCATAACTGCCTCTATCTGAGTCCTCCTACTCAACACATTATCCACTATGTTGCCCTTTCCCAGTGTATAGGCAAGCTCAAAGTCGAAAGACTGAAGATACTCAACCCACCTATGTTGTCTCAGATTCAGATCACTCTAGGTGAAGATATACTTGAGACTCTTATGGTTGGTGAAAACCAAAAGGTGCTCTCCCATAATATAATGTCTCCAATAGCGTAAGGCATGAACCACTACAGCAAGATCAAGATTGTGCATCGTGTAGTTTCTCTCATGTGTCCTCAACTACCGAGACCCGTATGCAACGAATCTATCTCCCCGCATAAGAATAGCTCTCAGCCCAATTCCTAAAGCATCATAGTAAACTGTATAGATTTTTCCTAGATCTGGAAAGACAAGTATCAATGCTGAAGTCAATCTCCCTTTTAGCTCCTGAAAGGTTGACTCACAAAAATCTGACCATAAGAACTTTTCACCCTTCTAGTTCAGACCCATCAGCGGTGATGCTAAGTGTGAAAAGTATTGTATGAAGCATCTTTAGTATCCAGCCATCCCTTGAAAACTCTGCACCTCAAAGATGTTCTTCGGCTGCTCCCAGGAAACTAGTGCCCTCACATTCACTAGGCCCACTGATACTCCTGTCTCTGAGATAACGTGACCCAAAAATTGAATCTGATCCATCCAAAAGTGGAATTTCGAGAGATTATCATATAACTGATGCTCTCTCAGTGTTCTCAAAAAGATCTCAAGATATATGGCATGGTTGGGTCGAGTGTGATATTACACCAATATATAGTCTATGAAGACCTCCATGAAAGAGTTTATGTATGTATGGAATACTAGGTTCATCAGTGCCATGAAAACTGCAGGCATGTTCGTGAGATCAAATGACATAACCATATACTCGTATAGACCATCCTGTCTTCTGAAGGCTGTAAGAGGTATATCTGATGGTTTAACATGCAAATGATGATAACCGGACCTCAAATAAATATTCGAGAACACCTGGGATCCTCGAATCTGATCAAAGAGGTCATTAATCCAAGGAAAGGGATATTGGTTCTTAACCGTCAACTGGTTCAACTTCCGATAATCCACACAAAGCCTAAGGGTGTCGTCTGGCTTCTGGGGAAATTGGACAAGCGAACCCCAATGAGAAGTACTGGGTCGGATGAAACCCTTCTCCTATAACTCATCCAACTATTTCTTGAGCTCCTGTAGCTCAGGTGTCTCCATCCCATAAGGAGGAATGGACAGAGGTGCCGCTCTTGGAACGAGCTCAATCAAGAAGTCTACCTCACGCTCTAGAGGAAAACCCAAAAATTCCTTTGGACATACATCTCTGAAATGATCCACCACTGGAAGAAAGTATAACTGTGAATTCCCCTGGTCATCCAGATATAGACTAGCAATCTGGGCTGTAACTCCTCTTAGTCCATAACCTGTTGATGACCCGCCTGTGAGATCATGTCCCACCAGCCCTTGGCATATTCTCATATCAAGTAGGTAGTGAGCTTGACCTACCTTTCTAGAGGCATCTCGAGATGCTCGAAGACATCATCATGGCTTCCAGCAATGACTCTACAGCCAGAGGTCCTCCTTCCCCTGAGAAGGTGGGATGTTGTTTCTGCTGGAAAACCCATGTTAGGTTTCCCATAGTCGAGGCAGGAGGCGGTGCTCCCTGGATGTTCTGCATCATCCTCAGAAAGCCTTCCCTAAAATTTGAATCAATGCCTGTAACCGGCATCACCGCAGGTGCCAAGGCCGGAACAACATGAGGATCTTCGGGAAGTCCTTAATCATCCATATCCGGTGTCTTATCACTGCCTGGAAACTGGCATGAAACCGAAGGACGTCTCGGTGCCATGACTCTGAGAGGTTAAAAGCACACTTTATATCACATTACCAGGGAATGAAAACTAGGAGAAAAAGAAGGGAACAGGGGGAAGAAATCATTCAAAATTAACAAAATATGACTACATGGCGTGTATAAAGATTACACAACGTGTTCTCTTAAGTTATTTACATGGATGTGTACTTATACCAAAACTGGTCGTGTAACACCCCAAATAAATGGCGTGTTGTCGCAACACACAGCGTGTACTTCAATTCTCTTCGCTGTTCGAGTTCGTCTATACGGTTAAGCAACACGGGTCTCCTAAGACAAAACTACACGGTGTGTTCATGGTATACACGACATGTACTTAACAAGCTTCACCTGGTCTATGTTGTTAGTGACACGACCTATGTTCCTAGGTCACACTACACAGCGTGTTCCAGAAGGACACGACAGGTATGAGAAAGGATAACACCATCCCGTGTTGTTTGTTACATGTATGAGTACCTAGATCATTCTACACGACATGTAAAATTCAGACACAGTGTGTTTTTGAAAATATAACACGACCCGTTTTGTTCATGACTCATTCAGGGTACCTATTTCATACTACATGACGTGTTAAACTAGTACACAACGTGTTCCAACAAGATTTTTCACAATCACATGTCCTTTCTCGCATGGTCAGTGACACGAATATAGACTACACGGCTTGTATTCATAAAGTACCTACCGTGTTTTCTAGGTTTTTCCTGACAATAGCCTCAGAACTGCACCGGAGCCCAAAAAACCCAGAAAAACAAGCATTAAGGTTCCAAATTCCGATCTATGAAGGCTCATACTCCCCACGAATAAAATTTTGGCATCTTTAACAAATCACAAACAAAGTAAACTGGTCAATGATCCACAAAATTCCGGTCCATGAGGGCACATAACACCTCAAGAACAAAAAATTGGCATTCATTTAGGTAAAACCATACTCAATCAAAGCTCTAACAAGAAGAAGATATTTTTATCAAGAATCTATCACTACATCATGCATATTCTACACAACATCTATCACAACAACATGAAATTGCTAATGCATCCTACATGAAATTGAAATATTGCATGACATGTGATTTCTAGCAAGTGCCTACATGATCCCTGAGATGTCATACCCTCATCTCCCCAGGTTGTGACAGAAATAGAACCGCAATAATAACAACAGTAACAACACAAAGCATTTGAATCACCCAATGGTGAAATCAAATCAACTGTAAAATTAAAAACCAGTAAAATTACAATAAACAACATAGTATGGGTTTTCCCTGTACATGGGTTAGCTAATCTCGGGCACAACTTATTACCCAGTACCTATTTCATCCTATCCCTGACTATAGATTCTAAACTGTAAGTCAAAAGAAAATAAATCCCTCTAATACCACTTTGTAATTTCCCGGTTCTGGAATCCACCCAGAGGTGCCCCGTACCCGGTTGGTCACATGGCTTCAAGCACATTTCCTCGAACACTAGAGGCTTCCGACTAGAAGTGAGGGCCTTGGGTGTGATAGTGGGGAATCTATGCCTTAATTGGAAGAGTAAACGGAGTAAGTGACAACACATACAATAGCTGAAGTAGTAAATATCCAACAACAATAACAGCGGGATACTGATAAATAAATCACTAGAGTAGAAGTATATGTAAATGATGCCTAGTATATATATGTCTAGGAAAACATCCAAACAAGACACAATGATAAATACAGTACTAAACCAATGTACAAAAGAAAATAAACAGATGAGCAACTCCTCAGCATCGCAAGCCTTGTCATGGTCCCATGCTCTCCAACTCCGGTGAAATCAAGAACCTATAGTAGAAGGGCGCTTGCCCTTATCTATACCTGCAACAATATAATCTGTTTGGGCCCAAAAGCATGACCAAAACAGGGTGTGAGATAAAAATCCGAGTATGAAACCACCCTATGATTTGTGCCTAATAGTAAGTGAATATATGGTAGATAAAAGTATTGAAACAGTAAACAGGAAGGTACTCAGCAGCAAACAATCCATAGTTCCTAGCATATATTTTAAAAATATATAAGAATCCACACAAGAAAGTAGAACAAACAAGTATGTAGACACACGGGCAATTAAAACAAACAGGTAACCCTCTAGGTAGTTCTCATAGCCTAACCCCTACGGTTCAACCTAAAATCACTAGCAACCCTATGGGGGGCACACACAGTCTCACCCACATAGTTCAGCTAAAAAATAGACTCTTGGGGGAAGCACTCACCGTCAATTCTCCCTATAGTCTCGTATCATACTAAAGGAACTCTGGGGAAGTACTCAATTTCTCATTCCCCCTGTTTCCTGCATTGAGGAACCACATACACTCTGAGGAAGCACTCAACATCAATTCCCCCGGTGGTCCCGCATCGTATTATAATGACACTCTGGAGAAGCCCTTACATCCATTCTCCCTGTGGTCTACTACACTAGGTTTTCATGGCCCTGTATAAAATCAGAAAGTATCGTATTGCGTAACGAACAAAGTAACCTACAGAACTACTTGGATAGAATCTACAACATCTTAGCATGGAAGAACATTCATACCATCCTATAACTAGGCATGGAGATGGCAATAGCCTAATTGTAAAAATTAGACCAAATGGTCATAAACAAGAAAACATGCATGGGAAAAGCATCCAAATCACATTAAATTACCTTATTCACAAACAATAACCTCTACTCAATCATGTAAGAAAAGCAGGAAAAAAACAAGGGGAAAACAAGAAACATGCAATACCATATTCAAGGGTATTGGGGGAATTTTCACAAATACTCAAAGACTTCATACAGAAAGGAACAAACCACCTACCTTGACATTAGGAGATTGATATACTGGAACCTCGAAGCATGAATCTCCTTTGAACGTCGTATATCTAAGAAAATATCCAAAATTCTCAACCCACGATATCATGATAAAGAAGAGGAATTGGAAAACAAAGCTCAATGAGAAGAAAGAGCTTACCAATATGGTTCCAACTCAATTGACGGTGGTCGATTCAGATAACGAACGGAGGCTCAGGGGTTCCTCGAAGATACGCTGTCGTACGGAATGCTCTTGGTTGAAGAAGCTAGAGAAGAAGACATTTCTGGGGTTAAGACGTGACCCCAGTGCATTAGGTGAATAAATAAGTACACGGAGTGTACTTTTGGAGTACATGGAGTGTACTAGTAATTTCTGTACTCTGCTTTAGGTGGCCCCAATATCACCCCTACATGGTTGTGTGCGTGGCCCTGACATGGCCAACAAATGGCCTCGAGCGGCAAAGATGTACATGGCATGTACTTCAAAAATTTCCAGAAACCCCTCTTTTCTCAAAAACTCTATAAAAAGGAAAAAAATACCTAAAAAGAAGGTCTCGGTTCTTACACATCACATCCCCCACTCTATAGAAATTTTTGGGCATGTACTCTATTGTATGAGCTTGTATGCTTGTTAGACTGGTCTTGAATATGTGAGTTATGCCCCAGTCTATCCAGAACTAGTATTCCATGCATATGGACATTAGGTTTCCTCACACACTTATTTCATATAGGTGTATTAAATATAGAATTAAACTATATATATATATATATTTACTATATATATATATTGACATGATCATACATTCTTTATGACAGTGAGCTGAAGTAGGTAGAGTTGGTGTGGTGTCCGATTAAAACCTAAGTCGACCAATGTTATTATTTTAGTACTATTTATTATTTCATATTACCTACACACTAAATAATTTATAATAGAAAAAACAGATTGGGAAAGATACCATGGGTGCCAGCCTATTGAGATTTATATCTCACACCCTGCTCGGGCTGCCATTACACTAAGGTACTGGAGTAGATCTTATGTTTGCAGGACCTAGGACCTTGCTGGTTGTTATGTGATTGTAGCTGGGAGTTAGGTGAATAGGACCGAGCTGAAGCTAAGGATGCTCATGGAGTTTCTCTTGGGGATTGTTATTGTTTTATTTGTTTGTTTATTTATTATATTGTATCTTACTGACTATGGCATGTCTTCAATTTTAGTTTAGTCAGTATCTTCCATACATGCACTATTGTAAATTGGTGTTTTCCATCTCTTATATATTTAGTTTGTTACTATTATTCTTTATCTATTATTCCATTTATTTCTTATTTATTCTGCTATTTTTTTTTGTCTATTTCTATAATACTATTTTGTTACTCTGATATGAGGGTATTTTCTCCCCACTATCACCTCATTAGACCCTCACTTCTTTTCTCTAGTCCTTAGCATATGGGGAGGCATGCTTTAGGCCATGTGACCCACTAGTCCGAGTACGTTATTAGTGGTATTCTATTCTGAGACATTTCAAATGTCATATTATATATATAAAGTATTCTATAAAATATAAAAATAGAGAAATTAATTACATTGTACATGGAAATTATAGTTCATATGTATGCGTGAATGTTGTTTTATTTTTTCAACAGATAGAGGAAAAGAAAGATAAAAACAATTCATGTTTACAGATTCCTTATTATATCAGATATATAATATATATTAATTGAACCAATTCTTATTACCATCCATGTAAATCTAAAATGAGAAACAAATCATATCACTTCTTGGAGGTGGTAGTCCACATGTACGCATGAGCAATATTATCATTTTCCAATAGTTTGGAAGTTAAGATGGTATATTTGAAATTATAATTCGAGAAGAATAAATATTTCATAAATATCATATATAAAAATTAAACCCATCATAATAATCATTTATTAAATATGGTTATTGAAAAGGTATTTTATATCAATGTGGAAAAGGTAGTACATATGTACGCACAAGTGATACTTCACTTCCCATTTAATAGAATAGTGTGTGGATATTTGTGGATCCACAATAATAATAAATTTTCTGTATAATTAGGATACTTAATTTATTATTTTATGATGAATTACATAAATTTATTGGAGGTATAAGAAGAAATAAATTTAAAGAGTTCGTGTAAGATGATTACCTTTATTTTGGTAGTCCTCCTCTAGATACCTTATTAAGGACACTTTGATCAGTCTTTTAAAAAGACCAAAATGTAAAATCCATGTATATATAATTTTAGGAGTGAATTTGGAAGGTTATTTTTAATCTATATGGATCAAGGAGGTGTAAAAAAGAGATAATGGGCGTACTTTTATAAGGGAGTGAAATGAAACACATGTAATATGTAAAGTATTAAATAAATATAACATAATATTCATGAAAACTTGGATGAAAATTTATATTATTAGAATATAATATGTGTTATAGTCTAAATGATCTTATAAAATAAAAATTTTACAAATTTTATTTATGTTTTCACCCTTATCATTTATTTTTAACCCTATGTTAATGCATTTATCAATTACCATGATATCAATGTTTTTAAATCTTGAGGAGTCAAGAAAGTTACTCTCCAAAGAAAAGTGACCCAAAAATAAAACATGGTTGATATTTTAAACCATATTCAATTCAATTGTCTACATAGAGTTTTTTAGGAATTTTAAATAATTTAATATAATATTTTTTGTTATAAAATATCATTAATTTTCTTTTGAAGTACATGAAATATTTTATTATAAAATGTGTATAACTCATCTAAAATGAAAAAAATGGAATGTATTCTAATGTAAGGAAGATTTTTTCTTAATACAATCAAATATTTAAATTTTATAGGTTGATATATCATTTTAATCCATATATTTTGGTTTAACCCCTTGGTTAACTAATATTAATCAAAACATTGGGAATGACATTTTTAATATTAATTTGTTATAGTTTTACTTCTAAGATAAGAATTGTATTTAAAATGCCTAGGGATGAAAGTTTTGACTATCTACAATACTACATGTCCTATTAAAATATTTTTATGATTTCTAAATAATTTAATAAAATCTATTTAACATAAAATATTATTAATTTCATTTTAAGATCTATTCACTTAATTTGAATTTGAAAACAACATGAAATAAATTTAATTGTAATATAAACTTTCAAAACATCTAAATATTTTATATTTATCTTCAAAATTCATGATATAATTTAACTCACTCCAGCAATATTACTTTTAGAGTTTCTATAATCAATTATTTAATTTTGTTATTGCTTTTACAAGAATTTTGTCGATGTTACATAAGAATATAAAGAAATTATATCATCACTACAATTTTTAGAAAAATTAACATAATAAAAAATTAATTAATACTTAAAATTTACTTTTTAAAATAAAACCTAAGTTGTGTTTATCCATGTCAAAAAATATTATAGATTTTAAAATCAAGAAGGTGACATTTTTTACTTTATATTTTACTTAACAATTATAAAGGTCCAAATCAAAGACAATTGGAAATAAAAGGCCACATTTTATAACATTGGTTAATTATATAATAAATATAATCACCAAATGAACTAAATTTTTTTAATGGATTTTATGCCTTATCACATTAGTTTTGACCCTAATTAACCCATCTTTACTTTATCGTGGTACCAAAACTTTTCTATGGTTACTATTCATATTTATAAAACATAAAAGGGGAATGTTTACAAAATTTGGGTCTCTTAATTTAAAATATAGTATCAATTTCTCATGATTCAATTTCTATAAGTGGGTGGAATTAACTTAAAATAAAAATACAAAATATGATGCTAAATAGTTTTTCAAAAAATCCTTTTTAAGTATAAAGTTGTTTTTATACCAAATTCCAACATAAAATTGATTCCAATAAACAGAATTTGAGTATTCATAATATAATAAAATAATTCTTCTTTTAAACTATTTTAAAATAAAATGGAACTTTTTAAATTCTTGAAACAAAATATGGTTCAAAAAATCAGTATTTTTCACTATTCAGTGCAAAATCATCGTTTTTAAAAAATTATAAAAAATTAATCATAATATAATTTTGATATTATAATATTAAAAAATTTATATTTATCAAATAATGTTTCTATAAGTTACATAAATGAGTTATAAAATCCTCATGCAAAAAACCCATTTTTGAAGAAAATTTATTTTGAGAATAAAATGACTTTACTGGATATTGAATACTTATTTCCTAAGAATTTATCAATATGTTTTTATGAACTATATATATATATATATTAACCTGGTTACTTATATTCATACCTATAAATTTAATGACTATGTTATAATGGTTATAAAATAATAGTATTTCATGGTTCATTAAATCTTGGTCTTCTATGTTGTATATGCCATAGAAAATAGTGTTATTTTAAAATATAGGGGTGTTACATGACCCCCCCCCCTCCTAAGAGATTGTATCCTTGTGATTTAAAATTGTTTTTTGGTCATCAATATTTTGATATTTTAAAATTCATTTGTTTAAAACCCACATCCTAAAAGGGTTAACAAAACTTCTTATTAAAAAGAGGGAAAGAGAAATATGATGTTCCTCTTGAATAACACATAGCTAGGTTTCCAAATAGAAGGACCATAAAGGGAAGTGAAAATATGGACTTGGAAGAAACATTTAATGTATAAATAATGATGTAAAGTGATAAATAATATTGATCACATGAAAATGAATGATCAAGAGAATGTTAATTAACATAAAACCATAAATCAATAATGTCTGAAAAGACCATTGATTCATAGAAAATGATTATTATATGAAAATATTTTTATTTGGATATAATTTTACTAGAATTTAACAATTAATTTACCATATATACTAAAAACATAAGTAAATATTCTTACATGAAAATTATAATTTTATCCTTAAATTAATTTCATCCACGATATCATATTTTTCTCCAACCGATGAGTATTCAAGAAAAAAATTTCATACCGGAAGCACTAAAATCAACATCTAATAGATCACATAACCCAAAAAAGGATAAATTTTTTCCCTCAAATATTTAAATAATAACCAAGACATAAATGGTTAGAATAAGATAACTAATATAAAAAAATACAATATACAAATCTATAAAACCACAACAATAACACCCAAAGATCAACATAATCCATTCTATAAATAGTTAACTTTAGGAATCCTATGAAATATATCTGACCAAATTAAAAACCCTAAAATAAGAAAGACTTAGTCACATATTATTTTGAGATTAATACTATCATTTATCCCAAAACTATATAAAGTAACTTGTAATTTCTCACATCGAACATGTGATGTAATAAACAAAACTTTTATAAATTAAATTACCCTTTAAAATAAATAAATGTATTATTATGTAATGTATTTATAGAGAACAAATGACAATATTTGGTTATTTTGGAAAGTTATAGCCTATCACAATTAAAATATCATTAAGTATCATAACTGGTGATAATATTTCCATTTTACAATGATAATTAATATTAATATATGTTAAGGGATATGATAAAGTCACATTGAAAGAGGCTGAAATGGTAATGACCTCGACCAGTATGATAGTACCCTAGGAAGCCCATTTATCAGAGCTTCTAAGGGAGATGGAATCAGATGGCTTTTTCACTTTACAAATCCCAAGCGATGAAGAAGTAAATAAAGTATGATAGAAACCTTTTTGGGATAAGTTAAACTTTATCGAGGTCATGGTTCAAACCATGGTTATCAAACCACCCCAATAAAGTTTCACCATCGCACACCTTACTCTTAAGAAATGCACTAGTGTAATAAGGAGTTATGTATCTAGACCCTAATAGTATAAACTTTTATTTTTTTAATAAAATAGTTATTATATTTAACTTCTTTATGATTAATTTATAAATGAATAAATAATGATTTTGATATAAATTATATTTTGATACAATGAATCAAAAATTGTATTTTTGGTAAATATAGTGTTTTAATCAAGACATTTTTTTAATGAATTAAATAATTTATTTAATAAATTTTGCTCAAATATAATATTCTTAGTAAATAAAATTTATTTAAATATATATTGTAATATAATTTGATGAAGTCAAATATAATTTTTATTCTAGTAAAAAAACTCTATCATCGTAAAACCTGTATTTTTTAATAAATTGGAATTCTTGATTTAAAAGTATAAATTATCATATTTAGAGAATTATTTTTATAAAAAATTATATTTAAAATTATATTGTCAGAATTATCCATCTCTTATTTTTTATAATATTTCGAGACTGTTGAATTTTCGGGAAAAGTTAGAAATTGTAAAAATATATGGTAGTAGTATAACATCATAAAATCTTAAAAGAGTGTCCCATAAAAAATTAATTTTATCCTTTAAATTAATGTGTTTTAAAGTTATTTGATTAATTTTATAAACCCTTAATGAGTCCTCCATAACCAATATTATATTTTAAGTTTTAAAATTAATTCTTTATGAAATGATTCACTTCCACATCACCAAGGGTATTATTTTAATTATTTTGGTACATATCATTATAAAATATTAATAGCCACTCTAAATTGGTACCTTGGTAGAATCCATATAATGGTTTGTGGTTTTGATTATTTTATGATATAGAGTCTAAACCCTATATTTATAAATTAATAAAGAATTACACAATCTTTTTCTATAAAAACACACTCAACCTCTAATTACACTTCATTAAAAACCTTTTAATCATAAATGTACTCTTAATTTACCTCTTTATATCCCCCCCAAGGTGTTCCCAACTTCTTATGAATCTACTCCTATGCTTTTAAAACCAACCTCTATAGGTAAGGCATATTCTACTCTTCTATATTCAAGAAAATTCCATATATCATATCATTTTATTTCCAATTATTCATGTTATGATATATTTTTACACATCCATATTACTACCCTTATTATTTCTAAGTGATTAGGTACCGTTATTAAACCCTTCCATTAATATTAATTTACCCTCATTATGCTTCTGAAATTATATAGAATTTTTCAAGCCAAACATTTGAATAGTGAATACAAATCCCCATTTCATCCCAACGATATTCATGTAGATGTACCGATATTTAATTAACTGGTTACTTCCATTTATTTAACCCACACACCTTAATCATGGGTCTAAAAGTTATGAAATATCTCTTTATGTTGTATGATCTATATAGAACACTTATGCATGTAGATGATATGAATGTGTTGTGTGGGCCCATAATTATATAGCCCTTTAATACATTGAATAATTTTTTTATATCATGAGATAAAATTTATGCTGAACATGTGGTTTTCCTAAGCACAGTATGTTATGATACCCTAATGGTTAGCCTTTACTTTTTTTTATGATGTCATGTTTTATATTGTTTCCACATATCCATGTTGAATTTATGTTATCATCATATATCACACTTCGATGTTCTAGTTTATGATTATCACAACTAATATGTTACCTTCATATTCCTCTTGACAATCATGTACTGCCTTAATTTATGTTATGATTTTATTATTCATTTATTGGGATTTATACCTCACCACTTTATTATTTGCATTCCCTGGTTTTCCCATGGTGTTTTAATAGGGAAATTGAATTTTAAGGACTTGTTTTTTAGTTTTTAAATAATTTTTGTGCACCCATGTTTGATGTTATTATAATATATACCTAATTTCATAAATACATTAAGCCTCAAAATCTTATATAATAATATTATGTGGACCTTTGAGTAATAATTCATGAATTATGTTGTATTAAAATATCGGGTTTCCATGTTGGTATTAGAGGAAATTATTGTTAGTCATGGTGATTTTGATTACAAAACCCTAGTGAAAGCCTTATTTATTATACTAAACATAGGAAAATAGCCCTAAATTTTTGTAAAGAATATATTAAGTGGTTTCCAAGGAAATACATGCATGTCTACATAATATAAGTGGATGTGGATCTAGCATAGTTATACCTATGGGTAATATCTCTAAAAAGGGTGCATTGGGATTCAATTGATCGTCACATAGTACATGAAAAAAGAGGCCTTGTTGCAAACCTAGTTTGACCTTCCTATGTAATATGCTTTGCTAGATTCATAGGAACATTATGAAAAAACTATTAAGGGAATAAAAATTTCAATGAATTTTTTTGTCAAGAAATAGATCAAGAATAACATTTATTGAAACCTAAAAATTCATAGGTTAAAGAATATATTTTATTTATGAGTTATCCCAATTATTTTTATGGTTTCCCATTTATGCGTTTAATATTTTAAAAAAATATATACCTAATTTTCATATTATTTTTGTCAATAGATGCAAAATAGGAGAAACCAAGTCAATAACCAATGTGAGGGTCCATATGATGACATCCCAAATGAGATTCCCAACCTAATGCGAGTAAGTTTTAGGAACATCAAGGCAATATTTTATCAATTAACTCTTGTTTTTAAAAGAAAATTTTATTGGGAGGAACACCAACATCTCCCAAAGAAAGAGAGAGTTACAATTCAAAACATTATAGAAAAAAGACCACTAAATTTAAATGGTTCTTTTGGTCCCTTAATTTTATAATAATGGATAAGATCCACTGAAAAATGCATATCCATAATTCAATGCTCTTAAAGGATAATTCAGTCTTAGAGTTTTATTATATAGAGTGAGAAGTATATCAATGGTATGTGTTGATCAAAAATAAAAAACCAAAGAGGATATCTATGCGATGTATTAGAACAAGTTCGAGAATATATTTTTTGATAAACATTTTCCTCTCACACTTTTACATAAACTAGAACTATATTTCCTTGGACTTGATAAAAAGTATGAAAAATACATTAGGGTGTATGAGGAAAACATCCCCTGACTTTCATGATACACATTTCTCTTTTTCAATGACCCTAAAAGTAATCCTTACCACTTATTTGGTGGGATAATGGATGTTCTATTAAAATATTTGGTGATTTGAGACTTTTAAATCTCTAAATAAAAGTATTTATGTTCCATAAAAATTGAAATAGAGATCAATAAATCTCAAGGGTCTCATAGGTATAAAGATATTAAATTGAGGATGGATTTTAATTCAGGTGGTGTGACAGATAAAAATCATGGGGGTGAAAAATTCCAACATCTCATTTATTAAAAGTGTTATAGGAAGAATCTCAAAATTTTCCATAAGGGGAAAGGAAATGATTTAGGTGTCGGAAGGAAGGGGACCTTATCAGAAATTTCAGATCGGAGAAACGCACAAATTTGATGGGAGAAATGAATGAGTAAGTCAACCATAGGTATATTTTATGATGATTAAAATAAAAGAAATAAGGACACTATGTTAATAAATGCACCAAGTCAAGGGTTTTTTATGATAATTTATGACAATAATATCCAAGGCCTAGAAAGAAAGGGTGAGCTTATGCCATCAAAACTGATGAAGTAGATCCCTATAATGAAGTGGATAAAAGTATTCTAGTTATAAATTCAAATATTTAGAATATAATATTTTATTATGGTTCTATTAATTCTTCCATATCACACAATTTTAGTAGAATTATTCAAAAACCACCTCAAAACATGGAAGTTATGTTATTGTTGAAGATGGAAAATCAGTCAATTATTGAATCCAAAGTATATAAACCATTTCCAATCAAAAGTTTTGGGTTTAATTTCCAATAAAACCTTTTGATACTCCCTTTAGAGGAATTATGTGTTATTATTATAATAGATTGGATTTTTATATAAATTTCGTACATAAATTGTCGATATAAAGAAATCACCCTCTATATAACAAATTGCCTTTCGATTATATAAAAGTGAGAGGATGAGGATGATTGTACTTTTTTATCATTTTCCCATGAATTGATATTATTTTATTATGATAAATACTATCTAGCTAAAATGATTGAGAATATGGAAAATAACATCTTTTATGAAATGCCCATTTTAGGGGAATTCATGATTGTGTTTCCTAAATAATTGTTTTGTCTTCCTCCAAGATGATGTGTTGATTTATTAACTGAACATATGCCTAGGTATTTTACAACATACATGAATCCATCTATAATGAAAATTATTGAACCTAAATAGATTAATATAAACCTACATGAGAATATGGATAAATATTTTATATGCACAAGTGTTTCACTATGGGGGCACTGGTCCTTTTTATTAAGAAGGGTAGTTTAATGCACCTATACAATGATTATCGTCAGCTCAATAAGACCATGATAATTTAAAAATTATAGTTTCCAATGGATTTAAAACTTATTCGATTAGGTACATGGGGTCGAATAGTTATCTTAGGTGGATCTTCAATCAGAATATTATCATGTAAAGTTAAAGGAGGAGGAGGTCCATAAGACTACATTTTGTATAGGGTATGAGCACTAAAAGTTCATAGTGATTCCATTCTAACTCAAAAATACTCTACATATCTTCATGGACATAATTAATAGAGTCTTTAGGGATAACCTTGAAAAACCTTTGTTCCTATATATAGATGATATTCTTATCTACTTAAAAAAATAGGGGGAACATGAGTATCATTTGTATGATGTACTAAATTCATTATGAAAAGAAATGTTTTATGAAAAGAATAGTAAATGATATTTTTGGATGGAGAAAGTAACATTCTTGGGGAAATTTTCACTCAAAAAGGGATATATTTGGATCTATTGAAAATATATGAAATTTAAGGATAGCCCAAAATAGCATCTATGATAGAAACCCATAGTTTTCTTGGTTAGATGGGAACTATCATTGAATTTTTGGAAAATTATCATCATTTTCAATACCCCTAACCATGATTACTAAAAATAGTGTCGAGTTTTTATGGACTAATGAATGTGAAGAGAGATTTTAAGTGTTAAAGAAGAGGCAAATAACCACACTTATACTAACATTACATACTAGTGGGGAAGGAATCGTGATCTAAACTGATGTTTCAAAAAAAATTGTAGTAAACTATTGAAATATAAATAATTGATGGAATATGACTCCTAAAAATTAAATATCCATTAGTATTACTACCCAACTCATGATCTATAATTCGTTATAATGATATTTTCACGGTTTATTTGGTGACATTATCTCTAGGGTAGAAGTGTGAGATATATAAAGATCATAAAATCCTCAAGTAAATGTTAATACCAAAGGAGATCAATATACATCGAAAAATGTAGTTAGGTCTAATTAAGGATTATGATTGTTCAATATATTAAAATATTGGGAAGGAAAACAAAGTTTAATTTTCTCTTAGTATAATTGAACCTAAAACCTTATCTATGATGAGGATTTCAAGGGATATTGTCTTCCTAGACATGTATATGATGGACATGGGAATAATAAACAGATCCTCATCCAATATTTATCAAATAAATGCACTACCATACATTCTTAGGAGGATTAATTATACCTAAAAAGATAATTAAGAATTATAGTAAAACGTCTCAAATATTTCAAAGATCAACTTTTCTAAATATTGAGATATAAATCCTGAAACATAGATTTGTTTCCCATAAAAACTAAAAAAAAGTGAACTTCTGGATGATTTAGATAGCTCAAACATTTCTATTAATCTAGGAATTAATAAGATGTATAGAGATGTGAAGAATAACCTGTGGTGAGATAACATGAAAATGGAGATTGAGGAATTTGTATCTTGATACATGGTATGCCAACAAGTCAAGGATGAGTGATATAATTATAAGGGTATAATCCCAAGGTTTTCTATAATAGTATGTAATTGGGAAAACATATACTTGGATTTCATTAGAGGACATTCCAAGACATTTAATGTAAATAACACCATCTAGTTGGTTGACAATCACCTTAAAAATTTATCACATTTCCATACTATCAAGGAAAATTTATATCTTGACCAAATTTCCACGATATACATAATTTAGCTGGTAAGACTGTATGGAGAACCACTCTCTATTGTGTTCGATCGAGATCTGGGGTTTACCTCAAGGTTCTGGAGATTCATTTAGCAATAATTGAATATAGAGATAAATTGTTGTACTTCTTATCAACCTTCAGTATATGTTCATTCTAAGAGAATCATTAAAACTCCATAGGATATAATAAGATAAAGTTAAATGTATTTTCAAGGATTTTGGGATTAACACCATTTAAAATGGTCATAACAACCTTAGTGAAGTATTCATATAATAATAGTTTCCATTCAAACATTAAAATGTTTCCTTATGAGGATTTTGTATGGGAAGTGGTGTTAGACAACCATATATTGGTTTGAATATGGAGAGTAGAATATAATTGGACCTAATCTTATATAATAGACAATAAATATGGTTTAACCCAGTCAGTGTCATATGAAATCCACAAAAACTCAATAGAAAATCTATACGAAAAATCATCGATGAGATGTAGAGTTTGAGGTCAGAGAAAAAAGTGTTCCTTCATGCATCACCATGGAAAAAATTCATGAGGTTTTTTAATAAGTTAAATATTAATCAAAGATATATCAGGGCCTTTCAAATCCATGATTGCATTGATGTTGTGGCCTATCGAATAGCACTCCCACCGAATATATCCCAAGTACATGATTTGTTTCATGTATACCTCTTGAATAAGTACATAACAGACACAAAAAATGTAGTAAATATATAGGTTGTACCATTGGAGATTGATATTTTGTATGTGTATCTAGTAAAGATCTTATATTATAGAGAAAAATTTATGTCAAACAAGACAACTCACCTACATAAAGTCCTATGAAAAAACCAAAAGTTTGAAGAGGAAATATAGGAACTGGGAGAGGAGATTGAGAAGAAGTGACCTCATATATCTTAGTGTATTAAATGAAATTTTAAGGTCTAAATTTGTAAAATTTTGATTAATGGAATGAAATTAGATTTTATTAATAAAATTTAATTTTAAAATGAAAAATAACTTATTATGTAATGAAGTTATAGAAAAAAAATGCACTACTTTAGTTATTTTGGATATTTATAGCCAATCATATTTAAGATAATATTAAGAATAATAACCACTGATAATATATCCATTTTATAGTGATTGTTAGGATTATTATATAATAAGGGTTATGGTTAAGTCTAATTTACTTATGCGGAAGAAGTGATGGGCTCGAACCAAAGGATCATACAATATGAATTAAATTTATCAAAACATTCATGGTCGATGAATCCTTAGGATTTTTGCCTTGAAAAATCCAAAGATAGTATTTAATTACTAAAGCATGAGAGAGACCATTTATTTTAGAAGTTCGAACTTATCAAGATCTCCGCCAAAACCATCATCACTAAACCACCCAAAAAAAGTTTCATCATCACACCCCTTACCATTAGGGCATGAATTAGTATAAAACAGAATATGTATTCTGATCCTAAAAATATGAATTTTATATATTTTTTAATAAAATAATTATTATATATCAATTTTTTATTATTACTTTTTAAATGATTAAATAAAGAGTTTGATGAAAATTAGATTTTAATCCGATAAAAAATAATTAGTATTTCTGGGAAATATATAGATTCAATCCAGAACCTCTTTTTTAAAAATTCAATAATTTTTTAAATAAATGTGATTTTAATAAAATATTCTTATTAATTAATATTTATTTAAATATAAATGATTATATAACTTTATGTAGTAAAATATAATTTTCTTAAGAGTTAGAAACTATTATCGTCGTCAAAACTGGTATTTTTTAATAAATAGGAATTTTTTAATTAAAAGTGAAAATTATCGTATTTAAATAATTATTTTCATAATATATTTATAAATATATGAAATATGAAAATCAAAATTAGATAATCGAGATTTTTTCATAATTTTTTGAGATAGTCAAATTTTTTGGTAAAAATTAAATATTGTATAAATATAGGGTATGTATTATGAAATTATAAAATCCCAAAAAGTGATATAATAAATATTATAAAGAGTATATTTTGATTCAAAAGTTTTTTATGACTTTTTTATTCCTTTTTTTGGAAATCACAAAACCATTCTTGAATACATGATTGAAATATTTTTATGTCCACAATGTTTTTCATAATTTTTTTACAAAACATATATTTTTTACCATACTAAGAAATAGTTCAAAATTATTAATGAATTTATACTAAAATTATTCATTAAGATTATCATAATGAGTATGGAACTAATAACAATCAGAGTCACCTTATCAGATCAATTATAAGACTTATGTCCTTACTTTCATATTGATAGAGTATTTATAATTCAACTGATAAAAAAATTAATAAACATCGGAACACATTCATAAAAATCATCATAATGACATACATAAGTAAATCCATCAGATTTAAAAAAATATTAAATTATGAATGTGGAATACTATTTTCTATCATCAAAAATATTTTACATTGTGATGGTGTAAATTAAATATGATGTTAGACATTCTATTATGCAAGAATGATATGAGCAATCAATGACAAGTATCTAAGTCATTACAACAAACTCAGATAAAATATGGTCATTGGAGGATCAAGGTTACCATTGAAATCTCACTTATAAATACTCATTCATTAAAATATTTTAGAGCAAACACAATTTGTATACTTTTTCTAAAATTTCTACTATGTGAGAGCTCAAAAAATTATCAAAACCATGAACATTTTGATCCTACACTTTTGTAATTATTTAGAGTATTTTTTTAAAGGAATCCTTATTCAGGTTATTTTCTTTAGAATATTTGAAAATTTTTAGTGTTATATTGGGTAAATAAAATCAAGTGCTTATGTTGCTAAAAATATGTATAATATGATCATCATATTGATTGAGGGCACACATGGATAGTGTGATAGAATCCAATCCATATGATCAAGGCCTTCTGGGGATAGGTAGATAAAGAATTCGATTGTCCTATCAAGGTATTTCCTTGTACAGGAAGGATAGACTTTCTTTAAAGTATAAAAAAGGGGAAACATTATCCTAGGTTATTGGAAACCCTTCTCCTTGTGTTAAATGTTTTATATTCCTTTGTATTACTTATTTTCCTAAAAGTCTTTTTTCTATTGCATGAAATTGAAAGTGAAACTTTTATATTCATCTTTATATTTATATCATGTTAATAATAATATCTTTTATTATGAAAAAAATGATTTACTCTGTCTAAATCATTTCATCTATGAATATTATATTACTCTATTTACGATTCAATATTATTTTTATATAGAATCATTATTTTCTATTGTCTACTCTGATATAATCGTAACTACTATGATTATGATTTTACCATGTGTAGATTTAATTATTTTTTCTTAGAAACATTTCTAAATAACATATAAAAATCATCCTGATTATGGTAATCTTATAATCAGACTGATGGACAAGTCTAAATATGATTTCCTTTTACTTATGGTGGTTTTTTTTTGGATTTTTTTGGTTTAAATACATTTAAACTAATCTTTTTAAAACTAAAATTCATCCCTCTCTAGTAATTGAGGCATCTTAAATATATTATTCAATCATAATATAAATATATCTCATATTGAAATTCAAAAATCGATAGTAGAGAAATTTTCCACCACTTAAATACTTTCTTAACTTTTTGATCCCTTTACAATTGCAATTCCATTTATTTCTTTTATAAAATTTTGTTTATAAATATCTTTTACACTAACGTTTATTTAAAAAAAGAATTTTTGTATATATTTTAAAAGAATAGAAGGAATTAATATCAAATCCATTGATAATATAAATCCGAACAGACCAATAATTTTTTATGCTAATGAATATGAGTACTAGAGTGATAGATTCATGTCTTTATTAATCAACAGTAGAGTTTATAATTTTTTTATTCTAACTAGTAATTAAAAAATACCTGATAAAGAAGTTACAGTCTTTGAAAATAAATAAAATCAAGAGTATTAGCATAATTATAGAGTTTGAAACACTTTTTTAATCTAAATAACTAGAATAAACTACATTAAAATTTCATCATGTGAAGCATCAAATAGTATTTAGAAAAAGTTAAAAGTTACTCACTTATAAATTTCAAAATTTTTGGAAACTATATGTTAAAAGATGACTATCAAGATTTATCTTTTGTACAAAAGAATATATTATAAATATGAATTGGATATTCATTAATATTATTAATATTCTTTAATCTATTGGTGTAAAAGGTTTAGATAAGGAAATTTTTGATGAGAAAATAATTGACATTATTCCCAATGAATGGGAATAAAAAATAACAGATGTAGATGAAGAAAAAAAGGTTAATAGTTTTACTATAGATGATAAAATTGGATCTATGATTGATTATGAAAGTAGAGTCAAGAGATATGATGAGAAATCTAAGAAAACGAATTGTGGGGTTTCTTTCAATACTACTACAATACATTTTAAACATCATACATTGTAAAAGGTTTTAAAATATTCATGAAAGAAGAAAGTTGTTATTCAATCATAAAAAAGTGGTTTGGAACATTCTGAAAGTGAACTAGCTAATATTTCTTAGAGGTTGAAAGAGATAATTGGTAAAAATGATTTTCAGGATCGATGTAACAAAGTTAACAATGATAGGATTGAAAATAAATATTCTGAAGTTACTTATATGAGTGTAAAAAACCTAGACATATCACACCTTATTTTCCTATATTTAAAATGAAAGATAAAAAAGAAATAAATTCTGAATGGAATCATATAGTGTTTTATAAGTCTAAGAATAATAAATTACTTAAAAAATTATTCCGGAAGTGCTAGTGGATGTTATTCTTTAGATAATTATTTTGATCAAGAACGTTCTAAACATAGGAACATAGGTATTCTTTCCAACATACCCATTGAAAATATTTCTCTAATGGATAAGGTATGAACTACTAAAAATCTTATAAATCAATCATTGAGTGAAAATTATTCTTATTCCAATAACGAGAAAACATCAAAATATTCTAATGAAGAATATTCCCTAGTATAGTATAATACTCTTACTTATTATGAATAAGTTTCTCATTTTACAAAACTACTTGAAAATAAAAATTGAATATTTTTTAAAAAACATGATAAGTCATATTCTAGGGTAAATTTTCTACCAAAAGAAGAATCATATCATTATAAAGATCTTGATAAGGATATTTTTGAAAAATATTCTATTTCTAAGGATTTAGAAAAATAAATATCTGAAAAGAATAATTTATTAACTAGTTTTGAAAAACTCAATAAAGATTTCATTACTCAGCAGGACAAGGCTTTAGTTGTCAAACTAAAATCCAAAATGTCTTTTACAAGAAAACTTTTTCCAAACATTAATTCTTGTATGGAAGTTTTTGGTAAAATTTATAAATAAATTCATCCACATGGTACTAGATCTAGAATAGTGTATACTCCTAGAAAATATGATTTTTTTAATAATTTATTAATTCCTAAGAATGACCCATTTTCACAAAGTTTCAAAGTGGAAGACATTGGAAAAATAATTGTATTATATTAATGTAAAGACCCGGAAATTTCAAGGGAAAATTTTTCCGAAATATTCTTTGAATTTTACAAGAACGCAATTTCTGACGGTGCCTGATTCCGAGGCCCGGTGTGCCTAGAATCAATTTCCGAAGATTAGCTTGGGTACGTTCAGTGAACGAACGAGCGGGTTTTTCTAACTTTTGAACTGGTGCTCGGAATCGAATTCTGAGGGCACCGATGAAATCGCAGCGCCGGGTTTTTCTTAGAAACGCCTCTTTCGGAGTTGCCTTTTCTCAGTTGTGATTTTTAATTTTTGGGTTTTAAGTTAAGAAATAAAATAAAGTTGTATGAAAATTTTATTTTATTTCACTTAAAGCCGCTTAAAGACCACTTAAAAGCTGCTTAAGCTGGGTTGAAGTGGATAGGGTGCAATTCAAAATATCCTACCCACTTGGTAGGATATTTGTTAGGTGGGCCCGCACGAGCCCCACCATTTCTTTTCTTCTTAAGTAACGCACCTGCACCACCCTATTAAACGAAGTCAACCGTGCATTTTTCTTGTTAAGAAACGCCCCAATTTAATTGGGCAGTTAAGTTTTACAATTAATTCTTCGAATTAATTGTTTGTTTCTTATCTTTTGTTTTTCAAATTCTTAAGTTGATAATAAAATAAGTTGAGGACTTATTTTATTTTTGTTGAGAGGTTTGTGTTGTGTAAAACCTTTGGGAGAGCAGAGGGAGAATTCTTCGTTCTTCGATGAAGAACGCGAAGAACCCGAAAAACGCGCCACCTCTGACAAAGAACGCTCGTTTTCCTTCAATGGAATTTCTCCCCTTCCGCAGCCAGACTCTTCAACGGATCTTCTTCTTCCCCTTCATCTTCAACGGATCGAAGAACAAGCTCGGAAGCGGAATCGGGTAGCAAGCGACGACGGCTTCGCCTTCCCTCGATTCGGACGAACGCCGACGTCCCCCTTCAACGTCGTCCTCCTCGCGACGCCATCCCACGACGAACCTCGAACGACGACGCCTCCATCTGATCGGCTTATACCCAAGGTAGGGGTTTGTATTCAATTATTTATATTTTTTCATGAATACTAACTTGATGATGATCGTGGATTAAAACCATTTGTTATCGAATAACGCGAGGGGGTCGGACCGCAAAAACACGGCCGACCCTCCTCCTTATTTTTTCGTGTTGGTTTCTTGCGGTTTTTACGAGAAAGCGTGGTGCCGTCGCACAATGCGGTTTCATGCGGAAGATATGCGCGGCGCCATCGTGCCGCGCCGTGAAAGGAAGAACAAGCACGCGACACCGTCGCGCCGCGTCGAAGAAACCCGAAGATATCCACGGACGGAGTCGGGCCACGACGAAGGGGCGCGGCGCCAGCACGCCGCGCCAGACAACCGCGAAGACGGCAAGTTTTTTTATATGACGTGCGGATTGAAGGGCAACGACAAACGAAGCCGAAAGGGCATTTTGAGAGCCTCGCAGTGAAGATCGGGTCCCGGGAGGACCACTGGCGAAGACCGCACACGAAACGGACCACCCGAGCGCGTCCGGTGGCCCGCGGAAACTCCCGCCGGCACGGCGGCGCCGGCGGTCGGAGGCGGCGGCGGCGCCCGGCATGCCGCCGGCAAAACCCGCCACGGCTAAAGCCGCGGTGGCGACGCGGTTCCACGGCCACACGGAACCGGTGGAGGGACGCGGCCCAGCCGCCGCGTTCGATTGACTCGGGGCGACCCCACGAGGGGTCGCACTTCTCATCCGTGGGGGCAGCACGCCCCCCGCCCTCAGCTCGGCCATAGCCGCCGAGCCGACCCGCCGGTTCGGCCGGCTCACGCCCAGGCCGGGTCGGGCCAACCGGGTTCAGGTCGACCCGGTTCGGGCCGACCCATGTGGGGGTCGGGCAGGGTCGGCCCAGGCCAAGACCCCCGTCTTCGGACCGTTTTTGGTCAAATTCCCATATCTTGACCTACGTGCCTCCAAACGGCTCGCCTTAAGTGTCAGAGAGATACTTGGATCGAGACGATCGTTTCGGTATATCGCACTCAAGGTTTCGGATTACTTTGAGTTCAGCCGGGTTGGTTCGTACACGAAACCAACCAGACCCTCAGAGCGGAAACACTCATATCTTGAGCTACAGACGCCCGATTGACGTGCCGTCAGCTTTGTTGAATTCCTCTAAGTGAGACGGATCTTTTGGCTCACTCCTCTCGAGGTTTGGATACCGTCGGAGTGTGTTTGGGTTAGATTTAACTTAAAAATCAACCGTGCCCCCGGAACGAGAAAGCTAATAACTTCCAGACCGGGCGTCCGATTGACGCGCCGTCTGCTGTGTTGCGTTCCTGTTGACGATACGGAACTTTTGGCATCCTCTGCCCAAGTTTTGGATGCAGTTGGATAGTGGCCGGGTTGGTTCGCACCGAAATCCAACCGGGCCCCTGGGAAGGAAAAGCTGATACCTTTCTGAAAGAACGTCCGTTTGACGAACCGTCAGCAGCGTTGGTGATCTCGTTGAGAAACCGTACCTATGAGTATAACCTATGAGTGTTCGGGGAATATTTTAGTTACGGCTGGATTGGTTTTCACACAAAACCAACCGGGCCCCTAGGATGAAAAGGCTAATAACTCACAGACCGGGTGTCCGATTGACGCGCCGTCTGTTGCGTTGAGACCCGTATGACGAGGTGGTCCATTGAGATACTTCTTTTCGGGACTTTCTGATACTTGGAGTATCGACCAGTAGCTCGTGGAGCGGACCCTCCCGGAGACGAGCGTGCGGAGTACGGAGACCGTGTAGCCGGATGAGACCTGACGACTGCTTGACCAACTCGACTTCGAGTGAGTCGACTAGCCCAGTGGACGGAGCGCCCAGTATTTGGAGACATACCCACGGTGGACGGAGCACCCGGAAGTTGGCCGAAGACCCGCGGTACTCGACAGGAGGAGTACCTCTGTAGGCTATTGGGGGGAGCGCCCGGTATTTGGCGACAGACCCACAGCAGACGGAGCGCCCGGTAGTTGGCCGCAGACCCGCGGTACTCGACAGGAGGATCACCTCAGTAGTCTTAGGTTAGTGAGCAGTACCTCGGAGTCGTGACGGGACCATTGTACACTCCAGAGATTGAGCTCTTCAGCAATTACGGTTTTGATAATGAAAATCCTGGTTTGAGCTGAGACTTTTGATCTTTGTGTTTACCTCATGATTGAGATGAGTCACTTGATAACTTAGGTATATGTATGGGCATATACCTGGGTAGTGGTTATCTGTTGATTTCACAATACTTGTGTTTCCTCATGATTGAGATGGGTTACTTGATAACTTAGGAATATGTATGGGCATATATCTAAGTAGAGGTTATCTGTTGAGATATTCTTGTTGTTATCCTTGTTGGTTTAGTGAGACCTTGAGGGTCTCGGGGTCCCTACTGAGTATCGTTATACTCACCCATGCACGGGCTATGCCCGCACCTCATTGTGTTGGTTGCAGACGACGGGCAGTGCTGACGGAGGCTGAGTGTTCGAGGACTGGACGGTACCCGGAGGTGGACTACACGACGAGTCAGTACCCGGAAGTGGACTATACGACGAGTCAGTACCCAGAGGTGGACTACACGATGTGACGACTCACAGAGGAGGTTGACGGATGAGATCATGGAGGAGGCTATCTGTACCTACCCTTCAGGTAGGATCCGTATTGCACGACAAGGAGCTGCGCCATCTGTACCTACCCTTCAGGTAGGATCCGAGGAGGACGACCCAGGAGTTGCTTCCTACTTCCAGCTGTTTGTCTTTTTGCTTTTGTACCTTCTTCAGTTGTAGTCTTACATTCTTTTGGGTTTGTATTCTAGCCCATTTACTTTTCAGCTTTTCTTTTGTACTTAGTGTTTTGCTTCCGCTTGTACTCTATGGTGCTTGTTTTCTTTTATAAAGGCAATTCCTTCCCAGTTATCGGGATTTTACGCCTTTGGTGCTAGTCGCCAGCCCCTGGCCTATTGAAGGCGGGCTTTGGGTAGTTACGGCACGGGCCCTGAGGAAGGGTCGTGACAATTAAATTTAAATCCTTAATTTTCCACAAAGACAATTTCTTTTAAAAAAATATAAATTCCATGAATTTTACTAGCTGACAATTCCGATCCTTAGAAGGTTTTGGTTCCAAAAGTCTAATGTTTTTGTTTTCTGGAAAATTAGGAAACTATCAACAATAGGAATACTTGGTATAACGATATTGTATTTTCCCATTATATGACCGGTAATAGTGAATTTTCTGAAAAAATCATGAAGAATAAAGGTGGAATGGTTACTTTCAGAGATAATGCTGAAGAAGACATTATTGGTATATGTAACACAATTATTCTAGCTAAAGCCATAATTTCAAATATTTTCTTTGTTAAAGGTCATAAGAATAACCTTATAAGTATAATTAAATTATGTATTGAAGGTCACCTTGTGCTTTTTAGGAATGATAAATTTTTCGTACACAATTCCAATGATGAATTCATTCTTTCTGCCCATTAGTATGAGTATGTATAAAAATTTAACATAGAAGACCTTAATAAACATGAAATACCATGACTTAATATCATGGAATATCAATCATGGTTATATAATAGATGTTTATGACATTGTAACCATAGAAAATTGTGTAATTTTACTATGAAAAAACTCATTATGGATCCACTTGAATGTAGATTTGATTCTTCAGAAGTCTGTAAACCTTGTCAATACAGTATCCAACCTAAGTGAAGGTTTAATTCTATCAGTGAAGTATAAAATTATAATGATTTATAGTTAGTGAACATGGATCTATTTGGTCCTATAAAAACTAGGATTATTGGAGGAAATACTATGAATTTTGTCTTCTTGATGATAACAATAGATTCACTTGGGTCTATTTTCTAGAAATGAAATATGAGGACTGTTTTTGTTTCAAAACGTTTTTATCCAAAGTTAATAATGAAAAAAAACATCCCTTGATGACTATTAATAATGATCATGCTGTATAATTTTTAAATTCTGGTTTTGAAACAATTTTTTGTATAAAAGTCATTACACATAACTTTTCATATCCTTGAACTCCTTAAAATAATGGTGTTATTAATAGAAGAAATCGTATTCTTAATGAAATAAAAAAAAATAATGTTGAGTGAATAATCAATTGCTAAATTTTCTGGGATGAAGTTGTTATTTCTTCCTTTTATACAATAAATCATGTTTTAATAGGAACTTTTCTTAAAAAACTTCTTATGAATTTCAGATAGCCTAAAAACCAAAAGTTTTTCACTTTAGATTATTTGGATACAAATTATTCATCCTAAATAAAAAATATAATTTACATAAATTCACACACAAATCTTATGAAGATATAATTTTATGTTATTCGACTACGTCTAAGTCCTATAGTGTTTTAAACAAAAACTTTTATACTATTGACGAAATCGTACATGTAAAATTTGATAAAACCAACCCATTTTTTGAACAAAAACAACCAATATCCTTGGATGTGACTTCTAAAACATACTTTCAATGCTTGTTGGAAAATTATTCTTATAAGGAAAATACTCAAGAAATAGTTTCTAAAGTATTTACTCAAGAATATTATCTACCTTATGTTGATGAATTGTATTTAAAAAACCCAACCCAGTTTTTTCTTAGGAATCATCCTAGTGATAGTATCATTAGTGATTTTAATCAACTAGTTAGGTCTAGATGTTCTGTACGGAATGAAAGAGAATATGTTGCATTTATTTTATAATTTTATACCAAAAATTATGATGATGCTTTATTTGATGACTATTGGATTAAGGCTATGGAAGATGAGCTACATAAATTCAAGAGGAAAAAAGTCTGGACATTAGTTGAAATTCTTAAAGAAACTTTTATAATTGGAGTACAATGGTTTTTCATAAACAAATGATATGAAAACTAAATAATAATTAATAAAGAAATACTTGTATAAAAAGGTTACAACCATCAATAAGTCAAATAATATAATGAAACCTATGCACTAGTAGCTAGACTAAAATCTATTCATACTCTAATAGATTTTGTAGAATTCATTAATTTCAAACTTTTTCAAATGGATGTGAATTGTTATTTTATTAATGGATATGTTTAGTAGAGAGTTTATTTTAAAAACCCTAGTTTTAAAAATATAAAACATCTTGAATACATTTATAAACATACCAAACCTTTATATGGTCATAAAAATCACCTAGATCCTGGTATGATAGGTTATCAAGATTTTTGTTACAAAAACAAATTTCTGTGGGGGGATATGGATCTTAATATTTTTATAAAATATGTTAAAAAAATTATTAAAATTGTTAAAATTTATGTTGATGACATTATATTTACATAAAAAAGATAATATTTAATATATTTATTTCCTGATCTTATAAAGTCTGAGATTGAGATTAGTATGATGGGTGACTTAATCTTTTTCCTTGGCATTCAAGTTTCTCAAAAACCAGAAGTTACTTATATATCTCTATATAGACATAAAAATATCTTCTTAAAAAAAGTTTATATGATAATAATAAAAGTATTATTACTCCCAAAGGCACATCAAATATGGATGATCCTTATGAGGTTGGACAAAAAGTAAATCAAAAATATTTCATAGGTATGATATGATGCTTACTAAAATTAACTGCTAGTCGACCAGAATTAATGTTTTCCATATGCTTATTTGAAAGATATAAATCTAATACAATGAAATAAGATTTAAAATTATATAAATCAATTTTTCATTATCAAAATGGAACCATGGATTTTGTACTTTTCTATTCCTATAAAAATGATTTTGAATTTAAAAAATTTTAAGATGTTGAATTTAGTGGTTGTAGAATGGATAGAAAAAGTACTTCTGAAAAATTTCATTTCTTATGAGATTCAACGTTTCTTGGTCTTGTAATAAATAAAACTCGATAGAACATTCCACTGTTGAAGATGAATATGTGATAGCTGGATGTTGTTGTGCTGAAGTGTTTTGGATGCAACACACACCCCCTAATTATGGAATCTATTTTATTAAAACTCAAATACTATTTGATAACTATAGTTCCATTTCATTATTTAAGAACCCAACAAACCACTCTTGTGAAAAACACATAGATACAGGGCATCACTTTCTTATTGATCACACACTTTAATAAGATATCATTTTACAATTCTTCAAAATGCAAGAACAACTTTTCGATATTTTTTCAAAACCATTACCTTTTGATATATTTGAATACATTAAACAGAATTTATGAATGATAAACATAAAATAATAATTTATATGTACTTGGTGTTTAAACTATCACCTTACATTAAGCTTCTTCACTTTATAGTAACGTTACATATGATTTTTTCTTTTAAAAAATTTTTGTTTTTCAAATTTACGTTTTCCAAAATTCATAAGTTTTCAAAAAACATTAATGTTCTATAAAGTTTATTCATAATGAGTATTCCAGAACCAATTTATTTTTAAAAAAACCAGAATCAAAATCCTTAAAATATTTTTTCGGACTCAAAACATATTACAAAATTGTTTCAAATGCAAGATTTATTCAGATTTAAAAAATTTAATATCCAAATTATTATTTATAACTAATGTTATCTTTTAATTTTTTTAAGAAGAACATGTTATCATACTGATGAACCTCTACTCTGAAAGCTATTCTTATATTTTTTATATGTTTCTACACTACTCCAGTATAATTAATTATTATCATGATTTTTGTTATTATTCTCTTATTTTGTTTTCATATTTTTTTTTCATAATCATATTCATCCCAATTTGATAACTTCATTAAAAAAACTCAAGATTTCATTTTAAAAAAATGCATATATTTATCAATCATCAGATTTGTATGGATTAAATATCACTCATTGGATATGATTTGTAAGATCAACTATCTCCCCTAAATTCTTATATAAGAGGCACCCCCTATGTCCCACATTGGTTGATTCAATATTTCAGTCTCAATGTTCTGCACCATTTAAGTATCTTGGTCTGAAAAGATCTTTTTGTATGATACATCAGTATCAATCACCAATACTATGGAATTTGTTAATAATTAAAACAAATGGTATTTTTTATGGAATGGTTCGTGACAACATCCTTTTATGACAATTATGATTCATCATTCATAATAATTATTGATTTCCAATGTTTTGAGTCTTTATGTTTTGAACAATAAAACATTGATTATGATTTATTCTATTTGGATATTGTAAGATACTTTTATGCACTTATAAAGTTCATTATAGAACATAGAAAAAAATCTAAATTTATGAAAATAGTTAATATATGACATGTAAGGAAGTTGCAGGATTCTTAGGTATTTCATCAGACAGAGACACATTTTCCCTTATCATAAACTTCCTGAATCTATGGGTATGTTTAATAAGAAAAATCCCAAAAAATAATTTGTTAATACAATCCTAAAAAAATACAATGACAAGTAAGGTTAATCATGTCTCACCATATAATAGGGTCATATCACTTTGGATGAAAGGGTTTATAATTTCGGGAAAGGGAGATCGAGATACATTGAAAGTATTTGAAATCTTCATATTAATTTTTTTAGTTAATATGAAGAATATTAAATTTGTGGGATTCATTATTTTTGAAATCAAGAATATAAAATATTGTTCAAAAAAGTCACATATTATCATGTATCTAGTTTTGATAAGAAAGTTTATAGGAGCAATTTTAAAGCATTTCAGTATAGAAAAATATTTGAGGTTATTAGAGGAAATATTCAATTTAACACAGTTGATACAATAAAACATATGACATTTGTGTTTTATTATAATTTAAAGAAGATTTTTTTGAATACATAGTATCTTTAATAAAAAGAAAAACCACTCTCAAAGACAAATAAAGTTGGGAAGGTAGTTTAGAATAAGATAAGAAAAGATGACACTCTCTATTTAATAAAAGAGAAGAAACAAAATAATGCCTCGGATGATGTAGCCCACGAATGGAGGAGGAAAAAGGTAGAGAGAAAAGATGTAGATCCATAGTTTGGACTCAACCCTTTGAAGCTTTAGGTATAATAATCCATGGTGCCGAAGTCTTAGAAAAATAATCCAGAGAAAATAAACAAAAGATGAAACTTCAAGGTGAAAATTTATTTGATTCATTATAGAAAGGATTAGATGATTCCTCTACAAATATTATACTATGAAATCTGGATTTAAAATTGTATTTAAAATAAACTAAAAAATTTATGATGTTTATCTTTCCATTATAGACTAACGGAAAAATTAAACATCTATTGATGAGGAATAGGTGGAAGAAGAAAATGAGGTAAAAGAAGCTAATTGGGTAGAAGAAGCCAATCAAGAAGAGAAAGAGGAATGAATCAAATATAATGAAGACAAGAATAATTAGGAAGAGGACTAATGTCATGATAATAAAAAATTTAGAGATAAAGAGGAAGATAATTAGATCAAATAAGATGATATTGAAGAAAAAGTTTCTGGAAAGAAATAATCATCATAAAAATACCCTTTAATGCTTTTCACTTTTCTAGATCTGATACTGCTCAATAAATGGAAACATTAGGATGATCAATAATCATCAAAGAAGTATGAATATTATTAGTATTCTAAAAAAATATATGATAAGGAAATTAAAATTCATCACATTTATGATGATAATACTGAGGAATAAAAAGGCTC
The DNA here is from genome assembly GCA_963277665.1 of Viscum album. Taxonomy (NCBI): domain Eukaryota; kingdom Viridiplantae; phylum Streptophyta; class Magnoliopsida; order Santalales; family Viscaceae; genus Viscum; species Viscum album. The sequence continues at coordinate 513,430,835 of OY728136.1, read as the reverse complement.
TAAATAAATTTTAAATTCAGTTACAAAGAAAGTCAATAGAAAAAAAGGGTTCTAGAAGAAATCTAGACCGTCCATATCATACCTCCTAAGGATCAAGAATAATATCAATCATTTTCAAGTAGAACAAATTTTAGGGGAAGAATATATTTATTTTTTTAGACTTTGAAAATGATTTAAGGAATAATTCAATATTTCCCAAATCTGGAGTCTTGATGCTTTATGCTTTAATATTTTCTTAATAAAAAATCACACTCGACTAACATGTTGATAGAAAAAGTGATCAGTCTAAAATATGGGTTCTGGGACCATCATGAATTTTACCATACTTATAGAATATCATGTTGACAAGTGGCTAAGTGGTCTAATCAAGTCAATACCAATCTCAATAATTTCCATAATAATTTTGAAGATATAATGTATGTATTGATCGAATCCTCAAAATCATTCTGTCAGTTAACAAAAGATGTGATATAAAGAGTAATGTTTGTTTAAAATTTCAAAGATCAAACAGAAAATCATACTAAGATAATTAATGATCTGAATGAAAAGATGAATTTTTTCAAGCGGGAGATAAAAAAGACTCAAGACTCTTAATGAGATAGGTGGTACCTTCAACAATGAGCATTCTAAAATACTTAAAAGTCAAGAAAAAAATTCCAATGCAAGTTTCAAAACATTGGATTCATGAAAAAAAATCCATATCTAGGGTGAAAAGGTTTATAAATTAGACCAAGACTCAAATTAGTTCAACAAAATCATTATAAAACAGATTATGAAGAAAGATTTATTTTTTTATTTCTTCTAATCTCTATTTGTATTTCATTTTTGATAACTTTTTACTCTAATCATATGAATAAACTATTTTTCTCATTCAAAAAAATTCTATTTTTTAAAAAATTTATTGGTTTAATATTGGTTCATAATTTTTTTAATGATTAGATAGTTCATTTTATTTTTGTTTCATATATTTGTATCTCTAACCCATTCTTATGTATTTTAATACTTTTCCTTATTCCTTTTTGAAAATCACAAAGGGGGAGATATTTTAAATTAGGGAGAGAAAAACTTTCTTAAGGGATGATATCTACAAAAGGGGAGAAATTTTTTTTTAAAAAAAATATGATCTTTAAAGGGGTTATTATTCAAAAATGGAGGTAGTCATATTCATCATTCTATTTATAATTGTTATAAACTTAGGGGGAGATAAGTATTAATGTAAAATTATGAATACAAAGTTATGAAAACAATAATGTACATAATTTTTTCAAAGTTATTTTCTATTTCATCTTTGTGGTTTGTGCTTCCCAAAAATCATGAGATTGTTGATTAAAATGTTTCTTTATTAATTTTCCATTATTTTTTGGAAATAAAATACTCATTCTTAAATACTTGATTATAAACTTTTTATGTCAAAATGTTTTTTAATAATTTTTTTTTAAAAATATGATTACCATACATATAAATAGTTATAAAGTATTCATGAATTCATACTAACTTTCTTCATTATAATTATAATATTGAGTATGACATCAATAACAATAATATTAGACTTATCATATCAGTTATATGTTATTTAGTCCTTTCTTTTGTTCTAGTAGAGTATTTATAATCAGATTGATAAAAAAACTGATAAACTTGGAATCTGAATTTTTAAAAAAAATATCATAATGAAATATGTAATTATATCCATCAGATTTACTAAAATTTAAGTTATGAATACAGAAAACTATTTTCTATTATAATGGAATAGATTTTACACTATGATAGTGTAAATTCAATAAGTTTTCATACATTCTATTATTCCTGAAAGATATGAGACTTCAATGCTAGGTTTACAAGTCCTTGCTACATAATCATAGAAAATATAATCATTGGAGGATCAAGATGACCATTGGAAGCTCACTTATAATTACCTGACCATTCAAAGAGTTTGGAGATAACACATTTAGTATTCCATTGTTGAAATTTCTACTATTATAGAGCTTCAAAAATTATCAAATGTGTTAATAGCTTGTTCAAATAGTTTTTTAATTCTTTAATGTCATTCTTTTTAAAAGAATCCCTACCCAGGTTGTTTTCTTTAGAATGTTTAAAAATTGTTCTTGTATCCGATTGGGTGAATAGTAACATGGGCTTTTGAGGATATGAAGATAGATAATCCATTCATTTTATTGATCGACATCATATAGAGATTATGTGATAGAATCTGGTCCGTCTAATCAAGGGATATTGGGGATATACAGACAGAGAATCTGATCATCATATTGAGGGATTTCCTTGTAGAGGAAACACTTAATTTTTGCAGGTATAAAATAAGGGAACTTTTTATTTAAGTTATTGGATACACTTCTCTTTGGGTTAAAATAGTTTCATTCATTTATATTACTTGTTTTCATACAAGTATTTTTTACACTACATGAAATGTAAAGTGATACTTTTATATTCATTTTTCTATGTGTATCTTGTTTATCATAGTAGCTTTGATTGTGATACAATTATATTACTCAGTATAAAATTGTTTTATCTATTAATATGATATTAATATTTTTATGATTCTATTTGATTTTAAGATAGAGTCATTACATTATTCTATATACTCTAATATAATGTTAACTACTGTGATTGCGATTTCACTATATTTATATTTAATCATCTGTTATTATGACCTATAGTAAATAACATATCAGAATCATCCCAGTAATAATAATATTATAATCAGACTAATTTACAAGAATGAATCTGATTTACTTTTACTTAAATTGTTTTTTGTGAATTTTTTTAGATTAAATACATTTAAACTAATGTTTTTAAAACAACAATTCACCCCCTCTTTTAATTGATCCATATTGAATATATTATTCTATCCTAATATCGATATATCTAATATTTATATTCAACACAATCCATGATCAAAATTATGTTTACCCATAAAAATAATGATTTTAAAAATTTATTTGATTAATGTGATAAACCAATAATGAATCCATAAAAACCTATATTATATTTTATAGTTTTAAAATTAATTATTTATGAACATGACTCACTTAAAAATCACCAATACCTACATTTAGAAATTAATAAAAAATTCCCCCCACTTTTAGTATAAAAACCACCCAAATTCTCATTCATCTTTGCTAAAAACCTTTTAATTTAAAATTTACACTGAATTTACCACTTTGTATCCCTACCAAGGTGTTCTTAAGATCTTAATAAGATCCTCCCAATCTTTTAGAAGCCCCCTCTGGAGGTAATGGATCTTTTTTTTCTCCTCTTTATTCAAGCACCTTCTTTATATCTCTCCTTTTGATTTAAAATTTTTCATATTAGGATATTTCATTACACATACCGATTACTACCCTTATGTCTCCCAAGTAATTTGATACCATTTTCACTCTCATTAAACCCTTCCACAAATCTTTCTGTACCACCATTATGTTATCGAAATTATCCTCTGATTTTCCATGACAAACATTTGTGTAGTGAATAGTTATCCTCATTTCCACTAAATTTTGTTTGTATATATTTAACTATCCTTAATTTATTATGGAATTCCATGCATATTACCCTAACTCCTCAATCATGGGATTAAAAGTGATGAAATACATCCTTATGTTGTATGATCTAATTGGCACACATAGGTATGTATGAGATATAGATATGATGGGTGGTCTCAGAATTATATAGACCTAAAATTCATTGGGTAATGCTTTTTTATCATGAGATACCATGTATATTTCATGGAATTTTATTCTAACCACACTATGTTATCATTTCTCAGTGATTATCAGTGGATTATGTTTATGATTTCATGTTTTTGTTGTTGCCACATCTCTATATTTCCCTTATATTATCATCTTATATCATGCTTGGATGTTAATTTTTATTATTCTCAATTCTCTTATGTTACCTTGATATTTTTATATACTCACATTTACTTATTTATCTTATTTTATTCTTTTATTATCACCTTACTAGGATTTATGTCTCACCCCTTTTTTATATGTGCCAAGGTTATCCTATATAGCATTAGAAGGGAAATGGAATTTTAGTGGCATGTTGTAGAGTTTTTAGATAATGTAATTGTACCCATATTTGAAGTGATTTTTCTATATACCTAATTCACCCAAGATTATAGGCCTTACACTCTTCTAGGATTGTATTGTATGTTTTTCGTAATAAATCATGAATTAAGGTCTATTAAAATATGGGTTTCAATAAGTGAATACCTTGAACATATATTATCTTAAAATATGGAAATATCTATAATCTCCATATAACCTAAATTAAAATATACATGCCTCCAAAAATTAGATCTAACAAAATAATCCAATATACTACATAAATAGAAAAAATAATTAAACTTCAACAAAGATAACCTAAATCACATTTTCATCAAATCATTAAATAATTTCAAGGTTACCAACAATATCCCATTTAATTCATCAACATCAATAATCTATTTATTCCAAATAAATATTATTAAGTCAACAATAGGCACATATTAAGGGATATATTTAAATTAATCACGTTTTCTACAAAAATATGACCTTGCCACTAAATCATTTTTCTTGGTTATCAGTATTGTTGAACATGTATTTTCATATCCTTAATTAAAAAATACTATGGAACAATCCTTTTATGTTTTATGATTTTTATTACAAAAATATCATTCATATAAAACTTTTACAACATATATCTCAAATCCCAATACATAAAAAATTCAATCATATTTCTTCAACGATTGGTATAACATAGGTCCTTCTTGGTTCTAAGAGATAACCCTTAGATTTGGGCATTGACGTGGATAATTACCATATTCCCAACATATAAGACAATGAATTAATTGGAAATTCATAGAAAGATTCCATTTATTTCCGCATAGAAAATATCTTCCCATACAACTAATATATTCTCCAAGTTTCTTCTTTAATTATTCTTAACATGAACTTTCTTACCTATGTGATCATTTCCACCTAAACTTCCATAAAATCCCACTTCCCTTTAATTTAATATATTAGGAAATTAACATATTATTATGTTATTGAACATATATTAAAATAGTTGATTTGTAATAATCACATGGTTTTATGTTTCAATTCACTTTTCATTTAGTTTATCATTGGGACAATCATTTCATTGTTTGTCACATTCATTTTCAACTTGATTCATCTTGGTAACAACCATTAACTAAAACCAAAAAATAGAGTGTTAGAAATAATAATCATAGTGGTACAATAAAAAACAATGAAAATGATTTATAAGATATCCAAATAATGAAAACATATTTTCAATATATAACACATTATATTTAAACTTGGTCATTAATGTTTATCATCTATTAAAATCCAATATAATTGCTGATAAAAAAAGTTAATTAACCTAATCATATCCCATGGGTGTTTCAAACCATGTTTGTGTTAAGGAAACATTTACCATAAACCAGAAAGATGGTTGAGATATACTCTACCAATTTATTAGATAGATCTTTATAAAAACCACATCCACTTATAGTCTCCAGATAGAGATCTTTTTAGGAAAACCTCTCTCCTTTATTTACAATAACAGAGGAGGTTCTTCAATACATAGGATTATCATAAGGGTTCTCACTGGTGTTTTCTCATCATAGTTTCCAAAGGTAACTAACCTTTCTTTTGTTCCAACAATAGAGACACGTATTTTTAATATATATATATTACATCTTAATATATGAATATTCATTACATAACATTATGATCCATGTTATAATTATATAGATTAAACATATTTGAAAATTTTGATACACAAAAAATGGTACATAAAAGCTCTAAATGATATCCCAATAAGTTATTCATAAATGAACCCCCTCTTATACATATCATACTTCGAACCATTCTCCATAACCTGGGGAAAGGAAACATAAGAAAGGGTGATCTCAGATTCTCAATAAGGGTAAATAAGGAAGATATAAAAGATGACATAATCATAGAATTAATATAAGGGTCTGAGAACATGATATTAGAATTTGAAAACCATATCCTTTATATCATTGAAAATAATATTGATTTGTGGTATAAATATTAATAGTTCATAATATATGAATCCAAAAGGTATTGAAGAACATAATCCATGAGAGAATAACATTAGAATAATACATAAGTTTATAGAATAAAAATTAACATAGAAAATCATTTCCTTAGTCAAGGATCACTACCAAGACTATCATAGTGGACAAATTCCATTACTGAACATGGTTCACTCCCCATTGTAAACCATATTATCTCATGTGATAACCATATTTAGCCAATGAATTAGTGGGATATATAATTCATGTCCCACCCATAAAATTATCATAATCCATTAATATTTATTCCATAAGAGCATAAAACATTTATCATATATCACAAATCATGGAAATTAAAAGCCCTTCATATACAATTTGAGAATTCATCATAACATAACCTATGGAAAATTAATGGGATTCATAAGTTTCTCATAATAATAATCCTAAACCATCAAGAGAAATATTATAGATAATATCCTTAGATAATAACCCTAGTAAATCATATGTGATATTAAATGGTGTTATAGTTGATAAAAATCCTTTAAAAGACCACTAGCACATTTATTGAGGAAAACACATTTTTTTGTTTGAATAAACTTTTTTAAAATCTAAAATTTCTCCAAATATTAATGAAAACTTTTTAATTAAAAACATATTTTTAAAATTGAAAATGAAGCTCAAAATCAGGGATCAACCACATTGGTTGGAAATTCTATTCATGTAGTATACTTACAAATAAATATCCCCTTCACATTTTTTTATAGAATGTCTAAAGTACTTAATTAGAAACATTGTTCTGATATCTTGAAGACTCTAAGATATAAAAATGAATGAAAGACATGTAATATAAATAAATTAATTAATTAAAATAAAATTAATGCGATTATTGACAGATATTTCATAAAATTAGATCATCACAAACTTGATTATAAACTATCTCGATAAATAATGAGCTTATAACATAAATCCTTTACCACTTAGATAACATTGAAATCAAAACCTCATTAAATAGATAAAAATATATGGATATTTAAAAACCCATAATTTTCATTTTAATCAACATAAAATACATACCTAGGAAATACATACACCACATTAAACTAATAAGTGGTAAATACAGAATGTGTCTAATAGAAATAAAAGTTAGATGAAAATCTCTTATTACATGATTCAATTGCATTAAAAGTTCTATAATCTATAATAAAATAATATTAAGGTTATCATTAATATATAAAAAATTTATTTGCATACTTATAATATCCTATTTGATCCCTTTATAACATTATAACTCCAATTTATTAATAATTCCTTACTAAAATAGTTGTTTCTGAATGTTAATTGTTTCACTTTTCAAGAGAGCTTTGGTTCGGTAGTTCTGATGCTTGCACTTTGATCATAGTTATATAATATACATAATTTTAAACATTATATAAATATAATATGTATTAATTATATATGTATTCATCAATAATATATATATATATATGAATTACACTATTCATGGAGACAATAGGTTGTACGTACACATGAACGATGTTTTCAATTTTTAGCAGATGGAACGAAATAAAGGTAAATAAAAATTCACCATTTAAGATTAATTATTTTATCATATTTATATCATATATATTCATTAAATTTATCCTTATTACCATTCTTTTAAATAATAAATGAAGAACTAATCACATCGCTTTGTAGTGGTGGTAGTTCACACGTACACATGAGCGACATTATCATTATCTAGCGTATTGGAAGATATGAATATAGATGTGAAATTAAATTTAAATAATAATAATTATATCATAAATATAATTTATTTAAATTTAACCCATCATAATAACAATAAATTAAATATTGTGTTGGAAAATGAATTATATCACTATGCGTAGGCGGTAGTCCCCAAGTTCACACGAGCGAAAATCTCACTTCTTATTCAGTGGATTATAGAAACGATTTCAGTCGTTAAATAATCATAAGAAAATTTTAAAATATTTAGTATATTAAATTTATTATTTTATGATGAATACCACATATTTAGAAAATCTAGGAGAATAAATAAATTGAAAGATGTCGAGTAAGAGGATTACCACTTTTTCGGTATGCCTCGTTTATATCCCTTTTTAAGGATACTTTGATTGGTATTTTAAGAGAACCGCAACTTCTAATTCATGCATAGTTACATATATAAGATAATTTTAGGGTTTGTTATCGATATGGATAGTGGAGATGTAAATGAAAGAGATAAGGAGTTTCCTTTTATAAGGGAGGGAAAGGATGTACTTAGAATACTTAAAGTATTAAATTAATATAAAATTAATATTGATGAAAAAATGATATCAAATTGATTTAATTAAAATATAATATGATTATTATTATAAATAATCTCATATAATAATATTTTTACAAGTTTTTGTTTGGTTTTCAACCTTATATCTTAGTTTATCCCTCAGTTAACACTTTTAACAATTACCGTGCCATTAATATTTTTTACTATTTAAAGGCCAAGAAATTTACCATAAAAAGACAAGTGACACATAAATGGAATGTGGATGATATTTTAAAACATATCCAATAAAATTGATGAATATATTATTTTCATGAATGTAAAATAATTGAATAAAATATTTTTTATTATAAAATATCATTAATATCATTTTTTGAAATACGTGGAATGTTATAATATAATATTTTTCTAACTCATGTAAAATGGTTCTAAAATGAAATTTATTATAATATAATGATTATATAGACATAATATAATCAACCAATGAAATATTTATAGGTTTATATATCATTTAAAACCTTATTTATTTTGTTTAACCACTTCTATAACCAATTATTATCTTAACTATTATAATGAATGTTTTAATATTAAAGGTGTATAATTTTACTGATGAGTTAAACATTGGATCATAAATAGATAAATTATGACATATTAGACCATTTATCATCCTAATTTCTCTATTTCGTGATTTTCTATAATTTTTAAATAATTTAATAAAATATTTTTTACACAAAATACTATTAATGTCATTTTATGAACAATTCACATAAATAGACTTTGAAAACAACATGAATGAAATGGTTTTCTAATATAAAATTTTAAAATATATATAATATGTTATTTTAATCTTAATAGTTTTTCTTACACTTAAATCATCCAAAAAATATTTCTTTCAGAGTTTTTCAAATCATTTACTTTACTTTTTTTATTTCTTACACAAGCATTGTGTCGGCATTTCATAAGAATTTAAGATAATTATTTAATTACTAAAAAAGAATAATAAATTACCACTATAAAAAATCATTCATATTTGAGATATAAATTTATAACTAGACATATGTTGTTTTTATCCCTGTAAAAAAATATTATAGATATTAAAATCAAGAAACTGACATTTTTACATTATCTTTAACTTAAATATTATAAAGGTTGGAATTAAATAAAAATAAATAAAAGGATCATATTTTAAATTATTGGTGATTTTGAATTAATCAGGCTCATAAAATGGAAAAACGTCAAGTTTCTGAATGAATTTTAAGCCTTATCATGTATGTTTAAACCATAATTAACTCATTTCACCTTTATCGTGTAAAGAAAAAATTCAAATGGTTAATCTTCATATTAACCAAAAATATAAGTGTTATATTTTTCTTATATGTACCCATAGATTTTAAAATATGGAATCTATTTTAAATATTAAATTTATTTAATTGGCTGCAATTAATTTAAGATAATGATGAAAATCAGAGGAATTTGTTTTTCATGAAAATACATTTTATGTATAAAAATGTCTTTATACAAACTCATCCATAAAATTTGTTAAAATAAACTTAATTGGATTAATTATAATTTAATATAAATAATTTTTCTTTAAAACCATTTTAAAAAAAAACTTACTTTATAAATTCTTGAAAAAAATATAGTTTTTAATAAAAATCATTATCTTTCACTATTCAGTAGAAAATCAATATCTTCAAAAATAATAAAATAAAAGTAAGACAATTTTGATATGAAAATTTTAAAATATGATATTATTTTTATCAAATATATTTTCTAAAAGTTACAAAAATTAATTATATTATTCTCTAAAAAACCAGTAAAAAATTATTTTGAAGGAAACATATTTTGAAGAATAAAATAACTTTTCTAAGAATTTTGTGTTTACTGACAAAAAAATTATCAATAATTTTTATTAATTATTACCATAATATAGTTCATAATATGGTTACTTCTATTCATGCTTTCCAATTCAATGTATATGTTATAACGGTTATAAAAAAATTAAATTTTGTGGTTCCTTAAATCTCGGTGTTGTATGTTTATGTATTCTATAAAACATAGTGTTCCTTTGAAACATCAAGGTGTTACCCAAAAAAATACATAGAAATACACATAGACATACACATACACATACACATAAAAATGTACATGCACACACATACATACATATACAAGAACATACAAAAACATACACATAAATACACAGACACATATATACATTGACATACATGTACATACACATACATATACACATAATCATACACATACATAAACATATACACACACACAAACATACACATATGGGTGCATACATACATATATACATACATATACTTATACAACACATTCATATATATATATATACATAAACATACCCATAAACATACATAGGATATATATACACAAAGAACACATACATACACATACATACACATATATACACATACATAAATTGAAATAAATATACACATAGGTGAATTAATAAACATTTTCATACATAAACATACACACACACACATACAAACATGTACATACATCCATTAAGACACACATTCAAACCCATATAAAAAAATATATGTGTATATTTCCAATTATAAAATATGAATATATATATATATATATATAATTATTTAATAATATAAACATTTTTTATTGTATTTATATATTTTTTTATATAGCCCACATCACTATACATTAATATACACACACATAGAGATATGTGTGTGTGTGTGTGTGATTATAATTATATATATAATTATAAATAAATATAAAAGAGTAAATAAAAGAATATTTTTTTAGTAAATTATTTTTAAGAATATATAAATATGTATATTTAAATTATATATATATATTATAAACCATTTTTATTGAATAATATAAATTTCATAATTTTATAAATATAAAATAGTTATAATAATTTTGATAATAATTTTTTTATTATAATATAGTTATATATCGTATTTATATAAATATGCATACTTATATTTATATAAATTATATTTATATATATATGGAAATGACTTTAAACATTACATAATCTTTAATTTTGGGTTATTAATTCATTTTCTTACAATTTAGGATCATTATGGTTTAATGTTTTAGATATTTATACCATCACCCTTAAATAAAATAAATATTAAAAAATGTGGAATCATATAATTAGTATACATTTTCAACATAATTTTTTTATGATATGACATATCCTCATAATTTTATATTTACCTCATCTTTTTCCCTACTCATCATTAAAACCATGTGAAACCCATTTTAAAACATTGGATAAGCACAAAAAGGTCAGTAAGGGGCATAATAAAAAAGAAAGAAACCATTAATCCATGAATAATTTTAAAAAATTTCCTTTTTAAAATATACTTTGGGTTTAAAATAAACATTTTATTAACCAAGAAATCAACTTTTTTATCCAAAGTTTATAATAAAACATTTTATAAAAAATCTTAAATAAAAAATAAAACTCAAAAAATATTCAATTAAATCATAAAAAAATAGTGAATTTTTTTCCCAAATTTATAATTTTTTCCCTTAAAATTTTGTATCTAATTTCCCTTTTTAAAAATAATCTTGTTTCAATCCTTTCTAAAATCCTAATATTTCCATAAAAACATTACAAGAAATGATAAATCATATATGTGACTTTAAGAATCATTTTCATAGCACTATTACATATAGAATATCCTTTAGGTTATAAATGAATTAACCTTCATAGTTACACATTTTATAATCATAATAGTTAATAATTAAGGAAAAATTATTGTTATAATTGAAATAACCATCTTGAAAACACTTGAAATAGCACTCACAGTCAACATCCAAACACAAATCATACCCTTTGCTCTCAATGAATAACACAGAATAACCCATCCTTGGTTTATAATGGGACCACCCATAATAATTAACAATTTCCATGAACCAAAATAGAACCATAAAAATTAAAAGCTTTTATTTTTTAAAATATTCTTTTCACCCATAAGAAAAAATTTCCAATTATTAAAATATTCATTCAATTTTAACACCCATTTCAAAATAACTAGGTCATGTATAATGAGTATTTTTCTTTGATGAAAAAATGTAATATTATAAATAAATTAAAATATCAAATAATGGATAATATTGATATGAAATTCATTGATATTTTATTTATTAAAATAGAACATTCCTTTTTTGTTTTGTAAAGAAAGTAAAAACCTACCATATAAAATACATAAAAAGTTCCCTTTTTATAATATTTTCAGTAAATTAAATAGTGACCTAAAATTTCCTTTATAATTCATTTATTTATATATAAATATATAAATAAAATAATTTTAAAAATATGTACACGGAAGAAAAAGAGTTAGAAGAGAATATTTAAAAATGATTTTTAATAGAAAGTCACTTACAATGAGTCTGACTCGTCACATACATCAATCATATTCCTAAATAATAAAATTATCTAATTTTTTACTTTATTAATATCATTTTCAGGTTTATTATTCCTTTTCCCATGTTATAATCAATTACATAATCAATTTAATTCACATTGGAAATTTTGATGATATTGGACTGATATATCCAAAATGACTTTGGTAGACTGACTATGGTCAAGAGATCCTTATTCCATCATATCTAAAATAGTAATAATGAATTAATTATAAATTATTTATATAAATTATACTTTTAAAACCATCAATGAGACATGGGTATGAATAATTAATTATATTACAATCTTAGAGATGATAGGTCATACTTATCCGTGAGAAAAATTACTGATTTTCAACGATCATTGTGGAAAGAAGTTAATTATTATTTTATCTTTAAAAAATTATTATAATATAATAAATAACTTATAATTTATTTAAATATATATATATATATCATCTATGTGATGTGATGATGAGAAAAAGAAATCATCGCTTTGTGCAGTCGGTAGTCCACATATACGCATGAACGACATTAGCATTTTTTAGTTAATTAAAATGAAAGAGATTAAATGATATATTTAATTTAAATAATGATAAATATTTTAGCAATATAATATATATAGTAAATCTATCATTAAACCCAAACATAATAGGTGGTGATGGAAAACAGATTATAATGGTTCATGAGGTGGTAGTCTTCAGTGAACCCAAATGATGGTTTTGTTTCCCATTTTATAGAAGATGAGATGGATATAGGTTATAACATTAAAATAATAACATATAATTATATGGAATATTTTGTTATTATTATTTCAGTATGTTTTAATAATATTTGAATATGTTATAAAAAATAAAAAAAATGAAAATGGTTTGTTAAAAACTATACCACTTCACTAGAAAATCCATTTTGGTTTTCACATAAAGATTTCCATTGATGGTTTTTTGATCAAAAAATTCCTATAGGAAATGGATTGGTATTAAAGGAGTTTATTTGGTTATTATTGTCCAAAAAAATATTTTTAAGTGTAAATAAAATTGGGGAGTAGGATCCCTTATATAAGTGAGGGGAGGGATACTCTTGAGATTTATTAAAGTATTAAATTAATATAAATTAATTTTTATATTTAAATGGATCAAAATGAATAATATTAAAATATAATATGATGTTTTTTCATTACTTTAATAAAATAAATTTTTTACAGGTTTACGTTATGTTTTTACCCTTACATTTTTGTTTTAACCCATTTTAACCCTTTTTTACAATTACCTTAGTAATAATGTTATTACTCTTTAGGGCCAAGAAAGTTTCTATAAGAGGAAAAAAGGATCATAAATGGAACATGGTCTATATTACCAAACAAATACCATTTAATTTTCTAAGGACAAGAATTTAATAATTTTAAATCATTTAATAAAACATTAATTATTATAAAGTACCATTAATGTCAATGTGGATATAATGCATTTAATTTAACTTAAAAAACATAAAAAATATGGGATTTGACAATATACCTTTGAAAAACCCTAACATGTTATATTTATCTGAGAATTTTGTGGAAAAAAATAAATCCTTCAAATTATTTTAGTTTTAGTATTTTCAATATAATTTATTCTATTGTCTTTTTAATTAAATAATTACTACATCAACTTTGTGTAATCATTTATGATAATTATTCTATTACTAAAAATTAGAAATGAATTACCATGACAAAATACCATTTATATTTCAGTTTAAAAATTAGAACTAAAGATAGGTTATTTATATCTTTATCACAAATTATTATATTTATCAAACGAAAGATAGTGATAGTTTTTCTATTACATAAACTATTATAAATTTCACAATCATGGATATATGGAAACATAATGTGATATATTTTAATTTTTTATGATTATATATTTAAAATAATAAATACCGAAATAATTAAATTGATATTTACTTTTAATTATTTATCAAATTAATTTTACCCTTAATTATCCCATTTACCTTTACCTAAGAAACAAATATTTACAACGGTTAATATTCATAATAAATAAAAATAAATGGTTTATATTAAGAAAATTTTGAACTCCTAATTAAAAATAAGGAATTAATTTTAAAATATTAAAATCACATATGTGGGATAATTTAATTTAATATTAAACAAAAAAACATGATTAAAATCAGTTTTTCAATCAAAAACTTTTAAGCAATAGATGATCTTATATTAACTCTCTAACTATAAATCATAATTATGTGAATTTAAATACATAAATATATATATATAATATAAATTTAAATTAAATATTTTCTTATTACGGGTTATGTTAATCAATTAAAATGGATAAACTTTATGCACATAAGAAATGTATTTAGAAAACTATGTTTTTAAACATAAAAATAAACTTACACCAAAATCATGAAAATTGATGATTCAATTGAAATTATAGAAATTATTATAAACAAAATATTTCTTTTTTACCTTTAATAAAAAATCAAAAATATAACGGAACTTCTAAATTACATTATTTAATTAAAATAAATTAAACTATTTGAAAATTTTGTAATTTTATTTATCCACTGGAAAATCAGTCATATCACAAACCCCCCAAAAAAATATAAGATAATGTTTTATTGATAAATTAAAAATTAAATTAATTTCATTATAATTTAAATTCTATAATGTTAAAATTAAAATTTTAAATTAATCCATTTAAGAAAATAGTTTGATATAATAATTTATTTTTTGATTTAAAATTGATTGATATTTTTATTTAATTAAAATAACTATCAAATTCATTAATATTAATAAATATGAAAAAAAATGTATTCCATAATTATATAATTTGTTACTTTATTCAACATTTTTTAAATTATGAAATTATAATTTTATTCACTTATTAAACAAGTGGGGGTATCATTCCCTAATAACATTTTCAAATTCCCCTATTTCTTTTTTAATCATATGGGTTTTCAATAAAAATTTTGCATCATGAGCCATGTTATTCCACAAAACATAATCTATATATTCCAAAATATGATTAGTTAATTCCTTATATGAAAGGTTATCTTCTAACTATACTACCTCAAGGATTAAAACATTATATTAATCTTGCAAATATTTTCTTAACATCGGACCATGAAAAACATTATTTACATGGGATAAACATAGAGGCAAGGACACTCGGTAAGAAACTAATCCAACATTCTATAGGATTTTATAGAGTCCAATGAACTACGGACTTAGTATACCTTTTTTACCAAAACACATTACATTGTCCCACATATACACTATAAGAAAATCATGATCACCGACCTCAAAAGAAATTGTTTTACTCCAGTTATCCACATAACCTTTTTGTATACTTTGAGTTGTCCTTAAATGTTTCTAAATCATATCCACAACATAAACAATTTCCTCTACCAATTATGTCTCTGAAAACAGTGTTTCACCTAATTTATCCTAAAAAACAAGAATCCAAAACTGCTTTCAGGATAATTCTGCAATAGTTTCCATCTATATAGTAGAATGGAAACTGTTTTTATAATTAATCTCAACTAATAAAATATGTTGATCCTAAAATGCATTGTAATACATTAAAAATCATGAATAATGTAATACATGTTTTAAATCATTCATTTGTATATCCCATTATGTTGAGTATGAAAATTGGTACTGAAATTTAATTCAATAGCCAATAATAATTAATGTCCTTTCCAAAAAATTAGAAATAAACCTTTTATCATGGTTATATACAATATATATACTTACTCCATGTAACCTAACTATGTCATTGATGTACAATAAATAAAATAGATCTAAAAACATAGCATCTCAAATAAGAAGGTAATACTCAAATTTAATTAATCTATCTTTAATAACCCAAATCACATTTTTTACCTCTCAATGTATTTGGTAACCCCAACATGAAATCCATGGAAATATTTTACCATTTCTACCCAGCTGATGGAAAAGGATGAATTATCCCCTTAGGTAATTATAATTCAATTGGAACTTATTGGCAAGTCAATAACATCTCTATAAATTATGAAATATCTATTTTCATTCCATCCCACCAGTAGTACTCGCAATGGTCTATGTACATCTTATTCTTATTTGGGTGCATGAAAAATATGAAACTATGAGTTTCTTAACAAATTTTACCTCTTCCTATAAAACAAAATTCTCATTTTAAGATTGATTAATTCTTTAAAATAAATATGACTATAAAAACACCTAAAACAAAATAAATGAAGTTCATTAATGCATACCTTCTAGGAAAACATTCATCAAATCACTAACCAAAGGGTCATGTTCCAAATGTAATATGGTTAGTGTAGCATTATTTTTTTGACTCAACTCATCTGTTTCTTTGTTGTTTTTTTCTAAGATGATAACCAATCATGTAGTCATAATAATATTTTAATTATATCTGTCTCATATGTATCACATTCAACTATTTATGGGTGAAAATATAATTCAAACATTTATGATCAGTATATATTTCAAACTTAGCTCTATGTAAATGATGTATCCAAATTTTTAAATCATACATTATAGATTCTAGATCATGGTCATGTGTCAAATAATGTTTCTCATGTGGTTTTAATTTAGGTGAATCATATGAAATTACCTGGCCATTTTTCGTTTAAACACAACCCATATCTATTAAATAATCATTATTTTAAATAAAAATGATCCATCTATGGATGGTAGGTCCAAAACTGGAGCATTCATTAATCTTCATTTCAATTCTTGTAAACTTTAATCACATTCATTTATCTAGATAAACCTAACCCCCATTTTCAACTAAGTTATTGGTATATATAATCATGAATTGTATTTGAAAAAACCTTTAGTAATAGCCTACTAATACTAGAAAACTAGGAATATAAGAAAACATTTAAGGTCCCGTACATTCATCAACCACTTTAGTATTATCAATATCAACTAGTATTCCATCTTTATTTACTATTTTTTCAAATAATGAAATATTATTTAACCAAAAATCACATTTTATATATTTTCTATGTAACTTATTTTTTTGGGGTTTGTAGGAAAATCCTTATATGTTTTTAATGATCCAAATATCTTTTTGAATAAATAATTATATCATTAATAAAAATAACCATAAAAATGTCTAAATATTCGCAATAGAGTCTATTCATTTGATCCATAAATATTTCTGGGGAATTTTTTAACCCAAACGGCATAACCACAAACTCATAATTCCTATACGTAGTTAGAAACACTATTTAAATAATTCCATTATCCTTTACATTCAACTTATGGTACTCAGACCTTAGTCCATCCTTCTAAAAATACCAATCTCCCTAGAGCTAATCAAACAAGCCATCAATATGAGGAAATGAATAATTATTCTTAATATTTATATAATTATAAAATGTATAATTAATGTAAATTTTCATGTAACCATATTTCTTTTTAACAAAAAAAATATTAGTACCCCATGTTAAAGTTTTATGATGAATAAAACCATTATCATTAAAATCTTGTAACTAATATTTCGAGTCTATAAGTTCTTATTGAGATATTTAAGGGAGTTTTTAACTTTTCATAGAATCAGGCACTAATTCAATACAAAATGCAACTTCCTAATCATGTATAACATTGAGAATCTCATCAACAAAAATAATCCATGTATTAATTTACTACTAATAAATCATTAATCTAAAAAGTTCTCTTATTTTTTATA
This sequence comes from Viscum album, assembly GCA_963277665.1. Classification (NCBI taxonomy): domain Eukaryota; kingdom Viridiplantae; phylum Streptophyta; class Magnoliopsida; order Santalales; family Viscaceae; genus Viscum; species Viscum album. Next base: position 513,412,399 of record OY728136.1, on the reverse strand, counting down.
ATATGTGTATTATAATTTTCATTTCTATATTTTAATAGTTTCTATTCTTCTTTATATGTTTTCAAAGGTATGAATTAATTTTTTATGCAAACAAAATCTCTTGAAAAAAACATTATTTAGATCTAAAATCTATCTTATCATTATAAAAATATAGCCAATATATACCTAGAACAACATCAATCTCTACTATGAGAAAAAACAACAAGGTTAGGAGGTAAATTATTTCCACATATAATAACATTAAAATTCCTGTAACATATTTTACCCAAATACAACAACCAAATATTTTTACCATATGTTTTGGATTTATTTATTGAGCTGATGTAATTCCATGACCACATAATCATAGAGTTGGGGCAATATTTTTTTACAATGGCATAAATACAAGATTTAAATCCCAAGGGATCGAATAGTTTAAAAGTTTTGGAAAACCATATTTCATAAATGATACCTACATTCAATTTTTAAATAGTAAATAAAACGTGATACATGGTAAAATAAAATAATCTACATCCTTGAAAGATTATAAAAAGAATTCTTCTTCGTAACACGAGGAAAGGAAACAAACTAAGCGTGATATAAAATGCTCAGTATGATTTCGTAAAGTGTAATCAAAGATAATATTCAACATGGAATGGTAAATAACTAATAACATAGACCATTAAAATAACTAGATAATGAAATATCTATATGGTAAGGTAAGATATTGGAACTCATTCCATTTAATCAATAAACACTAATAGAATGCATTCATAGACATGTCAGCACAACAATATCATGGATAAATAAAAAAAAATTAGGGAAATTTTTAATTATTAGGTTCCATGTTTCTTAGGTACATGGTATAGTTACCCTCAGTATTTATTCTAAATATAGTTTAAAATATTTTTATTTGGCTAATTGATTTGTCTCAAAAGACTTCTGATACATCAAGAGACTATCTATAACTAGGCCTTACATGTGACATACCTATCCAATGAATTATTCATATATCAAATAATTTATTAAATTTATGAACAATGTTCCTTATCCAATATCCATACTGAATAAAATATAGTTATTTATCAATAATTCTCTAGTTAATCAAATAATTTTCAATGTAGACACAATATATAAAATGGTATACGGTTTAGGAAATAATAATATCAATTTCATGAGAATATGGATATTTAAGACAAATGTTATTTACCTTAAAAATGTTTACAAGAATGTGATTGTTTTAATGTAAAGTTAAAAATTACAAAACAAAGTTATATTTTAAGGGTAATTATAAAATACATTATTGAGGAAAATTATCTTTAAACATTCCAAAGTGCCCTATAGAATTTTGAAATATTTGAATCATAATCCCCATAAAATAATATCATTAAATAAATAATTAAATACCATTAATATAAACGTTTATTAATATAATATATCCAAATGGTTAGTAGATACACCATACAAAATATGTAAGTGGGAATATGACATTAATCTCAAAGATGTAAAAAGTAAAATTAAAATCCATTACCTTGCATTTAATTTTGTGTGAGCAGAATTTAGCCTCATGAATAATGGTTATAAGATTGTTAATAAAATATTAAAGAATCATATTCTTGTGTATAATATCATATATTATCTTCTAATTATATCTTATTACACATTTTATAACAATCATTCATTATTCTCACTATTTCATGCGTTGATTGTCTAATTTGTCGAGTATATTTTAACTTTTTACTTGTTATTCCTATTAATTAGATCATGGTTTCATAATATCCCAAATGTAAATAATTATTTAAATATAATATATATTCATCATATATTTATTCATAATAATTTATAATATTTGGATTTATGAAATGAAATTCATTGTTCTTAGAAATTGTAGGTCGTATGTACGCATTAACGCTACTTTCATTTATCTACCAAATTAAAATAATAAAAATAAGTGATATATATTTATATTTATAAATATAGTATCATAAATATTTCATATATGTTACATAGTATTATTAAACAATCTTATATTCATTCCATGTATAGCATGAATGAATCACATCGCTTTGAGGAGGCGGTAGTCCACACTTCCATATATGTTGTTATAATATTTACACAAAAAGAAAAACATAATGATATGGGTTATATAAGAATTAAATAGGAATAAAGACCTTATAAATATAATATATATCATATATAAATAGTTTTTCAATCATAATTCCCAAATATGGGAGGTGTTAAAGTGAAAACAAATGACATCATTTTGTGAGGCAGTAGTCTGTTGTACACATAAACGGTTAGTGTGATGCCCATTGAATGGAAGTGTTTGTAACTAAAGGTAGAAAACATAAACTAAAAACTTATCCATATAGTTAGGATAATTGTTTTATTAAATAATCATTTAATGAGATGATTTGAGTAGGTGTATAATGATAACAAATCTGAAGTGCTTGGGGAAGGATGTTACCTCTCTTTTGGGTAACTCCTTTTGGTTTGCACCAATGGAACTCCATGGATGGATTTATACCCAATGTGGGTTTATAGATTAATTGTAGTTATTATGATAGTATATTTGTTTATATATTGGTTGATTAAAAAGAATTGATATGTGTGAATAATTGGGAGGGGTGAGTTCCTTTTTATAGCAGAGGAGGCGTGGAATTCTTGTAAATGTTTTGGAAAGGGAATTGCTCCCACTTTTTTCTTTGGAAAAGTATATCCAATAATGGAAAAAATTAATTAAAACATATTATACGGTATATATATGGATATAAAATGTATTTTTTACATTTTATAGGTTATTTTGGGCCTCATGTTCAATGTTTAGTTTTTTGTTAAGCTAATTTTTCCCTAAATTTTTGTAATTCATTTTATTCACTTTTGTTGATATTTTTGGAAAAAAATTCAGTTGAAATTATTATAAATTATAAAATATGATAATTAAAAATATTAAATCCATTTTTCCAAATTAAAATAAATTAATTGAAATAAATTAATTTAAAATTAATCCCAAAAATGGGATGGAAAAAACATTTTTAAAGTAATAACGTTTAATATTTTGCTAAGTTTTTATACCCAATTTTAAAGTGAAAATGATTCCAATAAACTGAATTAGATTAATTGATATAAAATATAAATAATTTGACATTAAACCTAATATATTGTGAAATTTTTCTTTATTAATAAATTAGATGAAAAACTATTTTTAATTTAAAATTAGTAATTTTCACTCTTAATTAGAAATAAACTATTTCAGAAAAATACCAAAAATTAACCCTAACATAATTTTGACATTTAAATATAAAAAATGAATTTAATTTTATTTATATTATGTTTATAAATGTTTTAAAATTAAAACATATAATAGTATCACTATTAAAAGGCAGAAAAACTACCTTTATATAAATATAGTATTTTATGGATAAAATTGAGTTTGTTTTTATCTTATACCTATCAACTATATTGAATGAATGTCAAAATATTTTACTATATATATTTAATATATAAAGTTTCTATATAAAATCACTAAATGTGTTATAATTTGATAGACTGTAAAAAATGTGACCAAATAGTGTTTTGATTAAATCGTGTGTTGTATGTATTTCAAAGCAATCGACAATATTAAATTCATTCTGAATTAAAATATGGTAATGTCTTGGGTTCTATATTATTCACTCATACAAAAACAATTCTTCAAAATTTCAAGGTTAACACCTTTTAAAAATTATGTAGATATTTCTCCTCCATATAATCCTCTGGTTCCATTGTTGTTTCTTTTATTTTTTTATTTCTCTAATGTAAATTTACCAAAAAAGCTATATTATTCATTAATAATTTCTCTATGGAATAAATAATCTGGATGGTTTCTTCATAGTATAAATGGTTAGGTTCCAAATCTATCCCATCAGAGATGAGAACATGCATCGGGATAGGAACGTAATTATGTATCATATATTTAAAGAACACATTTTGTACCTTTGAGATATTTAGAGGCATTGATAAATAATAAAAAACATATAACCCTTTTAAGAATCTATAAGGGTCTAATGTAATGGGACTCAGTTTCCTTTCTTATTGAACCTTATAACATGATTCCTTGAATATAAATTTAAGAAAATGTGATCTCTCACTTAGAACTCTAAATCTTTGCATCGATTATTTGATTATTTTTTTTCTACTTTTAAAAGATTTAATACAGTCCTAAATAGCCTTTAACATTGTTGTTGTTTCTTCAAACATTTATCATTCTATGAGTTACATTTCACCAACCTCATCTTAATAAGTTGGCATATGAAATCTTTTTCTATATAATGCTTCATATGGAATTTTAGAATAAACAAATAGAAACTATTATTATAGGAAAACTCTAACAATGGTAAGTATTGATACCACATACCTTGAGATTTGAGTGATAATGACATCAACATGTCTTCTATTTTTGGAATTTTTCTTTCTGGATGTTGATCAGTTTGAGTATGGTTGGGGGTGCTCAAATGAAGCTTTGCGTAAATATTCTTCTGATATCTTTTCCAGAATTTAAATTTAAAGTTAGAATCTTATCAAAAAAACATTGATAGAGGTGTTCCATGAATTTTTACAAATACAATATTATAGAACTGTATGTAGCACTCAGGATGTATGTATTCTCTTATATCAAAGAAATGTGAAGATCTTTTTAGGCAATCAATGATAACATTGATTGCATCATTCTTTCTAGGATTCATTGGTTTTACAATGAAAAATTTCATAGTAATTTAATACAATTTAAAAATAGTAATAGGAATAGGTTGAAAGACTCCAAGAGGATGTTTCCTCATAGATTTATCTTTTTTATAAACCAAACATCTAAACACATAATCATAAATTTCACACTTCATGTTATCACTCAAAAAATAATCCTTAAAGTCATTGTACATCTTTGGGCTACCAGGGTGTATAGTGAAATTTTATCTAAGAGAATAGTCCAAAAATTACCTTATTAGCTTAATTATATATGGAACACATTGTCTCTTTTCAAATTTTTTAACACCATCATCACAAAAAAAACTGTTAATTTTCCATCATTCACAACTTTAATTTTCCTATGAAATTTCTCATCATTAGATTGAGAATTATTTATCCTATCAAATAAAAATATATTTTCAATAATTTAAAAAATTATTGATGCCTACACTCTCTTTGAAATTCCCATACCTATATTTACTATATCCATAAACATAAGAACCTTCTCAATCCTCATTTGGTTTAGAACTCCATGATCCTTTCTGCCCAATGCATTTGTTACCTTATTTTATTTTTCTAGGTTTCATGTATTGAGAAATCATAATCCTTGAGTAGCTAATGACATCACCTTTGTCTGATGCAGATATTTGTTTTCGAGAATATGTATTTCAGGCTTCTATAAACCTTGTATATCTCACATCTTTCACCATAGAGATAATGTCTCCATATTTTCAATGAAAATATCACAGATCCTAACTAAAGATCATTGGTTGGATAGTTTTGTTAATGATTATTAAATTTACTTGATGAATATGTAATAACATTATCCTTTTTCATTAGGAAACAACCAATCCCCTTTTTGATGAATCCTTATATATGATAAACTCATCCCTCGTAGATGGTTGAGTCAAAATTTGATCATTGACTAATCTTTTCTTTAGTTCATCATAACATTCTTCAAATTCTTTTTTCCAACCAAACTTAACCCATTTATATGTATTCTTAGTTAATAGGTTATCCAATAGGGAAAAAATATGAATGAAACACCAATAGTATCCTGCCAAACCAATGAATCTATGTACCCTAGTTATGTTTGTTGGTTTTGGTCATTTGTTGAATGCCTTTTTCTATGTAGGATCAACTGATTTTCCATACTTGGGGAAAATATAGCCAAGAAAATAAAATTAGTAAAGCTTGAAATCATACATACTAAATTTACCATGTAACTATTTCCTTCTATGAGTCTTAAGAATGATCTGCAAGTTATTCTCATAGTATTTATAGCATTTGGAATACACTAGAATATCATCAATGAATACCACCGGAAAATCATCAAGATGTTCCTTGCGTACTCTATTCATTAGGTATATAAAAATAGAGGGTCCACAAGTCAATATAATTGTCATTATTATAAACTCATAATGTATATACCTCATCTAAAATGTTTTCTTCAGAAAGTCTTCCTTCTATACTCATAATTGGTGATATCCAAGAATGGAGATCAATGTTTGAAAAATATTGGGTTCTATGAATTTGAAAATATTTGTCATCAATGAAAGTCATATAATAATTTTTCATTATTTTAATAGCATTCATTTCCCTATATTTGATGGGAAACCTTGTGGATCCATCTTTATTCTTAATAAATATGATATGGTCTCCCCATGGTGAAATACTATGGAAAATAAATCCCATATTACCCAAATATTCTATTTTTTTCTCCAACTCTACCAATTCCATAGTGGACATTCTATAGGGAGTTTTGATATTTTCCTTTCATTAGGAATTAAATAAATGTAAAATTCAGCAGCATGCTTTAGTAGTAATCTCGGTAATTCATCAACAAATAAATCAATGTATTACTACACAATAGTTACATATTAAATTCAAAGATTCTCTCCTTCATCACTAGATGTTGTTTTCTCTTATTCCCCTATAATTTCAATCAATATAGATACTAGCGGTGGATCTAGATAGGAATCTTGTTAGTAAGATTCTTCTCTAAATGTGAGAGATTTTACACCTCCCTCACAAATCCTAATTTCCTTCCTCTCGAAATAAATTTTTTCATCATATTTTGAGAGATAGTCTATAATGAGGATTATTTCAAATAAAACCATTTGTATGATAACAAGTTTAGTAGACAAAAATTATGTGTCATAATGGGAACTTTCTGAAACATATTTTTTGCAATGAGACATCCCTTAGTAGTTTTGACTGAAAACTCTCTTATTAGAATAAAAGTGAAATGTCTAATTTTCATAGAAAAATAAGTAGATATAAAATATTGTTATGATACAAAATAAAATAAGATATTGGATAAATTTGAATATAGGATTAATGTTCCTGAAACGAACTCCTTTTTTACTTCTACCTCTATTGTAATGATCACGTAATATTTTTCATCACCCCTAGGACTCTTCTGTATTATATTACCTTGATTCTTGGGAATTTGTTTGCATAATTCCCCATATCCTTGCTGCTGTAACATAAAATAGTAGTATTCTCCTTTTTCCCCATTCATTATTTATCATGATGACCCCATTATCCACATTTATAAAAAACTCCCATTCCATTCAGTCATTTCCTAGGGTGACTCTTTCCACAGTTCTCAAAATATAGAAATCACTCAAACATATTTTAATTATTTAAAGAATCCATTTTTCTTGGTTTATAGATGAATTATACTTATTTTGGTTTATTTTGAATATTTAGTATCTCAATTATTATTTCTCTATTTTGATAGCACATAAAATTTTTTATTTGTATTATTAAAAATTATGAGACAATAGTTCCCTTCAAAAATTTGGCTTAAGAAATTATAAAAAAGGTTAATATTGAACTATATGTTTCATATATAATCATTATCAAATATGGATAACCTTTTCAAGTTATATTTATAATATGAAACACTTTAATTTTTCTTTTTCTTTTACCTATGGAACTTCATTATCTAAATTTATTGATCACGAGGGAAGTATTTATCAAATAATGTGTCCTCAAAAGTCCTCCATTCCATGAGTTCTATTTATTATTCCTCCCTAGTGTTCTGGATCAAGGACCACCATTGATCAATATAACCTTGGAGAAAATAGAATGAAAATGTAACCCTTTCTATTTCATAACATCCAAATGCCATAAATATCATCTCTAAAGAATTAATCCATTCCTCATATAGATTTATATTAGTGGTTCCACTAAATGATGAGGGATTCTATCACATGAAGTGATATATCATAGGATATTATCTCAATGGAATAGGTTTCTCCATTTTGGAAAGGTTATTTTTCATAACCTGATTAATATTCCCTAATATATCCATTATGTTCTTAGTTCTAATATTTTTTGTATCTAATTTATTATTTGGAAAACCTCTACATTTTCCATGAGTATTGATACCATTTTTCCTTACAAGAACCATTTATAAAAAATATAACATACTAGATTGGTTCATAAGACCATACTATATAATTCTAAATATGTTATATAACATAACATAAATCTATGAATCATAGATCTTAGAATCATAAAATTTGGTTTGTTTTGGGAGATCATTACTTTTGAATGATTTATAATGGTTTGTAAAGAAAATTTAAATTGTCCTTAGCGTATCCCTCAGGAGTGTCAAACCAGGTGTGCATTAAGGGTTGTTTTTGTGTACTAGGTTATGTTGAGTCTGGTTCGATATGACTTTTTAGAGTTGTTACTCCTATTTACATTTATTTCAAAACCACATCCACTTTTATTATCCATATAGGGATATATTTTCTAGGAAGACCAACACAATCCCTACCATAATAAAATTCTAGGATATTATTCTATACTTTTCTTAAAATTCTATCTTTCTTATATGTTTTGTAATCTATGTTTTATACATCTAGTTTCCAAGGTTGGTGCAAAACCTACTCTGATACCAACTATAATTCCACGACTTCAAAATCCCAGAGCTAGTGCATTATTTTATTACATTGGTATAAATAAAAGCTTCATATATAGAGGGACCAAATAGTTTAAGAGTTTTGGAAAACCATATTACATACATTATAACCATATTATGTTGTGAAATAGTAAATAAAACATGATACATAAAAAATGAAATAAATTGTATCCTTGAAAGCGCATTAAAATGTTTCTTCTTTATCACATGTGGAAATGAAAAAAATAATGTTGATCTAAAATTCACATTAAGGGTAAGTGAAGAATGTGAAATTAGAATAATAAACATTGAAAGTTAATAACTTATAACACATTCCATTCAAATAAGTAGATAATATAATATTAATATGGAATGGTAAGAAATGGAAATACATTCGATTTAATCAATAAATTGGGAATATAATGCATCTATATGTATTTCAATGAAAAAAATCTCATTGATAAATAATAAATTAATATAAATGAGGGGAATTATTAATTATTGGACACAATATTTCCTAGGTATGAGTTACATTTACCAGCATGATTTTTTCTCATGAAAGTTTAAACTATTCTAATTTGGAAAATTGATTCGACTCTTGAGACTATCGTTGCATTGAGGGGTTATCTATAACTCGGCCCCACCCGTGTCATACAGGTCTAAAGAATTTATCTTATTTTGAATAATAAATTTAACTTGTGAATATTGTCCCTTATCAAATATCCATATTGAAAAAAATAAACACATTTATCAATAATTCCTCATTTAATCAAATAACTATCAAAGTGAACATCATATGTAAAATGATATACAATTTAGGAAATAATAATATCAATTACATTAGAATAAATACAATTAAGAAAAAATTTATGTACCATAAAAATGATCATAATAAAGTTATTTTTTAATGATAAATTTAACAATCACAAAAGAATGTGAGATTACAAATGTAGTCATAAAACAAATTCTTGATAAAAATAATCTTCAAACATTTCAAGGTATCTCATGCCACTTTGAAACATTTGAATCTCAATCCTCATGAAGGCATAAAATTAAATGATTGTTTTTTTAATATGAATATAAAAGGGTTCATGATATATTATATTAATATTTTAAGTATATACACTACAGAAAATAAATGTGAATATGAAATTTATCTTATAGATTTAAAAGGTGAGATTAAAATCTCTCACCTTGTGTTTCCTTTTATGTGAACATCCATTAACCTCATATATAATTGTTTAAATTTTGTTAATAAATTTTTAAATAACAATATTAATGTTTATAAAATCATATATTATCTTCTTAAAATATCTTATTCCCTGTTTGATAATAATATTTCATTATCATCACTATTTCTGGTGTTAATTTCTTAGTTTATCGAGTATGTTTTAACCTCTTACTTGTTGTTATTATTAATTAGATTATGGTTTCATCATCTCTAGAATGTAAAACATGATTTAAATATCATATATATTTTGTATATATTTATTTATAATAATTCATAATATTTGGAGATAGAAAATGAAATGCACCATTTATGGAGATAGTAGATCGTACGTACGCTTGAATGCGACTTTAATTTATTTTCCATATTAAAATAATCAAACTTAAATGATATGTATATGTATATGTATATGTATATGTATATGTATATGTATATGTATATGTATATGAATATGTATGGATATATGTATATGTATAGGTATATGTATATGTATATGTATATGTATATGTATATGTATATGTATATGTATATGTATATGTATATGTATATGTATATGTATATGTATATGTATATGTATATGTATATGTATATGTATATGTATATGTATATGTATATGTATATGTATATGTATATGTATATGTATATGTATATGTATATGTATATGTATATGTATATGTATATGTATATGTATATGTATATGTATATGTATATGTATATGTATATGTATATGTATATGTATATGTATATGTATATGTATAAATCTAGTATCATATCTATGTCATATATTTTACGTAGGATTATTAAAATACATACTTTATATATTGTATGTATAGTATTAATGAATCACATTGATTTGAGGAGACAGTAGTTCACATTCCCATAGATGAAGTTTACATATTTACAAAAAATGGAAAAAATATATTTATGTGTTATATAAGATTTATAGAATCATATAGAAATTAAAAATATTATATATATCATATATATAAGTGTTCCCATCATAATTCTAAACCATAAGAGGTGGTAAAGAAATAATGAACGACATCATTTTATGAGCCGGTAGTTCACTGTACACTTAAATGGTAAGTTTATAACTCATTATATGTAAGTGTGTGTATGTTAAGGTATAAAAAATAGAATGAAAACATATAAGTATATTTAGGATACTATTTTTATTATATAATCATTGAATAAAATGATTTTATGGCATTTATAATGAAAATAAAACTAAAGAGTTTGGGGAAGGATATTACCTCTTTTTTGGGTAACTTATATTGGTTTTCGCCAAAAGGATTACTTGGATGGATTTATTCTAATGTTTATTCTTATATTTTTAGGGGAGGGATGTTTAGAATATATTTTTGTAGATATTATTCTATCCCAATTTATTGAGAGGAGTGAATAATTGAGAGGGTGAATTCATTTTTATAGTGGAGGAGTGATATTATTGTAATTTTTTACGAAAAGCAATTCCACCTACGTTTTTCCTATGAAAAGACTCTCAAATAATAAACTAAACTCTATAAAAGGGAGTATAGGGTCCAAATATATCCAGCTAATAGATGATCACCAAACACTCTATAAGGGACAAAAAATAAATAAATAATTTGTTAGCTCATGAATACTTATAAAAAAATTTCTTTTCAAACTAAACTATGGGTTTTAATTAAAAACATTTATACCCAATAAATCAGCTTCTCTGCCGAAATATTTTCATAAAAAATTTCATGATAAATATTAAAGGTAAAATAAGACTCGTAATGGGTTTTTATTAATAATGAAAATAACATAAAAAATTTTAAAATAATTATATTTTTCACCCTTAAGAATCATTATATACTTTCCCATTTCAAAAATGGTCTTGTTTTTTAACTTTTTGAAATCATAAGATTTATTTAAAAACCAATAACAAGAATAGGTAAATAATATATGTAAATTTAGGAATAATTTTCATATATATCATAAAAATATAATAAAATTATTGGTTATAAATGTATAAACCTTTAGAGTTATACATGGAATAACCATCACGGTTAAACATGGAGTAACCATCAGGGTTACACTTGAAATAACTATTATGATTACCCCTAGAATAACCCTTACTGTAAACTTTAAAACATAAGTATTTGTTAATGCATTAGAGGGATATCTCAGACCCACCCATCATTGGTTAATAATGGAACCACCCATCATCAGAAACAATTACCAAGAAACATAAGATAATAATAACATAAAAATGATTATATATTTCAAAATATTATTTCCACCCATAAGAAAAAATTTCCAGATATTGAAATATCCATTCCATTTTAAAAACGTTTTTGAAAATAAATCAAAAATATGGGAAGAAGGGTTTTATTTTAATAAAACATGGAATATTATAAAGGAAGATAAATTTAAAATAAATTTAATTGTTGTGGGAGAATTTTTTGTCTCTATATACATTAAAATATAACATTAATTTTTTCCTTTCTTAAATAAAGTAGATTTATTTCATATAAAATATGTAAAATGATTCCTTTTGAATAAAATCCATGAAATTAAAAATATACGTAAAATTTAATTTATAATTCATTTATTTCAATATAAATACATCCATAGAATAATTTTAAAATTATGGACACGGAGGAAAAAGTTTAATAAGGGAAACTCTAAAAATTATTTTTTAGAACAATGTAGCTTATCTTGAGTCTAACTCATCATATAAATTATTTATATTTCTATAAAATATTATTTTGATCATTATTTACTTTATTAATATCATTTATCATGTTCATTATTCATTTTACCATGTTAGAATCAATTACTTCACCAATTAAGTTCAGATCGGATGTTTTGATGATATTCAACTCATATATCTAAAATGACTTTTGTAAGTTAACTATAGTTAATGGTTTCACTAATAAATAATCTAATGAAAAATAACCAAGACATAATTATCATTTTTTCCTTAATTAATACTTTTAAAACCAACCATAAAATATATTTGGGAAAATGAACTATATTATAGTCATTGAGATGGTAAGTAGTAGGTATGCAAGAGTAATAATACCATTTCTCAAAGATCAAAATAAAATGAAGGTAAATATTATTTTATATTTCCATAATTATAATAATATCATAAATACCATATAATTTCATTAAATATACATATATATATAATCAATGTCAAGTTTCTGTGATAAATGTATCACATCGCTTCTTAGAGGCGGTAGTCCACATGTACGCATGAATGACATTATCTTTTCTTCATAGAATGGATATGTAAAAAAGTAACTACTATTTTATCATTTAATAATGATTAATATTTCATTAATATATTATATATAAATATTAAATTTATCATTAAAACTATCCATAAGTGTAGGTGATGGAAAATTAATTACATCAATTCGCGAGGAGGTAGTCCATCATACACACGAATGTTGGTTTTATTTCCCATTTGATGGATGAGGATGTTGATATAGGTTATTACTTTAAAAAATGTCATCTGATTATATGGTAGATAAGTTTTTATTATTTCAAATTGGTTGAAGAATATTTTTGGAAGATATGAAAATAAAAAAACATAAATTCATGGTCAATAACTATACTAATTCTTCATAAAACCTCATATGGTTTTAATCAAAAATATTCCTAGGTTGGTTTTATGATAAAAATGTCCACTAGGAATAGTTTAGGGAGGTAATTAAGGGGTTTTTTAGGTATTTTACAATCCAAATGGAGTTTTATGTGGGAATAAAATACGAGAGGTGGTTCCCTTTTATAAGTGAAGGGAGGGTAGTCTTCGGATTTCTTTAAGTATTAAATTAATATAAATTAATTTTCAAATTAAACTGGATAATATTTGATAATATATGAAGATAATATTAGTTTATCTCTAAATACTCCCATCTGATAAAAATTGGTAATGTTGAGCTTATGTTTTCTCCCTTATCATTTTTTAACCCATTTCAACCCTTTTTTACAATTATTGAGGTATAAATGTTTTTATACTTATGGGCCAGGAAAGTTCCTATAAAAGGAATAACAGTCTACAAATGTACCATGATTGATATTATAAACCATGTAGTATTTAGTTGGATAAAGATAATATTTTTATAAATTTTAAATCATTTAATGATACAATATTTATTATAAGATATCATTATTGTCAATTTTCACACAATTCATTTAATTTGACATAAAAACATCATAAAAGGTGGAATTCAAATATATACCTATAAAACATACCTAAATTTTGATATTTGTCTAAAAATTTTGTGGAAATAATTAATTATTTCATATTTAATTGATTCTATTATTTTTAAAATTATTTATTTTATTTTCCTTTTAATAAAATAACCACAACATCGGCATTGCGTAAATATTTAAGGTAATTATTTCATTACTAAAAAATAGAAATAATTTAACATGATAAAAAATAATTTACATTTAAAATGAATATTTAGAACTAAACATATATTATTCTTAACCCTATAAAAAATATTGCAATTATTAAAAGCAAGATAGTGGTGTTTTGTATTTTGTTTAATTAATGTATTATAAAGGACAGAGTCATGGCCATATAATGAAAAACGTTTATATAATAGAATTTTGGATAATTATGGATGAAATATACTCATTAAATAAAAATAATTCAAGTGTTATTTTTACATTTTAGTCCTTATAAAATTATTTTTCCTTTAATTAAATCATTTACCATTACTTTGGTAACAAATATTTACTAAGTTTACTATTCATAATGAAAAAAATAAAAGGGAAATATTTACCAAATTTAAACCTCATAATTTCAAATATGAAATACATTTTCCTATATTTAGAACCTAGATGTTATATAATTTAATTGAAGATTAATAAAAAAACATGATAAAAAATGGTTTTCCAAAAAAAGCATCTTTTAAAGTAATAGATGATCTTATATTAAGTCTATATATAGTATTTATCATAATACGAATTTTAGTTCAAATAAATAGGTATATAACCTATGCATTTCATTTTAATCATTCCTTATTCAGAGTTATTTTAATGAAATAAAATTGATGCAACTATTGTTGCAGCAGAGTGGTACTCGGTTGAGACCATTGTACCAAGAAGTTAGGGTTCGACTCCCAGTTGTAGTTGATTTAAACTAAATTTGTGGATGGGTTGATACTGGTGATGATTGGTGGTGTGATAGGAATGAAATAAAGTACATAGGTGGATCATGAGGAAGGTGACCAGGTCGGTGTCCAGTAGCTGGGGGTAACAGACGATAGGTGTTGGTGGGTTGTGAGGTCCTGATAATGGAATAAGAAACTTCAAGAGGTCCGACAGCTAGTAGAAGCTGGCGGTTAGGCGACAATAGGTGTTAGTGTAAGAGACTCTTCAGGAAAGTTTTATTGATATATAAAACACTACACTAGATTTGTGTTGACTTTTATGGTCATAAAAAGTTGTAACAGTAGGCTAATGGACCGATAATAGGTGTAGAACATAGGGTGACTTGTTGATTGAAGAGAACATGTTCCAAATGGGCTGATATTTGGGTCTTAGGTCCTTTGCATCTTGTATTTGGACCTATGGGACATGGTCCAATAAGACACATAATGGGATCCCCTCTTACTAGATAAAAAATCAACTCACTATTTCCTTAATAAAAAAGGGGGCATTTCCCCCTACATATTAAAATAGTTATTCAAATGGATAGACTTTATACACTTAAATATAGTTTTCATAAAACAATATTTTTAAGAATAAAAATTAACTAATACCAAAATCATGAAAATTTATGATTCAATGGAAATGAATCATATTATTCTAAATCAAATGGTTCATATTTCCTTTTACCACTAGATATAAAATATAATGAAGTTTTAAATTACATGATTTAATTAAATGAAATGGACATATTTAAAAATTTAGTAAATTTCATTATTCAATGTAAAGTCATTCCTAATAGAAATATACAAAGAAGAATTATTTTTGGATAATTTTTACATTATGAATTCAAAATTGAAATTCATTTTTCAAAATTCATATTCTATAATTTTAAAATAAAACTTTTAAACAAAAAATTCTAAGAAAATAGATTAATAAAAATATTTCATTTTTGATTTTAAAAATTATTATTATTATTTTATAATGAATATCCTTATATGATTAATAAAAACTAATAAATATGAAAATAATTTATTCAATATATACCTTGGTTGTTACAATATATATATCCTGGGGGTTGGCTAGCATGAGATCAATTCCTATAGAGTTTCATTTCCTTTTGTATCATAGCGGTGGATATATAATATCTTATATTGTATATTTTGTTGTATAAATAAATAAATATATATGTATTAATTTATTTTTATAAATATATGTACATGGTGGTATATAAATCATATTTAATAATATATAAATTTGTATATATAAATATTATTAGTGGGGAAAATTTATATTATCTTGTATTTTATATTTCATAATATATATATATATATATATATTATTTATATAAATATATATATGTGAATGGATCAAAGGCCTTATTTTTTTATTTTATAATGCATAATCCCCCTTTTATGGGTTAAAGGGGAACCCTTACATGACCTGTTGGCCTAAGGAACATGGGACAAGAAGACCCGAAGGCCAATTACATGACTTGAAAGCCCAGGGGAATATTATGCCCATTACATAACCCATATGCCCAACCCACTAGAACCTACCCTACCCAACTTCTGCATCATTTATTTCCTTGGCTCACTACCCTGCAATGCAGATCGGCATGCATTTCCTCATGCAAAGCTGTATGGTGTCTGGTCCTGATGGTGATTTCCATACCCTCACATTCTTCAAATTTGTTTAGCTCTACTCTGGTGATGGATACTCTTTGCTCTGATCCTCTTCTGGGGCTTGCTTTGTGTGAACTGGGAAACTCCAAGGTCATTGTGGCTCGAAGGCCGAGAGGCCCAAAGTCCATTGATGACCTGAAGGCCCTGAGATTTGTAATCCCAAACCAGTGGCCCGAAGGCCCAAATCGGGTGAATAGTTTGAAATGTTACAGTACCAAACAATACCTACTATAGTCTAAAATAGTACCTGCTACAGTACTAGAAATTCGCCTCTACCCGGTTTCGAACGTAGGTCTCTTAGATGCCAAAAAAAGTCCTTACCACTCAGGTATGGGCTTGTTGGAATATAAATATATATACTCATTAGAATATAAATCATATTTAAAAATAAATAAATATGTCTATATAAATTAATTTATTCAAGGCTCCCTTTATAAGCGCTAAAAATTGCACTGAAAATGATTGTATTTTATTGGTGTTTCTTAGCGTTGATAAAGGAAACATTTTTCCATGATTTTAGTTAGCACTAATAAAAATATTCACTTTATTAGAGTATTTTGTCACTAATAATGGGTATCACTAAATATTTTTGAATCTGTAGTAGTTTTTGTTCCATCATAAACCAATTAGTGATGGAGTATCTCAAGAAATATTTTATGCCATCCATTAATCCTTGTAGAAGAGGATGTGAGATTTAGATTTGCACCCAACACCACCATGCTAGCAAAGGACAATCACACAATCTCCAACCCCACATCACACAAGTGCATCCTCACATGTAGCGTGTACTAGGTTACATTCAGCACATATCCTCTCCATATAGGCATGTTAAAATCACTCTTCTATATGTCTATTTCTCCATTCAATTCAATCTTGAGCCACTCCCACTACATTCCATGCATGTAATCCGTCTTCTCTTATTGTGTGGTAATTATCTCACTCGAATTCAAACACTCAAGCAGGTGAAAAAAAACACACAAAATCATAAGAATTTTTTTGTTTAGGGTGACCTACGGTCTCTAGGAATGGAAATGAATTTTCTATTTCAAATATGAGAAGAACTGATTAAATTTTTTCCCACAAATGTAATCCATATTTATAGTTCATGATGATAAGAAGATTCAAATAGTTTCTACAATAAATTCATTGGGAGGTCACCAACTGCAACTATTCTTTTGGTGGCACCGACCCGTTTTTTTAGACTTATACAAGTTCCATCAACCTTGAGTGGTGGATTTATTCATCAATATAAAAAATATCCACCTTAATTATAAATATCACCAAAGGTTATTTCTCAAATAGTTCTTCATGATGCCTTCCTAATTCTCACATGCATCTTAATTTTGAGAGGTTTTGATCAATTTCAAACAATATTGAAACTTGATCCTCATAACCACCATCATAAATATATGTGATTGGTTCCCTTTTGTTAGGTTCTTTTTCATAGAAACCAATTTTAACCCAGCTACCTACTTATTATTCAGATAGAATAAGATCCCATATTTGATTCTGATTCAATGAATTCATTTATTTTTCCATAGTTAACTTTTATTTGTCTATGTCATTGTTTTCTAAAACATATTGATAGCAATTTGAAAAAAAAAATATTTCAGAGAGGGCTTAACAAACCCTATCATTCTACCTGAAAGGACTCTGTATAGTTCTTCATGGTCTACCAGTGGAGATACTCTCATGATTTTTATTATCCTACTATAATGAAATATCATCTTCGGTTAAGATATCATTGCTATCATTATACTCTTCACATGTAGTTCATGATTAGTTGATGGTGAAAGTTTATGCACTTCAATGAAAACTATATCTAATCCATACATATCTTTTTCAGAATCATTTAACTTCACTAATACTGATTCTTCAAAAGTAAAATCACGACTATGAATTATCTTCTTTTCTTCTAAATATCGTAGACAGAAAGACTTTGCGCCATCACTAAATCCAAAAAATATAGATTTATTTTCTCTTAGATTTAACTTTAAATATGTGACATGAATTTAAAAATTAAAACAAATGATATAAAGTCATTCATTATTGAATATTTATTACCATACCAAACCCCTATCAAAACTTTACTATCAGCCATGGATGTAGGTAATCAAGTCATTATGTGTGTTTCATACATCAGTTCTTCTCCCAAAATTGATCTTCTCAAACCATATTGATCAAACATACATCATACATTTACAATGAGTCTACATTTCATTCATTCTACTACTCCATTTTATTATAGTATTTATAGAAAGATTATGGTTTCTCACAATACCTTCATAAAACCCCTTCTTAAATGGGACTGATGTGTATTATCCACCATTATCTAATCAAATTCGTTTTAATTTATTTCTTGTAATATTTTTTAACATATTCTTCCATTTAGGGAAGACATCAAACACTACATCGTTATGCTTAATGGAATAAACCCAAGGGTATCTTGAGTAATCGTCAATAAATGTAAAAAAATAATGATTACCTCTAATTGAAGGATTCTCCAATGGTCTCCATACATCAATATGGATATAGTCAAGTATTCTATTAATCTGATTTGTTGCAGTGATAAAACCGACACTAGTTTTATTACACACTACACAATTCTCACATAAGTAATGTTTTTCTATCTTGTGACCTTTAAAAATAAAGTTATTAACTAATATCTAAAAAACATTATCTTTATTATGTTGGAGTATAATATACCACAATCTAGAAATGTATAACTCACTCTCATATGAATGAATATCTCCACCTATAATAGATTCAACATTAAAATAATAAAAAACACTTCTAAATATACCTTTAATCACAAAGAATTCATCATGGATTGCTTTCATGAATCTATCTTCAATGGTTATTTTATTGCTGATCATATCTAGGAAACCAAATGGCATGGGGTTATTATCTCTGTTTTGTAAATATATCACATCTATAAGGTGT
The DNA here is from genome assembly GCA_963277665.1 of Viscum album. Taxonomy (NCBI): domain Eukaryota; kingdom Viridiplantae; phylum Streptophyta; class Magnoliopsida; order Santalales; family Viscaceae; genus Viscum; species Viscum album. The sequence goes on along the minus strand of OY728136.1, from coordinate 513,392,787 downwards.
CTAATTGTAAAATCATGCATCCTCAACTATATTGTTAAAATAAATCTTGTGTGGAAAGGATAATTATTTCCAAAAATAACAGCACCTTCATCTACCTTGTTAATAATGGAAATCAAATCTTGATTCCTACACATATGAAATGAATAACCTAAATTAATATTCTAGCCTTCAGAATGGTTTACCACTTAGGAAATAAGAAAATTTTATTTTTCATCATCCCTATGTTTCAATACAACATATGTCATTGGTTTCCCAATATTGGGACAATTCTTATTTCTATAAACATTATGATGATAATAGTCACCCTCATCTTTTTTGGCCATTGGTAGCTTGACTCACCTCTACACTTCGATAATGATTTTTTATTTTTTAAACCTCTATGGTTCCTACTATAAGATCTTAATATAGTTCTTATTAATATCTTGTATATGGAATCTCTATAGTCATTTTTGTCCTACTGAATGAACTAATTATTAATCAAATCATTTGAAACATTGAAAACTTTTAGATCATATTTACCATAAAACATTGTAGTAGTTATATGACCATGTCTTATTATTGTCTTTAAATAATGAAAATTAGCCATAATTTTGTTAAAAGTGTCTATATTCTCAATCATGGTTATACCTTTTTGGTGATGTAATTTTAAGAAATTATATTTCGAAAAGAGATTTTTTTTTCAATGCTTTTGGTGATGTGCATGTTCTCCAAAAAATATACAATCTCTTTTCCATGTACTCTCGCATCACACTATATTTTTTATCTTTTTTCAAAAATGATGGGTCATAACACTAAATAAAGAGTAGAGGATGGAGAAATTACTTAAGATCAAGAGCTATATGTGTAGTTTTTTCTACGGTTTTCCCTTGATATGGATTTTCTGTTATATCCAAGTGTGTTCAATTATGTCCTCTTCATTGGTTGATTTTTATCCTTGTCAATCGTGAAGAAAATACAAATAGTACAGTTGATTTTTTTGAGAACATCAAGAATGTTTGGATTCCTGGTATTAGATCTCATTGTTCTCTGTTAAAATTCAAAGGTGTTGCCTCTACATTTATCCATCATATGGTTAATATCATTCATGTTAAATCTAATCATGATTCCATTGTAGAGATGATTGATTTAGGAAATAATTCAATAATTACTTACCTAATCATTCCAAGGGGATAAAATACCACAAAAACTATTGATTTGGTTTATCTAATTTTGGTTGTATCTGTTTTTTTAGCTAGAAATTCATTTATATGGGTCATGTATTTTTCATATGCTCTTTCCTTTATAGGAATTTAAGATGAGGGTATGGGGATTTGTCATAGCCTCATTCAAAATATGAATTCCTATATATTTAAGGATTGGACTTAAATTTCAATCCCATAGAGGTATGTAAATCATAAATCCAATAATGGGTTAAGGTTTAGGGGATTTATTTAATTCATTTCAAACCTCATATTTTACATGATTTTTCTTTGGAAATTAGAGTTCCCATTAAAATGGACAAGTAAATAGAAATATTTAGCTTCATTAATTACTCATTTTACTTATTGAGATTGATATATGATATACATCAGTTGAAAAAGCCTTTAATTTAATTTATAGTGATGAATTTAAATTTTGTATTGAATATGATAGGATTCCTCGGTTTTTTGGACTTCAATATCATGGAACGTGATAAATTGAACTAAAAAAGGTATATTACTTGTTTATTTTGACCCATCTATGAACATGAATAATGTTTCTTCATTAAAAATAATAATGTTAATAATCTAAGAATTTGATATTATAGAAGGGATGTTAATCCACATGGTGATTCGAGACCTAATATGAAGCATAAAGTGTTTTATGTTTCCCATTGGCTAAAGGTAGGGACTACTAAAATATAGGTCTGCTATGGAAGAGAATAAAGGAAAAACTTTAGGTCTTGATTTTTATAACTCTAGGACAGTACAAGAGAAAGGTGATGATGAAGCTGTTCAAAGGAAAGAGCATGGGAAAGGGAAATCAGTGATGAGAAACAAAGGGATCTAAGATAATTTATGTTATTCAACTAGACTTCATGTGACTTCTTAGGTGGATGGTAGTGCTGAGAAGGGACTCATTTATAAAGTCATAATGCAAGTTCTCCAAGGTGGATATCATGGGGGTTCTGGTTTTCCTTTGTCATGATGGAATATTCAAGGGCCTCTTGGTTTGGTAGGTAGTGAACAAAGAAATTCAAGGATGGATAGTCATTGTGTTTTATTGGGGTTTTATGATGGTGTTTTTGCTTCATGAACATCCCAGACTGTTTTCAAGTATGGTTTGTTGTAGATGTGAAAAGATACTATTGAAATCCATGTTTTAATGGATTCAATAGGGAATAAGTGTTTTATTAAATATGTACTTGGTTCATTTATGGTTTCATTGGAAAAGGGTAATAATATTATATAGGTTGATAAAATATTCAAAAAGGTTTTTCCTAGGAAATACAAGTCTCCTATATCATTCACAACAATAGGAAACCCTCATACTATGTGAAGAGAGAATACCTGCTCAATAGTTTAAGGATCCTAAAGTGGATGGAACTATTGTAGAGGGGGACTAAATCAATCATTATTTTCCTCAACACTCTTTAGATTCAATGAGATCTATTTATAATATCTTTTTTCAAGGCCTTGGTTGAGAGATTTGATGAGGCTAGGGTTAAATATTTGGAATTAAAATTCATTGAAGAAGTTTACACATGATAGGCTACCCCCATGGACTCTGAGATGCTCTAAAATACTAATTTAACTCAAAATTGGAGTTAATTTATGAAATAATAAATCCTTTCAAATGTTGAATATAAATACTATCTTGAAATCCTAAAATTCATTTTACATAATATTGAAAGAAATAGTCATTCTAATATGGAGATACATATTCTGTATTTATCAAGGATATATAGTTTCTATTCTGATTTCGTGGACACTATTTCTTTGTCATTGCATGAAGATCATGAACCTAAATAGAAAACCTGATTATGGAGGTGGGGTCATTATCCTCGTGAGAGGGTAAATCCTAAGAACATTGGTTTTAAGAGGAATTCCATGAAATGGTTTGGTGAATTATTCATTTCTCGTGTTTCTTAGATGTTGGAAGTTTATTAAACTCTTGAAACCCATCACCTTTTTATTTATTTTTTAATTTATTTAATAAATGGGGAATACTTCTCATTTTTTCCTTCAAAAGTTATATTTTACTATAAGTTTGGTGATTGAATCTCCTCTAGTTTCCATTTGAGCTTTTGGTGGGATTTTCCTCCTAATTAATATCTAAATCTTGTTGAAACTATTATAGGCCATTCTTTGAAAGGTATATGAAATGGGTTTTGCAAACACTTACATATCACTAACATGCTAAGGGAACTTAAAAATCATTTTATTTATGAGCGCTATCAAATTTTTTGATAAAGTCTAGCTTTATGAGTCCTTAAACAAAATTAATGATAAAGGTTGACTTTATCAGTGATTTTTTACATAATGTAAATGGGTTTATTTATCACTTATTTTTTTATAACTAATAGAGGTGACATTTATGAGTGCTTTTGTTTAGAGATAATGAAAATTTTAAAATATTTTTAAAAAAAATCATTCAATGAAGAACCTTTATAAATGCGTTGACCCCCCTTTATCAGGGTTATATGCCCCCTACACACCTAGCTAGCCTTGATCAAGCACACCCCCTTTATCAGTGTTTTTAAATCTCTTTATCAATATATTCTATGCCATTTCGCCTCACTCATTCCAGGAATTGAACCTATGGCCTATGTTTTCAGGTCCTAATTTCTTTACCACTACACCATCAAGATTTGTAAAATATTTTATGATATATCAATATATATATATATATAATTCATTATTATTAATATACGTATTCATATAATTATAAGCATTTATATAATTATTTTCTAATAAATTTTGAAAACATGTCTATATATTTTATATTTATATATATAAATTATTGATATTTACATATATTTTTATATTTTTATATATTAATAACTATATTTATATATATTTTCATATAATTTTATATTTAGATATAAATTTTATATTGTATTTATAAATATTTATTGAAAATATGTTTATATATAATTTTAATAATAATGATATAATTATAAAAATAAATTTATATATGATGTATCTACACGATATTAAAAAATACAGACACAAACATACATGAACATATTTGCAAATATGTATTCATTGGTATTTCACACATACACAAACAAATATATAAATATATATATTTATTTACATATATTAATATATATATATATATATATATATTATTGGCACAACTTCCATAAATAGGGCCTTTAACAGTGAAAAAAATTGGTTTTAACAATGCTAAAAAAGTGTTTTTTTACTGAGAACCATCAAAAAGGGGAACCACTTTATCATCCCTAAAAAAGAAATGATAAAGGCCCCACTGCTATAGTGTACTGTATAAATTATAGAACACTATAATAGAAACTTGTATATGGAAATTTCATACTAATTTAATTCAAATAAAAATAACATCACAAATACATAAAAATCATTGTATTGTAGATATTTGGAAAAATATTTTGTACAATTACATTACCAAGTGCTTTCACAAAAATTCTAAAAAAATAAATGTTATGTTGTCTTTGGAACCTGACCCCCTCTCAAAAAACTGTTATCATGGTATCAAATTCCATAAAACCCCCAGTTGATAAAACCAATCCAACCTTAAAAGAAAAAAACTCTTATCTTAGTAATACTATAATGAAATAAATTAAGCATAATATGAAACAATGCATGAATAAAATGAAAATTTTAAATAAAAGGACACACTTATAATTATACTGGTTACATCATGTGTTATATTGAGGTAGGGATAATTCCTACACATCACTAATCATTAATAGAACATTTTTTAAAGTATCAAAATAATAAAAATACCATTTCTCAGATTTGAGTATGTCACTTTTCTTTTTTAATAAAATGGATTTTTAAACTAAAATTGGCACTTTGATTCACAATGGTTGCATCATGTGTCAGTTTGATGTGAGACTAACTCTTACATGCCACAAATTATTTATGAATCTTTTTACTAAAGTATCAATGAAATCTAGGCATCTTTTCTCAATTTTCAGTGAGTAGAACATGTTTTGAAATAAAATGTCAATTTTAGACTGATAATGGAGGATTTGAGTCATACTGGGCATACACTATATCAGATTGAGGTGATGATAATCTGTACACTTCAAAAATTACTTAAGGATCATTTTTACAAAGTGTTAAAATAATATTAATGGGTTATCTTTATTTTGAGTTATTAATTTGTATTTTTTACTAAAACAACAATTTTAAATAAAAAGAAACAATTAGTGTCATATTGGTCACACCGTGTATCAGATTGTGGTGAGGATGAATGTTACACATTAAAAATAATTTATTGATTGTTTTAATAAAGTATCAAAACAATAGAAAGCTTTTTTCTTTGTTTTGATTTTTTCACTTCTATCGTTTACTAAAATGTCATTTTAAACTGCAAACATGCACTGTGAGTCATACCAATCACATCATATTTATTTTTGACATGAGACTAATTCCTACACATCAAAAATCACTTATTAACTGTATTCATAAATTATTAAGTTTGTAGAAGTGTGTATTTCTAGTTTTTAGTGATTGAGACATATTTTGGACAAAAATTATAATTTTAAACTGATAACGAACACTTTGAGTCATACTAGGAACACCATTTATCGGATTGAGGTAAAGTTGATTCTTACATGTCAAAAATGAATTATGGTTAATTTTATTAAACTATCAAGAAAATAAAAATTTATACTCTCATTTTCAATTATGTCACTTGTTTGTTTAAAAAAATGTCAATTTAAACAAAAAAGACACACTTGGAATCATACTGGTCACACCATGCATCAGATTGAGCCTATGATGATTCCTAAATATCAAAAATGACTTATGGATAATTTTAAAAAAGTTTCAAAATAATACTAATGTTTTATCTTATTTTTGAGTATGTAATGTTTTTTTATTAAAATATCATTTTAAACTAAAAACACCAACATTGAGTCATACTGGTCAAATAATGTGTTGGTTTGAAATGAAACTAATTCCAAAAAACTCCAGAATGACATATGAGTTATTTTACTAAATTATCAAGACAATCAGATCATTTTTTATTAGTTTTTAGCGAGTGACACAGGTTTTGAATTAAAATGTCAATTTTAAACTGATAATAGACACTTTAAATCATATCAGAAAAATGGTGTATAATATTTATGTGAGTCTGATTCCAACATGTATAAAATGAATTATGGATCATTATACTAAATTATCAAAACAATATGAATGTGTTTGCTTAGTTTTTTGTATGTCACTTTTCCCTTTTACTAAAATTAATGTTAATTTTAAAAAACAAAGACACACTTGGAGTCATATTGGTCATACCATGTGTCATATTGAGGTAAAACTAATTCCTAAATGTCACAAATGACATATGTATCATTTTCATAATGTATCAAAAAAATTCAAATGTGTTTTCTTGGTTCTCATTATGTCACTTTTTTCATACTAAAATGTCATTATAAACTTGAAACACGCACTTTGAGTCATACCTGTTACATTATGTGTCAGTTTGATGTAATACTAATTCTTACATGTAAAAAATTAATTTTTAATTATTTTTATAAATTATAAATATAGTATTATATTATATTTTTTTCAATGAGTGACACACATTTTGAACTAAAATGTCAATTTTAAACTAATAATGACCACATTGAGTCATACTGGACACACTATGTATCCGATTGAGGGTTAGATGATTCTTATACATAAAAAATGATGTATGGGTCATTGTGTTAAATTATGACGAGAATATGAATGTGTTTTTTTATTTTAATTATGTTAGTTGTGTTTTTAATAAAATGACAATTTTTAATAAAAAAGACACTTTGTGTCATACCTGTCACATTGTGCATTAGGTTGAGGTGAGATTGATTTATGAATATCACAAATTTTTTATGAATCATTTTCTTGAAGTATAAAAATAAAAAAAATGAATGTTATCATTTTTCAGTATGTCACTTTTTTATTTTAATAAAATTTTATTTTAAAATGAAAACACATAGTTTGAGTTATACCAGTCAAATCATGTGTCTGTTGGACATCATAATGATTCCGACACATAAAAATGACATTTGAATCACTTTACTAATTTATCCACACAATTTGAGTGTGTTTTATTATTTTTTAGTGAGTGGTATATCTTTTGATCTGAAATGTCAATTTTAAACTGATAACAGACACTTTGAGTCATATCAGTCACATTGTGTGTTTATTCAACATGAGACCAACTCATACACATAATAAATGAATTATGAATCATTTTAATAAATTTACAAGATAATTGGAGATTTTTATTTCTTTTCGGTAAGGGACACATGGTTTGAACTAGAATATTAATTTTCAATTGATAATGAACACTTTGAATCATATCTGGAACACCATGTATCAAATTGAGATGTATATAATTACTAGATGTCCCAAATGACTTATGGATTATTATACTAAATTACTAAAACAATACAAATTTTTTTCTTAGTTTTTAGTATGTCACTTTTCATTTTTAATAAAATGTAAATTTAAAATAAAAAATACACACTTGGATTCATATAACTCACATTGTCTATTCTATTGAGGTGTGGATAATTCATACATGTCAGTAATGAAGTATGGGTTATTTTCATAAAATATCAAAACTATATGAAAGGTTTTTCTTAATTTTTAGAATTTCACTTTTATTTTTTAATAAAATTTCATTTTTAAACACGAAACATGCACTTTGAGTCATACTTATTACATCATGTGTTTGTTTCATATGAGGTTTATTTATACAAATTACAAATAATATATGAATAGTTTTCCAAAATTATCATGATACTTCAATTCTGTTTTCTTAGTTTTCAATTATTAACACATGTTTTGAACTAAAATGTAAATTTTAAAAGGATAACAGGAACTCTGAGTCATATAGGGAACAATATGTATCAAATTTAGGGGTAGTTAATTTAAACATGCCAAAAATGACTTATAAATTATTTTCCAAATGTGTTAAAATAATTTGAATGTGTTTTCATAGTTTGTAGAAAGTCATTTTTTTACTAAAATTTGAATTTTAAATAAAAAAGACACACATGGAGTCATACCGATCACACTTTGTTTCTGAGTAAGGTGAGATTCATTCTATCATATCGTAAATGACTTATTTATTATTTTACAAGAGTATCAAAACAATCTGAATGTTTTTTACCAATTTGGATTTTAGGAAGTTTTTTAAATAAAATTGATATTATAAATAAAAAACATACAGTTATAGTCATAATGAGCACATTGTGAATCGAATTGAGGTGTCATTGATTGACTCGTTTCCTTGTTTCTATTATCTCATTGTGAGACTCGAAGTCGAATATCAAATGTGCATGAGAAGCTTTGAAAATACCACCCCAACCGAAGAAAAATAATACACTTTTATAAGAAATAAATTATTATATCTTTAATACTATAAAAAATAAATTAAACATAAATATAAATTAATAATATATAAAATTTAAATTGAAACCGCACAATTTGAGTCATACCAAGTACACAATGTATTAGATTGAAGTATTATTTATTCGACTGTGTGTTTTTATCCTACAATTCATTTAACATTATTGTTTATCTTATAACATTTGGTAACCTATAATATTGAATGTATTGGTGACTGAAAAGAAAATATCATTATAATGAGTACATCATCCTTATTGAGTGCATGATAATTTTACATGAGTGAATCATTCTTGTTTACGAAGTTATTTCATTATTATCTCTTTGAAAATTAAAAAAATAAATATCAAATAAAAATGATATGGAAATTAACAAAAAAATAGACAAAATGATGAGAAAATAAACATAATAAGTATTAGGATGTTACATCTTCATGATATATGTGTACATTCTGACAGCAGGTTTATTTCCCACATGTTTCAAAATAAATATCTTTCTTCATGTGAATATTAGAACTTTTTATAGTCTATGACATATTGGAAAAATATAAATTCAAAATATATAAATAAATATTTTAAAGGAACATGAAATTATTCTTTAAAATACCTCTTCAGGGATGCAAGTTTGTTAATGGTATATGATATCTTTCATAAATTTCAAAACATAATAACCAAAATATCTATCATTGGATTATTTTTAGGAAAGTATAAATAAGGAATAAAATTAGTGATTTGTTTTGATATATGTTTTGATAGTGAAATCTTGTTATATATGCTCCAATACTTATCCACTTGTAGAAGTTGATAGGCTCCTTGTATACAAGGACTATCCACATGCCATCATTTTGAAGATATTTAAACACCACCCTATTATAATATAATGATCATTATAATATAATATAAAATATATAAGTTGAATTTTAGTTTTAAAATTTAGAATATAGTGTATTAAAAATTGAAAATTTTCATCACTTGTGGTCGGTTTTTCTATATCCATCCAGTGAATCCAGAAAATAAATATTATGAGTTTCCAAATTGACTATAATGAGTAACAAATGTTTCCAATAAAAAGTAAAAAGTAATGAATAGAATGAAAATATATTTTATATTATTAAATGGTTGAGTTTTACTCTAACTTTATTGGTAATAATATGATTCTATATTCCATATGTTTTCTTTCTAACACTTTTTTCGGTCTTTCTACTATTGCATTAATTTGATCTAATTCCATTGAGGTTAGTTTTGTAGAAGTGATGTGCGGATTAATTTTTTCATATTTATGTTCATATGATTTTCCATTAAAATATTATTTAAATATTCAACATCAAAAAAATATTAATTTTATTTATTCATGATTAACATAGTAGATCAAATATTGGAAAAAAATTCAGGAAACACACCTCATGTATAAATTTAGAGCTGAGACTCTTAGACATTCATACTTGAGGAATTAATTTTAATTCTGAAGAGAAATGTAGTTTGCAATTTCATCTTTGTAAAATTGTTCTTCAAAATCAACTATGACATTACTATCACCTTTTATCCTTTTATCTATATAAAAATTATATTTTTGTAACTGTGGATGTTGATCGGGAAGGGTAAAGGTGAATTATGAAGATATTTTTGATATTTTGGTTGATAATTTATATCATTTTGATTATTTCTTTCATTTCACACCTTCCCTTTGTCTGTCTTTAATATAATTCATTGATGCAAAGCTTTTTTCATTAATTGTTCAATTTTTTTCTAAAAAATAAATTGAAAATGAAAAACACATGGTCAACATGTTTTGATACAAGATATAATGGTCATTTTACAATTAATATTATTATTTTCTTGACTATATTAATATCTACATCATTAATTGGAACCGGTCGCTCAGTGCATGGGTCAGGAGGTACATCAATTCCCAATATCACTTGACATATTGGGAGTTATCTATTGTATAGAATATATTATTGGATATTAAATATGGTATCCCTTACCACAAGGTGACGTGGGGTTATTGATAGGTATAAATAATAATCATTTTTAACCTATATAGCATCAGTACAAGAAATATATCATTTTTCATGATTAATAATTACCAAAAAAAATTTTGATAGTATCCGTTACCTCAATTACGAAATCTCTTTGACGGGAATGGTTTACCTCAAAGATGGTTGGGGTGGGGGATCATAATGTAGTGGTTGTTCTTAAATTGTTTCTTACCTTTTATTCCATCCCATAACAATTTATATCTACTCTTTCAATCAATGAAAATTTTCTTCAAGAAAATATAATTGTGCCCACAAATATTCAATTTTTATCTGTATCCCCCTATTCATTTACTATCTAAAAATATTTTTGGCGTGTCACCCCAAAACTAGCACCTCTGACACAACCATAATTATCTTGACTCCTCAATGCCATTGATAGTATATTTTCAACCAATATAGCAGATGATGAATCCTTTGTCTAATTCAGATAACAATTTTAGGGAAATAAGTAATCATTGTTATATAATACTGATTTAAATAAAAAAACTATTATATCATACTTAAACATGATTCCCACACTTTTTGTGGGATTTTATCTATTAGTATCGCATATTTATTTACATGTGCCTCCTTCTATAGCATATATAATGGGATATAAGTGGATTTTTATTTTGATTCATCAATCTATGTATAAATAGAGGAACCTAATTTTGTTTGTATTTCTTGTCACATAAAAGTATTATTATTGAATTAAAATATATACCATTTTTTCAAGTGAAGAATTACTTGGCCTTGATTTATGGTAGGGGTATGTTGGCTTTTCTGCACATAAATTATTTTCATCACTTAGTTTTTGTTTCATAAATAGATTATTCATAATCTTAGTGATTAATATACATATTTTCAAACAATTTATTAATAGCCACAATGTACGTGAAATATTTTATCCTCAGTAAATTCATCATATACTTCTTAGCTTATCAGGTGTGAAAACATCTATAGTGGGTGTGGGTTTATTTTTCATTAAACATATTTAATTTAAAGCATCATAAGAAATATTTGAAATCCACTATGATCCTTTCCGTTGAAAATTAATACAAATTGTATTCGGGATCCATCTACTATAAATTCACTCTGTAAGGGATAATTAAGAGTATGTAAATGTATTATTATTTTGTTTTTCAGTAAAATAACGAAATTATATCATAACGTTGCCATAATATATTCTTAAATAAGTGTCTCAATAGTTTCATAACATTATTCAATGAATATATATATCAATATGCACAAGCTATTGAGTGGTAGACCTAATGAAACTACCAATCATGGCCTTATTGGTGTTAAAATCTTGAAAATGTGCATTCCATCCAACCCCAAATTTCATTCCTTTTCTTGTCTTGATATAAATTTTTTCTGACATCATTATGCTATGATAATCCTATTTTTTAGGGACATTGTTTGTTCATCATATACCATTTCTATGGGTTCAACATTGTAAATATGTTGTTCCTATGAATTGATAGGATCAACATGTGTAGAAGGTTATTGTTCTTCAGCATTGTGAGCATTAACAGGTGGAGAAACTAGTTGTTCCTCATTATTTAGAGCATCAGCATGTGTGGTATTAATTATCTGTAAAAGTGTTTGAACATTTAATTTAGATTACAAAAATTTAGTAATGAACATATAATAATATGAGTAACACAGTATATATTACTGAAAAAATATATAACCTTGTTATTAAAATCTATATTTTTAAAATTTTGAAGCTATTTTAGCCCTCTATTGAGTATCTAAATATATTTATTGTGGTCTCCTTTGAAATAAAAGACCTCATCTATATTTGTATCACTATAAAATGATTATGTAATCCTAATGAAATTGTCACCCTTAGTTGAATTTATATATGACCCCTCAGTGATTTTGGTCGATGACAGAACAATCGACAACTTTCAGATTGTCGGATCTGGAATATGAAATAATTATAATGCATATTAATCTATTATAAATGGTTTCTCTTTGTACTATTACTTACTAAAATCCCATTTCATGAATGTCAGTTCATCTATTTTCATAGAACTTCTTTTACTAACACACATTGATAGAAAATCATTAATTGGGATGTTGTATAATACAACACCCATATTTTTTTTATGATGCCAATTTATAACATATTCACATAAATTGGATTTTGGTCCATGGTACCAGATACATGCATCACATCATCTATAAGTGTAACTTTACTATTTTCTATGGTACTTCATTCATCCTATTCATTTCTATATAATGTATAACTGTTAACTACACAACCATTATAAGATATTACATTCACACATGGTCCTCTGTCTAGCCATCAAATTAATTTTGAAATTTAATTGGGATTTTTATATGACTCCATAAAAATATGGTCTCCAAATCATCCTATAAACTATTTATTATGTGTATTTGATATCTATATTTTATCCCTTGATGGATTCAAATACCTAATTATTTTTTTTGGGATTCAACATATGGGGAAACCTATAAACTATTATAAAAAAAATATAAAGGTGGGACATCTCCAAATCTGTAATAATTATTTTCACCGCATATATTCTAAAAATGCATTCACCCACAAGACACATGTGGTTATGAGATTTTGGTAAACTAATGATTTCCACTCTGGATAGGGAGTTGGTACAAAATTCAATGGCTTCCTCAATAGTATATATCTATGTAATACAACCTTTTGGACAACTTAGATTTTTAATATACCCTTTAAAAATAGTTATCTGTCATTCAATGGGGTATATCTATCTATAATTTATAGGACCACAATGTCTAATCTCCCTTACCCAGTGAACCATCATATCAAAGAATTCAAGTGGGAAAAACATTTTCAATTCCCACAATATGATGTAAATTTCCTTTTACATAGTTTCCAATATCACCAGGTCAATAACATTACCTCAAATAGATTTGAAATGGAAATAGGGCTTGGAAAATGTATGATGAATATTATGGGGAAATATTCAACATAAATCAGCTGGAATTAGATTTTGCATCAAAATATGAGAGTCGTGTGAATTCATAACCTCTAACATAAATTAGTAATTGACATGATATTTTTTATATTTGATGAATTCCCCTATGAAATATTTACATCACTTGGGATGTTTCAAAATTGATATCTCTCTTGCCTAGAAATAGTATAAGCAGATGGAGGAAAAAAATTCTATTTTCACCCATCACTGGTACCAACTCATCTCAGATTCTCATGCCAATCATTTCCACCTTATCCTTACTTCCATCCTTTTTTCAGATACATTTATTAACGTTCCAATGACACTATCATACACATTTTTTCATCATGAAAAACATCCAAAAATGTCTTATGTACAAACAATTCCAATATGGTAATTGAAAAAATTGTTCTATTTTTAGACCTGGTTTTTATAATATTTTTTAAAAAAGGGTTTCAAAAAGTAGTTTCCATATCTTTTACTTTCTCAAATAGTTGATCACCTATTACTGGGGATGGTGTAGAACATTATTATAAACTCCCATCAAATTATGTCATCTAGGATTGGTACTTATGACACCAGGATAAAAATGTGTGTTTTCTTAAAAACATATTTGATGGATGTTTCAACCTAATTGATTTTGTAACTTGTTGAAAAAGGGGAAACCATTGAGTTCATTTAATTCTATGTTCTTTAGAATTTCTATAAAAAAGATTGTCATTTATCCTCATGTGAATCCTGGAACTCAACATGAAATCTTTATTTTTGTAAGATTCATACAATTTAACACGTGAATCACACAATAATTTCAAATATTCAATCAATTTATCCAAGTAAATATCAATACCATAACCTGGTTGTCTTGTTTATAATATAAGTAGAGATAACATAATGTATTTTCATTTCGTGCTTGTAAAAACTGAGAATTCTATCAATGAAATTTTTCCTTCTTATAGATATTTCATATATCATAAATAAAATTAAATAACTTATATAACATAATAAAAACTTTATAAATTAATAATGAATCAAAAAATATGTATTTCTAGAAGTTAAGGAACTTATACCGATGAAATTGTAACTTCACCTTAGGAATAGCTTGTTGTACCTAATGAATAGTAAACCAACCAAATAATTAGTAAACATTCCAATGAAAGTATATATATAATTTAGTCATATTATAAATGAAATTATGATATAATTATATCATAGTATAAGTAAATTAATATTCTAAAAATTATTAATAAAATGTTGGTATTTTTATAAGTCATAATTATTTAATCATAATTTTATAATTATTATAATTATTTTAAAAGATCTATTTTAATAAAATAGATTCATATATTAATATTTAATTTTCTTATGATTTTAGGATAATTTTATGCATCCTTAGTTAATTTTTTAATGTTCCATAAAATCAGTTATAATTTTAAAATATGTATTTTTCGAGTAAGTGATGATTTTAATTAAAAATTAAATTTATTATTTTTAGAATTTTTTTTATAAAATAGAGTCAATTTTTTAATTCTACACATTGAAAAAATTTGATGGTGAATTTTGTGTATTTTTTGAAAATACATGAATTTATGGTGAATAGTGAAATACGGTAATTTATGGTATATATACATTATAAGATAAATACATTACTCCTTGAGTAATGAATGATGTATGTACAATAATATTTAACTTCCCTTCATTATTTTAATATATTTATTTGATAATTCTCAGAATATTCATAATCTTGAGCCAAAATAAAAAAACAAATGAATAAAATGTTCAGAAAACACCCCTCTCCTCCACTACAAATACCACCTCTCACCACGTCTTCTTCTCACACCATCCATTCATTGATAATTATCTAAAATCTTCCTAATTATATTTAAAATACTCTACACCAAATACAGTATCTCTTGGTCTCATTAAAGGACCAAACCAATCCTTTTAAGAAGGTTCTCAAGTAGAATAATTCAAGAGGTAAAAAACCTCTTTCTTTTCTTTTATTTTTTTCAATTTATTTTATTTTATTATCATTACCACACATAACCTATCCAAAAAGAAATTATAACTCCATTATAATTTATATATTATAATTATATCATTTTAATTTATGATCCATCATCAAACTCCTTTATCTCTCTCTTTTATTCTATAAATGAAAACATTGCACGTGATGTGTCAATTAACCGACATCATGGTTGATGCATTAATATTTTCCATTAACAACTTCAAGGATGGTTATAAAACATAATTGTGGTTAAAAAATATTATATCATACAAATTTTAAGTTATTTATTATTATGTAACCATTATATATGCATGATATTAATTAATAATACCAAATTATTTCCTGATGATTGAAAACCCACCAAAATGATCTAAACGATTATCATTAAAGTTATAACTAATGAATCATCCTAATATCTGAAAAATATATATATATATTACCATTATATATTTTGGATGTTCATTAATAAAATATAATCCCCCCTCAGGAGAATCATACCCATTTTACATGAACTTCTTTAGTTATAAACAAGCCAACTGATCAGGAAATCCAAGAAAATGAATGCTCTGAAACAATGAAGTTAAACTCTATAACTCGTCAAAAAGACCGCAAAAGAACATAATAAACTATAATGAATAAAAATATTGTATAAATATTTCATAAATAATTAATTTATGGATTTAATTTTATTATCCAGGACTCCATGGTCTAGCACAAAACGTTTTCGGATATAATGTAAGGGTATTCTTCCCGAATCTCCATTTTCATTCAGGTTATACGTTCAGCTTCTATACAACAATGTAATTATTCATTATTTTTATATAATTATTCTAAATTCGGTTTATAAATTCCAAAATCATATATCCATATTATTTCATCTTTCATTTATGGTAAATACATTTTTTACAAGGTTCCCTTCTCAATTCTTCCGGATACGCAAGCCTGATTAAAGGGAACGTCTCGATTTGTTAACCATTTTTTAGGTACCATACATTATCATTTTTAATACGCCATTATTTATATAAAATCAAGAATTTTTTCATAAAAACTATATTTTTTCATATCTGGTTTTATACAAACAATTATGACTGTTATAAAAAAATTGAAAAAGAACTCTTCTTTGAAAAGTACAAGGGGTATTTCTCTTAAGAATTCCTTGATGATTTATTTGAGTATTTTAATCCATTTCAAAAGATCTATTAAATTTTATATTTTATTGAGATTTATATCCTATTATTATCATTTACTATGTTATATTATATTTTTTATGATCATTTTGACTATGTATATGCTATCTTGATACCATTCACTATTTTGCTCATAATTGCTAGTGATTATGTTTATAGTATGGGAATGTTATTTACATTTCATATATATATGTTTCTTATGTTTAACCCCATTCATATGAGGAACTAATTGGAGTTATAAATTTATGGTTGGGGACCAATATATCCTCTTGTTTCATCGATAGTTATAATGAGACATAAAAGATATGGACATGGTTGCATCCTTTCCCATTTTTTAGATATGGTTTTGGCGGAGGCCTTTATAACTTTCAGATGTCATGGTCGAGGATTTGATGGTATTTTTCAGATTTATGGAATATGAATTCCATTATAATTATATTATTAATTTATTATCCATGTGAATATTAAACTATCATAATATACATGGTTAAGCTTCTTTCTCATGTGATTATTTGTGAGGAATTATTTATTTATCTTTTATCCTTGCCATATCATGTTCATGTTTATATTCTAATGGCATGGATATTTAGTTATTCACCTTTCCTTATTGTTTATATTGTATTTATTCATATTACAAACCCTTACTGAGCATCTCATATCACTTCTTTATTATGTTTTATTTTTCCTCAGGATATTAAGATGAATATTATGAATGAATAGTAGGGTAAATCAAAGAGTTTGGGGGGTTTTCAATAGAGTTTATACATTTTTTTATCTAGAGCTATAATGTAAAGTACATGTATGTAATCTATATTCCCAAACTACTAAACCTATAATTATTTTGGGATTCAAGTCTTGTATTTATGTCAATGAATTAATATAAGGCGTCGATTATGGGATCCTGGTGTCAAAGAATTTTCAATGCATAACCGTGGTTGAAAGTTATAATTTACCAACTTAACTGGACATGCACTAAGAGTACTGATTTGAAAACCAACAAGATTCGCTCCATTTCTATATATCTAAAGGCATAGGTTTCTCATATCATTTAAAAATTTAGGATACTCATGATCAATTCCCTTCTAATGAGTAGACTCTACAGGGTGAAGTAGTTTCCCATCATTAATTATTGTATCTTCATAACATGTCAATTTCCTTGAAGGCTCCTCACATTCATATAGGTACCTAAATCTTGGAATGATTGGACATCACCATACATCTTTCATAGGACCTGATCCATATTTATTTTATTGGGATGTACCACACTTTCAGAATTCTATAAGTGCATTTCGGTTCTTAAAAAATAGTATAAAATAATTTTGATAAGCATGTATTCTTGTATAGATTATACAAATTGAACATATAATTTTTTAAACATTGTATATTTATCTAGAATGATCATTACATTTTGGGATAATATCGTACAAGAGAGTAAGTTTTTCAGTAAAACCAGTGTCACTCCATCCATTTCTTGATTTGAAATTATGCAGCTTTAGTACAGATTATAATGTTGAATATTTAGTACAACCTGTATATAAAGGTTATTTTTCACCACACTTTATATTCTAAAACAGTTTTAGACAATTATGATGTTCGTCTTAAACTATCATTTTCATTTCCTTAATAAGATCTTCATCATAATTCACACATATGATCTCACTTTCCACACATATAATCATATAATATTATCCATAAAACTCAGTGTTATCCCATTCACTAGATATATTCACCTTTTTTTCATGTTTATTATAACATTTATAACTAAAATAAATTCCAAGATAGATCTAGTGTTCTTGCAACTCCTTTGGAATAATTATTCTTAAATTAAAATAGTGTAAACATGAAAAAAGGATTTGAGAAGGGATATATTCTTGATCTTCTGCAAACTCGATGAAATCCTTCACCCCATTTTTATACTCTTTTGTTGTAAAATTTAAATCCATCCATTTTCAATTCATATGTATCCTATTTTATTCAAGAGTATTATTATTTAATAAAAATAAAAAAAATACAAAAAAAGGGTCCCTTAAATTAAGGGTAACCCTATATTTGAATGTTTAAAATAATTTCATCATGATTTGAAGGAAATAGGTAATTGAATTTTAGTAATGGATTACTCTATCAGTGGTAGGTGTTATCCTATGTATTCATTCATAATCAACATTTTTACCTGGTATGGGATTTCTACTACTCATGGTAGATCAAGAAACATAGGTTCATGTCATGAAGATATGGGGGTTGAGTCTGAGGCAATAAAATACAATAATAACTATTCGAGAGAGAAAGCTGTTGAGGATGATAGTTGTCTCCTTAAATCTAAAAATTCCCTGGTTGGGGAGTTGGTGAAGCACTAAAAAACATTTCTTAGTTTTCTCTATATTGTTGAAAAATCCAACATCAGAAATATGATCCCTACAAGGGGATCCTTGATTTGTATGATCATGATAAGGCTCAACTTGATACTCTTACACACACTCATGCTTAGACATCCATTGTAGTTTTAACATTCAAAGATATCCTCGAATTACTCCATCAATATAAAAAGTATTTTGTTTGGAGGATTGAATCTTACTAGTGCTTAAATTCCTGTGAGGCCAAGGATATGAGAGTGGGATCATGATGAATATCTTATGGGTTGGTTGGAGTTTCCCCTTTTAAGGATCAGACAACTATTTCATATTTTTTCAACATTAGATATAAAAGTAAGAAAAAAAAATATGTTCTTTACTAACTCCTTGGCCTGGGAACATTTAGATTTAAGGAGACAAATTTTAACCTCATTAGCTTCATCTCCTGGAAATTTATTATATCATTTTTTGCCTAAGTCTTATCATCCATTTCCTCTTGGAATGCACCTATGTTTCTTGAACTACACTAAGTAGTAGTTATCCCATACTAGTTATCATTATGGATGAATTTAGTGGATAACAGCTACCACAAATCAAGTAATTATTTTCTTAAATTCAGTTACCTATTTCTTTCAATGAATTCTGAAATTATTTGAAACATTAATGTTTTGGGTTACCCAAATTTGAAAGGCCCCTTTTTGTATTTATTTATTTTATTAAATATTAATATTACTGAATCAAATAGAATATATATGAATCAAAATGGATAGATATAAATTATATGATAAAAGAGTATGAATATGGGTTAAAAGTGTTCATCAAATTTTTAAAATATCATGCATACTAACCTTATAAAATATTTTTTTGTGTGTGATTAGATTATTGTTATTCAATACTAATTAGTCCAATGGAGTTATAAGAACAATTGATCTCTAATGGAATAGATCAAAGTTATAAATGTTTTACTAAAAATAGGTAAAATGTGAATGTATCAGGTTATTGGGATAAAAATGTGTTTTATGGACCATCTTATTTGATTACAAGTTTGTAAAATGAAGGAGATTTTATCAAGGATGTGATTATAGGTGTGAATGATAATGATAATCATGTTGAGAAAATTTCAATGATAGCAGAAGATGGTCTTCATGATTTCCCAAAATTGTTTAATAAGATAAAGAGTTATGTAAAGATGACATTGTATTCAAGTTATACTAAATATATATCATTGTTATCCACACTGAAGATATATAATTTAAAATATAGAAATAGATATAGTGACACTAGTTTTACTAAAGTACATTCTCTCTTGAATGATATTATCCGAAATGATCACTATCTTCCTAGATGATCATATAACACTAAATGAATGCTTCGTTGAATGGTTATGACCTTGGAAAGAATACATGACTATAAAATGACTATATACTATTCACAAGGACAATAATTCACTTAAATAATTTTCAATGTTTGTGCTTCTCCAAATAATAAATATGAATTGGGTTCTAAAAAGGTTGTATGGTACATTCCAATCATTCTGAGTTTTAGGAACATATATCGAAGTGAGGACACTATAATTTAATTGACATGGATCACAGATAAAAAAAATAAAGATAGTAAACTTCGTCACCTGGTAGACTCTCCCTGATGGAAGGAACTCATCACAGGTATTCTGAATTTTGAAATGATCCTAGAAACATTTCTCTTGTGCTATCTATAGATGGAGTGAATCCTTTTCGTGTATAAAGAACTACTCACAATACATGGACAGATAGGTTTTAAAATTATAACATTTCATCGTGGTTATACATGAAACAAAAATACATTATGTTATCTGTAAATTTATTAGGACGAAAACAACCAAGCGATGATATTGATGTTTATTTGGATCCATTGATTGAATATTTGAAATTATTATGGGATTTAAGTGTTATGTTGTATGATGGTTAATAAAATAATTTTTTTACATTGAGATCCATGTTGTGTGGGATGATAAAGGACTTTCCTACTTATGAAAAATTTTCAGGATATAGCATTAGATGAATTCAAGGGTGTCCATTTGTGAACAAGGTACACAGTCGATTTGGTTGATAAATTCCTCAAAGATCATGTTTCAATGAAATCACTGATTTCAACCCCAATTATATAAGTAACAATCCTGGATGAAATCATTCAATGTGAGTTTGTAAGAACATACAACGCCATCTTACCTAATAGGTGATAAACTTTTTTATAAAGTAATAGATATGAACACTAATTTTGATAAACCATTTTTTGAAAAAACCTTATAAAAATTTGTTGGAAAAAGGGATTAGTTTTTTTAATTACCAAAATATTATTATTGAATGTCTTGAATTTTTTTAATGTTATTCATGTTGAAAAAATGTGTGCGATAATTTTATTGAAACATTACTAAATAAACCCATTAAAACAAATTATGGAATTAAATATAGGTTGTACACGATTGACATGGGAATGTGGGATGTGTTGGTTCCAGTGAATGGTGAAAAAAGACTTTTCTCCTCCAGTTGATTAAAAACATTCAAAGAAGAATAAATATTAGTTTTTCAACATCATTAATTGTACAAAATTTATATAGGTGTATTCATTAAATATAAATGATATAATTTCAATGATTGATTTGAAGTTAAAGGGTTTAAAATCACTTTTTTGTCATGTTTTGATAAAAGATCTAATTCTAATAGCTTTATGTTTCATTTTTTCCATGAATTTATGTTATACAACAACCAATCTATTTATTTTTAAGAGATACATTCAAGAACATTTATAGACCTGATGAAATTATCAATTATTTATATGGAAAATACTATCATATTAAATGTTCCTCTCACCGAAATTCTCTGATATTATGGTTCACTTGATGGTTCACTTGATAAGTGATATTTGACTATATGGTCACATACATTATAGATGTATGTTCCCCATTGAATGGTATATGAATATTTTTAAAGGGTATGTCACAAATAAAAGGTGTCTATAAGGTTATATTTTATAAAAATATATTGATGAGGAAGCTATTGAATTTTATACCGACTACATGTTCATTGTAGAAATAATTCATCTATCAAAATATCGTCACACAAGGGGGCTATGGGTGATGAAACTTCTAGAATATATATTTTCATAATAACTATTTCAAATCAAATGTATACCCACCATTATGTTTTGATAACATTTTAATGGTTTACACATATGTTAAAACCCATAAAGAAATTCGTAGGGATTTAAATCCATCAAGGAATGAATGATAGATATCAAATAAATATAATAAATAGTTTATAGGAGGGTTTTTAGACCATATTTTTAAACATTCATATGAAAATACAGATTAAATTTTATAACGACTTCAACGGATAATCATAGGACCAAGTGTGCATGTATTATCATATAATTTTTATGTAATTAATGTTATACATTCTATAAAAATTAACATGATGAATGCAGTACCATGAAAAATAGTTTATTTATACTTATGGATGAAGGGATACATCTATCTGGTATTAAGGATAGAAATCCAATTTAAATGAATATGTCATAATTTGGAATCATAAAAAATTCTAGTTTTATTATACAACATTACAAGTGTGTATTTATCAATGAAAGTGGGTTAATAATTGGAGTGCTATTAAAAAAATTTTATTTGGATTCTTCAGAGTGGATTTTAGTAAATAAGGATACAAAGATGAACCATTTATTATGGAATCACTGATAGTATAGGTATTTAATGTTCTATATCCCACAAATTGAATGTGGTCAATTGATCTTTTATCGACCAAAACCACTGAAGGGTTTGATAAAAATTCAACTGAGGATGACCCTTTCATTGGGATGTCATAATAATTTTCTAGCATTCCAAATTTATATGGGGTATTTAAGTTCAAAATAGACTATAATGAAGGGATTTTGATACTCTATAGAGGGGTCAAATCCCTTAAAACATTTAAAAAATAATTCAATAATCATGTTATATCATTTTGTTAATATAAATTGCTTTACCTTATATTATTATATGTTCACTATTTTATTTACATAATCTAAATTAAATATTCAACCACTTATTCAAATAATGACTTATGCACGTGTTGATGCTCCCAATATTGAGGAACAATAGGTTTATCAACCTATAGGTGATCCCAATGAAAAGGAACAATAATCTTATGCACATGTCAATGCTACCAATCCAAAGGAACAACATATGGATGAAGTTTAACCTAAGGAAATTGTAAATGCAAAAAACCAATATCATACAAAAAATAGGATCATCGTAGCATGATGGTTTTAGAAAAAAAATTAAGGCGAGAAATAGAGGCATCAAATTTGTGGTTAGATACAAGTAATGTAGATAGGTTGTTAACCAAAACAAGGCAATGGTCAATACCTTCATTGGGATCACTAATCAGAAAAGTGTGATAATTGATATAGATTCATGGCACAATGTTATTCACATCCTTATGAAACTGATTTTGTATGTGATTAGGGTAATATTATGATATAAAATATTTATTTTTCTAAAAAATAAAATTATGAATTAGTTACTTACACATTATTATCACTCATAGAGTAAATTTATAGTAAATGACACTATAAGGAAAATTGTATTAATGCAATTGGTAAAGGATCGTAAGGGATTTTGCACAATTCTTACAAAGATTTATTTTAATGATATTAGGGGAAAAATAAACCCACACCCACTATAGATCTAGGAACACTTGATAAGTCAAGAATCATGGGATGCATTTATGGTCCATCATGATGGCACATCATTTTAGGTAAATTATATATGGTAATACATTTTTTGTAAATTCATGTATTAATTACTTTTATTATGAATTTTTAACTTATAGAATAGAAAATGAGAGTTGAAAATAAGAAACAGATAGAATATCCAATGTACCCCTTCTGTAAATCAAGGATTGGGTATGCTTTACATGAGATAAAAATTGGTACATATTTTAAATATACCATAATAATTCTATGTGACATGAAACAAAAAAAATATGTTCTTATATTTATATATAGATTGATGAATCAAAATCCCAATCCACATACATCCCACATCATGTTCTATGAAATGTTTCATGGGTAAACAAAGACGGGATACAAATAGGTAAAAACAGACAAAAATGTGTAGGAAGCATGTGTATGTATAACATAATAATTTTTTGATTTAAATTTTTATTACATAATAATAATTACTTATTTTTCTATATTTCATATATTTTCATGTTAAAAGAGTTGGTTTGGGGGTGACGCCCAAAAAAAATTTCGGAAAATAAATGAATAGGGGGATAAAGATAAAAAATTGAAGAGTTTTGGGCATTATTAGATACTCTTGAAAAAAAATTAACTGGTAGTTAGAGTTTCTATGAAATGTTATATAAAGGAAGAAAAGAGAAAAAAATACTCATGAATAACCACTATGTGAGGATCCACCCCCCACCCAAAATCTTTGTTGGATATCCATTTCCCCTAAAGAACTATATTATAATAGGTAATCAATATTCTCATGCTTTTTTCTGTGAAAAGTCTATCAGGTAGATACTGACACCTTTGATGTACTAATATACTATATGGTAAAAATGATTTTAATTTATATATTTCAACACCCAACTATCATCTCTTTGTTATAGATACCATGATTTATATCTAAGAAGATATTCTACATAATATAAAAAGACACAAAGGCCATGTGAGAGTGGTGATTAAAATAGCTCATGATATGAGCACCAAGCTACCTGGTCCACTAATGGAATAGTTTTTTATATGATCAAGAAAGATATTGGAACATTCATAGAATGGTTGTTAGGTCTTGTAAATAATATATATCGATAAGGAGGTATTCATTCCCTAGTGATTTTTCATGAAAAACCTTTAATAATTGATGAAAAATTTTGTCAAATGATGAACGCTATTAAAAAATAGACAAAGGGAAGGGTTGAAATGAATGGTTTAAAAAAAATAATCAAAAGGGTCAACCAACCAATCAAAAATATCTTCACAAGCATCATTTCTCTTCTTTTCATATTTTGAATTTACTAACATTGAATGTTCATGTGAATAAAAGGTAAAAAAGTGGTAGTAATTTCATTATTGATTTGAAAGAAAAAAAGTATTTTAAGTCCATTAGAGACTGAACTTCCCTTGACAATGTAAATAAAATCCTCAATTATGAATATCTATGATTCTCAGTAGAAAATGTGTGCATTAGGTTTGTCTTCATTATTTGTTTTAGTAATATCTGATATATTATATTAATTATATTGAAATAAAATTTATATTTATTGAAAGAAAATATATCAATAAAATTTAAAGGTAAAACCTTTTGAACATAAATATGGACTCATTATTTATCACATCACTTCTACATAATAAAGCTCAATGGAATCAGATCAAACTGATGAAATAGTGGAAAAAATATCGATAATGTTTGAAAAAAAACATAAAAACTACAAAATATTCTTATTACCAATTATGAAATGGTAAAACAATAAAATTTAAACATATAAAATATATTTTAATTCTTTCCTTTAAATATTCCAATTTTAAGAATTAGTTACTCATTATAATAGATTTGGACACTCCATGGATTTATTTTTTGGATTCACTACGTGATTACCCAAAAACACTAACCACACATGATGACGTTTTTCAATTTTTAATACTCTATATGAAATTTTTTAATACTAAAAATTAAGTTATATGTTTTATATTATGTTTTAATGATAATTCATTCATGATAGGGTGGTGTTTAAATATCATCAAACCATGTCATGTGTATAGTTAATGTGTATAAGTAGCATGTCTACTTCTTCATGTGGATAATTATTATGGTATATATAATATTATTTTACTATAAAAACATATATAAAAACAAATTACTTATCTTTTTGAATGCTTCTTCAGTTCATAAAATTAACCAATCATAAATATTATTGTTATTATGTTTGAAAATTTATGAAAGATATTATATACCATCAAAAAACTATCATCCTTGAAGTTGTATTTTCAAAGGTAATTGAAAATTAATTTAAAAAATTTATTAATCCTTTATGTATTTATATTTCCCCTATACCACTAGGACTATCATAAGTCCTCGTATTTACATGATAAAATTTATTTGTTCAAAAATTATTGTGTAACATACCTGGTGTCAGAATGTACACATATATTATGAATATATGAATTCTGAATACTTATTTAGTTTATTTTCTCAACATTTTATCTAATATTATTACATAATTTCCATATAATTTTTATCTGATACTTATTTTCTTAGTTTTCATAAAAACCATGAAGAAATGACTTCATTAACAGTGATGATTGACACATGTACTATGATCAGGCACCCAATAAGGATGAAACACTCATGATGATGAAATTTTATTTTTATTCTCTATTAAATTCCACATTTTGGGCTATAAAACAACTATATTATTATATAACCAAGAATTTTGAATGCATTTTTGGATAAAAAGATATGGTTGAATCAACCATGCCTCAATCTGATACACGGTGTACCAAGTATGAATTAAATTATGTGGATTTAGTTTAAAATTTACATTTTATTAATTTATAATTTCATATTTATGTTTAATTTATTTCATTATAATATTACTAACAAAGTAATTATTTTCATATAAAGGTGGATTTTTTTCCCAATTTGGGGTGGTTTTTTTAAAGTTTCCCATGCTCATGAGAGATTAATCATTGAAGATGCAACTGAGATAATGGTAATAATCAAATAGATCAATAAAACACAACTAAATCTAATACACAATGTGCTTAGTATGAATTTAAATGTATGATTTTAGTTTATAATTTACAAATTAGTTCAAAATAGACATCATATACTCCAAACTGAGAAAAAACGTTCAGTTTTTGTTGATACTTTAAAAAAATTATCCATAAGTCGATTTTGATGTGTATGAACCAACCTCACCTTAATCGGACACATGGTGTGACAAGTACGAGTCCAAGTGTTTTTTA
Organism: Viscum album; assembly: GCA_963277665.1. Classification (NCBI taxonomy): domain Eukaryota; kingdom Viridiplantae; phylum Streptophyta; class Magnoliopsida; order Santalales; family Viscaceae; genus Viscum; species Viscum album. The sequence continues at coordinate 513,365,696 of OY728136.1, read as the reverse complement.
TCGAAAATTTAAATTTTGTTAAAAACATAAATGAAATACTCAAAACCAGGAAAATGCATTCATATTGTTTTGATAGATTATAAAAATAATCCATTTGTCATTTTTTGACATGTAAGAACCAACCACACCACAATCCAATACAAGGTGTGACTGGTATGACTCAATGTGTTTGTTTTCAATTTACAATTGACATTTTAGTTAAAAACATGTGTCACTCACTAAAATCTGAAAAAATTCATGGATTTTTTTTTATAATTTAGGATAAATATTCATAATTCATTTTTTAAATATAGGAAACCATGTCACATCAAATCGACACATGATGGGACTGGTATGACACAAAGTACTTGTTTCTAGTTTAAAATAATTTTTTCATAAAAAAAATATAAGTGACATACTTAAACCTGTGAAAATGAATTCATATTGTTTTGTTACTTTAGTAAAATGATCAATAAATCATTTTTGATTTGTAAGAATCACTGAAACCTTAATCTGATGCATGATGTGATGGGTATGAATCCTAATCTGTATTTTTATTTAAAATTATACTTTTAGTCAAAAAAATAAAATTTACCTACTCAAAATTTCAAAATCACATTAATATTATTCATATAACTTAGTAAAACAATCCATAATTCATTTTTGGCATGCAAGAATCATCCAAAACTCAATCTGATTAACGGTGTGCCTGATATGACTCAAAGTGTTTGTTATCAGTTTAAAATTGTCATTTTAGTTCAAAACATGTGTCACTCACTGAAAAATGACAAAACACACTCTTATTTTCATGATAATTTTGTAAAATTATTCATAACTACTTTTTTATGTTTAGGAATTAGTCACACGTAAAACTAATACATGATGTGACTGGTATATCATAAATTGTCTGTTATTAGTTTTAAATTTACATTTTAGTTCAAAACATGATTTAGTCACTAAAAACTGAGAAAAAAACTCCAATTTTGTTGATAATTTAAGAAAAAACTCATAATTCATTTTTGATCTTTATAAATCATTCTCATTTCAAACTGATATTTGATATGACCAGTATAACTCAAAGTGTGTATTTTCAGTTTAAAATTGAATTTTAGTAAAAAGAACAAGTGACATACTCCAAATCTAGAAAACACATGTATATTGTTTTAATACTTTATTAAAACACTGAGTCATTTTTTATGTATAGGAATCTACCTCGCCCCAATATGACACACGAGGTGACTAGTATGACTCTAAATCCTCTAATAATTTAAAATTGTAATCTTAGTAAAAAAACGTAAGTAAAATACTAAAAAATGAGAAAATGCATTTATAAGATCTTTATACTTTAAGAAAACAATTCATGAATCATTTTTTATGTGTGGGGATTATCCTCGCCTCAATCTGATACATGTTCTTCCTGGAATGACTCAAAGGGGTCGTTATTAATTTAAAATTTAAATTTTTGTTCAAAATGTGTGTCACTCACTAAAAACAGATTTAATTTTCTCATATTGTCTTATTAATTTAAGAAAAATGTTAATAAGTCTTTTTTGACATGTATAAATTTTTCTCATGGAAACCTGACACATGATTTGACCAGTATGACTCAAAGTGTTTGTTTCTAGTTAAAAATGACATTTTAGTAAAAAAATAAAGGTGACATACTCAAAACTAAGATAATGCATTCATATTATTTTGATAATTTTGAAAAAAAATCCATAAGTTATTTTTGACATATGGGAATGAGTTACACCTCAATATGACACACTGTGTGACTAGTTTGACTCCTAATGTCTATTTTTATTTTAAATTGCCAATAATTTTAGTAAAAAGGACAATTGAAATACTAAAAACTAAGAAAAAAAATTTAGATAATTTCTATACTTTAGGAAAATAATCCATAATTAATTTTATACATATAGGAATCATCATTATCTTAATACGATGTATCATGTTCTTGGTATAACTCACAATGTTCGTTATTAGTTTAAAATTAACATTTTAGTTAAAAACATTTACTAATCCCTAAAAAATGTCTTCATAATTCATAAAAATGATTAATAATTCATTTTTATGATTTAAGAATCAATATCACATAAAACTGACACACTATGATACCATTATGACACAAAGTATGTGTTTTCATTCTAAAATGAAATTTTTGTAAAAAAACAAAAGTGATATACTAAAACCCGAGAAAATGTATTTCAATTGTTTTGATACTTTATTAAAATGATCCTCATATATGTTTTTGTTGTATAGGAATCTTCCACACCTAAATCCAAGGCATGGTGTAACCAGTATGACTCAAATTGTGTCTTTGTATTTAAAATTGACATTTTAAAAAAAACACAAGTTACATACTCAAAATTGGGAAAAAAATAAGATTGTATTGATAATTTTTGAAAATGATTCATAATTAATTTTTGATGTGTATAGATCAGCCTCAACTTAATCTGATATGCGTTGTTCCTGGTAAGACTCAACGTGAAATTGGTATTTTAGTTCAGTACATGTGTCACTCACTGAAAACTAAGAAAATGTTCTTTTATTATCTTGATAATTTAGGAACATTATTCGTAATTCATTTATAACGTGTAGGAATTAGTGTCACATAAAATTGAAACATGATGTTCCGAGTATGAATTAATGTTAATGTTTTCATTTTAAAATGGTATTTTAGTAAAAAACACAAGTGACGTACTAAAAATTGGGAAAATACTTTTGGATTTTTTTATATTCTAAAAAAATGATCCATAATTCATTTTTGATGTGTAAGAATTGTCCACACCCCGCTCCAACACAGAATTTCACTAGAATGACTCCATGTGTATCTTTTTATTTAAAATTGACATTTTAGTAAAAAAATAGAATTGACATAATGAAAATTGAGAAGGCACATTTTTGTTTTTTTGATACTTTTGGAAAATAATACATAAGTCATTTGTGATGTGTTGGAATTAGCATCACCTCAATCTGATACATAGTGTGCCCAATAAAACTCAATGTTCCCTTTATGAGTCTAAATTTGAAATTTTAGTTCAAAATGTGTGTCAGTCACTAAAAACTGAGAAAACATGCTCACATAGTCATGATACTATAGTAAAAATATTCCAAATTTATTTGTTACATGTAATAATTAGTCTAACATCAAACCAACACCTGATGTGACTGGTATGACTAAAAGTGCTTCTTTTTAGTTTATAATGACATTTTAGTAAAAAATACAAGTGAGAAACACAAAATCAAGAAAATTTATTTATATTGTTTCGATACATTAGGAAAAGAGTCCATAAATCCTTTTTGATGTATTTGTATTATCATGATCTCAATGTGATGTATCGTGTGACCACTATGAATAAAAGTGTGTAATTTTATTTAAAATTAACATTTTATTCATGTATTGTTTCACATTATGTTTAATTAATATTTTTATAGAATTACTAACATGAGAATTGTTTTCTTATTCTGGTGGGTCATTTTTCTTGAGTTGTGGTTGTTTTTATAGAAACTAATGCCATGATATTTTTTTAGAGGGGGTTGGGTGCCAGAGATAATGAAACGTTATTTTTTTGGAATTTTTACGATAGTTTTATCTAATGTAATTGTAAAAAACATGGTTTTAAATCTCTATAATATAGGATTATTATGTATTTTTGATGTAATTTTTGTTTCAATTAAATATTATCAAATTTTCATATACATGTTACTATTGTAATTTGTTTTAATTCAAATAGAACACTATTATAGTAGGGACTTAATCAGTGATAGAAAAATCATTGATAAAGGTCCCCCTTTATTAGTGATAAAGAAACTACAGATAAAGGGTTCCATTTATGAATTTTAGAAATAGAACTGATTAAGGCCCCCCTTTATATTCACTTTTTAGTTCTAGTAAATGAGTCTCACCATTTAATAGAACTTAAGACAATAATGTTTTTTAGCATTGTTAAATCCCATTTTGTGTGCTGTTAAAGGGATGATTTGTGGGAGTGTTATACATGAATGTTACCTATATGTGTATAAATATATTGATGAATTTTTATGAGGTAAATAAAATTTATAAAGTTTAATTTTAAATAAAATTAATTATAAATTTTTATTTGTAATTATTTTATATTTTTTAAAATATATTTTTATGTAAATATGATTAAATATTTATTTGTAAAATTGATATATTATATTTAAATATATTAATATTTGTATATATTTAATTATAAATAACACTATAGTATAAAAAATTATAAAATCTAAACACTATAACATCAATATTTCTGTAATACCTAATAATAAATTTAGCCTCTATTAAAAAAGATAACAACGATTCTTCAAGAGATTTTGAAATTCCCTTAAATGTTCCAAAAATAAGGTACCATAACAAGAACACTATTTTGAAGTCATTTCATACATTATTTTATGTTCATAAAATGATTCCCAGAATCTCAAAAAGTTAACTCCTCATAGATTTTTTTACAAGCTTTTATTTTATATATGGTGGAGCTCAAATGGACATTCGGATCAAAAGTAATGGTCTTTTGAAGTTCAATTCATGTTTACAGCTTATCTTAGAAGGTTAATTAATTTATTAAAATTTATTGTCGTAAAATTATTAATAAATGACAATTCTTTAATAATAATTATATAAATATTAAATAAAATTAGTTTTTAATTATTATATAAACCATTTTCACAAAGTATAAAATACATTTAGTGTAAATGCATATTTAGTCTTATATTAATCATATTTCATAATATATGTTACATTTATATCAATATAAATATATTTATATATTAATATACGATTTTAAGTGATAAATATGTTTTTATGAAATACACCTTTTATCATTTCTAAAATGGTTCTAATTAAGGTCATCATTTACCATCACTAAAAAATATGATGATAAAAGTGGCCTTTTCCTACACAAAAAAAAGTGATGCCAGAGGGGCACTTTTATCACTACATATAAAAGTATCTTTTAACAAAAAATGTTAGCTTGTGTTGATAAAGACATACTCTTTATCATTTTTTTCTAGAATTGATAAATGTAAGGACTTAATATCACATATCTATTGTAGTGTTTGTTAAGACATCAAGTAACCCACATTTCCACATACTGAAGTTGTTTATATCGTCAAATAACTCTAACATAAATTTGGTGTTGGACACCATGTTTTTTATTTCTAGAAGTAACTATCATATTAGTATGTCCTTCTGAAATCATTTACTTTGTGGGAAAAGTTTGTAATATATTTCTTTCAGTTTGGGGATTCTCTATCAAATCAAAATAGGTTTGTAATGTTCAAAAATAAAAAGCACCCTTGAACCAATAATAGTTGAAAATGATAAAATTGACTATTTGATCTATTAAAATATACATCAAATGACTTATCAATTTTTTCTCTTATAAATAAAAAATCCCATATATATATTGTAATTTTAATTTAAATATGTTTGTGCATTATCTGCCAAAAAAAATCAGGCCACCATATTTTAGAAAAATCATTTTTTTTAATTTTGACTTGACATAAGAATGTGAAAAAAAGTTCCATGCATTCAATTTTTTTATTCTTCCCTTCAAATGAACAAAATAAAAAAGAAGTTCAAAGAGATTGGGTTTCTAACATTAGAGCATGAAGTTTGTGTGACAACTCTAAGAGGTGCAGACAACATCACCTTCTGGTTTGACGGGTGTTGGTTTGCTGGAATCCACAATGATCAACCCTGAAAAATAGTGACTTGTAGAGGTAAAAACTCATAATAATGTTTACACCTCATTTTTTTAGTTTATAATCACACATCCCTCTCCCTTTTAAAATAATTATTTTTACTTTTGGTTTATATATATATATATCAATAAAATTAAACATCATTTCAAATACTTATAATTTATTTTGAACTAATTACATTAATTCGATCCCATAATATAGTTTCTTAGCACTCCATTTTATAATTATTTATATATGGATATCCGATATGAATTTTCAAAGTGGTATTCTTGTTCCACATTTATCCAAATTTTAATATTAATATTTTATTAATAAAAATACAAAAATAATTATAAATGTTTAATAACAAAATAATTAAATATAAATATGATTAATGTAATATATAATTAAAAATATAATTATTAATTTTAGTAACTGATGTTGTGTTTTCTAATAATTAATTAACTAATGATATCAGGTTGACATGGAAGTTATCTATGAAGAGTGTTACCTACAATCTAGGAATATTAAATGCATGAAACCTACGAATTTTGTGGGATATAGATCACTTTCCCTAAAAAATAATATTAGCATCGTGATGGGATGTTTTAAGGGAACTATGATAAATGATAATCTAGTGCATAAGGGAACTTATTCTCTAACCAGCAAATCTGATTATGGAAAAATGGAAAATACTTCCAACCTATCAGGTGTTGGTATTACATGCATTGTTGTGCATGAGTTGGTTTGGGCTATAAAAACTATATGTATGGTCTTTAATGAGAGCCTGAATGTTGTTTAACTATGTATGTGATTGCTCAAAGTCCTTAAAAGTAGGTTAGTGAAACTGTTGTTATTATGGGGAATATGGATGCTTCATCCTTAAAGGAAAATCAATTGGCTCCTATCAATGAGTCTATTTTAAACCAGGTTTATCCAAATGTAAGGGAGCACTCACTTCGTCTCAAAATAAAATGTGTTCCACCAGACACTGGTACTAGAAAGATAGATTATTTTATTTTATTTACAATTTAAATATATCTAGTATCAATGAGGATTTCATTAAATAACGTGATTCTTCTCATGGAATAATATGATTCAAAGGATAAACCTGAATCATGGATATTTTCAATGAAAGGACCAATTCCAATATACAAACATAATCATAGGTTTTAGGTCCATCTAATGAATAGGATCCTTGGGCCCTTGAGGGTCCTAGTCACTAGGTGGCAATATTGATCCTCAAGTTGATAATGAAACAGCATTGAAAATTTACAAAACCTGGATGAGGGGTCATCATCTAAGATATATGAATGGTGGAAGATCTCATTCCAATAGATGAATAATCTTCTCTTGTTTCTTTGGAAGCTTTCTACATTTCTCTATGTGATAGTGGTTTGTCACTATTTTCTACATGTCATATCCCTTTGTATTTTTTCTTCTTTTAAATAAATGAACCATGAGTTTGGATTACCAAACGCATGTTTTGATATCATATTTGATTATTTATTATTTTTTATTATAATTTTATTAATATTATTTAATAAAGATTAATATTTTTAGAACCTCCTTATTTTAATGATCACAAATCATGATTATTGTGTTATTTGTGAGATTAAAGTTTTATAGTAGTATATTACTTTTTAAAGAATAATTTTAATAAAATTAGATAAGTGTTGAAAAGTGATTTCGTTAATAAAACTATACCACCTCCATCTTATGCCACTGTCGGAAGTGTGTTACCACAACAATCTTTCAACCAAAAGAATCTACTACCACCAGACTCTTGTCTACACTAGAGTCGTACTACCATCAAGTGCACCACCACCATCCATGAGCTACTGGTAGAGGCATTCTGCCATAAATAATGCTACCTCCAAATCTGTCTACCCTTAGAGCCTTTCCACCGACAAAAGTTTCAACCATTATGCATACTACCATCGGACATTCTACTATCAATTGTTCTACAACTGGACTATGATACCGTTAGCCTTTCCACCTTTTTTATTCTACTTATTTTGAATTAAATTCTTCCAACTTCTAGTGTATGGGAGTTAATATAGTGGATTTATTTAATTATTATTCAGTAACCATTTCATAAATTCATTAGATATAAGTCATAGTTCAGTAAGAGGATCTGGATAATATTGATGATTATTCTTAAATGGGTATTCAACCCTATAGTGACATACATAATTTTTAGAGAATTCCCTCTTTCATAAGAGTTGGTTAATCAATCTGTGTGAGAACATATATGTTTCATACTTACTGACATATGAGTGTAGAAGTGTGGATCATATCAAAGATCAAGTTAGTTTCTCACATTAAATCAACAGAATATTTTTAGATCATATTTATATAGAAAAGTGAAGTCCATGAATCTCTGTTTTACATAACATGTAGTGAAATTAGTTCAAGATCCTTACCAAAGAAAATCATAGTACACTCCATCTTCTGAAGTATCATGGAACAAGAAGTACTACTTTTCCTATATCTTTCCACTTACTTAGTTTGATGTTTCCTTTTAGTTTCTAGCAGTGTTTGGTTTATCCTACATATTTAAGCACACTAAATCCTATGCATGAACTAAATAATACTCAATATTCTTTCAAACGTTATTTATCTATATACCCAAGGAAAATGTGGTAGTGGTCCATGTCTGGCCTATGTTTTTTTCTACCCATATATAAATATGAAAGAGACTTTGATCTGACACAGATTGTGTTTCTATGTGTGTACCCAATCCAGGTTGTGCATCAGATTATTGGTTATAATAATCTATTTGATAGTAAGTGATTTCAAAATGGAGGAGATTAGGTCTCGGCTTGAAACTGTACCCATTTTTTATTAGGTTATGTGTTTGTGTTTTGTTTTCCTTATTTTAATGCATAAAATAACTTTTTTTTAATCTATAAACAAAACCTATACTTAGATAGTAATTCATTACTAGTTTTTATATTAATATATTTATCGGAAAATTTATTCCAAAAGATAAAGTAATTTTAAATATTTTTTTAACTGATCCTTAATCACTCTTTGAGAAATATTTTAAAAGAACAAATATATATTAAACTACTATTGGGATTAATTGGAAAAATTAATTTTAATTGGTATGTTTTTTTAAAATGTTTTGACTGAAATTTTATTAGAATCTCAACCCCCCCTTTGAGATACTCACTCCAACCAACATTTGGTATTAAAGGATAATTAAATATATTTTTCAATTATGATTTAGTTACCATTTAAAGATCTCAAATTTCTTTTATATCTAAATTTAGTTATTTATGGATAATAGACAAGAGGTATATAATACCAAAATACCTTATTTTTTAGTGGAATAAATTATTCTTAGTGGAAAATTAAAATAAATATGCGTATTAAGAGTATGGGATTTGAAATCTATACTACTATTATAGAAAAATATGAAATACCTAAAACTAAAAAATTATTTGTGATGATTATACTAAAGCTTGATATAATAATAAATTTAAATATATAAATACTTTTTACTGTACTTTCGTTATGACGAATTTTATTAAATATTCTCATGCACAACTACTGTTGAAATTTTGGACACTTTAGTTGTTTCTCATGAAAGAACATCTAATATCAATAAAATTAACTTAAAAACCTATACTATTAAACATGAAACTTTTAATATGAAACTCAATGATAATATTCTTGACATTTATTTATGGTCCAATGATATTTTGAATATAATTCATTCACTGGGAAATCATGTTTCTAATAATGACCCAGTGATTGACTATTATGGTCTCTACCATAATGATAGAGAGGAACCTCAGTGTTAATAATTGAAACATGTAATTTATATAAGTTACATATTAATTATATTATTGTAAAATAGATAGTGTATGAGGATAAACTAAAATTTAATATATAAGAGGAGGATGAACCAAAAAAATTTGTAGCCTTCAAATTCCCTAACTCAAAATAAAAAGAGAAAATTCTTCCTAATAGTTCAAGTGATGAAGAATAACCAGATGAAAGTGATGAAGATATGACCCATTTGGATATAATATTAAAAATGTTTTACAATAATAATATGTTATTTAGGAAACCATGTTATAAAGGTAAATATGATAATAGAGGAACCTGTAAAAAGTATTCGAAGAAGGATGACAGTTTAACAGAATTATTTTCCTATGAGTGTAAAAGTAAATATAATGTCAAAGATTATTGTAATAATATTTAATAAAATAATACAAATGTTGATAAAGATAATAGATACATTAAATCAATGAAATAATCTATGAGTGCTTCTGAAGACAAATCAAATGATTTAGACACAACCCAATAGGATAAAAAATATAGACCAAACATATTCTTTATGAAAAAAAAATTTGAGGTATCAAATATTTTTTTACTTCTCCTGGACATATTTGTAATCATTATGGATAATAAAATAGTGATGATAACATGTATAATGGTTATATTTTTGAGTAATGTAACATGGTTGAAGATACATTCAATGAGCTTATAGACTAATATAATATTTTAAATAAAAATTTTTCCTTGACTGCTAAATTTAAATATGATATTTCTATTAAAAAAGATAAAAATGATCAAATTTTAAAGGAGAAAAAAGTGATAAATTTTATAATGTGAATTTAAATAAATATCTGGAAAGATTCACTAATTGGATAAATACACTTACCCAGATGCTTTGAAAATAGACATCACCTAAGTACACTAATGATATAGTTTATCAACATGGAAAAAGGAGAATTATTAAAAATAAATTTATTTATATTTCTAGTTCTGTAACTTTATATATTCATCTAGACCCAATAGTTTCTTTATTTATAAAATTTTAAAATATGTTTATAGTAAGCCTATTAATAAATTATGGGTTCATAAAGCTTTAATAACTAAAAATTCTAGACCCCAGAAGATTTGGGTAAGAACAAATATTTTTGATGTAAAATTTGTTTTGTAGGAAAATTTCTTGAAGAGATCCAGAAAAAATGTGTGGTACCTATATATTGGTTTTTCCAAACACATCACTTGAGATTATTCAAGTTTCAAGTATGTGATCAATGTGGATGGTGGACATGTCACTTTTGGTGACAATGCCAAAGGAAAATTAATTGTCCTTGTCTAAATCAATAATTATAATATTATTTAAATTTATAAATTTTATTTTATATATTTTAATATTAAATATTATTAGTATCTCACAACTATGTGATGACGGTTTTCATGTGAAATTTGAAAATAATTAATGTAATGTGTTTTATTCTAAAATTGATTTAGTTTTTACTTCTTTATGAAATGAAATTGTTTATGATGTTAATTGAGATTCAGTATTTTCTCAAAAATGTTTTTTTGTAAGTGTCTTTCACAAGGAATCATAGATTTGGAATATGATACAAACGAATTTCAATGTTCACTCACATAGAAAGATAACAAAGAAAGTGTTATTCAATGATCTAACTAAACTAGAATTCCAAATTGATAAATTCTGTAACCTATTTTAAAAATGGAAACGACACCAGATCTTCAACCCCAAGAGTTGGTTAATAATAAATTATTTAGACTTTATATTGTATCTAGTTTAAATGAGAATTATTATGTTTATGTTCTTATAGATGAATTTTCTAGGTATACTTTGGTATTATTTATAGCTCAAAAAAGTAAATCCAATTATTATTTTACCAAGTATAATAAATATATATAAAAAATTATATTTGATATAAGATTAAGACCGTAAGAAGTTATCATGGTCAATAGTTCTAAAATCAAGACGTTGAATATTGTTTCACACAAAATGGATATAATCATGAATTTTATATTCCTATGGCCCCACAACATAATGGTGTCATAGAAAGGATAAATATAACTCTTCAAGAAATTTCTTAGACTATGATTAATGAGCATGACCCTCCTGTTTATTTTTAGACAGGGGCCATGAAAATATCTTGTTTTATAATTAATAGGGATTTAATTAGGCCTCTCTTAATGAAAACTCTGTATGGATTATGGAATAGTATAAATCCAAAGGTTCATTACTTTATATTTTTTGGTTGAAAATCCTTTATTATTATTATAAATTATAATAATGATAAATTTGATTCCAAGAGTGATAAAGGGATTTTTCTTGCCAATTAAACTTCTAGTAAACCATATTAGATGTTTAATAATATAACCAAGACTGTAGAACAATCTGTTCATATTGAATTTTATGAAATAGATTTACATGATCTTAAGACCCCTTTAGAAACCCTTGGGGATGATCTATCATTTCTAAATATTAATGCCAAACCTTTTGAAAATTCTGTAAAACAAGTAGAAAAATAATCTAGTTCTGAGAAACATCATAAACCTAAATATGAACCTATAGTTAACAATGAGATGACCATAATTTATTTTATAAGAACTCTTAGAATTCATAGATACAATCCCCTATATTTTTTAGTTGGATACATTGGTATAGGTTCATAGACTATACATTCTCCTAAAAATTAGGTTGAGCCTCAAGAATTTGTTTCATGGCTTAAACCTAAGAACATCAGTGATGAAATTAATGGTGAATTCTTGGTGATTAAAATGATTGAGTAACATAATAATTTTGGAATAAATATATTTTTGGAACTTTTATTTATACTTATATACATTTTGACTATTAAAACTAAGTGGGTGTTTATAAAAAAAGTTACGGAGTCGTGTACCATAGTAAGATATAAATCTACATTGGTTTTACTAGGATACAATCATGAAAAGGGTATTAACAATGGGGAAATATTTTTCACTAGTGGATAGATATGAATACATTAGAATAATGCTTAACTATGAAGCACATTTACATTTAAAACTATATCAAATAGATGTCAAAAGTGCCTTATTAAATGTTTATATAGTTGAGGATGATTTTTTTTGAAAAAAGCCCATGGATTTCTATCTCCTCATTTTCCAAATCATATTTTCAAAATAAAAAAATATTTTTATTGTTTAAAATAGTCTCCTAGATCTTGGTATGATATGATCAGATCTTTTCCAAGTTTTTAAAGTTTTTTAAAAGTCATATTTGACACTAAAAATTTAATAAAATAATTTAAACAGATGTTTTAGTGGTTCAAATTTAGGTTTATGATATTATTTTGGGAACATATAAAAATTACTTTTTGTTCTGATTTTTCAAAGATGATACAAAAGAAATTTTTAATGATTTTAATGGGTGAAATTGAATTATTTCTCACATTTCAAATTCTTCAAAATGAGGATGGAATTATTTTAGATCAAAAAAGTGCACAAAAGATCTTATAAATTGTTTTGGTTTGGATAACACTAAATGTATTGATACTCCCATGAGCACTACCTGTAAGATGGATCTGGATGAAATTAGAAAGCCGGTGGAACAACCCAGTTATAGACGTATGATTAGATTCCTACTATATTGAACTTCTAGCTGACCATATATTATGTTTAGTTTTTTTATGTGTACCTCTTTTCAAAACAATACCAAATAATGTCATTTACTTATTATTAAAATAATTTTCAAATACCTTATATATACAACTAATTTATGATTTTTATACCCTAGAGGACAATTATCTGAATTAGTGAGTTATTCATATGTATATTTTTATGGTTTTAAGTTATATATAAAAAGAACCTTTGGTATATTTCATCTTTTGGTAAAGTCACTAGTATATTGGTGCAGTAAAAAAAATTATATTGCACTGTTTATTATTGAACCCGAATACATAGCAGCAAGAAGTTGTTGTGAAAATAATTTGTAGGTGAAACACACTCTTAAGGATTATGGATATAAACTCAGAAACTCCTCTATAAATTGTGACAACATAAGTGAGATAAATATTCATAAAAATATTGTATCTCATTCAAGGACATAGAATATATGTGTAAGACATCACTTTTTGAGCGATCAATTTCAAAAGGGTGATATAACTCTTGAATTCACATGAATTGAACATCTTCTTGCTGATATTTTTATAAATACCTATAATTATAAGATATTAATATATATCCAACATGAATTATAAATTAAAATTTTAGTCAGTCTTTAATCTTGGAGGATCCACCATTGGACAAGCCACCTTTGGACAAGACACTATTGGACAAGCCACTATTGGAAAAGACATCGTTGAACAAATAATCATTAGACAAGACACCATTGTTGATCCACCGTGTGGTAATCCACCATTGGAATTATCCACCATTGGAATGATACAATATTGGAATGATCCACCATTAGAAATATCCACCATTTGAATGATACTGATTGAACCTCTATTTTATTACCGTTGATAATTTTTTATGTGTTAAAAAATTTATTCCATTTAATTTATTATATTTTATAATTTATTCATAATTAAAATCCCAAAATTATATAATTCGGAATGAAAATATGATTTAGATTCACTCACTCGCTCATGCATACTCCCTTTAAACTGTTTCACCTTCCCTTTCTCTCTCAACCCTCAAACTTCTTCATGCCCTTGATTCACATTCATTAAAATGAAATGGTAAGAGTTAAGTTCCCTATTGTATCATATCATGAAGGATTTAATCCTTATAAAATATCTAGAGGAGAATAAAATCTATCTAATATTTATCCAAGGAACCCCTAGCTTGAGAACCATATAGTTATTTCCGTAATTGAAGTGGATGTTTAATGGTTTGTATCAATCAATTCATTGGTGATTTGGATGATCCAAGACCAGGTATAGATATAATAGTTCTCAAAAAACAATAGAAATTTTTATAATAGGATGCTTCATCAGTTTTATCAATATATAGATTTTTGTTTTGGAAAAAAGAAATATTTCATTCGGAGTATTATTGATGGGCAAGAGATTGTTTTTTTTCATGAGATTTGGAAAGATGTATCAATATTACTCATCGAGAAGTTTATGATGACTATAAAAAAATCTATTCCAAGTGAAAGTGAGTCACTTGTTTATGATGATGCATTGTTGGAGCTAACTGGGGATAGTACTCTAAGAAGACCTACTGCAAAAAAATTATATGGAGAATATATACTATTATTTAATTTTTTTCATCATATGTTGTGACTTAAAAAAGGGGATTTTATTAATATGTAATATCAGTACATGTATCTTATATTCCTTATAAAATGAGTAGATATGATTAATCTTTGTAGATACCTCATGATGTACATAATGTAAATTTTCAAGTCATGTTCCATGTATAATTCTATCATTTACCATATGTTTTTATCAACTATGTTGAAGATATGATCGTTATTGATGAGGAGGAGGAAGCTGTAGTAAAGTGTGGTGGTTTCTAATTATGTGAGGTTACATGAAAATGAGTGAAACTTAATTGGAATACATATATGAATTTTTTTTGGAATATAATGAAAAAATATTGATGGTTTTAATATTATAGTCCATCCTTCTAGACCCAATAACATAGTGGATCCTAAATTAGAGCTAGATGATATAGTAGATTATTCAGATGAGTAAGAAGAAGTTTATGTTTCTATTGTTGATGAAGAGGAAATAGCTAATTCTGTGGAAGAGGAAAGTGACCCATGTATCTCTAAGATCCTAGTTGTTTCTTTTGGACTTGCAAGTACACAAACTTATCTCTCTAATAGAGAGATTATTTTAAGTGAAAGAGATGATGATGAAGATGATATTAAAGTCTTTTGAGATAATAAAATTAAAATTTCTTCGGAGACTTCTAAAGAATTTTTGGAAGTCTGATATGGCTATGATGATGGTGATGATAGAGATGATGAGGATAGTGATGTTAATGACACTAATGTTACTCATGATGCACATGATGATCTTGAGGAAGCCCAACCACATCATCCATCTCCTTTTCCCTCAATTAAGTCCATTGAGAGATCTATTAAAGTTATATCTACAAGTTTGGAGAGACCAATTCCAATTCTACCAGTTGGTAATTCTACCTCGGTTAGAGGTGAGCCATGGACATCTTTTAGGGAGAGGAATCCCTAGTTTCTATCAGTCACAGAGTTGATCTTGCAGATCCTACTAAGATATCTTCTATTTTAGTCAACTTGGCAGTAGATGATGACTGGGAGAAGTTCCCAGGGTATGTCTAGAATGGACTGGAATACACAAAGTCCAAATAATATAGATGTTATAATGAAGATCCTAGAGATTTTATGGCTATATCTTCTTTATAATAGTATGTGAAATCATCTAAGGGGGATTCATCCCCTTGTCCCTAACTGCTTAGAATTTCTTATCCATACTTAGATTGAGATATAGATAATGATGACAACAAAATTCAACCAGATCATGGGGGAAATGTTGTTTGAATTAGAGTTGGGATATATCCTAATGATATATTATTAAGAAATTTGGTAGTTCTAGTGAGCTTTAAGATTATCCTTCAAATTCACCTACTGATTCTTCAAATCCCATTGATCTATTTTTTCCTAGTATCGAGAGCGTTTCTAAACCACCACATATTTCTAACTTTATTCCTTCATATTTTATTTTCAATCCAAATTTAAATTCTTTCAGAGAGAGAATTATTTTATATTTCATTAATGTTTTAAGATCTCAAGAACCTCCTATTAATCAAATTAGTGAAGCTGATGTCAGGAATCTATTTGACTTGTTTGTTTTTTATATTCAACCCAAGATGAGTTTCCATAATTTGGTAGTTGAAATTAAAAATATAAGTTTGAAAAGTGAAACAAACGATATGAGATCCATTATAGAGAAGATAAGGACCACATTTTCTTCTAGTTGATATGAATCTTTTGGGAGATTAGAGTATCTACCTATTGTTTCTTCAATATATAGTTCTCTACCTCCATCTGCCTCTCTTAATAATGAAATGATCTGATATATTTTTATAGAGGAGATTCCAACTATTAGGGGTGATTCTTTTTATTATCATCATGAGGTTCTTTTCTAGATTAGATTGCATAGTGGGAACAAATATAAACTAGTAAGAGAGTGCTTGAAAGAAGACTAAAGTGGTAGAGAAACCATCACCAAAAATACTAACTTTCCAGAGTATATACTAAGCATGATTTGAATGTAAATTTTATGTTTTTGGATAAATACTTAAGGATACAACCTATTAATAGGTAATTAAATGAAAAACTATACCATCTCAAGGTTAGGACCCCTCTACCAAATTTATTTATGAAAGAGAATAAAGACTTCTTCAGTGCTATGGAGTGAGGATGAAACAGTATTATGGATTTTGTCAACCTCATGAATCCATTATTATATATATCTAGTACAAAAATGGTTTCACCTGAGGAAATTCCCATATCATATTTCATATCTTCCCCTTCCTCAAATCCATTTCTCCCTTAGTATCAGTTGTTCAGTACGTCTCCAATGGAATCGGTCTAGTATCTCAGACCAATGATCATCCAGGAGCTGCCTCAGACTACCTTAGCACCCTCAGCTTCTACCTCTTCACCCACCACTTTTATATCTATTCCTCCTTCCTCTGGAAAGGGTGAGGGACCTATTGATCCTACCACCCAAGATGATATTGATTCAAAGTAGTCTTATTCTTTGATAGGAATTATTTATTTCACTTGTATTTTTTTGGATGTAATCTGAATTATTTTTTGTATTAATGAAGTTTATCTCTTATTATTGACAAGTTCCTTATTTATATTTAGTTTTTTTATCTTCTATTTTTGATAATCCCAACAGGGGGATAATAGTGATGAAATTTATCCTTAATTACAAACATATCCTTTCAAAACCTTATTTATTTGGGTAGCCCTTTCTATACAAGTTTTAAAATTATAAGTGTTTCAATTTTAAGGTTTCATTTATTTATATTTCACATTTTTCATAGGAAATTCTATGAATACAGTTACTCTTAAAATTAATCTATTTTATGCCTCTGTTTTCTTTATACATGGTTTATAAAATTCCAGGATTTGTGATCATAAAAAACGGAGAGATTGTTAGCACCTCCTTGTTTCAATTTTCCCAAATCATGGTTATTATGTTTTTAGTGAGATAATTTTTTTATGGTAGTATATTGTTTTATAAAGAATTATTTGATGAAATTTGGATAAGTGTTGAAAATTACCACCATTAGTAAAACTCTACAACCACTAGATTATGCTACCATCAAGACTGTGCTACCACCAGACTCCTTCCATCATCACAATCTGCTATTGCCAGACTCTTTCCACCGTTAGAGTCATGAAACCTTCCGGAAAGCCACCACCAACTATGTGCTACTAACAGATGCATTCCTCCATCAAGTATGTTGCCTCCATAACTTTCTACCTTAATAGCCTTGAAACTGATAGAATTTTCCATCATCAGGCATCATAGTGCTAGACTTTCTACCGCCAGTTTTTCTACCATTATACCATGATATAGTCAGCCTTTCTACCATTGTTGTTCTACTATTTTCGAATATAATAGTCCCAATGGATATTTTATAGAAGATCATGAAATGGGTTGACATAATAATTATTTAATAACCATTTCATTGATACATTAAATACAAGTTATAGTTCATTATGATGATGTAGAAAATCTTGATGATTATTCTTCAATAGGTATTCAAACCACCAGGGAGCTATATAATTTCTAGAGAACTCTCTCATGTGCATGAGTTGATTAATATATCTGAGTGAAAACTTACATAATACATACTTGATGACATACGAGTGTGAAATTGTAGAACATATCAAAGATCAATTTATTTTCTCACACTAAACAAAGAGAATATTTTTAGTGCATATTCAAATAAAAAAGAGATCTCCATGATACACTATTTTATAGCACTTTTAGTGAAATCTATTTGAGCTCCTTACCACGACAAACTGGATGACTCTCGAGATTCGGAAGCATCACAGACATAGAAACCCTACTTTTCATGTCACTTTTTAACATAATCTGTCAAGTGTTTTCTTTTACTTTTGAGAAGTGCTTTGTTTTCCATGTTTATTTACACACACTGACTCCTCTACATGAACTAGAGAATATTCAATATTCTCTCAAACCTTATTTATTCATATACAGATGACAGCTATAGAAGAGGTCCCTACAAATCCTATGTTTTTTTACCCATGTTTAATTATAGAAGAGGTTCTGATCCTGTAAAACTTGTGTTATTGGGTGTATACCTAATCCAGGTTGTGGATCAAATTATTGTTTATAATAATATTCTTGGTATTGGGTGATTTACATGTGGAGAGGATAAGGTATCTTCTTGAGACTGAACCCCATTTTTATTTCATTGTGTGTTTTTGTTTTGTTTTATTCATTTCAAAGCTTAACATATATTTTTAAATCTGTAAACTAAACTTGTACATTGATAATTAGCCTTAACTAGTGTTTATATAAGGATTTCTTTAAGTAAATCGTTTTTAAAAGTTAAAAGTAATTTTAAATATTATTTTAATCGAGGTCTATCCACTCTTCAAGAAATTATTTCAAAGATTGAACTTATATTAAACTATTGTTTTGATTAATTGGGTGAATTTATTTTAATTTGGTCATTTTGTTTTAACCTATTTTAATATAAATTTTATTGGGAACTCAACTCACCCCCTATTGAGTTACTCAATTATACCAAAAAATATTATTATTAATATTATTTCATATTAATTTATATTAATTTTCATTTTAATATTTACTAATTATAATTATAATTATATATATTAATATTATTAATAAATATTTATTGATTATAATTTTAATATTATTGATATTCATTAATAAATATTTATTAACTATTAATTATTAATAAATATTTATTAACTAATAAATATTAATAAATATTTATTAATTAATAATTATTAATATTAATATTATTAATATGTTTTATTAATATTTCTTAATTTTGATTTTACTATTATTAATATAAATCAATATTAAAATTTATTAATTAATTAATATTTAATATTTAATATTAATAATAATTTAATTTCTATTTATTAATAAATTTTTATAAAATTTATTAATATATATTTATTAATATTAATTTTATTTTATTTTATACTATTAATTTTAATTTATAAATAATAATGTTAAATGTGATATAATTTTATATTAATTAATATAATTTATTATTTTAATATTTATTAACTAATTAATAATTTTTAATATCATTAATAATTATTTTTTAAATTTTAATTTTAATGGGATTAATTTTAATTAATAAATTTTTATAAATTTTTATCAATTAATAGTTAATTATATTAATAGTGTTGCATTATTTATTAATATTTATTAATTTTAATTTTAATAAATTTCATATCAATTAACATTAATATTTATTTAATAACTAATTTATGTTAATTTATTTTAATTAAAATATAGTTTTTGTTTGTTAATTAATAATATAATTAATATTTATTAATTACTATTAATTAAAATATCTAATACGTTAATTAATATTGATATTAATATTTATGCATTCATATTTTACTTTTCAATATATATTAATGTACATATCATTTATTATTTGATATTATCTTAACAACATGACATTTATATCATTAATTACTCATAGTTTTAATTTTATTATTAATTATTGAAGAAATTATTATTATTTATTAATTATGTCGAAAAATTATATATGATTTCTTTTTATATTTTTAGTTATTAATTTAATTATTTTCCCATTATTCGTGGTGGGGTGGTGAGAGAATGAGGGTGTGAGGGGCAAGATACGGTGGCACACCCCCAATCCTGCATGTTATACTGTTATTGTCTTCCTTGCGTTGTGTTCTATGGTTTTAGATGTAATCGAACTATTATAAATATAATTAATCATATCAATTACATTATTGGTTATTAATAAATACTAATTAATTAATTATTAATAAATATACTATCAATTAAAGGATCAAATCACATGTGTAGCCACATTATTGGGAGATTTATTGGAAATTCTACATGATGAACCAATTCAACTCTACTGATTTGGGTGTGACTTTATTCACATTTGGAGGGTTGATGCAGGATGGCCAATGAAAACAAGTATGGGTGACAGTTCTAGGTGACCTGCACTATACATCAGGGTGTTGGTTTCGGCTGGCATCATCGACAATGCTAGTGAACACAACGAAGTGTGCACACTATCATGATGGTTTCTAGTCACAAAGGGGCCGGCAACAACGACCATTGATTAAGAAGAATGTGTGGTGGGAATAATATGGATCATCTTCATGGGATACATGGTGGATGGCAGTGGTGGTCTCCAACAGTGATGAGGGAAAAGACATAAGGGGGTGAAAGTGGCGGTGTCCAATGGTGACAAGGTCATGAACATTTGTATGGGGGTGTTAGTGGGGTGTTGTAGAATCCTTGATGCAGGGTGGACTTGGTTCTGAAGGCCCAGGATGAAAGGTGTGACCTATGAAAAATAGTATGGTGTTATGGTTCATTTAAATGAGTTAGTCTTTAGGGTCATTTAAAAGTGGTGGTTTACACCAAAATTAAAGATGAGTTCCTATGAACCAAAAATATTCTATAAATAAATGTCCTAATAATCTAGACAATCCCATTTGGGGGGATATGGTACAAGTTATCAAGGATTCCAGGCAGTGTGTGTGTTTCTTGTAATTTTACCTCAAGGAAAAAATATATATTTACACTATATATGTATGTATTTATTTATTTATAATTATTTATAATTAATTGTTTTTTTAATAAAATATTAATAATCAAATTTTGAAAAAATGTGGAACGAAAATATCACATTAAAAATCTTTATTGGATGTCAAGCTCCACTTTTTTATAAAAGGGGACCTAGTTGAGGTTTTCTATTATATTTTGGTATTTCTTTAATGCATATTGTTTTGAATAAGATAAAAAATGAAATAATATTAAATAGTATATATATATACATA
This sequence comes from Viscum album, assembly GCA_963277665.1. NCBI lineage: Eukaryota > Viridiplantae > Streptophyta > Magnoliopsida > Santalales > Viscaceae > Viscum > Viscum album. Next base: position 513,344,170 of record OY728136.1, on the reverse strand, counting down.
TTACAAAATAAAACTGAAAAAATAAAAAAATGATAAGGAAGAGGGATGTGTAAATGTGGTTCCCACTTCCTGGTGGAGGACAAGAGAAACATGAACCTCATTCATGATTCCCACCTGAAATAGAAGCATGAATGGGGTTTATAGTTATTAGGTCCTATTTTTTCAAATATTCGAAACCCTATCCTTTTTTAATAATTTTTTTTCCAAAAAAACTCTTTTTTGTTAGAATACTCCCCTAAAAATAATCAAATTTTCCAGCCACGTGTTCATTATCCAAGTAAAAGAAAATATATTATTTTATGAGGATATCATGGATATTAGGAGAGATGGTATTGCCTGAAGGAAATTGGCCTATAATAAGAGTTTCATAGAAGAATCCTCTAGGTGGGAAGTTGATATGTGGGAGGATCCATTAAATACGAGAGGGGATTCGAGCTCACTACCAATTGTTATAAAATTATAGCATTCATTAGGTTAAGGATTCTTGATTCCATAGTCAAACTAGGTTTTGTTTAATTTTTCATTACTTTACATTTTTTCTTTCTTCATTTTTTTAATATAACCATTTCATCTCATTATTTCCATTTTTCATTTCATTCTTCCACCAATTTTTTTATTTCATTTTTCAAACATTCCTCTCTTAACTCAATTTTGATGGTGTATTAACCTTGGTTGATCCAAGGGGTAAGAAGTACATCTGAGTCCTGTCTATATTTCCTATTATATTATTTTAAATCATTGGTGTTGTGATTGATTTTGTGTGTGTGAAATAATAATGATCTCTTATTATTCATTTTATTACCACCACTTACTTCTACTATCAAATCATTTATAATTCTCCCTTTGTTCCTCTTTGATTAGTATATGGGTTATCTTTGTGAGGAAGGAGAGGAATAACATGTGAGATGCATCTAGGATACTAAGTGTTAACCCACACTCAAAAGAGGTGTGTTTTCATTATTTCATTCAGAAGAAAATGTGTAATAAACACATTTAGAGAGATTGTCAATTGAGCCAACCATCCTCACAATAAAGGAAGGATACAATTATAGTAATGCAATATAATCAAATTATAGAATTTAAATATAATATAATTTTAAATAATTACAACATTTTAATGCCTATTTTGGGATAAATATTCTCCACCTCATTTTTATTATATTTTCATTTCATTTATTTTTTATGCAATTTTAACTTCATTGGTTCATGATTTTATTTTATTTTTTACACACACTTTTATTTTTCATGAGTTTAATTAGAAAAAAAAATAAGGGACAAACATCACAAATAACAATAACCCAAAGTTCTATCTTCAAGAGACAACTCATAACCAGTCACTAAGATGCATCCTTCAGGAACAAAATTATTATTGACATTGACCCAGTCATAATGTCCATTCATTAATTTTTCATCATTTCTGGAAAAAATCACTAGGTTTTTTTAATTTGAATCAAATTTTTAAATATTTTCTTTCTTTGTTTTTTTCATTATTATTTACATTATTTTATTTTTATTTTTCTTTCCAAACTAGTTTGAGAATAAAGTGTGGTTCATTAATCTATAATCAATCACAATCTTTTCAACCAGTTATAAAAAGTGTATGAGCTTACAACAATGTTTAGAGACTTATCTCTGAACTAACACTCTCACACCATTTATATCTTCCTACAAGTGACCACACAATAATTCCATTATCCACTACAAGCTCCAATGTACCAAAGTGTATGGGAGAAAGTAAGCTGCTAAAACCATGAGGATAATTAATAACATCCAATTACTCCATTAAACCATGATAAAAAATATTCAACACCTAAGGTAATTTAAATGATGACTAAATCCTTGATGGTGGACGAAGATGTCAAAAAAATGAGATTAAAAAGTTTAAAAAATGATTGCAATGATGAATGCCACGCTCAAAAAAATTATGGAGTGAGGAACACACAAAAAATAAGAACAACTACTTCCAATTATCGTTAATGAATAAATAAAGGAGGTTGAATAACAGTTATTCAATCCATCAATCCCAACTATCAATATTTTTTATAAGTCCCTACATAAAAAACTAGAGTTAGAATATTAAAATATCTAGGGTCTTAGTCATTTAATTTATTTCATTGTTTTTTTATATTTATCAATACAAAAATATTAATAATCCCCAAAATTTTTATTTTTCCAAACTCATCATAATAGGGTGAATCCTAAGATGAATTAGAAACAAAAATGGTGGTAATATACTTTAATGAAAAGATTAAGTATCCACAAATCACCATAAAAAATCTTTTCCCGTAATAACTTGAAGAAGAAGAAGAAGAGTTATTTGTCAAACCAATAAAGGAAGTAGATTTTTCTTTGGGACTTATTTCAATTTACTTTTCATTTTATAAAATGTGTTCTATATCCCTTTTTAATTTCCATGTAAAATCAATGAAGCGACTAATGGAATTGGAAAGAGAAGAAGAAGAAGTATAAGAATAAGAATAAGAATAAGAAGAAGAATCCATTAAGGAGAAGGGGTAAATTTAATTTTAATAAGGATCTAGTATAAAAGAGGTAAAAATAAAAGAATAATAACATGAGGTACTTGAAGTGAAAAAACTACTTCATCAAAAACAACATAAGTATAAAATGTAAGAAGATACAACAACTCTTAAGGATCATACCTTATTCTTATTCCCCCTCTAGATATTTTTCCCCATATTCATGGTTTATGAGTTGTTTTCACATTATTTTTGGGTAGTCCCTTCATAGTGTGCACTTATGGGAATTGGGAAAAATAATATGTGGTGGTTTACATCATATAATCCCCATAAAATTTTCTATTGGAGAAAATACTAATACTGACTAGATATAGGTAGTCAAGATGTAATGACCGCTTGGGGGATGACCCAAGAATCTTGTGATTACATATTTCTCACTTTCAATTTCTTTTACAATGAATAAATTCTCTTGCTTTCCTTTTCTTTTCATTTAGGTTTTTTGGATTATAGAGAGATTCTTATATTTGACCTCCAAAAAATAAAAACTAGTTTGTATATTCTTATCCAACACTTATAGCCTACTTTTTTATATTATTTTGATCATTCCATGAATATAATTTTTTATTAAATTTGTGAAATAGTAACAATTATGTAATTTTGGGATAGAAACTCTACTTTTATGTTATTTTTTTCATTATTTTATTTATATTTATATTTTTTATTTTAGGGTTTTTACAACATAAATCTAATGTGAATATACATAACCTATTTTGACTTTGAGAGTAATTTATGATGGGATTTTATAATTTTTAGCTTTAAAAGTTTTAAAATATAACAAAAATGATTTTAGCTTTCAGTGCATTTTATTTTTGATAATTTTTATTATTTTTTATCATAAAATGATGTTAAAATGAATTAGTGATTGTCTGAACTTTTATTTCTCATCCTAAAAGGTATTCTAAGATTATTTATACATCTTCTTCATAATAACCTCACTTTCTTTATGGAAACATTGGTTTTTTTATAACAACACTACTCTTTATTTAGTATTTAAACATTATTTGTTACATAAAATTACACTTAATTAAATTTAGATAATAGATAGGTTTAGTGTCATTGGAAAATTAGATACAATACATAACAACATAAAACATTAAATGAATATATCTTTATTTAAAACTTCCTTGACATAACCAAAAGGTTTCATCGTACTTAACACTGCATGGGATAACCTGAGCACATTGATAAGAAATGGGTGAGATATAAATCCATGTAAGGTAATAAACAGGGCATGAAATGAGAAAGAAAATACATGTTAGACTATAGGCATATCAATGGAGTATAAAAGGAACATGAATAATAAGGCATGATATTTCATGATAATCATAACATGGGAAATGTTAAAATAACTTATATAACTTCATCATAAATAGATCAAAGCTAAACCACGAGGACCCCATGGTGGAAAATTCCCCATAAATAAATTAGGTAAATCCCATATCCCAATTTGAAGTTTCATGATACTAAACATTACCAATTCATTGGAGCACTATCAAAGTTCACCCTTCATAATTATTTCATTCTCATGCCTTTGCGTGCCACATAGATCATATAACACGGATTCATTAAACATGCTAATTTATTACATGATCAAGGAATGTTTAATAAATACATGTAAGACCAAAATAAATAATTATATGTTCATAAAGGTGAATATCCTTGATAGATAAATGGGTATGGTATTCACTATATAATTAAATTGGCACGGAAAGTCATGGTGCAATTTCATAAACATAATAGTGTCATATAGAAATTAATAAAATGGTTATATGAGATAGAATTAAGTATCACATAATTTAGAAGTTAAATTGATTGTAATAGGGATGGGTAATGACATTCCCCAACATAAAATGTTTTAAATAGAATGGATGACATAATAAAAAACATGAAGAAAGAAGAGAAAGGAAAGAACCCTTACAAATGTTTGGCAAGGTAATGGGTATACATAAGGGTTCATAAGAGGGATAAATGATAGTTAAATGGGATACCATAATTGAAACATAAAAATTATAGTAATTAATATAGGTAAGAATGTATCCCAGCTTAATTTAATGGAAAACAAAAGGGTATATCATTAATGAAGTGCATGATACTAATTGGAGAGAGAGAATCCCTTACTTGTATGTGTGACTCCAAAGTCTTGGGAGAAGCATCTTTAGAGCCTGTGGGAACCTTAGGAGGACTCTAGGGAGTATATTTCGGAGTTTTGATTTTCTTCAAAGAGTTTTAGTGAAGAGAAATAGGATCTTGAGTGGGTTTATATAGGAAGGGATGGGGTTTCTTTATTATTTTAACTTGGGACACTATATAATAAAATATTCAAAATCACAGACCATCCCATGGGTTTTCCCAATGTTTTCAAAAAAACGGTAGTGGTATACATTATTTTATAAGTCAAAGGGCCGAAGGTAATAAAATATTCCCCTTGCTTATGTGATGGTGAGTCATACTTTCAAAGAATTGATTTTAAAATTTAAAATATATTATAAGTCTTGGAGGTTTCACTAATGAATTATAAAATAAACCGAAAATCACATTATTTTAAATTAACATCATTTATTTGGCTGGGGATACCATTTATATTTTTTATTACATCAATGTTGGGCCATAATGATGTCTTAAAACAAACCCTATATTTATACGGTATTTAATTTTTACCCAAAAATTCAACTATATAAGATAATTATAACAATTTCAATATTGTATAATTTTTACATCCGTATTCCGAAATAATATTCATTTTATATAGATTATTTTTTAAAATATTTTAATGTTCACTTTTAAAATAACAACATGCGTTTATAGAAAATTGATCTATTTTTTACAGTTTGAGTTTTTGAACCAAAATAAAAATTAAATTTGACTTCATAAAAATTATACGAGATTTTATATTTAATAAACATAATTTAATTATAATATTTTATTAAAACATTATTTATTTCAGAAAATCATTAATTAATAAAAATCGATTTCATAATTAAATTTGAATATTAACCAAAAATACTAGTTATGCTTTAAAAATCATTTACAAAGTAACAATAATAAGATGAAAATATATTCATTATTATATTCAGAATAATGTACATATTACTATTTCTAGTTTCTTGTTACATATCCATTTATTACACTAGCATATTCCCTAAGAGTAAGGTGTGTAATGGCGGGGCTTTCATAGGGCCATTCGATAAACATGGTTTGGGTCATGATCTCGATGAGCTAAAAATTCTCCCATAAACTATTTTTCCATTATTTAGTTATTGAATCTCATCTTGGGCTTGTCCTAGGTTTTAGAAAAAAATTTATATCTCCCTTAAAATCAATGATAAATTGGATTTATTGGGTATGGTTCTACTGGATGAGGCCATTACTTCCTTTTTCTATACCAAATTAATTTCTTAAAACCCTAAATTTATACTAGTTATGTGTTCACTGTTCAACATCAATATTATCAATAGTAAAGATACTTAATGGTTATTTAAATCTAATTCTAAAAAATCAAATAAGTGTATGTGTTTTCTATAACTATAATTCATTTAATTAATTCAAAAGGGGTATTTTATTTATAAAATTGTTGGTCATTACAATCTTTCCGCATTTAGAAATTTGACTATCAAAATTTTCTCTTCCCACACATAAAATAGATGATGGTAACTCTACTTCATTAACTCCTCTGATTCCCATGTTTCATCTTTAAACATTTGTTTTTTCCACAACTCTTTAATGTAGGGAACTGTCTTATTTTGTAGAAATTTATCTATACGATCTAAGATCTTCACCAGATTCTCCTGATAGGAATGTTAATTCTCTAATGGTACCACCTATAGATTGAGTACATGGTATGGGTCTATTATGTACTTTATTAAGAGGGTACATGGAATACATCATGTACTTGAGACAGGTTTTGTGCGAGTGCTAGTTGATAGTCCACTACTCTGATGTGATAAAGGATCTCAAAAGGGCTGATGAACCTTCAGTAATCTTTCCCTTACTCCCAAATCTCATCACTCATTTCCATGGAGATAAACATAGGAATTCCATGTCTCCAACATCATACTCTAGTTCATGTTGATTATTGTTAGCATAGCTCTTCTATCAACTCTAAATAGCTTTTATGTGCTTCTTAATAGTCTTAACATTCTCCACCATTTCTTTGACCATTTTAGAACCTAGAAGTTTTCTTTCCCCATCATTATCATAACATGTTGATGTTCTTATCCTCTTCCTATAAAGGGATTCATTGGTAGTCATTTGTACGCTTGAGTGGAAACTATTGTTGTAAGATAACTCTTCCAAATGAAAATGTTTTTCCCATCCCCATTTGAAGTGTATTGAGAGAGATCTCAAAATTTCCTCAAATTTTTGGATATTTTTCTCAGATTGGCCATTAGTTTGGCAGTGATAGGTTATAATGAAGTTCAAATCAGTGTTTATAGTATTCTGGACACTTTTCCAAATCATAGAGGTGAATCCTGGATCTCGATCGTACACAATCGATTTTTGTACTCCATGTCGTCTTACCACTTCTATGACGTATATCTATGACAGTTGATCCAGTGAGAAATCCTCTCAAATCATATTTAAGTTTTCAATCTATTTGAGATGATCCACAATAAGCTAGACACCATTATTTCCCTTGTATGTCTTTGGATGTTTGGTGAAAAAATCCATAGTGATGTTTTTTCATTTCCATATTGGTATGGTTATTAGTTGTATCGTCCCCTTAGACTTATGCTTTTCAATCTCCACTTGATGACATACCAGACACTTTGATATATAATCAATGATCTCCTTCTTTATGTTATCCCAAAAATAGTGATCTCAGATATCTCGATACATATTTGTGTTTCCTGTGTTAATGGAGAATGTAAAACTATGTTCATCCTCCAATACTTACTTCTTTAACTCAAAATTTTATGGAACACATAGTATTGACCCAAATCTCACAATTCATTCTTCATTAATATTGAACTCTAAGGATTACCATATTATTATATTTTTTACTTTTTTCTAAATTCCCACATCAACTTTTTGAGAATCCATTAACCATTACAAAAGATATGGTTGAGCAATAATTAGTGAAAGGATTGATTATGTTTCTTTATTTATGGTTCCCATGTCCATATGCTTCAAATATAAGATGATTGATAAAAAGAATAGATCGATAATCCCTTACTTAGATATGTTACTCCAAAGGATTATGATAGGCCTCTTAAGAGATTGGGGAGCCTTGGGATGTCTATAGGGAGTATTGAACATTCTTCAAGGGGTTTTATGGGAGAGAAATTGGAGATTATGTTGGTTTATATTGGAAAGGATGGGTATTTCTTTGTTATTTTGGTTTTGGACATAACATAATAAAATATTCAAAACCAAAAACCATCCCATGATTTTTCCCCATTATTTTAGAACATAAGAGTGGTATAAAATATTTTTTATGTCATTGGGCCTATTTTAATGAACTATTTCCCTTTATTATATGGATGTGTGTACACTTTCAAAGAAATTATTTTAAAATCCTAAAATATATTATAAGTCTTGGATGACTCAATAATGAATTATAAAAAAAATAAAATAAACCTATAATAAAAATATTTTGATTTAAAAACATTTATTTTGATTAGTATAAATTTTATTTTATTTATTACATCACTATTAGGCAATTATGATGTCATAAAACAAACTATATATTTATATGGTATTTAATTTTTACCCGAAAATTTGACTCTCAGAAAATTATGAATGATTTACCTTTGGATAATTTTGACATAATTATTTCCAATATAATATTCATTTTATCTAAATAATTTTATATATATGTGAATTTTTACTTTTAAAATAAAAACTGACATTTATTAAAAATTTACGGGTTTTTGACAATAACAGTTTTTGAACACAAATAAAAATTACATTTGACTTCAAAAAATATATATTATAATTTATATTTAATAAAAGTAATTTAATATTAATATTTTATTAAAATATTATTTATTTCAAAAATCCATTAATTCATAAAAATATATGTCTTAATTTAATTAGAATATTAACCAAAAATACTAGTTGTGCTTTAATATCATTTACAAAGTAACAATAACGTGATGAAAATATATTCATTATTATATTAAAAATATTGTTCATATTCCTATTTCTAGGGTCTTGATACATGTCCCTTTATTTCACCAACAAACTCCCTAAGAGTAAGGTGTGAAATGGTGGGGCTTTCATGGTGTCATTCGGTGAACGTGGTTTGAGATTTGATCTCTATGATCTTTAACTTCTCTCATAAATGGTTTCAGACATTCTTATGTTGTTGAATCATGGCTTGGGATTATTATAGGGAAAAGGCCAAACATATTATCTGACTCATAATCTATGATAAATGGGATTCATAGGGTATGATCTTACTGGTTGATGTCAACACTTCCTTTGTCTTTGTCAAATGAATTTGATAAAACCCTTTATTTATACTAGTCATGTGATCACTATTAAATGGATATATTATAAATAGTTAAGATACTTAATAGTAATTTAAATTAAATTTGATATAATAAAATAATTTCATGTGTTTTATAAAACTATACAATATTTAATTAAATCAAAATGTGAAATTTTATCCATAAAAGTTAGGGTCGTTACAATTTGTGGGAGAAATTATGCTTATTATTTTTCAAATTCTTATATTTTATTAAATGTTTTCAAAATGAATGAGGAACATATTTTTCTTGTCGTCATTTTCCTCAAGAATCACCATTTTCATAGATCAAAGTAAATACTAAGAATTAATGTATAGTTTCAAGTCACATTTTTATCCAAGTATCCCTCACCTACCTTCTCTCTTAATATTCCATGATTATTTAAAGTTTGAGTTGGGAGGACATTTCATGTGTTCAATTTAAGAGTCATTTCCTATATGGGTGATTGTGAGGCTCGTATCACCATATTTGGAATGTTGAAAAAGAAGTGGGTATGAGTTATATTCATTGAATTTCATTTATCATCCACTCTCCATAATAAAATACCATATTTTAAAACAATGTACATATTAAAAGCAAGAACAAAGTATATATAAAATAAAAATAAAAGATAAAAAAATGACAGATAATAAAAAATTACTATTTAATTGTGCTACATTTTATGGCTCACAAATCACATAAAAAGGTATTTCAGTTTATTATTTTGAAAGGATACTTTAGTAAAGAAATGTTTTGTTGATAAACTTGAATTTTTCATGCATCACATTTAAAAGAAAAATATCTAATATTATACTTTTTTTTAAATGATTACTAACATAACATAATCCAAAACACATAGATTGAGAATTCCTAATGATCTAATAATATTTTATGTCGCATATCAAGTAGAATTATAATTTTTACAAGATAATGGTGATAGATGAATTTCAAATGTATGAAAATAAATAAACTTATAAATTCTCTTGAGTGAAGAGTGGTGATAAATTTCATGTGAGGTAGGTTATAAAAATAAAGATGAATAAATATTGAAAGTTTAATTTTCTGTGGATATGATAGATCATTACCTTTGTAAGAAAACTCATTAATAATGCATGATAAAATATTTTTTTTAAAATTATGGAGCCTCATTCATTTGATTTTTTATTGTTTGTAGTGGAAGAGATATCATTTTTCTTGGAGTGAAAAAAGAAAGTGTGGGTGATTAATGATAGCTATATTTTTTATAATTTTTATTTGAATTAGAAGGATTAAACCCCCATATTTTATTAATTAAACTGATCATAAAACGGATTTTTATTGTTTTGTAATAGGTGGAATTGTAAACAGTAAATTTTATTATTTTCTTTATTTTAATCAATGTATTCATTTTTTATTTTTTTTTATTTTTTTGTGTGAGATGAATGGATGACCATTTAAACGTTAAAAAAATAATAAAAGTTAAAAAAATAGGTCATAAGAATAATTTATCTAGTATTTTGGTTCCCCCTATAAAGAAGTGGGTCAATATAGGCCCAAAAAAAGTAAGGGTCCGAAATGGAGTGTCTATAGACAATGAGCTTGGTAAAAAATTTAATAGAGTACAGATCTATCATTTTTTGGATGTGAATCCTTTTTAAGATAATAAAAAGTTTAGTTCCTTGGATGTTATTGGATCAAAAATAAATTTACTGAAATTTAAGTCATTGATATGTGGTTGGGATTAATGTAAAAGAAATAGGGTTTCATTGCTTCATCAATAGTAGGTTTCCTCGAACAGTAGTAGGTTCGTAAAAAAACTTGCATATACCAATGGTTCTATGGTTGAGTACTAGAGGTATGAAAGATCAAAAAATATGATGGATCCCAAGATTGTTAAACTTTATTAGGTGTTCATGTCTTTTGAAACATGTTTTCAGGGGAGTGGGTTTAGCATTTTTCTTTGATTGTTCTTAGTATTTAAGTACATAGGACCTTCAGTGCAAAGTGTGGTGAAAAAAAATTGTTCACCTGAGCATTTATTAGAGATCTAAGATGTTTTTGAGGATTAAATTTTTATTTTAATATGTTTTTCACATATAATCTTCTTGTTATATTAAAAGAGATTATTCTTGGGGTTACCTCCATGAATTTTGGATATAGGGAAAACACATTAAACATTGTATTCTTTCTCTCCTATATGTACTTTTATTTATTATATCTTCATTTTTGTTTTATTACTGAAGGTATTTGTTGTACTTAATTTTTTTGTATAAAGCTGTATTTTTTAGGGGTAATTTGTGTGGTGAGTAGGTTTTGGTGACTAACTACACATGGTAAACAAATTTTAGGTGTAAGTGGACTTCTAGAGATTTTTTTTGCTACACTTATACAACATATAAATTTTTTGTGTATCTATTTATCATACTTTTGGTGTTCTATCATTAGTGTTGGTGATCAATTTTTTAAGCAATAGTTTATGGGGTTTTCTCCCCAATAGAGTCTATCAGAGGTAGTTTTTGATCTCATGGATTCCACACAAGTTGTAGTTCAATCATGCCATCAGATTTGGGAAAGATCTGTATTGATAAAACTAATGAACCAAATTTTGGCTTCTAGATAATTCATATTGAAGACTATCTTATTGAGAAAGATTTTGAGGTTCTCTTATTAGGTGTAAAGTGATTTTTGATGGATAAATATGAAATAAATCACTTTTATAGGGAAAATGTTTCATTGATAATAATTTATATTACTAGGAATATTACATTCAACATTCAAGAGCATAAGACTACATCATATGTTATGAAGGAATTGACGGAAATATGTGAGAAAACAACAACACTTATTATAATATTCATTCTAATATAATTTTTTGGTTTATGTTTAGTCGAAGTAAAACTATAAAAAGATCATATGAATGAATTCAATATGATTTGTGAGTAGCTAAAATTAATAAAGGTAACTTTTATTGATTATATATGGTAGTTTCTACTCTTATCATCACTTCCTGAGACCTGTGGTGAAATTTTTACAGATCATAGTTACTCCAGTGGAAAAAAAATATGGTGTTTGATGATATCATGAATCTGATACTCAATGAATGATTTCAGTGAAACTAAGTTCATGAACCATATGGTAGTGATCTTAATTATGATAGAAGGGGTGGGTCACCCCATCATAAGTATGTTTATTGGAATAATTCATTAGTAGATAAATCTCAAAAAAGGAAATGAGAGAAGAGGTGTGTCAAGTATGATAATCTGAGTCTAAACTGATTGAAATATAGTAATAAATTTCACATTAAGAAATATTAAAAAATAACATGTAGAATACTTAAAATATATTAACAATTAGGATATTAGATTTAATCAATGAAATGGAAGTATAGAATGATAGTATGCTAAGTGTGAACACACCAGTAGATGCTTGGATGGTTCAATATAGATAATATTACCATTATACAAGAAATAAAAAGTCATATCAAACTATGTATCTATGATGTTTTGGAATGTCCATATGGTGGACGGTGAAGCCGTGGAAGTTGTTGGGAAATGAGTTGGAAAAATATGAATGAATAATGGAGGACTCTAGAAACTATCAGAAGTTTTACACATCTCTAATCTTAGGAGGAATATAATTTATACTTGTGAACATAATTATTTAGGCTATGGGGATATCTTTGATAATAGTTTTTTGGAAATTTACCCAAGGATTAATGATAGTTACACAAGGATAAGAGGATGAGACCTCTTACAAGACTGGAAATTCATATGGGATGATAGTTTTTGGAAGTAAAGCTTATGATGATCTAGAAGTTTGGAACTGTAGGACCAATCACATTATTAAAAAGAAATTAAGGGTTATTAATACCAATGGTATAATAAGTATTGATCACATGGAAATTGGAAAGTGTTAAATTTTTCTGCTGGGAAAGTAGGATAGAGTGTCTTTCAACTTAGATAGTCAGAATCCCATGGATTTAATGTTGAAGCTTGTACCCTCAAATGTTTTGGAAGGATATTTACAATCAAAACCTAATATGTGTACTAAAATTTGGGTATCTAAATTTGGTATGTAAACAGAAAAAAAATCTTCTTTGTGTAAAATACATCCACATGATAATAGAGTATAAAATTTGATTCATTTATATCAGGGAATGGGTTTAGCAAACCCAATGCAGATCATTACGAATATCAGATGAAATGTGAAGATGTGAACTCCATCAAATTGCATTTATATGCGGATGAAATACTGATTGTTATATCAATTTTTTAGAAACTATGAATTTTGAAGTGTGAATTCTCCAAAATATTCAATATAAATTCCCTTGGAAATACATGTAGGATTTTTGGGATGAAGTTAAATAGAAATATAAAAATTGGGACTTTTGTTCTATCTACAAAATTTTATATCTGAATGATTTTGGAAAGGTTTAGGATGGATAGAAGTAATCTAGTCTTAACCACACTTTTGGGTCACTTAATGTTGTTAAATTCATAGGTCAAAGTAAAGGAATTTGAATCCAAGTACATAGAGAAATTAAAATATTCTTCAATGGTCAGAATTTTGATGTATATAATGGTTTTTTCTCATAAATAAATTTACTAGGAATTGGGAGTTGTAAGTTGGTACAAGGTAAGTCTAGGGAATGTACATTGAGAGTTTTTGAAGTGAATCCTTTGGTATTTGAATGTATTGGAAGATAAAGATCTTTAATTTGGGGTGGAATATCCATTAAAATGTTTTTTTAGACAGGGACATAGGTGGTGATTCTAATACTCAGAAGATTATAATAGGTTGAATGATTACAAATGATGGAGAGAAATTATTGAGATGTCATGAATTCGGAAAAAAATTACATTGAGTTCAATAGAATTAGAGTATGTAGTTTCAATGGAAGTTGGGACATAAATGTCAAGGTTAAAGAGATTTCGACATGAGTTTATAAGAATTTAGGTAGGGTTAGTTCTCTACTGTGATAGTTAAAATGTAATTCCCATTTCTAAAAACACGGTGTTCCATTCTCAAAAAAATCATATCAACCTAAAGTATCATTTTACAAAGAACCTAATGGGGTAAAGGATTTAGAGGTATAAAATTTTCACAACCTAACACACAGGGACCCCTCCTAGGATGAAAGTAAGCTAAGGGTGACACCCTAAGCCTGAATCCAAAAGTCTAGAGGATGGAAAGAAGGATGGGGTAGGAAAAACACTGAAATGGAAATCCTTATACTAATGTTCATGTATGCACGCACAAAACTAGCTCCATGCAATAGTGTAGAGATAATAAAAGACTAAAAAATATAGAGTAATTAATTCATGAAACAACCTCAAGGAAATGATTAAAAGTGAATAAAAATAATAAAAAAGACATAAAGAGGAATAATTCCCACCTAACTAGAAAATAGGTCCCCACATAAAAATATAGGTAAAGGGGAAACTAAAAATATCATAGTTCGCAATATCTATGTATATCCACTGAACACAGTAAGCACCTCCAAGTACTGTTATTATCGTTTGATATCAAGTAAACAAAAGTCACCACTGATCTATCTTTCATATTCATAAGAATAAATAGGTGCTGGAATATCCCATGTAGTGGGGGTATATACATAACCAGTTGGATGACCTGAAAACCAAGTGGGAAGAAAAAGAATAAAGTATCCAACTCAACTTATAAGGAAATAGCATGAACAAAACCCAATAATAGATCTGATAAAAAAGAAACCCATGTGAATAAAGAATTGAGATCTCCATAACCACTTCCATATAATAATGATGAGTCTTCCCATATAACCATAGGTCTAATATCATAGCCAAGCATCACACGTAACATCTCAAGAATGAGTATAATGGACTCGCACCTCACTTCTACATGTTATAGTCGAGGAATCACTACTTCATTGGAGGAACCACTCACCACCAGAGCTCAAAGGTGGGGATTACCACTCTAGAGGTAGAGGTCTCACACCATCTTTAATGTTTCATAGTTTTGTATCTACCTATATAAAAGATATGGGGGATCCTCCACCTAAAGATATAGGGGAGTACCGACCTTAGTAAGAGTCGTATGATCATACCTTATCACTACCACCAGCTAAACATCAGTTAATGAAAAATCCCTCTTATATAACCTCGGGTCATACATCATATGTTAAAACAAATTCCACCATCAAAACCTACATGAAAAAATATTTAGGATATGCTACTATCAGGCCCAAATTCTAGTCCCTAAGAAGGATATGTGTGAGGAAGAATTTTTTTGAAAAAGTACATAAATTGTACATAGGGTCACATGGTGTGTAACTTTACCTAGAAACTAGTTTTTATTGTCCCTTTAACATGGAATGGAAATCTGTGTGACTCTACATGTTTTTCTCCTTGAGGAACATGACATGTATGTCTACTTGGGGTCTTACACATGTTTATACGTCGCATGAATCAGTTAGTTGGGTACCTTCGCATGACATGTCCCCCCAGGGACACAACATGTATTATAACTTGGGGTCCTTGGCATGTTACACTGCAAGATAGCTTAGCTATCCATGTAAAATCACATGATATGTTCCTCATGGGACATGGTGTGTCTACTCACCTAGGGTCTCGAGCATTTAATATCATCACACGAATCAGCTACCTACGTAGGTTCACACAATGTATGGTCCCAACCACACAAAATGTGATATTTAACTCAAGACAATACTCTATCCTCTATGAGAAACCATGAAACATAACATGTGTTACTCAAGGATTCATCTTGTGTAGTCACATTTTATATATATATAGTTATTCCAGTATTCATGTTGATTATATATCTATCATATCCACTACTTCATCTACCATTTGAATTATATAAAATTGTTTCACATAAAGGATGTCTTATCAGATCAATTTTTTCTTAGCCTTCGATAGATGGAAAAAGAGGTTATAGTTACCCATTAGTTAGTCTTCACTCCTCCTATCACTATTTAGGATCTTGATTCATAAACCCATCATCTGAATCTACAAATTCATCTCTGTCCATTTTTAAAATGATGATCACTATGTTTTTTGCACAAATTTAATGATTATATGGGTTCAATCATGATCTAATCCAACCCAAAAATGTCAAACCATCCACCTATTAGCCCAAAAATTATGAACATAAAGAAAGGTGGTGGGGAAATCACAAGAACCATGTGATATCATCATTGGTTGAAGATATCCTAGCCAATGATTATATAAATTTTAGAAACTAAGGGTTTGAAATATGATCAAAAAAATATAAAAAATTTGGTTCAGGTAATCCAAGAAAATATAGCTCATACAAAGATATATAAAAACACATTAAAATAAGTAGATATAAAATCCATGCTTAAAATTTTATTTAAAGGGGGAAATCCAATAAATACCAATCCCTAACTCAAGAAAAGATCGATCATTGGTGAAGAAAATGTTTGATTGTGAAGATGGTGGAGATCTAACTGCATTCTTCTTCCATATCAGGAATCACCTTGATTGTTTTTCGTCAATATGAATTCTTAATCTTGATAATACTAATGAAGTTCTTACTTCCTCCTATAATATCCCAGGGATAAGCTTCTATCCATGTAGATTAATTATAATGGCATATTTATAGAGTGATATTGGGGTTAATGTTATTAAAAAATTAATCATTTAATTTATTTAACACATTATCTAATGACTATATTCAATAAAATGCATGACGTCAACCAACATTACGTTGAACTTAGGGTAAAATGTATGTTCTATAAACAACCATAGCCTCATATTTTTTTATATGAGGTCCTAATCAACCATAAACATATTTATACTAAAAAGATGCACATTCATTCTTTAATATATATTAATATTTTTAATATATTAATTCATAGATCCTGTATCACATAAAACATATATCCATCTTCGATGAAAAATATAGATTTATATATAAAAATACCCAAAGTATCAAACTACTGAAATTGGAGTTGTTACATTCCCCACTTATTCAAGGATTTTTACCCTTAAAAACATAAAATACAAAAATGGTGGGGGTATTCAGTTCTCATATGAATCAAACTCTCCCAGGATATCTCATGCATGCTCCCATGTCACCAAATCCCTCAAACCAGAGAAATTGTATGTCCAAACATGATCTACTCATGTCAATCCATGATTTCCATGGGATACTCTGATAAGGTGGCTCCATCCTCAATGTCTAGCTCTCTCGATTTAAGGATTTACGATAGATCATGAACATATCTTCTCAGTTATGACCCATGGAAGATGTCATGCACTCTTTCCAACTACAGGGGTACCAAAAAGTGTTAAGAAACCTCACTAACCCTCTACAGGATCTGGAATGGCATGATGAATCTCGATTACAAATTTCTCCCCTTTCTAAATCTACACAATTATCATTGTGGGGAGAATATTAAGGAGATATAGTCTCCCTACTCAAACTCAAAACTCATATGGAGTCATTCCATGTAAGATTTATGTTTACTCTAAGACATCATCATGCATTTTTGGATCACTTGTACCTTCTTTTTCATTGCATTCACTCGTTTTGGCCCAATAATAGATGTCTCACCAATCCTATTCTAGTAAAAAGGGTGACTTACAGGTTCTCTTATATAAGGACTCAAAAGGTATCAAGCTAATAGTAGTGTGATAACTTTAATTATAAGAAACTGCACTAATAGAAAGTGATCTTAACATATCTATTCATATTCCAGCACGTAGGATCTCAGCATATACTCCAAAACATGGATTTTACGCTCGGTCCGTTTATCCTTTAGTGGTGAACTGCTATTCTTATCCATAACTATGTCCCAAAACCCTCTTATGTGACCCTTTATAACCATGATGTGAACCAATAATTATGGTTGGAGATTATCTTCGTGGGTTCTCCTAAAGCCATATGATCTCTTGTATGTACAACCTTTCCAAAATCTCAAACTAACACTTCTCCGTGATGGAAATAAAGTTCACTAAGTTGTTAAGTTATTAGAAAATCACCTAGATAGAATTATAGCCTCTCACTATCTATGGAAGACCCATCATAATGTTTATTGATATGGTATCCCACTTCCATTTTATAATTTCAATAGGTTGATTCAAACCTATTAAAACATAATGTTTTTCCTTTACTTTATGACATGTGAGATATTGGAAAATAAACATGAAAATGATCCACCTCATGATAGCCTACCAAAAATACCACTTAAGGTCCTTGTACATATTCTCCACACCCAGATGCATATCCAAGGGAGATGTGTATAACTCCCTGAACACCCTAACACAACATGACTAGAACTATCTTCTATACCATGAAAATGAGGACATGCTCCCCTAAAAAATCTATATGTTGCATATCTGAAGGATATATGATCACATAAAACCTCACAATCAATATCTACAAAATAAGCTTCCATCATAGGCTGAAGAGGTTGGGGAGAAACTACCATCATCTAAAGATAAGTTGCACCACTCTCATTCACCAAGGATAGCTATAATGAGGCCATTTGTTTGGATTCAACCTCCACCAAGAGGGAATGAGATTTTCTATTAAGGGAATTTTTCGTTATGCTTCCTTTACCTAGATTGTGTACTATATTTAATTCATGGTCCTATGGAAACTCCAACCAACACCTTGGTCTCAGGTTGAGACATCTATAAGTGAAGATGTACTTGAAACTCTGGGGTTCTGAGTAAACATTAAAATGCTCACTTAGAATATAATTCCTCCTTATATTCAAAGTAAATACTTATTATTCCAACTCTAATTCATCGGTTTCATAATTCTATTCATTGGGTCTCAACTTCCTCAGCCCATAATTTATCACTACTATCTTCTGTAATGTCCCTGCTTTATCTAAGGTGTGTACCATTTAAAATTTTTGATTTAATACCTCAAAAAAATTTAAAAATTACGTCTAATGATAAAAGAGATATGAGGCATTTCTAGGGGTCATTTGAAGGCTCGTGCACCAAAAATATGAAAGTAAGACTAGACCTCATGGTTTTCTAGAACTGTGTGACCCAGGGGCATGCCCATGTGGCCCGTTGTGGGTTTTGGGTAGTTGGAATATGCATGGTTTGCACGTGGTTAGTTAAGTTATGCACCTTGATGTTCAAAATTTTTTGTGATCGAAATAATAAAATAGGGTTCTTCCCTTTTATTTCATTTTTCTTTTACTTTATTTCCTATTATTTTATTTTCTTATATTCTATTTTTATTTTATTTTATTTTATTTTATTTTTATTTTATTACCTTTATTTTTTTCATTCCTCCCTCTCTTCCTCCCTTCTACGTGTGTCATCCCTCCCCTTTTGTTCATAGTTGCTTCCTCCTCCACACATCTCTTGGGGTTTTGATATTGCACCCTGTAAGACCCCAGGACACCCTAAGAGGGGAGGGATGAGTTAGGGTGTCATATTTTTGTTTCAAATTTATGGATATTATTCCTAAATTGGTAGGAACTCTTTAAACCTGTATGATGGATATGATCAACAATAAAACATTCACAAACAATGATATGACACAACAATTATACAGGGTTCACCATTAAGGGTTACATCCAAAGATCGTATGCCGACAGTGTATCCATTGTACCAAAATCTAAAAATATTCACTAGCTATGGAATAAAATGGTTTGGTCATAATCACTCTATTCCAAGAACACTTATTTTATAAGAATTCAGGGATGGATCACTACATCCCTCAGAACTCTTCGGCTAACTCCCCCTAACACACTACATTGAGATAATTATAAATCAGTTTATCAACTCTAAGGTTGATTTAATGATTTGGGATTAAAGTATTTTTCTTTAACTTAGCATGGTACTCTTCTTGCACTGTAACCTGATTTGATGCAAACTAAAATCCATGTCCACTTAAACTTGATATTTGAAGACTTCCTTTCGCAATGTTCCTTCATGAAGCTCACTCTTTCGCAGATCTCACTCCTTCAAAGTGCTCACTCCTTCACAATTCTCACTACTTCTAAAATCCCACTACTTCACTAAGATCATTTTCTTTTTCATCACAACCTATCATCCTAAAGCACACTACCTTTATGGAACAACCTTCCTTTGCGAAGCTCAATGAGCCAACACAGAACAACCAATCTTTTCAATGCACTAAATACTTAGAATAATTGACATCAGTCAAGACTATTATAGTCTTTTCATGAAGATCAAGCCCTCATAGAATCCTAGTTTTTTGGATCACCCCTTTCTTCATGAAATTAGAGCGATTTCATATTTTCTCAAAGAAATTTCATAACAAGTGAAGAAGGGTAGCCTTTTATTTATAGGAATGACTGATCACGAAGCTCCACCACCTCTAACTCATTTTCCAGATCAGTCAAAAATTATTGTGTGATGCTCCTCCCTTCACAAAGCACCACTAAAATTTGAAAAGTTTGTGATGGTCTCCGGAAAAAACCTTTGCATTGCTGTAATTATCCAAATATCATAGTCATTTGCAATACTTTTCTTAATCGTAGATCACACTGTTAGAATTCTTTAATTGTTTGTGAAACATAATTCATGAATCCCATCTTCATGAAGCTCATTCATTTTCCATATTTTAATATGGGCTTCACGAAGAACCCCTTTTCATATTGCTTTCCATTCTCCAAATTTTGGACCCCAAAAATTTGGAAAACACTAGGAAATGAAGCCACATTCAATACTTCTTATGACTTGAAATTTATGATCTCTTTCTTTAAAATCACTTTGATCATCCATGATAGGATTGAAAGAAAACAAAAACCACACTATATATCTAGAAAAGAATAGCTCTATTTCAAACAATCTCCCCCTTTGGTTTTGTTGTCAATCTATAGATAAATCTAATAGATCACTAATCACTATCAAATCCTGATAGACAAGAAACAACTCAAAAAACACTCTAAGTCTACATGAGCAATGCTCGGTGTAGAAAATAAGAGGGGAATCTTGAATTGGGTTCTTCTGTTTTAAAATTCTTATAGATTTACCATCTATTCTCTAAACATGTCACAGAATCATTACATGCCCTGAAAATTTTCCTCAAAACAATGAAATCTAATTTTTTCCCTTTATAGCTCATCAAATTTCACTTTTCTCTCCCATTGTGGCATTTGTGACATTCCCTATTCTCCATCATTCCTGTAATTATAAAATCATTTCATTATCCACATTTCCTCATTGAATTTATTCATTTCTCCCCCATTGGAAATAATCACAAAGATAGGTATTTGGATAATGTAAATCTTAGAACATACTCCCCACGTATCGTATCTCCCCCATAATCCTACATCGCTTTCACAAGCAGATTAAGACAATTAACATAACTAGGGAGAGGGGAATATCATGACCTATTTTTGCACTAAGAGGTGGTTAAACATAGAGGTTCAACCAATGTTTCTCAAACACAGTTGATGTCGAGGACTTAGTCAAAATATCATCCACTTCCTGAATAGTTCCCATGTAATCCATTTTAATAATGTCTTATTTAACTTTTTCCTCGATAAAGTGATATTAGGTTTCAATGTGTTTTGTATGAGAGTGCTGAAAATGATTCTTCATAAGATCAATTGTTCTCTTGTTATCACAATGGATCCACATTGGTTGTTTTGCATCATCACTAATATCATTCAGTTTTTTCTTTATCCACAATAGTAGTGTGTATGCCTTTTTTTACAAAGATATACTCGTCTTTAGCAGTACTAAGAGAAGTGTTTTCTTGTTTCTTACTCAAATATCCCACAAATTTTTGGCCGATAAATAATTCTCCACCACTTGTGGACTTTCCATCTACAACATATTCAACCAAGTCATCGTCAATGAATGTTGATAGTTTATTATCTCTTCCTGCAGCAAAGTATAACCCATAATTATGAGTACCTTGAATGTACCTCATGATTATTTTAACTATTTCTATATGTTCTTGTTTTGAATTACTTTGAAATAGGTCTACTAAGCATGTTGCAAAGACAATATATGGTCATGTTGCTATCAAGTACAATTGGATTCCAATGATTCCCTTGTACATTGGGGTATATACAGATGTACCCACCTCCTACTTTCCAAATTGTGTCCTAACTGCAATCAGAATTTACATTGGCATGGAGTCATGCAGATTTAATTTCTTCAGAAAATAACATGCATAGTTTTCCTAAAAAATAAACGTTAATTATTTCCTCTGAATTACTCACATACCAAATAAATTTGTGAGTTCACCAATGATGGACATTTCAAATTCTCTTTTCATGTGATTAGAAATTGAATCCTCTGGTCTCTTCTTGCTTCCACCCTAAAGTAATATCATCAACATACACTAATACCATGATTTGATTCTTGTGAGAGTTATTCACATAGAGATTGTGATCCACTCATCCTATTTTCAATTAAATATTTTTCAAATATGAATCCAGTTGAGAATACCATTCCCATAGTGCCTGCTTTAATCCGTAAAGATATTTCTATAGTTTTTTGACAATCATCTCATCATTTCCAAGAGTAAACCCCACAGGTTGTTCTATATAAACTTCTTCTTCAGGAACACCATTAAAGAAAGTGGTGTTGATATTTATTTGATATAATTTGTATCCTCTTTGAATTTCCATGGCAAGAAAAGTCTAATTGACAACAATCTAGCCACATGAGTAAAAGTCACTTCAACACCCAAACCTTCAATTTGTGAATATCCTTTACACATCAACCACGCCTTATTTATGTTCACATTACCTTGCTCATCGTATTTGTTCTTAAAAATCCACTTCATACCAATCATATTGTGACCTTTTGGTATCTTCACTAAATCCCATGTTTTTTTCCTGGTCGATTTAGTCCAACTCTTCATTCATGGATTTAACCCATGATTCAGAATTTCTAGCTTCTTTAAATGAGGATGTTTCCAAAACTGAAAGGAATTCGTATTGTGTATTATTCCTCATTCTCCTTGTTTGTGTGTGCATAGTCCAATCCCCAGTGATATAATATTGATCAATTTTTACTCTTCAATTTATCTTATGAGGTTAAAGGGGATATTCTTCATCCACAGTTTCTTCTTTTGATTCTTCATCTGAATCCACATCATTTTGTGACCTCTACTTATTTTTCACACCTTCCTCTACTTTTTCATTTGAATCTATTCCATGCCCCCTATCTTAGGCATCTTTAATCACATCATCATAATATCCCCTCATGGTATTTTAAGTATTATCTTCAACTATATTAACATCACTACTTTCCAGAAATATTCTGAGATGCTTATTAAAACACTTGTATGCTTTTATATTCATTGAATATCCAAGGAATATTCATTGATCAGCCACGTCACCATATTTTTTCTGATTTCCTTCTTTTCTATGATAAACCATTTATATCCAAAAACATGAAAATACTTCAATGAGGGATTTATTCCAAGAAAAAACTCATAGAGTGTCTTGGTTTTTCCCATATATAACCCTGTTCGATTTTAAATATACATCGCAGCTTGAAAATCACTTTCTAGTAATGTCAAGGGATACAAATCTCAATCAGCATAGTTCTAGCCATATTGTTTACCTATCGTTTACTACACTCAACAAATCCATTTTGTTTTAGTGTTCTCACAGCATCCAGATCATGTTGTATTCCATGATTATCCAGTTAATTTGTTATCTCAATGTATTTGTATTCCCATCCATTGTAAAACAATAGAACATTTATTATCCATCCAGTATCATTCTTAGCGATTTGGGGATAAGTTTTCATGCAGTCAAGCACTTTTCATTTCCTGTGTATAACCATCACACAAGCCATTTTACTAAAATAATCAATAAAAAGAACAAAGTACCTTTCTCCATATATTCCAGAAACATTTATTGGGCTACATACATCGGTATGGATGGGAATAATAAGATTTGATTCTCTTTTCTTCTTTGGTCGATATGAACAATAGACCAGCTTTCCCTGTTTGTAGGAATCACATTTATTTTCCTGTTCATGTTTTAGATTGGGGATATCCTTGACTATCTTCAACATGGATATCTTTTCCATGCCCTATTGATTAATTTCCCCCAACCTTCAGTTCCACAAGTCATTTTATTCTTCAACAGTTAGATAGAAAATATTATCTCTGCTATCAACTTGGTATAATTTTACATCTATTCTATAACCTTTCGTGAGGGAATTCCCTATATTTACTTTTATTGTGTAGCCTTTTTATTAAAATTCACTAATTCTTGATTCACAATGTAGAATCATGCTAAATATATTTTGATAAAAATCATCCACATAAAGACCTTTAGTTTTCTTCAGCTCTCCATTAGCAAGATCAGTACTTCCACTACCTTTTATCTTCAACATATCATCCTTACCAATCCCTACTGTTCCATAAAACTTTTTTGTAATATTCATTAACAGGTTTTCATTTCCTATCATATGGGATGAGAACCACTATCAAGAATCCAAGTGTAGTTGTTCTTTGTTTCTTTGAGAGCTACTTCTTCAAGGTTGGATTTTTTATTTTTCCTCTTTTCCTTCCATGAAATATTAGATTGAGTGGAGGATAGGGATGATCTTTCATATCTCTTGTCCTCATTAATGGGTTATTCATATTCATACTCTTATAAAAAAGGAGAAAACCTATTTGAAATAGAAAAAATGTCCTTTTGGGGAATATTGACATGTCTCTGAGTTTGGTATGAATTTATCCTATTATTCTTCAACCTACAATACACATCCTTATGACCAATGTTAGAACAGTGAAAATATATCAATACAAATTGTTCCTCATATAAGTGGTTGGAGATTAATTTGTTCTTATTTGGTGCCTTCTATGTTCTTCCCCATTAAAATAGCTCCATGCATTTTCATAGTATGACAAGGTATAGCCCAGATACCCACAGAATTGACATTTCATAAGTGAATATGTCTTCTTATTTATATTACTCCTCATGTATCCTTCTTTAGGAAAATAGTTTGGTTGCATATAATTTTTGGAGGCTAGAGAATATTTTTTAGTTCCCATTTTATCTTGACTTAAGGGTTCCTTTTTCAACACTTTAGCTAACTTTTCAACATGTTCAACTTTTAGATTTCATTTATTTTGTCTCACATTATTTCCATAATTTTATGTCTTGACCTCACAACTGATTCCACTATTACCCATTTGTGTATGTTTTTTATCATTAAAATATTTTCAACTCCATCGGAACCACACTTATATATTTCCAGAAACTTAGCATAAAATAATTTTCCAAATTTTATTTTATTATTTTCTTCTTATTAATTTGATTCACTTTTGAGTTTACTCTTAAGAGAAAAAAATTATTTTTAGATTCCCTAAATGGTCTTGGAATTATCCTCCAGTCTAAAGTTAAGTTCATTGATGACCATTATCTGTTCTTTAATACTAAGAATTAGTTCCACTACAAATTTTTTGCTTTCAAGGATTGATGAATGTACTCTCACTAATTCATCCAGTCATTCATTTTCATCTTCAAGTTCATCAAAATATTCTAATGATTCTTACAAAACTTCTTTGCACTTTTTACTTATCTCAATTTTATTTTAAATCTTACCAAGAGAATTCTTAAGTTGCAACTTGATATGGTTGTCTATGGACAGCTGATTATAAATATATTTATCTCTCACTGGTGTTGATTTTTCAACAGTAGACATAAAAAAAGAATGGGTTCCAAATTTAAATTTTGGTTCTTATTCCTTAAGAAATTGATTATCTTAATCTTAATCGTCACAAAAAACACCTTCCTCTATAATTTATTCCTAGATTTGAAGTCTCTATGTTTAAAAAACCTTTTCTAAGGCTTCACCATGTTTTCATATTCACTCTCTTCATTATCAATCTTTTTTTAGAACTGAGAGGCAGTGTTCTCAAAGATTCCACAATGAAAACAAGTCAGATGTAACTTACCTTTAAATATTCATTTTTCCTTCTTGAATTTCATAGCAATGTGATAAAAACGTTTGTTTTCTTCAATATCTTTATCTCTATTATATTTTCAAATTTCAAGTTAGTATTTGGATTTTAATTTTATTTTCTTATTTAATATAGTCGTTGAATCGTATGGTTTGAATATCATCTCATATGCAACTTGGCTACTCAACATATCATCGAGAGAATGTTTTTAGAGATCCCTTTTCTCAACAGATGAAACCTTTGTATTGTAAAAGGCTGAAGTCTTCTCAATATTTTCTTTAAAATATCAATGTATTTGATCTCTTCGTCAATCCCTCAAATTTATCTTACAACATCAGTAATTTGATTGAATAAGGAATATGAATTTTCATCTGGGTGAATCTTTAGATAATCAAACATATTGTGAAAACTTGGAGTTTTATCTCCTTCATAAATATATTTTTCATTTTCCCACACAGACTTTTCTGAGGTGTAGCTCATCACCTTCAAATAGATCTGATCAGAAAAATATGTAGTGAGAGAATTTTGTGTTTTAGCATCCGCATGAAGAAATTCTCAATATATATTGGTCATAGAAAACTTTATTTGATCAGTGACTTTTATTCCATGTGAATTACCAAAAACTACTTCCATTTCAAGTGATATTAGATGAGATATCATCATTTTCTTCCAAATCTAAAAGTTACTTCCATCGAAGAGGGGGACACCCTTAACATGGATATAATTATCTATAAAAGTAACAAAGATATTTATCACCGGAATCCTTTACACTCTGATATCACTTGTAAGACCTCGGGATGCCCTAAGAGTTGAGGGGTGAATCAGGGTGTCAATGTTTTCTTTCAAAGTGATGGATCTTGTTCCCACATCGGTAGGAACTCGTTAAACCTATATTATGGATCTGATTAGAAATCAAAAATTGATGTGAAAAGATATGACACAAAACTTTTACTTGGTTCACTACTAAGGGATGCATCTAAGGAGCATACCCCGATAGTCATTTAATCATACCAAAATACACTAATCTTCACTAGTTGTGGAATACAAAAGTTTGGTCACAATCACTCTATGCTAGGAACACATCCTTAACAAGAATTAAGGGATCACTCACTGAAACCCTCATAAAACATCCACTGACTCTCCCTATCTCACTATTTTCAGATAAATATAACTTAGTTTATCTACTTGAAGTCTGATTCAATGATTTGGCATAAAAAAAATTTCTCCCTAACTTTTCAAGGGACTTTGTTTGCACTGTAGACCAGATTTGATGCAAACTGAAATCTCTGTCCACATAAACCTGACATTTGAAAACTACATTTCAAAAATCTAATTTATGAAGATCACTTCTTCATTGACCTCACTCTTTTTCGGGATCACTCCTTCTCAATGCTCACTACATTGCAAAGACCACTACTTTTCAAAGATCCTTTTCCATTATGGAATAATTTATCGTCACAAAGCACAATGCCTTCAGGAACAACCTTCTTTGTGAAGCTCACATAGACAATGATGAACAACCTATATTTGTGAAGAAATCAATACATTGAATTATTAACATCATTTAAGACTATAATATTTTTTTCATGATGCCCAAAATCAAATAGAATCCCAGTTTCATGGAGCACCCCTTACTTTGCGAAACTAGATTGATTTCAGATTTTCTCAGTAATTTTTCTTATGTGAAGAGGGTTAGCCTCTTATTTATAGGAATGAATAATCATGAAGCTTCACTGCCTCCAGCAATTTTTCTAGATCAGTAAAAAAAATTCATCACAGTTCCCCCATCCCCTAGGAAAACACCACTGAAATTTGATGTTGTCAAGATGTTCTCTGTCAAACACTTCGCACTGCTGCAATGCTCTAAATCTCATAGCCATTCACAATACTCATCGTAACTACATAGGAAACCATAATAATTATTTAATCCTTTTTGAAACAAAATTCATGAAGCCCATTTTTTTAAGCTCGTTCTATTTCCATATTTCCATAATTTTTTCAAGAGAACCACTTTTAACAATGCTTTCCATTCTCCAAATTTTGAACCCCAAAAAATTGGAAACCACTATGAACTAACACCCCTTAAATACTATTTACAGATTTAGTTATATAATCCCTTTCCTTTTAATATCCTTGATTATCCATGAGTGGAATGAAAAAATAGAAACGACGCTCTGTTTCTAGCAAAGAATAGCCCTTTTTCTAACACAACCCTCAAATATACTCTATTTTCATAACTGTCAGATGCACTAGAAAGTTCTCGGTTTTCTCTCTATTACACACTTTTTTGTTTCCTAGTTTATCCACTTCTAATTTTTCTATTTTGGAATGGAATTTTTTGTGTGATATTTTATGGTTTTTGATAAATCTATTGGTTTCTCTCAATTTTGGTCGATAATGTGTTGATATCTAACATGTGGATAACTACGACCACAGGGTAGGGAGTATATTATTTTTTTCACTTGTTTCCTACATTTTTAGGCGTCACATCATTTTTATTCTTACCAAAAGCTTTTAGGGAAACATTGATATTTCATATTAAATTAATAACAATGTTTTGTAGTGTCCGTACAGACCCTCGCATGCAGAGAAGCCCATTCATGAAGGGTTCACTTTGCCTTTTTCCATCCCTTGAAATCATGTCATTGTGTTCCTCCCTAAAACCTTCTGGTGAAGCTTTAATGTCATATATTAATTTAATTTAGAATCTTTTCAGTGTCTTTGGTGACCCTCGCATGCAACCATTCATGGGGTGTTCTCTTTGCCTTCGGCCACCCCTTTTGGGCACGCTATCTTTTTTTGGATAAATTTTCCAATTTATTTAAGTAGTAATTCACAATGGGTTGATGTTTTAAATTTATAAATTTTTTATAATGATTAGTTGACCATTAATTCCGATCCTTGAAAATGACCATGTTTTTTATATATAATTGGGTTTTAGTAATGGCTTATACCCTTGGCATCATTGAAGACTCTTTTAATATCAAATTACATGAATTCTATGATACTCATTTAAAGTTACATGAATACCTTGACTTATGTTAAATTATTATACTTCCTAAAATGTTTCTTTCTTGGTTATATTTTATTCATGTGCGCATGCTTAAGTGCTTGTGTACTATGTTAACATCTTATGTCATGCCTGAATAATTGAGTTGTACTGTTTGGAAAGATATTTGGATTGTGAGATTAAAATTTCATTTATAAAATATTGGTAAGAGTCATGCTAATGTCATTATTCCTATCTTTCTTTTCTTTTTTAATGTTAATGCCTCTTTGGGTATTCCCCTTACCCATTCTTTTCTCTTGTTAAATTTTTCTTTCTTTACTTTTAATTATTATTGAATGAGTTTGTAATAAATTTTAATATATTTAAATGGATTGTTTTATTAAGAAATTTCATGTTTTTATAATAAAACTCTTCTAACAAAGGTTCTCTATCTTCTAAATTAAATATAGTGTTTAGTGTTATTATACATGATTGGTTGTCTTTATATATAAATTTTTCCACTATTGTTTGGATTAAATTGAAAAGATTTATTAAATGGTAAGATTGTTAGCTTGTTATATTAAATTTGATGTAATGACATGAAATTGTTTAAATGATGTTCTTGTGGTTTATGCCATGCTTATAATAATTTTTATTGTCTGGAAATATAAATTATTCCATTTTTTATTGGCTTAAACTACATAGCTTGATTAAATTGTGAGCATGTGACATTGAGATGCTTCCTTATTGGCATGAAATTATAAATTCATTACTATGAGTTATATTCCTTGATTGATATGGATCATTTGATATAGTCCAAGAGAGGATATGAATCCAGAGTTAAGGATTTCATGGAAGGAATCTCTTTTCTGGATGGGTTACACTCAATGCATCAGGAGCTATACTTTGTCTTTCCATGTACAGGATTTCTGGGTGCAACTTTTTATGCACTCGAGTGAGGTCGGTTCCCTAGGGGAGAAACGGATGATGAAACTATTGGAAATATAGTTATACCATACCTCAGGTGAGACCCTATCCTCTTTGTGAGATATTTGGAATGGACTCAAAGGTTACCATGCCTCACAGCGATACTTCAGATTGCGAAAGGGTCACCTTGTATGGCCTCGGTGGTATTAGTCTATATCAAATGTACAGTACTGACACCTAGGATTCTTCTTAGTTCACTAGGGATGGGATCAAGATCTACCACTTGAATTGTCGTAGTTTTTTGAATTTCATGAGAAGCATTTATTAATATTTCATAGAGTTTTCTTTTTTTCTTTTGTGATACCTCTCTTTTTCTTTCTAGCATACTTAGATGATGACATATGAATTTCACCCCAAGCCATAGCATAATATTCAGGGTAAGCCTTCTTGGATGGATGTGTTTACTTTAGACCTTGTATATGTATTATTCCTCACACAAGTACCCTATTTAGACTTCTGGATTACACTGAAGCAAGTGGTATGGGACATGTGTTCTCTCTGGAAGCCATACCAAGTTAAAGTCATTCTAATTATTTAACTACTTTTATCTTATTATATATTGGAACACAAATTTTGTTATAGCATGAAAAGTAAAGGTCTAGAGACCATGGTGAAAGCCTACTAAGATTCATATCTCACACCCTTCTATGTCACTGTTTGGTACCCAAGTAGACTATATACTCATAGGTACTGATAATGTGATGTGTGCTGCTTCTGATGCTTGTGTTTTTTCTTGCTTATTAGGATGGAGATTTGGGGAAGAGGACCAATCCTATACTCGAGATTTAAGTGTAGTAGTTTTTTCTATTTTTTCACTTTTGATAGAATGATGTATATTCTTGTACCCCTGTTACATGACACTTATATTTTTTTATCAACTCATGACATGACATAATTATTATATATGTATTTATTATTCAGTTTATTCCAGTTGTTCCATTATATTTCACTTATTATTTGTATTACTTCCACTACTATGTGTTGATCTTATTTCTTCCTCTATTTAATTGTTATTTTTTACCACTATGTTATACCTAACCATGTAAGGGAATAGTATCCCCATGTAAATACCTAAGCCCCTCACTACTAGTCAGTGGCCTCTAGTATTCGAGGAGATGATCCTGAGGTCATGTGGCCCACCGTCTTGAGGCCTAGTTTAGTAGAACTCGGGGTGGGATGCTACAATGTGGTATCAAATCATTTTTTCATTTTTCTTACTGTTTGGGTAAGACATGAGACTAGTACATAAGGATATTTACTAGACCCTATACTTGTATGTTGCTAACCCATGTACAGGGGAAACCCAAATTTCCTAGGATGGTAATTGTGTTATTGATTATTCCATTTATCATTGATATGACTTCATCATAGGGTGATGCACTTGTTTTGTTCTTCTATTGTTATTGGTATGATTGATATGATGATTTATATTACATCATCCCAATGATATGAGGGCACTATGTACATGAATAATACTAGGAATTTTATGAATGGAAATTACATGCATATTTCCCAGGCACATCTACTTTCAGGATGCATATTCCTATTTTCATGTGATTCTTGTTTTGATTAGTTGTTATACCTTGTAGTTTCCTACTTTCTTATAAGTATAAAAAAATCCATTTATTATGCATGATATGGTTATAAATTGGATTATGTGGACATAAAATTTCAATTTATAATGTGTATGGGCCCCTATGAAATAGAATTATGATCCACCTAATTTAATCTGTTTAAAGGAAATTAAATGGTTAAATGAATTAAAATAATACCACCTCTTAAAATATGAAATAGCCCTTGGAAATGTGAGACATTTAATTGATCTTTACCCTAGAAATGTTATGTAGGTCGTGTGTCCTATGATCCTTCAAAGGTCTCTTTTCTTCTTATCTTGTCCTATCTCTTGGAGTTGGTTGTCTTTCATGTTATTCCTGGAGGTAGGATATGAACTTTCCTCTTTATTGCTTTCCATATTTGTTGTACCATTCTTAGAGGAAGAGTTTATACCAGAGCTCATTATTTATTTCATTATATGTTATATATTTTATGGAATTTTTTTAGAGGTGTGTGCTTGGAAGTTGTAGAGATATGCAACCTCGACGTCCTTGTGTTGAGTGACAAGTGAGTGGTGATGAGAGCACTCCTAATGTGGTGGTCCATGTGCCACCCTCTATACCTCCCATAGTGACTCATGTAGTTCCCTCTATGGAACCTCCTGTTGATCTTCTACTGGGATCCAATTATCAATTCCATGATAGTTTTCTCAGGTTCATGCAGTCTGTTCAGAGTACTCCCAGGCCTTCCCTAACTATGGAAGAGCTTATGTAATGACCAGATTTTTTGAATAAATTTTTGTTTCCTAATTTTGTGTGTTATTTTATTTTATACTCAACAAAACTATTTCATTTGATGAAATGAGTATAATTAAAATGATACCATTTGGATTGAACTATTATATAATTGTTGGTCAATAAGCAGTTGGAAACTAAATATTGTGATTATTGTCTATAAATACAAGTGATATCGGTTAATTAATACAGAAAGAAGATTAGATGGCCTCATCCAATAGTCTCGGGCTGATCGAAGCCCATTTGATAGAACTTGGGAAGGAAGTAGCACCACTGGGCATTGCTCTAGACCAAACCCAAGCCGAACTTCATCGTGTGAAGTTGGAATGGAATTTCCTTTGGGAGAAGTTCAAGCTGATATAAATCACCACTCGGGAAATGTTGGCTGAGCCACCCCAGGATTCTATCACCTCAGCACATCTTATACTTAGTTCTTATTCTGGTATTATAAGGGTCTATGTAACAAGATATTAGCTTCTTTGTGTAACCCTTTGATATAAATAAAATTGTTATTTCTTCTTATGGTGAAGTTGGTAAATCACAAATGTCTAGATAAATATAGGATGTATATTATTGATGAATTTTGGAAAAAATATATTTTAAAATATTTATGTAAACCTTAAATAATTAAAAATGTGTAATGATTTTCAAAAAATGGTCTTCTACAGTTGTGTTCAATATGAAATTTAGAGTCTAATAATATCAACATAATTTTTTATGAATAGAAAATTATGAATAGTGTTTTACACATATGATTAGTAATGTGACCAAATGTATTATGTAACATCACTTAAAAAAGTATTAATATAATTTAGGCACCTTGATTATGTATTGTGATTCAATAAAATAGGTAAATGACTGTTTCAGAAATTATTGGTTAAGTATTATTTTTTTCGAGTGAGTAGTGTTTTTTATTTAAATATTATATTAAAAATATTTAGAAAATTATATTAAAAAAATGGAGCTCTTATTTTAATTCAGAGCATATATATTAGGTTAAGGTGATATTCATGTATTTTTCTAAAAAAATTGAATTTTCGGTGAATAGTGAAAATACAGTTTTTAGTTTCTGGTGTTTAATGACATCATTAAGGTTGTAATAATTATGAAATGATTATGGTCGACTTATGAGTAGTAATATAAGGTATGAGTTGTCCCAAGTGGCCAATACCATGGGAAAATACCATGGGCAATCCCATTGTTTTTTCAGTACCACTGATGAGGTGTCCCTTTGAAATTAATGCTTTGTTCCCTCACTTCTCCAATAAATACCAAGACATTACCTCATTAATTTCATTTCCAAATCCTCCCCAATGAAGTTCTGGTCTCTTTTTCTACCAAGGAGTACTCCCAAGGTTCCCTTAAGCCTCCCAATGTTCTGACCTTCATGATTTTTAAGTTACTCTTCAAGGTAAGAGAATATTTCACCCTCCTCTTTTAAGCCATGACTTCATTTATGTTGTGTCTTCTAGTTTCCATCTATTTTTTTTAGGGTATGTTATTATTTGTTCTAATTAATATCCATTTAATTTCTAATTTTTGAGAGGCCCTTTCCTCTCTCATCAATTTGTTTTCAGAATTTTTATGTGACGTCGTTAGACTGTAGAATTTTTCGTAAAAGGAATCATGTCTTCTCTTTTCTTTAATGTTTCCTTTTTGTGTGGTATGTCATTAAAATTTCCATACCATGTTCTTATATCCATGTTATTATATATTTACACTGTATTATAAGTTATTTATGAGTATGTTACTCATGTACCCTCTCTTTTCAATGTTTTCTAAAACCATGTTATATAGCGGTTATGCTGCAGAAATTTCACCTCAAAATTATTATCTCTTTCTCTCAAGAAATTATATTATTTTATTTATGTGAATAACCAGAACTATTTTGTTTCTTTGGGTGTTCATAAATATATAAAGATGTTTTATTTGATTCTGGAATTGACATACATATAACCCTCACTCCCTTTCCATGGTTTATAAATGACATAATGATCTTATATTTTTAAGAACTCTTAAAACGTCACGATCTTGAAATGAAACACATTTATTTTATTCTCCATGGGTTATTTATGAAATTTTTTATTATGATCTATGGGGATTACATGAAGTTAAAGTCATATTAATGGTACACCCTGATAGCACTCCAATGCATTGGGTAAATAATTAATCTCTAGAGATGACAAGTTTTACGATACCTTGGTGAACAACCTTGGTAATTTTTTATGACACCTTGGGGATGGACCTTGGTGATATGTTCATGAATGTATAAATGAAATGTTTTAGCCACATATTCAAGTTTTTTTTCATGTTCTTTTCATTATGATATGGATATACTTCCATTACTCATGTCCTTATGTTTTTATTTATGTTCTTATTGATATCACAAGTACATTGATTCCCTTGTTTACCTTTAAAGGGCCTTCTTCTCACTCTTTCCTTTGATGTATGTATCCAGGATATGAGATGAATTAATTGTACATAGGATGAACCTATTATAGAGACTTACAAGTGGTTTAGAAGAATGTTTTATGTTGTTTTTATGTATTATGTTCCTAATTTCCAAAACACTAGACTTCAAAGATCCTATGTATGTAAAATGTAATGAAAAGTTATGTATTAAAAATGGGGGATTCCATTGTTGGTATAAAAGGATTGTTTAGTTATTTATGGAAATTAGGCTATGAAAAATTTAGGAATAACCTTATAGAAAAGTTTAAATTTAGGAAAAATTCCTGTTATTTTGGTGATTATAGAGTCAGTTGTTTATCAAAAAAAATACATTCATGTCTGGATACGAGCAGGTAGAGGTGGATCTGGCATTGATGTACATAGGGATAAAACCCGAAAGCACCGATTTGAGCTAGAATCGAATGGGAATTGGTTCATGACAATGGGCCTTGCTTCACTCTTGGTTATGACTCTCCCGGGGGATATGTTTTGTTAGTCTCATTCTTTTTATGAATCCTTAAGAAAGAATTATAGAGAAATATAATTGTTTAAGCATGATGTTTTAAGACATAAAATCACTTTTAGTTAAAAGATTTGTAAATGAAATATGTTTCTCATTAAGTATTTATTCTCTTAGAAAATGGTGGGCAATATTAGGAACCGTGCAAAAGGTTACCGCAATGGACCATGCGCTAACGACCCTTCGATGGAAGCCGGAATGGAAACATTCATGCGAATGATGAACCAACTGACTCAAGTTATGGGTAATAACTTGAATCAAGCTGAGAGGCTGATCTCACCACAAAGGGAATAACATTCTTTTGAGTCCTTTATCCATCAAATACCACCAACCTTCATTGGATCAACCGACCCATTGATTGTTGAACAGTGGATCAGCTCTATAGAGAAGATCTTTTATGTGCTATATTGTTCAGAGCAAAAGAAGGTCACCCTGGATGTTAATCACTTAGAGGAAGAAGTTGATCAGTGGTGGGAACTGATCAAAAACACCAGTAAAAGAGTAGAAGTTGAAGATATAGAGTGGGAAGAGTTCAGAGGTATATTTTTCAGTACGTATTTCCCTCGTTCCATGAGAACAAGAATAGAGAAGGAGTTTCTTGAGCTGAAGCAGAAGAAAAATGAATATGTGGGAAGCTACGAGATGAAATTCACAAGGCTTTCATAGTATACCTATAGCCTTTTCATTGATCCAATTGGTAAGGTTGATATATTCTTCGGTGAACTGAGACCTTATCTATGGAAGAATTTAGCCAACCAAGACTATGATAGCTATGAGGAGATCATGCAGAGTGCGATGAAAGTTGAGCTAGAGTTTGTTGAGACGCAATGGTCTCATATATCAACCGAAAAGGAGAGATAGTTGGAGCCAAGCATAGGGAGGAGATTCAATCAAGGAAGAGGATGAAAGCAAGTACAACTTCCCACATGTAATAAATGTGGGAAGAAGCATTCAGTGAACTGCCTGCTCGGGAGTGGGAAGTTCTACAAGGATGGTAGATATGGCCACATTGCGAGGAATTTTCATGGTGAGGGGAAACCTCAAATTAAAAACACTAATGACAAGGGGACGATGGTGTCAGGCCTACCTAATTTCTAGTGATTTAAGTGTTGAAAATGTGGGAACCTTTCCAATCACTATCCAAATCTTAGGGTAGTGGAAGGGAACCACCATCAGCCTCAGCAAAGGCCAAGAGATCAAGGTCGTGAATTTTCTATCACAACAGCTTATGTTGAAGCTCTGAATGATGTGGTATCATGTACTCTCATTTTCCTCTCGAAGCTATCAAGTAATTTTTTGGATTCTGGTTCTACGCATTTATTTATTTCCTCCATGTTTGCAAAGAATTTAAAATCAACACATGATTTACTAAAAGTAGAGTTATCATTCAAGACTCCTCGTGGGACTATCCAATTATCATCATTGTTTAGAAACTCTAGTATTTACTTTAGTGAGAACAATATTATCGCAAATATAGTAGTCATTATCATGCTAAAATTTTACATTATACTAGGGATGGACTGGTTATCAAAGTATAATGTGAAGAATAAATGTAGAAGCAAGGAAATATATATAGTCTTTAATGGAAAACCTACAGTTATCCTCCAAGGAGAGATATCTCAACCTCATATTTTTATAAAAGAACCCCCTATATCCTTCTTTATGGAGTTGATCGGTGAATAAGAAGAAAAATATGAGAGTTTAATGATAGAAAATGTCCTCATCATCCAGGAATACGTTGATGTATTTCCTCAAGAGTTTCCTAGACTTCCCCCAGAAATAGAGGTATAGTTCTCCATCGAACTCATACCTGGATCTCATCCAATATTAAAGACCCCCTATAGGATGGAAAGTGTGGAGCTATAGGAATTAAATAAAAATCTCTAAGATCTTTTGGAGAAGGGGTTTATTTGACCAAGTGTGTCTCCTTGGGAGCGCCTGTTCTCTTTGTGAAGAAGAAAGATGGATCTATGAGGCTATGCATTGATTATAGAAAACTGAATGGGATCATAGTAAAGAACAAATACCCTCTTCCAAGAATTAATGACTTATTTGACCCACTTCATGGGGTTCAATTCTTCCCTATGATTGATCTTCGATTTGGGTATCATCAATTGAGGGTGAAGAAAGAAGATATTCCGAAAACTACCTTCCGATTAAGATATGGGAATTATGAGTTTGTTGTTATTCCCTTTGTACTAACTAATGAACCTACTATTTTTATGTATTTTATTAATAGATTCTTTAAGGACTACCTAGATAACTTTGTGGTAGTTTTTATTGATGATATTCTGATATATTCCAAAAGTCACGAGGGGCATGAAGATCATCAAAGTGTTATTTTTCAAACTCTACGTAAGGAGATGATTTTTGGAATGTTCAGTAAATGTGAATTCTGGTTACAACAAGTTGCTTTCTTGGGGCACATTGTTACCAATGAAGGAATCTTAGTTGACCCTATAAAGACAAAAGTTCTAGAAGAGTGGCCTCAACCTACAACAATAACTAATATTCGTAGTTTTCTTGGATTAGAAGGATATTATAAGAGGTTTGTGAAGAAATTTTCATGAATTTCTAATCCATTAACCAAGTTAACTCGAAAAGGGGTCAAGTTCATCTATAAAAAGGAGTGTGAGGATAGTTTCCATGAGTTGAAGAAGAGATTGGTTACTACACCCATGTTAACTCTGCCCTCAAGTGGAGAAGGATTCATTATTTTTAGAGACTCGTCTATGAAAGGGCTTGGGTGCGTCCTCATGAAAAATGAAAAGCTCATTGCTTATGCATCTCGAATATTAAAGACTCATGAGTAGAATTTTCCTACGCATGATCTGAAGCTGGCTGTAGTTGTTTTTTCTCTGAAGATATGGAGGCACTATCTTTATGGGGAGAAATTTGATATATACATAGACCATCAAAGTTTGAATTATATTTGCAAACAAAAGGAATTGAACATGAGATAAAGGAGATTATTGGAACTTCTTAAAGACTATGATTGTTTAATTCATTATCATCCTGGAAGAGCAAACAAAGTTGCTGATGCATTAAGTAGGAAAGACTCAGTTGTTATTTCCATGATGAGGATTCAAAGAAATCCTTTGATCAATGACCTAGTAAAGATGGACATGGGAATTATAATGGAAGGTACATCATCATCCATAACCCAAATTATTTCTCAACCATCATTACTAGAGAATATTAAGAAATCTTAGAAAGAAGATACTTTGTTACATAAGAATTTTGAGGCTGTGAAGGATGGGATGTTTCCTAAGTTCAATATCGATCAAGAAGGTGTACTGAAATTTTGTACAAGACTATGTATTCCATCTATTCATGAAATAAAGAAGGAGTTGATGGATGCAGCTCATAGCTCTACTTTCTCTATACATCATGGAAGAACAAAAATGTATAGGGACCTTTGGGATCATTTTTGGTGGGATAATATGAAAAAGGAGATTTCTAACTACACTTCAAGGTTCCTAGTATGTCTGGAAGTGAAGGTAGAGAGACAACTTCCAAAAGGGGTATTGCAACCACTACCCATACCAGCATGGAAGTGGGATAATATCACAATGGACTTCGTCACTGGTTTTCTGAGAATTTCCAAATGAAATAATGCGATATGGGTTATTGTGGACCATCTCACCAAGAGTGCCCATTTTATCTCCATTCAGGAATATTTCTCTCTTGTTCAACATTCCAGGGTTTAGGTGAAGGAAGTGGTAAGGCTTCATGGATTTCTACTTTCTATCATATCTAATCATGATCCAAGGTTCACATCAAAATTCTTGAGAAGTCTTCAATATAATCTGAGCACTGAATTGAATTTGATTATGGCCTATCACCCCCAAAATGATGGCCAATAAGAAAAGACTATTCAAACACTCGAGGACATTCTATGAACATGCTCAATGGAATTTAAGGGTGGATGGGATCAACATCTCCCTTTAGTTGAGTTATCTTACAACAATAGCTTCCACTCGAGCATTCAAATGGAACCCTATGAAGCTCTATATGGGAAGTGATGTCAAACTCCTAATTGTTGGGATGAAGATTGTGAGAGAAATATTCTTGGGTCTGGTCTTGTGCAAGGGATGATAGAAAAAGTTAATGCCATCCAACAACACAATAAGGATACTCAAATTAAACAATACAGCTATGCCAACAATCGTCGAAGGGACTTGGAGTTTGATGTTGGTGAAAAATTCATTCTTCAAATTTCACCTTGGAAGAGATTCATGAGGTTTGGGAAGAAAGGGAAGCTCATCCCTAGGTACATTGGCCCATATTAAATCCTTGATTGTGCAGGAACAGTGGCCTATCGGCTTTCAGTCCCTATAAATCTAGCACAATTTCATGATGTCTTCCACATATCCCTCTTGAGGAAGTACATACCTGACCCTTCAAATGTACTAAACCCAGATGTGGTACAACTAGAACATGACCTCTCTTATGAGGAGCAGCTGGTGGAGATCTTGGATCATAGAGACAAGGTTCTACGTAACAAGACTACCCAACTTGTTAAGGTGTTGTGGAGGAACCACAAATATGAAGAATCCACATGGGAACCAGAGGAGTTTATGCGGCAGAAGTACCCACATCATTTCACTTCTGAGGGTACGAGTTAAAAATTTCTAGGATGAAATTTCTTAATAGGGAAAGAATGTAACGACTCGAAATTTTGAATAAATTTTTGTTTCATAATTTTGCCTGTTATTTTATTTTATACTTAACAAAACTATTTCATTTGATGAAATGAGTATAATTAAAATGATACCATTGGGTTTCGACTGTTATATGACCGTTGGTCAATATGACCGTTGGAAACTAAATATTGCAATAATTGTCTATAAATACAAGTGATCTTAGTTAAGTTATATAGAAATAAGATTTGATGGCCTCATCCAGTAGTCTTGGGCCAATCGAAGCCCATCTGATTGAACTTGGGAAGGAAGTAGCACAACCGAGCATTGCTCTGGACCAAACCCAAGCCAAACATCATCGAGTGAACCTGAATGGAATATCCTTCAAGAGAAGTTAAAACTGATAGAAATCACCACTTGGGAAATGTAGGCCTAGCCTCCACAAGATTCTATCACCTTAGAACACCTTACACTTAGGTCCTATACTGGTGTTATAAGGGGCTATATAACGAGACCTTATCTTCTTTGTGTAACCCTTTGATATAAATAAAATTTTTATTTCTTCTTATGATGAAGTTGGTAAATCTCAAATGTCCAGATAAATATAGGATGTATATTATTGATGAATTTTTGAAAAATGAAATTTTAAAATATTTATGTAAGCCTTAAAAAATTAAAAATGTGTAATGTTTTTTAAAAAATGGTCTTCTACAGTTATGTTCAGTATTAAATTTAGAGTCTAATAAGATCAACTTAATTTTTTGTGAATAGTAAGTTATGAATAGTGATTTTATGCTTATGATTAGTAATGTTAACAAATGGATTAAGTAACCTCACTTAAGAAAGTACTAATATAATTTAGGCATCGTGATTAAGTAATGTGATTCAATAAAATAGGTAAATAACTGTTTCAGAAATTATTGGTTAAATATTAGTTTTTTGGGTGAATAGTGTTTTTTATTTAAATATTACATTAAAAATATTAAGAAAATTATTTTTATAAAATGCAGTTCGTTTTAGAAATCAGAGCATCTATATTTGGTTAAGGTGAAGTTTTGGGATTTTTCTGATTTAGTTGAATTTTCAGTAAATAGTGTTTTTATTTAAAAATTAAATTAAAAATATTTAGAAAATTACTTTCATAAAATGGAGTTCATCATTGAATTCAGAGCATCAATATTAGGTTAAGGTGATTTTTGGGGATTTTTTGAAAATGTTGAATTTTCGTTGAATAGTGCAATACAGTTTTTAGTTTCGGGTGTTTAATGACATCATTAAAGATGTAATAATTATGAAATAATTCTGGTAGACTTATGAATAGTAATATAAGGTATGAGTTGTCCCAATTGGCCAATACCATGAGAAAATACCATGGGAAAGCCCACAGTTTTTCTAGTACCACTGATGAGGTGTCCCTTGGGAATTAATGCTTTCTTCCCTCACTTATCCTATAAATACCAAGCCATTACCTCATTCATTTCATTTCCAAATTCTCCCCAACGAATTTCTGGTCTCTTTACCTCTCAAGGAGTCCTCCCAAGATTCCCTCAAGCCTCTCAAGGTTCTGACCTTCATGTTTTCAAAGTTACTCTTCATGGTAATGGAATCTTTCACCCTCCCCTTTTAAGCCATGACTTCCTTTATGTTGTGTCTTCTATTTTCCATCTATTTTTGTTGAGTGTATGTTATTATATGTTATAATTACTATCCATTTCGTGTATAATTTTTGAGAGGCCCTTTCCACTCTCATCAATTTGTTTTCTGAATTTTTATGTGACATCGTTAGGCTGCCGAATTTTTCGTAAAAGGAATCACATCTTCTCTTTTCATTCATGTTTTCTTTTCATGTGGTATGCCATTAAATTTTCCATACCATGTTCTTATATCCATGTTATTATATATTTTTACTGGATTATAAGATATATATAAGTATTTTACTCTTGTAAACTCTCTTTTCAATATTTTCTAAAACCATGTTATATAGCCATTATGCTGCAGAAATTTCGCCTCAAAATTTCTATCTCTTTCTTTCCAAAAATTATCTTGTTTTATTTATGTGAATACCCAAACCTATTTTGTTTCTTTGGGTGTTCATAAATATATAAAGATTATGTATTTGATTCTTTAATTGATATACATATAACCCTCACTCCCTTTCCATGAGTTATAAATGACATAATTATCTTATATTTTTAAGAACTCTTAAAATGTCACGATCTTGAAATGAAACCCATTTCTTTTATTCTCCATCGGTTATTTTTGAAATTTTTTATTATGATGTATGTGGATAACATGAAAGTAAATAAATTTTAAGGGTGCACCCTGATGGCACTCCAATGCATTGGGTAAAGAATTAATCTCTATAGATGACAAGTTTTATGATACCTTGATGAATAACCTTGGTAATTTTTTATGACACCTTGGGGATGGTCCCTGGTGATATGTTCATGAATGTATAAGTGAAATGTTGTATCCACATATTCATGTTATGTTCCATGTTCTTTTTATTATTATATTACTATACTTCCATTTCTCATGTCTTTATGTTTTTATTTATGTTCTTATTGATATCAGAAGTACATTGATTCCCTTATTTAGCCTTACTTGGCCTTCTACTCACCCTTTCCTTTGATGTATGTCTGCAGGATTTGAGATGTAGTAATTTTACATAGTATTAACCTATTATTAAGACTTCAAAGTGGTTTATAAGAATTTTTTATGTTGTTTTCATGTATTATGTTCCTGATTTCCCAGACAATAGACTTTAAAGATCCTATGTATTTAAAATGTAATGAAAAGTTATGTATTAAAAAGGCAGGATGCCACATCTTACACCAGACTTTCAATCGAAACATCCTACCACATTCTTAAGAGATAGAGGTTCTCATGTTGTAGAGTCCTAGATAAAAGGTATGATATCCATCTTCAACCATCTTGATAATCCTATAGAATGGTGGGTCAAGATTTCATTCTATATGCATCGTGACTCCGCCAGAATGTTGGTGGGATATTATTTTTCATTCAGAGTGTTATCGAGACATGGTTTGGGAATACTTATAGATGGATTCCTATTATCATTTATTTCCATAGACTTAGATATTGGATCAAGCTAGGGAGTTATTTAATATCAACTATGTCTCCGTGACATTGCTCTAGTACTCTGCTTGTTTCACTAAGCTTCAGTGTTTTGCACCATCTCTAACTCATAACAAATTGAAAATTGGGAGGCCTTTTGAGAACAAGATTGAGCATGTTTTCTGATCATAGGTGAACATATTTATATTGATGACCATTATGAAGATAGTGGACTGGGCCTTAATTATGGATCATAATCTCATAAAAGTTGGTCCTATGATCCAGGGTTGTTCTTTTCTACACCCAGAAGATAGCTCTTTTGGTAGTAAGAAGCATCATTTTAAAGGTGAACATTGGGGAAGTTTCAGCTAGGTGACATGAAATGGTACCATAT
The DNA here is from genome assembly GCA_963277665.1 of Viscum album. Taxonomy (NCBI): domain Eukaryota; kingdom Viridiplantae; phylum Streptophyta; class Magnoliopsida; order Santalales; family Viscaceae; genus Viscum; species Viscum album. The sequence continues at coordinate 513,300,896 of OY728136.1, read as the reverse complement.
TGTGTCACCAGTGTAGCATCATAGAGCATAATAAATCTGAGTGCATAAGGAACACGATCGAATGATGAGATTTCTACAGGATGGGTCGTATTTATCCATTCTTCCCTTAATTTCATCCAAAATCCAATGGAAGGGGATTCGTACTAGAAAATTTATCATGTACTAGATCTATAACTCCATATATGGCTTGGAGTCAGTCTTCTACTATCCATTTAGGCTGAATCAATTGTGGTCGTGGATGCGGCAGCCTGGCCCCAGATCTTCAGCATCAGCAGAGTGGATCTGCATAGGCTGGTGAGACAACCCCACTGGGTCACGGTTCATGAAATAGGTATGTAGTACTTCTATCAACTGAGGAGAAGTTTCTAGGGCCATATATAGTTATAAGTATTATCCTGATCACCACTACTTTATTTTCTACCTTTCGGGAATGGCATTCTTGATCTGACAATTTTTTGCAGATAGCTTAAATCCTTTTGGTGTTTTTCTTTAGTTTTTTTTATAGAACAGGATGTGAGATTTTCCATTAGCATATTTATTATTTTTCTTTAATATGAATGATAAGACCTGATCCTAGTGGCCTTTAGTGGGTGTGATGTTGTTTTTAGTTAAATTTCAGTGGGTAACATCATATACATGAATGAATATGGCTGATAAGCCTATGGATAGAATCAAGGATGGGTCTTTTCCTCATGTAATCTCATGGTAGTATGCATTGATATATGTGGTACCTTTTATCATGTTAAATGGTGCATCGAAATACTCAGATTCTAGGTTAACCATATACTATGGTGATCAGTAAATTCTAATGAATCAACATGCGTAGCCAAGTGCTTATATGAAATTCAACTTGTAGTGGTTCGATATTCCTTCCTTTTTCCTTCCCAGGGATGGTTTTAAAATGTGTGGAGCACTCCTCCCTTCTTTTGGTGAAACTTTCTTCGATCTTTTTTATGATCATTCAAATCCTATTAGTGTACTCGCAGCATAAGTATGACCATTTCCACTATCTTGGTATCATCTGGGAACACTGAGATAGCATTGGTCATATGTCATGCTAAAGTTTTAAATCATCATCGGTGTAACGCCCCGACCCCAAAAGCCCAGAGTCGGTGCATTATTTTAATACATTGGCATGATTACAAGGAATCAAGTCCCAAAGGACTGATCAGTTTAGCAGTCTTGGAAAATAGATTACATACATGAATGTTACATAAAAATTTATAACATACAACACAACATAAATAATCCTATAGAACTCCATTATTCCCTTTGCTTAACCCTGCATATCAATCACAATACACTTCTTGGAATCCTGGGAAAAATAAAACATAGAAAGGGGTGAGCTCAAATGCTCAGTAAGGGTAATCAATATAGCGAAAGATAAAATAAATATTAAACATGGTGAATAATTGAAACCACATTCCTTTTCCAATAATAAATAGGAATACTTTTATGGTAGGAATATGAGCTGAGTAAATAATTCCATAATAAAACATAATCATGGGTATTCTACTAGTCGAATGGCCACATAAACCATCAATACTATTTTCATAATGAGGGAATTTATAGTACCGGACTTTAATCTCTATGTCAAGGCCTTGTGCCAGGACCTAGGGGCTAACTGTAACCGGACCTCAACCCGGAGAGCCTCTATAGCCAAACTCCAACCCAAAGAGTCTCTGTAATGGGACACCAACTCGGAGAGCCTCTGTTACCGGAATCCAACTAGAGAGCCTCTATAACCGGACTCCAAACCGGAGAGCCTCTGTAACTGGACTCCAACCTAGAGAGCCTCTGTAACCGGACTCTAACCCGGAGGGTCTGCTGTAACGGGACCCCAACCCAGAGGGCTTACTTTTACCAGACCCCAACCCAGATCATACTAGTCCAATACATTCATCATACGAAAAGGTTGAAATATAACATAAACATTCATATTAAAACTAGCATACGAAATGTCAATAGTTTATCCATAAACTGTGAATGGTATAAAAATAACACATCCATAGTGAAAAATATCACAAAACATTCAATACAATATGGAAGATTTGTATCATAATAAATCAACTTCAAACAAGTTTAAAATCCATTAAAGGATGTTGACATGGATGAAAATGATCAGTAAAAAGATTTGAGAGAAATTCTCACAATTTATAAAGGTAGTCATTTAAATGGGATTTTTGAATCAAAGTGTCTCATACCACTTTGAAACTTTTTAAAAGAACTATCATTTCAAAACATTAATGTCCATATAAATAAATCCTTAAAAATTATTTCGAAAACATGGACATTAATGAGAATTATTTAGATGAAAAAAATATTTGAAACATTTAAAATGATGATCTAGGTAAAGCATCCCTTGAAATATTTTATCTGAAAATATTTTTATGAAACATTGATGTGTATGATAAAGAGGTTCTTGTATATACTTACGTAAAAACAACCTCGGATAATAAAGAGATTGTGAAATTAACCCTTACCTTATTGTAATCAATCGATGCGTATGAAAAATAGTCAATAACAACCAAATTAATCATAGAATATCATGAATATAAATAGAATCATGACAATATATATCAAATTTAATTACAAAATAAACCACATGCATTAAATATGTGGTGAACAATGGAAATATCATGAAATTAAAAGTGAGATAAGAAACCCCTTACCTCGTGTCCGACTTGACCCGTTCGCTCTTTAATATCCTGAATAATAAAATAAAGTTAATTTATACTTGATTAAGAAAAATTTTCAAGTTTATTATTACTTTTATATCACTTATTACCATGTTATAAACATTATGTAATCATTTAATTTAATAACGTTAGTTTTGTCGATATTTGGCACTTGAGTCAAAAATGAACACCTTATAGTTACAAGTTGTTCACATGTTCAAAATTTCATTATATCTAGAATTATATTCACGATTCTGATGCCATATATATCATAAATATCTAGTATATAAATGTATTTATAATAGTACATATCATTTTGGGGTAAGAAATGAAATGCACCGTTCATGGAGACAGTAAGTCGTACGTACGCATGAACGCTATTTTCATTTATATTTCTTATTTTAATGGAATTAAAACATAATTACACATAATTATAGTATAATTACTATATAATATTATATATAATATCATTAAATCCATCCTTTATATGTCCCACATATGGTATTAACGAGTCATATCACTTTGAGGGGGCGGTAGTCTGCACTTCCTAAAATTAAATTATCGCTTTTACCCATAATGAAAACCATTAAGGTATGTTAAAAAATAAAAATAAAGAAGCATGAAGAAAACATAACTATATTATATATCATATAAAAATACCGTACCATCATAATTTTCACCCTGAGAGGTGGTAGGTGGTAATTGAACAATCATCATTTCGTGAGGTGTTAGTTTTCCATCCACAGAAACATTATGTTCTTCAGCCATTATATGAATGTGTGTGTCAGTTTAGTTCAAATTATTCTCATAAAAACATCCTAGTAAATTGAGGATATTGTTATTGTTATAAAATAATGGAATAAAAAGAGTTAGGGGTTGGAGAAGTAAAATAAAAGAAAAGAAGTTAAGAGAAATTGTTACCTTTAATTTGGGTAACTTCTTTTGGTTTGAAGCAAAATGACTTTATAAAGTGCCTTATGCCTAAGGTAAGGCTTCTATGATGAGGAGAGGGATGTAGGGAGATTAATTTGGCAGATTTTGGATGATCCTAAAAGCTTGAGAGGTGTGAGAAATTGTTTATAAGTGGCCTCCTTTTATAAGGGGGAGGATGGGCTCTTTAGGAAAGTGTGAAAATATTATTCTATTTTATAATGATATTCGGTTTCTAAAGGTCCAACAATCATTAGGTTCGAATATAAGATGAATCTTGGTCGAAATAAAATCATCTAATAAGAATTTCACATGTTTCAGATATTATTTTAATATTTATAATCTAATTTATTTAAATCATTTATTAATGAGGTAAATACTGCATCATCATTATGTCATAAATAATTTAATTTATTAAATGTCTAAAAATTATAAAGAAATAGCATGATGTAGGAAATATTTTTATCTTTCCAACTAATATTTATAGTAAAAAAATATTACTTATAAAACACCATATAAAAATTAATTACTAAAAGAATTTTTTATGTCAATTTTTCATTTACTTTAAATTAATTAATCTAAAATTTCATTATGATTCATAAGTGGCTCCATGTGGTCCCAAAATAGACCCAAATATGACCATGGTCGGCCATTACTTTTCAAATAAGGTTAGTACATGTGTTAAGGTAATTTGTAATTATTACAATATTCTTTTTACCTTGAATTACCCTATTTACCTTTAACCGTGGTAAATAAAAGTCAAAAGTTATTATTCATGAAAAAATATTTTCATCTTATTGAACCAAATTTTACTTAATGAGGTTAACCGTGTCTCTAGTATTTTTGAAATTCAACTCACAGAAATGGTAAAGTTAAGTTTTATTCAAATTTGCAAATACTCCTAGGAGGTGGGTAAATGATGGTAAAAAGTTCAATATAATTTTTATATATCTAAACTTATTATAAAATGAAATTAGTGAATTATTTTGAACATATATAGGTATTATGTATCTATTTTGACCTAAAAAAATTTAAATAAAATAAATAATTATTTAAATAAAAAGTCGGTTTTAACCAATAACTCAGTGTTTTTTTACTATTCATCAAAAATTGATGTTTCTCAGAAAAATACCAAATATTCTGCCTAATCTATATTTGATATTCAAAATTCAAAAATTATTTATATTTTACCACATTAAAAACATATAAGTTTCATTAATTAATTTAAAATTAATTCCCGTTGTCAAAAAAATACGTGTTTTTAAGCAATAATGTCTATCAAAAAATTGACACTTGTTTATGTCCAATTTAAAAGTGAAAGTAGTTATAATGACCTAAATTGTATTAAATGATACAAATATAAACTAATTATACTTCAAAACCAATAAAATTCATAATTTAATACTATAAATATTTTTTATTAAAAAAATTTAATTAAAATTTGGTATTTTTCACTATTCACCAAAATATGAAAGTTATCTGAAAAATACCAAAAAAATATCAAAACTAAATTTTTATCTTTGGATTCTAAAGAAGAAGTTTATTTTGTCAAATTGAATATATAAAAGTGTCAAATATTGGATTTAAAACGGGTTAGCCCTCAAAAGGCGGTAAAATTGCATTTTCTGAAAAATACATTATCGAAAAAATTGAATTTGTTCTTGAATTATGTCTAAGAAACACATAATGTGGATGTTAAAATTATATGGAGTATATAAAATTCAAAATATATTTAATACTATTCATAACCACTTTTGAACTACTAGATTTGTAAGTCGTGGTGCCCTTGAACTCTGTGGTGCGTGTAGTGCAAGTTATGGAATTACTTTGAAGAAAAAACGTACTATGAAATCTTGGGGTGTTACATTATTCCCTACATAAATAAATTAAGTCCTTGCAATTTGAAATTTTTCTTCAAAAATAGGAGGTTGAAAATATAAAATACCTTTGTGGGAAAACCCACATCAGAAATTATGTTAACAAAATTTATTATTAATAATAGGAAAGTGAGAATGAAAATGTAAACCACCAAATTATGATCTCTATTAAGAGAACATTGGTGGAAATTAGAGACACATAATTAGAGGGAAAACATACATATTATTAGGGAGTGATTGAGGTCATTAGTGACAAACAATTGTAGAATTGAGGACTTCAAAGCCATCAATCTATGGTGATTTAAAATATCATCGGTTCAACAAAACATAAGGAATTAGGATAACACATTTTTAGCTTTAAGATACCTTAACTAAAGGTTAAGAATTAATTTATTCATAGAATAAGAGAAGAATATATATATATATATATATATATATACTAGAGAAGTAGAGTTCTATCCTTTAACAAATTTCTACCACAAACTCATCTTTCACTCTAAAAGATAATAGAACGTAAAAAAATATTCTATTTATCCTATTCGTATAGGGTTCAAAAAATATGAATTTATAATTCACCTATCAGACCCTTTAAAAAAAGAAACTACATTATATAATCCTGGGACTTCACATAGTCCAGTGGTAGGTGATAAATCCCAATCGCACTATGGTTGTGGGTTCGATTCCCGTAGCTTTGTCTGATGCGATGGGTTGTCACACGGGTCTGCATGTTGTCCTTTTTATAAAAACCCAAAAAATAATCTTATCAATATTATCTTAATCCATTCCAACCTTTATACTTATCCAAAATAAATCTATCCAAACTCACAGTCCGAAATTTATAAGGAAGTTAAACACAATGATGATCCTTTTTTCCACATAATAACATGTGAACACCGTCAACATGTATTATTTTAAAACATGGTAACTCCATGAATTACCATAAAACCTTATTGATTACATTAATTCTCCATTATCCCTTATATAATACTGGATATATTCCTTATATCCAAAAATATTGAATATTCCAACAATGATGAAACAAACAAACTTTTAATCAGTTCCAAGGAAGTAGAGAATATCCAACATAATTTGTCCAAATCAACCATCTCTTATTCCAAAATCACTACCTTGGTATCAGAACCATATTATGGTTTATCTTTCTCTCAACCATATATTTTCCAAAAATTTAACCAGCAATTAAGTCACTTTTCTTTATTCCACATAATCTTAAGTCCTTAATGAAATAGTACAGCAGTATAATCCTTATATACTCCATAATTCTTATAACTTGTAAATCATTAATACAATACTCAAATGACATAATACTTTAAAAAAATGTAAGAAATCTAATCATTCCTCTACATATTCGATAGTATCATAACTTTATTGTTATCCAATAGCAGCATTTTGGGTATACTCTGATGATTTGGAAATTGATTCGCGTAGTGTCCTAACTCCTTGTAGATGAAGCATTGTATATTGGAAACTTTTTTCTTACCCTTGCAATCACGTACTTGGTGTCCATTTTCTGCACACTTACAACAAACTCCCATTCCCTTCCTGAATTTACCAAGGTGATTCTTTCCACAGTTATCACATATGGTAAAATTCTTCTTTTCCCTCTTCCCTTTATCCATCTTTCTCTCTTCCATGCTTTTCTTCTCTTTCTTCAATTCAAAGCCATAGGACTCAGAGAATTATTTACTTATCTTATTAACACATGATAATATTTATTTATGTGTTGAGAATACATGGGAGACTATTTCTCTTCTAAATGTTGGCTTTATACCATGAAATTTATGATCCTTCTTACTCTTTAGATCATATGTATTGTTGAAGTTCGCATTCCTTCTACTGGGTTCCATTTCTATACAATGGAATAAACTATATTAGATTATGAATTGAAATACATAATTCCAAACATGTAAAACACTTAACATAAATTGAATAGTTTATGGATATAATACATAATCATAAAAATGTTTTCTTTGAGAAGGTATATACACATAAACCCTTCATAGTGGTTTGTAAATAAAATGAGAATTATCCTAAGCATATCTCCCGAGAGTGTCGTAACCAAGAGTGTAGCAAGGCCAGTTGTGATGCACCAGTTCCCATTCAAGTCTAGCTCAAAGCGGTGTTTTTAGGATTTACCCCAAGGTAAATCTGTTCCCGAGGTGCCTCTACCTACTCATATCCAGACAGAGATGTATTTCTTGGAAAACTCACAGAATCTCTATAGTACATAAATTATAGGAAGTTCTCCTATACTAATCCTCAAAGTCTATCCTAGGGTAATGTTCTCTAATCAGAGTTTAACTAAATATATTTCCAAGTTTGTTTCTGAATTTCTTTTGATACCAACCGTAACACCCCGACCCCAGAATGCCAGAGTCGGTGCATTATTTTAATACATTGGTATGATTACAAGGAATCAAGTCCCAAAGGACTGATCGGTTTAGTAGTATTGGAAAATATATTACATACATAAATGTTACATTACACTTTATAACATACAAAAAAAATAAAAAATCCTTTATGAACACCGTTATTCCCTTAGCTTAACCCTGCATATAAATCACAATACACTTCTCAGAATCCTGGGAAAAATAAAACATAGAAAGGGGTGATCTCAAATGCTCAATAAGGGTAAGAAATACAGAGGAAGATGACATAAATATTAAACATGGTGAATAATTGAAACTGCATTCCTTTACCAATAATAAACATGAATACTTTTATGGTAGGAATATGAGCTGAGTAAATAATGACATAATAAAACATAATCATGGGTATTCTACTATCCAAATGACCATATGAACCATCAATATTATCTTCATAATGAGGGAATGTATTATACTAGAATTTAATTTCTCTGTCATGGACTTGTGCCAGGACCTAGGGTATAAATGTAACCAAACCCCAACTCGGAGAGCCTCTGTAACCTAACTCCATCCTGGAGAGCCTTTGTAACCGAACTCCAACCCAGAGAGCCTCTGTAACCAGACTCCAAACCGGAGAGCCTCTATAACCGGACTCCAACCTGGAGAGCCTGTAACACCCTGAGATTTTATAAAAAAATATTATTTTTAAAATCATTAATGTCTTGTATTGTACACTACACCAAAATGATCTTTCACAACATGCATCCTTGACTTTCCTTGTATTACACGCAATCACGGCCTTCCTCGTTAGCTTGAGTCGTACGCAATACCGAGTTTCACTAAATAATGATATGCTATTAAAATATTATTAAAACTAGACATTATGAATAGTAATAACCACTTTTTGAAATTTTTTAAATTTTATTTTTCAAAATGGACTTCATTTTTGGATTCGAAATATCGAAATTAGCTTAAGGTGAAATTTTGGTACGTTTCAGATAACTTTCATATTCTGATGAATAGTGAAAATTACTAAATTTTAATTAAAAACAACTTTTTTAATCAAAATAATTAATAGTGATAAATTATTAATTTGAGTGGTTTTAAAGTATATATATAATATATTTTTACAATTTAATACAATTTTGGTTATTGTATGTAATTTCACATTTAAACCACATATAAACTAGTGTCAATCTTTTGGTAGTTATTATCTCTTAAAAACAAGATATTTGTTTTGACGACAGGAATTAATTTTTTAAATTAGTTAATGTAAATGATATGTTTTGAATTTAATAAAATAGACATCATTTTTTAATTCATAATATCAAATATAACTTAGGCCTAATTTTTGGTATTTTTCTGGAAACTTTCATTTTTTGATGAATAGTGAAACCACTAAGTTGTAGTTAAAAAACTGAATTTTTCATAAAACTTAATTTTACCGCTTCTGTGAGTGGAATTTCAAAAATACTAGAGACACGGTAATATCAAGGACCAAAATGTGGTTCAATGAGATGAAAATAATTTTTGGTGAATAGTAACTTTTTACTTTTTTTTACCACGGTTAAAAGTAAATAGGGTAATTAAGAGTAAAAATGATATTATTATTAACCTAACACATGTCCTAATTCTATTGGATAAGTGTAATTCGACCAAAAACAACCTTAGGAATAAAATATGACCATTTAAGCCCACTTGGATTAGATTAGGACATTTATTATTAATTTATTTAAAGAAGGGTTAAAATAGTTAAAATCAAAGTTTAATAAGTAAATAATTTTTCATATAAGGTTATACATAAGATAAATTCGACTATAAATATTCATTAGAAATATAAAAAGATTTCCTACATAATGATATTTTATTTGTAATTTTTAGACTTTAAATAATTTAATTTATTTATGACACAATGATGATGCAGTAAATATCTTTTTAATGAAATATTGACATAATTGATGTTATAAATTCCCAAATAAATGTAATTTGAGACTTTTTATGAATTCAAAAAAAATTATATGTTAATATTACATGTTAGTGTTGATTTAATTAACTTTTTTCGAACTAATAATTCTGTTATGAGTTTTACAAAAAACAACTACCAAATAGTGTCAAATTGACATAAAATAGTTTTTAAAACAAATATTATATTGTTAATTGTTATTATATTCCTAAAAATCTAAGTTTAGGCCAAATGACTTAGATAAGGTTATATATATTAATAATAAACAACCTGGGGTTCGTTTGGCTTGTTATAGTAAGTTTATTAACCTTATAGTGTAAGAACACAAAAAGACATGGTAAAAGTAAAATTATCTAACTTAAAGTTAAAACTAAATGAAAAGGTTAAAATAGTAAACTAAACGTGTCCAAATTCTATTGGATGATAGGATTTCGACCCATCCCCACCTTAGCTTCGATATAACTCAATTTGGAGCTATTAAAAACCGAATTTGACTTTATAATAAAATAATATTTTTAGTTATTCCAAAGGTGCCCCTCTCCTCCCTTATAAAAGGGCACTTCCTCCCTCTCTTCCTCAAACCACATTGAGCCTTCAAGCTCGGCCAAACCCTGCCAATTTCTTCTCTCCACTTCCCTAGAGACATCCTAGAGGTCCTGGTCTTCTTCAAAGACCAATTTTATTGCCCTAAGAGGAGGTATCAAATAGGCGCTTCAAAGAAGAGGTAATGTTCATTACCGATTCTTTCACCTTTATTTCTTCTTCCACTTATTCTTCTTAGGTTGTTTCATTATTAAGTAATAACTTAAGTATCACTAATATAATAATATTTTATTATAAGTATGAAACAACCATATTTCACCATCTATCCGTCCTACGGAAAATGAAATCACCGCGCGTGCGTACGTACGGAATATTGTCTCCACGCCGTGGTGTAACCTATTTTCCACCACCACCTTACTTGGATGGGTATAATGGTGTAAATAATGACTATATATGATTATTTTAAAGTGATATTAATTAATAAACAGTATATATATACTCCAATACAATTCCACAATCCTGGGAATGATATCATTGCTCGTGCATACGTATGGAATACCATCTCCATGATGTGATGCGACTCGTTCTACAAGATCTTCATTGCATAATGATTATATAAATGAATTGAATGAATTAATATGATATATATTACCCTAATAACATTATGGAAATGTGTTATCTATAACCTAAAAAGAAAAATAAGAATTTATTCGACAAAACACGCATAAGAACAAAAAATAATAAACACCCGAATAACAAGTAATAATGAAATATTATCAATAAGAAGCTAAGAATATGACCATATATGATATCATAAAAATAAGTATGATTCTGTAATAAGTCAATAAGATTATTTAAATCACTATACAGGATTTTCAGACACTTACAAAGAAAATTGGACCTAAGGTAAGGGAAAATATCACAATCTCATTTTTATCCGAGATTGTTTATACTTTGATATTTACTAGGGTGTATTTTATCATCCACATCCATGTTTCCTCAATATGTAATATTATTTCTATCCACCTACAATTTTTTAAATCCTATTTTACCCTTTGTTGAGTTTTTAGTAAAAGATATGAAAGGAATCTTTTGTCGTTTTTCGTACGAGGTACTTTTTGACTTTTCCGAAAAAAGTTCGAGAAAATGTTTTTTTTAACTTATACGGCATGAATGGATTTTTAAAACATTATCTCCAATAAGATTTCTTTACAAGTTTTCATGTTTATTTTTAATCAACTTCTTTTAGTTTTGAATTGTATGACATCTTAAGAAATGAAAAGTGTTTTTTTGAAGTAGAAAGGATATTTTCCTCAAGAATGGAGTTCAAGTGTTTTATCAAAATTATTTTCCATCTAAGATAATATAGGGTTATGTTTATATCCCTATTATTACATTGATTTTATTATGTTGTGATGGAATTATTTTTATGAATTCCTTTATCTTATATGAATTGTTTTATGATGTCACAATGTTTAAGATTCCCATTTTTATTACATGGGTTATGCAATGATGTATGATTTATGATTTTGTGGCACACATAAGAATGGTATCATTATGAGATGGGTGGGACCTATATCTCCCTCTAATGCATTGGGTAAAGATTTTATATCTCGTGAGATAGACATGGCTGGAATGGTAGTTTATACCGGTTTAGTGAAACAGGACTGAAACAAGGAGTGAACTCGGTTCAGAAAGGGACTTTGTCCACTGAGATAGTCTTGGCAATGAGTCTTGACTAATAAGAAATGATTCTCTATTATTATGTGTGTATGCCACAAAGTTTCTTGTTTTAAGTTATGATTATTGGGATTACATTTCACTACTATGATTTATCCCCTGTTATGAAATTATGATCTCTTTTACAGTTTAAGATTTCCAAAAGATATGTTCTTATGAATATGACGTGATTTATATTTCTTTTATTTACCCTTACTGAGCATTTGAGCTCACCCTTTTATGTTTTCTTTTCCACATGATATAAAGAAAGGATTTAGTTAAAAAAAGAAGATCTTTATGGGAGATGTTGAAGATATTTCACCACGATTAAAAGATCATATTCCGAGTTTCCAAAGACACTAAACTATTAAGGTCCGTGTGTGTGTGTTTTTGTTATGTACTAAGTATTCCACAAAAGTAATGAAATGTTTATGTACGTTAAGCATCGGGTCTCTACAGTTGGTATCAGAGAAAAGATTTAGTCAACCTTTGGAAACTAGGATGCGAGAACTTTAGTGAGATCCCTAGAGATATTTCTAAAGTATGTCTAGGGATGTCCCTAAGGTTAAGTATACGTATAGGTTATAGTACTAGAATTTCGCTAACAATCATATAATTAAACCTAAGATGTTAGATATTGAAGGTACTCCCCCTTTATTATGTTGTTTTCCCTAGCATGATTTTTGCCTCTCACACTATTCTTTTTGGGTTTTAGACGATGGCTGGAAACTGAAGGAACCGTGTTGATCAATTCAATGGACAATGCAATGATTGTCCTCCTGAACAAACAAATGTTATGGGAGATGTAGTGCAAAATCGTTTTGCTATACTTACACAAGATATGAATCATTATGGACTTCCAAATGAGCAGAGAAGAGAACAATATTTTATTGTGTCCTTTATGAGGCAATGTCCACCTTCTTTCAGTGGGCCTTCTGATCCACTTGTTGCTGAACAATGGATTAGTACCAATGAAAATATATTTTCAGTTCTTCAATATTCAGAACATGATAAAGTCATCATAGCAGTATATCATTTGGAAGGTGAAGCTGATCAATGGTTGAATCTTATCAAGAATATGAGGCCAAGAGATTAAATTGAGTCCATGGAATGGGATGAGTTCATGAACTTATTTTTCAATAAGTACTTCCCTCGTATTCTTCGAACAAAGACGGAGAAGGAGTTTCTTGAACTAAAGCAAAAGGATGATGAATCTGTTGGTTTATACGAAGTGAATTTTACATGTCTTGGAAGGTATTCATCTGGCATTATCATCCAACCTGGAAGTAAAGTTGATCGATTCTTTAGTGGCTTAAAACCAAATCTTCGAAAGCCATTAGCTATAAGAGACTTCAGTAGCTATGAAGAAATTGTGCATTGTGCTATCAAGGTAGAAATGGAAGTTGGTGTTACTTATCCATCTAGTAGTTTTGACAAGAAACGAAAGATGGAGTTCAAGGAGAAATCTCAGAATAATGGTGAAAAGAAGATGAATGTTTCCTTATGCCCAATGTGTGGAAAGAAGCATGGTGGAGATTTTCTTAAAGGGACTAGAAAATTTTTTAAGTGTGGAAAAGAAAGTCATCGAGTAGCTGAGTGTAGAAGTAATGGAAAAAGGGTTTCTAATGACGTGAATAAAGAAAAGAATGCAGAGAACACACCACCAACACTTCAATGCTTCAAGTAAAAGGAAATGAGGAATTATGCTAATAAATTCCCTAATCCAAGGGTTAGTGATGATCGACATGAGCAACCACTTAAGGAAAAGGACAAAGGGAAGTCACATGCGATCACTATTGGAGATGTTGAATATGAAAACGATGTGGTGGAATGATTAAGTGTTTATGTAATGGGATTCCAAAAAAAAAATTGTATATAGTATCATGAAATATTAGAATATTTATGTATTGGTCCATTGTGGTTTTCAATAATTTTATGGTACCGGTAACCATGGAAAGTGATTGAGATATTTTTGGAAAAAAGATGATATGCACATAATGAAGGGATAAGGAGAAAATGAAATGTTTGACAGTATTCATGAGCTCATGACTGATATATGGAAATAGTTGTATCATGGTTTGAGGTTTTGGTATGTGAAAAGAGTTAACTTTTGACAGCACTCATGTTTTCACTAAGATTCAATGGGTATTCATTTTTCAATAGAATACATGATTAAGGCCTTCGAATGTTTGGAATGTGACCTACAAGACATATCTCATGATATACGGGGTTCAACGATGGTATTAACATTCTTGTTATATGAACTCTTTAGTAATCATTTTCACTATAATATGAGATTGGACAGCAGTATTTTGGATAAGCCTAAAGATTGGAAATGATTATGTTGGACATAAGTTAGTATTGTTTAAGGATAGAACTTTTTTCGATATTATTGATGGGATGTTATAGTAATGTAGTTTTAGAAAAAGGAGAACCTGCAGGACAGGTGAAAACCCATCGCGTCGGACAAGGCTGTGGGAATCGAACCCACAACCGAAGTGCGACTGGCCTTTATCGTCTACCACTGGCCTACAGGAAGTCCCTGGTTAGTAGAAACTAGTTTTATTTTATTACACGGTATGATATATGAAGTATAAGTTCATTTTTGGAATCGTATACGATTAACCTCACCACAGATGGTCTTATGTATTTTTGATAACTTTTTTAACCTTTTGTTTGAGATAGATGGAATGACCCATCATTCTATCACATGATCTGCTAACACTTCACGAATGAAAAATCCAACTTCATTTCTTTAAGATATGAAGTGGAAATTTTTAAAAGAACGACCGACGGTGACACTGTACCAAAATCACGAAAGTATTTCTTCTAATTCCAATTTCATCAACTTTAGGGAAATGATCTTGAAAACCAAAAATGTTGTCCTAGTACTCTTATATCTGATGAATCAGATGGTACCTTAGATCATCACAAATTTATGGCTTTGTGATTACTTGCTTTTACAAACCCATGTTCTCTACCACTCTCCATCAGAACATGGTGCTTAGATTTCTCTTCCATATCCATATTTTCACCTATGTGGAAACCCAGTGATTAGTTTATTTGGGTAACCGTTACGTTTCATACTTTTGTTTTTAAATATTGGTTTTGGTATTCCTTTTTATGATGTGGGTTTCTATTAAATAAACTTTCGAGTAGTAAACCATTTATAACCCCGACGAATTTCGAGGGCGAAATTTATTTTAAGGGGGGTAGAATGTAACACCTCGAAATTTTATGAAAAATATTCTTTTTAATTTCATTAATGTCATGTGTTGTACGCTACACCAAAAGGAGCTTGCACAACATTCTTACTTGACTTGCCTTTCATTACACGCAATCGCGGCCTTCCTCGATAGCTTGCGTCGTACACAATATCGAGTTTCACTAAACAATGATATGCTATTAAAATATTATTAAAACTAGCCGTTATGAATAGTAATAACCACTTTTTGAAATTTTGTAAATTTTATTTTTCAAAATGAACTTCATTTTTGGATTCGGAATATCGAAATTAGCTTAAGTTGAAATTTTGGTACGTTTCGGATAACTTTCATACTCTGATGAATAGTGAAAATTACTAAATTTTAATTAAAAACAACTTTTTTAGTCAAAATAATTAATGGTGATAAATTATTGATTTGAGTGGTTTTAAAGTATATTTAGAATATATTTTTACAATTTAATACAATTTTGGTCATTGGATTTAATTTCACATTTAAACCAGATATAAACTAGTGTCAATCTTTTGATAGTTATTATCTCTTAAAAACACGCTATTTGTTTTGACACCATGAATTAATTTTTTAAATTAATTAATGTAACTGATATTTTTTTAATTTGATAAAATAGAAATAATTTTTTAATTCATAATATCAAATATATCTCAGGCCTAATTTTTGGTATTTTTCTGAAAACATTCATTTTGTGATGAATTGTGAAACCACTAAGTGGTAATTAAAAAACAGAATTTTCCTTAAAACATAATTTTACCACTTCTGTTAGTGGAATTTCGAAAATCCGAGAGACACGGTTAATATCAAGGACTAAAATGTGGTTCAATGAGATGAAAATAATTTTTGGTGAATAGTAACTTTTTACTTGTTTACCAGAGTTAAAAGTAAATAGGGTAATTAAGGGTAAAAATGATATTATTATTAACCTAACACATGTCTTAATTCTATTGGATAAGTGTAATTCAACCAAAAGCAACCTTAGGAATAAAATATGACCACTTAAGCCCACTTGGATTAGATTAGGACATTTATTATTAATTTATTTAAAGAAGGGTTAAAATAGTTAAAATCAACTTTTTATAAGTAAATAATTTTTCATATAGGGTTATACATAAGATAAATTCGACTATAAATATTCATTAGAAATATAAAAAGATTTCCGACATAATGATATTTTATTTGTAATTTTTAGACTTTAAATAATTTAATTTATTTATGACACAATGATGATGCAGTAAATATCTTATTAATGAAATATTGACATAATTGATGTTATAAATTCCCCAATAAATGTAATTTGAGACTTTTTATGAATTCCAAATAAATTTATATGTTAATATGACAAGTTATTGTTGATTTAATTAACTTTTTTAGAACTAATCATTTTGTTATGAGTTTTACAAAAATCAATTACCAAATAGTGTCAAAATTGACATAAAATAGTGTTTAAAACAAATATTATATTATTAATTGTTATTATATTCCTAAAAATCGAAAGTTTGGAAAAATGACTTAGATAAAGTTATATATATTAAGAATAAACAACTTGGGGTTCGTTTGGATTGTTATAGTAAGTTTATTAACCTTATAATGTAAGAACACAAAAAGACATGGTAAAAGTAAAATTATCTAACTTAAAGTTAAAACTAAATGATAAGGATAAAAAAGTAAACTAAACTTGTCCAAATTCTATTGGATGATAGGATTTCGACCCATCCCCACCTTAGCTTAGAAATAACTCAATTTGGAGCTATTAAAAACCGAATTTGACTTTATAATAAAATAATATTTTTTTGTTATTCCAAAGGTTCCCCTCTCCTCCCTTATAAAAGGGCACTTCCTCCCTCTCTTCCTCACACCACATTGAGCCTTCAATATCGGCCAACCCCGGCCAATTTCTTCTCTCCACTTCCCTAGAGACATCCTATAGGTCCTGGTCTTCTTCAAAGACCAATTTTAGTGCCCTAAGAGGAGGTATCAAAGAGGCGCTTCAAAGAAGAGGTAATGTCTGTTACCGATTCTTTCACCATTATTTCTTCTTCCACTTCTTCTTCTTAGGTTGTTTCATTATGATGTAATAACATAAGAATCACTCATATACTGATATTTTATTATAATTATGAAAAAACCCTATTTCACCATCTATCCATCCTACGGAAAACGAAATCACAGCGCGTGCGTACGTACAGAATACCGTCTCCACGCCGTGGTGTAACCTATTTTCCACCACCACCTTACTTGGATGGGTATAATGGTGTAAGTAATGACTATATATGATTATTTTAAAGTGATATTAATTCTGAAATATTATATATATACTCCAATACAATTCCACAATCATTGGAATGATATCATCGCTCGTGCGTACGTACGGAATGTCGTCCCCACGATGTGATGTGACTCGTTCTACATGATCTTCATTGCATAAAGATTATAGAAATGAATTGAATGAATTAATATGATATATATTACCCTAATAACATTCTATAAATGAGGTATCTATAACCTAAAAATAAAAATATGAATTTATTTGACAAAACACGCATAAGAACAAAAAGTAATAAACACCCGAATAACAAGTAATAATGAAATATTACCAATAAGAAGCTAAGAATATGACCATATATGATATCATAAAAATAATTATGATTCTGGAATAAGTCAATAACATTATTTAAATCATTATACAGGAGGTTTGGACACTTACGAAGCAAATTGGACCTAAGGTAAGGGAAAATATCACAATCTCATTTTTATCCAAAATTGTTTATACTTTGATATTTACTGGGGTGTATTTTATCGTCCACATCCATGTTTCCTCAATATGTAATATTATTTCCATCCACCTATAATTTTTTAAATCCTATTTTACCCTTCGGTGAGTTTTTAGTAAAATATATGAAAGGAATATTTTGTCGTTTTTCGTACAAGGTACTTTTTGACTTTTTTGAAAAAATTACGAGAAGAGTGTTTTTTTAACTTATATGGAATGAATGGATTTTTAAAACATTATCTCCAGCAAGATTCCTTTACAAGTTTTCAAGTTTATTTTTAATCAACTTCTTTTAGTTTAGAATTGTATGACATGTTAAGAAAGGAAATGTTTTTTTTGAAGTAGAAAGGATATTTTCCTCAAGAATGGAGTTCAAGGGTTTTATCAAAATTATTTTCCATCTAAGATAATATAGGGTTCTGTTTCTATCCCTATTATTACATTGATTTGATTATGTTGTGATGGAATTATTTTTATAAATTCCTTTATCTTATATGAATTGTTTTATGATGTCACGATGTTTAAGATTCCCATTTTTATTACATGGGTTATGCAATGATGTATGATTTATGATTTTGTGGCACACATAAGAATGGTATCATTATGAGATGGGTGGGACCTATATCTCCCTCCAATGCATTGGCTAAAGATTTTCTATCTCATGAGATAGACATGGCTGGAATGGTAGGTTTTACTGGTTCAGTGAAACAGGACTGAAACGAGGAGTGAACTCGGTTCAGAAAGGGACTTTGTCCACTAAGATAGTCTTGGCAATGAGTCTTGACTAATAAGAAATGATTCTCTATGATTATGTGTGTATTCCACAAAGTTTCATGTTTTATGTTATGATTAATGGGATTACATTTCACTACTATGATTTATCCCATGTTATGAAATTATGATCTCTTTTGTAGGTTAAGATTTCCAAAAGATACGTTCTTATGAATATGACGTGATTGATATTTCTTTTGTTCACCCTTACTGAGCATTTGAGCTCACCCTTTTATGTTTTCTTTTCCCCAGGATATAAAGAAAGGATTTACGTTTAAAAAAAAGAAGATCTTTATGGGATATGTTAAAGATCTTTCACCACGATTAGAAGATCATATTCCGAGTTTCCAAAGACACTATACTATTACGGTCCTTGTGTGTGTGTTTTTGGTATGTAATAAGTATTCCAAAAAAGTAATTAAATGTCTATGTACGTTAAGCTTCGGGTCTCTATAGTTGGTATCAGAGGAAAGGTTTAGTCAATCTTTGGAAACTAGGATGCGGGAACTTTAGTGAGATCCCTAGAGATATTTCTAAAGTATGTCTAGGGATGTCCCTAAGGATAAGTATACGTATAGGTTATAGTACTAGAATTACGCTAACGATCATATAATTAATCCTAAGATGTTATATATTGAAGGTACTCCCCCTTTATTATGTTGTTTTCCCTAGCATGATTTTTTCCACTCACACTATTCTTTTTGGGTTTTAGACGATGGCTGGAACCCGAAGGAACCGTGTTGATCAATGCAATGGAAAATGAAATGATTGTCCTCCTGAACAAACAAATGTTATGGGAGATGGAGTGAAAAATCTTATTGCTATACTTACACAAGCTATGAATCATTCGGGACTTCCAAATGAGCAGAGAAAGGAACAATATTCTATTGAGTCCTTAATGAGGAAACGTCCACCTTCCTTTCAGTGGGCCTTCTGATCCCCTTGTTGCTGAACAATGGATCAGTACCACTGAAAAGATATTTTCAGTTCTTCAATGTTCAGAATATGATAAAGTCATCTTAGAAGTATATCGTTTGGAAGTTGAATCTGATCAATGGTGGAATCTTATCAAGAATACGAGGCCAAGAGATGAAATTGAGTCCATGGAATGGGATGAGTTCAAGAACTTATTTTTCAATAAGTACTTCCCTCGTATTCTTCGAACAAAGATGGAAAAGAGTTTCTTGAACTAAAGAAAAAGGATGATGAATATGTTGGTGTATACTAAGCGAATTTTACAAGGCTTTCAAGGTATGCATCTGGCTTTATCATCCAACCTGAAAGTAAAGTTTATCGATTCTTCAGTGGCTTAAAACCAAATCTTCTAAGGGCATTAGCTATAAGAGACTTCAGTAGCTATGAAGAAATTGTGCATTGTGCTATCAAGGTAGAAATGGAAGTTTGTGTTACTTATCCATCTAGTAGTTTTCACAAGAAACGAAAGATGGAGTTCAAGGAGAAATCTCAAAATAATGTTGAAAAGAAGATGAATGTTTCCTTATGCCCAAAGTGTGGAAAGAAGCATGGTGGAGATTGTCTTAAAGGGACTAGAAAATGTTTTAACTATGGAAAAGAAGGTCATCGAGCAGCTGAGTGTCGAAGTAATGGAAAAAGGGTTTCTAATGATGTGAATAAAGAAAAGAATGCAGAGAACACACCACTAACACTTCAATTCTTCAAGTGAAAGAAAATGGGGCATTATGCTAATAAATGCCCTAATCCAAGGGTTAGTGATGATCGGCATGAGCAACCACTTAAGGCAAAGGACAAATGGAAGTCACATGCATTCACTATTGGAGATGTTGAATATGAAAACGATGTGGTGGAATGATTAAGTGTTTATGTAATGGGATTCCAAAATAATGTTGTATATAGTATCGTGAAATATTAGAATATTTATGTATTGGTCTATTGTGGTTTTCAATAATTTTATGGTACCGGTAACCATGGAAAGTGATTGAGATATTTTTGGAAAAAAGATGATATGCGCATAATGAAGGGATAAGGATAAAATGAAATGTTTGACAGTATTCATGAGCTCATGACTGATATAAGGAAATAGTTATATCATGGTTTGAGGTTTTGGTATTTGAAAAGAGTTAACTTTTGACAGCACTCATGTTTTCACTAAGATTCAATGGGTATTCATTTTTAAAGAAAATACATGATTAAGGCCTTCGAACGTTTAGAATGTGACCAACAAGACATATCTCATGATATACGGGGATCAACGATGGTATTAACATGATTTTTATATGAACTCTTTAGTAATCATTTTCACTATAATATGAGATTGGATAGTAGTATTTTGGATTAGCCTAAAGATTGGAAATGATTATGTTGGACATAAGTTAGTATTTTTTAAGGATAGAACTTTTTTCGATATTATTGATGGGATGTTATAGTAATGTAGTTTTAGAAAAAGGAGAACCTGCAGGACAGGTGACAACCCATCGCGTCGGACAAGGCTGTGGGAATCGAACCCACAACTGAAGTGCGACTGGCCTTTATCGTCTACCACTGGCCTACAGGAAGTTCCTGGTTAGTAGAAACTAGTTTTATTTTTTTACATGGTATGATATATGAAGTATAAGTTCATTTTTGGAATCATATACGATTAACCTCACCATAGATGTTCTTATGTATTTTTGATAACTATTGTAACCTTTTGTTTGAGACAGATGGAATGACCCATCATTCTATCACATGATCTGATAACACTTCATGAATGACAAATCCAACTTCATTTCATTAAGAGATGAAGTGGAAATTGTCCAAAGAACGACCAACGGTGACATTGTACCAAAATCACGAATGTATTTCTTCTAATTCCAATTTCATCAACTTTAGAGAAATGATCTTGAAAACCAAAAATGTTGTCCTAATACTCTTATATCTGATGAATCAGATGGTACCTTAGATTGTCACAAATTTATGGCTTTGTTATTTCTAGTTTTTTCATAGCCATGTTCTCTACCACTCTCCATCAGAACATGGTGGTTAGATTTCTCTTCCATATCCATATTTTCACCTATGTGGAAACCCAGTGATTAGTTTATTTGGGTAACCGTTACGTTTCATACTTTTGTTTTTAAAGATTGGTTTTGGTATTCCTTTTTACGATGTGGGTTTCTATTAAAGAAACTTTTGAGTAGTAAACCATTTATAACCCCGATGAATTTCGAGGGCGAAATTTATTTTAAGGGGGGTAGAATGTAACACCCCGAGATTTTATGAAAAATATAGTCTTTTTAATTTCATTAATGTCTTGTGTTGTACGCTATACCAAAAAAAGCTTGCACAACACGCATCCTTGACTTTCCTTGCATTACACGCAATCGCGGCCTTCCTCGATAGCTTGCGTCGTACGCAATACCGAGTTTCACTAAACAATGATATGCTATTAAAATATTATTAAAATTAGCCGTTATGAATAGTAATAACCACTTTGTGAAATTTTTTAAATTTTATTTTTCAAAATGGACTTCATTTTTGGATTCGGAATATCGAAATTAGCTTAAGGTGAAATTTTGGTACGTTTCGGATAACTTTCATATTCTGATGAATAGTGGAAATTACTAAATTTTAATTAAAAACAAATTTTTTAATCAAAATAATTAATAGTGATAAATTATTAATTTGAGTGGTTTTAAATTATATTTAGAATATATTTTTTCAATTTAATACAATTTTAGTGATTGGATGTAATTTCACATTTAAAACAGATATAAACTAGTGTCAATCTTTTGATAGTTATTATCTCTTAAAAACACGCTATTTGTTTTGACGACGGGATTTAATTTTTTAAATTAGTTAATGTAACTGATATGTTTTGAATTTGATAAAATATACATCATTTTTGAATTAATAATATCAAATATAGCTTTGGCCTAATTTTTGGTATTTTTCTGGAAACTTTCATTTTTTGATGAATAGTGAAACCACTAAGTGGTAGTTAAAAAACTGAATTTTTCATAAAACTTAATTTTACCGCTTCTGTGAGTGGAATTTCGAAAATCCGAGAGACGTGGTTAATATCAAGGACTAAAATGTGGTTCAATGAGATGAAAATAGTTTTTGGTGAATAGTAACTTTTTACTTTTTTACCACGGTTAAAAGTAAATAGGATAATTAAGGGTAAAAATGATATTATTATTACCCTAACACATGTCCTAATTCTATTGGATAAGTGTAATTAGACCAAAAACAACCTTAGTAATAAAATATGACCATTTAAGCCCACTTGTATTAGATTAGGACATTTATTATTAATTTATTTAAAGAAGGGTTAAAATAGTTAAAATCAAAGTTTAATAAGTAAATCATTTTTCATATAGGGTTATACATAAGATAAATTCGACTATAAATATTCATTAGAAATATAAAAAGATTTTCCACATAATGATATTTTATTTGTAATTTTTAAACTTTAAATAATTTAATTTATTTATGACACAATGATGATGTAGTAAATATCTTATTAATGAAATATTGACATAATTGATGTTATAAATTCCCAAATAAATGTAATTTGAGACTTTTTATGAATTAAAAAAAATTATATTTTAATATGACATGTTAGTGTTGATTTAATTAACTTTTTCAAACTAATCATTCTGTTATGATTTTTAAAAAAATCAATTACCAAATAGTGACAAAATTGACATAAAATATTTTTTAAAACAAATATTTTATTATTAATTGTTATTATATTACTAAAAATCTAAGGTTAGGCCAAATGACTTAGATAAGGTTATATATATTAATAATAAACAACTTGGGGTTCGTTTGGCTTGTTATAGTGTGTTTATTAACCTTATAGTGTAAGAACACAAAAAGACATGGTAAAAGTAAAATTATCTAACTTAAAGTTAAAACTAAATGATAAGGTTAAAATAGTAAACTAAACTTGTCCAAATTCTATTGGATGATAGGATTTCGACTCATCTCCACCTTATCTTCGAAATAACTCAATTTGGAGCTATTAAAAACCGAATTTGACTTTATAATAAAATAAAAAATTTAGTTATTCCAAAGGTGCCCCTCTCCTCCCTTATAAAAGGGCACTTCCTCCCTCTCTTCCTCACACCACATTGAGCCTTCAAGCTCGGCCAAACCCTTCCAATTTCTTCTCTCCACTTCCCTAGAGACATCCTATAGAACCTGGTCTTCTTAAAAGACGAATTTTAGTGCCCTAAGAGGAGGTATCAAAGAGGTGCTTCAAAGAAGAGGTAATGTCCGTTACCGATTCTTTCACCATTATTTCTTCTTCCACTTATTCTTCTTAGGTTGTTTCATTATTAAGTAATAACATAAGTATCACTCATATACTGATATGTTATTATATGTATGAAACAACCCTATTTCACCATCTATCCATCCTACAGAAAACGAAATCACCGCGTGTGCGTACGTACGGAATACCGTCTCCAAGCCGTGGTGTAACCTATTTTCCACCACCACCTTACTTGGATGGGTATAATGGTGTAAATAATGTCTATATATGATTATCGTAAAGTGATATTAATTCTGAAATAGTATATATATACTCCAATACAATTCCACAATCATTGGAATGATATCATCACTCGTGCGTATGTACGGAATACCGTCTCCATGATGTGATGCGACTCTTTCTACATGATCTTCATTGCATAATGATTATATAAATTAATTGAATGAATTAATATGATATATATTACCCTAATACCATTCCGGAAATGAGGTATCTATAACCTAAAAAGAAAAATAAGAATTTATTCGACAAAACACGCATAAGAACAAAAAGTAATAAACACCCGAATAACAAGTAAAAATGAAATATTAACAATAAGAAGCTAAGAATATGACCATATATGATATCATAAAAATAAGTATGATTCTGGAATAAGTCAATAACATTATTTAAATCATTATACAGGATTTTCAGACACTTTCGAAGCAAATTGGACCTAAGGCAAGGGAAAATATCACAATCTCATTTTTATCCGATATTGTTTATAATTTGATATTTACTGGGGTGTATTTTATCATCCAAATCCATGTTTTCTCAATATTTAAT
Source organism: Viscum album (assembly GCA_963277665.1). Taxonomy (NCBI): domain Eukaryota; kingdom Viridiplantae; phylum Streptophyta; class Magnoliopsida; order Santalales; family Viscaceae; genus Viscum; species Viscum album. Next base: position 513,275,961 of record OY728136.1, on the reverse strand, counting down.
ATTATTTACATCCATCTACAATTTTTTAAATCCTATTTTACCCTTCGGTGAGTTTTTATTAAAAGATATGAAAGGAATCTTTTGTCGTTTTTCGTACGAGGTACTTTTTGACTTTTCCGAACAAAGTACAAGAAGAATGTTTTTTTATCTTATACGGCATGAATGGATTTTTAAAACATTATCTCCAATAAGCTTCCTTTACAAGTTTTCAAGTTTATTTTTAATCAACTTCTTTTAGTTTAGAATTGTATGACATGTTAAGAAAGGAAAAGTGTTTTTTGAAGTAGAAAGGATATTTTCCTCAAGAATGGAGGTCAAGTGCTTTATCAATATTATTTTCCATCTAAGATAATAAAGGGTTCTGTTTCTATCCCTATTATTACGTTGATTTGATTATGTTGTGATGGAATTATTTTTATGAATTCCTTTATCTTATATGAATTGTTTTATGATGTCACGATGTTTAAGATTCCCATTTTTATTACATGGGTTATGCAATGATGTATGATTTATGATTTTGTGGCACACATAAGAATGGTATCATTATGGGATGGGTGGGACCTATATCTCCCTCCAATGCATTGGTTAAAGATTTTATATCTCATTAGATAGACATGCCTAGAATGGTCGGATATACCGGTTCAGTGAAACAGGACTGAAACGAGGAGTGAACTCAGTTCAGAAAGGGACTTTGTCCACTAAGATAGTCTTGGAAATGAGTCTTGACTAATAATAAATTGTTCTCTATGATTATTTGTGTATTCCACAAAGTTTCATCTTTTAAGTTATGATTATTGGGATTACATTTCACTACTATGATTTATCCCATGTTATGAAATTATGATCTCTTTTGCAGGTTAAGATTTCCAAAAGATATGTTCTTATGAATATGACGTGACTGATATTTCTTTTATTTACCCTTACTGAGCATTTGAGCTCACCCTTTTATGTTTTCTTTTCCCCAAGATATAAAGAAAGGATTTAGGTTTAAAAAAAGAAGATCTTTATGGGAGATGTTGAAGAGCTTTCACCACAATTAGAAGATCATATTCCGAGTTTCCAAAGACACTAAACTATTACGGTCCGTGTGTGTGTGTTTTTGTTATGTACTAAGTATTCCTCAAAAGTAATGAAATGTCTATGTACGTTAAGCTTCGGGTCTCTAAAGAGCCTCTATAACTGGACTCCAAATCAGATGGTCTTCTGTAACCATCCCCCAACCCAGAGGGATTACTTTTACCGGTCCCCAACCCAGAACATACTAGTCCAATACATTCATCATAAGAAAAGGTTGAAATATAACATAAAAATTTGTATTAAAACTAGAATAAAAAATGTCAATACTTAATCCATAAACCATGAATGGTATAACAATAACACATCCACAGTCAAACATATCACAAAACATTCAATACAATATAGAAGATGTGTATCATAATAAATCAACTTCAAACAAGTTTAAAATCCATTAAAAGATGTTGATATGGATGAAAATGATCAGTAAAATGCTTTGAGAGAAATTCTCACAATTTATAATGGTAGTCATTTAAAAGGTATTTTTGAATCAAAGTGTCTCATACCACTTAGAAACTTTTTAAAAGAATTATCATTTCAAAACATTCATGTCCGTATAAATAAATCCTTAAAACCATTTTGAAAACAAATACATTGATGAGAATTATTTAGAAGAAATAATATTTAAAACATTTAAAATGATGATCTAGTTAAAGATTACCTTAAAATATTCCTTTTGAAAATATATTTATGACACATGTATGTGGATGATAAAGAGGTCCCAATAGATAATTACGTAAAAACAACCTCGGATAATAAAGAGATTGGGAAATTAACGCTTACCTCATTGCAATCAATCGATTCGTATGAACAATAGTCAATAACAACCAAAAGAATCACAGAATATCATAAATATAAAGTGAATCATGATAATATATATCAAATGGCAGTACACAATTCACCACATGTGATAAATAATTGGTGAACAATGGAAATATCACGGAATTAAAAGTGTGATAAGAAACCCCTTACCTCGAGTCCAGCTTGACCCATTATCTCTTTAATATCCAGAATAATAAACTAAAGTTAATTTATAATTTCTTAAGAACCTTTTTCAAGTTTATTATTCCTTTTATATCACCTATTACCATGTTATAAACATTATGTAATCATTTTAGTAAATAACGTTCGTTTTGTCGATTTTTGGCACTTGAGTCAAAAATGAACACCTTATATTTACAAGTTGTTCACATTTTCAAAAGTTAATTATATCCATAATGATATTTATGATTTAGATATCATATATATCATATATATCCATTATATACATGTAGTTATAATATTACATATCATTTTGGGGTAAGAAATGAAATGCACCGTTCATGGACACGGTAAGCCATACGTACGCATGAACGATATTTTCATTTATATTTCTTATTTTAATAGAATTATAACGTAATAATACATAGATATATTATAATTATATTATAATATCATATATAATATCATTAACTCCATCCTTTATATGTCCCACATATGGTATTAATGAGTCATATCACTTTGAGGGGGCGGTAGTCCGCACTTCCTCAAATGAAATTATCTCGTTTACCCATAATATAAACCATTAAGGTATGCTATAAAAGAAAAATACGGAAGCATGAAGAAAACATAACCATAGTATATATCATATATAAATTTTGTTCCATCATCATTTCCACCATGAGAGGCGGTGGGATGTAATTGAACAATCATTGTTTCGTGAGGTGTTAGTTTTTCATCCACAAAAACATTGTGTTCTTCACCCATTAGATGGAGGTGTGTGTACTTTTATTTCAAATAATTCTCATAAAAACATATTATTATATTTTGTATAATGTTTTTGTTATAAAATAAAGTAATAAAAAGAGTTTAGGGGTTTGAGAAGTAAAATAAAAGAAAAGAAGTTAAGAAAAACGGTTACCTTTAATTTGGGTAACTTCCTTTCGTTTGAACCAAAATGACTTTATGATGTGTCTTATGCCTAAGTTAAGGCTTCTAGGAGGAGGAGAGGGATGTAGGGTGATTAATTTTGCATAGTTTGGACGAGCCTAAAGGCTTGAGATGTGTGATAAATTGGTTACAAGTGGTCTCCTTTAATAAGGGGGGGAGGGTCTCTTTAGGAAAGTGTGAAAATATTATTTTATTATATAATGATATTCGGTTTATAAAGGTACAAAAATCTTTAGGGTATAAGATAAGATGACTCATGGTCAAAATAAAATCATCTAATAAGAATTGGACATGTTTTAGATATTATTTTAATATTTATAATCTAGTATATTTAAATCATTTATTAATGAGGTAAATTTTGCATCATCATTATGTCATAAATAATTTAATTTTTTCAATGTCTAAAAATTATAAAAAAAACTACCATGATGTTGAAAATCTTTTTAGATTTATAATTAATATTTATAGTCAAAAATATTACTTATATAACACTATATAAAAATTAATTACTAAAAACTTTTTGTTTATGTCAATTTTGCATTTACTTTAAATTAGTTAATCTATAGTGTCATTATCATTCATAAGTGGCTACATGGGGTCCCAAAATCGTCCCAAAGATGCCCATGGTTGGACATTACTTATCAAATAAGTTTAGGACATGTGTTAAGGTAATTTTGAATTATTAAAATATTCTTTTTACCATGAATTACCCTATTTACCTTTAACTGCGGTAAATAAGTCAAAAGTTACTATTCACCAAAAATTATTTTCATCTTATTGAACTAAATTTTACTTACTGAGGTTAACCGTGTCTCTCGGATTTTTGAAATTCAACTCACAGAAGTGGTAAAATTAAGTTTAATGCAAATTTGCAAAAACTCCTTGGAGGTGGGTAAAAGACAGTAAAAAGTCCAATAAAATTTTCTTATATCTAAAATTATTATAAAATGACTCCAATGAATTATTTTGAACATATATAGGTATTATGTATCTATTTTGACCTAAAATAAATTTAAATAAAATAAATAATTATTTAAATAAAAAGTCAGTTTTAACTAATAACTCAGTGTTTTTAACTATTCATGAAAAACTGGTGTTTCTCAGAAAAATACCAAAAACTTAGCCTAAGATATATTTAATATTCCAAATTCAAAAATTATGTCTATTTTACAAAATTAGTAACATATAATTTTCATTAATTAAATTAAAATTAATTCCCGTTGTCAAAACAAATAGCGTGTTTTTAAGCAACAATATCTATTAAAAGATTGACACTTGTTTGTGTCCAATTTCAAAGTCAAATTAATTATAATGACTTACATTGTATTAAATGATAAAAATATAATCTAATTATACATCAAAACCAATCAAATTCATAATTTAACACTATAAATTATTTTAATGAAAAAAGTTGTTTTTAATTAAAATTTAGTATTTTCACTATTCACCCAAATATGAAAGTTATCAGAAAAATACAAAAAAATTATCAAAACTAAATTTTTATCTCCTGATTCAAAAGAAGAAGTTTATTTTGTCAAATTTAATATATAGAAGTATCAAATATTGGATTTAAAAAGGGTTCTCCCTCAAAAGGCGGTAAAATTGCATTTTCAGAAAAATAATTTATCTAAAAAATTGAATTTGTTCTTATATTATGTCTAAGAAACACATAATATGGATGTTATAATTATAGGGAGTATATAAAATTGAAAATGAAATTAATACTATTCTTAGCCTCTTTTGAACGGCTAGATTGGTAAGTCGTGGTGTGATTAAACTCGCTGTTTCGTGTAGTGCAAGTTATTAAATTACTTTAAAGAAATAATGTACTATGAAATCTTGGGGTGTTATAGTTGGGCTTGTCCCAGTGGTTTTGATCAAAGTAACACTCTAGATGCATAGTTGTTTTAATGTTCTGGTTGATCCTGAGTGATACCTAGCTTTTTTCCCAACTAAGAACACCTAGGATGGACTCATGGAATCTAGTTGTTCTCTTCTTGATTGTACTATTAGGTGTTTGTCACTTATGTTTCATTCAATATTCTTGAGGTAAGGCATTTGACCTATACTGATGTCTCAATCTTAAGTGATGAATGTCTTTTTCCTTTGATGAGTTCCTTGGATTCTAGTTGTTGACTACGAGATTAACCTATTTTTTTAGATAGGCTCGAAAGGGTGTGTTTTAACCATGATGATCCAAACATGTTGTAAAAGGGTATTTTTCTATGATCGCATAGAGGTGTACCAACTTATGAAGTTTTGGGGATAAATAGGTAACCAGAAGCAGGCTATAAGCTTCTATGAGTGTTCTCTATGGAAATCTCGAGCTCCTTTTGTTTAAAATGCTCCGGGTTTAATTTTTGGTATGTGTCAGCCATTTAAGTCAAGCATTCGGGGGGTGGCCTGACCAGTATTCCTCGGGTTTTTTTAAAAGAGGTTGTCTTTAAAGTGACCATTTTATTATTTTATGTTTCATGTTTAGTTTTGTGAGCATCGTTAGAACACTACGAGCATGTGTTAAAATAAAATTTAAATAGTGAGGGTACCTTGTTTCAAAATTATCCACTAATTCCAAAACCTATTATGAAGCACCATATATTGGTTTGACAAGGAGATGACAATGTCATCATGTCTCTAGTTTGATTTACTCAAAAAAGATATATCTTCATGCTTCAGTTGGAGTTCAGGTGTTGGTGTGAGATTTACGTTTTAGGTTCCATGATTTATGGTGATGCTTGAAATTAAATTGGGCATTTGGAAATGGAAAACAACCATTTTGAATGAAGCTTCATAACCCTAGTAGGCCAGGTGATGATTTCATCATTTCTAAAAGGCTTCTCAGGGATGAGAACTTAAACAACACATTAAAAATTATGCCTTGGGGTAAAACAGATCGTGGGTGCATCTGAGGCTTGTTTGAAGCTTGGCGCACCAAAACGTTAAAGGTAGACTTGGTTGCGTGGTTGTTTGGAACCGCACGACCTAGGGCGCAAACTCATGTGGCCCATTATGGGTTCCAGGTAGTGGGTAGACGTGTGGTCTACACGTTGTTATTTAATTCCCTCACCATATCATGAATAGTTTTTTTTCACAGAAAAATAAAATATGGTTCCTTCCTTTTATTTTATTTTTCTTTTATTTTATTTCATCCTATTTTATTTTATTTTATTTTATTTTTCTTTTCCTTTATCTTTTATTTTATTTTCATTTATTCACTTTCTTTTTTCCCTTCCTTCCTCTCTTTCTCCCTTCCACACGTGGCCTCCCTCCCCTCTTGGCTGTGGTGGCTTCCTCCTCTATGCATCTCTTGGGGTTTCGATCTTTCACACCTCAAATATCTTCAATTTTCATCATCATTGGATTCACTATAAATCCATCATTATTTTTTCTCTTACACACTCCTTTATTTCATGGTTCCTCCACTTCTCATTGTATTATTTTTTACATAGAGGGTTTTGTGCCCTATTTTATGTTTTTTTATAAATCATTCAATTTCTCCCAAATTAGGTTGAATCAAGGGTTGATATTGGACATGTGAAGTACTATTACCATGTAGTAGAGAGTCTATACTTTTTACCACTCAATTCCTTCATTGTTGGTCACCACTCCATTGTTCCACTCATAGGAACCTTCATGAGAGGCTTCAATATATCATATTAAATTAATAAAAATGTTTTGCAATGTCCGTAGAGACCCTCACATATGGGGAAACCAATAAATGGGGTGTTCACTTCACATTTGGCCATTCCATGACATCACACCATTTTGAAACTTTCCAAAAACTTTTGGGAAATCTGTTATGTATTATATTAAATTTATTTAAATGCTTTACAGTGTCTATGGTGACCCTTTCATGGGGAAAACCAATTTATAGGGGGTTCTTTTTTCCTTTGTCCACTCTTTTTGGATGTTCCATCCATTCTAGACTAAATTTCTATATTTCCATGAGTGGTTCTTTACCATGGGTTGATGTTTTAAATTTATGAATGGTTTAGAATGTGTAGTGGACCATGAATTGGGATCTTGGATACACTAGTAGGAATAGTGTCATTAATGTCAGAGAAATGATGTCATTTTTTATAAACTAATGAAAAAAGTATGTGCGATAGGTTTTTAGTGTCAGTTTTACTAAATACTGACATGGAAATTTTTTTATATATGGTTTTTGGTGTTAGTTCAACCAAAAACCAATGCCAAAAATAGCTGATGAATCTCTTTGTGGCGTCAATTGTTTTATAAAACCGATGCCAAAAATTAAAAAAATATGCGTCGATTTTCACAAAAATCAACACCAAAACTTTTTTCATGGGATCCTCGGTTCTTTTTTCTAATAAATGACACTAAAATCCTCTTAAAATTATTCAGGATCGGGAAACCCTCATTTTTTATCTATGAAACCTCTCTCCGGACTCAGGATGACTCCCACTCGACATGTGACAACTCTGAAGGAGACCCAGTGATCCCCATTGACCATTATTGTTGATTTTCTTTGATTTTCATGATCTTTGGTCTCCATTATAAATCTTATACCACTATTTCATCATCCACTAAATTATTTTTTCCTCAGAAACCTATTTCTGGTCGACTTTCAACTATGGTTTGATTTTCTTTTTTTGTTCATCTTTACTACTCATTTTTACAATCATTTTTATATAGATCTTGTAGTGTATGTTCTTCCAATGCATTAAAGGGAGTGAATTTCAGATTAAAGACCCATTTTAATTTTTCAAATCTTAATTTTTTATGTTTTCTTATTTTGAAGATAAATTATTTATCATTTAATTATATTTCTCAATTGTTTAAATTATTGGTTTGTATTTTTTTTGTGATTTATAAATGTCATTGTAAATTTTTTTATTTAAAAAATAATAATTTTTTGAAATTATCAAATGGTCATTATGATATTATGAAATGAACAATGATATATGCTGTCATTGTTCATTAATAAAATGTGAATCACATGTAATAACTCCATATTTTTCACCCAATAAATTAATGAAATCTTCAATGATTTTGACTCACACAACACCAAACTAATGTAACGACGCTGTAAAATGAACTAATAAATGTTATATGATTGAAATTAATTAAATTATAATATAAATAAAACACATGTATATCATATGAAAATAAAAATTTTACTATTTGTAATTTTTTTCATATCTTATGTTTCCTCTCTAATTATCATTAGTTTTTATTAAATGTGTTTCTATTTACAATTTATATATATATATAAATGTTTATATGTTTTAATATTTTCACCAATTATATATTGATATTAGGAATTTAATGGAAATTAATTGGATAAATTTGTAAAGAACAACTAGTGAATATAGAAAATGATTTGATGAATTCTTATAATTTGTTAAATGAAATATTCAAAACATTGATTTGGTGTTCTTTACATGTGTGAAGTGTTTGAATATGATAAATTTAAACTCCAAAGAAAACAATGATCATCTCATTTATTATGGTTTTACCCTTAATTATACACGTTGGATCTGGCATGGTGAAATAACTAAAAATTCATCATCCAATGTTGATGACCATATTCCTAATGAGGAAAAGGATTGTATTAAATAATTAATTCATGTTTTAGGTGTTGAAAAAATAAAAAATATAAAAACTATTGAAAAATTGTATGGAGATTATATAAAATAATTATTCCTAGTTTTCAATAAATATAGAGTGTTATAAGTAGTTTTGAGATCAATTAACCTGAATTTAAGAAATGGGTGGAGTGATTAAAGTTCCTCTAACATACTTCTGCTTTTAAAAGAGATACTTCCATAAGGAAACAGACTTCCAGATTCTAATTATGAGGTGAAGAAAATATTATTCCCAAATGGGATTAGGGTATAAAAAAGGTACATGATCTCTCCAATTATTGTGTGTTGTATAGGAAAGAATATGAATATTTATCCTGTTGTCCTACGTGTCGGACATCACGCTATAAGATGGATGAAAAAGTCAAATCAGATTCTTTCTCAAGTACTGACATCTAACCTCATGAAAAATCAATTTTTTTACTTTCTAATGATATCATCCAATAATTATTTCATAAAATTATGATAATTAAACTTTGATTCATTCTTCGGTACCAAAATCATATCTCATGTTAAATAAATTTGGTACCTTCCAATAATTCCACCTTTGAAGTGAAATTTTGAAAATTCAATTGATGTAAAAATGTTTCAGAAGGAATTTAGATTAGTGTATCTCTAATAGTAACTTAAGTCACCCTTATTATTCACCATGGTGAAAGTGATTTTATGAACAATTTTTTGATTTTGGAAGTGAATTTATAAATCTCATAATGGAATTGTGTATTGAGGGAATGAATCCTAATTGGAGTCAAAGTAGCCAACATATTTCATGGACTATTTTATTGGTATTTTACAACTTTTACCCACATCTATGTGTGAATAAATCGATTCCCAGGCCTTTTAGCACGTCGGTTATATTAAGAACCGACGTGATAAAAGCCCCGGGAACGGTTTATCACGTCGGTTCTAGAAAAACCCGACGTGATAAACCCCTGGCGATTTATTTACCACGTCGGTTATAAAATAACCGACGTGAAAGAAATTTTTTTTTTTAAATAATTGCACTGCTCTCACCAAAAAGCAACCAGAAACCAAACAAAAATAACAATGCCAGCCCTCCCCCAAGCCCCAACTGAACCCCACCCTCATCTATACCCACCTAACAACCTGGCCAGCCCTCCCCCACCACATTGGAGCCCCACCACAACCCTTGGACACCCCCCACCCCTTGGACAGCCCCCCCACCCTCATTTACACCCCCACGACCCCTAGTACAGCCTCAAACACCCATTGGACACCCCCCCACACCTTGACAGCCCTCCCAGACCCCTTGGACACCCCTCCCATATCCCTTGGACACCCCCCCACCCCTTGGACAGCCCCCACCCTCATTTACACCCAACCGGCCCCTTGGACAGAACTCCCAGACACCTTGGACACCACTCCCATATCCCTTGGACACCCCCCACCCCTTGGACAGCCCCCCACCCTCATTTACACCCAACCGGCCCCTTGGACAGAACTCCCAGACACCTTGGACACCACTCCCATATCCCTTGGACACCCCCCCCACCCCTTGGACACCCCCCCACCCCTTGGACAGTCCCCCCACCCTCCTTTACACCCAACCGGCCCCTTGGACAGAACTCCCAGACACCTTGGACACCACTCCCGTATCCCTTGGACACCCCCCCACCCCTTGGACACCCCCACCCCTTCGACAGCCCCCCCACCCTCATTTACACCCCCCGAACACCCCTTGGACACCCCCCCACCCCTTGGACACCCCCCCACCCCTTGGACAGCCCCCCACCCCCTGGACACCCCCCCCCCCCCCCCCGACCCCTTGGAAACCCCCCTACCCCTTGGAAACCCCCCCATCCCCTTGGACAGCCCCAAACACCCCTCCTATATCCCTTTGACAGCCCCAAACACACCTTGGACACCCCCCAAACACCCACCCACCCCCTTGGAACCTCTCCCCCCATACCAAAATCCAGACCAGAAAAACCATCAACAGTAGACCAAAACAAGAAGTAGAGAAAAATTAAACATTCACTTATATAACATTCAAAACTTACACTGTCAAGTTCAAAAAAAACTAAATCCAACCTAAACGACTACGAAATACACAATTACATTGACAATATTCAAAATTACATTTTTCATTACAAACAACTAAAAGTCAATCAAACCTGTAAAATAATTTGACCACTCCACTTGTAAGTGTTTGATATCTTCAGCAGTAAAGGGTTGAGGGTCATCAAAAAGCTACAAAGGAAAAGGATAGTAGTCAACGTGTATAATGAATAAATCAAATTGAAATATTATGAGAAAGAGGAAATCTTACCAGGTCAAAACTCAGAACTGTCCCAGTTGTTATTATTTCATACATAAATCTTAACATGTAATATCCGCATTCGATGATGCCTTGTTGCTCATGACATTTCTGTTTGAATGAGTGTAAATTCAATATATTATTTTTATGTAATAAATCAAAATGTACAAATTATAAATGGATATTTACCTTCGCATGTACATATTTGATCTTGAAATTCCTTTTCTTTGCGCTTTTTCGAAAGTGGACCCATGCCCTGTTAGAAAATAATACGAATGGGGTAAATTTAAAATTCATTATAATATATAAAACTATTGTGAAATTGAAACTTACGTTTCCAATATATTCTTAAAACTTTCTCGCACATCATCATGGAGAGAGCATATCCAATAAAGTGTTTTCTCCCTAGGGCAAAAAACCCCTAACATCCAATGATCCCTGATAAAAGGAAATTTAACGTTAGTGGTTTTTTATGTTAAAAGATAATTAACTCTCTGGGAGGGATGTGTTTCATACCTCTCACAAAAAGGCATCATCCAACACTGTGTGATTACATTCTTTTCAAATCTATCAGCAATATAAAGCATTCTTTGTTCCTCATCCAATGCACATGCTTCAGGGGAAATCAATTGTGGGTCCACGAATCCATATACATCTGTCAGCTCATTCCTCTCACAAATTTTATACAGATACCTAATACAAATCAGACATAAGTATACATTTTTAATAAATATAACGCAAGGAAAAGGTGTTAAGACTTACATGATAAAAATTTTCACCACGTTGATGCCCAACTTATCTCCAGTGACAAACTCCATGATATCAGTTTTCATAATCCCCACACATAGTTCACGTCCACAGACATGAGCTTCCATTGTAAAGTCATAATGATCCGCCAACAAATTCGAATATCTTGACAATTTGTCAAGACTGCTAGTATCTGCATCTGATGTCATAGCTATCTGTCTTTGTTGTTGTCTATACAGTATTTCTTTACCTTTGAAGTATTCCTGTAATAATAAATTGAAAAATATATTAGTTTTCAAATGATAAAACATTAATAAAAATATAAAATAAAAGATATAACATTCATACCTCTATGGTAATGAGTCGAAGAAGTCTGGATGGCCAAAGTAAAAAATGGCCGATACTATGTCCAACTGTCGTCACCTCATCTGTAGGTAATGGTATCCGAGCTGATCTATCTATAATATCCTGTACAGTGACCCTATGATTCTCTACCTCTAACTGTTGATGATGAACTGTATCTCCTATACAATATACCATCCCATATGCAACTATATGATGTTGAGGATCATCAACATACAACTCACAATAAGTAGGTAGCTGCGGCGGAGGAGGAGGATCAAAAATGGGGTCCGCAGGCTGAGGTGGGGGAGTGGGAGCTACTGGGAGAGGTGGAGTGGGAGCTGCACCCTGAAATTGTCTTTGCAAGTCTGCAAACATTAACTGCACCGATGCTCTAATCTTGTCCTCCATTGTCGCATTAATATTATGGACTTCAGCCTCCAAGGATTCTATTTTTTTTTTATAAACTCCCTCAATGTTAGAAGTTGAGGAACGTGGCAACACTTTTCTTACCGATACACCTGCCGGATATCCTCTTACACGGCCAGGATGTTCGGGCTTTCCCAATGCCACAGATAAAATATCTTCCCTCCCAGATGGTGTAAATGTCCCCTGTGAACTCTGCTCCTCAAGAGAGTCCTGTAATAATTAATTGAACATTTTTATAATTATTGGAAATATATGATGAAAATAGTAAACTTAAATAAATAAAATAGATATCTTACAATACTCTCAACTACGAGTCTCGATTATTCCGAAAGATATTGTCCTTTTTTGCCCTTCCGAGCTCTTTTCCATTTCTCATGTCTAGATGGAGGGGATGGAGGGGCCACCTCTCCAGAGCTTGAAGACTCAGCTCTTAGTTGTTGAAATTTTTCTGCCATCATTTGTTCTTCCAATAATGCATACCCTCCCCGAGATAAACTATGAGGGTATACATTTTTAGATTGGATCTCTTGATGAGCTTTCCTTGTTTGCTGTAAATTAAGAATAAGTAATCATTAAAAAAACAATAATAAGATCATTTATATAAGAAAGCTTATAAAAGTTTACATTGCCCTTACCAAAAATGATTCTTTTCTTCTACTTTCAAAAAATTGTCTCCATGTGTCTTCATCTATAAAAGGATATATACGACATGGATTCTCACGACTCCTATGACCATAAATGAAATCAGATGAGAGGGTTGATTTGAAATCCCTCCATCTCCTAGCAGCCAACGATAAGCATTTCTTCCTGACTCCTCCAGTGTCAGGAATATCAAATGTCATCTGATAAAAAAGAGGTTAAAAATATTATATATACTAGAAACATTTAAAGAACAGTCAAACAATAGAAAAAGATCTTACCAAAATGGTCTCCCACAGCTGAGAAATTATCGCCTTATCCACACTTCTCCAATCATCATAGAGAATGCTTACTTTGCTCTTAGCCTGAGTTGCTACAAAACCCTTAAAATCTTTAGCATTTGGACCTCTAGGAAGATCATCATCATCAAACTCCACGACTATCCTCTCCTCCTTCGTACGGGCAAGTGATAATTTTGGTAAATGTGTGCACCCACGCTTACCAACCTTTGAACTCTTTTTCGTAATAGGAGCATGTGAATGTTCCTCCCCAGATGTATGACCAATATGCTCATCTCCAGAATCATGTGGCTGATCAACTGATTGATCTGTCATTTTCCTTCAAATCAAAAAAACAAACATTAGTTCACAAATAGAAAAGTTTACTAAATTGCATAATAGTAAACATTGGTAATATGGTATGCATGTTAAACAATGATAAACATGGTAAACACAGGCAAAAGGTTGCCAAAGTGTTGGCCCAAGAAAGCTGAAACGTGGACTCACTGAGTCCACCGGTCGGCCGGTGTGAGCACACCGGCCAGCCGGAGGACCCAGGCAGTAGACTTGCCCACTGCCTGGGGCCACCGGCCGGCCGCTGGCTCACCACCGGCCGGCCGGTGGACCAGACAGAGAGCCTTCCTCTCTGTCTGGACCACCGGCCGGCCGCTGGCTCAGCACCGGCCCGCCGCTGGTGATCCAGACAGAGAGGAAGGCTCTCTGTCTGGTCCACCGGCCGGCCGGTGGTGATCCAGCGGCCGGCCGGTGGACCAGACAGAGAGCCTTCCTCTCTGTCTGGACCACCGGCCGGCCGCTGGCTCAACACCGGCCGACCGCTGGTGATCCAGACAGAGAGGGAGGCTCTGTCTGGTCCACCGGCCGGCCGGTGGTGATCCAGCGGCCGGCCGGTGGTCCAGACAGAGAGGAAGGCTCTCTGTCTGGACCACCGGCCGGCCGCTGGATCACCACCGGCCGGCCGGTGGACCAGACAGAGCTTTGTTCTGGACCACCGGCCAACAGGTGATCCACCACCGGCCAGCCGGTGCGCCCAGGACTTCTCCTCTTTATGTTTTTTATTGTTTTATCGTTTTGGTTTGATACATGTTTTAATAACTAAAAAATTTACAGTATCTAACATTATATGAAAAAACTAAATGTAAACAAGAAATAAAATTGTGTTACCAGTAATTTTAGGAATGTACAATTGGATTGTTTTCCCAAATTCCTTCGTCGTGATCGTTCCTTATGGCACAAACCATGTCTTCAACATACTCATCATTATGTTCTGTTAATCTTTCCATGGAAGTAGGGATCTCACATAAATCAGCATCTTCATCAAATTCATCCTCACCAACATATTGGTTTTTCCCTTGTAAAACAACAGCCCACTGCATATCTGACTGATCTACTACATAGAAAATTTGTTTGGCATGTGTTGCCATTATAAAAGAATCAGCTGTGTCTTCCAATCTATTCATATTAACAAGTGTCATTCCAAATTCATCGTGTCTGACACTGTTGTTACCGATAAACCATTTACAGTTAAAAACGGGAACTTTAATTTTAAAGTAATCAGCCTCCCATATGTCTTCAATCACTCCATAATATGCAGTTGATGCCGAAATTGGGTTTCTGTCCTTAGCACTCGAAAAATGCATTGCTTCTGCAAACACCAATACACCACTATTCTGAACTGCACTTCTGTTGTCCTGAGCTTTCGTATGAAATGTATAGCCATTAATGTCATAAGCGGACCATGTTATCACATTTAAAGATGGACCACCCACTATCCATTTTAATGTCTCTGATACATCTGATCTACCAAGCAAGGTCTTTTTAAACCATGGCAAAAAAGTTTTGTTGTGCTCATTCAAAATCCACATTTCTTTCTTCTTTGGATGACATTGTTTCAACTCATTAATATGCAATGTGATATACGGTTGAACATCAGCTATGTTATTCAAGATGTATGATTCTAACTTCTTCATATGTTCAGCTGACAGTGATTTGACTTTCAAGCCACGAATCCCCTTTCCCTCATTATTAACCCGTTCATGGCGAGATGGAGGCAAACCTATGTGTTGCGCCGTAGCCAAGTAGCTCGTACAAAACTCTGCTACCTCCTCAGAAATATACTTTTCAATAATGGAGGCTTCAGGTCGATATGGATTTTTAACATATCCCTTTAATATTTTCATATACCTTTCAAAAGGATACATCCAACAAAGATATACAGGTCCAAAAAGTCTTATTTCTCGAACCAGATGAATCATTAAATGCACCATCATATCAAAAAAAGTTGGAGGAAAATACATTTCCAAATGACAAAGTATAAAAATTGCATCCTTTTCCAAAATGTTCAAAGCATTCACATCAATCGCCTTGTTGCAAATTGAATTGAAAAAATAACACAACCTCATTATAGTCTTTCTGACACGGATGGGCAATATTCCACGCAGTACAACTGGTAGAATTTGTTGCATCATGACATGACAATCATGTGACTTCATACCTATCAACTTCAAGTCTTTCAATGAGACAAAATTTTTTACATTTGAAGAATAACCTTGAGGCACTTTGATATCATGAAGACACTGACAGAAGCTACTTTTCTCCCTCTTCGATAATGTATGACAAGCCGGGGGAAGAAATGTTCGTCTTCCTTTAGGAGTGGGAGCTAACTCCAAACGTATTCCCATTGACAGTAGGTCTAACCTTGCATTCAACCCATCTTTTGTCTTTCCTTTAATATCTAGCAATGTTCCGATCAAAGAATCACAGATATTCTTCTCCACGTGCATGACATCAATATTATGTTTGACTTCATGATACCTCCAATATGGTAGCTCAAAAAATATTGACCTTTTCTTCCAAATATGTCTATCATTACCAGATTTCTGTGTCTTTCCCAATGTCACATCAAGGTTTTTCACCCTCTCAAAATACAATTCTGGGGATAAAGGTTGAGGAGCAGTATCAAATTCTTGTGAGCCATTGAATGCCTTTTTTAGTCTTCTATAAGGGTGATCCATAGGCAAAAACTTTCGATGACCCATGTACACTGTTTTCCTCCCATGATGCAATTGACAATATGACGTCTGTTGTTCGCAAATTGGACATGCTTTATGCCCTTTAACACTGTATCCAGACAAATTTCCATATGCTGGGAAGTCATTTATAGTGAATAGAAGCATTGCATGCAGTTGAAAATATTCCATTTTATAAGAATCATACACCCTAATACCATCAGCCCATAACAGTTTCAAATCATCAATCAGCGGTGACAAGTATACATCAATATCATTGCCGGGTTGCTTTGGACCAGAGATCATGATACTCAACATGACATATTTGCGCTTCATACAAATTTCAGGAGAGAGGTTGTAAATTACCAATAAAACAGGCCATGAACTATGTGTGCTACTGAGGGTTCGGTATGGATTCATTCCATCTGTGCACAAGCCTAGTCTCAGATTTCTAATTTCATTTCCAAATGTAGGGTACTGGGCATCAATTTTCTTCCATTGTGGACAATCAGCTGGATGACGTATTTTTCCATCACATACCCGCTCATCAGCATGCCATCTTAACCTTTTTGCATCATGTGAATTAGCAAATAAACGTTTGAAACGAGGAATTATAGGAAGATACCAAAATACCTTTGAAGGGAGCTTTGTAATCTCTACATCAGCTTGTGATTTTTCTTTCACCTTATACCGTGATGTCCCACATTTAGGACACTCTTTCAGAAATTCATATTCCTTCCTATATATAATGCAGTCATTCGGACAGACATGTATTTTCCTGTATCCCAATCCCATCGGGCATAATATTTTTTTGGCCTTATAATGTGAATCTGGAAGATCGTTATCTTTTGGAAGAATGTCTTTCATCAATTGTAGCAGCTCTGTAAAACTTCTGTCACTCCATCCATGTTTCGCCTTCAGGTTAATCAATCTTAACACCGCCGACAAAACCGTAAAATCTGTACAACCAGGATATAATGGTTTTTCGGCATCACCATATAGACGTGCAACTGTCGGTTCTATCTCAATTTGTTCTGCTACAATATCGCGAATCATTTCTTCAATTCCATCGGAGTTACCATCTTGCGATTCATTATCATCAGTGACATTCTGTCCAGTTTCGCCATGCCAAATCCAAGGGTTGTAACTCGGATTGAAACCATGACAAATCAGATGATCTTTTATCTCTCTACTTTTCATCTTCTTCATATTCAGACATTTCAGGCATGGACAGAAAAAAATGTCACTACTTGGAACATTTCGTTTAGCAAATTCCAAAAAGGCATCAACACCTTCCTCATATTCATTGCTCATTCGTTGTGCCGTAATCCAACTTCGACTCATTATTACCTATAACAAATAGCAAAAATATATATATTTTTTAGATAAGACAAATATATTTTTATATGAAAAAAATCATAATTTGAATGTAAACAATTTTGAAATATAAAACAAATCGATGTGTAAACCCCCCTGGACACCCCCCAACCCTCTGGGCAGCCCCCCACCCACCCGGACAACCCCAAATACCCTCTGGAGAGGCCTCCACCCACTTGGAAAGCCCCCCACACCCATCCACCCCCTTGGACAGCCCCCACACCCATCCACCCCCTTGGACACCCCCCTGGACACCCCACCGACCCCTCTGGACAGGCCGCCACCCCCTTGGACAGCCCCCCACACCCACCCATCCCCTTGGACACCACCCTGGACACCCCCCAACCCCTCTGGGCAGCCCCCGACCCCTCTAGAAAGCACCCCCACCCCTCCTGGACACAACCCCCCACCCCCGACCTGCTTGGACACCCCCCTGGACACCCCCCAACCCTCTGGACAGCCCCCCACCCCTCTTAAACACCACCACCCACCCCCTACCCCCTTGGACACCCCCCTGGACACCCCCCAACACCCACCCACACCCTTGGACAGCCCCCCACACCCACCCACCCCCTTGTAAACCCCCCTGGACAGCCCCCCGACCCTCCTGGACACCACCCCCACCCCCTACCCCCTTGGACACCCCCTGGACATCCCCCAACCCTCTGGACAGCCCCCCCACCCACCCGGACAACCCCAAATACCCTCTGGAGAGGCCGCCACCCACTTGGACAGCCCCCCACACCCATCCACCCCCTTGGACACCCCCCTGGACACCCCACCGACCCCTCTGGACAGGCCTCCACCCCCTTGGACAGCCCCCCACACCCACCCATCCCCTTGGACACCACCCTGGACACCCCCCAACCCCTCTGGACAGCCCCCGACCCCTCTAGAAAGCACCCCCACCCCTCCTGGACACAACCCCCCACCCCCGACCTACTTGGACACCCCCCTGGACACCCCCCAACCCTCTGGACAGCCCCCCACCCCTCCTAAACACCACCCCCCACCCCCTACCCCCTTGGACACCCCCCTGGACACCCCCCAACACCCACCCACACCCTTGGACAGCCCCCCACACCCACCCACCCCATTGTAAACCCCCCTGGACACCCCCCGACCCCAAATCCATGCACCTATGCCATGGTTGTGTGTGAATAAAGTAGTAACAACTGTAAAAGGGCAACCCATCCAAATGGACACGCCCCAACCCTCTCGGGGATTTATAGAAAACGATGAAAAATTAGTGAAATCATAAAATTACTCAATATTGCAAGTCGAACAAATAGATTTAGGGATGATAAATAAGATTATGGTGCCAAAACGAGTTAAAAGGGTTCGCAATCGAAGAATCTTAGCTAGTTTCAACAAAAAAATCACAACACATATATATATACTATCCGCGAAAAAAAACGAACGAGTGGGAGGATTACCTGAGTGCTGCGAGTTTAGATGATTGATCCGAGGATATTAAATATGAGAAACGATGATCGCAAAACGAATCTAAACCAACGAAATGGACGAGCCGATTCGGGTTTACGCGCGAGAGAGACGAGTCGCGACTGTCGAAGGTAAACCCGCGAATGACAATCCACAGGTCTGGGTAAATTTTTAAATGAGTTATCACGTCGGTTATTCAATAACCGACGTGATAATTGTTTTAAAAACATTTATAACGTCGGTTATTTCAATAACCGACGTCAAAACCTTCCTCCGATTCATTTGTTACGTCGGTTAGTTTATAACCGACGTTATAAAGGGCTCAAAATCCGCGTTTTTTACGTCGGTTATGGACTAACCGACGTAAATAAACATATCCGGATTCTTTATTTACGTCGGTTATTTTATAACCGACGTAAAAAAGCCTTCGAAAACCGTGTTTGTTACGTCGGTTATTGAATAACCGACATAAAAAGGCCTTCGGAAACCGCATTTTTTACGTCGGTTATTGTTATAACCGACGTAAAAAACAAAGTCGCGCGATTAATAACGTCGGTTATTATTATAACCTACGTTAAAGGTGTACCGAATACAAATATTTACGTCGGTTAATAAATAACCGACGTAAAAAACCTCGTTTTACATATTATGACGTCGGTTTTATATAACCGACGTAAAAAATGGTGACGTAAAAAACGTTTTCTGCACTAGTGACGTGTTAAATGTTTTGATGCATTAAAGAAAGAGTATTTTATTTTTCATGATGCGATAATGTTCACTGTAAAAGAATTTTCTATATATAGAAACTTATCTTGATACAGTGTTAAGGGACATAAAGTAGTTCCAATTTTCGAGAAGAGACATCGTATTATCAATTGTATAATTGAAGAAAGACATTGTATTTGGCACATCGAAGATTTTTTCCAATTGATCATACTTATCGTATATTGAAAAAAAAGCATTCAATGATTTACAGTAACAAAACCTTCCCCCTCAAACATTATTAGTTGAATAATATTACGACAGGGTGAAAAATATTGACTTGAAATTTGGAATGAAAAGAAGTTCTAGTCTTCAAAAAAATATTTGGACGAAAAAGTATATCATTTTTCAAACTACCTTATTAGATATATTTAGAGGTAAAACATAACATTGATGTTATGCTTGTTGAGAAAAACATATGTGATAGTTTTATTGGTACTTTATTAGACCTAAAAGGAAATAAAAATGATGAATTTAATGCTATATTGGACATGATATCAATGGGAATACGTTGGGATTTATCTCCCACTATAAAAGGAAACAGAACATATTTACCTCCATCTTTTCACACATTAATAAATGTTGAGAATATTAATTTGTGTCGGTTTCTTAATGGTATTAATGTACCGAGTGGTTATTCTCCAAATGTGAATAATTTGGGGTCATTACAGGATTGTAAATTAGTAGGTATGAAATCTCATGATTGTCAAGTATTGATGCAACAACTTCTTCCTGGAGCACTACGTGGTACATTGCCAAAAGTTTTCAAAAATAATATCATTAGGTTATGTAATTTTTTCAACTCCATTTATCGCAAAGTCATTGACCCAAATTTGTTAGGTGTGTTAGAGAATGAAGCATCTCTTATTCTTTATCAACTAGAAATGTTTTTCCCAACTTCGTTTTTTGATATAATGGTTCATCTGGGATTTCATTAGGCGCATGAGATAATAATATGTGGGATTGTTTATTTATGATGTATGTATCCTTTTGAATGATATATGAAAATTCTGAAGGGATATGTTAAAATTACTTATCGACCAGAGGCCTCTATTGTTCATAAATATGTATCGGAAGAGGTGATTGGGTTTTGTACATATTGTTTGTATAAGGTGTATCATATTGGTCTCCCTATATCTCAACATATGATAGTTAATAGTTAAGGTAGAGCGATTCTAGGAATAAAGGTAAATATCATTCCACATGATGAAGTGATGTAGGCATATTTATACATTTTGAAAAACAAAGATGATGTTCAAAAATATATATCATCATATATTTCATAATTAAAGTTAATATAAACAAAAATAAATAAAAATTGGTAGATAATTGGGAAAAAAATAAATTTGTTTCATGGTTTAAACATATCGTCATCACAGATATATCTACATCAGGAACATTGAAATGGTTGGAAGGTGGGCCATCTCTCAATGTGATCACATGGTCTAGTTTTTATATTAATGGGTACAAATTTATCACAATGAATCTGGATGACAAGAGTACCGTTCCAAATATTGGTGTAATGTTCATTGTTGAAGCACTGCATTTTTCGAGTGTAAAATAAAAAAAACCCAATTTCTGCATCAATTACATATGTTTGTGTTCTTGAAGACGTATGGGAATATATTAAATTTCATGTCACCAAGATCAATTGTATTTGTGTTGCAAGTAATTGTGGTGTTAAAAATTATTAATATGGGTTTAAACTGGTTGATTTTAAAATATTTAGTTACAATGAGGAACCATTTATCATGTCCACACATGCCAAGATTATATTTCATGCCATTGATCCATTGAATGAAAATTGATCTATCGATTTTCAATAGAAAAGAATCCATTTGGATTATGAGGATGATGACGATGCTATTGATTTATATGAGGCTTCTTCATCTGTTACACAATTTCTAGATAATAGTGACTATAACACAAACATAGTTCATGAAATACGAAATGATCATGTTGAATGGGTTTGGGAAAATATTAAAGTACTATCAAAATTATTCTGGAAATTATTTACTTTATATTTCTTTCTAGAAAATTACATGTGTAAAAACTATATTATTTAATAACTATTCAACATTTAATTATATATATTTGATTATTTATGTTAAATTTTGATTTTTCATGGTTATGGTTTAACATTTTTCCTTAAAACACCTGGCACATTATTATATTTTGGTTCAATTTATTCAAATGAGAACACCTTTTTAATCTTTTATATTTATGTTTTTAAATTTTTATGTATTTTTATAAGTAACGTTTATGTTTATTAGTTAACCTTGTATATTTTTTTGGTCAACAATCGTAACATCATTTTTTTTTAAAACATAGAAATGTGTGTCACTTTTTTACTTACATGTTTCTATTTTCACTGATTTGTCTGATAATATTCAGGTATACAATAATTTCATTAAATTTTCCCATTATAATGATAGATATAAATATAGAGACAGATGAACATCTACCAAGGTATTTGTATTTTTTAATATTATTGAATATCTAGTAATATAATTATTTAATGAAAGCTAAATATTAATTTACAAAAAATAATTGCAGACCAATTGATGAGATCTCAGTCGGGAATTCTTCTACATTTAGTATTCGGAAATTGAATCCTTGAGTTGGTAAATGTGGCATTACATTTTTACCAAAAATGTCACTTTCTCATGGAGAGGAGTGATTACATATTCTTTTTTATCATAATTATAATGCAACTATCCCAAATGAAACACAATTTATTAGCTAGATCGTTATTCAGAGCCATTGTTGGATAAGAATTTTATATCTTGATTGGAATTCTATCAACAATTTGATGATTGATCATCTTTGGGAGGCTGTGAAGGTAAAATATATCAATTGATTTATTTTATCTCATTTTCAAAATATGATATATTTTAAATCACTGATATTTATGTTATTAAAATACATATTACATTCAATTTAGAAGAAAAAAAAGCAGGTAATAAATGATTCCTTACTTTAGTGGTGGTTTGATAGAGGGATTTCAAAATGAAGTGGACAAAAAATTTTGTCTTTGAAAAGAGACAACAAGAAATACCATTCTTCAAGTATCCATTTTTTTATGAAGATATATGGAAGAAATTTATTTCCACCTGAAAACATGAATCATTTTATGTATGATAATTATATTGTATTGTATTGTAAAAAATTTTATATATGTTCCTAATTACTTATTAGTTTACATTTTATATAATGGGCCTCTAGAAATTCCCACCAAGACATTAAATTTCAAAATGTTTACCCTCGTAATTTATCATGTGGAGGGTATTATTTGTTGGAGAAAAAAGTGATTGAGGAAAATTTTGAAGCATTAAGAACTCAATCCACTAGTGGTTCTGATGAGGTCTAATTCGGTCCTCCATCTCCACCCACCCACCATGAGAAATGGAAAAGGGAGAGAAGAATAATAAATTAAAATTATTTTACCAAGATAGCTAAGAAATTAGCTAAAAGAATTATAAGTAAATAATTATTTTTTTCATGAATGTTTTATATTTATACCTTAAAAATAGTAATATGACATTTTCATTTTTCATTTCAAGATGAAATTTAGGAGTAATCGACATAGGGATATTTTATCCCTGAGGGTAGGATGGACATCCTAGACACTTCATTAGGAATTCTAGAACACCCTAGCCACATATAAGAACATGAGGCGGGTGTTAGTATTTGAAAAGTTTTTAGTTATAAAAGTAAACAATCTAGAGACATAGAATTTGAATCCTTAAAATCTCAGCTGAAATATAGGAAAGATTTCATAGGTGATTAAATTCAAGAAGTTGTGAAGTATGCTATGTTAGAACAAATGACAAGATATTCATAGTTTGTGCATCCTTCCCATCCCACCCCTCCGTCCCAGTCTTCTGACTCAGATCCTCATCCTCCTCGCTTAGACCCAACCTTATACTATGAGTTGTGTATTGGAGATCCAAATGTATATATTGTACCATTTCGAGTCATGCATTTTTTGGGGGATTCTTTACCTCACCAGTCTATTTAGATGGGTCAGGTTAGAGTATTGATACATGATATTATTGATCCTACTGCTCTACTACCATTTCCTAAAGTGGATATTTCTAGCATTGCGGATTGTATTAGTCATTTTTTACTTTTTCCATCTATCCTTATTCCTCATATTTCATATGAGGTATGTGTTTTTTGAAATATTAATTACATATGATTGAAAATTACTTATAGTTTTTTCTAACATTTAACATATATATAAGTATCTAAAATCCAATGAAATTGAACAAAGATAACAAAAGGTTCAGGAACAAACAACAATAGATACTTTAGATATTTATGAGGGGATAAAATGATTGTCTCTCATTTCTTTTTCCTTGTCTAATATCTATGAGTTTATGATGTCATATGATATATATAGAAGCGATTATCCATTGAAACTTTTCTACAAATATATCATGGATCTAATTTAGTATAAAGAGCTCACCGTGAATTTGTTGTAGTTGTTTTCCATCTAAGTAAATTGAACATTCATTTTTTTTAATAAATATGATTTAAATTAACTAACTATATTAATTTTTTAATTAGGTATCTACACATGATACTTGTTCAAAATGATATAAAAAGTGTTTATGCTTTCATAGATCCATCATATATTTCAACGGATTTGCAATATGTGTTGATGGAAAAGAGAGTGTCATATATATGTGAGAGGTTATTAATGAAGAATATTTGGTGTTTTTTATTTCATTTCTTGATGGGTAAGAGAAGAAACATAATTATGAACTAATATTCATTATAATTTCATTAAATGTGAACTTTTTGTAATGTAGGGGGAATTGGATGTTAGGCCTATTCTACCCAAGGGAAAAAACATTATATTAGTTTTTTTCTTTATTAGGTGGTGTTCGTAGAAAATTTTTGACCTTGTTATACGAGTAAGTCTTTTGTTCTTTATATGATCATTATGTTTAATTATCACTGTTTATATATGTAATATCAGTTTGTATGTATGAAAATAAAGGTCATGTAATTTTTTTTACAAAGATCACTTGTCAATACAGAATCCAAATGCAATCAAATATATGGAAGTAAGGTAATTATTTTTTATATTAGATATTTTTTATTTTGGGATATATATATATATATATATATGCATATATATTGGTTTTTGTTATCATTTACTATTTTATTAACTGCAGTGTCATCGTCCACAAGGATATGTTGAATGTGGTTATTATATTCTACGATTCCTTTAGGAGATAATCACAGTTAAGGTAATGAATGATTATGATGTTGTTATTCATATGAATTATTTTATATTTTCTTTCATAGTATTATATTTTTTAATCATATATCATTCAACGTCATTGTAGACATTTAATGATGTTGATTCATACACTCAAGAAGATCATAACCATCTTCGATCTTTGTTTATGAACTACTTGTTTAGTTTGATTAGAATTAAAAGTATGTATATTCTTATGTTTCTTATTACTATTACATTTTCCTAATAAAATATGATAAAAAAACATATAATTATTTTGTTCTAATAGGTGTTTGAATGTAATGATATCAAATGAATGCTTCAATAGTAACCAAAAATTGGCATGTTGTAAATTTTAGTTATGTATTTTTTAATTCTACTTTATAATACAAATTCATAGATAGTTTTTGATTAACATGATAAAAGTATCTATTTTTTGTAGATTTTTAGTCAATTCTACATGATATTTGATTTTTGTGTACATATTTTTTATTATATGTATTTTGATTATTATGGGGATGTAATATTAAAATATTTCAAAAATAAAATTTTAAATTTCTGTGTCAATTTTTTGTAGAAACCAATGTTGAATCATTAAAATAAAATAATATGGTTTTTTGGCATCGTTTTTCATGAAAATCGACACTGAAAATCAAGCTAAAATCTAAGCACACTAACATTTTCAGCGTCATTTTTTAAAAAATTAAAGTTGAAAACCTTATTTTTTTACATAACCTTAATAGATGTTGGTTTTTATCTAATGTATAAATTGGAAAAAATTACATTAAATAGTATTTTTTCACTAATGAAAATTCCCATGTTTGTTTATAAATAATCAATCTTGAGTAATGCCTTATACCCTTATCATGAGTGAAGTCTCTTTAAATATCAAATGACTAACATTCTATATTTCTCATTAAGTTTCATGAATACCACATCTTATGTTAAAATTTTATACTTCATGCAATGTTCCTTGCTTGGTTGTATTGTATTCAAGTGCACATGATTAATTCCTTGGGTATTATGTTAATCCCTTATGTCATGCTTGAATAATTGAATTTCATTACGTAGAAATATCTTTGTCTTGTGGGATTGAAATTTCATTGATGAAATATTGGTAAGAAGCATTTTAATCCCATTATTCCTATGATACTTTTCTTTTTTAAAATATTATGCCTTGTTGCTTATGACTCTTGCCCATGCCTTGCTCTTATTAAATAGTTCTTGACTTACTCTCAATTAGTGTTGAATGAGTTTTGAATAAATTATAATATATTTCAATGAATTTTTTAATTAATAAGTGTCATTTTTTTATAATAAAACCCCTCCAATAGTGGTACTCTATCTTTTAAACTACAAAGAGTGTTTAGTGTTACTATGCATGCTGGATTTTCTTGCAATATAAACTGTTCTGTTGTTGTTTGACTTAAATTGAAAAGCTTGATTAAATGGTAATATTGTTATCTTGTTATATTAAATTGCATGTGATGACATGCAATTTTTTAAATGATGTATTTGTGGTTTATTCCATACTTATGATAATTGTTATTATCTTGCAATAAAAATTTTACCATTGTTGATTGGCTTAAATTGCATAGATTGATTAAATGGTGAGCATGTGACATTGAGATTATTCTTTTTTGGATTGAAATTATAAATGAATTATTGTGAGTTATATGCCTTTCCTGATATGGATCATTCGATATGGGCCTAGATAGGATGTGAATACTGAGTTAAGGATTTCATGGATGGAATCTCTATGCTCGGTGGGTTACTACGTGAAACACTAGGAGCGATTCTTTGTCTTTCCAAGTAAAGGATTACAAGGTGGGACATATTATTCTTATGAGTGAGGTCGGTTTCCAAGGAGAGATATCAAGGATAGAGCTATTGAAAATATGTCTATACCAAGCCGTAGGTGAGACCTGACCCCTTGTGTGAGATAGTTTGCATGGAATTTGAGTTTTCCATGCCTCAGAGTGATACGTGGGATGTTGACAAGGTCACCTTGGATGGTATTAGTGGTATTAGTCTATATCAGATGTATTGAAGTGAAACCTAGGATTATTCTTAGATCACCAGGGATAGGATCGAAGTCCGACACTATAATTGACATACTTTTTTGAATTTCATGAATTGCATGAGATGTATTTATTAATATTGCATAGATTTTTCTTATGATTCTGTTATACCTCTCTTTTTCTTTCTATCATGCTTAGATGATGATGTATGAATTATACCCCATGCCATAAAACAATCTTGGGGGTATAAATTATTGCCTTTTCATGTTTACTTTGGCCCTTATATGTGTATTCTTCCTTGAACAGGTACCCTTTTTGTACTTTCGTCTTAGGCTGAAGTAGGTGGTATGAAAATGGTATCCACTCTGAACCCAGACCAAATTTCAATAATTCTATTTATTTACTGCTTTCATTTTATTATATATTGGAACACTACTTTTTTACATCACAAAATGGAATTTTCTAGACATTGTGGGTGCTGACCTAATAGGATTCATATCTCACACCCTACTCGGGCGTCGTTTGGTACCCGAGTAGACTCTATGCTCACAAGTACGGAAAAGGGAAGTGTGTTGCTTCTAATGCCTGATTTTTTGTGTCACAACCCAACCCATGTCAGGGCTCAAGCTGCAAATACCCCAATAATTACTCCATAGGACAAGGGGTGGCGACTAGTGTCGAAGGCACAAAAAACATGGGGAGGAATTTGCATAAGTACCTATACAAACACTCCCATCCAAATCAATGAAAAAGTAACTAATGAAAGAAGTAAAAGTCACTATACTATTGTAAATAAAACAAAAATTCATAAACTTATAAACATTATAAGTACAATAATGTAAACTAAAATAAAAACAGGGAGAAATACACACTTAACCACAAAAGTTTCCTAACCTATCAGAAACTGGAAATGTAAAATAGCTGAGAGATACATACTCTTAGATCTCAATCTACAACCACCATATGCGGTCCCAGTACCTGTATCCCAAAGCTCCTCAAAATTCATGATCAAACATATTCTTCATCTTCATAAGGAACGATGTGTGTGGAAAATCCCATGCATGGGGGAGTATAAAAATACCCAGTAGGATGACCCAAAATCTGAAGGGGGAGCAGTAAGAGATACAATAGGAAATGAAATAAATAGATAGAACAAGGTACAGTAAAAGAGTTCATCTCATCCCAACAAGAGAGTGAAGTAAACTCATCCAAACACCAGGATCTTGATATAGTGAGAAGATGAAATTCTCATCGATTATTCCTTACCTATATTAGGATATTAGCCCCATCTAACCATGAGAAGCTATACATGGATATCATGTGGAATACCTCATGTGTATTTACCACTCCTGGAAGAAGAGTAACCAAAACCCAAGGAGTGGTTACTGAAGTAGGATATATATATATTCTCATTCAAAGTAAACCCAAATGAGAGAGTAATGGGGTCTCCATATCACAACTCAGTCCAAGAAGAAGAGTTTCCAAATGTTCCAAGAGTAACCACCAATAATGCATAGCATTCCCCATGTCTTCCATGAACATGCAAGATAAATGGAATAAATCACCACACCATGATACTATCTGATTTAGATGGCTCTATCTCACCCACACAGTTTTAGGTTGCATTACAAGGACACATATCAATGGGGAAAATGCCCCTCTTACTCATGAGTCCAAAGTTTCATCAATGTATGTCTCATCACTGATCTGTATCCAGATGGTGAAAACTCATAGTAGAGGACCCACTCCCAATTACTTCAAGGGGGCTCCACTCTAATAGTTGTCGTAGAGGACTTGTGCTCTAGTGTGTCAAGGGGTTCCACTCCAAAAGCAGTCGTAGAGGACTCGTGTTAGGGTAATGAAAGGGGGTTCTACACTAGGTCATTGAGGACTTGTACCCTACCCAGTAGGTGTATTTAGATCTTAAGTAACTATATAATAACCACTCCCATGTTGATGGGTGGTTTTACTAAGATATTTTTGAATACTCGTTCCCTAGTGCATTTGGGGGGTTCCACTCAGGAGTCTCAAATATCATCACATGACCACTACTATCATCGAACACCGCTGGAATGAGATTAATGCTCAAAACACCTAAAATCATATCCCTAAAGCCTCATAAGAGATAATCATTGTGTTCTACATGAAAAAACTTGAATTATAGGATATTTACTTTCCAAAAACGTATTACCGAAGAAAATGGAACTTTTCATTGTAACAAGACCGAATGAGACATCGCGAGGCCTGCATCTCAACCCCTAACTTTAAATACCCATGTTGACCTTAAAAGGTCAATCTTGAAGATGAAATCACATTTTCATTGATGGTACATAAATTTGACGCTTTGTTTAGAATATACAACCAATTTATGATGATGCATGAAGATCAGTCAGGACCCACTTAACCAATCGTAGACCGATCGCCACAGTCTGTTCACCAACCGCGGTGTTTGACTAATGTGGTCAACCATCTGAGGTGTGGATGTTTGTGGACTGACTACCATGTTTGTTATACTAGTTGTGTCGACCATCCATCGAGGTTGATCATCACGGTCAACCACCTGAGACCAGTTGAGACCGCTGGCCCTGCTACAACTCCAATTATCACAGCTTCACGGTTAACCGCAACCACGGTCTGCTCCAACCGACTGAGGCCCTTCCTGGGTTTAGCCCAATTGGTTGGCCTTGGACCATTTTGTTGGTTTGGTCTAGATTTGACTGGGCCCAACCCATTTTGGTGGGGTCTGAGCCATTTGGAAGGGCTCAACCCGTTTTTATTAGTCCTTGACTAAGCCACCTCGTCCAGGCCCACTTGCTAACCTCAGCTCATCCTATCATCATCGCTACTTCAATTTTGTTGACCTCCGCTACGTTATTTGGTGGGTTTCACTACCTTGATTCATGCCCCAATGACCTTACCCGATCAACCATTTTCTACCAGTCCCAGTAGCCCACTGCACTGTAGCAACCGCCTGCAGCACCTCATCAGTTTTCCCTTACACGGACTACCGAGCATCCTTTAGTTGTCTAAAAAAATGAAATGAAAAAAGATCTGGGATCCTCATGTCGATATCTTCATTGATCCAAGATCCTCTCGACAATTTGTTGATGATTATATGTATCAAAATTTTATCGAATATTTCCATGAAAAATGAGAAAATAACATGAAGATAAAATGGATCCAACCATAGATCGATGGTCATGTCAGTTCATCCATCGACAATGGTGTTCAAAAATGAAGAAAAAATGACAAAAAATGAATTTTAAATTAATAATTTTAATCAGAAAAAATCAATAGTAAATAATCCTAGTTCATTTTGATCTGTTCGTCATCGAAAACCAGTTCACCACACTTCTTTTGTGATCCATCGAAGCCATATCAAAGGTTCTCTCTAGATATGTCAAAGGGTAGAGAGGAGGAGGCATTCCTCGTGGAGGGAGGATTATGATTCCAATCCTTTTGTAATTTTCATAATCCCATATTTATAGAATTTTAACAAAACCACTGCCAATGATCGTTGGATCTGAACATCCCATGCCCTCCCACTTTAGGTCCTGCTTTAGTAAAACACCCCATTACAAACTCAATGGTGGTCTCAGATTTCCAATCTGAGACTCCCCTCAAACATTGATTGGATACAATTTATGAGATAAAATAATTTAGTTTAATTATTTTATTTATGATTACACCCTATGTGGCTTTTTTTTACAGAAGACCCACAACGACAAATGTTATGTCCCTCCTAGGGTAAACACCACTTTTTAGACTCAAACATGCCCTCAGATTTCTGATCTAGGCTACCATTTATGATTTGTACCATATCTGTCGTATTCACAATATAAAATATACTTAATGTTTTTTTAAAAATATATTCAGGGAACACCAGGTCTTGGAATCATACCCCGTCTCAGCACCAAGATTTGGATATATATATATCGAAGTCTTACATGGAACAAACTGGTTCTCTACATCATTACCTACTTCAATATTTTCATCCTTGAAAAGAAAAACTATGAAAAAAAATCATGATAAAAATCCTACAACTATATCTCCCATTCCCAAGAACTCTCCAACATGTTTCTATGCTACCATAGTACGTGAACCAAAGGGATGATCCATCCACGTAAGGTTCACTCCTATTGATCCTTAATCACCACAAGGTGATCTTAAAAGGTGGATCTATATTCAATGTATAGCTATCCCCATTCAATGATGTGAATAAGGTCATACATGTATCACCTCAACTATGATATGTGGAAGACATCATGCAGTAGTTCCAGCTATGAGGGTAGGGAAATGTGGTAGGCAATCTCACCAACCCTCTACATGATCTCGAAAGGCCTGATGAACCATGGGGATAGCTTGCCTCCCCAGTAAATCCTATACATTATAAATCATGGAGAGACACTCAAGAAGATATGGTCTCCCTAATCAAACTTCAAGGGCCTACGATGCTGATCTGTGTAGTATTTCTATCGACTCTAGGCCATCTTCATCCATTAATAGATTACCTGCATATTCTCCTTTGTCGCATACACCAACTATGGTCCTATGTGGGATGACTCACCAACATATATCCAACACAATAATGACTGGAAGGGTCTCTCATATAGGGCCTCAAAAGTTTCCATGATGATGGTGGAGTGGTAAATTTTGTTGTACGCAAACTCTACCAAAGACAGGTGATTCTCCCAGCTCTGACCGAAATCAAATACGCAAGCCCGTAGTGTATCCTCCAACACCTAGATATTGCACTCATTCTACCCATCAATCTGGGGGTGAAAGGATATACTCATCTAAAACTGGGTCATGAATTCCCCTTATAGGCCTCTCCACAATCGTGACGTAAATGATACATAATGATCAGAGACAATTTTTGATGGTACCCATGACGGAGGGTGATCTCCTATACATAAAACTACCCTAAACACTCCATCAAACATTCTTACCTGATAACAAGGAAGTGTTCCAACTTTGTGAGTCTGACCACTATCACCAAAATGGAATCATTACCCTTTTCTATGTGTGGAATCCCGATGACAATTTCCATGGATATGTTATCCCATTTCCACTCTGGGGTCTCAAAGGATGAAACAAACCTGCTAGAACATGATGCTCAACCTTCACCTATTGATAGGTGAGGAATCATGAGATGAAATCCGTTATACTCCATCTCATGCTGGACCACCAAAACTACCATTGGAGATCCATATACATCTTCCCCATTCCATGATGTAAAACTAAGGGAGAAGTGTGTAACTCCCACACAAACTCCTCCAACATCATGACTCGAACCACAGTTCGACCCCGGAACAAGATCTCATGATTCCCTCCTTCATAATATTCATCCGGTGTTTTTCCTATGGATATTTGATCATTCTGAACATCATATTTAATTTCTCCCAGTTGGGAATCTTTCATAAGCTCAAGGAGCAATGGATTCAACACTATCGACTGTAGAAAAATTGTACCCTCCTACTTCACAAGGGTTAGTTTTATAGAAGTAAACTACTCTGAAGATTCCCGCACTAGGTGATCTTAGGCCTTCCTACTAAGGTAATATTCTATATTGTTTCCCTTTCCTGGAGTTTAGACTATCTCAAAATCATAGTCCTGAAGGAACTCCAACAAGTGTCACTACCTCATATTCAGATCTCTCTGAGTAAATATTCACTTAAGACTCTAGTTGTCTTAGTAAACCACAAAGTGCACTCCCAGAAGACAGTGTCTCTAAATACTTAGGGTGAAGACTACCACCGCTAGCTTTAAGTCATGAGTCACATAGTTCTGGTCATGGGGTATCAAATTCCTCAACATGTATGCAATGGCTACTTGATGTTGCATCCACACATAACTGATCCATGCTCTTAAGTCATAGTAGTAAACTACGAACTCAACACCTTCCTATGGTAGTGCCAAATCTAGAGAGATTTTCAGCCTATACCTCAACTCCTTGAAGGCCTTATAGAACTTCTCATACCATGTAAATAGTTATCCCTTCCACATCAAATTAGTAATGGGGGTTGTGATTATAGATAAGCCTTTATAAATCTCTTATATTACCCTGCAAAACCAAGAAATATTCGCACCTCTGGCACATTCTTGGGTGGATCCCAAGAAATCACTTCTTTGACCTTTCCTGGACCCATGTCTTAACCCTGTTCAGAGATAACATGCCCAAAAAAGTGAACCTCAAATATCTAGAACTAGTACTTTTAGATCATTCTATAAATATGGAGCTCTCAAAGTAAATCCTAAACCATCCTCCAGTGTTCTCTTTTCTCCCCCTCTGATTCAAAGTAGATGACTATTTCATCAATGAATATAACAACAAATTATTCCATGTAAGGCTAGAAGACCTAATTTATTAAGGCCATAAAAATGGAAGGGCCATCGGTCACACCAAAGGGTATCACTAGGAACTTGTAGTTACCATAGTGACATCAAAAGGTCAACTTCAGAATATCATCCTTGTGAACCCATAACTGGTGGTAACCAGATCTGGGATCGATCTTGGAGAACTAACTCACACCTCACAACTGTTCAAATGGGTCACTGATTCTCAGTAATGGAAACTTTTTCTTTATCGTGGCCCAGTTCAGGTGATGATAATCCACCCAAAGTCATAAACTCCCATCTTCCTTCTTTGAAAATATAATTAGAGCTACCTAGGGGGAAATACTAGGTCTGATGAAACCATTCTTTTGAAGGTTATCCAACTATAATTGTGTCTCCCGAATCTCATTGGGTTTTATCTGATATACCATGAAAGATATCAGGGTAGTCCTTGGTTTCAAGTCAATGAAAAAATCTAACTCCCTCCATATACGTAATCTCAAAATGTATTTTGGGAAGATTTTCATATAATCCTCCACAACTGAAAGAACCCAAATGCTTGAAGAGTCTTCCACACCAATTGTAATACTGGCTAATTGATGGGTGAAAGGCTATGGCCTCCTGATTACCGTACCTATCTTCCCTACTATAAGGTCTCTTTCACTAAGAAAATAGTAACTCATCCCATAAGTAAGCAGGAATATGACTAGCATAAAGTGATAGTAAATTAGTTTTTGAACCATGGAAATCAAATCCATTCCCAATATGACATCATATGGTTCCATAGTGATGACCATTAGGCCCCACGTGAACCTCTCTCTTGTAAGGGATAACTCGCACTACTGGCAGATGAAAGAAATAGAAGAAGAAATTTCTGTAGGAGCCTCAAGATAAAGATGGTGTGATAGTGCCTCTACTAACAGTTCCAAATTTTGTACCATGACTAATGATATAAAATAGTGACTGGTGCCAATGTATAATAATACTGAATCAAGAGTGTAAAAGACACATAGTGTACCTCATATTTTCATGTTCACTGTAGGATTGTGTACATCCATAGCAAGGATCTATCCACGGGCCTAGTTTCCATATCCCTGAGCATGACCCGGTTCACCCAGTAGTGGTGGTGGAATTACCTTATAGTGTCATCCCCCACCTACATCTCCTCCTATTCCTCTTCCATCACCACCTTCTTGGGGACCACCATGTTCCTTACTGGGGGATCCCTGATCACATCACTACCTCTACCATGGTGGTCCACGTACTATCTTCCTGGGATGATCAGTATGCCTGGTTGGGTAGTCTCATGCCATGTTACCTTGTCCATCACAAGCATAGCATTGTCCCTCTCTAGGATAACTCAGTGCTCTGCGCTACCCTAGGGCTTCCTGGCCACGTGCTCGAGTGTGATCATGGGGAAACCTCTTGTGTCGAGGCCCTACCAACTGATGTCTTCTAGATGTCGCATAATTCTTAGCTCTGTAGTTTCCACTGCAATTCCTAGATAACTAGAGTTCCTCTGATAGAAATCTCTCTATCACTAGTGCCTAATTTAGAACCCTGGAATAAGTGGGGATGCACAAGGGTACTATGATAGCATAGATATCTCTAAGAAGACCCTGATAAAACATCCATGCTCAGAAGTATCCATCATGGATCATGTCTATAATTGTCCGAGTTAGGTTTGTGAACCTAGCCGAGTACTCTTCCACTATCATCCATTCCTACTAAATCTATAAAATATCTTCATTCTAAATGGAGAAAAAGATGGAGGGGTAATACTCCTCACGGAATGGCTACTAGAATTTATCCCATGAGAGTGTTGACTCGTCATGCATCTGAGTAATCAATCTATTCCAATGTCAATCTATTCCATGGAAAATACTAGATTCCAAAGCCACTATATGATCTATTAGTGATTGTACAAGCTTGAAGAGTTGTACCACCAACTTCAGCCAATCCTCTACTACCTGAGTATCTGGCTCACCATGGAACCTTTATGGTCTCTAGTGCAAGAACTCATAGATTTCACTCTGCATGCACTCATCCTCATCCCGCTCTGTTGGGTCTAAATTTTTCTTAATGGTTGGATGTTCTACTATTAGACCTCCTAGAGGAAGCGGATCTAATGATTGACCCTAAAATGAGGCCTCATCACTCACAGGGTCATCATTACGAATAAGAGCTGGTATCCTAGATGGATGTCATCACAGAGGCATCCTAAAATATATCAAGGAGTACCATGGTCTGATGATCATATATATATATATATATATATATATAACAATGGGTAGATGACTAGAGAAGGAAAATAAAAGTCTCAATCCTAAATGATGCATGTACCATTGTTCCCTACAATAAGTGTCTTAGGGTGGCAAGTTGAAAAGCAGGTTACCAGGGTCTTGGTGAATGGATATGTAAGTCACTCGTACCATGAAAAGACTCCTTATCCTGAGAGTCACACTTGAGACAATTCATCACTATTTCCCTAAAACCAACCAATGCCTTTTAGGGGAATTTTTGAAAAATGTCCCAAGGGTCGAACCACCTATGATACCAATTTTTCATGACTTATCCCATGTTAGGGAATGAGATGCAACTACCCTAAGTCTGCATCCATAGGCCAAGGGGTTTCAACAATCATCGAAGTCACAAAAACTCTAGGAGGAAGTTTCCTAAGTACCTGTACACATGCACCTATCCAACTCAATGCAAAAGTTCATAGGGAATGAAGTAAAAGATGATACACTATGGTAAATCAAAAAAAACATGCATGGACCTCTAAACATTACAATTACAGTAATGTAAAATGAAAGTAGAAATGAAGAAAATACTCACCTTACTAAAAATTTGTTTCAACCTGATAGAAACTAGAAAAGTAAAATAAATGAGAGTGACCTGATTCTAGATCCCAAGCTACGACCACCATACGTGGTACAAGCACCCATATCCCAAAGCTCCTTAGAAGTCAGGATCAAGCCTGTCTGTCATCGGTATAAGGCATGATATGTGTAGGAAAATCCCATATAGGTGTGAGTATAAACATACCTAGTAGGATGCCCCAAAATATTAAGGGGGTAGTAAGAGATATAGTATAAATGGAAACTAATAAATAGAACAAGGTACAGTAAAATAGTGTAGCTCAACCCAATGAGAGTGAGGTAAACTTATCCAAACACAAGGATCTAGAGATAGTGAGTTATAGATTCAATATTTTCATTATTTATAATATGATTTTCAATGATTTAATCCCTCCCAATTAGTAAATTTGAGTATATTTTCATCATTTTAGTTTATTTGGTGAATTTTGGGATTAATTATGAAAATTCCTTAATTCTTAAAAAATGACAATTTTATAGAGATTAATTTTATTTTGGGAAAAATTTTACTATTAGGATCCAATTTAATTTATTCTTTTTTTATAAATTTCTTGCTCATGGTATTTATATTTTTCTTCTATATTTGGACCCAATTTGACACACACTAGCTAAGAAAAATTAATCAACTGGAGAAATATTTATGGCCGACACAATGGACCCCAACATATTAATTAAATAATATCTAATATTAAATAATTTAAAATTATTTTATTCTAGATTTTTTATATGGAGGAATAAAAAATTTTGGTTCACATTAAATTTCATAAATTAATGATCTCATTAAGGCATCTTTTGTGAACTTCCAAGTGAAGTCTATGAAATAGTGTTTGGCTGCCAAAACAATCCAGGTTCATTGATTCAAAAATATATTTTTTTACACCTATCCAAAGACATTGAAATTTTGAGGTTTGATAGCCAAGTTCATTAAAAACATCTTTTGAGAAGATATAACTATGTTCTTTAGCCGTATGGTGGGTAGAATAACGGAAAAATTTGGGCAGACCAATTCTAGAAGAGCAAAATTTATGTTCTTTGTTTTCTCTATTTTATTCTTATTAGTTTTGTAATGAATTATTCATCCTAATTATTCAAGAATACCCTTACCATGGTGGAATAAAATTATGTTGGATTTGGGAAGGATAGGTTTCCTCTTTTGTAATTATTAAGTTTTTGTACTTAATGTTTTAAAATCCTTTTCTCTCTTCTGTGAAATTGGTTTCAATTCTTATAACGGTTTTTATTATCATGTATAATTGTATTTGATTTTAGATTATATTTTTTTTTATTTCTTGGTTCAATGATCAATATCTCCCTCCACTAGTTTTTGGTCTATATATAATGGAATATATCAGGGATTAGTGGTGAAGTACTCAATGATCACTAGTACGTATGTGAGTAGTAGTGAACATTCTTGATTGTTTGGGATAAACAAGACCCGATTGGGAATTTCCTAAGTCAATTGATAGTATTTCCGGAAAATATATCACAAAATGGAAGTATTTTAGAGATATTTGAGATTTTATTAAGGTTTATTCTCACCATTACTACTTAACTATGGGAGTGAAAAGAAGAGATTGTGGATTCTTACTTTTATCAACTTAGTATAAGAGAATTGGACAAGTTGAAATGTCATAGAATTACAGTTAGAGAACCAAAACTGACTTGATCACCGTCTCATATAATAGTTTTCAATCCCAAGATTTTTCAATTTGATCTTAATATTTTTCTAAATTACATTCATTTTTTTAGTTTATTTCTTGTCTTTTTAAAATCATACAATTTCAAAAAAACAACCTCACTTATTTGTCTTAAGGTGACAACTTGATTATTGTACACTCTTATATAGAGACAACATTGGTTAATTACTATAATGTATTTTAAATTTGTAAAATATTATTTTTTCACACCCCACGATAGGCACATTTTAGTGAGAAGATGAATTTA
Source organism: Viscum album (assembly GCA_963277665.1). Classification (NCBI taxonomy): domain Eukaryota; kingdom Viridiplantae; phylum Streptophyta; class Magnoliopsida; order Santalales; family Viscaceae; genus Viscum; species Viscum album. Next base: position 513,237,600 of record OY728136.1, on the reverse strand, counting down.
TCGTCGAATCTTCGCTACCTATTGTAAGAGAGTAGACTCATCCATCCACGAGAAGCTAAAAAAGAAAATCATGTGGCATACCTCAAAAGTCTTCATCTCTCCTGGGATGAGAGTAACCAAAACCCAAGGAGTGGATACTGAAGTGGGATATATATATATATATATATATATATATATATATATATGATCAGTCAAAAGAAACCCAAATGAGAGAGTAAGGGGATCTCCATCTCACAGCTCAACCTAGGAAGTAGATTTGCCAACAGTTCAAAGAGTAACCACCAATGATGCCCAACATCCCTCACATATTCCATGAACAGGAAAGTCAAATAGAATCAAACACCACACCTTGATACTATCCTCATTGGGTGGCTCTGTCTCTCTTGAAATTTTTTTCGGTCGAGTCACAAGGATTCGTCTCAGTGGGGAAAGATCCCCTATTACTCATCAGTCCAACGTTAAATCAAAGTGCATCTAGTCACTAATCTGTATTCATATGGTTCACATTCATAGTGTAGGATGTGCAACCTTGTGTGTCAGGGGGGTTACACTTTTATAGTCATCGTAGAGATCCCACGCCCTAGTGCATTAGGGGGTTCCACTCTAAAAGTAGTGATTGAGGACTTGCACCTTGGAAATGAAAGGGGGTTCCACTCTAGGTCATCGAGGATACGCACCCTACATAGTAGGGGGATTCCACTCAGAAGTAATTTTAGAGGACTCTTTCCCTTGCTGATGGGGGGTTCTACTCTTATATTGTCAAGTACCAATTCCCTAGTGCGTTATGGGGGTTCCAATCGGTAGTCTCTAATGTCATCACCTGACCACTACTGTCATCGAACACTACTGGAAAGAGATTCATGTTCAAATCACCTCACATAATATCTTGAATGATTTATTTGAGGTCACCATAAAATTCAACAGGAAAAAAATGGAATAAAGGATATTTACTTTCCCAAAATGGATAACCAGTGAAAAAGGAACTTTTCATTATAACAAACCCAAATAGGGAATCATGGGGACTACATCTCGACCCCAAACTTTAAATTCCCAAATTGAACAAAAAAGTTATATCTCAAAACGAGGATCATGTTGCCACATACAGTACAGCAATTGGATGCCTTTTTTATAAGATATTGTCATTTGAAGATGCCACACATAGATCAGTTGGGTCCTACTTAACCAATCATGGACCAACCACCCCAGTCAGTCCACAAACCACCACGGTTGACTATCTATAGTGTGGCTGTTTTTCGACCAAAAACCTGAGTTTTTCCACTAGCTGTGCTAACCGGCCAGCGCAGGCGACCACCATGGTCGACTGCTCAGGACCGGTCGTGACCACTAGCCCCATGATAGATCCAACTATCATGGAATCATGGTTGACCAAGGTTGTGGTTTTATTTGGTCAACCCAAGTCTGACATGGGTCCATCCCATTTGGTTGGTCCTATCCCATTTGGTTGGTCTCACCCCACTTCAGCTAGGACCGGCCCATTTCTTTTGGTCCCAAACCATTTTGTTGGGCCTGTCCCATTTCTGCTAGGCCTGGACCACCCCACCTCATCCCGTCCCGGACCAATAGCCTGTCGTTATCACCATGTCAATGCGAATGACATCCCTCACATTATGTATTGGGTGTTGACACCTCGGTTCATGCCACTTGACCTCACCCGACTCACCGGCTGGTGTCTGTCCATGTAGCACCACTGCACCACGGACCACTGGGTCACCTCCAGTTGTCCGAAAAATGTAATGAAAGTAGATCTGGGATCCTCTGGTCAAGATCTTCACAGATCCAAGCTCATCTCGATTCTCCATTAATGATTTTACATATCCAAAAGTTAAATATGATTTCCATGAAGAACATCCAAATAACACGAAGATAAAATGGATTCAAGTATAGATCACTGGCCTTGATAGTTCATCCATCAACAATGGTGTTCAAAATGAAGAAAAAAATGAAAACGAATGAATTTTCAATCAATAATTTCAATTGGAAGAAATTAAGAGGAAAGAATCCTACATCATTGTGACCCATTAATCATCCAAAATTATTTATCCATGCTTCTGTTGTGGTCTTTTGAATCTTCATAGAAAGTTCACTCTTGACCCACTAAAGGGAGGTGAGGTGGAGGGATTGAACATGGATGTATGATTATAAGTCCAAACCTTGCATAATACTCATAATACCATATTTATATAAGTTTAACAAAACACCTTCCAACAGTCGCATGATAAGAACATCCCATGCCTTCCCACTTTAGGTTTCACTTAGGTAAAACACCCCATTACGAACTCAATAGTGGTCTCTAATTTTTAATATGATACCCTACTCAAAATTAATTTGATACGTTGTCTGAGAAAAAATAATTTAATTTAATTATTTTCTATGATTACACCCTTCGTGGAATTTTTCTATATAATACCCGCACTAAAAAATATTATGTATTGCTTAGGGTAAATGTCACGTTCCAGACTCAACCATGCCCTCATATTTCTGATCCAGGATACTGTTTAATATTTAACTCATTTATTTCATGTGTATAGTATAAATATAAATCATATTTTTTACAAAATTTATTCTGGGAACATTGGGCCTCAAAATCACAAGTCATCTTAGTGCCTAGCTCTAGAAATATATATAGAAGTATTTCAAAGTCATACAAGGAAAAAACCAGGCATCTACAGTTTGTATGTTTCTTTGGATGGAGATTGGGGGTATATGACATAGCCTATGCTCAAGATGTTGTTGTAGATGTTTTTTCCAATTTTTCAATTTTGATAGCATGATAAATATTCTTGTACACTTATTCCCTTTCATGCTTATTTTTTTATAGACTCATGAAATTACTTAATTATTATATCTATTATGGTTATTCAGCTTCGGCTAGTTATTCAATTATATCTCACTACTTATTTGTTTTACTTAAACTACTGTCTACTTATCTTATTGCTTCCTTTATTTAATTTATATTGTTTGACACTCTGTTATACCTAATCTTATGAAGGAATAATCTCCTCACAATCATACCTAAGGCCCTCTTTTCTAGTAGTTAGCCTTTGGAATTTGAGGCAATGCACTTGAGGCCATATGGCCCATCGTCTCGAGGCCTGGTATAGTGGCACTTAGGGTGGGATGTTAAAACCTCTATATCAACATGCAACTAAGACTGTCTCCATAAGAATCCCAAAATACCACATACTCAACACCCTCCTCTGGTAGTCTCGAAATAGAAGCACAGGTCAATGTCTACCTCAGCTCCTTGAAGGTTATTTTACATTTTTTTAGTCTATTCCAATGGATTTCTTTTTCATGTCAAGGTAGTGAATGAGGATATAATCCTTGAAAGGAATTACAAGAACCTCTGATAATACACCAAAAAATGATGAAAATATACACCTATAACTCAGTATTAGGTGACTACCAAGCAAGCATTATGTCACCCCTACCAAATCCATAGCTAAACCATTATGAAAGATGGGATTCCCCTGAAAGTGGACCTATCAGATCCAAAACTGACACTTTGATATATTTACATAGGGTTAGTACTTTAGGAGTAATTCTGGGACCAACCTCAAATGATTTTAATTTTCCTCATCTGATGTAGATTATATGATAATTTCATTAATAAATACAACTATGAATCAGTCCAAGTATGCCTAGAAGATCTAGTTCATAAATTCCATGAACACAGTTGGGGAATTAGTTGCACGAAAAGCTATCACTAAGAACACATAATGCCTATAGTTACATCGTAATGTCATATTTAGAATATAATCCTCACAAAAACTCAATTGATAGTAGCTGGACCTAAGATAAATCTTTAAAAACCAACTCACACCTCTCAACTGGTCCAAACATCCGTCAATCATTAGTAATGGGTGCTTATTCCTGATCATTATGGTTCAGGAAATAGTAGTCAACCTAAATCCTCAAACTCTCATCTTACTTTTCATGAATAGTATCATTTCCACCTAGGGGACACATTGGGACTGATAAAACATTTATCTTTAGTGTCTTCCAACTACACACTCATCTCCTTGAGCATGATAGGGGCCATCCAATATGTCATAGAAGATATCATTGTTTTCCCACGGTGAAATTTTATGTAAAATTAAATCTCCCTCCTAAGAGGTAGTATCATAACATATTTGGTAAAGATTTCAATATAATCATCCCCTATCGGTGGAAGAAATATTCTTGATGATCTTACTACACTATGGTGGTTACATTCCAACTGATGGGTAATAAGTTGCAGATTTCTACTCACAAGTCCCACTTTATCAACCATAAAATCCATCTTTCCATGAAGTAGAATCTCACAGCATCAGTATAAAGTCATATAACTCTCTTGTGATGAAATTATATCTGGTTGTGCATCATGGAAAACTGTTATATTCCTTGGATGATGTTATAAGGTTTCATTTCAACAACTAAGAGGTCCCATGAGAAACTCTTTCAACTAAGAACTAACTCAAATTGTTTGTATAAGTATGATATAGAATAAACATCCTAGTAAAAACCTCTAGTCATATTTGATAAGATAAAGACTCTATTGGAAGCTCCATCTCTCACATAAGGGATATAAAGATAAAGTAACAACTCGGGTCTATTTTTATAAGTACTAGTGTATAAAGAGTAAAATATCACCCTAAATTATCTCATGGAAGCCTAATCATATCCCATTGTGGCCTATAAATATCAACACCCTCGACAACAAGCCCTTTATTTATAGTGTGGGACACATTGTGGTGGTGGTGGGAGTAAGAAGTAGCATAATCCTCCACCTACATCTCCTCCCTCTGAAGCTTCACCTGCTCCTCTATCAGCATTTCCTCCTTGGGGGAAGCCCAAACTATACCTTGGATATCATTGATCATGACATTGTCTTTGTCATATAGGTCAATCCAATGAATTTCCACCATCCACAACATGTCGGGTTGAGAAATCACAAGACAAGTAACCTCACTCATCACAATAATAACTTTAACCCTCTCCAAGATGACTAGAACATCTACAAAAACCCTACGCTACAAATCCACATGTCTAAGTTCAGGCATGATTATACCGCCTATGTAGAGACCCTAATGTTTGATTCCTACTATCTACTATAGAAAACTTAGCCCCATAATTTCCACTACTGGATATATCCACCCGACGTCCCTCTACTAGAAAATTTTCTATAACTAAGTAACACTCTAGTACTCTAGTATAAGTGGGAATGCTTAAGTATACCATGATAGAATGAATGTCTTTGTCAAGTCCCTACTCAAACATCAACACCAAGTAGTATCTTTCCCACACTATATCGAGAGAGTAGGGTGTGAGTTCGGGAAACCTCAAGACACTCAAAAACAAACATATCACCCTACTATGGATTAATAATCTTATAAATCCACACACAGTGCAAGTTTGAAGGGCAATACTTATCATGGAATAAATAATTAATCTCTATCAATGAATGCATCATCTTACAATAAGTCAGAGAAATCAGGCCCCAATAATTATCTACTACTGTATGAATAATATTGGTTGCAAGATAAACCATTTTATCATGTCAGTTCGAAAAAAATCTGAAAAATCAGACCACTTCCTCGAGCCATTCCTCTACTTATTTAGGGTCTATATCACCATGAAAACTAATCAATAGAACTCAAAAAAAATTGATAAGGTTGTGTGCATCATCATACTAACATACTGGAGCTATCAGTTTTCTAACACAAATTTGACCATCTTCCAAAACCGCTAGAGGTGGATCCACACACTACCCATCAGGTGGAATCACTACTCTATGCTCTCCTAGTAGAAACAACTCGTGAATAAGTCCCTGGATCGGGGCTTAGTCATTCAATTGGTTGTCATCATGACTCTATATCGGTATCCTAGCTTTATTTCATTAAGGAGGCATCCTGAAAGTAATAAGACATACCATGCTTAGATGAGCATATGAGTAGCAGACTCAAGAAGGACTTCAAAGTCAAAGGACCAATTCCTATATGATTCATGTACCATTTTTTTCCTTTAACTAATGTATTAGTATATCTAGTTAACAATATGGTAATAAAATTCCTATTGTATGGATACATTGTCTGTTGCACCATCACTAGGTTATCTAGCCTAAGATTCAAACTCGAGATACTCTAACAATGTTTCCCTAATTTCCTGAACCAATCCTCGTGATATATACAAATCCAAACACAAACTTGAGGAAAACCCACCTTTGATACCACTTTGTCATGAACTGACCCACTGGGACCCTTCCTAAGCCAGAAATAAGACAAGGGTGGATCCCCAAACCTATCTCTAATTGGCTAAGGGCTAGAGAAAACTGCCAACTAGTAAAACACTAAAATGGGAGTCTTTATCATAATTCAATTGTATTCACACACACACCACCAGCTCCATGAAATAGTTCCTAAATAATAAAAGACTGAAATATCAAGAGTGTAATCAATTAATGAAATGAAATCTAGGAAATAGATCAAAGTAAAACAATGTAATACAAAATATATAAAGAGGTAAAATACATTCCCAACTTGAAAACTACGGGTAAAGGGGAAACTGAAAAGATCATGACTCAAAATATTCAAGGACAACCACCGAACATGATTACTGTGCTCCTTTGATACTGGGTACATCAAGTCACCAAAGAGCTTCGTTTCTATTGAATAAGACACAACACATAGGAACATAGTATGTGTCAGGGTGAGTATACACATACCCAGTATGATACGCCAAAAACTGAGAGGGAATAATATAAACACAATATTCAACTCTACCTATAAGTTAAGAGGGTGAAAAAACCAAAAAACATATATGATCAAAGAGAAACCCAATCAAATAGAGAAATGATATCTCTATATTCATAGCCATAAAAGAATTATGAGTCTTCTCGAATCTCTAAAGGTCCAATATCTCAACCAAGCATCACGTGTAACCTCTCAATAATGAGTATGGAGGACTCGTACCTCACCACTATGTTCTGAAGTCGATGGATCACTACACCAAAAGAGGACTCACTCACCACTTGATCTAAAATATAGGGAATTCCACGCTGTAGATAGAAAACCTACACCCTCTATAATGTGAGGGAGTTCCATCTCTACCTGTATAAAGGATATGGGAGACCCACCACCTAGAGTGGTAGGGGAATACCGACCCCGATAACACTATGATGATCATAGCTGATAAATTCCATCGGATAAATATCGTTGAAATAATAATCCCACTTACATCACCTCATGTCATACCTGAAATGATAAATCCAAGTCCATCATCACATCCTACATGAAAAAATACTCAGGATATGATGCTCATGGGCCCAAATCTGACTCCTGGAGAAGGAGATATGAAAAGTATAAGTCTTTGTAAAAAGTACATGATATGTATAAAGGGTTACACATAATGTGATATTTCTTAGATACCTAGGGTGTCTCTTCTCCTATACATGGTCAAGCCCCTTATAGAACATGTCATGTATGTATACTCAGGGTCCTGATCATGTGATCATGGAACATAGCTTTGATGGCCATGTACCTTTACATGTTATGTACCTCTAGGGGCATGACATGTCTTCTCACCTGGGGTCCTCAACATGTTCCATCGACACATGACCTGGATAGCATTGTACCCTCAAACGACATGTCCTTTAGAGGAAATTTTGTTTCTGCTCACTCGGGATACTAAGTGGGTATTCGGAGCACATTGATCAACTTCCCAGGTAGGTTCATATAGTGTGTGGCCCCAACCATATGATTTGTGATATTTTACTCGATCTAAAACCCTATTTTCCATGAGAATCCATGATTTATGAGATGTGTTCCTCCATGATACATGGTGTATAGTCACATTTTTTCATAGACAGATAAGATCTTCTTTACATGGACTTCAAATCCACATTTATTCATCTCCCTTTTCTAATTAACTCACTTAAAATTAACTAATTCAAAGAATGTCACCCCCTATCATCATTCACCAGCCTCCAGTGGCTATAAAATGAGGATATCATTACTCGTGTGGTATTTTTCATGCCTTAAATCATCATTTGGGACCCCAATCCAGGAATCCCTGACCTGTATCCTCAAATCCATCTCGAACCATCATACAAAATGTTGATCCCTATGTTTTTCATAAAAACATCAGGAATTTGGGGGTTTGATTGGGCTCGAATCTAGCCAAAAAAATGTCCAATCATCAATGTCACGGTACAATGACAAAGAATATGAAGAATAATGGTGATGAAATCATAATAATGAAGTGAGATCATCATTGGATAATGCAATCCTGAAAAATAATTACCTAAATTTCAAAAACCAAGGGTGTGAAATACAGGCACAATAAATATAAATAATTTGGTTCAAGAGAATAAAATATAACTAGGATCATGTTAAGAAATAAGAAAAGACATAAAAAATAAGAAGATATGAAATTCATGATTAACAATTTAATCAAAAGTGGAAAATCCACAAAATAATGGGTCCTACCTCTAAACTGGATAGATCTCTAGTGAATAACATGTCTTTTAGAAATGATGATAAATATCCCACTATGTTCTTCATCCGTCTCATGAATCACCTTGATCATTAACCATCAATCCATATTCTTTATATTTCTAACACCAACAAAGATCCCACTTTCTCTTCTAATATCTTATGGTTATGAGGATAACTCTAAATATTCATCATAATGACATATTTATATAGTGGTATTAAGTTTTATGTTATTTAAGAAATTAATCATTTAGTTTATTCAATGCATCCTCCAACTTCTACCTTCAATAAAACACCTAACATTGATCACCTTTATGTCACACCTAGGGTAGACCTCACATTTCAGAAACAATTAAGGTCTAAGATTTCCTATATGAGGTCCTGATCAACTAGAAAACCATTTATTTAGAAAAGGTTTTTTTGAATGATTTAATATATATTAATATTTATAATATATTAATTTTGGGGTCCTATGACACCCAAAACACAGTATCGTCCCAGAGGAAAAATTCAATGATATATCTAAAAACATTCAAATAATAAAACTGCTAAAATCATATTCATTATGGAAAGATATTTGTAATCCAAAATCCAATGAACGTATTCACCAATCTATTAATTCAGGAAAGTATAAGGAAACATAGAGCCTTAGTGGTACTTGGATGAAGGAATTAAAGAACATGGGAAAATTATTGGATGTTATGTGTTGGAGGGTTGTTGAGTTATTCCTAGCAACAATTCATGAAGTGGGAGATTGTTGGGATGTGGTGCCTTGTTTTGATCATCAAAATTTCAGAGCACCAGAAGTTCGAGAATCAGAATTACATTCACCAAAATTTTGTTTGTTGATCAATGGTTGAGCTCAATGTAAATTAAAAAAAGAGTTCATCTCTTCATTGAAATTATGTTTCAGCCAATTTTTTTGTTCCATAAAAAGTTTTCATCAATCCATCAATGGTTCGATGGTAGATCATTGGAGGTCTGAATGTTTATAAAAACTAATGATTTTCCAGGTTGGTGGAAATTATCAAGTGTTCATGTATCTTGATCTAGGTTTTTAGGGGACAATGTCAAACTTCATTGACTGGTTTTGATTATCATTGAAGTATGTGATACCTTTAGTGCAAAGTGTGGTGAAAATTTGAATAATTTTTTATTCAACTAGGAATTTATTGTAGAGTTGAGAAGTTCGTGAGGATTAATTATCTTTGTAATATAACAAAAAAATTCGGTGAGGTGCATCTGATATAATAAACAAGAATCTCTCACGTTTCATGATTGATAAGGTATACATTTCCCACTATTCATGTGGGAATTAAAAATGATAAGGGGATAATTTTTGAAAATGAAGGGTGTGTTACATATCTAGTCTCACACCTGAAACACCCTGTCAACCCACTACTATGTTGTATCCCTCACTCTTTCAACCAAATATCACCAAAAATAGGGTTGGTCCACCTCAATCTTACCATGCCAATAACAAAAGTATAATGTCACACATCAATACCATATTGTCTTCACAATCCTTATACAAGCGTGAACCATCTACATGCATGCAAACAACTACTTCCTCCACACTAACTAAAGATGATCCCATCGTCTCCAACCACATATCACATTGATGAATCCCCATATTCCACATGCATCAGTCATCCTCTCAATTTTTCTAGAATTCAATACATCTCTCATATGTTTTCTACTTCATGCACATCCATCTCAATCCAATCCCACAACATTCCATGCATACCTCCATCTTCTCTAATGTTGCATCCATCTCCACACCCATAGTGGGAGTCATCACCTTCTTCCTCACACCTAAACCCTTGATTTCTCCACCACTTATAGGTCACCTCATCCTATACCCAACATGTTAGGTTCACACCCCACTCATGTAAACCCCAACATGAAATCTGGTATACTGCACCACCTCCATTAGTACCCAATGCTATAATCCCTCATTGAATCTCCAATCAACCAATTTATCAATTTTCCATGAACCACCTCGACTCCTCCAGGAATGAATTCTAACAACATCATCATCCTCTCCATATACAATCCTCGATCAAGAACATTTGAAATGGCCCCACAACACAAAACCTTATCGATTATTGAATTTAATTAAATATTTGAAAGGGTTTGATACACCCCCTCTTGTTAGTATAGAGTTCTTGGTAGAAATTTCCAATAAATATTTCACTATTATTTTGACAATGTTGAACATAAAATTATAATAACCTTACAAAATTGATGTTGGGATAATTTATTTGAAGAAATTTTCAGATTGAATAGATTTATTACCAGATATTACAATCCATTTATTTATAGATCAAAATCGATGTGAATCACATCGATTTGATATAACTATTTTAATCAAAAGATACATTAATTTAATTTAAGTGATAAAACTCTTATTAGGGGGCACACATTCGGATTACAAAAATTATGAAATCTAATCATTATGATTATTCCCATCATTAGTCAATCCCTCCATCCCATTGATTATTAATTTTATGAATAAAATTATAACAATCACCCACTTTATTCAGAAATATTAACTCTCTCAATCACAAGTGAATCATTATACATAATAAAGGTATATTTTTATCTAAAACTTTACTTACTATCAATATCTCAAATTGTTTAAAAGATTTTATAAGTTTTAGAAACATAAACTTTTTAATTTTTAAGAAAAATCATATATATCATACATTCAATGATTTCTCTATCAAACATCTCATTTTTTTAGAACTTTTATATCCATGTGATTATATCCTTTTCAATAAACCACTAAGGAGTAAACCCATTAACTCCTGTAAGAAGCATAACCACATCTATGTTTATATAAGAAAAATATTACAATGTGTCACAACTCCCATCCACCCCAAATGGGTACCCCTCCTGAGCTGACAAAGAGAAAAGGAAGATAGTGACCAACTAAGACCCAGCTCTAGTAGGCCCTGGTTTGGAGACTAACACCAAGGTTATATTATAAATATAAATGGGAGGCATTACCCTTGAAGTGAAACAATAATAAGATAGAGATAACATAGATATGCCAATCAAAACCTACTCATAAAGGAAAAAAGAATTCAAAAGTTTATACATGAAATTTCATACACTACTAAAACAAATTAAAAGGTAAACTATAAGTACCAAAAAGGTAAACTCAACTGCGAACAAAAATATCTAACAAATCATGAAAAAAAAAACAAGCTATTAATATCCAACTCAATATCTAACATTCTTCTACAGACCAAAAAAAGTGTTTATCAACACACAAAAAATAAGGTTCTAGTGGCAATTTATTAGTGTAAGTTATAATTACCATCCCTAAATAAAACATATTAAATATAATTTGTAATACGGAGGCAGATCTAATAATCGCTACTATATATATATATATTAAAAAAATTATTTAAACTACCACTGAATATTTTAAAAACCTTAATTTTACCCCTCCCCCAACAATGAATCCTCTTTTCCCCCCATCGTGCTCTCGATGGTGACCCTCGTGACCTCGACCCACCTACTCCCGATAGAGACCCCCATGACCCTGACCTCACCGGATTATTGATGATGATTGTTCCTCATGCCTGATGATCCCTGTGACCTCAAAAATGTCCATCCCTCCCTCCCCTCCCCCCTCTATTCCCCATGACCCCAACCCCCTACTCCCCAAAAAGTACCTCGCAACGACCCCCCCCCCCCCCCGTTCTTTGACATCATCCCCCAATGACGAACCCTCTTCCACTTTTCATGGGGTATTCAACCCCCAAAATAATTTAAGGTATAATTTTTTGTTGGATTTTTTTAAGGGTTTTAATTATTTTATATAAATATATGTGTGATTGAGTGTTTTTTTGGGATTTTTTCTGGGATGATGTTGGGGTTACATTGTAAACCTTCCATCGGTATTTGGTCCTGGTTTTGGAGAGTGGACGCATCTTAATTTTCATTTAGGAAATTTTTACTATTTTTAATTTTGAATAATTAATTGTAATTTTTTTAATTAATTATTTCTTTTATGCGATATGATACAGGTTCTCAGGGTGATGTCGGTGTGTGGTGTAAGACATGAAGAATTTTCATGTTCGTCAATAGGTAGCCCAATATTTCAGTCTTATGTCTCTTCCCCATTTAATAATCATTTAAATATTTTATAAAATTGTAATTTTCCTATTAACATCCACCATAAAGGCCATTTTGGGTTATGTTGGGGAGAATTGTGGTTTTACATGTTTTGTAGAGGAGTTTTTGTTGGAAAACCCCGATCATTTATCCTCCACTTTAATAAAAAAACTTCATGTAATTTACTACTCTCTTATATTTTATAAAAAATGATATCTTTAGGTTAATATATTAAATAAAAATAATTTTAATCATTAGTAAAATTCATAATTATTACTAAAAGATACGTAGATTCATATTACATAATGCTTTTGGTATGTGCTCGTCTCTTCAAGTTGAATACTGTTTCTCAAATTGATTCTAAAATTTTTTTAAACCCAAAATTTTATACAATGATATGACACATATGGATAAAAATTCACTAGATATCATAGTGCCAAGTTCTTATTTTGAGATAAAAAAATCTTTATTTTCATAATTATCAAAGTGAGAGATAGCTATAGAGACAATCATGTTTCTGTAATATAAAATGAAAACTAATAATATGAAAAGTATAAAATCTAGAGATCTTTTAATATAAGAATTGTGTTCATGTATTATTATGGACTGATAACGGTTTTCTTAACATCACATTAACCTCCCCCATCGGCTCAGTGAACTTATTTCATGACATATGACCATATTTTTATGAGGGGAAATATTTATTCAATTATATTGTTTATGTTTTTAGTATTGTATTGAATCATTTTTATGTTGATTTTTAGTTATTTCTAATCAAGACCGCACCCTAGACAATGATGAAGTTGGGTGATGTTTAATTTTTATTGTACTTTTTTTATTAAACATTTATATCATCATATATAAATTTATAGGGAGAATAGTGAAAATACAATACATATGGTTAAAAGTTGGATAAATTTACCTCCAAACACACCTTAGTATGCTAAGGGTTTGGATGAATTTTTAGATAATGAATTTTAAAACTGTCCAGTGGATGGTATAATAAAATATACATGTACTGATTGTAAATTCAAGTGATGGTTGAATGTAAATGTTGTATATGAGAGTTTTATACTGAAAAATTTTCTTGATCAATATGTATGCAGAATTTTTTCTGGTGAATCAAATGTTATAGAAAGTCAAAATAATTATAATCCTTTCAAGAAACACAAAGTGACCCACCAGATTATAATTAAATTCAGAATTTTGTAAATTAAGCATCTAGATTTTTAGGATTCAATGTTTAAGATTTTAATAGATCAAAAGATACTTTAATTGATTCCAAAAATGTTCATCTTTTTCGTAACTTTAGTGAGAAAAAATGAGTTTTATGGATTAGTTAAAGATGAGAAACAAGAAATTAATGAAGGGAATTCCAAGTATTAAATGTTTTATTTTCTAATTATTTTGTGTTATATCAATTGTCTATGTGTAATTTATAAAATAGAAATGTCCATGATTTTAGAGTTTCTTCATGATGCATTCAGTAAAGCTAATATTCCTGCATCATTTTGTGAGATTAAATAAATCATCAACAAATTTAGAATTGATAATACAAAGATACATGAATTACCTAATGATTTCATGATTTACTAGGGAAAAGATTTTGATAAATAAGAATTCATAATATTTTATATAGGAAAATGGAATTCAATGAACACTAATTAGAGTAAAAAATCAATTCAACCCTAGGAAGAAATGGAAGAAGAAAACTACTACAAATTTATTTCATTACTTTACATTGAAACCACACTTGAAAATATTATTCATGTAATCAAAGACTACATAAGATATTAAGTGGCATGCTTAGGATAGTAACAATGATATCTTGATGAGACATCCAAAATAATCAATATTATGGAAGGTGTTTGATTCATTATATCTATATTTTTCTTCTGATCCTAGGAACATATGTTAGGGAATGGATTATGATTTGTTTAACCTTTATAGTACTTTAAGTACTAATTATATCATTTGTATAGTTTTTTAATCCCCTATAATATTCCTCTATGGATGTGTATGAATAAGACTTATTTCATTATTTCGATTATTATTCCATGAAATAAAATTCATGGGAAGGACATTGACGTATACCTTCAACCTCTAATAAAAGATTTATGAGAATTATGGGATAACATTGTGAAAATTTATGGTGTTTCAATGAGAAAAATATTAAAAATTCCTTCTACTTTATTGTGAAAAATTAGTGTCTTTCTTGGACTAGAAAACTTATCTGATTGGAATACTCATACTGGTTTGTCTTTTCCATATTTTAATTTTGATTTTGACCCTCAATGATTACCTCATAGTTGAAAATGGAATTTTAGGTTTCATAGTCAATTTCTTGATTCTTTTCATAAATTCGCGTTTAAAAAGACACAATTCAATGGACATATTGAATTGATAATGCCACCGAATTTATTATCTGGTTCAGAAATCTCGATATAATTAATGAATTTCGCTGTAGAATTTGGAAAGTGTAATATGTTTAATGAAGGAGGTAAAAGGGTATGAGTTCTAGTATCTGAAGTATCTAGAACACAAAATTGGAAGAAAAATATTATATTTTTTAAAATACCTTATTGGGAGTTTAATTTGATATTTCATAATCGTGAAATAATGCATACTGAGAAGAATATCTATGACAATGTATTTTTTTCATTGCTTAATAAAATGGAAAATTGAATGATAGCCTTAATTTTCTTCAAGATTCAGAATCAAGGAATATAAAACATATCTTGTGGGAAAATGAGAATATGAAGTATCCTTTGTCTATTTTTACAATGAAAAATCATGATAAATACGTATTTATTTGAACTTTAAAGAATGTAAATATACCATATGGATATTCAAGTAACATTTCAAGGTGTGTTGACTTAAAATAATAAAACTTACATGGATAAAAAATTAATGACTCACATATTTTGGTGGAGAAATTGTTACTATTGAAATTTAATAATACATCACCTAAAAAAGTAAATGCATTTCTAATAGAGTTATATACGTTTTTCATAGAGCTTTATATAAAAACTCAAAATCCAACCAATCTTGATAAACTTCAAGAATGAATTTTTTTTTGACACTTTTCATTTGGATATGTTTTTCCCCTTCATTATTCATATTCATGATTCATTTTACTATTAATTTGGTTGAACAATATAAAATAGGTAGATCGGTACCCTATATATCAATGTATACAATTGATAGGTAAGTTTTTTTTACTTTTATTGGTGATTAAAAATTTATCAAATCCTTGTGTAAAATTTTTAAATATTTTTCTTATTTTTTTCATCAGGTCCTTAGGTCATTTTAAATCATATGTGAGGAATAAAGCTCAACTTGAAGGCTCTATTGTTGAAGGTTACATGACCTAAGAGTTTCTAACCATATGTTCTAGGTATTTGGATGGAACTGATACTAGATTCAATTATGTTGGACTTGTTGATAACATCTCAACTAGTTCTCATTCTGAAAACTAGTCTTTGGTATTTCCAACTATTGGATGACCAATTAGAAAGTGGTCAAATTTTTCAGTGACAGAATTGGAGTTTCTATAAGAACATAAATATGTGATACTCTCTAGTATTATTTTATACATATTTATTGATTAACATAGATTCTAAACAAATAGGTGATTAAGGGTTCGATCTCAAAATGAGTTGGAATTAACAAAAAAAATTAATAAAGATATTATCGAATGGTTCACCCATTATGTAAGTATATACTCATATTCATGTTATTGATGTGTAGTTATTTTTTCTATATTAAATGTAACACCTTATATCTTGTTGTCTAAATAATCAACGTTGAGAATTGGTCTGAAATATAAAATGATTTTAAGTTTTTTCTTTGAGGTCCTCTAAGTTAGGCTATGATATTGGATTCCTACAATATTCATGGCTTCATGTTTTGTACAATTTATCTTGAAGAGTACTTGAAAACTAAAAATAATTGTGTATTTACACTTATATATGGGAGATACTATTGAATGTTGATTGATATAATTGAATTAAACTATCATTGTCAACTTTTAGTTGTCTTATTCAAATAAAATTTCTTCAATATTGATATGGGTATAATGAGAGATTTTTTATAGTTTACTTTATTCAAATTATCTCACTTGATCCATATTAGAGAGAGTGTAGAGTATGATAAATTTATCTTGGATTCACACATGAAGATGGTTTATTATGTGGATAATGAAATACATGAAGTTTGGAGTGTTATTTTACACTTAAAGTAGAGAATTATATGATATGGGCAATGAAGATCAATTAGTGGTTAGTGACAGTGAACCTTATAAACCTCAAAAAATTGAACAATTTTTTCCTAAAAATATAAAATAAAATAACATGAAAAAGAGGTTGAAAATTAAGTACTCATCATAATGGATGTCAATAATAATAAATATAATGATGGTAAAGATAATTAAATGTATAAATTGGTAATGAAACTGTGTTATAATTTCTCAATTATAAATGTTTGGAACATATATAATTTTTTCTATTTTTTTTATTTTTTTGTAAATAACTTTTAATTATGTATTTTCTTACACATTTAATATATTCTAAACCATTTGAATTATAGGAATTATATGAAGAAAAAAATTCATGATATTTTCTGATCAACATCATAGGTAACACTGCCACTATTTTCAGCTTTAGGGAATCTGAGTGATTCCATTATACCAAAGACTACTGGTGATCCAATAGTTTCCCTTGATGTTGTTGGTACCCCAACATCTAATGAACCCCTGATGATGGAGTCATTGGTTACCCCTCCCTCTGCTGGATATTGGAGATTTATGATTACTGGTATGCATGTCATTGTACAAAAAAACTATATTTGTTATTAATTGTTAAAAGAATTTGTATAATAGATAAAGATAGAAATATAAGATATATAACATGAGTACAACAGATTTATGGGACCTGAAATACTTCAATATTATCATTATATTTGATTATTTGGGGTATCTATCCATAAATTTGATGGAATTTAGGTATAGATTCATGGGAATATTTCTTGTGAGACAATGACTTTTCCTATTAATTATAAATATTGGAGGCATATTTTCACAGCTTGGGAAAATGAAGTCTTTGATAACCAATTAAAGGTAATATTAATTTTATATTAATTGATAACAAATTTACAATACATGAGTAAATTTTTTTTCATAGAAATATAAAGTGTTATGTTTTTTCAAAGATTTTTTCTCATTTTTATGCCCCTATCTCCATTTCATTCCCATAGGCTCTGAAAATTTTGGGCAACAAATAGAGAGATTTTATATAGATTTTATGGAATGAATTTCATTAAACATGTCTAACCTCACAACAAGTATATGATAAAGTGATTAAAGGCATTTCTCTTAATTAGTGTAAGATGTTTTTTGATATTAACAGAGATGCGTCTCATAAGGTATTTAATTATTTTATAGTATCTTAATAAAATAGAAATAATAAATTTATATTTTTTTATTAATGTTTCAATTTTTTAGGAATTATCTAAAAACCATTGTGAATAATGAGAAAAAAATCATTCCTCGTATAATTCGTTCTCAATGTTTTTTTTGAAAAAGAAAATTTTTTGTTTTATTTTATCCTCTATTATTTATTTTATTATATTATAAGTTAAGGTTTTTTTCTATATTATATATGTATATATATAAATGCTAATAAAATAGGTCACTCTATTTCTTGGATAGAGATGTGGATTAATGTATGTTGAAAACTTGATGACATTTTTTTAAATGATCTCACCAGAGATATTGGAGTAAGTAATTTTCATTACTATTTAATGTTATTTCCTTAATATAAAAATATTATTGAAAAATAAAATATAAAAACAAACAATCCTTAAAATAAATAAAATAGGTCTGACTACATGGATAAAACAACTCTAATTAGCTATATTTTTTTTCTTTTGATCCATCTATCCAAACCCATTTAATTGGGTTTAAGGCGTGTTTGTTATTATAATTTATTTTTTAGTATTATATTTTTATCGTAATGAAATAACATTAAATAGTAATGAAAAAAATATAAATCTTATAATATTATAAAGTTTATGTAATTTAAAAAAGAATTTATAATATTTTTGTATTAACAGGATAAATTCAAGAAGCCTTAGATTTGAACCATTTACAATAATCATCGGCATCCCAGAACGATGTTGTTGTAATTGTTTTAAGGAGCATCTCAGGCATGTATGGGGGAACCATTTTGGACTTACTCTATCAACTGTCTTTGGTTGGGAATCATTATAATTTACTACTACACCCAAGGAAGGTTCACGTAGTGCTATTAATTGGGAAGCATAAAGAAAACTTTCATGGTTGAAATAAAAAGTAAAAGAACAAGAATATTATAGTAAAACAAAGCATCAGTGGCATTCATAAATGTAAAATGCTTTAGTGTCTGTATTTCATAGGATGATGGGAAAGATCCCCATTAAAATCTTTATCCTTATAAATAATTCTACCAAATTAAATTCTAAACTCCAAAAATTTTTCACTCATTTTAAAAGAACACATACAACTACCATGAATAAAACCAAAATGTCACTTTTATATTGAAAAATTGAACTTTGAGTCATACGAAGAAAATCATGTGCTGGAATGACATGTGGTCGATTCCTATAAGTTAAAAAAGAATTATGAATCATTTTACTAATGTTTGAAAATAATATGATCTCATTTTCTTGGTTTTTTTGGGTGAAATACGTTTTAAAGTAAAATGAAACTTATATTAAAAATGTGCAATTTGATTTGTGTCACCCACTTCATGTGTCTGATTGACATGAATTCAATCACTACACATCACAAATGTATTATAGATTAATTTCCTAATGTTTTGAAACAATACAATCTCATTTTATTGGATTTTAAAATGTGGAAATTATTTTAAACTAAAATGATACTTATATATTGAAAAAATTCACTTCGAGTCATAACAACCAAATCATGTGTCAGGTTGATGTTTCATCAATTACCACACATCAAAAATTAATTATGGATCATTTTTCTAACATTTGAAAACAATCTGATCTTTTTTCCCCAGTTTTGGCTATGTAACAATTGTTATAAAGTAAAAATGACACTTTTATTTTGAAAACATGCACTTATATTCTTACATCCCATTCATGTGTCTGATAACAATAAAATCATAAGAAAGTGACTTTAGATTTATTTCTGAAATATACTAACCAACAACACATCATTAAAAAAAATTTCCAAATATTCCCATAAACATATTTTCAATGATTTAAAACACTAAAACGTTTATACAATGGCTAAAACCATAGAAAATGATTTTATATTGATATTAAATCATCGTAAAACCACCATTAATAATTTTTTATGTGTACGTGCAAAAAAACATACATCTGATGTTTTGTGTGCTCAGAATGACTCAACAATCAATTTTTAATGATACCAATGTATTTAAAAACTATTTTCATGGGTTGAAACAACGAAAAAAATGTAGTATAGATTTGAAATAAGTTTAGAACAATAGTATATTTATTTTTTAAATATAGGAACCGACAACACATAATTTTGATATACAGTTTTCCCAAGATGCCTATAAACGTGTTTTCAATGTTTTAAAACACTAAAATGTGTGTGTATGATTAAAAACATATAAAATGTCCTTATATTGATGTTAAATCATGGGAAATAATTTTTTAATTATTTTTGATATGTACAAATAGACAACACATCCATACGACATGTGGTGTGTTCTGAATGACTCAATAAATAGTTTTTGAAGATACCAATGTCTTTAGAAATGTGTTCTAAGGGTTAAAACTATGCAAATTTTTTTGGATGGATATTATATCAAAGGAAAATTATCAGATATTTATTTTTAAAATATAAGAACCAACAAATTTTCATTTGGTAGTACGGTTTGTATGAGATTCCAGTAAAAAAAATTAGTGTTTTAAAACACCAAAACATGTGTGTAATGAAGAAACCATAGAAAAAACATCAGATTAACATAAAATGATGGAAAATCTACCATTGAATAATTTTTTCATGTATTCGTAGATAACACATCCATTCGATGTGTGGTGTACTTGTAATGACTTAATAAGTAGTTTTTAAATATACCTAAGTCTTTAAAAAAGGGTGTCAAGCGGTAAATATAATAAAAAAAATATTATATTCCAATGAAATCAGAGTAAGATGGTCATATTTTTTAAAAAATATAGGAAATAACAACACGTCATTCTGAGTTACCAATTTCTTGTGATTCCCATAAACATGTTTCTAGTGTTTTAAAACACTAAAACATGAATTCAGAAATTAAGACCATAGAAAATGGCCTCATATTGATGTGAAAACATGGTAAAACCAATATTGAGTTATTTTTTACATTTATGTACAAGAAAACATACATCTGGCATGTAGTGTACTCAAAATGACACAACAAATAGTTTTTAAAGATTCTAAAATCATTAAAAACATGTGTTTGGGGTTAAAACCTTTCAAATGACATCACATAGCTATAAAATCTTAGTAAAATGACCATATATTTATTCTTGAAATTTAGGAATCAATGAAACATCATTAAAATTTAGGATTTTCCCAAGATTCTCATAAATTCAATATCAATGTCTTAAAACACTAAAACATTCATGTAATGGACAAAACCATATAATACTGCCTCATATTGAAGTAAAATCATAGGAAAACGTAATTAAATTATTTTTGACATGTATGCACATACCACACATCCATTTGACATGTGGTGTATTCCTAATGACTTAATAAGTTGTTTTTAAAGATACTAATGTCTTTAAAAATGTGTGCTATGGGGTTAAAACTATTAAAAAAATGTTTTATGGTCATGATATTAGAAGAAAACTACCATATAATGATTTTGGAAATATGGAATCAAAGGAATTTTATTTTGATTTGTGGTTTCTCTAGGATGATCGTAAACTCATTTTTAGTGTTTTACAACACTAAAACGTGTGTGTAACCACCAAAACCATATAAAACAACCCCATATTCATGTAAAATCATTTTAAAACTATCATTTAATTATTTTAGGCATGTATCAATAGACAACACATCCATCTGATGTGTGGTGTGCTTAAAATGACTCAATAAGAATTTTTTAAAGATTGCAGTCCTTAAAAACATGTGTTAGGGGTTAAAATGATGAAAAAGAAATTTTATATTCTTGAAATTATAGTAAAATGACTATAGATTTATTTTTCAAATGGATAAGACAATGAAACGTCATTCTGCGTTTTGATTTTATAGGGATGCCTATAAACATGTATTCTGTGTTTTAAAACACTAAAACATGTATGTAACATCAAAAACCATATAAAATGACTATATATCAACGAAAAACAATTGTAATACCACCACTTAATTATTTTTGACGTGTACAAGTAGAAAAAAATTCATATGTCATGCGGTGTGCTCGGAATGACTCAAAAAGAAGTTTTTATAGAAACCAAAGTCTTTAAAAATATGAGTTCGAGGGTCAAAACTATTAAAATGATGTTGCATGGATATGAAATCATTGAAAATATACCATATATTTATTTTTTAAATGTATGAATTGATGGAATTTCATTTAGAATTACTATTTTCCTAGGATGCCCATAAGAATGTTTTTAGTGTTTTAAAAAACTAAAACTAGCATGTAATGGTAAAAATAATAGAAAAAAAATTATCATATTTATGTGAAATAATTAGACCACTATTTTATTATTTGTGATGTTTATGTTTATAAAAAAACGTCCATCCAAATTGTGGTGTGCTTTTAATTACTCAATAAGTAGTTTTTAATGATACCAAATTCTTTAAAAATGTGTGTTATGGGGTCAAAACTACATGAACAATGTAAGATTGATGTGAAATAATAGTACAATGACCATATATTTATTTTTTAAATGTAGCAATTGATGATACATCATTCCTAGTCATGGTTTTCTCGGGATGCTCTTAAATGTGTTTTAGTGTCTTAAAACACTAAAACATGCATGTAATGTTCAAAAACATAAAAAACCTCTAATTAAAGTGAAATAATGGGGGAAAACTTTTTAATTATTTTAGGCATGTAAACATAGTTTAGACATCCATTTAACATGTGGTCTGCTCTGAATGACTCAATAAATTGTTTTTAAAGATACCAAAGTCTATAAAAATGTGTATCAGGGGGTCAAAACTATGCAAATAACATCTAATAGTCATGATATTAGATAAAAATTATCATATATTCATTTTTTTAATTTGGTAACTAATGAAACATCATTCTATGTTATGTTTTTTATAATATGCTCATAAATAAATTTTTAGTGCTTTAAAAAACTAAAATGTGTGATTAGTGGACAAAAACATAGAAAAATACCTCAAATTGATGTAAATTCATGGTAAAACCACCTTTTATTATTTTTTTTTGTCTACACATAGAAAACACATCCTTATAACATGTGGTGTACTCGGAATCACTAAATAAGCATTTTTAAAAGATACTAGTCATAAAAAACGTGTGTTTGGGGTTCAAAACTATTCAAATGATATTGGATTACTGTGGATTCATAGGAAAAGTACCATAGATTTATTATTGAAATGTAGGAACTGAAGACACATCATTGCGAGTTATAGTTTTCCAAAAATGTCCACAAATGCATTTTCAATGTTTTAAAACACTGAAATGTGTGTGTAACGGTCAAAAAAATAGAAAACAACCTATGATTGATGTGAAATTCATGGGAAATAACTATTTAATAATTGTTGAATTATAATAAATGATTAAATATCTATGTCATTAAATTTTGTTTATTAATTAAATTTCAAGGACACTACACATCAGTTTAAAAATTGATTAAATTGTTATATACTTATAAATTTTTAGTTATAAGTGTTGAATCATATCTTAAATTGGTAAGTTTATGATTTCAAAGTGTTCTATATGGAATATTATTATTTTTATATTAAAATTTATTTCATTTGATTAAAAAAATATGTGAAACATTATCAATATATTTTTTGTATATTCTCTTTCACATTTCTTTTCTTAAATGTTCTGGTTTCTTTTGTAAGTGATAGTTTATGACATTATGAAGGATGTTGACCATTCAGATCCATGAAATTATTCAGAATGTAGTCATAAAGGTTCATAGGTTCTGTGTTATGTTTAAATATTATCAATGATTCTACTGTAATTTTGATTTATTATGTTCAGTTATAATTTCTGCCCTATTTTATTCTAGTTGATGAGATGATTTGGTCAGTTCAAGTTGGTGGGATAATGTGGATGTAGATGGATATAGTAGAGGTCATGGGATGGATGATTATTGTACATGGTTTGTTCTTGGTGGAAACATTTTTTATGTATAAATTGATGAGTGAGCAATGGGTTTACTGAGGTATTGGTTGACTGAGGTATGGGTCGACTGATGTTATATATATATGACTATGGATGTATGATGGTGTATGTCTAATGATTTTATTGTTTATTTATATTTTACTTTACTTTATTTCATAGGTTTTATATTTAAATTTTTTTATTATATATTTTTAAAAAAAATTAGAAATATATTTAGTGGTGGTTTATAATACTCGTCCTTAAGTATATTTTTAAAATTTTTATTTAGTGATGGTTGCCAATAACCACCTCTAAACTTAACCACTAATATATATTTGATGTAGCAGTTATATTCATTTAATAAATTTTATTTTTAAACTTATTTGAAGAAATTCTGCTAAATTAATTTGGAATAGCTACTAAATACTTCAAATATGAGATGTGTGAAAACTACCTCTGAATAAAAAGAAGTGCTGCTAAATTATTTCCAGTCGTGAAATATATTGTGGTTTTTTTAATCATTGATAAACCATATAGTGGTGGTTTACACTATATTGTATCAAAATACAACATCTACTAAGCTCTCCCTCTTATGTAGTTTATATATATGTGGGGTGAGCATAATAGTATACATAGTGGGATCCTTCTTGAAGCCTCTCGTGAAAAACAGAAATAAAACATAATAAAGCCTAGTGAACAAAAAATGAAACTAACTCATCACTTAAATAGGTTCACTAATTTACGAACCTCAACGTGTATATCTCTATCCAAGTAGCACATACAAGACTAATCATATAAAAAAATCAACAAGGGTACCATGTTACCACACCCCTTATGGTTTGCTGCTCTGCCCCAACGTCACACATCATAAACCATATCTCTCCAAAATAAGCCAGCATGCTAACACCTAGGATAAGTATCACAACATGAATCTCATGTGTCACAACATCTAATAATCACATACTACAAATCCATACAGTAACTAAGTAGTTTTTGGGATCCACAACAACCCGTATGACGTGTATCATACATCAGGTATTACACCTCAAGACATTACAAACCATACACCGGGTAGGGTACCTCAAGCCATCATGGCCTATACATTCCATACCTATAATGATACTTTAGACATTATATCTAGATATACATGTGTGTGAAATAACCACAAGACATCATAGACCTATACACACATATATGAAAAAACAAACCATCGTGCATACCTACACATAATACTACCAAGAGAAGATAGTGGGGCCAAAGGGGGTCATTATCCATAATCCCTCCATTAAGAATTTAGGAAAACACCCTCTCAGATTCCACTAGGTTTTAGTCTCCCTAACCAAACTGGGTGGAAAATTATATGAAATCAAATAATATACATGATATAATATATCTCACAACCTCACTATTGGCATAACCTAGACTTAGACTCAACTACAACCAACATTACTCAGACTCTTGACTTCAAATACTAAGACTAGATATCCTATAATCACACAATATTTTTAAATAGATACATTAAATTACATTATTTCTATATAAAAATTCACACTATGTTAATTAATTCATCCACAATTAATTAACCATCAACACTATTATACAACAAATCCATGTTCATACCCTCCTGGAATAATCCAAACAAATTCCACGAGTTTTCAATAGTAATATCTCTTTTTCATTATAGCAGCACCAAACCCATGGGTTATGTCACTTATTAAACATTATTACTTTCCTTAATCTAGGTACTCTAGGGAAAAAACTTAATCTACGATCAAAATATGAAACCAATCACATCCAAATACTTAAAGTAGGGATGAAATGAATGCAGATAAACAACAATCTATTCATTGTCCATTAACCAAATTCAGTACAAGAAAGCATCCAACTTTAAGAACATCAATGGGTAAGACTAGCTTCAAACCTATCCATCTTCTTTGGTTTTATCTCAAACACCCTCATGCATATCCTAAAGAATCTCACTATTACAGGCATCAACTTCTACCACATCATTTAGGACTCCCCACCCCATATCATATCATCCATCATAGACTCATATCATAGAAGGTAAAAATAACAAACATGCATATTCAATAGGGTAAATATGAAATAAAAACAAGGAATTGATCCTTCATATACAAATGGTCTCTCTAAGCCCCCAAATAGAAGGCAACTATCCTTTATAAGAAAACGAGCACTCACATCCCCAAAGATTTATCTTTTAAAAAACAACTTGTTATTCTTCCATTTTTAATTAACTGAATCATTTTTTACAGTTTCTAGCTGTGGTCAAACTAAGGCATTATCTATGAAAGGATTTCATTGATTTAACTTGCTTCCAAGAAATAATTCCAATTTCATAAAATTCTGAGAACACGCCTCACTTACAATACCATATTATTCTTTTCTTTAACTAGAATTATCATACTTCACATTATTTATAAATTCCATTAACATGTTGAATAACATATTCAAATAATCATGAATATATACATGAATCAATTTGATTACTATCAAATTATGAGAAACACTGGATTACAAACATTTCTATTCTATAATTCATAATCCAATTTATTAATTAATTCTAAATTTATGTTATTTACCATTTTTAATGAATTTAAACATGCTTAAACAATAGGAACAACTTGATAAAAAAGAGTAGTGTACATAACACACTATCTATAAAATCAAGTGGAAATCCATTATCATGGATGAAAGTAACAACATGTAATCTCTCATCATAACCCAATTTCATTATTTAATCTAGTTTAGTATTTATTAGGACAATTCTATTACCATTAAAAAATATAAACCATGATAACTTTACTATTACATGTAAATAAAAGAGAAGAAAAGAATCCCCTACCTCAAAATATTCATTCTTCTTCACACAAGAACATACCAACATTGTGCATCTGAATCAACTCCTCTATAAGAAGATTGTGTCTCTCCAAGGACATCACACTACAACCGTTCCAATAACAACGAAACCCCATTAAGAAAATGGATATGAAAACCCCATCGCATAGAAAGAGAACACGAGTGGAACCAAATTGAATAACCATAAGAGAATAAGGGAGAACTAACCTCGAATCATCATGTATCTAACATGGGAGGTTGGGAATTAACCCCCTTCTAAGGGATCATAAAATGTATAAGGAAATTCCACTAGATGTCTGGAACTTTGGAAGATAATTTTTAGGGTTGGAGAAAATTGGACGTGCTACATATTATGAAACACACTGAATAAGGGATATTTATGCTGTAAAGACCTCGCTTAAATTATAAACATGTTGAACATTAAGTTCCACCACAAAAAATGTCACTGTAAACCATAGAGCATGTATTTAATTTATGTCCTAAATTTTAGGATTATTAAATAATTTCCACAGTCCAAAAAAATATATACCTTAAAACCCTTCAGTTCATAAGGAACACATACAAGATAATACACCCTTACACCGTAAACCACACTTACTACGACATAAATTCTCTGTGATTCAATCTTTTAGAATCTAAGCAGAACCAGAACTCCACTAAGACTCTTTCAAGCTCTATGAGATTTGAAAACATTCAAAGGGTTAGTCTAGATAGATCTGGTACCTTACATTATATACCTAACAAAAACTTCTCATCCTTGAGAATCTAAAACCCAACCCAAGGAGAAAATTAAAGGGTCATCTAAACAGGAACCCCACAAGATACCCCTCAAGGATCCCTCCATCGCAGGAGCTTAACTGCCTCATCAGAGGAACAAATCACAAAACCATGCAACCAAAAAAACCATATTATAAACACTCTCACATGGTAGATAAATCTCAAATGAGAGAATATTCATAATAATAAACAAGAGGAAACCATCTCATAAATTGACAAAAGGTTAAATAACCCAATAATAATTACAATAAGAGAATAGCTAAATAAAAAACAACTTGGGGTATTGAGTATGTATCTATGATTCACATTCCCATGTACTCTTCTCCATTCCACTCTTCCACCACAAGACACGAACTAAGGGAATAGCATGCCCACACAACACCTTCTCTTAGAGTTCTTAGAACAATATAAGACACTCCTTGAATGTTTCATCATTTCCCAAACTGATATTTCCATAATCAATGACATGAGATTCATCATGATGGTAACATCAGAGCTATGACCCATGAAAAACAGCATGTATCCAGATCATATATGGGGGAAGTGTTATTTGATACACCATGGATCCGACAGAAGAAAAAACCATGAAAGTTCCCAAAAAACAAATATATTTTTGACTCCCATGACTAATGTCATAAACTATCTTGGATACCCTAGTACACTATTACCTGAGCTTGATTTTACATAGCCCAAAGGCTAAACCCGGTCCACATGGGTTGGTGACTAGAACCTAGAATCATACAAGCGAAAAGAATGGAATTTTTTTCCCATATAAAAGTGGAAGATAAACTATACATGTCAGTATTCCAAAACTATAAAAGGAGAATGTATAGGAAAAAATAGGTAAAACAACACCCAAATGATACATCATCAGAAGGCATGACATATGTCAAAGAAAAGATCGGAAAAGCCCATGTAACTAATTGATCATATCTCTACTGATCACCTTCATTACTCTAGGTCCCATGAATTAAGTACACCAACCTCCTCCAAGAGGAACGTTTCCTTTACTTGAACCTGTAAAAAGATAATCTACAAAATCCCAAAGTAAAAAAGTACGGTGTGACATAAATATCCTAATAGGGTATCATAAAGTGTACCATAATTAACTCCATAAAAATTAAACCAATTATGAATTCAATTTAAATAAAATAAGTCATGGCATGGAATTTACATATTTCTTGATAAAATATTATACTATAATAAAAATTTATTGTAGATATATTAAAATATGAATAAATTATCATTTTATATAAAATATTTTTATAAAGTAGTTATAATAAATAAAATAGTTTAATAATCAATAGCATGTAATCATAAAATCAAACATATCATATCACCATGTAATAATCCATGTGGTACATTATTTTCTGAAAATAGGATCCTCACACATATAAATCATCATCATATCTCATGGTAGGTGTGAACACTAAAATCAACCACCCAATATGGGAACCATTATAGTAAAATCATGTAAATCTTGGTTCAGCTAGTGTTTTCATCATCAATCCATTACTAGTGAGTCAAAGTCCTAGCATGTTTATCCAAATAACCACTGACTACATAGGATTTCATGTTCATGAAATAATCAATTATTCAATCATGGTAAAATAAATCATTTCCAATCATTCATAGTTTAATTTCTATATTTTAGTTTCCAACATGCCTTTTTATTTCAAAACGTAATCATTAGTTTTCATAAATTCATACCCTTACAAATAATATTTTCATTTTAACCCAATTTTCTCAATAATCACACCTAATCATTTTATTAAATCCACTTTGAAATTAGGGCATAAGTTTTCTCAGATACATCCAACAATTCCAATTCTATTGAAATTCAGATGTTTTCAACATTTAATGACCTTTTTAAAACACACATCAAATCATATCAAATCATAGTTCTTAAATCATTTAAAAACTATTTAAAATTATTTAAGAAATTAAGGGTTTAAATTGTAGGTTAAAGACTTATGGAACCACCTACCTTTAATTAGTGTTCAAATCAACACCTGCTATGGGAAATTCCAATGAATAGTCTAGGTGAAATAGATCAATAAGGAATTACTAGATCATATTTCATGAAGAGCAAACTCTAATTCAATAAAAAATAATGATATCACAGAAATGTAAATAAAGGATAGTGAATGGAAGGAGAAACCAAAAAAAATGAAACTCATTGGAGATTAAACACCAATTGAGACACCCAGGATGGATGTAGTGGCTCGTTGTGTGAGAGATAAAGCCTAAATTTTGAAAGGGAGGAGGCTATATATTTAAAAAAGAAAGATTATGTGAATAAAAAACATTCTGGGTTTTGGGGGATATTTATGTCATAATATAATGTTTTATGGAATAAAACTCCCCAACTAGAATATATGTCTAAAAAGATATTTTCTCGGGTTAAAAAAATCCTATCGATAGATATTTAACATAAGTTCATTATTTATGGTGTAAATAATGTTACTTCATAATATATTTTTATAGATTTTGGCAAATAGAAAATTTTCATTTCAAACTAAGGATTTACGACATAAATTACTACTATATCCATCTCCCAATAGTAACCCCTTGTAGAATAACCCATAAAGATTCCAACTAAACCTGGACCATAATTTCACCCTCTATAACATTTGATACCTTTACACATGGTTCTCCTATCTCACTCTATGCTCTCATTCTCCAATATCACCCTCTTCTAGGGTTTTGAGAGTCTTCTGTTGACAATGATTTTTTCATCCTCCTGCCTCTTTATCATTTCTCTTCTCTGGTTTTATTCCCAATATCTTCTCAATGAAATCTCTTTATGTTTTTCCCCATCATTGGATGAGAAAATAATCACCTACTACTAGATTTTTTCTTACTCCCCTTGCTTCTCCTTTTTATAGTTCCGCATGAATCCCCTCTCTGTTCTTTATTCTTCTCATCACTTCGTCTTCTTGATTTTGTGGTTGTTCCACTCCAATAAAGGTTCTATGACTTTTCAACGGCTTTTGATCCTCTCTTTGATCTCATATTACTCTTCTCCTCTACGGGTTAGTTCAGAAGAGTTGGATTGTTCAGGTTTTTTTTATTTATAACTCTGTGGTCATGGATCTTCAAGGTGTATTTATCTCATTTCTCCTTAGTTCCAACCCCGGGTCTCCCCTTCCCCTTTCATGGATTTGTCTTTTTCTTGGGTTTTATCCCCCTTTCCTTTTAATTTTATTCCCTAATATTCTTCTTCAATCACCTCAACCTTTCTATGACCTAGAATTTCGACACTTCTCTCCATGTCATATTTAGAGTGATGGATACACAGGGGTATTAGTCCATGTTGTTCTACAGCCATGGATTTTTCCTTCATCTTGTTCTTCCTGACCTTCTCCAGGTTTTCCTATCCAGGATCCATCAAGGTTTCTTCAATGTTTTTGTCTTCCCATTTTTTTCCTTTTTGAAGGGTTTTTTAAGGTGTTGAGTTTTATTCTCTTTGTCTGGTGCTTGGTTATCTTTTGACTTTTGGGTTTTAGTTGTTTCATAGTGGTATTCAGTTGCATGTTTGAGGTCTAAAATAATGGATACTCGTGAGGCTTGTTGGCAGGATGGTCCCCCCCCCCAATTTTTTGGGGGGGCTGGTGGTGGTAGGTGGTGGGTGTCCAACCCCCACTAACTCATCCAGCGGGATAGAGGATGGAAGGGGGGGGGAGGAAGCCTATATAAAGGGCTCCCTCTGATGATTTATATCATCCGATCATTAGATCTCATCCGATTCTCAAATTCTCCATTTATTTGTGGTATTTTGTGAGGTAGTTTACTTTTTATTCAAGAGATAATATTACGATTTTTTTCTCCTTGTAATAGTGAGGGAGTGTTTACCCACTTTTACCCCATAGTGATCCTTCTGTTTTCCCATGGTTTTTTACACCTTCCATTTGGGTGTTTTTCCACGTTACATCTGGTGTCCCGTTTATTTACGCATTTTTAACTTTATTTTATCTCGTGATTATTGCTGTACTGGTGGGTCAATCATTTACAGTCCCAAAAGGTGTTATCATAAGAAAGTTTCTGGCCCGGTGTTGTTCATGTTTTCGGGTATTAATAATTCTCGTAAATTTGAGTATGCTTTGTGATTGAAACTCTGATCGATCTATCACATAAAAAATTATTGAGATTATTAAATATACCATTGTGAAACGGAGGAGGTTCTGGGCTAATGATGTTTCTAGATGGCAGTGAAATTTTAGATCAAAAAATTCAACGAGAATAATTTTTCGTTGTGGAAAATGAAGATACAGACAGTGATGTGGAAGGATAATTGCCTACTGGCAATTGGAAAAAAGCTGGTGGGTGTAACGGAGGAGAAATGGAACAATATATATGGGAATTATATTGCCAACATCTATTTGGATTTGGAAAACGGGGTCCTATCGAGCATTTTAGAGAAAAAGACGGCAAAGGAAATATGGGATACTCTGACGAAGCAATACAAGACCAAGTCACCGCACAACACAATTTTCCTGAAGAGAAAATTTTACACTCATCGAATGGCGGAGTCATCATTGGTGGCCGAACACATAAAAAACCGTAATACCTTGTTCACTCAGCTCCCGCAATTGGGTTATAAAATTTTGGATACTAAACGTGCGGAGATTCTTCTCCAGATTATTCCAGATTTGTATGAACAACTCATCATAAACCTCTCCAATAATATCCTAATGAATATGATTCTCTTTAATGATGTTGCATCCGCGGTTCTTGAAGAAGAAAGTTAGTGCAAGAATAAGGAGGACAGATAGAAAAATTCACACCAAGCATAAGCTCTGTCAATGGAGAGAGGAAGGATGATGGAGCGTGGTTCCACTGGGAGCCAAAATCATGGTAGGTCCAAATCGAGGAGTAAGAAGAACAATGTCACATGTTTCAATTGTAAAAAGAAGGGGCACATCAAGAAGGACTGTTGGAATAGTAATAGTAGTGAAAATATCCCTCAGAGAAATGTGGTGAGTACCTCTGGAAGTAGAGATATACTAGTCAGTGAAGTGGCGATGACTGATGGAAGCTGGAAGCATCTTGACGATGCATGGATTATCGACTCAGGAGAAACATTGCACATGATGTCTCGATGGGAATAGTTTGACCAATATGAAACCATCCCAGAAGGACTTGTGTACATGGGGAATGATCGCACTCTAAAGATCATTGGAGTCGGTACCATCAAACTGAAGATGCAATGATGGTATTGTTTGGACCTTCCAAGGAGTATGTCATGTGAAGGGCCTAAAGAATAACATATTGTCTTTGGGAAAATTCGATGATATCGGATGCAAGACTCGCATCGAGAATGGAGTGATGATAACCATGAAGTGTGGGCTTGTGTTAATGAAGGAAGAGAAGATCTCAAAGAACCTATACGTGATTATAGGTGAAACGTACAAGTAGTCAGAGATAGTTTTTGCATCATCTACCTTGACGAAAGTGTTTACAAGGTTATATCATCGGAAGCTTGGACATATGTCAGAACGAGGCCTGAAGATTCTTACGGATCAAAAGTTACTGCCCGGGCTTACAAAGATATCGTTACCATTTTGTGAGCATTGTGTTTTGAGCAAGCAATATAGGTTAATGTTTGGGAAGTCAATAGAAAGAATTCAAGAGATCATGGAGTTGATCCATTCCGATGTTTGGAAATCACCAGTTATATCCTAGGGAGGAGCAAGGTACATTGTATCATTCATTGGTGATTATTCCAAGAGATGTTGGGTGTACCCAATCAGGAGGAAGGAAATTTTTTTTCAATTATTCAAAATATTCAAAGCATGGAAGGATCTTTACTCTGGAAAGAAGATCAAGTGTCCGAGGATAGACAATGGTGGAGAATATACAAGAGAGAAGTTTGATACTTTTTTTCAATGAGAAGAGATCGAGAGGAAGTTCACAGTGGAGTACACTCAGTAAAATGGAGTGTCAGAGCGGATGAACAGAACCCTATTGGATAAACCTAGGGTGATGCTGTAGACTGCAGGTATTTCAAAAACGTTTTGGGAAGAATCAATGAATACCACCTATTATGTGATCAACTGATCTCCTTCAATGGTGATTGAGATGAAGACATCGATGGAGATGTGGACTGGTAAACCCGCTAACTATTCCTGGTTATATACTTTTGTAAGTCCTATATATACATTGTTTAATTACCAGGAAAGATCAAAGTTAGATTCGAGATCTAGGAAATGTATCTTCTTGGGGTACACTGATGGTGTGAAGAGATATCATTTGTGGGACCCCACTGCCCACATATTTATCATCAGTAGAGATATCATTTTTGCAGAAGATAAGGTGAAAATAACAACTGATCAAGACATAGAGAAGAAGAATATATAAACTAAGACATTCGAAGTAGAGGACAAGTCCAAGGAAGAATCAGTTTCCACTGAAGCATTACCAGAGCACGATGATCAAGTACCAATTTATTCTGGACCACAACGGTCAACTCGGGAGAAAAGAGCACCAGTATGGCACTCAGGCTGTGTCACTGAGAGCAGTATTGAATAATTCTTATTAACAGAGGATGGAGAGCCAACTTGTTTTGTGGAGGTGACCTAGAGTCCAGATGTATCCTCATGGATGGTGGCGATGTAGGAGGAACTTGAAGCCCTACAGAGGAACAAGACTTGGGATCTTGTTCCATTACCTCATTGAAGGAAGGATATCGGAAACAAATGGTTCTTTACGATCAAGAGGGATGGAAAGGACCAGGTGGAAAGATATCTTGCTAGATTTGTGGTCAAAGGATTTTCTCAGAAGGAAGTTATTTATTTCAATTAAATATTTTATCATGTTGTTAGATTGATGACTGTTCGGTTATTTCTGGTGATTTGTTCTACATAAATCATACATCTAGAGCAGCTGGATATGAAAACTGTGTTTCTCCATCGTGATCTTGATGAAGGGATCTATATGCTCCAACCAAAAGGTTTTTTTATAAGAAGTAAAAGAGAACTTGGTTTACAGGTTGAAAAAACCTATTTATGGTCTCAAATAGGCACCGAGGTATTGGTAAAAGAGATTTGATTCTTATATCATGTGCCTTGGAAACAACAGACTTCATTCAGATCCTTGTTCATATTTCGAGGTTTCAGATGGTAATGATTTCATCATTATTTTGTTTTATGTGGATGAAATGTTGGTTGCAGGCCCCAAAAATGATCAGATCCCGGAGACAAAGGCACAGTTGGCTACGGAGTTTAATATGAAGGACTTTGGACCCGTAAACAGGATTCTTGGGATGCAGATTTATCGAGATCGAAATAATGGGAAGATTTGGATATCATAAAAGAGTTACTTATAGAGATTCTTGAAACACTTCAACATGAAAGAATGTAATCCAATCTTTACCCTCTTCCAATTAATTTCATGTTATCCTACACAATGATTTCTAGTAGTGAATTTGAGATGATGTAAATGTCTTGAGTAACGTATGCATCAGCAATGGGTAGTCTAATATTTTCTATGGTGTGTACTAGACCAGACATTGCACATGTAGTGGGAACAGTGAGTCGGTACATGGAGAATCCGGGATGGGATCATTAGAGCATAGTGAAGAGGATCCTGAGATATATCAAGGAGACCTTAAATGTTGCATTATATTATGGAGGATCAGATTTTACTGTAATAGGCTATGTTGATTCATATTTTTCAAGTGATTCTGACCAGAGGAAATCCACTATTGTTTATTTGTTTACTCTTGTAGGAGGAGCTGTGAGCTGGATTTCAAAGTTACAGTCAGTTGTGTCTTTATCCACGAAAGAGGCGGAGTATATGGTAGCTACAAAGGCTTGAAAAGAGGCGATTTGGATGAGATTATTATTGGAGGATCTCAGGCATATATATATGTAGATTCCTTTGTTTTTTGATATTCAGAGAGCCTTACACATTGCAAGGAATCCATCTTTTCATTACAGAACGAAGCACATTGGGGTGCAGTATCACTTTGTCCGAGATGTGGTGGAGGAAGGAAGTATGGATATGTAGAAGATTCATACTAAAGAAAATATGGAAGATTTCTTGATGATGGTGATTAACTCTGATAAGTTAAGATGGTGCAGATCCTCTAGTGGCCTTGCAGATATTTGAGCAGCATGTTTGGAAGATAGAAAGGATGTGGAGATGTGATTGGTTCATAATCAAATCTCCAAGTGGGAGATGTGTCGGTAGGATGGTTTCACCCCCAATTGTTGGGGGGGATGGTGGTGGTAGATGGTGGGTGGACAACACCCACCAACTCATTTAGTGGTATTGAGCATGGTAGAGGAAGAGGAAGCCTACATAAAGGGATCTCTCCCATGAGTTTTATCATTTGATCATTAGATCTCATCTGGTTCTCAAATTCTCCATTTATTTGCGGTATTTTGTGAGTCAGTTTTTACTTTATTCAAGAGATAATAATACGAGGGTTTTCTCCTTGTAATAGTGAGGGATTTTTTACCCACTTTTACCCCATAGTTATCCTTCTATTTGCCCGTGGGTTTTACCCCTTAAATTTGTGGGTTCTTCCACATTACATCTAGTGTCCCTTTTATTTCTTCATTTTTCACTTTTTGAGTTTTGGGTTTTATCTATTTCATAGTGTTCATCAGTTTCATGGTTGATGTCTACAATAAGGGATCTTCATGAGTCTCAGTGGTTTCACATGGATCATGTTCTTGCTGTGCAGACGAGGGTTGATTCATGGCGGTGTTGGAGGGTTCTTGTGGGAATTTTGGAAATTTCTAGTTTTTTCATTTTGTTGTTGAGGAAACTGGTGCCTTAGGATGTGTTGCCTATGGAGGTTCTTGGTCTGTTCTGATGTTCGTTGTCTCAATGGCTTGGTGACTTTGATTTGATGATGATGAGGAGGATTTGAGTCTCAGGGCCAATGATGTTATATCTAGTGGGTCTTTACAATGACTTTTGGGATGATGATTTGATGTGATGATAGAGTGATTTACTTAATGGATTTGAGACTGATGGTAGGAACGTGATAGATTTGGTACATGGATCTGTAATGGTGGTGATGTGGTTTGGTTTTGAAAATTTTAATTTTTAATCTTTTGAATTCTGGTGCATTTTTTGTATGGTGAAATGTGGTTGTTTTGTTAATGCTTAACCTTAAACTAGATATTGGGAAAATAATAAAAATGTAT
This sequence comes from Viscum album, assembly GCA_963277665.1. Taxonomy (NCBI): domain Eukaryota; kingdom Viridiplantae; phylum Streptophyta; class Magnoliopsida; order Santalales; family Viscaceae; genus Viscum; species Viscum album. The sequence goes on along the minus strand of OY728136.1, from coordinate 513,200,832 downwards.
TTCTAAAATACATCCCCTAAATTTATACCACTTCCCAAATAAAAATCTCTTTATCATCGATTAAAACATCCTTATTTTGGGGATGATAAGAGTATAAAGAAAAACAAAGAGATTACCTTTAACCAGGATCTTAGAATGTCCTCACCATAAACACTTTTCATACCTATAAATCCTTTCATGAATATTTAATACCAAAGAGATGAGTCTACTTACCTCTCCTCAGTGCTCCATGTTCCCACATATCATTAAAATTAGAAATATTTTGTAAAATCACACAAACCAAAGGTACAATATTCCAATGAAGAACCCTTGTATCATAATAAAAAATTCTAATTGAATGCTTATTCATGGATAAGTAAGGTTAAAAATTAATATATTACTAGTTAAAAATATGAAATGGGTCAGAAATATAATTTCAATGATGATATACATGAAACATGTTGTGGATAAAAGTCAATTTCAGCAGAAGTCTCAAATGGTAATACACTTTCCCCACCTTCTCATAAATATCAAAAGGATCCACAAACTTCAACCCAATATTTCCCTATTTCCCAAGAAGTTAGTGGAACAATAGTGTTTAAACTCTTAAGAACACTTGTTCACCTACTTAAAACTCCAACACTCATTGATGACGATCAACATAAGATTTATACTGGCTATGTGCTATCAACATTCTCTGATGAATCAATTAAATCTTGGTTGTTGTCTCTTGGACCAAGATCGTTCTAAATAATAATGACTCATTAATATCCAACCAACATAATAGTGATCTAAAATGAAAACCATACAAGTCCCCAAAAGGATCCATTATAATAGAGTACTGATAACTTTTGTTATAATAAAAAGAAACCAAAACCCAAATGGACAACCCAAGATCCACCAAAGTCAAGAATTCAAGAATGTATCATTTCCTCAAGAATCCATATAGCACATTCTATATGAAAATACATCTATATATGATATTCCATTCTCAAACAAACCTAATATCATATTGACTCCTAGAGGCCTCTCTAAAATTGAAATGTAAAATAGGAATCCCTATTAGAGACTATAGTAGAAATAAATCCGTGAAAATGGAAAATCACTTTCACATAAAGACTTTCTAAATCCTAAAAATTGGTTATTTATGGAATGGGTATAAATTTAGAATATTTGGATAACCTATTGATCACAATCATGTCAAATTATTCTATCTATGGGTAGGTGGAAACCCAACCACAAAGTCCATATAAATCTCATCTCACATCCAAGTCGGCATGAGAAGTGGATTAATCAAACTCGAAGGTCTCTGGTGCTCAATTTTGACCTACTGGCAGGTATAAAAATGATAAAAATATTGTGATGTCTCATATCATACAAAGCCACTAGAATCATTGTTTCATGTAATATAACATCTTCATGGTACTCGAGTTCACCACCCACTGGTAATTATGTAAATCCCCCATCACTGACTTCTTCACTAGAAAATTCATGCAATACAAATTCAAAAAACATAAGACACCCTCATAAGAGAATGAACACTCACCAATGGTCTCCCCATTATAAATAGAGTCCCTTATTCCATGAAATTCATAATCAAGATACTGCTCTTGAATAATAATCTCAACATGAGAGGGGGTCAACAGAACATTAGTCAATAAAACATCAGTCACATCCTTGTGGGCTCCAAAAGGAAATTATGGAAAGAGATCCATCAGATTCCACTCATATAATGATCCATTCAAAGAATGGGTCATAAGATCCCTAATTAAATCATTAACAATGTTATTCCACTTACCATATGAATAGGCAATGTCAAAATAAAAATACTTTAGGTACCCTGCCCAAAGCCTCTATCAGATATTCAAATATTTTTTAGAGAAGATATAGATCAAGATTTTATGGTTGAAAAAATGATAAAATTTTCTAAGAAAAGGTAATTCCTATAACTATTAAGAGTGTGTACCAAATCTACAAGCTCAAGATCATGGGCCAGATAAGTCTTTTCATGTGGCCTAAGTTATCTATAACAATAGGCTACCTCATGATCACTATGCATAAGCATGCAGCCCAGACCCGAACCTCATGCATCCCAAAAGACTCAATAAACCTATCTAGCCTCTTGAAGAGTAAACACTAGCACATAAGTAAAAATATATTTTCATCTCAACAAAATAACTCTAAAATTTATCATCAAAAATAAAATTCTCTCCCTTGTGAATGGGAGTTTTCATAAAAGATTCCACCTTCAAGAAATATTTAATGAACCTGTGGTAATACCCTGCCCATCCCAAGAATCTCTTAATTTCAAAAAAATTATGTGGTTTCTTCCATGTCAAAAAATATTCCACCTTCTCAAGAAAAACTAAAATACCATGTTCTAACACGATATGTCCGAAAAATTTCACTTCTTGAATCTAGAAATTAAATTTCAAAATATTCACATACATTTGATGATTTCTCGTAATTTACAGAACTGATATCAAATTATGAATGTGGTCCTCCTTGGTTTTATTGTAAATTATAATATATTCCAAAAATAACACCATGACTGAGTCAAAGTAATCGTGAAATATATTTTTCATCATAGAAATGAAAAATTTAGTATAATTATTTAGGTTAAATGGAATAAAAAGATACTCATAATGACCATACCTACTCCTAAAGGTGTTCGTATGAATGTAATACTCTTTTATTCTCAACTGGTGAAAACCAAAGAGTAGTTCAATCTTTGAGAACCACTTCACCCCTTTTAACTGGTCAAAGATATATTCAATATATGGTAATATATACATGTTCTTAAACCTAGCATTATCCAGTTTTCGGTAATCAACCCATAGGTGATGTGTTCAATCATATTTATTTACAAATTGGATGGGTCTCTCCCATAGTGAGACACTCGGGTGTATAAAACCTTGTTCCAACAAATCATCTAATTTATTATTTAAATATTTATAATTATCTTCCTTTATATAGTAAAAATGAAAAGATATTGGCTAAGTACTAGTTATTAAATCAATGTAAACCTCCACCACTCTTACCATTGGTGGGCCAGAGAAATTGGAAGTAAAAACATCAGGAAACTTGATAATAACTTCAGGGAGTTAATTACTCAATGATTCTCTCTCCAAGTCAAAATAAAACACTAATATTACCCTATTAATATCTAGAATAGTTGGTCCAACTCTACTTAACCTTAGGTCTCATTCTACTTGAAAGACACAACACACCCCATCAGGTGTAGTGAAGGTGACTTACCAAAGGTAATATACATTTTGGGACTTATGAGAAATCAACCAATCCATTCTAAAAATGAAATCAAGAGGTTTCATATTAAAAACTAGAAAATTTTAGATAATATCAATCCCTGGTAGAGATAATACACAATGGTAACATCGAAGACCCATATCTCTCTTAATTTTAAGGGGCATTGTAATATCCATCATATAAGACAAAATATCTATTTGAAGGTGTAACAAGATAATAAAATGAGTCGATAAAAATGACTAAGATGCACAAATATCAAATAAAGTAGTCACTAAAGTTTAATATATAGTGGAGGTACCTCCCACAATCACCAAACCCATATCATCTTCCTCAGGAGACTCTTCCACTATGTGAAGAATCCTTGTTCCATATGTATATCGCTAGAAACCCTTAGTTTTTGAACCTTATAATCACACCATGGTACTATTTGGTTTTGATGATCCCATTCCCCTATTCATAGTAGAAAAGTTATTATATAAATTATATATGTATCCTAAGTCGCCAAAAGAACTATAGATCTTTAGTGACTGAATACAAACCTATTTCAAATTCTCAACCTTTCCACACTGAATAAAATTTAAAGGGACTCTACCAAACACTTTAGGGGTATGGATGATTTATACTATCTAGAACCACTATGAGACCCATCACAGTTCCTTTTCCCCTTAAAGGAACCAAAATAACCACCATTTGAAGATATAGACCTCCCCTAAACCCTGACATAACATCCAGGTCAAGATCAGCCATCAATTATCTATCCATCACATCAGTATATAAAGTGATATTTAGTAAGAAAACATGTGACCTGATATCAATTTATAGACCCATATCAATCCATTGATCCTTAAACATCTAATGAGATACAACCTCAGGAAAGAATTTAACAAGCTTTTCAAAATAGTTCTCATACTTTTTCGTGGTTCTATCACCTTACTGGAGGTTGATAAACTCTATAGACTTTTCCAAATTCGTAGATTCTAAATAGAATTGATTAGTGAAAAATAACAATAATATCTTTCTTCTCTAAACAGTCATGTTTATTCATCATCACGATTCAATTCCACCATCTATTGTTAGGAATTTATAGGTTAAAGGTAGAACATTTCACCTTTATATCTCTAGAAATTTCCAAGAACTCAAAAAGTAGTTAAATATTTTTTTAACCAATCCACAGCCTCTTGAGGATCAATAAAACATGGGAAATATCGTGGTTTCTGAAGAATGAACTTTTAATAATGGTATCTAGATTCTTCCATTTGAGGTTCCACTATCAGATCCTGAATGGGAATAGGTATAGGTAATATTCCTAGATCATGGATAGCATGTACCACTATCTCAATAAGATTCTATTCTATTGAAGTATTGTCTTATTGTGGTTCACAAATAGCTTCCTCTCGTGGCCTTTTCAAACATCTCCTCGGATGCATGATATGACACAAAATCAATATACAAAGCTAAAATTATCATCAAGGATAAACATATCAATAACTCAAATAAGAGATACAAGAATATAAATTCTATAAAGAAGAATTAAAGATTGGGACTTCAAAATACTTAGATCAAAAGTAGGGAAAAGTCTAGAATCTGATCAAATTATTCATCAAAGAAACTTTTCCTAAACACCCATAGTGACTTAAGGCATGTTATGATGTGATCATTCGAGAAACTCACTCATAACTACCTCATAAGTCCTAATAATATTACCACTTGTTAACTTGGACAACCTAAACTACATAACGACATTAGGGAAATATGCATAACCAAACCTCTCAATTTATAACATGGTTTCATGAACCATCTTTGATTCACTGGTATGATGATACTAGATCTATATTTCACATAGCCTAAATGTCATTCCCAATCCCCACAGGTTAGTAACTAGCACATGTAATCATACAAGAGAAAATAAGGGAATGATTTTTTTATATAATAGTTGAATATAAACAGTAAATGATGGTAAAACAACACTCCTCGTGGAAGAAGTACTAGAAATAAACAGGTGAGACAACTCTTAAATGATACATCCTCAGAAGACATAACAACTATAAAAGAAAATCTCAAAAAACCCATATAATAGGTAGAGCACATCTCCACTGATCACCTCCATTACTCTGTGTCCAATAAATCAAGTACATTATCCTCTTCCAAGAGGTGCTTTCCATTTACTGAACATGGCATAAGATAATTTATAAACACCCAAAGTCAAATGTATGGTGTGATCTAAACATCCTAGTAGTGTCTAACCAAGTATTCCATAATCAATTTTATATCAATTAAACCAATTATTCATTCAATTTAAATTAAACAATCATGGAATGGAATTTACATATTTTTTTAAAAAACCATTATTTCATAATAAAAAAATTATAGTAGATATATTAAAACATTATTAAATGATAATTTCATATAAAACAATTAAATAAATTAGTTGTCTTGAATAAAATAATTCAATAATCAATGGCATGTAATCATAAAATAAAACATATCATGGAACCATGTAATAATCCTTGTTGTATGTTAGTTTCTAGAAATATGATCCTCACACATCTCAATCATAATCATGACTCAAGGTAGGTGTGAACACTCAAATATTCATCCTAATAGAGGTCCCATTATTTGAAAATCATGTTGGACTTGATTTAATTATTATTGTCATCTCTAGTCTACCTCTAGAGAGTCAGATTCCTAGTGTTATTATCCTAATAACCACTAACTACTTATTCTCAAAATTTCATTAGAAAGTTAATCGATCAATCATGGTTAAATAAATAATTTCAAATCATTCATTGTTCAATTACCCGATTTCAATTTTTAAAATGCATTTTTTTATTTCAAAACTAAATCATAGGTTCTCATCGATTCATTCATTTTCAAATAATATTTTCATTTTAAGACAATTTTTTCAAGAATCCAATAAAATAATTTCATCAAATACACTCTCAAATAAATCTATAATTTTTATAAAATCCACCCAATAATTCTAATTCCATTGAAATTGGGGGTTTTTACAATTCCATGTTGTTTTTAAAATAGACATCAAATCATCTCAAATTAGGGTTTTTAAATCATTTAAAAACACATTTCAAATCATTAAGAAATATTTGGTTTAAATTTTAGGGTAAATACTTATGGAACTACCAACCTTTGATCAATGATCAAATCCACACCCACCATAGGAAACACCAATAAAGATTAAAGGTTAAGAAGATCAAAAATGAATTCCTAGATCACAATTCATCATGACCGAAATCTAATTTAATTAGATATCCTAAGATCACTCTTATTTTAATAAAGGATAAAATATGTAAGGGGAAACCCAAAACAGGGAAACTCATAGGAGTTCAAACACCAAACTGAGATGCCCTGATGGCTGGAGGTGCTCACTGCATGAGAGAGAAAGCCTAAGGTTCAAGAGAGTGGTGCTTTTAGAATGAAAAAATAAATTCACCATGAATAAAAAATAATACCTTTGTTCATGGTTGGGGGGGGGGTTATTTACATAATAATATATTATTTTATGACATAAAAAACCCCATCTAGAACACACACCAAAAATGGTGTCACGACACATTAAAAATCCCAATCAATGAATTTACTGCATATGTTCATTCCTTACAGCATAAATCATTTTATGATATAATATATTTTCGTGAATTTTGTCCAAAAAATAATTTATGTCATAAAAAGGATTTATGGCATAAATTCCTTCTCAAGTTAGTTCCCAATAGAATCCCCCTGTAGAATAACTCGTAAAGCTTCTAACTAAACCTGAAACCAAAGTGAACCCTCTAAAACCTATGACACATTTATACCTAGAATACATTAACTCAAAAAAACATATACCCACAAACTTTAGATAATTTTCCTCAATAAAAATATATATATCCTCAATGAAACCTTGATTTGAGTATGATAAGAGGGGAAATAAAAAAATAAGCATACCTTTAACCATGATGATACAACAAAACCATTTCTACCCTCGATGAGGAGTCACCTTTAGAAACACAAAATATTCAATGATTAATTCTAGAAGTCTCATCATATGATCAAAATATTATTTATGATGATAAAATACTACTTTCATCCTCTCATGTTTAACCTGAACAATCTATGTCTTGTTCTGTACAAGCTCCAGCCTAAGAATTGCTACCTCTATGACCCTAGTACAACACAATGGAGAATGGAAATTTATACTGTAGAGCTATTAAAATGGTTTCATACAAATAGTGGAGTGAGAAAAATATTGTAAGAGAACCCAAAAAAAGGTATGTGCCTCATACCTAAACCTACAAAATATAGGTCACAAGAGAAAAACATTTCATCAACGGTTTTTATTTTCCACTCTGATAGACCATCTGTCTATCGATGAAAGTAGTGATAATGCATAACTATGATCCAAAAGAATATTGGAGACCTCTCCGCACATTGAAGGTAAAAGGGGATCTCAATAATATATGAAAATCCTAGGGAATACATGGGGTCTCATCACCTCCTCCATACACTGTCTCGACAAAAACTCCATTGATCATGACTCCCTGATCTCTATAAAGTGGGATGATTTCACCAATTGATCCACTATAACCCATACAGAATCATAGCCTCCCTAAGCTCAAGGTAAACTGATAAATAATTTCATCAAGATATCCTCTCAATTCCACTACATAACATATAATAACAAAGAGTAAACCACTATGAACATGGTGCTCAGCCTTCCACTTTTTGCTGACCAAACATCGAAACACCAACTCAAAAACTTCACGCTTCAACTAAGGCCACCAAAAATGACCTCTAAAGGCTTAGTGTAACTTCATCACACTAAGATATACTAAAAAATGTGAGATATGGAACACATGGATAACCATATCACGTATTATCAAAGGGAAAAAATCCTCCCCTAGAACAACACTCGATGCTTCGTATCCTGAGAAAATTCATTAAAGGCATCTCTAAAGACAACTCAGTCTCTCTGGACCACCAACAGAAAATACCTTATCGGAGAATCTTCCACCTTCTTAACCAAAGATTATGGAACTATCATCTATAAGATAAAACCTATACCTCAATCTTATCCTATATCCAGATGCATTGTTGAGATCTCTTCCATCACTCTATAATCTTCATATTAATTCACGACATCACTCTGTGATTTCCTAGTCAGTACATCAGAAAAAAAAACTTCCCTTTCCTGGTGTAAATGAAATCTCCAAGGTGTATTCTTATAATAATTCTATCAACTTTTACTACCTCAAGTTCAATTCACTCTGAGAGAAGATATAACTCATGCTCTTACGATTGGTGAAAACCAGAAAATGATCACCAATGAGGTAGTTTCACTACAACTTGAAGGTAAACACCATTGCTTCCAAGTCATGGTCATGAGTGGTATAGTTGCGCTCATGGGGGAGTAAATGATGAGACCCATAAGAAATAAACAATATCAATTTAATTATAAAATAACCCAAACCAAGATGAAATGAATGAAAAAAAAATCTTAAACTGAACTCCCTATACTGAAAAAAAAATGACTGGAGCACTGACTAACTACTACTTCAGGTGCTCAAAATCATCCTGGAACTAGTCTCTCTACAAAAACACTTTATCATTCCTTGTTAAGGATAACATAGGAGTAAAAACCTTAGATAAATCAACTAAAACCTCTTATAATATTCTACAAAACCAAGAAATCTCCATACCTCTACCACTATCTTGGGGGATAACCAAGAAACCACTTCCTAGATATTCAATGGTTCCACACCCACTCCTTGATGGGACTTGAAATACCCCAAGAAACAAATTCCACAATCCCAAAACTCACACTTCAAAAACTTCTCAAAAATCTATTGATGATGAAGAACTCCTAAAATGGAATACAGATTCTATGAATACTCCTCCTAATAGATAGAGTACACAAGGATGTCATTTATGAAAACCACCACAAACTTATCCAGAAACTCCATGAACACTATATTCATCAAAACCATGAACATGGATGGAGTGTTTTTTACACCAAACAACATCACAAGGAACTTGTAATTCCCATAAAGACATCAAAAACATTTCATTTGAATATCCTCATCCTTTACCCCCATAAAATGATATCCTAAACATATATAAATATTTAAGAACAAACTATCCCCCTTTAGGTAATCGAATAAATCATCCACATATAAAATAGGATAGTGGTTCTTTGATTTCACCTAATTCAAGTGATTATTATTTATACAAAGCTATAAATAACCACAAAAATTATTCATGAACAAAATTGGTGCACCCCAAGATGAAAAACTTGGTTGAACACAACCTCATTACAACATATCATAAAGCTATATTCACAGCAATCACAACATGTATGGTGTCATCCTATATAGATATATTGATATAAGAGACACTCCTATCTATATTTTTATCCAAACCTCGATCTCCCCTTGAGGGGTTAATGCTATAATATCTTCAAGAAAGACATAATACTACTCTTCCAAAACCATGGGAAACACCAACTACTGAACCTGTGAAGAGGTCAATACATTCTTGGCCACTAAGGAAGATAGAGACAGAATATGCCTATAACCCATCTGAGGGTATCACTTTCTAGTGAATATTTCTAGCTCTCTATCAACATTTTAAAACACAACCCACATTTTAAAGTAATCCACTATAGCCTATAACTAATAAAACCAATCCATGTTGAGGATATTGTCCTATGATTATATTCATAAACATAAGAAGTCTCCCTAAGAGAGGTTATACCCTAAAACTAGCTTATAGCATCAACCTAGTTTATACAAGTTAGATCAAACTTCACTTGAATAGTCTAATCCAAGGGAACTGGAGGACTCTCCACATCAAGTCACAATGCATTTAATAGGTCTGGTGATTTAAATTAGTCTGTAAATTTTGATTCAAACAAAGCATTCATCCTTGTAGAAAAACATAAAAGTTTAAATCAGATTATGTGTAGGTTTCCAAGAACTAGTAATGCTAAATCATATGTCTAACCAAGAACTTCTCCATAACCTCTCTAACCATACTTATTACAACCTCCATAGTCACACTCAAAACTTTGTGGATAGGAAGAATATCAGGGATTTCCTTTTATAACCCCATCTCCTCTCCACTAATCCCAAACAGGAAAACCGTAGTATTTATGCCTTGGATGAAACTGCCAAAATGGAGGAACCTAAAGTGGAACACCTTGTGCATGCTGACTTCTCAAAAAGTTTTAGCACACTTTCTATGGAATACCTCAGCCTGCACAATAAAAACACATTCCATATCCCTTGAAATCGGTCTAAGAGATTCCAAACTTGAGGAAATGATATGATGTGGGCTAGGACCTACCCTCGGCTGACTGAAAACACTTCTTTCCAAGAAACTAGGAACCATATATCATAGCTATACTTCCTAGAAAATCCTGAAAAACACCCCTCTTATGATAATTTTATTTGATCCAGAATCCTCTCAATGACCTCTTTTCTTTCCAACAACTGAGGATATACTAAAAACTAAATGGGGTGACCTGGTGCTAGATCTTTGGGTGGAAATCATCCTCCAAATGAATCTCCCTAGACTACTCATCCCAAAACATGTCTGAATAATATCAAAGAAGGGTCCTAAAATAAATCCTAAACTCTAACACACTAGAACTCCACTCTTTAGGTCTAAACAACTTCTAATGACTAGACTCCTATAGAGTAGTAGAAAGAAACTCTACTCAGAACTGGCCTTAAAAATTCTCCAATGAGACTATCGATTTCTCACAATACTTGAGGAATAATATCCACTACTACCTCACTACTCAATATAGCATCATCACAACCAAAAAATCCCAATTGGTCTTTCCATGAAAAAATCGAATTGAAAGTGATATCCACCTCCTTTAACTAGTCTTATGCGACTAAATCTTTATTGTATCCCTCATACTTCTACAAAATCTAGTGCCGAAACACTTGGAGTTTCCTCCTATAAGTTTCATAATCTTAGAACTATACTCTGTGGTGATATGATGAAATATCCTACTAAACATCTTCACTGTGATCCTGATAAGGACATCAACTTGGATAAATTATTTTAAAAAGAAAAAAACGATTTGAGCTTCTAAACCTAGAATATGAAATACTTAAAATTAATTAATAAATTAATTATTTAATCTAATTTTTGGTTTAACCTATCAAAATATCTACCCATTTCAAACACATGCACAAAGAAGAATTACGCATGATACTTTCCTTGGTCTCTACCTCACAACCAGTATCACATTATTTATTCAGCTCAATAAACTTAAAAGACCCTGAATCATATCATAGGGGGACCTAAATACCTTTGTCTTATCCAGTCTCTTGTGTTTACATATCTTACTAAAATTATTTTTCCCCATCACTCTACCAACCCCTGAAATTTATGTTATGTATAAATCAAAACATTATCTAATCCCACAACAAAAACCCTATAATACCACTATTTCGTGACCCCTCGCCATAGAAGGTACCACTCTTAGGCTAGCAATGAGAGAAGTGAGATGGTTATTGCTTGAGTCCCACCACCATTAAGCCTGAGGTTGGAAACTTGCACTGAGGGTATATCATACATATAAATGGGAGGCACTACCCTCTAAGAGAAACATTAATAATAGAGATACAATATAGATACACCAACCAAAACTTACTCATAAATTTAAAATAAAAGAAATAACACTAAATCCCTTTGAACAAAAAATGAATCTATCTTTTAACCTAAATAATTTTAATAAGTTTCCAACCTCACCATGGGTATATCTCACTAATTAATACATAGAAGAGATATAATAAAATAATAAATCAATTAGGGTTCCCCACTAGCACTTCTCCACTGGTTTTCCTCTCTTCCCCTATGCCACATGTACTAATCCATTTATTCCCAAAAAATAGCACAAAAACACCTTGTCTAAGTGTCACAACATATATATAATGCATCACATCATATCATCATCTCATACCACATATCAATATTGTAACGAAGTAGTTTCTAGGACCCACCACATCCTATATGAAATGTATTATACATTGGGTATTACACCTCAATCCATCACAACCCATACACCGAGTAAGGTACCTCAAACCATCACAACCTATGAATGTAATACCTATAATAATACTTTGGATACTATATTCAGATATAAATGTGTGTGAAATAACCACAAGACACCATATCCCTCTACACACATATATGGGAAAACTAACCACCATTCATGCTAGCATATAATACTACTAAGGGAAGAGATTAGTGCCAGTGGGGGTATTCATCCTTCCATCCTCACATCGGAATATTGGGGAAAACACCCTATCAATGTCCACTAGGTGTTAGTCTCCCTATATAACATGGTTGGGGTAGTGTATGAAATCATATAATATATAGGATATATTATAGCTCACAACCACAATATGGGAATAACCTAGTCCTAGAATCAATTATAGATAATGTCACTTAACCTCTCAGATACAACTGTTAAGACTAGATATCCTATAAGCACACAAGAATTTTAAAGAGATATAATAAATTAATTTATTTTCACTGAAAAAATAACTTTAAATTAACTAATTAATTATCCATTAATTAAAAATCAACATTATTATCCAAAAAATCCAATTCCATGCCCTCCTGTGATAATCCTAATAGAGTCCACAGTTTCTCAAGAGTAACCTCTATTTTTTATTCAAGAAACACCAACCCCATGGGGCTATTCATTTATTAAAAAAAACTACTTTATATAATCTAGGTACTCTAGTAAAATATCCTAATCTACCATCAAGATATGAAACCAAGAATATCTAGCTACCTCAAGTAGTGGGGAAAGGAATGAAAATAAACAGAAAACCAAACATTGACCATTAAACAGATTCATAGCACGCAAGAATCAAAATTTATGAAGGTCAATAGGTAATCCTAGATTAAACCTTTTTTATCATCATCAGTGCCATCCCCAACACCCTTATTTATATCCCAATGCATCTCACTATCATAGGTTTCAACTACATCCACATCATTTGGGCATCCCGACCCCATATCACATTAGATATCTGAACCTCATACATACCAAGATCATATCACAAAAGGAAACAAGAACAAACAATCATAGTCAATAAAGAAATTGGGCCCTAAAAAAATACATTTAGCCTCCACATAAAAATGGGTTCACTCAGCACCCAAAAATAAGGCATACAACCTTTATAATAAAATTATCACTCATGAACTTAAAGAATTAACTTTAAAAAATTACTAGTGTTTATTCCATATTGAATTAACAAATTTAATATTCACAGGTTTAGACTATGGGAAACTTAAGGCATCAATAATAATAAGATATCATTAATTTAACATGCTTCTAATCATTAATTCCAGTTTCATCAAATTGTGAGAAGAAAAGATCTACTTTAACATGCCTTTTTATTCATTTCATCAACTATAATTACCATGATACACATTATTTATCAATTCCATTAAAACATGGAAGAGAATATTAAAATAAACATATATACTTGTATCAATTATATTACAATAAAATTACAAGAAATACTATATTACAAAAATGTTTCTTATTTAATTATTAAGGCAATTAATTTATTAATTCCAATTTTATATTCTTTACCATTTTCCATAAATTTAAACATACTAAAAAAGTGAAAAAAACATGCTAATAAATTATAGTATAGATAGTATGATATCTATAAAATCAAGAGGCAATCCATTATCAATGTGGAAAGAAACAACATGTAATCACTAAGCACAAACCATTTTCTTTATTAAATCCAATTTAATATTTATTATTTTGATTAAATTATCATAAAAAAAATTAATCTTGGAAACATTATTATTGTTCATAAATAAAAGTTAATAAATGAATCGCATACCTCAAAATTATCAACTTTCATCACATGATAACATACCAACATTGTGGATCCCAATACCCTCCCCCACAAGAAGACTACAACCCTCTAGGGATGTCACACCATAACCATGACAATAAAAAATACATTTAGAACATAGAGATGAAACATTTATTGTATGAAAAAACATAGGAGTAAAAAGATCCAATAGCCATAAGAGAACAAGTGAGAACTAGCCACAGATCATCGAAGATCCAACATAAGAAGCTGGTAATTGCTCCCCTTCAAAGGGATCCCAAAATTCCTAAATAAACAACTCTTTCCTCCTAGATATTTGGGAGAGAATACATAGGGTTTGGAACAATACAAGGTTCTATAGGTTATAAATCACCTTGCACAGGAGATATTTATGGTGTAAAGCCCTCGTTTTTATTGTAATCACATCAAACATTAAGTTCCACTGAAAAAAAAATTCCTCAAACCATAATGACCTTATTTAATTCACATCATAAAGTTAAGATTTTTGATGTAATTTCCTTGGAAAAAATACAATCTATAAAACCCTTAAAGTCATAACACTCACTTATTCCATAAAACACACTTACACCATAAAACACACCCATTACAGTGTAAATTCTCCCTAATTATGGATTTTAGTTGACAAAAACATCCATACCTCCAATAATACTCTTCTGAGCTCCATGAGATTTTTAAATACAGTGTGGGTAGGTCTAGATAGATCTTTGTCCTTAATAAATGTTTTCCCATTATTTAAACTCATAACACATCGAGTCTTAATATTTTTTTAAGAATTTATAAATCAACCTCTAGTTATAATAGATTATATTGACACTAAGTAGTTGGGTTTATAATTTTCAATATCAAAAAAAATCTATATAACTTATATTTAACCATTAAATACTTTAATTAGGATCTACCTAAATTAATTTTTGGGTTTCCATTACAAAAATGGTCTATTATATGGGTTTTAACCCCATAACTTTATTATTTGTTTGGATTATCTCTCTTATTAGATATTTTGTAAACATATCAACAATATTTTTAAATTATCCCATATAGACAATTGTTATGATACCATAATGTAAAAATTTTATCACTTAATCATGTCTAGAACTTATATGTCTAGACTTTCCATTTTACATGAAACTATATTCTCTTGATATAGTTACTTCACTATCACAATTGATAGAGATAGGAGGAATCTGACTAGGAAACAATCTAATATCCAAAAATAGATTCTTAATACATTCTACTTCCTTTCTACATGTTGTTAAGGAAATAAATTATGACTCCATGTTCGAATGTCAAATGCATATTTTTTTCTTCTCTCCCAATAATCAGAAAAACTTCCAAGAGTAAGAAACCATACATATGTGGATTTATTTTGAAAAATACATTTAATCCAACTCATATTAGTGTATCCTTCTAATAGAGTCTGATAATAATCATAGTATATAATTAAATCTTCCATCTTTATCAAGTATTTAAATATTCTTGTTATATAATTCTAATGATCCATACCATGATTACAATTATATATAAACATTTTACTTACCAAAAAATAAATATCAGCTCAAGTAAAATGCATTTTATACATTAAAAAACCAATTTCATTAGCATAATTCATTTGTTCTATGGATCTTTATGTATTCATAAATGGTTTACCAATATAATCAAATTGAGTATTATCATCCTTGAAACCAAGATAATCAAATTTATTCAAAAAAAAATTCAATGTAATCAGACTGACATAAATAATGTCCCATATTATGTTTTTAACTATAATAACTAGAATAGTATCAACTATCTCAAGATTTTTCATTTTAAACATAGATGATAAATTATTCTTTTTCTCATTTACACCAATCATATAGGTTCCAAAAAGTAACATATCATTCACATATAAAAAAATAACTCTATATTCTTTTGTAAAATTTGAATATAAAATATTTTTATGCATTTTTATGATTAAATACATTAAATAATATAATATAATCAAATTTATCATTCCATTGATTAAGATGTTTTTAAGGATATAAATATATCTAACTATTTTACATACATTCTTTTTCAATACAATATAAAACAATAGCATTGAGTTGTTCCATGTAAATATCTTTATTTACGTCCTAGACTAAAAAGGTTGTTTTAACATACATTTTATGGAAATAAAAATGATTAATCAAAGCTAATGAAAATAAAATCTTTATCAAATTAATTTGAGATACTGGATAATAGGTTTCAAAATAATCAACCTCTTATTTTTTGTAGAAAACCTTTGGTAACCAATCTAGCTTTAAAATATTTAATATTACTATTGGGATCAAACACTTACTTAAATGTCACTAAGAAAAGCAAAAAAAATAAAGAAGAAATTTGATCCTTCCAAGAATAACGAAGAATTATTTTTTATGGAAAACAAGGCATTTTTTAAGGGAATTTCTCTATCAAAATAAATTTTACAAACTTGCCTAAAATATTTTGACTGAAGAGAATCTAGTTTTGATGATATCCAAAGTCAAAATAACTATGAAAAAGATGGGATGGTGGCTTGATTATGGAGTAATAGTGCATTTTTTTAAGGATAATTTGATGTTCAAAACATTTGATGAAAGTACCCTCATGAAGGAAGTATACCATATAAATAATGCATACATTAATGTCATAAGATAAGGAAGGATGGGATTATACTTTACTTTTGGGAAAAAGTTGAATCTTATCAATATTATCTTTGTTCATGATATTTGAATGAATTTAGTATTTGTTTATCTTCTATTTAAGAAGTTATTTTAGGTATCATTAGAATCCAACAAGGTTATATAAGTTCTATCTTGGTCCATACCTTGGGATTTTTACAAAACAATATGGCATATAGAGAAGAAAATAAATATTTAAATCTCGATGCATCATCCAAAAGGGTTTGATCAACTACCACATCTTGGTGAAATACTCTGGGGAAATTTCCATTGAGAACCCTACACTAACAAGGGTGGATAAAATCCTTATGAAAATTGAATTAAATTAATGAATCCATTTTCAAATATTTTCTATATTATGCATTTTTCTTCATATTTTACAACATGATGAACAAGAATCCTTCAAGGATTTTAAAAGTGGGCTATTGGATCTCATCTCAACTTATATATCTTGTTTTCCCACCCTTTATAAAGTCATCAAATGAGTTTACCACATGTAAAATATCTAGGATAAATTTTATAAAATTCATTAATAATATCCATGTTAATATGGTATGGAGTACGATATACTCTATAATACCAAATGTAGGATCGAAAAAATATAGATACTGAATGAAGTATCTAATAATGCTCAAAATAAAAGAGGGGGTGAATTTTACACTTAAAAAAATTCCTTTGGAACTTTTAAATATAGTTATGTTTAACAAAGTAAAATAAGGTAATTCACAAAACCTCTAGTTCTATACACTTTCTTGATTCCAGAAATATGATTCCGAGAATGTAATTCCAGAAAGTTGGTTCCAGAAATGAAACTAAACAAAAGTTTACAATGATAAATATTCTACCTTAAAGCATATAGAATCTTACTAAATTAGAGTATACAAGTATAAGGAAGTATAAGATATTTATACTTTTCTCAATAATCAAAATGTAGCGGAAAACTAGAAAAAAAAACAAGTAACAAGTAATAAATATTTTAACCCAAAGAGAAGGGTATCCAACAACCTTGGATAAAGGTCCCATGATTTATACTTTCAATAAATTATGTCTTACCCGCACCAGGGTAAGTCCTCGATACGAAGATCGGATTCTGTCTTGCTATCCTTGCAAGCCCTCAACTTCAAGGTAGTCAGAACCTTTGTATTCCTCGTCAAGGAAGTCCTTGAGCTTTAAGGTAGTTGGCACCTCTGTCTTCCTATCCCCAGAATTCCTCGAATGTACTCATCAAAATTCAGAGTCACACAAAGAAAATCTGAACAAGATGTTCAGTATGCACAATGAATAAAAGTCTCTCTCTAGAAATCACTACAGCATCATGTAATCTCTAGATTGATCAACTTTTTCATCAAAGTTGTAACGTTGTGAGGTCTTTCAAATGAGATTTTGTTTATAGGCACAGCTCCAACAATCAGCTCCATCCCCTAACGGTCATATTTTTCCTTGAATTTTAGAGGTACTTGTACACATATCGATCAAACAATGGTTAGTTAGTAACTGAATGCACGACATCATTTTATAACTAAAAAAATAGTAACCAAAAATATGGTTACTTAACCAAAATCAATTGTTTGGAATGTAAGGAATAAAAGTTTGGAGTCTAAACAAAAACACATTTAGTTTCTATAATATAAGGATATTCGGATTCTATTTTCCATGAAATTCATAACCTGGATTCTATAGAATTCTAGATTATGAATTTCAAGGAAATTTGGAATCTGAATTCACAAGAATTCAGAACCTGAACTTAGAATGTTTGAAGTCTAAATTCATTAGAATTTGGAGTCTGAACATAGAAAGTTTGAAGTCTTAATTCATAAGAATTTGGAGTCTGAACTTAGAATGTTCGGAGTCTGAATTCATAATAATTTGAAACCTTAACTCATAAGATTTTGAAGTCTGCATTAAGAGAACTTGGAACCTAAACCCATAAAAGTTTGGTGTCTGAATTAAAATAACTCAGAGTCAGAACTCAGAAGATTTCAGAGTATGAATTCAGAGAATTCATAGTTAGAACTCAGAAGATTTCGGCATCTGAATTCAGAGAATTTGGAACCTGAATTTGTATCCTAAGAACAGAATGATTTATATATAAGTATATATATGATTCTAAGGTTTTGGATATGAAACCAAATTTTATACTTAGACAAAATGAACAATTAAAAACATGGTAAGGATACATTAACTTGGGGAAGTAAAATTTTCGTTATCAAGTACAACATAGGGTAAATGAAATTTTCAGAAAGATAAGGTGTTTGTGATTTTCAAAACAAGAAGGAATGGAAAATTCATAAGGAAACATTATTGACTCAACAATCTCCCCCTTTTTAGAAAGCACAAACATCCTTACGAAAAATAATATAAGGAATTAGAAAATAAAACTTATCTCCCTTAACACACATGGGGAAATATGAATACGACTAACTCCCCCTTATGCTTTGGAACACTAAGGATCATATTCTGGATTTCCGTAATGAAATTTTTCATTATCTTCAATGTGTAAATCTTTGTAATAAAAGCTCCCCCTTAAATGAACTCCCCCATACTTAGGTAAATTGCTTCTTTACATAGTATTATTTTTCCTTTCTCCCCCTTTTTGATTTTTAAAATGGAATACAGGGAATGGAAATGAAATTATAATACCTAAAAAAATTAGTACAATACATCCAAAAGACAAGAAACCAAACATTTCATTATTATAGGAAAAATTTATACAAGGAAATAAAATATAAAAAAATATCATATTTAAAAAAAGGTATCCTTAGTTTTCCTTGGGTATCAGCTTCTTCACTATTGTCTTTAGCTTCTTGAGCTCCTTGTGGTCTTCCTCTGCTCTATTAAGAATCTGATCTCGATCCTCTGCTTTCTTTTCTAAGGCTTTGATATTTTCTTCCTAATACTTAATAATTTCAGCCTGGGCCTTCAAGGCTTCTTATTACTTTACTATATTATATTAAATCTCAATCTTAATATCTCTTTCTCTCTTCCAACTTTGAGCAATGGAATACAGTTTCCCATTCAAATCCTTCACTTATATAATTAGAGAATTTTGTTCCAGAGTAAGATTTTCCTCAAAACTATTTGTGAGATCCTTGATCTTACTATATTCAGCGTCAAAATAATCCTACACACTTTCTTGGAACTCATCAAGAATCCGCATGTCTTCTATAGTTTTCTTTGACCAACTCTTCATCTTCCTGTAAGATCTTTTATGGGCTTTTTAGTTGATGAAAAAATTCTTGAAATCAGCCTCAAGCTTGACACACTTATCCATCACCATGGATACTGAATTTTGATTTCTATTTCAAGGTGTGTTGAAGCATCTGAAAACTTGATTCAATGCATGGAAACATCATAATGGTCCCAATAAGATTCTTAAATGACTGAACAATGAAATCCTATCCAAAGGATGATGATTCCGAATCTGAAATTTTTCTTGGTGAGGGCTCTTTCTATAACTCAGTAGCTTTCCTATTTGATGATCCACCAGCTTCCTTCTTCTTCACAATATCTTTACTAGGTGTATCAAAAACCACCTGTTTTCCCTTATCAGTTCTCATAATGGCTTCCTCATCCAGAGATTCATGTTCACTGTCAGACAGCTGAACAATTTTATCTTAATTTATCTCCTCTTTCTTAGATCTTTCCTCATCATCCTTAGGTTGTATGAAATGATGATTAAAACTTTCCTCTTTAGATAGATTATTCACTTCTTCTTCAATCTTTTCATCTTCTCCTTTCTCATATTTCTCAGGTGTAGCTATCCTTGAATATTCTTCTTCAAAAGTTCGAATTGAGAGCTTCTCAGATGGACTTTCTTTCTCATGGAAATCTTATACTTGATTAATCATCTCTATAGTGTTTCCACTGATTTCTACTTCTTCTTCAACTTATTCTACTTCTTTTACCTCTTTTACTTTTTCTAGAGTCACAAATTTATTCTCTGTAGTTTCAGGTAAAGATTCTACCATGAAAGATTTTGGTATCGGAATATTTTTGGAAGCTTTCTCCGTATCCCTTAGAAGGGATTTCACAATATCTGCTTCATCCATTTTCTTCTTTTGTTTCTTTTCTTTATCTTCCCTTTCTAGATACTCAGTTGTCTTCTCCTTTAGAATTTTTTCTTCAGTAGGGTCTAGAAAAACTTGGGCTCTCCTTCTTTCATGTTCTTCTTATCTTCCCTCCACTTATCTACTACCTCATCCAAATAGGCTTTTTGTTTTTTCGGCTTTGGCGGTGATGACTGGACTTCCTTGGCCAATGGAGTTTTTTCCTTTTCTTCCACTTCCTTCACTTTCCTCTTCCTTGCACCTTTTTTGGAAGTCTCAACCACTTATTGTTTCTTCTGTATGGATTCAGCTTCTTCTTCTGGAAAGTCATAAAATTCTCCAGATTATTTGGAAAATCCAACATTAATCCTTCTCAAGGTATCATAACTAACCAACATGACTTTTCAATTCCTTGGTTTTGAAATTCAAGGAATTTTGAAAGACTCCAAGCACCGAACAATCATCTTTGAAAGAATGTATGGATACATAATGATATGAGCCTTCATATTTCTATTCTTTATATTCTCAATCTTAATCAGAATATGCTTAACCAAATTATCCTTCCTCAGATTAACCAGGAAATACAGGATATACATGTCACTCTTCTTTAAACTGTCCGTGTCCCCTTTTCTCGTAATTATGAAACCTTGAACCCATAATTTGAGAATTTGATAATTTGTAGAAAGATGAGAAATCTTTAGAGTCTTTATTTCAGAAAGTCCAAGACAAGCCATAGACTTGAATTTATTGAAAATTCCTTGATTATCAGAAAACTTATGGGAACAAAACTCAGCTTCGCTTTTATATAGAATACCAACCAAGCTAGTATCCTTGGTGTATAAAAGAGCATAAGTCTTTCTATAGCTCTAGAAATAGAACTTATATCTTCCATCTTCCTTGAAAAAACATATTGTTTCATAAAATTCAACTAACAAATCCAGATAAACTAAATCTTGGGATCCTGGCTTCGATACAGAAACACTTTCCCATAAGTTCAGTTTGATGTTCTTAGAGATGATGAATCCATACTTGGAGAAAAAATTTGGATGCACCAACCTTTCTTTATAAACCTTCCACTTCGAGATTGGATTCAAAGTTGACATGTCTTTCTTGTAACGCCTCGACCCTAGTTACCCAGAGTCGGTGCATTATTTTAATATATTGGCATGATTACAAGGAATCAAGTCCCGAAGGACCGATTAGTTTAGCAGTCTTGGAAAATAGATTACATACATGAATGTTACATTACACTTCATAATATACTAAACAACATAAATAATTCTTTATGAACTCCATTATTCCCTTGTCTTAACCCTGCATATCAATCACAATACACTTCTTGGAATCCTGGGAAAAATAAAACATAGAAAGGGGTGAGCTCAGATGCTCACTAAGGATAATAATACAGCGGAAACATTTATAAATAAGCATAAAAATTTAAGGAAATGTATAACTAAAAAAATCCTTTTAAACTTGAACATCAGCACAATATGGCAGAAATAAAATGAAATAATTCCATTTACTTATTCACATTGACATTCTACTAGTCGGATAATCACATGAAATATCACTAACCACTTTCATAATGATGGAATGCATAATTCTGAAATTTAATTTCTTTGTCAAGGCCTTATGCCAAGACCTAGGGGCTAACTGTAACCAGAACCCAACCCGGAGTGCCTCTAATAACCATACACCAACCCGGAGTCCCTCTAACAACTGGACACCAACCTGGAGTGCCTCTAATAACCGGACACCAACCCGGAGTGCCTCTAATAACTGGACACCAACCTGGAGTTCCTCTAATAACCGGACACCAACCCGGAGGGTCTGCTGTAACGGGATCCCAACCCGAAACATACTAGTCCAACACATTCATCTTAAGAAGAGGATAAAATATAACATAAACATTCGTATTAAAACTAGCATACGAAATGTCAATACTTTACCCATAAACCATGAATGGTATAATAATAACGCATCCACAGTCAAACATATCACAAAACCTTCAACACAATATGGAAGATTTTTATCATGATAAATCAACTTCAAAACAAGTTTAAAATCTATTAAAGGATATTGACATGGATGAAAATGATTTTTAAAACTCTTTGAGATAAATACACATTTTCATGAAAACATTTAGAAGTCGCAAAATTTAGAAAAGAAGTCAATTAAAGGCATTTTTGAATCAAAGTTTCCCATACCACATTGAATCTTTTTAAAGGAATTATCATTCTAAAATCATTCAATTCCATATAAATAAATACTTAAATCCCATTTTGAATACATGGACATTAATGATCAAGATTTAGAAGAATAAATATTTAAAACATTTGAAATGATGTTTTAGTAAAAATGGTCCCTTAAAATAATCCATTTGAAAACTCTTTCATAAAACATGGACATGGATAATAAATATGTCCCAGTAGATACTTACGTAAAAACAACCTCGGATAATAAAGAGATTGTGAAATTAACCCTTACCAATTTGGTAACTTACGAAACGTACAACCCATGAAAGAGGTATCATACAATGAATATGTAAATACACATAAATTAAAGTTTATTACAAAAATAATACAATTATGGGTAGTACATACACCACACAAAAGGTAATAGTGGCAATATGGCATGAATCTCAGGGGAATAAGGAGTGAGATGAAAACCGCTTACCTTGTGTCCGACTTGACCCGTTCATTCTTTAACATACTGAATAATAAACTAAAGTTAATTTATAATTGCTTAAGAACCTTTTTCAAGTTTATTATTCCTTTTATATCACTTATTACCATGTTATAAACATTATGTAACCATTTAAGTTAATAATGTTCGTTTTGTCAATAATTGGCACATGAGTCAAAAAAGAACACCTTATAGTTACAAGTTGTTCACATGGTCAAAAGATCATTATATCCAGAATGATATTCATGATTTAGATATCATATATATCATATATATACATTTATATACATGTATTTATAATAGTACATATCATTTTGGGGTAAGAATGAAATGTACTATTCATGGAGACGGTAAGTCGTACGTACGCATGAACACTACATTCATATCTATTTGTTATTTTAATTGACTTAACACATAATGATAAATAGGTATATTATAATTACAGTATAATATCATATATAATATCATTAACACCATCCTTTATACTTCCCACATATGGTATTAACGAGTCATATCACTTTGAGGGTGCGATAGTCTGCACTTCCTCAAATGAAATTATCACATTTAATCATAATGAGAACCATTAAGGTATGAGATAAAAGAAAAATAAAGAAAAATGAAGAAACCATAAACATAATATATATCATATATAAATACAGTTCCATCATAATGGCCAACATGAGAGGCAGTAGGAGGTAATTGAACAATCATCGTTTCGTGAGGCGTTAGTTTTCCATCCACAGAAACATTATGTTCTTCACCAATTAGATGATGGTGTGTGTAAGTGTAATTCAAATATATCTCATAAAAAAAATCCTAGTATATTGATTATAATAGTGTTGTTATAAAAGAAAGTAATAAAATGAGTTTAGCGGTTAGAGAAGTAAAATAAAAGAAAAGAAAGTAAGAGAAATTGTTATATAATAATTTGGGAAACTTCCTTTGGTTTGAACCAAAAGGACTCTTTGAAATGCCTTCTGCCTAAGGTAAGGCTTTTAGGATTAGGATAGGGGTGTAGGGAGCTTAATTTGGTAGAGTTTGGACGAGACTAAAGGATTGAGAAGTGTTAGGAATTGGTTATAAGTGGTATCTTTTTATAAGGGGGAGGAGGGGCTCTTTAGAAAAGTGTGAAAATATTATTTTATTGCATAATGATATTCAGTTTATAAAGATCAAAAAATCATTAGAGTCAAAGATAAGATGACTCATGGTCAAAATAAAATCAGCCAATAATAATTGGACATGTTTTGGATATTATTATAATATTTATAATCTAATTTGTTTAAATCATTTATTAATGAGGTAAATACTCCATCATTATATTGTCCTTAATAATTTAATTTATTCAATTTTTAAAAATTATAATAAAAATACCATGATGTATGAAATCTTATTATCTTTCCAATTAATATTTATAGTCAAAAATATTACTTATATAACACCATATAAAAATTAATTACTAAAAGGTTTGTTTTATGTCAATTTTGCCTTCACATTAAATTAATTAATCTAAAGTGTCATTATCATTCATAAGTGACTCCATGGGGTCCCAAAATAGACCCAAATATGCCCATGGTCGGCCATTATTCATCCAATAAGGTTAGGACATGTGTTAAGATAATTTTGAATTATTACAATATTCTTTTTTACTTTGAATTACCCTATTTACCTTTAACCATAGTAAATAAAAGTAAACAGTTACTATTCACAAAAAAATATTTTTATCTTATTGAACCAAATTTTACTCCTTGATATTAACCGTGCCTATTGGATTTTCAAAATTCAACTCATAGAAGTGGTAAAATTAAGTTTTATGTGAATTTTCAAATTCTCCTTAGAGGTGGGTAAAAGAGAGTGAAAAGTTCCATAAAATTTTAATATATCTATAATTATTATAAACTGACTCCAATGAATTAAAATGAACTTATATAAGTATTATGTATCTAATTTGACCTAAATTAAAAAAAAAATAAATATTTAAATAACAAAAATCGGTTTTAACTAATAACTCAGTGTTTTTCACTATTCATGAAAAATTGATGTTTCTCAGAAAAATAACAAAAAATAAGCATAATATATATTTGATATTATGAATTAAAAAATGATGCCCATTTTACCAAATTCATAACATATAAGTAACATTAATTAATTTAAAAATTAATTCCCGTGGTCAAAACAAATAGCGTGTTTTTAAGAAATAATAACTATCAAAAGATTGACACTTGTTTATGTCTGGTTTAAATGTGAAATTACATCCAATGACCAACATTGTATTAAATGGTAAAAATATATTATAAATATACCTTCAAACCACTAAAATTTATAATTTATCACTATTAATTATTTTGATTAAAAAAGTTTTTTTTAATTAAAATTTAGTAATTTTCCCTATTCATAAAAATATGAAAGTTATCCGAAAAGCACCAAAATTTTACTCTAAGCTAATTTAGATATTCCAAATCCAAAAATGAAGTCCATTTTGAAAGGTAAAATTTATAAAATTTCAAAAAGTGGGTATTATTATTCATAATGACTAGTTTGATTGGTTGTGGTGTGTTATAACTCGAAGTTACGTACAACACATGCTACTGTATTATTCAAAGTGAAGCGTACCATGGAAGCCTGGGGTGTTACATTCTCCCCTACTTCAATAAATTGCATCCTCAGAATTTGAAAATGTTCTTCGAAAATAAAAGGTTGAAAATAGAAAATATCTTTGTGGTAAAACCCACATCGGAAATTGGGTTAACAAAATTTAGTCTTAATAAGAGGAAAAGAGAAATAAAAGGTTCACCACCAAATTATGATATCGATTAGGAGAACATTAGTGCCAATTAGAGACACATAATTGGAGGGAAAATGTAAATATTTATAGGGATTTATTGAGGTCATCAATCACAAGAAATTGTAGAATTGTGTGTCTCAAAGCCACCAATCTATGATGATTTAAAATACCATCGGTTCAAAAAATGTAAGGTATTAGGAGAACACATTTTTGGTTTTAAGATCCCTTCCCTAAAGTTTAATAATTAATTTATCCATAAAATAAGAGGAAATATATATATATATATATATGTGTTTGTGTGTGTGTACTTGACAAGTAGAGTATCATCCTTCAACTAATTCCTACTACAAACTCATCTTTCACTCTAAAATATTTAAATTATATATATATATATTCTATTTATCCTAATCGTATTGGGTTCCAAAAATAATGAATTTATAATTCACATATCAGACCCTTTAAAAAACTGCATTATTCAATACAGGACATCACGTGGGCTAGTGGTAGGTGATACACCCTTGTCGCCCTTTAGTTTGGGGTTCAAGTCATCCAGCCTTGCCGAACGCGACGGGTTGCCGCCCGACCTCCGAGTGGTCCTTTTTATGGAAATCCAAAAATAATATCAAACAAGACTTATCCAAAATACTTCTGCCCAAACTCACAGTCCAAAATTTATAAGGTAGGTAAACACAATGAAGATCCTTTTTTTCCACGTAATAGTATGTGAACACCTTCATCATGTATTCTTATAAAATATGGTAACACCCTGAATTACCATAAAACTTTATTGATTACATTCATGCTCCTTTATTCCTTATATAATATTAGATATATTCCTTATATCCAAAAACATTGAATATTCTAATAGTAATTAAATAAACAAACCATTAATCAGTTCCAAGGTAGTCAAGAATATCCAATATAATTCATCCAAATCAACCATCTCTTATTCCAAAATTACTACCTTAGTACCAAGACCATATCAAGGATTACCTTTCCTTCAACCATGTATTTTCAAAAAAAGTGTAACGTGATGTTGAGTCACTTTTCATAGTACCATATAATCTCAAATCCTCAATGAAATAGTACTGCAGTACAATCATTATTTATCTCCATAATTAATATAACCAGTACATCGTGGATACAACACTCAAATGAAATAATTCTTTAATAACAACATAAGAACACTAGTCATTCCTCTTCATTTGTGGTAGTATCATAACTTTATTATTATCTAATAGAATTATTTGTTGCGTACTCTGATGATTTGTACATTGGTTTGCGTAGTGTCCCAACTCCTTGCAGATGAAGCATTGTACATTTGAAAACTTTTTCTTACCCTTTCAATCACGTAATTGGTGTCCTTTTTCTCCACACTTATAACAAACTACCATTCCCTTCAAGAATTCACCAAGGTGATTCATTCCACATTTATCACATATTGCAAAATCCTTCTTTCTCTTATTCCCTTTATCCATATTTCTTTCTACCATCCTTTTCTTCTTTGGCTTCTCTTCAAAGACATAGGATTCAGAGAATTCTTTACTGATCTTTTGATACTATTTATTCGTATGATGATAATACGTGGGAGACTATTTCCTATCTAAATGTTGTCTTAATACCATGAATGATATGACACTTCTTAATCTTTGGATCATATCTATTGTTAGAGTTCTCATTCCTTCTACTGGGTTCCATTTCAAAACAATGGAATACACTAAGTCAGTTTATGAATCACAATTCACAATTCCAAACATGTAAAATACCTAACATAAATTGAATAGTTTATGGATATAATCCCTAATCACAAAAATGTTTTCTTTGAGGAGGTATATACTCATAAACCCTTCATAGAGGTTTGTAAATAAAATGAGAATTATCCTAAGCATGTCCCTCGGGAGTGTCGTAACCAATAGTATAGCAAGGATCGTTGACGTGCACCAGTTCCCGTTTGATTCTAGCTCAAAGCGGTGTTTTTAGGTGTTACCCCTAGGTACATTGGTGCCAGAGCCACCTCTACCTGCTCGTATCCAGAAAAGGATGTATTGCTCAGAAAACTCAAAGAATCTCTACAATACCAAAATTCTAGGAAGTTATACTCTAATAATCCTCAAAGTCTATATTAGGGTAATGTTCTCTAATCAGAGTTCATCTAAATCTAGTTTCCAAGGTTATTTCTAAACTTCCTCTGATACCAACTGTAATGCCTCGACCCCAGTTACCCAGAGTCGGTGCATTACATTGTCATGATTTCAAGGAATCAAGTCTCGAAGGACCGATCAGTTTAGTATTCTAGGAAAATAGATTACATACATGAATGTTACATTACATTTCATAACATACAAAACAACATAAATAATCCTTTATGAATTCCATTATTCCTATATCTTAACCTCGCATATCAATCATAATACACTTCTTGGAATCCTGGGAAAATTAAAACATTGAAAGGGGTGATCTCAGATTCTCAGTAAGGATAATAATACAGCGGATACTTTCACAAATAAGCATAAACATTTAAGGAAATGTATAACTAAAACAAAAGCCTTTTAAACATGAACTTCAGCATAATATGGCAGAAATAAAACGAAATAATTCCATTTACTTATTCACGTAGACATTCTACTATTAGAATATTCACATTCAATATCACTAACAACATTCATAATGATGGAATACATAATTCTGAACATTAATTTCTTTGTCAAGGCCTCGTGCCAAGACCTAGGGGATAACTGTAACTGGAACCCAACCCGGAGTGCCTCTAATAAGCGGACACCAACTTGGAGTGCCTCTAATAACCGAACACCAACCCGGAGTGCCTCTAATAACCAGACACCAACCCGGAGTGCCTCTAATAACCAGACACCAACCCGGAGTGCCTCTAATAACCAAACACCAACTCAAAGGGTCTGCTATAACCGGACCCCAACTCGGAACATACTAGTCCAACACATTCATCTTAAGAAGAGGATGAAATATAACATAAACATTCATAATAAAACTAGCATATGGAATTTCAATACTTTACCCATAAACCTTGAATGGTATAAGAATAACACATCCAGAGTCAAAATATCACAAAACCTTCAACACAATATGGAAGATTTTTATCATGATAAATCAACTTCAAGAAAAGTTTAAAATCTATTAAAGGATCTTGACATGGATGAAATTTATTTTTAAAACTCTTTGAGAGAAATACACCTTTTTCATGAAAACATTTAAAAGTCACACAATTTAGAAAAGAAGTCATTTAAAGGCATTTTTGAATAAAAGTGTCCCATACCACTTTGAAACTTTTTAAATGAATTATCATTTTAAAAACATTCAATACCATATAAATAAATCCTTAAAAACCATTTTGAATACATGGACATTAATGAACAAGATTTAGAAGAATAAATATTTAAAACATTTGAAATGATGTTTTAGTAAAAAAAAAGTCCCTTAAAATAATCCCTTTGAAAACTCTTTCATAAAACATGGACATGGATAATAAATATGTCCCAGTAGATACTTACATAAAAACAACCTCAGATAATAAAGAGATTGTGAAAATAACCCTTACCAATTTGGAAACTTATGAAACGTACAACCCATGAAAGAGGTATCATACAATGAAAATTTAAATACACATAAATTAAAGTGTATTACACAAAGAATATAATTATTGGCAGTACATACACCACACAAAAATGTAATAGTGGCAATATGGCATAAATCTCACAGGAATAAGGAGTGAGATGAAAACCCCTTACCTTGTGTCCGACTTGACCTGTTCGTTCTTTAACATCTTGAATAATAAACTAAAGTTAATTTATACTTTCTTAAGAACCTTTTTCAAGTTTATTATTCATTTTATATCACTTATTAACATGTTATAAACATTATGTATTCATTTAAGTTAATAACGTTCATTTTTTCAATATTTGGCACTTGAGTAAAAAATAAACACCTTATAGTTACAAGTTGTTCACATGGTCAAAATATCATTATATCCAGAATAATATTCATGATTTAGATATCATATATATCATATATATCATATATATCATATATATACATGTATTTATAATAGTACATGTCATTTTAGGGTAAGAATGAAATGTACCCTTCATGGAGACGGTAAGTCGTACGTATGCATGAACGCTACATTCATATCTGTTTTTTATTGTAATGGAATTAAAACATAATGATACATAGGTATATTATAATTACAGTATAATATCATATATAATATCATTAACTCCATCCTCTATACGTCCCACGTATGGTATTAACGAGTCATATCATTTTGAGGGGGCGCTAGTCCGAACTTCCTCAAATGAAATTATCGCATTTACTCATAATGGAAACCATTAAGGTATTCTATAAAAGAAAAATACAGAAGAATGAAGAAACCAAAAACATAATATATTTCACATATAAATATAGTTCCATCATAATGGCCACCATGAGAGGTGGTGGAAAGTAATTGAATAATCATCGTTTCGTGAAGCATTAGTTTTCCATCCACAGAAACATTATGTTCTTCACCCATTAGATGGAGGTGTGTGTAAGTGTAATTCAATTATATCTCATAAAAACTTCATAGTATATTGATTATACTATTTTTGTTATAGAATAAAGTAATAAAAAGAGTTTATGGGTTGGAGAAGTAAAATAAAATAAAAGAAATTAAGAGAAATTGTTACCTTTAATTTGGGAAACTTCCTTTGGTTTGAACCAAAAGGACTCCTTGATGCACCTTCTGCATAAGGTAAGGATTCTAGGAGGAGTATAGGGATTTAGGGAGATTAATTTTTCAGAGTTTTTATGAGCCTAAAGGATTCAGATGTGTGAGGAATTGGTTAGAAGTCGTCTCTTTTTATAAGGGGGAGGAGAGGCTCTTTAGGAAAGTGTGAAAATATTATTTTATTATATAATGATATTCGGTTTCTAAAGATCCAAAAATCATTAGATATGAAGATAAGATGACTCAGGTTCTAAATAAAATCATCCAATAATAATTAGACATGTTTTGTATATTATTTCAATATTTATAATCTAATTTATTTAAATCATTTATTAATGAGGTAAATACTACATCATTAAATTGTCCTTAATAATTTAATTTATTCGATGCCTAAAAATTATAAAACAAATACCATGATGTATGAAATCTTGTTATCTTTCCAATTAATATTTATAGTCAAAAATATTACTTATATTACACCATATAAAAATTAATTACTAAAAGATTTTTGTTTTTTTTCAATTTTGCCTTTACATTAAATTAATTAATCTAAAGTGTCATTATCATTCATAAGTGGCTCCATGGGATCACAAAATCGACCCAAAGATGTCCATGGTCAGACATTACTCATCCAATAAGGTTAGGACATGTGTTAAGGTAATTCTGAATTGTTACAATATTCTTTTTACCTTTAATTACCCTATTTACCTTTAACCGCGGTAAATAAAAGTAAAAAGATACTATTCAGAAAAAAAAATTATCTTATTGAACCACATTTTACTCTTTGATATTAACCATGTCTCTCAGATTTTTAAAATTCAACTCACATAAGAGGTAAAATTATATTTTATGTGAATTTTCAAATTCTCCTAGGAGGTGGGTAAAAGATAGTGAAAAGTTCAATAAACTTTTTATATATCTAAAATTATTATAAACTGACTCCAGTGAATTACAACGAACTTATATAAGTATTATGTATCTTTTTTTCCATAAATTAATAAAATAAATATTTGTTTAAATAAAAAATCGGTTTTAACTAATAACGAAGTGTTTTTCACTATTCATGAAAATTGATGTTTCTCAGAAAAATACCAAAAATTTGGCATAAGATATATTTGATATTATGAAATAAAAAATCATGTCTATTTTACCAAATTAAAAACATATAAGTTTCATTAATTAATTTAAAAATTAATTCTCGTTGTCAAAACAAATAGCGTGTTTTTAAGAAATAGTAACTATCAAAAGATTGACATTTGTTTATGTCTAGTTTAAATGTGAAATTACATCCAATGACCAATATTGTATTAAATGGTAAAAATATATTCTAAATATACCTTAAAACCACTCAAATTCATAATTTATCACTATTAATTATTTCGATTAAAAAAAGTTGTTTTTAATTAAAATTTAGTAATTTTCACTGTTCATAAAAATATGAAAGTTATCCGAAAAGCACCAAAATTTCACCCTAAGCTAATTTCGATATTCCGAATCCAAAAATGAAGTCCATTTTGAAAGATAAAATTTATAAAATTTCAAAAAGTGGGTATTACTATTCATAATGGCTAGTTTGATTGGTTGTGGTGTGTTATAACTCGAAGTTGCGTACATCACACACTACTGTATTATTTAAAGTGAAGCGTACCATGGAATCTTGGGGTGTTACATTTCTGAGAAGATTCTTTGACAAAAATTAGGATTTAAGAAGGATTTGAGAATTTTG
Organism: Viscum album; assembly: GCA_963277665.1. Classification (NCBI taxonomy): domain Eukaryota; kingdom Viridiplantae; phylum Streptophyta; class Magnoliopsida; order Santalales; family Viscaceae; genus Viscum; species Viscum album. Next base: position 513,168,030 of record OY728136.1, on the reverse strand, counting down.
GAATGGTCTTAAGTAAAAGGTCAGAACATCAATACGCGAGATCTTGAGTTTCGATGTGGGACAACCATCGGGGGTCCTTTATATAGTTGTTTGATGCGACAATTTATCTTCCAAACTCAATACAATGGATTAAAATCCTTCTAATCATATCTGACTATTGATATGATATCCATGAGGAAAACTTGGTCGAATTTGATCCTTTGAGGTTTTTAAGAAAAACATTCGAATTTAAGGAAAAGAGAATCCGAAAATTTAAAAAAATAAAAATACCAACAAGGAAAAAAATTACAAAAAATCTAGAAAGGAATCATACCTCTCGGATTTCTAGGAAGATTATTCGTAATGGGGAAAATTCTTCTTGAAGAACTTTAGATTCCGAAAAAAAAATTGAAAAAAATTGAAAAACTGACTACGAATTTTTAAAAAATAGTCATTACAAAGAATTTGGAAAATATTCATTACAAAAATTTAGAAAATATTCATTATGAAAACTTAGAAAATTATCATTATTAAAATTTAGAAAATCTTCATTATGAAAACTTATAAAATATTCTTTACAAAAACTTAAAAAAATATTCATTATGAAAATTTAGAAAATCTTCTTTACAAAAACTTAGAAAATCTTCATTAAAAAAACTTAGAAAATCATCATTACGAAAATTTAGAAAATCTTACTATGGAAATTTCCATTAAGAAAAATTTAGAAACTCTTAATACTAAAATTTTCAAGTAAATTAGACTTCCTATCATACCTCTAAAAGATGTTTTATCTACTCTTTTCCCAGCTTCATCAAGATCAAGTGAATTTGAGGTACCAAGGGGGGTACTTATACTCTTAGTGTTGTCATATCCATACTTTTTAAAAAGATATTTAATATACTTAGGTTGGGATATATAGATTCCTTATGATTTTTGAGAAATTTTAAAACCATGGAAAAATGTTAGTTCACCCATCATATTCATTTCAAACTCATATTTCATTAGATCCATAAAGAAATTAGTTAAAGATTTTTCTGTTGAACTTAATATAATGTCATCAACATAAATTTGAACAATCAAAACATTTTTGTTATCTTTATTTATAAAAAGGGTTGGATCAGCATTTCCCTTAACATAATCATTTTGAAGCAAAAATCATGTCAGTCTAACATACCATGCTCGAGGGGCTTGTTTAAGTCCATACAAGGCTTTGGTAAGTTTAAAAACATGTTCAGGATGATTTTTATCTTCAAAACCAAGAGTTTGTTCAACAAAAACTTTTTCTTGAACATAACCATTAAGGAAAGCACATTTCACATCCATTTGAAAAAGTTTGAAATTGATGAATGCTGCCAATTCAAGTAGAATAGGAATAGATTCAAGTCTAGCTACTGGAGCATAGATTTCTTCATAGTCTATTACTTCTTATTGATTATAGCCTTTAGAAACCAATCTAGATTTATTTCATACAATGATTCCATTTTCATCACACTTATTTCTAAAGACCCATTTTACTCCAATAACAGAATTTTCCTTAGGCCTTTCAACCAAGGTCCATACATTATTACTTTTGAATTCAATTAGCTCATCTTACATTGCTTTTATCCAATCATCATCACCTAAAGCTTAATCATTGCTTTTTGGTTCTAATTGAGAAAGTAATGAAAGATGTTCTACTTCATTCCTCAAAAAACTTCTAGTCCTTATAGGTTGATTCACATCACCAATGATACTACCACTGGGATGATGCTTTAGAAACAACTGATTTGGGTTTTGTAAAACCTATTCATCAACATAAGTTAGGATGTCTTTTGAGGTAAATGTTTCAAAAGTATTTTCTTGAACATTTTCCTTATCAGAAGGGTCTTCTAATAAAGGTTGACAATAATTTTTTTGAAAAGACATCTGAAGATGTAAGTTGAGGATGTTTAAAAACAAAGGGATTAGTTTCAGCAAATTTGACATGAACTGTTTCTTCAACAGTACAAGTGTTTTTTTTTTGAAAACACTATAATCCTTAGAAGTTGTGGAGTAGCCTAAGAAAATTCCTTCATCATATTTTGGTGCGAATTTGTGTAAATTATCTTTACTATTCAGAATAAATACCTTGAAACCAAAAACCTTGAAGTAGTAAAGTCTATGTTTTCTACCATTCCATAACTCATAAGGAGTTATATTAAGAAAGGGTCTAATTAAAACCTGATTTATAGTATAACAAGAAGTAATTACAGCTTCAGCCCAAAAATGTTTGGCTACAGAATAATCACTCAACATGGTTCTTGTTATCTCTTGAAGAATTATTTTTCTTCTTTCAACAACATCATTCTATTGAGGTGTTCTGTGTGCTGTGAAGTTATGAGTAATTCCTTTTCTACTAAAAAAAGTTTAAAAATTAGAATTTTGAAATTCTCCTCCATGATCACTATGAATAGTTATCAAAGGCAGGTTTTTCTAATTTTTAACTTGGGCTCTAAAAATTTTAAAATAGGGGAAAGCTTCAGATTTCTTTGCTAGAAAATAAACCCATATAAATCTAGTGTAATCATCAACTAATACAAATACAAAATATTTTCCTCCAATGCTTCCAGTTTGTGTTGGACCAAAAATATCTATATGCACTAACTGTAATGCATCAGTAGTTGAGACTTTATTGACTGATTTAAAACCTGATTTATGTTTCTTTCTATATTGACAAGGATCGCAAACTTTTGAAGAATCAAATCTAAGCTCCAGTAGATCCTTAACTAGTCTTTTCTTATAGAGTTTGCATAGGTTTCTAAGGTTACAATGTCCTAACATTCTATGACACAACCAAGAATGATCTTCCATTTTATAAGGAAATTTAGGTTTTGGCTCCTAAGGTCTTCTAAGTTTAGTGTATAAACATTCTCTTGCCTATTGGAAGAAATAATTAACTCTTCCATGGAATTGTATACTAAGAACTTGTAATCCCTAAAATTCACAAGGTAAACATCATCACATAATTTACTTATTCTTATGAGGTTGTTCATAAGACCTTTAACAAATAAAACATTTGAAATCAATGTTTTTCCAAGAAGAACAATGTTACCTACACCAATAATTTCTCCCTTACCATTATCTCTAAAAGTTCCTTTTCCTATTTTTATCTTGATAATCTTTTCAGAGAATTTTTTTTACAAGTCATATGCCGGGAATATCCACTATCCATGTACCAAGTATTGATGTTAGTACCATATTTATTTTCCTGAAAATAAGTGTGATATACTTTCAGAACCCAACCTTTCTTGGATCCATAAATTTCAGAAATCAAAATTTTAGGTACCCACACTTTCATATAAAAATAGGCTTTATGAAATAATAAAGACTAGGTTTTGTTTAAGGAACAATTTTTTTTCCAGTTTCCACTACACTGACACTTAGTACAGAAAGAATCACTTTGATAAACAAAATAATTGTTACTAAAAATCAGTTTAGAACTAGTATAACCAAATCCAAAACTATTCCTTAGAGGTTGGATTTGAGAATACATCTTATCAGAATTTTCCTTACCTAAGTTAAGGTTTTACAAACACTTCCTCAGGGAAAATATTTTTGACTTCGCTCTAATAACTAAGTTATTACCTTCAAAACAATTAGCTTTATCCCTATAGTTAGGCTCAAAAAAAAATTTCTTATAAATTACATTTTCTAGATCCTTAGAAAGTTTATCCTTCTCAAAAGTTACTTCCTCTAGGTTTTTTGAAATGCTTTCAAAATCAAGGATTTTCTTATCAAGATATTTAGAATGATCTGATATTTCTTTAGTAATAATGGTATTCGTAGAATTTTCCTTATCATGATTTTTTTGAGTTTTGAATTTTCATTATCAAGGAGTTTAGAAAATCTAGAAACTTCTTCATAGGTAGGTAAAGTATTATCTTCATCAGAAGAAGATTCTTCATCAGAAGAGTTTTAATATTTACTATCACTGTAATTATAATTCAATGATACAATGGTCATGGATTAATCATTGTGTACCTTAGCCATTAAACAATGATTTTTAATAGGTAGTCTGGCTATTAAACCAATATTCTTCTATCCAGAAGATTTGTAATCTGATGATTCATCTGAAGAGTCTCTACCACTGGAACTCCAGGTGTCATTAGCTTTTAAAACATTATTTTATTTTTTTATAGTAATTCTTTATATTTCTCTCAGAATTCTTTTAATTTTTTTCCTTTCTTTTAAGAAAAGGACAATCACGTCTTATATGTCCAGTTCTCTTGTATTCATAGCATGTGACTCTTGAATATTTATTATATTTCCTTTCTGTCTTCTTATATCTGGATTGAAAGTTTTTCTATCCAAAAATCTTTTTCATACTCGAGAAAGATTTTATAACTAATTTTCTAAAGATTCACTTCCACTAGATTCGGATTTAATAACAATCTTCCCAGATTTAGATCCAGTAGGTCTCTTAGGAGTCCTGGATTTCATATGATTGTAAGTTGTTATAAAAGAAACATTGCCATTTCCATTATTTTTATTAATATTATCAACATCTCTCTTTATTTTAGTCTCTTGTTGAAGAAGAGTTCCAAAAAGATCATCTAGAGTGATATGTGTAACCTTTCTATTCTCATATATAGCTGTCCTCTTAGATTCCCATTCATTTGGCATGATCTCTATGATTTTGTCCACAATATCTTCATCATATAATCATTTCTTCCCCATAGATTGTAAACTATTAACAATAGTCATGAATATCTATTGCACCTTACATATTGGTTCTCCATAAATAAAGAAAAAACCATAATATTCAGCTATGATCATTGCTCTTCAAGTTTCAATAACTTTAGAAGTTCCGAAGTGTGCAACTTCAAGATTTTTCCAAATACAATTTGTTGCTTCACAAGATGAAATTTGGGTATATATATTTCTAGTCACGGAACAAATAAATATATTTCATACCTTATAATTCATTTGATATTCATGCTTTTCTTGGTTGGTGAAAGTACTAACTTACTTGTCCGGGATTTTATATACTCCAGTAGGCATAACAAAATTATCCACTCCAGTGTTGATAATAATTGTCTTCATGCGATCACTCCAATATTTTTAATCATTCTCATCAAAAATAGGTGGTCTAGTTAGATTTAGGTTGTCCATGGAAAAAACATTTATTCCTACCATCTTAAAGAAAGTCATTCCACAAAAACTTGTTAGTAATAAAAGTTTGTAAACAAGGATAAGAATATCCTAAGAAAGGAAAATATAGAACAATGAAAAACTTGGGCAAGAAAACTTATATGTGAATATAAGTATTTCAGAGACCTACTTTGATACCAATTGTTAATATGGTATGGAGTATAATATACTCTATAGTACTAAATTAAGGATTGAAATAATATAGATACTGAATGAAGTATTTAATAATGCTAAAAATACAAGAGGGTGTGATAATTCCTTTGGAACTTTTAAAGATGGTTATGTTTAACAAAGTTAAACAAGGTAATTTAGAAAACCTATAGTTCTACACACATGCTTGATTCTAGAAATATGATTCCAGGAATGTATTTCTGGAAAGTTGGGTTCATAAATAAAACTAAATTAAAGTTTACAAAGATAGAAATTTTACCTTAAAGTGTATAGAATCTTAATAAATCAGATTATACAAGTATAAGGAAGTATAAGATATTTATAATTTCCTCAAAAATCAAAATGCATCGAAAAACATAAAACAAAACAAGTAATGAGTAATAAATCTTTTAACATAAATAGAAGGGTATCCAACAACCTTGGATAAATTTCCCTTGATTTATACTTTCAAAAAAGTATGTCTTACCCACACCAGAGTAATTCCTCGATACGAAGATCGGAGTCTGTCTTGTTATCCCTGCAAGCCCTAAACTTCAAGGAAGTTAACACCTTTGTCTTCCTCAGCAAGGAAGTCCTTTAGTTTTTAAGGTAGTTGGCACCTCTGTCTTCCTATCCCCAGAATTCCTCGAATGTACTCATCAACATTTAGAGTCGCACGAAGAAAATATAAACAATATGTTCAGTACGCACAAAGCATGAAAGTATCTCTCTCTAGAAATCACTTCAGTAGCATGTAATATCTAGATTGATCAACTTGTTCATCAAAGATGTAACGTTTTGAGCTCTTTCAAATGATCTGTTATTTATAGGCATAGCTCCAACGATTGGCTCTCTCCTCCAACGGTCATATTTTTCCTTGAATTTCGGAGGGACCTGTACAGGTGTCACTCAAAAATTGGTTAGTTAGTAACTAAATGCATGACATCATTTTATAACCAAAACAAAAGTAAGCAAAAATATGGTTACTTAACCAAAATCAATTGTTTGGAATGTAAGGAATAAAATTTAGGAGTCTAACCAAAAACACATTCAGTTTCTATAATATAAGGATATTTGGATTATATTTTGCAAGGAATTTGGAACCTGAATTATATATAATTATAGAGTATGAATTTCATGGATATTCAAAATTTGAATTCACAAGAATTCAGAAAATAAACTTAGAAAGTTAGAAGTCTAAATTAATTAGAATTTGGAGTCTGGACATAGAATGTTTGAAGTATGAATTCATAATAATTCGGAGTCTGAACTTAGAAAGTTTGGAGTCTGAATTGAAAAGAATTTGAAACCTAAACTCCTGAGAGTTTGGAGTCTGAATTCAGAGAACTCGGATCCTGAACTCATAAAAATTTGGTGTTAGAATTCAGAGAACTCGGAGTCAGAACTCAAAAGAGTTCAGAGTCTCAATTCATAGAATTCAGAGTCAAAACTCATAAGAGTTCAAAGTTGGAATTCATAGAATTCGGAACCTAAATTCATATCCTGAAAACAGAATGATTTGTATCTAAGTATATATATGATTTCTAGGTTTTGGATACGGACCCAAATTTTATACTTAGACAAAATGAACAATGAAAAACATGGTAAGGATAAATTTCCTTTGGGAAGTAAAATTTTCCTTATCAAGTAAAACATAGGGTGAATGAAATTTTCCTAAAGATAAGGTTTTTGTGATTTTAAAAATTAGAAGGAATGAAAAATTCATAAAGAAACCTTATTGACTCAACAATCCCATATATAATTATAGAGGTGGTACTACCTGAAGGGGACGTTTCTGTAATAAGAGCTATATGGAATAATTTTCTGGTCTAATAGTTAATACATGGGAGGATCCTATGAAGATTAGGTTTAATCATACTCACTGCCTATGGTTATAAAATTTGAATAAGCACTTAGGTTTAATAATGAATCCATGAGTTGGATGATCTTTCCATTAATTAATCTCTTGTAGACTAGTTTTTTATTTCTTATTTACTTTTTATTTTCCTTTATTTAATTTTTTTTAATATAAAAGTCTCATCTCTTTTCTTCCCTTATAAATTTTTCTATTCCATCAATTCATTTCTTCTATTTTTTTCTATCACTCCTCTCTTAAATCCATTTTGATAAAGTATTAACCCTATTTTATCCATGGTTGGGGAATTTTTTAGGGGTCTTATTTTAATTTCTTATTGTTTTATTTTAATTTGTAAGTGTAGTGATGGATTTTTAGTGTTTGAGATGATTTGTTTCACTCATTATTACATTTTTCACCACCTACTTACTTCCACTATCAAATCATTTATAATTATCCATGTGTTCTTCTTCATTCCGTATATGAATTATCCATGTGATGTGGGTAAGGAAAAACACATGTAATTCATCTATAATATTAAACATTAACACTCACTTGGTAGAGGTGAGTTTTCATTATTTTTAATGGATATAGATAATTTTTAACGCATTCTTGGAGGTTCTCAATCACATTGACCACCCACATAATAAATGGTATGATATTATTAGAGGAATGGAATGTAATAAAATTATTGAATTTAATTAAAATTATAATTTTTAAACAATGATGGCAAGCTAAATCCTATTTCAGGTAAACTATCTCTAGCTCTAAATTTTATTTTATTATAATTTTAATTTATTTTAAAATAAATTTTAAAATTATTATGTAATTAATTTTATTTAATTTTATTTTTCATATACATTTGTATTTATCAATATTTTCATTAATTAATTTAAAAGTAAAAAATAAATAGTGACAACCTTTACAAAGAACAATTAACCAAAGTTCTTTCATTGAGAGATAACCCATAGTCTACCACTAAGCTACATCCATCAATAAAAAAATATTATTAAAATAGAACCCAAGATAAATTCCATTGGTTTCCCATAAAAAATCACTAGTTGATTCATCTTTAAACACTTAAAATAAAATAATCCAAGAAAAATCCTATAAAATAGGGATTTGGGGAAGAGATAGTGAATAGGGAAAGTGAAACAATATGTAATTAGATGATAGAGAAGAAGAGTCACTATCATGAAACTAATTATTTATATGGATTAACTATCATAACCATAACAAATTAGATGGAAGATATAGGGGATTATTAAAGATATGTGGTGAGGGATTCAGGATCCTTTGGAAGGTCAAATGATTTAGATTGGGGGAGGGAAAATACAAAATTTTATATCCAAAAATAATTATTTAATTTGATTACATTTTATTAGGTACTTGGTATAAGGCCACTGGGTACCTGGTGGTCCTCCTGTTCCATTCCTTTTTATCTTCCCTCACCGGGTACATGGTGTAACACCCCAAGATTTCAAAGTATGTTATTTCTTCAAAGTAATTCAATAACTTGCACTACACGCAACACCGAGTTCTATCGCACCATGACTTATAAAAAAAATTGTTCAAAAGTGGTTATGAATATTATTAACTGAATTTTGAACTTTATAGAATACTTATATTTTTAGAATCCATATTATGAGTTTATTAGACATAATGTAAGAAAAAATACATTTTTTAGATAAAAGAAGTATTTTTCAAAAAATGCAATTTTACCTCCTTTTAATGGTGAAGCCTTTTTAAATCCAATATTTGAAACTTTTATATATTAAATATGACAAAATAAATTTCTTCTTTATAATCGGTACATAATAATTTAGTTTCAATAATGTTTTGGTATTTTTCTGATAACTTTCATATTTTGGTGAATAGTGAAAAATACTATATTTTAATTGAAAACAACTTTTTAAATCAAAATAATTTATATTGTTAAATTATATGTTTTAATGGTTTCGAAATATAAATAGATTATATTTTTATCATTTAATCCAATTATGGTCATTGTAAGTAATTTCACTTTGAAATTGGACATAAACAAGTTTCAAACTTTTGGTTGTTATTATTTCTTAAAAATACGCCTTTTGGTTTTGACATCAGAAATTAATTTTAAATTAATAAATCCAACTTATATATTTTTAATTTCATAAAATAGACTTCATTATTAAATTCATAATATCAAAATTAGCTTAGGGTATATTTTTGGTATTTTTTTGAAAACTTTTAATTTTTGATGAATAGTGAAAAACACTGAGTTATAGTTTAAAACCGAATTTTTATTTAAATAATTATTTATTTTATTTAAATTTATTTTATGTCAAAATAGATACATACTACCTATATAAGTTCAATTTAATTAATTAGAGTCAGTTTATAATAATTTTAGATATATAAAAACTTTATTGAACTTTTCACCGTCTTTTACCCATCTCCTAGGAGAATATGCAAATTCACATAAAACATAATTTTACGGCTTCTGTGAGTGGAATTTAGAAAATCAAAAAAACACGGTTAATATCAAGGAGTAAAATGTGGTTCAATAAGATAAAAATAATTTTTTTTGAACAGTAACTTTTGAGTTTTATTTACCGCGATAAAAGGTAAATAGGGTAATTCTAGATAAAAAGTATATTATAATAATAACAATTTACATTAACACTTGTCCTAACCTTATTGGATGAGTCATGTCCATCCATGGGCATCCTTGGGTAGATTTTGGGACCCCATGGAGCTACTTGAGAGTGATAATGACTCTTTAGATTAATTAATTTAAAGTAAAGACAAAAATGATACAAACAAATATCTTTTAGTAAATTAATTTTTACATGGGGTAATATAAGATATATTTTGGACTATAAATATTAATTGGAAATATAAAAAAATTTCTTACATATTTTTATTTTTTTTATAATTTTTAAAAATCAAATAAATTAAGTTATTTATGACATAATGATGATGTAGTAATTACCTTATTAATGAAATATTAAAATAATTGATATTATAAATACCCCAATAAATATAATTTGAGACTTTTAATTAATTCCATGAATTTTATTGGTTAATATGAAATGTTAGTATTGAGTAAATAATTTTTTTTTTGAATTAATAAAGTTATTAAGACTTTAACAAAAATCAATTATTAAATAGTGTCAAAATTGACATAAATGAGTTTTTAAAAAAAATATATTATTAATTGATATAATATTTTTAAAAATCTATGTTTCATCAAAAGGACTTATATGATGATAGTTATGTCATTAATTAACCACTTGGGGTTCTCTTGGATGTTTATAGTATGTTTATTAACCATAAAATATAAAAATACAAAGAGACATGGTAAATGTCAAACTATTTAACTAAGAGTTAAATCTAAAAGATAAGGGTAAAATAGTGACCCGAACTTGTCTAAAACCTATTGGTTGAGTGTTTTGAGACATATACCCACCTTAGAATTTAAATAATACAGTTTTTATCCATTATAGACATAATATGAATTTATCATAAAATAATACTTTAAGTTTTTCCTAAAGAGCCCCCCTCCCCCTTATAAAAGGACACCACTTCTAACCAATTCCTCACACCTCTCAATCCTTTTGGCTCGTCTAAACTCTACCCAATTAAGCTCCCTAAATCCATGTACTCCTCCTAAAATCCTCACCTTATGCAAAAGGAACTTCAAGATTCCTTTTTGGTTCAAACCAAAGGGAGTTACCCAAATTAAAGGTAACGATTTTTCTTAGCTTATTTTCTTTTATTTTACTTCTCCAACCCCTAAAATATTATTATTATTTTATTTTGTAACAAAACCAGTATCCTAAATATACTAGGATATTTTTATGAGAATTATTAAAACTACACTTACACACACCTCCATCTAATGGGTGAAGAACATAATGTTTCTGTGGATGGAAACCAAACGCCTCACGAAATAATGATTGTTCAATTATCTCCTACCGCCTATCATGGTGGCCATTATAATGAAACTATAATTAAATATGATATTTATGATATTTATTTTATATATAAGCTTATTTAATTCCATTTTATATCAAACCATTATTCGTTTCATGTTGTATATATATACGATAATTTCATTTCAGGAAGTGCGGACTACCGCCCCCTCAAAGTGATATGACTCGTTCATACCATACATGGAACGTATGAAGGATGGTGTCAATGAACTTAAGTTACACATATAAGATATTATATTATACTGGAATAATAATATACCTATGTATCATTTGGTTTTTATTCTTTTTAAAATGAAAAATTAAATGGAAGTAGCGTCCGTGCGTACGTACGGACTACCGTCTCCACGAACGCGATGAGATTCATTCCTCATCATATCCATTAAAGTCAAATTCTAATTTTATTATTAAAAATAATGTTTAAGCACTTGATATAATTCTGGATATGAATAATATACAACCTATCCAAAACAAACACAGCTTATGTAATAAAACATATAAAAGAAAACTAGTAAGTTAACACCTGAAACGACGATAATACTAAGATATTATTAACAAAGCAATATGAAAAGATCATATATGATATGATATTAATTTATATTATTCTTGTGTAATTTAATAAAAATTATTTCACCATTATACAGGAGGTTAACCTACCCTCAATCAAGAAAAAGTACAAGGTAAGGGGTTTTCATCTCACTCCTTATTCTCTTGAGATTCATTCCATATTGCCACTATTACCTTTTTTGTGGGGTATGTTATAACATCCCACCTTTTTATCACATAAACATTCATTACACTTTACAAAACCGAGGATCTTTAAGGTTTAGTGTCTTGGAAACCAGGAACTTAAAACATGAAAACATAAAACATTCTTCTTAAACACTTGAAAGTCTTCTCCTCATGTTCATCCTAGGTTCATTACTGCATCTCATAACCTGGGGACATACATAAAAAAAAGTGTGAGCAGAAGGCCCAGTAAGGGAAACAAGAGAAACATTTTACATGTGAACTTGAGATACTTCAATAAGGTCATGAAAAGAACTTTAAGGAATGAGGAAGAAATCATGAGATATATCATAATAAAAATAATTTATTTCATAACTTGAAGATGTGGATGAAACATTTAATATTGACAATCATTTCATTTCACCAAGGTCCATCCCCAAGGTGTCATTAAAAATTACCAAGGTTATTCACCAAGGTATCAGTCTAAAAATTAATCTCTAGAGATTAAGTCTTTACCCAATGCATTGGAGCGCTATCTGGGCGCACCCTTGACATGCCTTTATTATCATGTGAGCCACATATATCATCATCAATCATTTCATAAAAAACCCATATATCATAAAAGAAATGGGTTTCATTTCATAATCATAACGTTTTAAAAACTGATTTAAATACATGATCTTTATGTCACTTTAATCCCACGGAAAAGGGAAAGCGGGTTTCATGTATGTAAATCCAAGAATTTAAAATAGATCATTTTGATATATTTTTGAATACCCCTATAAAAATAAGAGCTTTGAGTATTCACTTAATAACATAAAATAATTATGAAATGAAGAGGGAGGCATTTTGAGACAAAAACTATGCAGCATAACGTCTACGATACATGGTTTTAGAAAACATTGAAAAGAGAGGGGAAATGGGTAACCCACTCAAAATGATCCATAAAACAGTAGGGGAACAGAATATATATTATTTAAGAACATGGTAATGAAATTTGAATGATATACCATATTAAACGAAGAACTTGAAAGGAAGACAAAAATAAGATTTCTCTTATGAGAATTCGGCAGCCTAATGGCATCACTTAAAACTTCCAAAAATGGATTGACAAGATCAAATAGGGTCTCTCATCATATGAACATAAATGATCAGTATGATAGATATAGAGATCATACCCCAACATAATAAAAAGGAACTTGAAATACTTGACATGAATGTAGATATTGAAAACGAGAAGGGTGAAAGAATCCGTTACAAAAATTTCGGCAGCCTAACGACGTCACTTAAAACTTCATAAAACGAAATAATGAGAGTAAGAGGGGATCTCTCATTATATGAACATGAAAAGGAAAGTAAGAGGAGTATAAAAGAACATCCTTTAACATAAGAACATGGAGCATAAAAGAAATTACATAAAAGAGATTTCTTGAAAAGAAAGAGAGAGGTCAGATCCCTTACCTTAAAACATAACTCTTAAAACTCAAAGGTTGGGACCTTGAGGGATTGGGGGCACCTTGGGAGGAATACTTGGGAGGTAAGGAGACCATAACGTCGTTGAGAATGATTTTGGAGTCCAAAGGATGAGATTATGGCTTGGTATTTATAGGGAAAGTGAGGGGACAAGGCATTAATGGCCAAGGGACACCTCAAAAGTGGTTTTCTCAAAACCATGTTCTCTCCCATGATATTTCCCATGAAGTTAGGCCAAATGGGGCCCCTAATACATTAATTCATCACCTTCGGTTGACCAACCCTTAAAATATCTCATGACATCATCATGACACAGTTATCATGTCATTAAACATACCAAAACCCTAAAACGGTATTTTTACTTTTCACTGAAAATTCAACTTTCTCAGAAAAAACCCAAAATTTCACCTTAACCAAATATCAATCCTCTGATTTCAAAAATGAACTCCATTTTATTAAAATAATTTTCTAAATATTTTTAATTTATTTTTTAAAATAAATACACTATTCACTGAAAATTCATTTTTTTAGAAAGATCCTCAAAAATTCCCTTAACATAATATCGATGCTCTGAGTTCAAAAATGAAATCCATTTTATAAAAATAATTTTCTAAATATTTTTAATTTAATTTTTAATTAAAAAACACTATTCACCCGAAAAAACTAATACTTGAATAATAATTTATGAAACCGTTATTTAACCATTTTATTGAATCACATTACTTAATCAAGGTTCCTAGATTATATTAATACTTTCATTAAGTGAGATTACTAATCCATTTGGTCACATTACTAATCCTAAGCATAAAATCACTATTCATAATTTACTATTCATCAAAAATCAAGTTGATCTTATTAGACTCTAAATTTCATACTGAACATAATTGTAGAAGACCATTTTTGGAAAATCATTACACATTTTTAATTATTTAAGGTTTACATAAATATTTTTAAAATATCCTTTTTCTAAAATTCGTCAAAAATATGCATACTATATATATTCGGTCATTTGAAAATTCTTAAACTTCATCAAAAGAAGAAATCAAAATTTTTATTTAAAACAAATGGTTACACAAGGAAGTTACGGTCTCCTTACATAGCCCCTTATCACACCAGCATAGGCCCTAAGTGTAATGTGTGCTAAGGTGAGAGAATCCGAGGGAGGGTCGACCAACATCGCACGAGTAGTAATTTCTATTAGTTTGAACTTCTTGCGAAGGTGATTCTGTTCTAGCTTCACACGATGAAGTTAGGCTTGGGTTTGGTCCAGAGAAAATCCCAGTGGTGCTACCTCCTTCCTAAGTTCTATTAAATGGGCTTCGATTACTCCAAGACTACTAGGTGAGGTCATCGAATCTTCTTTCTATATTAATTAACCAAGATTACTTGTATTTAGAGACAATAATCAAAATGTTTAGTTTCCAGCGGTCATATTGACCAATGTTCATATACCAGTCAAAATCCAACGGTCTCATTTTAATTATACTCATGTTATCAAATGAAACATTTCTGTTGAGTATAAAAATAAAATAACACATAAAATTAGGAAACAAGATTTATTCAAAAATTTCGGGTTGTTACAATCTTCCCCCCTTAAGAAATTGTGTCCTCGCAATTTTTAAAATTGTGTTTTTAAATTTCATTGAAAGTCCCACATCGGAAAAGGAGTCAGTAAAACTATTACTTTAAAAGAAAGAAAGGGAAGTACAAAGGTCACCCGAGTTAACCCACACTAGGATTCCATGTAGGAAAACATGGACATCGAGGAGAAAACAAAGGGTCATGTTCTGAGGGAGAGTGATAGAAAACATGATTAGGAGAAAGTTAACCATAAGAAAATCCCAAACTTATGATGTGTGTAAATGGTCTTTGATTACCTAGTAGGAAACGTAAACCAATAATGTTTTTGTTTCATGTTCCTTTTCATAATTTTGAGGAATTCATTTACTACATAGAAAATATACCTACCTTTATGTAGAGTTTCATCCTTTAATAAGTTTCTACCCAAAACTAATTGTTTCTCAAAATGATGAGCATTCAAAACTACTTGGTCCCATCAAAACACAAGAATCATCTTCTAGATAATCACATAATCCACAAAAGATTATCTATCTATTTCATCTATCTTTAAATATTATCCCAAAAACAGAATGGGTAAGGTAAAACAACTCTTTAAAAATAAATAATCCCATAGAAATGGAAAATACTTTTAAATATTCAAAGTTCCATGGTACTACCCAAAGTTCATCATAGACCATTCCATAAATAACGGTCCTTAAAATTCCTAAAAATAAACCAAACTAAGATTGAAGCCCAAATACAAGAGGGATTTGATAACAAAGTCTTCCAAAATAAACTTCATTGTTCATCTCCAAAAAACATCTACCACACCTAACATCTTATAACAAAAGTAGCTAACCTAAACATATTTTACCCAAGATAGGTTAATCATTCCCATAAGTAACATAAATTACTATAAGTCCACCTTAAATTCATCGATTATTTAAAATATATGTCAACCTTACTCCTCAATGAAAATACCATAGTAATATATTTACCTCGATCATATAGGGTCCCCAAAATAGTGAATGTCTTCCAAAATAATAATCATCTTTTAATCCCTTAATCATCTCTGTCATATTAATACGGAAATCGTCACATTTCCTATCACATTGGTTGTTGGTACATGTTCTTCCATTTCCCACCATTAACTAAGAAGAGAAAGTATAATTAGGGACTTAAATACTTAGCCAATAATCATGAAAAGGAACTTAAACCATATAAGGATAACTTGTAGAAGAAAATTATACCCTAACTTGTGATCCCCTAGGTTCCCATCTAGGTTATCCATGCTCATATATTCTTATGTCAATCTTTATTTTATTTTATCTTTGTTCCTTTAACAATGGTTCATACTAAGCTTATGAATTTACCAAAGTATATCCCTTGGGAGTGTTGTAACCAAGAGTGCAGCAAGGCCCATTGTCATATACCAGTTCCTGTTCGAGTCTAGCTCAAAGCGGTGTTTTCGAGTTTTACCCCTATGTACATCTGTGCCAGAGCCACCTCTACATGCTCGTATCCAGATAGGGATGTATTTGCTTCGAAATCCCTTACTCAATACTCACCAAAATATTAGGAATATTTCATATATTTAAACTTTTCTATAGGTTTCTTCCTAAATTTTTCATATCCTAATTTCCAAAAATAACTAATCAATCCTTTGATACCAACTATAGCATCCCGCTTTTATCACATAAACTTTCATTACACTTTACAAAACCGAGGATCTTTACGGTTTAGTGTCTTGGAAACCAAGAACTTAAAACATGAAAACATAAAACATTATTCTTAAACACTTGAAAGTTTTCTCCTCATGTTCATCCTAGGTTCATTACTGCATCTCATAACCTAGGGACATACATAAAAAAAGGGTGAGCAGAAGGCCCAGTAAGGGAAACAAGAGAAACATTTTACATGTGAACTTGAGATACTTCAATAAGGTCAAGAAAAGAACTTTAAGGAATGAGAAAGAAATCATGAGATATATCATAATAAAAATAATTTATTTCATAACTTGAAGATGTGGCTGCAACATTTAATATTGACAATCATTTCGTTTCACCAAGGTCCATCCCCAAGGTATCAGTCTAAAAAGTCATCTCTAGAGATTAAGTCTTTACCCAATGCATTGAAGCGATATCTGGGCGCACCCTTGACATGTCTTTATTATCATGTGAGCCACATATATCATCATCAATAATTTCATAAACAACCCATATAGCATAAAATAAATGGGTTTCATTTCATAATCATAATGTTTTAAAAACTTCTTTAAAGACATGATCTTTATGTCACTTTAACCCCACGGAAAAGGGAAATTGGGTTTCATGTATTTAAATACCAGAATTTAAAATAGATAATTTTTATATATTTGTGAATACCCCTGTAGAAATAATATCTTTTAGTATTCACTTAATAACATAAAATAATTATGAGATAAAGAGGGAGGCATTTTGAGACGAAAACTATGCAGCATAACATCTATGATACATGGTTTTAGAAAACATTGAAAAGAGAGGGGACATGGGTCACCCACTCAAAAATGATCCATAAAACAGTAGGGGAACAGAATATATAGTATTTAAGAACATGGTAATGAAATTTTAATGATATACCATATGAAATGAAGAACTTGAAAGGAAGAAAAAAATAAGATTTCTCTTATGAGAATTCGGTAGCCTAACGGCATCACTTAAAACTTCCAAAAATGGATTGACGAGATCAAATAGGGTCTCTCATCATATGAACATAAATGATAAGTATTATAGATATAGAGATCATACCCCAATATAATAAAAAGGAACTTTAAATACTTGACATGAAAGTAGATCTTGAAAATGAGAAGGGTGAATGAATCCTTTACAAAAATTTCGGCAGCCTAACGGCGCCACTTAAAACTTCATAAAACGAAATAATGAGAGCAAGAGGGGATCTCTCATTATATGAACATGAAAAGGTCAGTAAGAGGAGTATAAAATAACATCCTTTAACATAAGAACATGGATCATAAAATAAATTACATAAAAGAGATTTCTTGAAATGAAAGAGAGAGGTCGGATCCCTTACCTTAAAACGTAACTCTTAAAACTCAATGGTTGGGACATTGAGGGCTTGGGGGAACCTTGGGAGGACTCCTTGGGAGGTAAGGAGACCATAAATTCGTTGAGAATGATTTTGGAGTCCAAAGGATGAGATAATGGCTTGATATTTATAGGGAAAGTTAGGGGACAAGACATTAATGGCCAAGGGACACCTCAAAAGTGGTTTTCTCAAAACCATGTGCTCTCCCATGATATTTCCCATGAAGTTAGGCCAGATGGGGCCCCCAATACAATACTTCATCACCTTTGGTCGACCAACCCTTAAAATATCTCATGACATCATCATGAAACAGTTATGATGTCATTAAACATACCGAAACCCTAAAACGGTATTTTTACTATTCACTGAAAATTCAACTTTCTCAGAAACAACCCAAAATTTCACCTTAACCAAATATCAATCCTCTGATTTCAAAAATTAACTCCATTTTATAAAAATAATTTTTTAAATATTTTTAATTTATTTTTTAAAATAAATACACTATTCACTGAAAATTCATTTTTTCAGAAAAATCCGTAAATATTACCTTAACATAATATCGATGCTCTCAGTTCAAAAATGAAATCCATTTTATAAAAATAATTTTCTAAATATTTTTAATTTAATTTTTAATTAAAAAACACTATTCACCCGAAAAAACTAGTACTTGAATAATAATTTATGAAACCGTTATTTAACCATTTTATTGAATCACATTACTTAATCAAGGTTCCTAGATTATATTAATACTTTCATTAAGTGATATTACTAATCCATTTGGTCACATTACTAATCCTAATAATAAAATCACTATTCATAATTTACTATTCATCAAAAATCAAGTTGATCTTACTAGACTCTAAATTTTGTACTGAACATAATTGTAGAAGACCATTTTTTGAAAATCATTACACATTTTTAATTATTTAAGGTTTACATAAATATTTTTAAAATATCCTTTTTCTAAAATTCATCAAAAATATGCATACTATATATATCCGGTCATTTGAAAATTCTTAATCTTCATCATAAGAAGAAATCAAAATTTTTATTTAAAAAAAGGGTTACACAAGGCAGCTACGGTCTCCTTACATAGCCCCTTATCACACCAGCATAGGACCTAAGTGTAAGGTGTGATAAGGTGAGAGAATCAGAGGGAGGCTCGACCAACATCGCACGAGTAGTAATTTCTATCAGTTTGAACTTCTCGCGAAGGCGATTCCATTCTAGCTTCACACAATGAAGTTCGGCTTGGGTTTGGTCTAGAGCAAAGCCCAGTGGTGCTACCTCCTTCTTAAGTTCTGTTAGATGGGATTCGATCAGTCCAAGACTAATGGGTACTGTCATCGAATCTTCTTTCTATATTAATTAACCAAGATTACTTGTATTTAGAGACAATAATCAAAACGTTTAGATTCCAGCGGTCATATTGACCAATGGTCATATACCAGTCAAAACCCAACGGTCTCATTTTAATTATACTTATGTTATCAAATTAAACATTTTTGTTGAGTATAAAAATAAAATAACACATAAAATTAGGAAACAAGATTTATTCAAAAATTTCGGGTCGTTGCATATGTACTTCCCATAATTGTATTATTTGTGTAATACACTTTAATTTATGCGTATTTTCATATTCATTGTATGATATCTCTTTCATGGGGTGTGTATTTCGTAAGTTACCAAATCGTTAAGGGTTTATTTCAGAATCTCTTCATTATCTGAGGTTGCTTATATGTAATTATCTACTGGGACATGTTTATCATCCACATTCATGTTTCTTAAAAATGTATTTCAAATCATTCTTACTATTTTATAGACTATGGGTTAAATTAATTTATACCATTATTGACTTTTTATAAGATGTTTATAAAGGAATCTTTCCTTTATTTTCCAAACAAGGTCCTTTTTAACCTTTTCGACAAAATGAAGGTAAGAATGTATTTTTTAACTTATACAGCAGGTGCAGCTATTTCCTGCCATTATAAAATCTTCAAAACTTCCCTTACAAGGTTATAAGAATATTTTGAATTTAAATTTTTTAATTATAATTATGTGACTTTTAAATGATTTCAAAATGAATTTTTTAAGAATTTGTGAAAGGTACTCTTTATCAAGATCAGAATTTTAAATGTTTTAATGATTTATCTTTCCAAATATTTTTAATTATTGTCCTTGTTTTGAAAATTATTTTAAAGATTTATTTATATGGACATGAATGTTTTGAAATTATATTTCTTTTCAAAAGTTTCAAAGTGGTATGGGACACTTTGATTCAAAAATCTATTTTAAATTACTTCCTTAATAAATGTGTGAATTTTAAATGATTTCAAAAATACATATATTTCTCTCAAATAGTTTTGATTTCATCTATGTCAACATCCTTTGATGGATTTTAAGCTTATTTGAGGTTGATTTATTATGATACAAAACTTTTATATTGTATTGAAGGTTTTGTGATATGTTTGACTGTGGATGTGTTATTTTTATACCATTCATGGTTTATAGAGAAAGTATTGACATTTTGTATTCTAGTTTTAATACGAATGTTTATGTTATGTTTAAACCTATTCATATGAGGAATGCATTGGACATAATAAATGATGGCTGGAGCCCATTATAGATCCTCGATGCATCGTTAGGTCTCATGAGACAAACTAGTGTCTTGGCACAAGGCCTTGACAAGATCTTATTTGTAGTCTTGGCACGAGGCCTTGACTATGTGGTTATGATAGTCTGGCATTATGCATTCCATCATTATGAAAGTGTTTAGTGATATTGCATGAGATTATTCAACTCGTATAATATCCATGTGAATAAGTAAATGGGATTATTTTATTTTATTTTGGCCATATTATGTTGAAGTTCAAGTTTAAAAGGCATTTGTTTTAGTTATACATTGCTTTAAATGTTTATGATAAATTATTAAAGTTTTTTCTATATTTTTATCCTTACTAAGAATCTGAGCTCACCCCTTTCTATGTTTTATTTTTCCCAGGATTCCAAGAAGTGTATTGTGATTGATATTCAGGGTTAAGCCAAGGGAATAATGGAATTCATAAAGTATTATTTATGTTGTTTTTTATATTATAAAGTGTAATGTAACATTTATGTATGTAATATATTTTCCAAGACTGTTAAATCGATCGGTCCTTCAGGACCTTATTCCTTGTAATCCTGCCAATGTATTAAAATAATGCACCGACTCTGGGTAACTTGGGTCGGGGTGTTACACTTGGTGAGCTGTTACCGAGCACCCAATGATTATGTTGTGGAAAAAGGCATTCCACCTCACCCAACCATTTCCCAATCCTCCAACACTCCACTAAAACCTATAAACACATGAAAAATTCTTATAATTTCATTCTTCAACATTAATATTCATGGTTGAATATAAATTTAAAAAATGAACACTATTTCAAATTAATTGGAGGTTGATTCAATATAGTTCCACTGATAATTAAAGACATGGGTCACCATATTGTGTGTGTGTGTGTGTTAATTTATTAATTAACATGTTATAATTAATAAAGGAAAACAACTTAGCAGTTTAATAATGTTATTTTTTGAAGAATATTATTTCGTGATGCAAGTGTTTTATTCTATTTTCATTTATAGATAAATAAATTAAAATTTTATATCTTTCAATCAATATCCCATTAAAATTTATTAATTACTATTTAAATTGAGAAACAATATCACTAATGAATTTTATATGCAATTAAAAAGGAAAAAATATATTTTTTTATTTGGTTCTTAAATTAAAATGGGAAATCAATAGATAAATTTAGTTTTATTTTTTAAATATTCACCAATAGCTCTAAATATTTTATATTAACAAGTGGTGAAACATTAAAATATATCTTTTTGATGAAAAATACTTTTCTGTAATAATAGTCCTTATTATATCAAAACTATTTTGGTAGAAAACAACTAAACTAAAAAAAATAGTGAGGGTGAATTCAGTTCTTGAAATTTTCTTTGCTTAGAACCACCCTCTTTTTAGACTTAATAGGTTCTAGTCTTTTCTTATTAAAAATAAATTAATATAAATAAATACGTAAGGGAAAAGATAAAACATAGGATATATATAGTGCATTAAAGTACATATATCCCCTAGTACACTCCACCAATGCTCAACTCTTAGAGCTTGGTGACTTTCACTAGCACCAGTCCTTTTCCCAGGGACTATCTAACTATGTGTAAATAGTTGTAACTTGGTAAAAAACTAGGACCTTTTATCGGGATCCTAAAAGGATTTACAAAATAGTATCCTTCAATAATAAATATAAGGATTACCACTTCATGACATGACATAGAATTATGAATAATACAAATTAATCATGTATTTATAATATGCAACTAACAGTTAATGAAGAAAAGTGTAGAGAAATATGAGTATCATATGAGAGCAGCTCTGGAAGTCCTTTGATTGGAAATGATAATCTTGTATACATAAAAAACTATAAAGAAAATTTTAGTACTGTAAATTATTTGTTTTATGAAGGATGTATCATTTCTTGTCAATGTAAACATCTCTATGTGTTGAATGATATTAAAAACTCTTCTATTTATATCTCCTTTTTTCAACTTGAACATTAAGCACACTTGATAATCCAATTGAAAAACCAAAGTCATGGGCACTTAATTTTCATGTGTCCTTATTTTACAAATATGGAATGAACTTCCATAGAAGAGAAGATAAATATATTTTTATCACATCCTTCCATTATTGGGAAAAAGATACTCTAATCAAATCTATCCTTCCTTATTTAGACAACTCCTTTTCTGATGTATGTGAAAGAATTAGTTGAATTATCTGAAATTCAATCCAGTGGTAAAGAGTATGATCATAATGATCATCCATTATATTTCTTGATCTTAGCTAGATAAAATTATGGAAACAATGTTCTCATAAGATAATTCATTATGAATCTCTATATGATAAATCACTTTAGTTCTTTTATTTCCATACTGTATAAGATAAAAAATCCAGATTTAGAGTTTGAATAGGATAATTCAATTTTGTAAAATAATATCTTACCATTTTAAGAAATATCACTTCTATAACTTTCTTAACATATGTAATATAATTCATTTACAAACATCCTCTTCATAAGATAAAATAATTTGGGAAATTTTCCATCATACCTTGATTTCTGACCTTTACTTCTCCATAATATAATTTATATTTTGCGTAAGATATTCTACTTACATTGTAAGATAATTTTTGACAATATAATTTCATAAGATAAAATCCTTTAGCATACACTTGATATTACATCACAAGTATAGTATCTCCTTCATAAGAGAGTTATTTTACATGTAAGAAATCTTGTTATGTTTGATAAACTCCTTTAACAAAAAACTTAATTCTAGTATCTTTAAAGTGAATTAATTTAAACTTTTATGATAAATGATATTGTCTCATTATCCATTTAGGATAAATTACTTTGGTATTTATTCATCTAACAACTCATAATCTTTAAGAATAATTATAAATAAAATAATAAAAAACTTAATATAAACTTTTCATTAAATATTAAAGGGTTTATTGAATCATCAAAACACATAAAGTACTGGGATATGACAGAACTACATAAATATAACCAATAATATCCCCCATTTTTATGACCACAAAACCCATAATAAATAATCAATAAAGAAAATACATAATTTTTTATTTTTTTAAAGGGAACTTTAATAAATTTTATATTCATTTCTCCCATAAAAAAATTTGGATTACATTTCCCCTTAACTAGAATTCGGTTTTCTTCCCCCATAACATTGTAATTCACTCAATAATTTCCTTTGTTCTTATTTATATCCCTCTTTTAATATAAAAAATTAGGAGGAAAAAATAACACGTTTATTATTGCACATTAAAAAGTGTAAATAGCAGGAATGTGGATAGAATCTGGTAATGACTTATCAGGAAAAGACAAAATAGTTATGTAAAATATAAAATAGAGTAAAAGAAGAAGCATAAAATTGTTAATATATAATCATCAATAATGAAAATTATTGAAATAAATTAATGAATTAAAATAGTTAATAAAAAATACAAAAAAACATCTAAATATCAAATAAATTGGTAAATAATTCCTGGAAATTTTGAAACATTAAATTTTTTAAGAAGAAGATACCCAAAATAAAATTAGTTTATGAAAATAAAAATAATAAAGAAAATAATTCCTTTGGATTTGGGAACATAGGAAAAATTTTGGGAGGTGTCTTCTTTAAGGATTGTGGTTGGCTGATGGGAAGGGAAGATATAGGGAGTGGGGTGTTAGTATTTTCTCTAGTAATGACTACCAGATGATTATATAAGCCAAAAGAACATATAAGGCCATCCTTATCGTGGTTTATCATCCTTGATATACTCTATTTTATATATTTATGGAAGATTTTTTAGTATGTGAGAGGTTATAAAATTATACATTAGATAAGGGAAAATTAGTTGATGTTATAAGAGCAGTTGTTGAGGGCTCAACACTGATATTTAGATTCTCCTTTGAGTAAATCTTGATAAGATAAAATATTTCCTTAAAACTCTATGACGTGGTGGAATTATAATTAGAAGTAGAAGGTACTAAGAAAAATATTCCTCATAGATAAAATAATTCATCCCCAAACAATATCAATTTGTTTGACCACATCATTCTTGTAGTAGTCGAGTGAGGTAGTAAAATTGTTCCACATATTCTGATAAAAGCTTCAAAGATATCTATGAAAATCACCTTTCTTGTAAAAATTTAGAATCAACTTCTTATATACATCCAACTGGTAATTTTAAAAACTCACTAAATTAGTGATATGGATAGATAAAACTGGTATTTTATAAGAGGTATTATCACTAACAATTAATTTTTATTTGGAGATTGCACACTTATCCCAAGGTTTAGTAATGGAATTTTCTTCCCTAAAATAATAATTTGATATCATGTTGCTCACTACTAGATGATTCATTTGTAAAAAACATGTCTTATAACACTGAAAAGTTATTTTCCAAATATACATCCATCATCCCTAATACATTAACAATGAATCTCATGTCCTTCTAAGCTTTTACAGATGCTTCTTTCATCAAATGAAAATTTTATTAAATTAACACACTGTAATATTTTTCAGATTGATATATATTAATTATAAAAATTTTGGGAATATTTATAATACTCATTATTTTATAAACTAAGGTACATTGAACATATTGTGCAATTTATTAGGAATAAATATCACATTTCAAGGAGGAAATCTCTATAGTTAGAGTTTCTATATATTGATAGATAGTTTCCATCTTTGATTCCATCAAATCATTTTCTAGAACTCCCTATCTCAAGGATTATTTATTATATTTATTCAATCATTTTTTCAGAACATATTTCATCACAATTTTGATATCATCAAATTCACCTTTGGAATCAAAATCTAGTTGAGCAGTCGGTATTCTCTTGATATACTCAAACTGAATCAAGACCATTTTCATGAGGGTATCAATATCATTCAACAAAAAAAATCATGAAGTGTTATGAACTTTTTATGAGACTCAGTCAAATAACTTATCAATATGTTAAATTTAGATACTATATCCACAATTATGGAATAAATATGAGCCTTAAATGCTTCATTGTATGCATTAGGATATTCATAACTATTGGGATCAATATTAGAAAAATTTAGTGAACATACCTACGGATGAAATTAAAAACCTTGATTTTTTCCCGATGAAAGACATTCTTCAAAATTTTTAATTTAGTTAACTTGATTAAACTCTTTC
This sequence comes from Viscum album, assembly GCA_963277665.1. Classification (NCBI taxonomy): domain Eukaryota; kingdom Viridiplantae; phylum Streptophyta; class Magnoliopsida; order Santalales; family Viscaceae; genus Viscum; species Viscum album. Next base: position 513,142,280 of record OY728136.1, on the reverse strand, counting down.
ACATGATATGATTCAAGATATTCTTTCATCCGTTTTCTCTAATATACCAATAATGTAGTTCCATTAGCATCTTATAATTCTTCATCATCAGAACCAAAAACATCACTACTGATGAAATGAACATATCGTCTCTTTTCAATAATTCTTCCTTAGTTTACTATTATCTACTAATATTCTATATTCAAAATCGTTTCTCTCAAAAATATAAACAACAAATTATCTTCTTGAAAAAAAAATTCAAAAACTCACCATTTCTTTAGGATATTACTGACTGAATAAACAATACTAAAACTTTTTTTTCTAACTCTAGTTCCTCGAAAACATTATATTAAACATATGGTCTTCCAAATAGATATTTCATTATTTTCATATGGTTAACTTCATCGACTATAGAAATAGGTGTATTGAAATAAAAAAAAAACCCCTTCATGAGGTCATCCAAAAAACTCACCCTTTACCACTGAACACATCATGAAATTATTCTGATTGATGATCATGGTAATAAGATCTTTAGAATTTAAAAAATTAAAAACGATGTTATTATAAATATCAAAAAATTAATTTTCAATAAAAACCCCCATTATATTAGATTCAAAGATGTACTCCCATTCTTAATGATTGATAACTATTTTTGAGAAGAATATACATCCTATCGAGACAACTGAAATCAATTTCAGTACCATTTAGCAATTTCCACCAAGACCATGACCTCTTAGAACTATTTGTTAAAACACTGTCTAATCTCTTGGTTTTTCCAATTAAAGAATAAGGTCAAAAGGTTTTAGAGTTTATGGAAAATAGGAATAGAGAGAAAGTAAATGAGTGCTCAGTGTGTTATAATGGTTTAGATGTTTTCTGCATAAGAATTATTTTCTTTCTTTATTTTTGAGATAATTTAGGGTTACACATAGTGATATGAAGGGTAATGATTATAATTTTAGGCTACATACCATACTAAGATATGACTAAAACAAAAAATGGTTTCTCAACATAATAATTAAAATAACTAATATAATAATTGACTAAATATATATTCTTGTGCAAAAATCATTTAATAAATCAACAAAATGATCTTCACTAGAATTAAACAAACCTAACTCAAATTCTATAAAATAAAATCTATCATTAGGAATTAACTTAGTAAATATTTCTTCTAATTGAATCTATTTTCAAAACAATTCTAAATAAATATCAATTTTTTGTACATTATCTCTCAAGAAATTATTTTGTAAATCTATGTAATTTTTTCTGGAATGATTTATTGGATTCTTAAAAATATTTATAGCACTTATGTTATCAAATTTTATTGGAACATAATTAAAATTGTATTAAAAATCTATTATGGTGTGTTTCATACATAGAAACTATGCAGAATAACTTCCAACTACAATACATTCATCTTTGGTAGTTGAAAATGCAATAGAGTGTGGTTTCTTACTAGACCTTGATACTATGAATTTACCCAAAAATGAAATGTTCCTGAGGAACTAGTCCTATTTAATATACACCCAGAAAAATCATCACGAGAGTATAATGTTAAATTAAAATCAAGAGTATTTCAAAAAATTAAATAAGATATAAACTTCTTTTTAAATACCTTAAAATTATTTTTGGGGCTATTAAATGTGATCTTTTGAATTATAGTGTAATAAAAAACAAAGACAAACTGAAAACATAATGTTTGGACTACTTGTAATGAGATAAAGGAAGATCTTAATCATTGCTCTATATACCTTGATGTTAACTGGTTTTATAGTTTCATCCAAGTTAAGTTTAATATTAAAACTCATAGGAGTTTAATAAGTCTTACCATTTTCATGTCCAATCAATTTAATTAAATCATGTATGTATTTTATTTTGTTTAAATCACATAAAAAATCTTTTTTAGAAATTTTAAAACAAATGAAATAGTTTAACTCACCCATCATGTTCCTTTCAAATTCTATTTTCATGATTTCTAAAAATTCCTTACACATTTTTTGATTTTTTGATCCATAAATAACATCATCAACATATATTTTCATAAGAAAAGTACATTTTCATGAAGTTTTCTTTAAAATAGTGGGTTCTACCAAACCCACATTAATACCATTTGATAATTGAAAATAAATTAATCTTTAATATTGTGATTTATGTTCTTATTTTTTTCCATAAAGACATTTTATAAGTCCCAAAACAAAATTTTGAAAATGGGAGTCTTCAAAACTAGGAGGTTGTTCAACATAAACTTCCTCCATTAAAATACCATTTAAAAATATAATTTAACATTTATATGATATAATTTGAAATTTATATGAGATGTATATGCTAGTGGGATTATAATGGATTCTAATCTTTCTACATGGGAAAATGTCTCATCAAAATCTATTCCTTCTTCTTGATTATAACCTTTTTCAACTAACCTTGTATTATTTCTAGATATCACACCTTGATCATCCTATATGTTCCTAAATTAATATTTAGTTATAATAAGATTATAGTTAGAGGTTCTATTGAATAGCTCCTATACCTTGTTCCTCTTAAACTAGTTTAACTCTTCTTACTTTGCTAAAAACTAACACTCATCAGCTAAGGATTATTTTATGGTTTTAGGTTCAGGATGAGATAAAAAGGTATAAAATTATACAAGGATTTTTATATGCCTACTAGTTCTAACACCAACATCTATATCTCTTATAATGGTCTTTGTAGAATGGTCTTTAAGGTTTCTTGGATTTATAGGACATACATTTTATGGTTCTTTGGTATCAGTCCCTTCTAGTTCAAATCATGATTGATAAAGTTCTGGATCATCATCCTTTTTGTTATCAAAAATTGGTTCAAGTTCAAATTTGTTTATAGAATTACTCAAATCATCAATTTGAGCTTTTTTTTATCAAAATTATCAATTTCAAAAAACTTAACATGAATATATTATTTAAATACCTTTGACTTCTAGTTGAAAATCTAATAAGCTATGGAAGTAGTAGAATAATCCACAAAAATTCCTTCATCAGCCTTTATATTGAACTTAGCATGATTTTCCTTGGTTTTCAAGGTATAAGCCTTACATCCAAACATGTTAAAGTACCCTACCTTGGTTTTTCTATTATTCCATAGTTCATATATTTTTTTATTTAACATATTCCTTATTATAACTCTGTTAATGACATAACATGTTGTGTCAATAGCTTTATCCCCAAAGTGAGTGGTTAAGTTATATTCACATAACATAGTCCTAGAAATTTTTTGAAATTTAATATTTATCCTTTAAACAAAAACATTTATTTGAGGCATCCTGGGGGATAATTTATGTTTAATACCATAATTTGAGAAAAATTAATTAAATTCATGATTCTCAAATTCTACTCAACGGTCACTTATTAAAGTCATAATTTTATCAACTTTTTCATTTTTCACAAGTTTATAATATTAATAAAAATATAACATGCTTCACTTTTAAGTATAAAGAAATAAACCCAAGTAAATATTGAGAAAATCATCAACCAACACATAAAGAATTAATTTTACACCAGTGATTGTTGTTCTAGAAATTATGAATATATTTATGTGGATAATTTCTATGGTTCTAAAACTAGAAACCTTATTTATTGATTTAAAATATGTTTTTCATTGCATACCCATTTTCCATGCATCACATGGTTTATTTTTAGCCAATTTAAGATTATGTAAAACAAAATTCAATTTTTTATTATATAATTATCTCAGAGAGTGAAAATTTCAATGTCCAAGTATTCCATGACAAATATAAGATTCATTAATTTAAATATTCAAACTAATTACATTCTATATACACTAAGAATTTAGATCTAAAGTATATACATTTTCAGTTTTTGGTTCCTTTAACTTAAGAGATTTATTTTTAAAAACTAGGATACATTATTAGAAAAATAAACATAATAACCTTCATCATAAATTTGATAGATAGTTATCAAGATTTTATTTAAGAATTACATTTAAATAAAATTATTGATGATGAATGATTTTAGATTTCTATCAGGTCCAATAAAAATTAACTTTCATTTTTAATTATCACCAAATTTTTCATGCCCTCCATCAATCTTAGATATTGAATAAATTTTGGAGAAATATCAACTTATATGTTGTGAAAAACCACTATCTATAAACGATTTTTCATTTTTTTGTGGTTTATTCCCTAAAAGAAATAATAAATAATGATTTTTGGTACCAAAACACTCTTAGGTCCAACAATTTTAGCTAAAAATATTTTTTAAACAAAATATATTAGTATTTTGAAAAATTAAAAATTAAATTGTATAATTTCACAGTGATAACATCTTTATTCATTCCACATATTTGTATATTTCTTAGATATATTTCATTTTAAAAATGATCAATTATTCCATAATGTAGGAAAATAATGCTAAACATATTTTTATTTTTAGAACTTGGTAAAAATATATTTTATAAATATTAGGTTTTTCTCTCTTTCTTTTAGTACCAAATTTTTGTTATTTAGGTTGCCTTTTATAAATTATTTTATTTTGGTAATCCCCCCTTAGTTAAATACTTACAACATAATTTAAAATTTTTAATTCTTTCCCTAATTCCTTTATTTCACTATCATATGAAGCATATTTTGAAACAAACTCATCAAATTTTTCATTTAATTCAAAAAAATATTGAGTACTTTATTTTCTTTGACAAAATCATCAAATGATTTCATAAATGTTTTTCATTAAATAAGCATAATTTTATTCTATAAGATAGAAATATTCATTTAGTTTATTAAAAGAGTAAGTGGTATATTTAGATTCATATGATGAATAGTAATAAGAATTTACCTCATTTTTTTATTTCATGAATCACATGTTATCCTTCTAATTTTAATTTTCAGCTTTATAATTTGAGCTAAAATCATTAATGTTGTCCATTAAGGCACTCCATATATACTTCCTAGCTTTCTTGTATTTATTATTATAGCCAATCTTTTGGTAATAATTCTTCTCAAACATATTTTTATCTTGAATTTAAGGGAAATCAAGATTTATGTGACAGAGTTTCTTACACTCATAGAATCTCTCCATTTTAGAGTTTTTGTCATACTTCTTCTACTTATTGAAGGTTTATCTGAAACTGTTTCTCTTATTATAAAACTTTATTAACTTTTTTGAATAATTATAAATCGCATCATTTTATTTTTAATTACTTGATTTTTTTTATCAATATGATTTATATATTTGTATATTATTTTTATTCTTGTCATTTTTTTAAAGTATAAATCTTTAGAGAATCATTTTCCTTTTAAAAAGCTTATAATACCCACTTTAAACTTCTATTTATTCTTCGTACATCATAATTTCACCAATAAGATCATTTATTTTAAAATATATGATAGCTTTAGATTTCCTAGTGAAAGATGAAATTCTACTCTATATGGGTGGTATAATTATTAGGATTTTTAAAGCTTGATCTGGTTCAAAAATAGGTGTTCCTAAAGCTGCAAAATTATTTAAAATCTAAATAAGTCTTTCATTTAACCGAATGATGCTCTCTCTATCCATCATTATAAAATCATCAAACTTGATCTTTTCCATGTTATATCAAAGAGATTTTGTGCTTTCAGTTTTTTTATAGGACATTGATATGGTGTTCCACATCTCATGTTTTATAGAAAATTGTGAAAATTTATTGAACTCATATGGATATAGTCTATATATAATAAAGTTCAGGAATTATATGTTTAACTCATAACTAGATTTGGTTTTAGAATCCCATGCTTCATGTTTATGCTTGGGAATTTTATAATGCTTTACAGCCTTTAGATAAACCTTTTTTTCCAAGATTGTTTTGGTATATTATCATTCGGTTCTTATAGCATCCATAATTTTCACCATTGAAATAAGGTGATCTCACCATAGAATTTTCCTCTAAATTATTAGAAACATAATCTATTTAAAAGGATACTAATAATTTAAAATTTTATAGTTGAGAACTCAGAAGTCACTTCCTTTTATACCAATTTTTTGTTAAAACACAACTACACTAAAAATCAAGAGGGGAAATTGTGTTATAAAAATTTTATTTTTTCAAAACCACCATATTTTTAGGCCTAATAGGTTATGATATTTTATTATTAAAGGAAATAATCATAAATAAATATAGAAATAAAAAGAACAAACATAAGATATTTAGAGTGTTTCAACAAACAAATATCCCCTTGTCCAATCCACCAACACTCAACTCTTAGATCTTGTTTATTTCCACTAGCACTAGTTCTCTTCATGTGGACTACCCAACTAAGTGCAAGAAGACATAAATTAGTATAAAAATAAGAACTTTTTTCAGGCTCTTAAAAGTATTTAAAAAATAGTAACCCTCAACACTCATTACAAGGAGTTCTCACTTCAAGCGATAAGAGATAATAATGAAGATTAAAAATAAAACAAATAGTTATAAGATGAGATTAATAGTAGATGATGAAACATATAGATAAAAATGAGTATCTTATGAGAGAATATATGTAGGTCCTTTGATTGAAAAATATAATATTGTATTCACATCAACTATAGAGAATATTTAAGTATTTTAAAAAAATTATAAAGAAGGTATTGTTTCATGTCCATATACAGGTCTCTATGTATTTAATATAGTGGAAGCCTCATCTATTTATATCTTCTATTTTTAATTTTAGCATTAAAAACACTTGATAATTCCAATGATGGAGCATATAATCCATTTTAAAAACTGATGTTACATTCTCTTAAATAGTGTTTGTCCTTATTTTCCAAATATAGAATGAAGTTCCATGGAAGTGATGAAATAAATATTCTTTATAGGATGTTTCCATTATTTGGAAAAATAAACTTTTTCCAAATTGAACTTTCTTTATTTAGAAAAATTATTTTTTAATGTATGCAAAATAATAAGTTGAATTTTCAGAAATTCAAACAAATGGTAAGGAGTATGATCCTAAAAATATTCTATAAGATAACTTGATCTTAATAAGATAAAATACTGGTAACGTTATTCTCATAATATAATTAACTGAGAAAATACATAAGATAAATCACTTTAGTTATTTGACTTCCGCACCATGTAAGATAAATAATCCGGATATACTATTTTTGTATGATAATTCCATTTTGTAAGATAATCTCTTACTGTCCTAAGATAAATGACCTCTACAACTTTCTTTATATTTCTAAGATAATTCCTTTATGAAGGTCCTCTATATAAGATAAAATACTATGAATGATTTTCTATCTGACTATTCTTTCTATACTTTAGTTCTCTGTAAGATAATTTATCTTCTTCGTAAGATAATCTACTTATGTAGTAACATAATTTTTTATTCTAGGATTTTTTAAGATAAAATCACTTAGCGTATACTTGAGATTACATCACAAGGACAAAATCTTACTCATGATATAATTATTTTATGTGTAAGATAATCATATTACATATGGTAAATTACTTTGAGAGAAAACTAAATTTCATCATCTTTGAAGTGATTTTTTTCACTTATATGATTAATGATATTAAGTCATTATCCATGTAAGATAAATTCCTTTATAATTTATTCATCAAGAAATTCATAATCCTTAAGAATGTTTAGAAGTAAAATGCTAAAACCACTAAGATAAACATGTTAGTAAATAAATAAGGATTTTTTTAATCATAAAAACACAGAAAGTACTGAGATATTTTTCAACAACCTAAATTTTTCCAAAAAAATAATAAAAAACACATTTTATATACACTTAAAATATTATATATATATATATATTCACACAAAAAATATTTTGTAAGAACCCAGATCTTCATTTCAGGTACGCCTTTCCTTTTTCAGGAGTTTTTTAGAAGAATAAAGTTTTTGGAAATTTTTTAAGTACACGTCGTGCACTCTTTTCCTGCTCGAAGTCGTGTATTGGCCGTGTCCGGACCACACACACGGTGTGTAGGGGTGACATGGATGTCGATTTTGGCGGAGTACGAAAAGACCTAGTACACACAGTGTACTCTAAAAGTACATGTCGTGTACTTTTTTTTCATTAAACGGACCGGGGTCGCGCCTAATACACAGAAACGTCTTCTTCAAGGTTTTGTTCATCCAAGAGCACCGAGGATCCATGAATCATCAATGAGCTCCTGCCACTCCGTCCGTTCTCCGATTCGAGCACGGTTGATTGTGTTGGAGTCGCAGTGGTGAGTTATTCCTTCTACTCGAGCCTTGTTTCCCAATTCCTCCTCCTTCTCAAGATATCGTAGGTTGAACATTTTGGGAATTTTCTCAGATCTACGATGTTCGACGGAGAATTAGTCATCGTGGTTAAAGTATATCGATCTCCTAGGATTGAGGTAGGTGGTTTCTGCCTTTCTGTAGAAAGTCTTTGAATATTTTGTGCAATTTTTTCAATCCCCTTGAACGGTAATTTTGCATTTTCCTGTTTTCCCTTGATTGATTTCCTGCTTGCTTGATTGCTATAGTAGAGGTTTACCTTTGTGAATAGAGTAGTTTTTGTTGTACTATGGATGTTTGTCGTACTTGTTTTTCCTGTTAGGCGTTATTCCAGTTTCCATGCCTAGTTGTAGGATAGTGAAACTATTGTGCTATTTTTCTGCTGAGCCTTAAAATGATAGGCAAGTGGTTCTTGATGTTTACTTGGGTGATACACATGCGTTATGCATGTTTATATTATCCAGGGCTGAGAGAACTTAGTTTATGGACCAAAGGGAGAATGGACGTAAGGGATTCTCTAGAGTGTCTTAAATTTACGATGTGAGACCACAGGGGGGAATTGACGTTGAGTGCTTCCTCAAAGAGTATGTAGTTCCTCGATGTGGGCCACGGGGGGAATTGACGTTGAGTGCTTTCCCAGAGATCCTTTAGTTCAATACGAGACTATAGGGGGAATTGACAGTGAGTTCTTCCCTAGAGAGTCTTTTCTTTAGATGAACCAGAGGCGTGAGACTGTGTGTTCCTCCCAGGGGGTTGCTAGTACTTGTAGGTTAAACCATAGGGGTTAGGCTGTGAGAGCTACCCATAGGGTTACATGTTTTCTACTTGTTGTTGGTTGTTTACTTGTGTACATTATATTCTAGAACTGTAAATTGTAGCTGCTATGTATTTTCCTGTTTACTGCTTCCTGCACTTTTATTTTCCTTGTATTCATTGACTGTTAGGCACAGATCTTTGGGTGATTGCCAACTGGGATTGTCTCTCACACCCTGTTTGGGCCATGCTTTTGGGCCTAATCAGATTATATTGTTACAGGTCTAGATAATGTCATGCGCCCTTCTACTTCAGGTGTTTGACTTGCTGTGGAGCTGGAGATCATGAGACCAAGCTACAGCTTACAATGCTACTGGAGTTTTTGTTGCTTTAGTACTTTGTGTTCAGTTTTATTTCATGATGTTATTGTGTTTTCTTCTTTTCTTAGATACTTGTAACTAATGCGTCATTATCATCATTGCTATATATTTATTCTTCCGATGTTTGGTTACAGTTCTGTATGTTGTTACTTCTTCTGCTATTGAATGTTGTTTTCCATACCTTGTATACCTTACCAAATGAGGGAATAGTTTCCCCCAATAACATACCAAGGCCCTCACTGCTAGTCGGTAGCCTCTGCCATTTGGTGAAATGTGCTTGAGGTAATGTGGCGAACCGGGTATGGGGCACCAGTGGAGGGGCTTTGGATTCGGGTCATTAAAAAGTGGTATCAAAGGTGTTTCTTTTCTCTTGAATTACTTTTTGGGGCCTTTACCCAAGGATATAATGGATTCGGTACTTGGAATTAAGTTGTGCTCGGGAGTATCTAACCCGTGTATAGGGAAAAGCCATAATACCTCGTTAATTGCAGTTTGTTGGTTTTGAGATTTTACGGTTGATATGATTTCACCTAGAATAATTCACATTCCTTGTGTTGTTATTGTCTTGACTATTGTCATTCTATTTCTGTCACAACCCGATGATATGAGGGTATTCCATCTCATGCATCATATAGGCACTTGTAGAAATCACATGCCATGCACTCTTGTCATGCCATCTAGGGTGAATTAACGATTGCATGCTGTTGTGATAGACTTTGTGTAGATTATTCATGATGTTGTGATAGATGCTTGATAGAATCTGTACTGTCTTGAATGAGGATTTTTTGTATTATACCTTGCTTAAATAAACACCAAGTTTTGATTCGCGGGGAGTATGGGCCCTCATGAATCGGAATTTGGCACCTCTTTGACTTGTTTGTTTTGTGTTTTCCTGGCTTCTATGCAGTTTCTGGGCTATTTCCCAAAAAAAACCCAGAATACACACCGTGTACTTTTTGACTACACGTCATGTAGTTTTTAGACCGTGTCACTGACCGTGTGAGTAGGGACACACCGTTGTAGATATAACTTCAGGAACACGCTGTGTACGGTTGGTACACGTCGTGTAGTTCGGATCCGTGTACCTGGTCGTGTCACTGACAACACGGGTCGGGGAAGCTCGAGTGGAACACACTGTGTTGTAAAGGAACACGCCATGTGGTCTTGTCCAGGTACCTGACCATTTCACGAACAACACGAGTCGGCATTACCTTCTCTTAGACACGCCGTGTTGTTTTCGGAACACACCGTGTAGTCTTGTTCAGGTACCCGGCCGTGTCACGAACAACATGGGATGGTGTCACCTTCACCTATACATGCCTTGTTTTTTTGGAACATGCCGTGTAAGGTCCAGCTGTGTAGACGGACATGTATTTAACAACACGGTCCGCTGAAGCCTTGTCTAGTACACGCTGTGTTTGTGCAGAACACGTCGTGTAGTATCGGGTTAAGTCAGACTGTGCGGGTTAGCCATGTAAAGAGACTCGAGCGGGGGGATATTTTTCAAGTACACGCCGTGTGTGGGGTCAACACACCATGTAGTTTGAGGTGATAAACGACCTGTAGGTCAGGGGTACACGCCCATGTCAGTGTCTTAAGAAGACACGCTGTGTAGTTTTTTATACACGCCGTGTAGTCGTGTTTTCTAAACTCGTGTGTTTTCTTTACCTTGTTCCCGTTTTGTACTCTTATGTTATCTATCTTTGTTAATTATGATATATGGTGTGCTTTTGATCTTTCATATCTATGCCTCCGAGATGTCCTTCGGTTGTACTTCAGTCGTCAGGCAGTGATCAGATGCCATATGTGGCTGATCAAGGACTTCTTGCCGATCCTCCAGTCGGGCCAACCTTGGCACTGGCTATCATACCAGTTGCAGGTGCTGATGCGCAGTTCAAGGAAGGTTTTATGAGGATGATACAGACCTTCCTGGGAGCACCGCATCCTGCCATGACTATATTAGACTTGACGCGGGTTTTCCAGAAGCAGCATCCTCCTACTTTCTCAAGGGAAAAAGGACCACAGGCTGTAGAGTCATGGCTAGAATCCATGATGACTATCTTTGAGCATCTGGATATGTCACCAGAGAGGCGAGTCAAGCTCTCTACCTACATGCTCCAATACTCCACCAAGAGGTGGTGGGACGTGATCTCATAGGCGGTTCATCAGTAGGTTATGGCTTGGGATGAGTTCAAGCGCGTGTTCTACGACTACTTCTACCCGATGACCCTGAGGTCCTATCGAGCCCGAAAGTTCATGAGTCTATATTTGGGTACTCTATCTATTATGAAGTATTCCTTTCATTTTACCGAGCTTCAGCATTTCACACCCCTCTGGGGTGGATATGGGATGTTCTTGGCATGGAAGTTTGAGAATGGCCTCAGGCGGGAGATCCGCTCGCAGGTGAATCTCTTCCAGTTGACTTCCATCTCTTCCATCGTCAACCAGGCACTAATTGCGGAGAACAATCTGAGAGACTCTAGAGCTATGATCCAGGGTGGTTCTGCTTCTAGAGCTAGTGTTCCTCCAGTTGATAGCAGGAAACGCCGTAGGGAGTCTTCGCGCGGTGACTCGAGGAGTTGAGATACATCTTCTGGCAGCCAGGTTGTATGCTACCAGTGTGGTAGGAGTGGGAATATGAGGCTGCAGTGCCAGAGGGACCCAATTGAGTTCCAATAATGTGGAAAGATGGGTCACCGTTAGCGTTTCTGCCAGGTTTTCTCTCCAGTTGCTGGTGACAGGGGTTCCTCCATGACTCCTCGTTCAGGAGCAGCACCACCAGTTTCACACCAGTTTGGGAACTGGAGTTCTTCCGCCCATTCGGGCCGAGGTGGAGGTCAAGGCCGTGGCAGTCAGTCACCAGTCCTTCATCACCAACAGGGAGGTTTATCTCAAAGTGGTCACACAGGGTCACAGGGCCGCAGGGCAGGCCAGACCTTTGCGGTGGAGCAAACCTATCAGGAGCAGGATCCCGGACCTTCTACAGTTAGAGGTACGATTTTAGTAGCCTTAGATTTATCTTCAACTCTTTTCGATACTGGTGTTACGCAAAGCATTATCTCTGTTGCTATTGTGGAGAGCCTTGGGCTCTGTGTCTTTTCTTTTGCTGACTTTTTGACACTAGACACACCTTTGGGGACGAGGAAATGTAGTGTATGTCAGTGTAGAGAGTTCCCTCTTGAGGTTGCAGTGTATCATTTCTTATGGGATCTTTATGTCTTATAGATGGCAGACTATGATGTCATCCTCGGGATGGACAGGTTAGTTCCCTTCCAAAACTTCATCGACTGTTATCGCCGTAGAGTGAGTTTCGTTTCACCAAAGGGTGAATCTTTTATTCATAGAGGCGAATGGGATGTTCAAGCGAGTTGAGCAGGACTCAGGCATCATGGGCTAGGAAGGGTGAAAGAGCAGATTTCTAGTATTTATCTGGATGATTAGGGGACTTCGCAGTTGGACTTTCCTCCGGTAGTGGATCGTTTTAGAGACGTCTTTCCAAAGGAATTTTTGGGTTTGCCTACGAAGTGTGAGGTCGAATTTTTTATTGAGCTCGTGCTAGGAGCAACACTGATGTCCATTCCTCCTTATAGGATGGCTAAACCTAAGTTGTAGGAGCTCAAGAAGCTGTTGCAGGAGTTGTAAGAAAAGGGTTTCATCCAACCCAATACTTCACCTTGGGGTTCGCCTGTCCTGTTTGCGAAGATGGCAGATGGTACCCTTCAGGTTTTTGTGCATTATTGGAAGCTGAACTAGTTGACGGCCAGGAACCGATATCCCTTACTGAGGATCGATGACCTATTTGATCAGCTTCGAGGAGACCGTGTGTTCTCAAAGATCGACTTGAGGTCCAGTTATCATCAGTTGCACGTTAGACCCTCATATATACCTCTTACAATGTTCAGGAGCAGGTATGGTCTATACAAGTATACAGTCATGTCGTTCGGTCTCATGAACGCGCCTGAAATTTTCATGGCACTGATGAACTGAGTGTTCCATCCTTACATGGACTCCCTCATCATGGTCTTCATGGATGATATCTTTGTGTACTCTCACACTTGACACGACCATGCCACACATCTTGAGATCATTTTCAGTACACTGAGAGAGAATCGGCTCTATGCTAATCTCTCGAAGTTCCACTTTTGGATGGATTAGATTCACTTATTGGGTCATGTCATCTTAGAGGCAGGAGTATCTATGGACCCAGAGAAGGTGAGAGCTGTAGTTTCTTGGGAGCATCCAAAGAACATTTTTGAGGTGCGGAGTTTCCTACGGTTGGCTGGATACTATAGATTCTTCATTCAAGACTTCTCACGCCTATAAGCACCATTGACAGGTCTGACCAAGAAGGGGGTGAAGTTCTTATGGTCAGATTCTTGTGAGTCAGCCTTTCAGGAGCTAAAGGGAAGATTGAAATCGGCACCGATACTAGTCTTTCCAGAGCTAGGCAAGATTTATACTGTCTATTGTGATGCTTAAGGTATCGGACTAGACGGTGTGCTTTTGTAGGGAGATGGAGTGGTTGTGTACGGGTCTCTGTAGTTGAGGCCACATGAGAGGAACTATCATACGCACGATCTGGAGTTATCAGCTATTGTGCATGCCTTATGCTGTTGGAGACACTACCATCTGGGAGAGCACTTTGTGGTCTTCACCGACCCCAAGAGTCTCAAGTAGATCTTTACTCACCGTGATCTGAATCTAAGACAACTCAGGTGGGTCAGGTATCTTCAATCTTTTGATTTCGAGCTTTCCTATATGTTGGGAAAGGGAAACGAGGTGGAAGATGCGTTGAGCAGGCGAACACATATTTGGGCAGTTCAGGAGGTCAGTAGTGAGTGGAAGCTTATGGATCTATTCTCTGATATGCATCTAGAGGTGCACGACAGACAGGGACAGAATTTTCTATCTTCTATAGCTGTTACCTCTACACTACTTGATTGGGTACAGATGAGGCAGCTATTAGACTCAGAAGGCTTATTCTTGCGGAAGAGTGTGTTAGGAGAGGACCCTCTTCCAAGATGGACAGTGGGTGAGGATGAGATCTTGTGTTTCCAGGGACGCTTATGGGTGCCAGGAGACATACGTGGGGAGCTGATGCGGGATTTATATTCCTCAATTTGGACAGTTCATCCAGGAATCACCAAGATATATCGAGATCTTCATCGCCAGTACTAGTGGCAAGGTATGAAAAAAGGTGTTGCTGGTTTTGTCATGAGATGCTCTACTTGTCAGCAAGTGAAGGTAGAGCATCAGCGACTAGTAGGCCTTTTACCGCAGTTACCCATTCCGGAGTGGAAGTGGAATGATGTTGCGATGGACTTCGTGACCGGGTTGCTGAGGTCGCCTCGGGGGAACGATACTATTTGGGTTGTCGTCAACAGGCTCATGAAGGTTGATCACTTCTTGCCGATCAAGGAGACCTTCAGTGTCGTTGATCTGGGATGAATTTACATCAGAGATATCATTAATCTACATGGAGTTCCACACTCCATTATTTTTGAAAGGGATGCGTGCTTTACCTCTCAGTTCTGGTAGGGACTTCAGAAGGCCTTGGGTACATAGGTACATTTGAGTACAACATACCATCCCCAGACTGATGGCCAGTCTGAGCATACGATCCAGGTGTTAGAGGATATGCTCAGATCTAGCATCCTATACTTTGTCGGTTCTTGTGAGAAGCATATCCCTCTGGTGGAGTTCGCCTACAACAACAGTTTCCAGGAGACCATTCAGATTGGACCATACGAGGCTTTCTACGGTAGGTCATGCCGCTCACCCTTATATAGGCTAGAGGCAGGAGAGGTAGCTTTGTTGGGACCTCATCTTGTTTAGGAGACTTTATAGCAGATAGATCTGATTTGGAAGAGGATGGATACAGCACAGTCTTGGTAGAAGTCTTAAGCTGATCAGCGGAGACGACCTCTAGAGTTTGAGGTCGGGGATCTGGTTTTCATGCATGTCACACCGAGGTTGGGACACAAGAGGATTCAGAGGCAGGTTAAACTTTCACCATGGTACGTCGGGCCGTTTGAGGTTTTGGAGAGAGTTGGGTCGATCGTCTATCAGTTGCAGCTACCCCAGAGGTACCGTTCCAGGCACGATGTCTTCCACATCTCTTAAATCTGATGTTACTTTTCAGACCCATCTCATGTCTTTCATCCCGAGGAGGTTGAGCTTGAAGCGAATATATCGTTTGAGGAGCATCCCATCCGGATTGTCGATCACAGTATGAAGGTTCTCCATGGGAAGTATGTCCCTCTTGTAGAGGTTCTATGGCAGCATGGGCGGGTACTGGACGAGACCTAGGAGAGGGAGGCAGATGTATGATCTCAGTGGCCGAAGCTGTTTGGGGTTTCTTCTTCTACACCTCGCTAGGGAAATTCAGGGAGGAATTTCTTTAAGGGGGGAAGTTTGTAAGAACCCAGATCTTTGTTTCAGGTACACCTTTCCTTTTTCTGGAGTTTTTGATAAAAATAAAGTTTCTGGAAATTTTTGAAGTACACGTCGTGTACTCTTTTCCTGCTAGAAGTCGTGTACTGGCCGTGTCCGGGCCACACACACGGTGTGTAGGGGTGATGTGGAGGCCGATTTTGGCAGAGTACGGAAAGACCTAGTATACATCGTGTATTCTAAAAGTACACGCCGTGTACTTTCTTTTTCTTTCATTAAACGGACCAGGGTCACACCTGATGCACAAAAACGTCTTCTTCCATGTTCCGTTCGTCCAAGAGTGTCGAGGATCTGCGAATCTTCGGTGAGATCCCACCTCTCTATCTGTTCTCTGATTTGAGTACGGTCGATTGCGTTGGAATCGCAGCGGTGAGTTCTTCCTTCTTCTTGAGCCTTGTTTTCCAATTCCTCCTCCTTCTCAAGATATCATGGGTTGAAAGTTTTGGGCGTTTTATTAGATCTACGACATTCATGAGAGAATCAGTCGTCATGGTTCAAGTATATCTATCTCGTAGGATCGAGGTAGGCGGTTTGTGCCTTTCTGTATAAAGTCTTTGAATATTTTGTGCAATTTCTCCAATCCCCTAGAACGAGAATTGTGTTTTTTCTTTTTTTTCCCTTGATTGATTTCCTGCTTGCTTGATTTCTATAGTAGAGGTTTACCTTTGTGAATAGAGTATTTTTTGTTGTACTTTGGATGTTTTCTATACTTTTTTTTCCTATTAGGCATCATGCCCGTTTCCATGCCTAGTTGTAGGATAGTGAAACTATTGTGTTGTTTTGCTGCTGAGCCTTAGAATGATATCCAAGTAGTTCTTGAGGTTTACATGGGCGATACATGCACATTATGAATGTTTATATTACCCAGGGCTGAGAGAACCTAGTGTATGGATCAAAGGGAGAATGGACGTAAGGGCTTCTCCAGAGTGTCTTAAATTTACGATGTGAGACCACAGGGGGAATTGGCGTTGAGTGCTTCCTTAGAGAGTCTGTAGTTCCTCGACGTGGGCCACAGGGGGAATTGATGTTGAGTGCTTTCCCAGAGAGCCTTTAGTATGATACGAGACTATAGGGGGAATTGACGGTGATTACTTCCCCAGAGAGTCTTTTCTTTAGCTGAATTAGATGGGTGAGACTGTGTGTTCCTCCCAGGGGGTTGCTAGTACTTGTAGGTTAAACCATAGGGGTTAGGCTGTGAGAGCTACCCAGAGGGTTACCTGTTTTCTACTTGTTTTTGGTTGTTTATTTGTGTACTTTATATGCTAGAACTGTAAATTGTAGTTGCTGTGTATTTTCTTGTTTACTGCTTCCTACACTTTTATTTGCCTTGTATTCATTGACTATTAGGTATAGATCTTTTGGTGATTTCCTACTGGGATTGTGTCTCACACCCTATTTGGTCCATGATTTTGGGCTCAAGAAGATTATATTGTTGCAGGTATAGATAATTGCAAGCGCCCTCCTACTTCAGGTGTTTGACTTGCTGTGGAGATAGAGAGCATGAGACCAAGATACGGATTGCGATGCTGATGGAGTTTTTGTTGCTTTAATACTTTGTGTTCGGTTGTATTTCAGCACGTTGTTGTGTTTGCTACTTTCCTTAGATACTTGTAACTGCTACATCATTTTCATCATTGCTATATATTTATTCTTCCGTTGTTTGGTTACAGTTATGTATGTTGTTACTTCTTCCGCTATTGACTGTTGTTTTCCTTACCTTGTATATCTTACCGAATGAGGGCATAGTTTCCCCAATAACTTACCAAGTCCCTCACTGTTAGTCGGTAGCCTCTGGCGTTTGGGGAAATGAGCTTGAGGTCATGTGGTGAACCGGGTACGGGGCACCAGTGGAGGGGCTCCGGATTCGTGTCTTTACATATTATATTATATATATTTATATATATTTTTAGTAAATTAACATGAAATTTTCCAACTAGGGTTGTCTTAGTGGTTCTTTGTTGTGTTCCCTCAAAGGAATCCAAGGGTAGGTCTTAGTTTTGAGTCTCACTAATGGCTCATGGGGTGTAATTTCTATGTGAGTTCATGCGACATAATTTCTATAGGGTGATCCTTGTTACAGGGTAAAAATGTGTGTGAAATCCTATGTGTGAACTCATATTTAGATACCATCAAATTAGAGAGACACATACCTTTGGGATATTGTTTTTCACCACAACAATACTTGTTTGGCCTCTACGATGGGAACTTATCTCAACAGCCCACATGAAGGTTATACCTTTAATGGGAATTTCATTTTAATATATATTTATATATATTCTAACAACATATTTAATTTATATATTTTTGTGCTTGTTGATAGAAATTTTTTGTGTAATTAATATATTTTCATAGAATATTTTTATGTGTGTGCTCTAAAAAAATAATATTTAATTTAAATGTTCAAAACACGTGCTATGTGAACACATTACACAAAACAAGATCTATGAGAATGAGCACCCACAAACACACACACACACACAAAAATATATGCATGTTGTCTATATTTAATTTAAATTTGAAATTAGTATATATATATCCACATTATATTTAATTTAATACTCATGTGACATTGATATATATGTTTTTTATTTTTATATTTTTTAAGTTCTTATTTTTATATATATATGTTCATAGAAAATTTAATATATAGGTATATATATTCACATAATTATATATATATATATATATATATTAAATATATGTTCATGGATAATTTCTGTGTGTGTGTTTTGAAAAAATAATGTATAATTTAAATGTTTATAAAACATTATATGTGTATCTGTGTGTTAACAAAAAATATTTTTTTTATTTAAGTTTTTATTTACATATTATATATATATTTAATTAATTATTTTTATATTTATGACTTATTAATGAAAAAATAGGTCTTTTCCATGAATAGTCGTTAGGGTAAAATATCATTATCGTAATCATTTTTTCAATGAGAGAAAAATTCAATTAAATAGTTTGTGATAGGATACTTACAACCATTTTAAAGGGAAATGAAATAAATTAGAAAGGAAATAAAATCCTGAGAAAATTAATTTTTAAGGATCCTTATATTATTCTATTAAAATGAAATCCTAATAAAAGTAAAATAAATAAATTAATGATTTCATAGTCAATAAAATCTTAATAAAAGTAAAATAAATAAATTCACAAGTTTGCGCCTTAAAGAACCCTAGTTGACAGTTTTATATAAAACCCCCTTGTCAAACCCTAAACTTTACTTTCCTTGGTATTTTATTTTATTTATTTACTTATTTACTTATCCTTACATTATAGGATTAAAACCCTTGAAAAAAATTAATTTTTTAGAGTATCATCACAAATGTATGGTTGGCACATGGTTACTACTAACTATTCGGCTAACCATGAAAATGCCTAAAATCTATAGAAAATAGAATTTTCATAGTTAGAATATGGTTTACCAAACCATAAGAAAAATAATTCCACATTTTTGGTTCTTTTAGTGAGGGGTGCGGGTTGGTGACATTTTGATAAACTACATAGCCAAACTGTACACCTCACCTAGTATTTAATATATTTGATTTTACCCAACTCACACCCCCTGATTTAAAATTTATATTGGTCCCAATTTCTAAAAAACTAATTAATTTTTATAATAATTAAATCTTATGATTTATATGTATTCAGTTTATGAATTCATATTCTTCATATTTTAATAAATATTTTCATATGATTTTTCTATTGAAAAGGGAATTGTTTAATTTAACTAAATTTTTTTTCCATGTATTACATGTTTTTATTTAAAAGTAAAATTTCTTGATTTTAGAAATTTAATTTGATATAATTGAATTTTTTTCATATAATTGTATCAAATATAACATAGGGTAATTTTTTTGGATTAATTAGAAAAGATTTATTTCTCAGTGAATAATGAAAAATACCAATTTTTATTAAAACTGTCATTTCTTTGTAATTATTTAAAAAGTATCATTTTATATTATAATTTTATTATTGTAAAATTAGTATCCATTGACTATACATAATCAAATTAATTCTATATTAATCGTCATTTTACATTATTTTGGTATAAAATCATTTTTATGCTTAAAATGATCATTTTTTTTAAAAAGTATTTTCGTTATGGTCTTCATATTTTTATTAAAATTAATTTTTACCACTTCTAAAAATTTAATATTGAAAAAAATGATTTTATTTTTTGAATTAGTAGTTTAAATTTTGTTAATGGGTTAAATTTTTTTGGTCATAATGAATAGTTCCCATGGTAAAACTTTATCGCCTCAGTAAAGTTTAAAAGGGTTAATGGGGGTAAACTAAAAGATAAGACATAAAATATCTCTAAAACTAGGATGATTATGATTATTTGAGTTTATTTTTACCTTGAAAATATTTTATTCGAATATTTTCAATTGGGTTCTACTTTCCATTAAGAAATACGTATAATATATTTATAACTTTAAGTATTTACAAGTTTGTTACTTCCCTCAGTTGTTAAACAGAACCTACTATCCTCACTTATTCACACACTTGGAGCCCTCTATCTCATATAATACCTGAAAAAATAACTTATAAAATCTTCTACCCACTTCTTAGAGGTTTTGGTCTCAGAAAAATATCCAACTAAGAATGCTTATGGTGTAATCCATGGTAGGTTTTCCAAAGAAAAGGTATAATTCTTAATTAAGTGTTTCAGGTTTATTTATTCTTCCAACTCCATAAAATATTACATAATAATTAAGAAATAATAACATTATTATCTTCTATATACTGAAATTTAATTATGATTATGGTATAACCCTTTTTCATCTCTTTTTAGTTCCCATGGGAAATGAAAGTATTTCTCATGCGTACGTGTGGACTACCACCTCCACCAAGTGATGTGTTTCATTTTTCATCACCAAATCACATACATTGTTAAAATTATAGATTAAATGAATATATATAGTATCTATGACATAATTATTATTCTATAAATATTTGATATTACTTACATTTTTATCATACCATCTATTGAAAAATGATAACGTTGCTCATTCATACTTCTGGACTACCACCTCCAATGAGCGATGTGATTCGATTTTTAGTTACACCATACAAGGTTGTTTAGAAGGATGGGAAAAATGAATAAATATTAAATGTTTAAAATATTCATAATTCTTGAAAATAAAATATTATCTACATTGTTTCTTTTCCACCAGGCAGAAAAATAGAAAGTTTGTTCATTTTTACTTATGGACTATCGTCCCCATGAAATTACATGGTTCATTTTTCATGAATTTTTTAAATGGTTTGTTTAAAAAGTTTATATAATGTATAAATATTATTATTATAAAATTTATAATTCTTTTTAGTTAATGGAACCATAACCTCTTTGTCCATGGTCAACTCACCAATGTTATTTTAGGTTATAAGCTGAATGTCCTCAAAACATCCAACATGAACTTACCATTTTAGTAAATAAATAAAAATGGTAAAAAATAAAAAAAATAGAATAATGATAATTTAATGATAATTTAATGAACATGAACAATATTTTTAATAAATTAGAAAACTAATATAATTTTACTATTTGACAGGGTAGATATATGAAAGAAAGGAGTGAGGACTTGAGGTAATTGACTTCTAAAAAATTTATTTTAAAGTTTTATTTGCAAATATTTTTTCCCATGTTAAAGTTCTTTTGAATTTTTCAATAATTTTCTTAATTATGGTTCAAATTTTGATCAAGTTAATTTTTTAATATATTTTACTTTCATTAAAAATTATTAAAAATAATCTTTTCAATATTTTCTGTATGAGTTATTTTCTACTTTTTACAAAAGTTCAAATTGAGTATTTTTTAAAATATATTTCTTGACCACCCTTACTCATAATAATATATGTTTTTAATTATCTAGATTCCTATATAATTTAAATAGGGTTTATTTATTCTTACATTAGTTAAACATGTCTAAACACTAGTTATTAATATGATGCTCTAAGATACTTATGTTATGCTTCCAAAAAATGGGTTTTTATATAAATATTTTTATTTCAGAAGGTAAGGAAATTTTATAAACTTTTAAAGGTGAAAGGGTTTTTTAAAAGAAATTTTTTCATACTTTCCCATAAGCATAAGTATTCCATCAATGTTTTTCCTATGATTTCTAATTTGTTTTAGAGGTTTTCTTTTATAAAATATTTATTTTCAAATGTGGAAACGTTTTATTTATATACTCACATTTTTACTATGAAATAAGTAAAAAATCTTCATGGGTTTTCATTTTTCACTATAATAATGGGATTCATTTATTTTTATATACCTTACTGATTTTTTTTATCATCCCACATTTCCAAAAAAAATTATAGGATCTAAGAATGAATAGTAATTTTAGCAAGGTGATTATTTCCACTATGGTGACTCATCTTAAATGAAGACAAAGTGTCTTGAAGGAAAAAGAGTATAAACATATATCCATATTTTTGTGAAAAAAATATAGGTTATGTGAAATTGTACACTATTTCTAGTAATGTTTTCCCTAATTATTTGATACTAAAAACCAAAAAGATCATGGGAATGAATAAAATATGAAATCATTTCTTTTAACCACATATTAATGGGTTATTAAAGTAGTGGTCTATTACAGTTGGTATTTGAGTAAAGGTATAGATACCTTTAGAGGTTAATATAATGTTAAAAAAACTCTGAAGTTATTTATATTTATTTGTTATATTTTCATAAGATATATTTTAAATATTCTCATGTTGATTAATATAATTCATGTGTGCTTGAAATGGTTTTATACATAGGAAAACTTGTAGCTAAAGTAGGAAGGCATCAATGATATAATAAAATTACGAATTGGATACCTAGAATGGTTGTAATAGAGTAGTTTTTGTAACAATTAACTCAGTTGAAAATTTCTATTAATGGTATCACCCATGAAAGAGAGTGACCAAATTCTCTATTGAGGAACCTACCTATATTAGAGAATTTCATGAAACAGCACCTTTATAATTTTAGTGAATCTTTAGAATTGATGAAATATGAAGGATATGTATATTCATTTGATAATATATTCAATGTTTTGTTATCTAATGAAAATAAAATGGTAATTATTTATATCTATCATTTTGAAGTTGAAGTCGATCAATGGTGTTCTATGATTATGAATACCAAGGAAAAGGATTAAAATTATTTTATGGATTGGATGGTCTTTAAATATATTTTCTTAAAAATTATTTTCTTAAATTTCTAGGTCATACAATGTAAAGTAAATTTATAGAGTTGAATAAATATGAATAAGACTGAGTGGCCACTTACGAATAAAATTTTACCAGACTGGCCAGGTATGCACTGAATTTTTTTCTGGTAGATGAGAGTAAAATTGATTGATTTTACACATGTTTAAAACAAATTTTATGAAGTTAATTGACATATAATGAATTTAAAAGTTACGAGGAGGGTTTTTACAAACTGATAAACTTAGTATGGAGTTTTCAAAACTTATATACTTCATGACAATAAGGGTGAGAAGAAATTAAGGTGAAAAGAAATTAATAATTTTTTAACCATGAAATCAGGAGGTAATCCACCAAAAAATTTCTAAATGTGGTAAACTTCAATTTAAAAATTCTTGATAAGATCAAGAAATTGTTATCGATTTGGTAATCTTTATAATTTTTCACTTGACTATAAGGAAAATAATTCTAATCACAAAATAAATGGGAAAATATATAGTTGTGTAGTAGTAATATGTTTTAATTATAATGATTTGAGTAATTACACTAATTCATGTTCTAAGTCAGTTAATCAAGGTGGTAATCATAATGATTGGAAATAGACAGGTGTGGATAAGTCTGCTTCTACTATAATAGTAGTTGTGGGACCCTCAAATGAAGTTTTGATAGGTATATTACTTATTTATTTAGATTGTGTCAATGACTTATTTTATTTGATATCTACACATTCCTTTATATCTAGAAAATATTAAAGTAAAATGGGAATGAAATCTCAATAAATTAAGTCATAAATTTTAGAAAAAACTCCTTGGTGTAGTATAAAGGCAATATGAATTTATATAAATCATACTGTTATCATCTGTGGAATGGTTTTTCTTGTAACTTTGTTGTCTTCCCCATTGTAAAGTTTTATTTTAATCTCGATATGGATTTAAGTTCAATTTATCAGGTTAACATATATTACAAATCTAAAGAAGTTACTTTTTAGAATGAATTTAAGATTGTATATAAGAATGAAATCATATCTTTGAAAATATATGATGAAGCTATGAAACTAATAAACTATGGATGTGAAATTTATCTCACACATATTGTGGAAAATAAAGGAATTGCTCAAATCTGTGATTCACCAGTAGTAAATTTATATCCGAATGTATTTACAGATGATTTTCCTAGTTTTATTCCTAATTAAGAGATTGAATTTAATATTTACTTGGTACCATAAGGTTATATAATTTCAAAATCCCCTAATAAAATGTGTATATTAGAACATTTTTGAATTTAAAAGGTGGTTAAATGATTTTCTTGATAAGGTTTTTATCTACTCTTTCACTCGACCTTCGGGTGATCTTGTTTTTTCAAAAAATAAGGATGATTCTATGAGACTTATTATTGATTATAGATTACTCAATAACATCACTATTAAGATTAAGTATGCATTACCACATATCGATAACTTGTTTTATTAGCTTCAGGGTGCTTAGTATTTTTTAAAATATTGGTCTCTGATTTGGGTTTCACCAGTTGATGGTGAAGGAGGAAGACATTTTTAGGATGATGTTTGAAACTAGCTATGAGCATTATGAGTTTTTGGTTATGCCTTTCCATTTGATAAATGTACTCACTATATTTATGGGTCTTATGAATAGGTTTTTACATGAGTATATGGATAAATATATGGTAGTTTTCATTTATGATATTTAAGTTTACTCTAACAGTAATGAGAAATATGATAAATATTTATGGATTATTTTTCAGAATATAAAATAAAATATGTTGTATGGAAAATTTAGTAAATGTGAATTTGGGATATAACATATTTTATTCCTTGGGAATATTTTTTATAAATATGGAATAATTATTGATCCTGTTAGTGTTCAAAGATTATAAAATACCCACAAATTTCACTTATATTCAGTGTTTTCTTACATTGGTGGGTTACTACAAATGGTTTATTGAAAAACATTCTTGGTCATCTAGACCACTAAATAAGTTATCTATAAAAGGATTAAAACTCTTATGGATAATAGAATATGATAAATGTTTCCTAGAATTATAAATAATATTGGTTAATTATCCTATATTATAATTTCCAACAAGAAATCTTGAATTTGTTATTTATAGTGATGCTAAATTTAAGGGACTTTGTTGTTTCTTTATAAAAGATAATTATGTAATAGTACATTCTTTACATCAATAAAAACTCCATGAGTCAAATTATACAACACATGATCCTGATCTTATAATACTAGGTTTTCCTTTAAAAATTTGGAGACATCTTTCATATAATTTAAAATGTGAAATATATATAGACTATAAAATTTTAAATTATATATTCACTCAAAAAGAGTTGAACATGAGGTTATTAAAATTTTTAGAACTGATTTAGAGTTATAATTTCATGATTCACTATCATATAAGAAAGGATATCAAGGTATTTTATGCCTTGAGTTAAAAATATAATGTATCATTAACCATGTTACATTTAAAAAATAATCATTTGTTTATTGATTTAAAGAATATTTTCCTAGAAATTATGCATGCAGAAACTCCCTGTCTTTACTTGTAGGTGTCATTGCAGTCATATTTTTCATATAGAATTAATCATGTTGAAAAAGAATATCATGATTTGTAGGAAATGGTAGAATTGGTCAAAAAGGGTATGTTTTTGGAATTTAAAATTTAGAAAGAAGATGTTCTGATATTTTAAAAGAGGTTATGTGTTCCAAGTGATTCCCACTTGAAGTGGTAATTATTAAGTGAAGATCACAAATCATTATTTTATATTTATCCAAGAAGTACTAGGATGTACATAGACCTTTGATAATATTATTTATGGGGTACAATTAAGAGATATATTACCAATTTTACTATGAAATTATTGACTTGAAAACTGGTTAAAGATGAGTAAAAACTACTAAAGGGGATGATTTAACATTTTCCAGTACCTTAATGGAAGTGGGAGAATATATCCATGGATTTAGTGGTGGGATTACCAAATTAATCTTGAGGTAATAATTCAATTTGAAATACTATTAATAGTTTAACTAAATATATTTTTTTCCCTATTGAAGATACTATTTATTTAGATCAACTTGATAAAATTTATCTTCAAGTGATAATCAGATTACATAGAGTGCATCACTTTATTTTATCTAATCATGATCCTTTATTTACCTCAAATTGTTATGAAGTACTTCATAAGTTGTTGGGTATTGAATTAAATTTTGTTATACCTTTTCACCCTTAATTTTATGGACAATCAAAGTCAGAATTTTAGAATTTGGAAGACATGATTTAGTCTTTATGCTAGGATTAGCAAGGTAGTTGGGATCAACATCATTTTTTGGTAGGATTTTATTTTTATTATAGTTTTCATTCTATTTTATAGATGACACCTTTTGATGCATTATATGAAAAGTGGTGTTGAACCCCACCATATTGGGAAGTAGTTGGTAAAAGGATTATGTTGGGACCATAGTTGGTAGAATATATAGTTGATAAGGTAAAGTTGATTCAGCAAAAAATGAGGGTGGCTCATAATAGATATAAATTTCATATAGATAACTGGGGGAAAGATCTCCCATATAAGGTAAGAGATCAAGTTTTTCTTAAATTATCTCTATTTAAAAGTATAATGTGTTTTAGGAAAAAATGAAAGTTAAGACCATAGTTCATTGGACCCAATGAAATTATAGAGAAATTGGTTTCAGTTGCTTACCAGGTATTCTTACTTATTATTTTCTCGTAGGTACATGATATGTTTCATGTTTCATTGCTAAGGAAGTATGTAACTGATGCATCTCATGTCTTGACACCTGAAGTGGTAAAGTTAGATGAGAATCACTATTATAAATAAAATACAGTTAAAATTTTTGATCACATAGAGAAGGTACTAAAAAATAAGTTGACTCACTATGTTAATGTTTTATGGAATGATTATATAATGGATGAAGCAACATGATAATCATAAAAAGATATGATAGAAAAATATTCTCACTTATTTAAGTAATTAATAAAATTGTGAAGATAAAGTATATTAAATGGGAAATAATGTGACAACATAGTTAATGTTAATAATAAATCAATATTTTAATCTATAATTATTAATTTAATGGTTTCATATTCATGATAGTTTTATAAATAATTTTATATTTTTTTTAATTTAAAAATAAATGTTTTTATTTAACTAAATTGTTTGTCCATGTATTACATTATTTTATTTAGAAGATATATTTCTTAATTTTAGAAATTGAATTTGATAAAATGCACTTAATTTTTTTATATCATAATATCAAATATATATTAGGATAATCATTGGTATTTTTTGAAAAAAATGATTTTTTGATGGAAAGTGAAAATATCGATTTTTATTAAAATTGTTATTTCTTTTCAAGTATTCTAAAAGTCACATTCTATATTGAATTGTTTTAAAAGTTACATTCAACCCATTTGACTAAATATAATATAATTAATTCTATATTAATCATCACTATATTTTTTTATAAAATCATTTTTATACTTAAAAGGGAAGTTTTCTAAAAATTGTCTTCATTGGAATTTGTGTATTTATATTAAAATTAATTTATAAAACATATAAAAATTGAATCATGAAAAATGGATTTTATTTTTTTAATAATTATTTTCAGTTTTTTAATTTATTCAATTTCATTTTTAGTAATAATTATTAGTTTCCATGGTAAAACATTATCACCCTCATAAAGGTTAAAAAGGTTAACCAGGGTAAATTAAGAGATACGGAGTAAAATATCTATAAAACATTGATAAAATTATTATTTGAGTTTATTTCAACCCTACACTATCTTGGATTCTATTTTTGTCAATTTTTTCCACTTTCCTTTGAAAATTAAGTATAATATATTTTTAAGTTGTAAGTATTTACAAGTGTGCCACTCCCCTCACTTATAAAAGGAAACCTACTCTCCTAACTTATTCACACAATTTGAGCACTATATATCAGTCAATACATGCCTAAATACATTAAAACTCATCCTTATAACTTTCAATAGGTTCTGGTATCACTAAAAGACTAGCCTATTAAGGATTATGGTATAAGCCAAGGGAGGTTTTCCAAAGGAGATGTATAATTCTTAATCGAGTGTTTCATGTTTATTTCTTATTATACCAAATTAAAATATTATTCAAACATGATATAATAATAACATATGTATATTAAATATACAAAAATGTGTTTATTATTATGGTAAAAATAATTTCCATCTTCTTTTCCATCCTATGAGAAATGAAAATATCGCTTGTGCGTATGTTTGGACCACAACCTCCACAAAGCGATGTGTTCTGTTTTTAATCACCAGATCATATGGATGGTTAAAATTACAGATCAAATAAATATAGGTGATATTTATGACATAAATATGATTATTTAAAGATAAAATATTACTTACCTTTTTACATTTATCTTTTTGAAATAAGATAACATCACTCGTGTGTTTATGTGGACTACCACCTCCATGAAGCGATGCGATTCATTTTTCCATTCCGCCATAAAATTCCAGTCATAAGGATAGAATTAATGAATAAATATTAAATTTATAAAATACATATTATCCTTGATAATTAAAAAATTATATACTTTATTTATTTTCTACCTAGTGTAGATATGGAATTGTCATTCATCTGTAGGTACAGATTATCTTATTAATGAAATGATGTGGTTCATTTTTCATGAAAATTTTAAATGGTTGGTTTTAAAAGTGTTTTTAATGTATAAATATGATAATTATACAATTTTTAATATTTGTGGGATAAATTAACCACAATTAATTTGAACAATTTCAATACAATGATTTTATATTGAGGTTATAAAGAAAACGTACTCAAAATGTGTAACATGAATTTAAACATTTTAATAATTGAATAAAACATGGAAACAAGTTAAATAAAGGGAATAATGATAATGCAATGAAAATGAAAAATATTATTAATAAATTGCAAAACTAATATAACTTTATTATTTTGGAGGTTATACATATGAATTAAACAATTTTGTGCTCGGGGAAAGGGTCTTTCTTTTAAAAATCATGTTTTAAACTTTTCCTTCAAGTATTTTTATCACAAATAGAGGTTATTTTAAATGTTTCAATAATTTTATTTTTGATGATTAAAATGTTTCTTAATTTCATTTTATACTATATTTTTTCTTCTTTAAAATGGTTTAAAATGGAATCTTTTCAAATTTTTAGTATGGGATATTTTTGACTTTTTACAAAAGTAAAAAAAAAAGAATGATTTTTAACATATATAGTTTGACGGCATTTTCCCACCATCCTAAAAATTATTCATTATAATATTAATCTAAAATTTAACACATTTTATCAAATTTTATCATGTTTTTATTATTTTAGTTATTTTTTATTTTTAGGATATTTCAAATAAAAATGACATTTCTCCTCAAGATTATGTGAAAATAGAAACTGCTTTTCTGATGGTATCAAATGCGTTTTTCAAGGGTTTTATGATAGAAAGTGGAATATTTTCATGATATGATACTTTATCATTATTTAAAATTATGGGAGATCTCAATATAGATCTCCAATTCATATGGGTAATGATTTATTCATCAGAGGAAAATATGATATAGATAACCAGGTTGGTTACTCCTAACAAATTAATTTGGATTTAGTTGTTATAACAAAGTTTAAGCATGGGTGAACACATGTTATGAATATTATTCTCCAATATAATTATATTATTCTTTCAAAAAAGTTTTTTTATCGAAATATTTGTTTCATGATGTAAGTATTATTTATAAAATTTAAGGTGAAAGATTTAATTTTAAGGAAATTGTTTCATGAGTCCTCACATTCATTAGGATAACCTAACAATTTTTCTTTTTCTTGTTAATTGGTTTCAAATTTTTTATTTGATAAAATTTTAATTTTCAATTGTATAAATATTTTATTTATGTCCACCAAGTTTTATTTTTTAAAAATTTAAATGTATTCATATATTTTCATATTTTTCATTATAATAACTAGATTCCTTTATTTTTATATCCCTTGCTAAGCTTTGTTTTTCTCCTCCCACATTTCAAAATATTTTTCATATGATATAAGGATGAGTAAAAAAATTATCAAGGTCATGATTTTCCACTATGGTGAATTATCTTAATGGAATCTAATGTGTATTGAATGAAAAATAGTTGTAAACATAAATCCATGTTTTTAGAAAATAAATGTACACTATAAGTGTCTACTTTTTTATGAAATATTTTTCCTAATTATTTAAAAATATAAACCTAAAAGATCATGGGAATATAAAATTTTAAATCCTTGTTATTAAACTCATATTTATGGGTTGTTAAAGTAGAAATTCTTCATACTATTCATCCCCACTCGTGAAACACGACCAAAGGGATCCTTAGGCACTTCTTCCCCTTCTTCCTCCATAGATTTTTATCCCTCCTCTTTTGATTATGGGTAGATTTATTGAGGTTTGAGGCTCTTTTATCATATCTTTCCATTATATTGTCCTGTATTATTTTTTCCCTTGTATTATAATCTATTTGGCCAAACCCTAGGTGTGGGGTTTGTCTAAAATAATTTTTTTATTTGGTTCTTAGGGTGTACAGATTGGTCTTAGGGCCCTTCTTATCCTATATTCGAAGGGTTTTCTTAATCATCACTTGGTTCATGGTAGGTTTTTTAAATGCATTAATCTCTACATTTATAAACTTGATTTCTTGGGATTTCTTACATGAGTTTAAAATGTTTTATTACCCTTAGTATATTTGTTTAATAGTCTTCCACTAAAGAAATTGATTTTATTTGGATTTCAAGGAAAGAAAAATAGATTTTCTATTTATTTAAGGATCAAATCAATTTTTTATTATTATTTCACACTATGTGTTTGATTAAATACTTTATTGGCCTTTTAAATTTATTTCCTAATCTATTTGGGGGTATTTTTGTTTCAAAAAATTTATATAAGGTTTTTCTTAAAAAAAATGGTTGTGTTTGGATTAAATTAAGTTTTACTTATCTAATTTTGAGTTTCTTGAGATACACCTTTGTTGTTTATGTGATTTGGTTTTAAAAAGTGGAATTTCAGCTTGGTTTTCAAAATTGTGTTTATTTTTTGGTATAAGGTATATATATGTAAGGTTTGTATGATGGATTTTAGTTTCATTATAACATAAAATAATTATTTTAAAGCACTTCAACCATATTTATTTTAGAAATAAAATTATTGGTTTGGTTCCTTTTATAAAGTATCAAGGTATAGTTAGATTTTTTTGAAAAATGAGTTTCTTGAAAAGGATGTGTATGGGGTATTATTATGATTTTTTATTTATGTGATTACCCGTATAACTTATTTTATCACCTCATTATGGTTTTTCATGGGCACCTATGATCCTAGGAAGGATAACCAATATGGGATGTGATCTCCCACCCCTAGTTATGCTAGTGACATAGTTTATGTGGTACCCCCACTAACTAGTGACATCGTTCTAGTATTATTCTACTAATTGAGAGAACAAACCTTTTTAGCGAAGGATTGTACCTAGGTAATCCTTGACTTAGTCTCCCTAGGTCCTTTCCTATGGTTTTGTTTACTTATAGCTCTCTCTTTGCATTTTGTTCTATTATTGTTGATTGATTATCTCCTCCTACAATATTATTATTACTATCTATTTTGAGTACCCTATTTTACGTGCTACCACTACTTGATATTAAATTTTTTCTTTACTATCTATGGTTTCTACTACTGGTTATTATATCTCATGTATTTTGTTCACTATGTTTGTTAATGTTTATTTCTAAAATCATGTTATGGTGTGTTTTGAAAGTAAATTGGTAGAAATAGGTTTTGATGGAAAATTATATATCTTATTATTTTTATAATTAATTTCAGTCTTTTTCTAAAAATGGTGTTTCTTTATTAAATAGGGTTTTGTTTATAAAGATATCTTGTCTATCTTCATTGGTTATCTTGTTCATTGTTTATATGTTCTTATATTGTTTGGTATCATGTATGTATTGTATTATTAATATTTTTTTATTTGGAACATTAAAGATTTCATATATCCTCTGTATAATGGATTTGTTTAGACGATGATTTTTGGTTATACCTTATTGACTTAGTTTATTATTTTTGAACTGATTATCTCATGTACACAGATGTCCAACTTACATGTGGGTCATTTCAGACTCTTGGTAATTTTATTATGTGTAATTAAATGTTTTATTGTAACAAAAAATTCTCATGTGTTTATATCTAATTAACTACTACTATTTATCATCCATAGGTAATCGGTAATGTGCATCAGGTCATGTCATGGGCCGACTTAGGTGCATGAATCGGGGTGGATTAGGTTGGTTTATGAAAAAATTATAGCAGTGCCTATTTTACTTAAAATGGTCCTATGTAATTAATCCTCCATTTATTATTTTGGTGAGACTATTAGGTTAGATCTATGACTATCAGAACTCAATAGGTAGGATTGGTAAGAGTCTTGATATATCTTACTCACACATTGCCCTGAGTTACCATTGGTGGTTGGGTTAGAGTTATGATTTCTAAGCTTGTTGTGCATATATTTTGATATATTTTGATTTAGATGGATTTAATTTTAAACAATATTGTGGTTATGTGGTTCTTTTGATATTTTTCATGTTTTGGGGAGAAAATGGTAGAATAACTAGATTCGCATGGTAAGCTCGCACGGTCTTGAAAACTGAGTGGTTCCCATGGACATGGTTCTGCCTTAATCTCTCAGGGGAAATTTCATGGATGGTATACAATCTCCCAAACTATTCAAAGACATAAAATCCCCCCCCCCCCCAATCCTTTTTTTTGATCCCTTTTGGCCCTAGATCACCTTGGGGTTTGATTTTTTGTTATTTAAGGTCAATCAAAGAGAGTTTTAATATTTGATGAACTTCTTTGATTGAATCTTATTAAAGATTCAAGTTTAAAAAAATCATTTTTCATAGAAAAAGTGTTTTTTTTAAAGATAATAAATGTATTTTCCAATATAATTTTAAATGAGTTAAAGGTTTTATACTTCTAAATAGTTCTAGTAAGAAACATGTAAAATTTTAAAGTGATTTTAAAAGGAATTAAAAATTTATACTGAATTTTTCTAAAAAATTGAAATTAACTTGGTATTTTTAATTTCATAGTGATTTAATAAGATATAATTATGAAATTGTGAATTTAAATTCAAGTGGAATTCTATGACATTGAATTGAGTATGAATTATTTTGAATTTCAATTTGTAAAATAATTTTGAATATTTTTTTTGTTTTCAGTTTTTATAAATAAAAAATTGTTTTAAATGGTGAATGACAAAGTTTAAAGATTTTAAATAAACATTTTAATGTGATTTATAATGAATTTTTATGATTCAAATGTGTTAATTATTTTCAAGGTGAACTAGAAAATCTATTTTTTTGGGTGAAATATCAGGGTTTTGAAAGAGTTTAGAATATAGGATTTTGTTTTTTTTATTTTGATTCTATGAGAAGTGATAAATATTTTTTGTTTCTTTGGGGTTCTGATTTTATGTATGGTTTAACTAGTTTGGGATGAGTTGAATTTATTGTGGGTTATTTATTTAAATTTCATGTTAACTTATCAATAGTTTTACCTACAAAAAACATATTAGTGGGTTATAGAAATTTCATTTCTTGGGATGGTTTTAGTTTTGGGTTTCCTAATATTTGAGAAGTGTGATCCTTTCGATTGAAGGCCTTTCCATGACTCCAGATGGAGTGGAAAATATAAACCCTTATTAGTAGTTGAGCATTTCTTGATATTTCAAGTATGGTTTCCAGTTATGTTTTGTTAAGTGGATTCTTCTTCTCAAGTTAGTGGTTAGGGACTCACAGTGTGTTCGATTTTTAAAACAGTCCTTCATCTAGACCATATTTTAAGAGTATTATCATTTTACATTGATCTATTTGAGTATGTGATCAATCAAACCATTGTATTGGGCTTGATATACAGGGTACAACCCAATATGGTGAGTGTTCATGCTTCTTTCAATATTAGTAAAGGTCCTATATCTTAATAGGATTAGCTCTCTTGTATGCCTCAGTGTGTTTGGATTAGGTAGTCTATGTTCTCTCCTGATAAGTTATCTAATTACTATGGAGTACGAATTAGTTATTTCAAATATTTATGTCTCAGAGTGTCATAGATTAGGCTAGGTAGTAGTCTGATTTTTTTCTATTCCCATTTATTTTATGACATATGCTTCTTAATTTGGGATACTCCTTACCATGTGATTGTTAAAGACCTATTTGATTGGTTAAACATAAGTATAGATGTTACATTGATTGAATGTTTTGATGAAATTCTTAGTTTCAATGTGTTTTTGGTTTTTATATTTTCATTGGAGTATTATTTGGTATTTTTGACCTTCTATGTTAGTAGAATATATATGGCGGGGAGGTTGAGTATTGGTCTTAGTTTTCCCCTTTTATTGTCCCTTGATTTTTTTGGAATTCATATTTTGGTTCTAAATTTGATTTGAGGATTATGGAGGCTTTGTATCTGGGGATGTGGTTTTATTAGGTAGGTCTTGTTTTGGTTCTAACTATGATTTGGGAATTTTAGGCATTTTATTTTTTGTATATGTGACTTGATTGGGTTGGGTTCATTCTTAGTTTCAGTTTTGAACTTCTTCGTCTCCCATTTTGTTTCGTATTATAACTAAATGAATTTATGAGGATATAAATTTTAATGGTGGGGTGAATTTTCACACCCTGAACTTCCTTTTCCTTATTATTTTATTTATTTATTTATTTGTGTACATTTCTTTTAATTTATAGATGATGTCCCTTGATAAAAATTTAAATTTTTATAGTTTTAGTATATTTTCACTATTTGACATGGTTAGTACTAACCATATGACTAACCTTAAGAAGGAAAAAATCTATAATATATTATTTTTTCTTGGATGGTGCTCATTTTACCAAAACATGTAGCTAAAATATTAAAATATCAAGGTACTTCCAGTGATGGGTGGATGTTTGATGCATGATTTGGTAAAATGTGCGACCAAACAACATTGATTGCCTAGTTTTTATTTTTTTTTATTTTACCTAACTACACTACGCCACATTAAGAACCCTCTTAGAACTTATTCCTCCCCATTCTCATGGAACAACCAAAGTGATCCCTAAATTCCTCCCCCGTCATTCATTTATGAATTCTTGTCCCTCCTCATTTCATTCTAGGTGGATTTATTAAGGTTTGAGGCTTGTTTATCCTCTTTATCACATATCTTATATTGTTATATTTCATACCTCATCTCATAAGTTATTTTTTCAGACCCTAGGTGTGGGTTTTACCTAATATCATCATCACTTTATCTATTAGGGTGTGTTAATGGTTCTTAGGGTCCTCCTCTTATTGTATTCAAATGGTTATCTAGATTCATGATTGGTTTGAGCTAGGTTTTAACTATGAATTACTCTTTACATTTTGAACATTGTTTAATTGGAATTTCTTAAAGAAATAAATAATTTTTTATTTCTATTATTATATATTTTTAATATTTTTTGATAAAAAAGTTTATTTTCTTTGGATTTCATGGAAATCAAAATAGTTTCCATTTTTATTTAATGGTAAAATACTTTTTTAATTATTCTTGAATTCCATGTGTCTGTATTAATTCTCAATTATACTTTTAAACTTATTTATTAACCCAAAGGGGTGTTAGGGTTTCTAAACTAATATACAAGTTATATCTTAAAAAATGGGTGAATTTGGATTAAATTAAGGACTAATTTTATTATTTTGAGTTTCTTGAGATACTCCTTGGATTTTTATGTGATTTTTTTTGAAAAAGTGGAAATCTAACATAGGATTCAAATAGTGTTTAGTTTTTAGTATCAAGTATATGTGTAAGGTTTTCATAATGGATTTGAGTTTCATTTTAATTTAAAATCATTATTTCAAATCCTTTGAAACATGTTTGGTTTGGAAATAAAATTATTTATTTTTTTATTTAATAAGGTACCATGTATCAGTTTATAACACCATTGATTTCAATTAATTTACTCTTTTATTATGTATTATAAGATTATATAATACTTGGGTAGGGTTTCATAAGTTTCTGGATAGTTTTGATGTGTTTTGGAAGTGTCTAAAAGGGTGTATAGTTTGTGAATGGTTATATGAAACCTTGTTCTATCTCTAGGAAATCATGTAAGGTGATACTGAGAGTTATTGGACAAGAACATCATTGGAGCATTGTTTGTACAAACTGTATGCATATTAGGATAAACTTTTTGATTTCATACATAGTTAATATAATGGCTGGTGAATAGTTTTTTTCAAATAAAGAGAGTCAATTGTGTGAGGGTGTGACCTTAGCATAATAGTACTGCATGATTGGAACATTATTTTCCACACTATGTGGAACAAACCATGTGTATCTTTGGATCTTTTCCAGTATAATTCACATGGTTATTGAACATATTGAAAAACTAAGTGATGTGTAGTTATTACTATGAAAATTGTGTTTTAATTTGAATTAATACCTCATAACCCTAATTTTCTTCTATTCTCTTAGGCTTTCAAAGTCTTCTCTACTTCTAGGATCCCTTGGTGATTACCTTTTATCTGGAAGAAACTTTTGGAAAAATCAATGTTATTTAGAGATCTAGAATCAAACGTAAGTTCTCATTCTTCCTTCTTCTTTCCAGATCTACTCTTCTCCTCTATCTTAGATCCATGTATCTAATATTTTATTTATAGATCTATGTTCTATAATTTTAATTTTTGTGATATCTTGTTGGGTCTATTGAAAGGAAGGTATAGTGATTTTGGATCTATAATTTCTTAGTGTCCATCTTCATTTTCATCATTCGTTGAGATGTAAATGGATTCTCTCTCATATAATCTTATTTTATAACTCTGATTATTGTTTTTATTTAATATTTTATCTTTAATTTTATATATAAATGTTGTGTGATTTATTTTTGGAAACTATTTTGGTCTTTTAGAAAATGATAAATTTTATGTATTTTGGAAAACCACTTTTCTTATAGTTTTTAAAATGGAGGTTTTAAAATTATAGTTTCATTTCAATATAAGAAAAATGTTAAATGAAATTTTATAAAAGCAATATTTTTTATGTAAAATAAATTTTCATGGAATTCGGTATAATTGGGTTGGTATGTGTTCAAAGTAGGATAGAGTTTGGTCTTTAAGTACCACCATCAAAGTGGGATATATTATAGTTGTGATGTAAGACCATCAATGTGTGACACCAATATTGAGTGTGTGTGTGTGTGTGTGTTTATGATCATGGTAATGTTTATACAAATTATTCAAGAATGGTAATAATCTTGTTTATGAATTTTATCACATGGATTCCATTTATATCTTTGTATAAATTGTTTATCTATTTTTCATCTATTTTTATAAAATGTGATAACTAGTTATTATCTTGGTGGTGTGTGTTGGGAAGTCTTTGAGAATTACCTATAGAGATTTATACACACACCCTACTTGGGTACTTTTATGTGTTTAAAGATATCATATTCCAAGACATGGGTAAGGTAAAATTATATTATTTATCTATCAATGCAACATGATATCGTGGGTATGGAAGGTGGTGTTGGAGGTTGGAGATAGTTTAGGTGGTGCTTGGAATTATGCCAATTAGGTGTATTTAGATTATGTTGTCTTTTGGTTTTATTAGTTTATATACCTTATTCCATTGTCACCCTAATATTTTTATTATATTATATTTAACTTTGAGTTATAATGATCATACTCATGCATCATGTAGATGTTTTGGATGTTTACAATTTTTATTATCAAGTTATTGTATTTATAAAGGGAAGATCATACCCAATGTTCTCCAAATCCCTTGGCATTTATTTTCATCCTTTTGTTTCTTGGGTATGTCAGGTATGATTAGTGATAATCTAAATTTCCTCAATCTAATGAGTTGGTTTGGGATGTAACAAATGGTATCAATATAGGTTAGTTCGTATATTTATTTAGATTTTAGCAGGGATATATGATTGTAAAAACTTGAAATGTATAGAATAAAAATATGTAGCCAAACTTCTTATGATGAACATCATGTTACTAGGGTAGTTTTGGTTTGAAAAGTATTCTATGATACTTCTATGTGTGTTTCGTCTCATTATCATGAGTTTATCTGATGATTATTACATATCATGCATTGATAGTGAGACTTACCACTAGGCTCTCATTGTTCATTTTGAGTTTGATGGTTTATAAAAAGGGTTAAAATGGTTGATTTTTGAATTTATGGTTGTAATTGTTTTTTATTATATAGATTTAGAATTTTTTCTAACACTTCATTTTCTAGTGAGTGATGAAAATAATGAGTTTTTTTGTTATAAAAAATGGAACAGGGTAGTTGTTGTAGGAATTAGAAAGAAGTGGCTGTAAAAAATTTGGTTTCACCTAATCCATAAATAAAACAATAACTTGTCCAAATAATTATTCAATATTTTCAAGTAATGGATAGAGGAAATAAGAATGATGAATCCTGACAATTGGATCACTCCATAAAATTTCAAAAATAGAATACAGTTATTTTTCAAGGGTATTATGAGCCTAAAAAAATTGGACTTGTGGATGAATATAAAGAATCAAATCATTTAATTCATTAGTACAACAGCTGAGTTAGAAGTTCAATTAGAAAATTATATACAAAAGGATCTTTCAATCCAATGGGGGAATCTATCTTTCTAAGATAAATTATACTAAAAAATCAAAATAAAAAATAATATTCAATATATTTGGCCTATAGAAATAGAATCTATCTATAACTAAGTATGTATATAAGTTGATGAAATTAGTCTGATTTCCCACCAAAAGTTGTTTCTAATGAACCTTCGAAGGCACGCATATTTGACTCTAGGATGAAACTATAGATTCTCTCTAAGAAAATGCTTATTTATATAATCACTTATATAGAAATGGTAAATAGATAAATAGTGGTAGAAAGAGATATCTTACGAAATCTGGATAGAGGAAGTATATTCATCTCTATAATAATTGGTGAGAACTCAAGTTCTATAAATATTAAGAAGAGGTAAACTTACTTCCAAGGTGGTGGAGCATCTTATAATCAAACCATATGATTAGTCAACCTTCCTAAAAAACAAGAGTAATATGGGGTGTTTTTAGTGTGTCTCTATGGAGACATAAGATTTATGTACATAGATATTACATTTCTTTTGTGAAATACTTAATACATGATACAAACAGGCTCCCAAAGATCATATTAGATTAGTGTATTTGGACACTTGGAACAAAATATTATAATCATGGTGAAGGATCTTCAACATCTCACATAAATATCTTCCCCTTTTTTCCTACAAAAAACCTTTCTTTATATCTTATAGAAAATAAAACATAGAAAGGGTGAGATCAAATTCTATGTAAGGGTAAACAAAGAGAACATAAATCAAACCATAAACATTCGAACGTAAAAACGTGAACATAAAGTTTAAACATCAATATTTTGAGTCATGAAATAAATCATGGTAGTATATAAGGCATGGATGCACATAATATGATTTCCATAGTATCCAAGGAATTTCTACCAAGACTATCATAGTGGAAAAAGTCCATTACTGGACCGGGTTTACTTGTCGTTCCAGCTATGTATTACTAAACTGGATATAATTTTTATTGCATTC
Source organism: Viscum album (assembly GCA_963277665.1). Lineage (NCBI taxonomy): Eukaryota > Viridiplantae > Streptophyta > Magnoliopsida > Santalales > Viscaceae > Viscum > Viscum album. Next base: position 513,102,597 of record OY728136.1, on the reverse strand, counting down.
AAGTACATATCATGAGATATAAATATTTACCCAATGAATTTGAGGGATATATAGTTCACATCCATCAGATAATGAAACCATTCTTACTTGTTCCGCAAAAACATAAAAACATTCACCATAGTATAACCCATGAAATCAAATGGGATTCTTAAACATCATTCCATCATAATTGACAAAAAACAAATGAATTTCTTAAATAACATACAATCTTAAACACATTAAAATCATAGTAATAATAGTTATATAAGAATAAATATATGTAATCTTAGATGGAAAATAATTTTGATAAAACATTTGAGCTTCATTCCTGAGGAAAATATCTTTCATCTTCCAAAATGTTTTCTTTTCTCAAAATTTAATGAAATTTTGAAAGAAAAATATTTATTTAAAAATAAACTTGTAAATTTTTAGAGTAATATTCATGTAAATAAGGCATTATAAATATTCAAAAACCCGTTCATGGCGTATAATTTAAAAAAACATTCCCCTCGTACTTTTTCTAGAAAATTCAAAAAGTACCACGTATGGTAAAAATGAAATATTCCTTTCGAACCATGTATTAAAAGTCAAAATGGGTAAAAATGACTTTAAAAATACATAGTAAAATAGTAAACATTTTATGAGAATATTTTTATAAAACATGGAAATTGATGATAAATATACCCCAAGTAAATACTTACGAATAAACAGTCTCGGATAAAACGATATTGGAAAAGTTATCCCTTACCTTAGGTCAGATATGATTCATATATATCCAAACCTCTTGTATAAGTATTTAAATAATGTTACTAATTTATTATATAATCATAATAATTTTTATTATAACATTTATGATCATATTTTCATCTTTTTGTTAGCAACATTTCATTGTCACTTGTTATTTGAGTATTAACTACTTTATGTTCGTATATATGTTTTGTCGAATAAGTTCTTATTCCAATTTTTAGGTTATAGTTATATCATTGAAATCATGGTATTAGTATAATATAAATCATATTTATTCATTCAATTCATTTATATAATGTATCATCATAGGTAAATAAAGAATATTACTTTTTCATATTTATTAATTTTTGAATTAAACATTAATTTTACTTTAAAAGGGTTGTTATGTTCGATAGCGTACCCAATACACAACAACGGGTTTCTTTGAAATATTACATTGCACACTAATAATATATTATTATTTTAAATGGTAGTTAACTCCTATCTATTGTATTGGCAGGAATGAAATAAACTAACTACAATATTATTATACTTGTTTGTTAAATGTATTTTCATTTATCCAATAAAAATTAGAGGCTTAAAATGTGAATGAATCCAATTTTAAGCATAATTTACATTAAAAGGCCAATTTATCACCATTTAATGGAGAAACCTTTTTAAATCTAGTTTTGGTAAATTTAATACATTTTATTTGACCAAATAAAATCTTTCTTTAGAATGGGGACATCAAAATTTACTTTGTGTAATTTTTTGGAATTTTTTCGATAAAGTTCATTTTTTAATGAATAGTGAAAAATATTGTATTTTAATTCAAAAGTGCCATTTAATATAATTTATTTATATGGTAAGATTACATTTTTTATTGTTTTTAAAGTGAAATTATAATATATTTTTTACCATTAATCCAATGTTGCTCATTAGAATTAATTTCAATTTGAAATTGGACATAAACAAGTATCAATCTTTTGATAATTATTGTTTCTTAAAAACATGCTATTTGTTTTGATAATGGGAATTAATTTTAAAATTAATTAATGCCACTTTTATGTCTTGAATTTGGAAAAATAGACATAATTTTTGAATTCGGAATATCAAATATATCTTAGGATGATTTTTTGGTATTTTTCTGAAAAACTTCAATTTTTGATGAATAGTGAAACCACTTAGTGGTTGTTAAAAAAATTTACTTTTTCATTTAAATGAAATTTTACCACTTATGTTAATTTAATTTAGAAAATCTGAAATACATGGTTGTTATCAAGAAGTAAAATTTGGTTCAATAAGATGAAAATAATTTTTGGTGAATAGTAACTTTTGACTTTTATTTACCGAGGTTAAAGGTAAATAGGGTAATTCAAGGTTAAAAGAATATTATAATAATTCAAAATTACCTTAACACTTGTCATAACCTTATTGGGTAAGTATTTTCCGAACATGGGCATCCTTCGGTTGATTTTGGGACCCCATTGAGCCACTTGGTAGTGATAATGACAATTTGGATTAATTAATTTAATGTAAAGACAAAATTGACATTAACAAAAATCTTTTAGTAATTCGTTTTTATAAGGGGTTATATAAATTATATTTTAGACTATAAATATTAATTGGAAAGATAAATATATTTCCTACATTATTGTATTTTTTTATAATTTTTAGACATAATATAAATTAAATTATTTATGACACAATAATGATGCAGTATTTACCTCATTAATAAATGATTTAAATAAATAAGATTATAATGATTAAAATATTATCAAAAACATGTACAATTCTGATTGTATGATTTTATTTCGACCATGATTCATCTTATCTTCATCTTTAATGATTTTTGGACCTTTTGAAACTGAATATAAGTTTATAATAAAATAATATTTTCACACTTTCTAAAAGAGCCCCTCCTCTCCCTTATAAAAGGAGACCACTTATAACCAATTACACACACCTATCAAGCCACTTGACTGGTCAAATATCTACCTAATTAATCTCCCTACATCTCTCTCCTCTATCTAGAAGCCTTACTTTAGGCAGAAGGCACTTCAAGAATTCCTTTTGGTTCAAACCAAAGGAAGTTACCCAAATTAAAGGTAACAGTTTCTCTTAAATTGTTTTCTTTTATTTTACTTATCCAACCCCTAACCTATTTTTATTCATTTATTTTGTAACAAAACCAGTATCCTTAATATACTAAGATGTTATTATGATAATTATCTGAACTACACTTACACACACCTCCATCTAATGGATGGAAAACTAACGCCTCATGAAACGATGATTATTCAAATATCTCCAACTGCATCTCACGGTGTCCATTATGATGGAACTGTATTTATATACGATATATATTATGTTTATGTTTTCTTTATTCTTCTGTATTTCCCATTTATAGCATTCCTTTATGGTTTCCATATTGGGTAAATATGATAATCTCATTTGAGGAAGTGTGGACTACCGCCCCCTCAAAGAGATGTGACTCGTTAATGCCTTATGTGGGATGTATAAAGGATAGAGTTAATGATATTATATATGATATTATACTGGAATTATAATATACCTATTTATCATTATGTTTTAATTCCATTAAAATAAGAAATATAAATGAAAGCAGCGTTCATGCGTACGTACGGCTTGCCGTCTCCATGAACAGTGCATTTCATTTCATACCACTAAATGTTATGTACTATTATAAATACATGTATATAATAGATATATATGATATATATGATATCTAAATAATTAATATCACTCTGGATATAATGAACCATTGACCAAATGAACAACATGTAATTATAAGAAGTCCATTTTTGACTCAAGTACCAAATATCAACAAAACGACCATTATTAACTTAAATGATTATATAATGTTTATAACATGGTAATAAGTGATATAAAAGGAATAATAAACATGAAAAAGGTTTTTAAGAAATTATAAATTAACTTTATCTTATTATTCAGAAGATTAAAGAATGATCGAGTCAAGTTGGACACGAGGTAAGGGATTTTCTTATCTCACTTTTAATTCCATGAGATTTCCATTGTTCGCCACTTATTTATTGCATGTGTTGTATTGTGAACTTCAATTTGATATATATTATCATGATTATCATTATATTCATGCTATACTGTGATTTATTTTGTGGTTATTAACTTTTGGTCATACAACTCAGTTGATTACAACGTGGTAAATGGTTTCATCTCACTTTTTATTCCCATGAGATTCATATTATATTTGCCACTATTTCCTTTTGTGTGGTGTATGTACTACCCATTATTGTACTCTTTGTACAATATAATTTCATTTATGAGTATTTACATCTTATTTCTATGATCATTCTTTCATGTGGCGTATGTTTTGTAAGTTACCAAATCGGTAAGGGAACCATTCACCCTCCTCTTTTTAAAAGGCTTATTTTTGTTATATCTTTTAAATTACATCTTATTATGTTGGGATATGTTTTTATATATCCTTATTTATGTAACCTTTATTTCTAAGTGATGATATACCATTTTTGTCTCATAAACTCGTTTTCTGAATTTTAAAGTGACGTTGTTAGGCTATCAAATTTTTACAAGGGAACTTATTAACCTCATTTAGATTCTTTGGGTTCAACTTGTACTTATTGAATATGTCATCCTATGAATATGTGTGAATGAAAAATTATTTTTTTGCACTTAATATCCACTTATATTGGGTATATTTATATTTTTTATGCATAATTATGAGATTTATTTATCCTTAATTTAAGGATACCATCTTTATAAGGGATTTCATCTCAATTTACATTTCTATTGAGACTTCATTATTGTTATGCACCAATTCACTCTTATATGGTGTATATACTTTCCTTTGACATATTATATCATGAATCCATTTTTTCTGATGATATTATAAAGTTATGATTAAATTTTATTCCTCATTTATTTGTATTCAAGCATCTCTCTTTTTGTTAAAAACTCTTTAACAAAAGTATCATTTAAAATGTTTTAAAGATTTATTCTTCTAAATATTTATCATTAATTTCGATGTTTTCAAAATGGGTTTTAGGATTTATTTATATGGACATTAATGTTTTAAAATGATAATTCATTTAAAATATTAAAAGTGGTATGGGCCACTTTGATTAAAAAATCCCTTTTTAAATGTTTTTGAAAATGATTTGATGAAACATTGTTTATTTAAATATCTTGATTTGAAATATTGGAATGTGGAAATGTTATATTTCCTTTATACATGTGTTATATGTTATGATTATGTTATGGTTATTGGGAATTTTTTACGTATACATGTGGTTTTGTGATAAACCTATGGTGGGTGAGCCCAAGGTAGCTCTCTAATACATTGGGTAACGTGATGGAGGTAAACTTGATGTTTCTCCTAAGAGATTTAAGGAATATACTATGATGGGTATTCCAAGTGTAAATCCCTATGTAGCAGTGATAGCTACAATGTAAGTTTGATATGGGTTCCAAAAGTAACCTTTATGATTTATGATTTGTGTGTGTTATTCATAAATCTTATGATTTCATAAGGTATTTTATGATTGAAAAAATATAGTTTCATTGATTTGTATTTATTGATGGGAAAATGTTTTCCTTCCGTATTTTATAACCCTTACTGAGCTTTTTATGTTCACCCCAAGTTTTTTGAAATTTTTTATAAAAGAATTAAAGATGAATAGGTTCAAGGATGGTATCAAGGAATATTCATGCTATCTAAAACATGGAACTAGAAATGTTTCTTTTTAAGTGTTTTTATTTTATTAAAAAAATGGATACTGAGTAGTAGTGTCTACATGTAATATTCAAGTTGTAATGTAATTTCTATGACTAATTCTCTAAAACTCCAAACCTAAAAATATCCTAAATGTGAATAATTCATTTAATTCAACATTATGTAATGTTATAAGGTTGGGTCCTTATATATAATCATGGTTTAATGAATATTATATAGAACGAATTACATCACACCGTGGAGACGGTAGAACGTACGTATGCACGAGCGACATTATCGTTCCAATAATTGTTGAATGGTATTGAAGTGGATTTTTTATAGTATATCATAATTAGTATTATATTATAATTGTCATATATAGTTATTATTTCTACTATTATATCCATCCATGTAAGGTGGTGGTGAAAAATAGATTACACCACGGCGTGGAGATGGTAAGCCGTACATACGCACGCGCGGTGATTTCATTTTTCATATGATGGATACAAGGTGAAATAGGGGTTTTTTATATTTATAATAACATATAAGTATATTATAGATATTTATGTTATTACTTTATAATAAAAAAACTAAATAAGAGGAATAAGAAGAAGAAATAAATTTGAAAGAATCGGTAGAAGAGATTACCACTTCCTTGACGTGCCTCCTTTAAATTTCCTCTTAGGGAACAAGGGATGGTCTTTTGAGAATACCAGAACATATAGAATGTAAATTGGGAAGTTGATAAGAGAAATGGTCAGGGTTTGGACGAGTTTGAAGGCTCAAAATGGAGTGAAGAGGAGAGGGAGGAGGTTCCCTTTTATAAGAGGATAGAGGGGCACTTTAGGAAAGTCTCAAAATATTAATTTATTATAAACTAAATTTTGATTTACAATGGTTAACACTTATATAATTATAAGATAATAATATTTTGGTTCTAATACCCATCATAAAATATTTTTTATATATGTTTTTTATATTTTATTATCCTTATCTTCTTTGTGTAACCCTTATTTTAAACTTTTTAATCTTACCCTGATATCATGTTATTTATAAATTATGGGTTAATGTAATTAATATATCATGTAAAATGAACCAAAAATATTATTTATGAAATATTTGGACTTATATTATCCATTTTTATTGTTATTAGATTTTTATAAATTTAATATCATTTAATGAACTATTTTATGTTTTAAGTTATGAATTATGTCAATTTTGGATACTATTCATACTTGACTTTTTAAAAAAAATAACAACCTTATCCCATCGAAAAAAAGGCATTAAATTATCCCTAATATATAAATTTAATACTAAAAATTATTTTATGGCATAAAAATATTCAAATTAAATTTATTTTAATATTTATAAATTCATTTATTTGAATCTTTCATTAATGAGGTAATCACTACATCATAATTGTGTCATAAATAAATATATTTATCAAGTTTCTAAAAATTATAAATAAAATACCATGTTATATTAAATATTTTTAGATTTCTAATGAATATTTATAGACATATATATCAGTTATATAACCCTGTATTAAAATTGATTTAGTAAAAGATATATGTTTAGGTTATAATTATCTTTACTTTAAATTTATTCTAATAAAATGTCATGTTCACATCCAACTGAATACATGGGGTTCCAAAATATACCCAAGGATGACCATGGTCGGAAATATCTCATCCAATAATATTATTACATGTGTTAGGTTAGTTTAAAATTATTATAATATTATTTTTTTACCCTTATTTATCAGATTTACCCTTTAACCATGGTAAATAAAATAATTACTGATGTTACTATTCATAATGTCTAAAATAAAATGTGCATATTTACACAATTTAGACCTATTGATTCTAAATATGTAATCCATTTTTCAAAATAAAAAACATTGAATTTGGAGTGATTAATTTAAAATTAATTCTCATTGTCAAAACCAAAAAACGGGTTTTTAAGAAGTAATAACTATCAAAATATTGACATCTTTTTATGTTAAATTTGAAAGTTAAATTACATTGAATGACCAAAATTGGATTAAATGATAAAAATATAATCCAATTATACTTTAAAACCAATTAAAAGTAAAATCTAACTATATAAATAAATTAGATTAAAAAGCAGTTTTGAATTAAAATACAGTATTTTTACTATTCATAAAAATATGAATTTCATCAGAAAAATACCAAAATTTCATAGAAAGTAAATTTTTATTTTCCTCTAATAAATATTAAATTTATTTTTTCAAATTTTACATATAAAAGTGACAAAAATATATTTAAAATGGTTGTGCCATCAAAAGGCAGTAAAAGTGTATTTTTTGAAAAATATTTCTTTTATCCAAATCAAATGATTTTGCTCTCATATAATGTTCTAGAAAATATTTAATATAAATACTAATGTTATATAAAAATCAAAATTGGGTTAATACTATTCATAATGGCTAGTTTATATCCCATTAAATAATAATATTTTATTAATATATCATTGTTTAGTGAAACTCAGTATCACATACAACACAAGCTATCGAGGAAGGTTGCTCTTGCATGTAACATAAGCCAAGTAATCATTGCATATAGTGTAAGATAATATTGGTGTAGTTTACAACACAAGAAATAAAATAAATTAAAAAATAATCTATCTCATAAAATCTTGGGGTGTTACATTCCACCCCCCTTAAAATGAATTTCACCCTCGAAATGCATTGGGGTTATAAATGGTTTACTACATTAATGTTTATTTCATAGAAAACTACATCATAAAAAAATACAAAAATTTAATATTAAAATGAAAACTAAGAAACATAATGGTTCCTGAAATTAACTCATCACTGGGTTTCCACACAAGAGAACATAGGTGGGAAGTAAAAACATGGATATGGAAGAGAAATATAATGATCATGTTTTGATGGATAGTGATAGAGAACAAGCTTGGAGAAAGTTAAATTCCAGAAATCCATAAATATGTGATGATTTAAGGGACCATCTAATTCATTGGATAAGAAAGTACTAGGATAACATTCTTGGTTTTCAAGATCCTTTCCTAAATTTGAAAGTTTTTTCATGAGAATAAATACTTACTTGATTTTGGTACAATCTCACCATTGTTCATGCCTTGAAAACATTACACTTAATATATTATTTAATGAAATGAAGTTTAATTTTTCATTCTTTACGTGTTAGAATATCAAACGATAGAATTATATTTCATTCCATTTGTCTCAACAAAAATGGTAGCACAGGTTATCAAATATTCATAAGTCCACCTATAGTGAGATAATACATTAATATAACAAACATAAAATATAAAATAACTTATAATATCGATAAATGGATAACATTTCAATCCATCCATAAAATAAAAATAAAAAACTTTTAAAAGAGGTGAACTAAATCGACTTAACATTTGTCTCACATATCTCATTTGGAAGTTCTTGGTTGTCACATTCCAAACATGTGAATATCTTAATTATGTATTCTTTTGAAACATAATAACATGAATTACCATATAACCTCAGTTAAAACATAAATTCTATCAAAATTAACCCTTTCTGCACACCAAAAATACCAAAAATTATATATACACCAATAATGATATCACTTTGTCCTTTTATCATTCATGAGATCATTAATTATATTAAACATCTCATTATCTTATTATCCCTTCATTATGGGCATATAATGTGCTTTCCAAAAATATTTCAATCACTTTTTATGTTTACTGGTACCATATAATTATTTAAACCCACAGTAAACCAATACATAGATATTCTAATATTCAATAATACTATAAATGAGATTCCATAACACTATTTTGGAATCCCATTACATAAACACTTAATCATTCTACCACTTCATTTTCATACTTGGAATCACCAAAAGTGATTGCATGTGAATTACCCTTGTCATTTTCCTTAAGAGGTTGCTGACATCGATCATTATTAACCCTTGGATTAGGGCATTGGTTAATATAATGCCCCATTTCCTTGCACATTTAGCATTGAAGTGTTGGTGGTGCATTATCTCTAGTATTTTATCTATTCACACAATTGGTAAAATTTTTCGCATTACTTCGGCACTGAACTGCTCAATAACCTTATTTTCCAAAAATAAACATTTTATAGTCCCTTTAATACAATCTCTACCATGCTTCTTTCCACACTTTGAGCATAAGGATACATTCATCATCTTTTCAACATTATGTTGAGATTTTTCCATGAAATATATATTTTGTTTCTTATCAAAACCATGATATGGATATATAACACCAACTTCTAGTTCTACCTTGATAACACAATGCACATTATATTCATAGCTACTGAAGTCTCTTATATCCAATTCCCTTCGAAGACTTGGTTTTAAGCAGGTGAAGAATCGATCAACTATACTTTCAGGTTGGATGATAAAGCCAGAAGCATACCCTGAAAGCCTTGTAAAATTTGCCTCATATGTACCAAAAGATTCATCATCATTTTGTTTAAACTCATGGAGCTCCTTTTCCATATTTTTTCAATGAATATGAGGGAAATACTTATTGAAAAATAAGTTCTTAAACTCATCTCATTCAATGGATTCAATTTCATCTTAGTGTATTGTATTCTTAATTGGAGTCCACTATGGGTCTGTTTCACATTCTAAATGGTAAACAACCAAAATACATTTTCATGTTCTGAACAATTAATAATGGAAAATATCTTTTCAATGGTACTGATCCATTTTTAGAAACAAGTAGATCCGAATACCCACTAAAGGAAGGTAGATGTTTCCTCATGAAGGACTCAATAGAATATTGTTCCCTTCTCTACTTATTTAGAAGTCTAGAATGATTCATATCTTCTGTAAGTATAGAAATAATATTTTTCTCTCCACCTCCCATAACATTTGGTTGTTTAGGAGTATAATCATTGAATTAATCAGTTCATAGATCATTATCATGATTAATTAGGGTTTCGTCCATTATCTAAACCCAAAAATAATTGTGTGAGAGGAAAAAATCATATAAAGAAAAAAATATAATCAAGGGGGTACACTAAATATCTAAGATATTAGGTTTTATCCTAGGTTATTCGTGATCTTTATCATAATTCTAGTACTATAACCTATAATTATACTTAACCTTAGGGCCATCACTAGACATATCTTAGAAATATCTATAGAGATCTCACTAAAGTTTTTGCATCCTAGTTTCAAAAGGTTGACTAAAAATTCACTCTGATACCAAAGGTAGATACCCAAGCATGACATATATAGACATTATATTTCTTTTTCATAATAATTAATACATGATACAAATAGGCACCCAAATATCATATTAGTTTAGTGTCTTTGGAAACTTAGAACAAAATCTTCTAATAATGGTGAAAGATATTCAAAATCTCTCATAAAAATCTTCTCTTTTTGTTTTCCTATCTAAAACCATTCTTTATATACTGGGGAAAAGAAGACATATAAAGGATGAGATAAAATTCTCAGTAAGGGAAAACATGGAGAACATAAAACAAACCATAAACATTTGAACGTAAAAATATGAATATAAAATTTAAACTTCAAAACCTTGAGTCATGAAATAAATCATGGCAGTACGTAATCATGGATCATAAAGAAACATTAACTATGATAGAATAACAGTTTCATAAATAAATTAATTATGGAAAAACAATAATCATATAATTTGATTTACATATTAGCCAAGTCATTACTGCCAAGACCATTATAGTGGACAAAGTATATTACTAAACCAGGTTTACTTGTCATTCCATCCATTTATTACTGAACTAGATTTACTTTCCATTCTAGTAATGTCTATATCATGAGATATAAATATTTACCCAATTAAATGGAGGTAGATATAGGACCCACCCATATCGTAATGAAACCATTCTTACGTGTTCCACAAAAACATAGAAACATTCACCATAACATAACCCATTAAATCAAATGGGTCTCTTAAATATAATTCCCTCATAATTGACATAAAAAATGGATTTAATAAATAAAATTCAATCATAAACACAATAAAATCATAGTAATAGTAGTTATATAAACATTAACCTATGTAATATTAGATGATAAAAAAATTTTATAAAACACTTGAGCTTCATTCCTGATTAAAATATCCATTCTTCTTCAAAAACATTTTTTTCTAAAAATATCATGCAATTTTAAAAGATAATAATTTAGATAAAAATAAACTTGTAAATTTGTAGAGGAAAAATCATGTAAATAAGGTGTTATGAAAATGAAAAAAACTCGTTCATGCTATATAAGTTAAAAAACATTCTCCTCGTACTTTTTCTTGAAAAGTCAAAAAGTATCTCGTTTGGTAAACAAAAGAAAGATTCCATCCAAACCGTGTAGTAAAAGTCAAAATGGGCAAAAATTGCTTTAAACATACATAAAATAGTAGTAAAATTTTTATGAGATTTTTTTTAGAAAACATGGACATGGATGACAAATATATCCCTGATAAATACTTAAGAATAAACATTATCAAATAAAATGAGATTGGAAAAGTTATCCCTTACCTTAGGTAGGATATGCTTCATATGAATCCAAAACTCCTGTATAATGATTTAAAAAATGGTACTGATTTATTCAAGAATAATATTCATTTTTATTATAACATTTATGATCGTATTTTCATTTATTTGTTAGTAACATTTCATTGTTACTTGTTATTCGGGTATTAACTGCTTTGTGTTCTTATGTATGTTTTGTCAAATAAGTTCTTGTTCATATTTTTAGGTTATAGTTATATCATTGAAATCACGGTATTATTATATCATATATCATATTTATTCATTAAATTTTTTTATATAATCATGGTTTAATGAAAATTATGTGAAACAAATCACATCACACTGTGGAGACGATAGGTTGTACGTACGCACGAGCAGCGTTCTAGTTCCCATAATTGTTGAATTGTATTTTATTATATGGTTTATGTATATAATAATTATTATCATGTTATAATAATCATATATATTTATTATTTACACCATCATACCCAACCATGTAAGGTGGTGGTGAAAAACATATTACACCATGGCATGGAGATGGTAAGTCGTACGTACACACATGTAGTGATTTCATTTTTCATAAAATGAATCGAAGATGAAATGGGATTATTTTATATTTATAATAACATATCAGTATATGAGTGGTAATTATGTTATTACTTTATAATTAAACAACTAAATAAGAGGATTTATAAGAAGAAATAAATTTGAACGAATCAGTAGAAGAGATAACCTCTTCCTCGATGTGCCTCATTTAAATTTCCTCTTAGGGAACAAGAGTTGGTATTATGAGAATACAAGAACCTCTATAAAGTAACTAGGAATGTTAATAATAGAAATGGGTAGGGCTTGTCTGATCTTGAAGTCATAACATGGATTGAAGAGGAGAGGGAGGATATTTCCTTTTATAAGAGGGTAGAGGGGAACTTTTGGAAAGTCCTAAAATATTAATTTATTATAAACTCAATTTATATTTAAAATATCCCAAAACTTATTTAATTCTAAGATAAGATGATTTTTGTTTGAATAAAAATCATCTAATATTTTTTAGACAAGTTTTGAATATTTTTTTTATCCTTATCTTTTTTGCTTAACCTTTATTTTACCCTTTTTAATCTTACTGTGATATCATGTTATTTATACATTATGGGTTAATGTAATTACCATATATTTTCAAAAGACAAAAAAAAGTTATTTATGAAATATTTGAACTTACATTAACTATGTGTAAGAACCTTATATTTTTATTAATATAATATCATTTAATAAATTATTATATATTTTAAGTTATGAATTATGTCAATTTTGGATACAATTTGTACTTGAATTTTTTAAAAATTCATAACAACATTATTCCTTAAGAAAGGAACTAACAAATCCATTAAAATGTTGATGTAATGCATAAAATTATTTTTTTTATTATCAGAATATTAAAATTAAATTTATTTTAATATTTATAAATTCATTTATTTGAATCTTTCATTAATGAGGTAATCACTACATCATAATTGTGTCATAAATAAATATATTTATCCAATGTATAAAAATTATAAATAAAATACCATGATATAGTAAATAATTTTATATTTATAATAAATACTTATATAATTATATATCATTTATATAACCCCATATTAAAATTGATTTCATAAAAGATATATGTTTTGGTTATAATTATCTTTACTTTAAATTAATTCTTATAAAATTTCGTTTTCACATACAACTGAATCCATGGGGTCCCAAAATCGACCCAAGTATTACCATGGTTGTAAATATCTCATTAAATAAGATTAGTACATGTGTTAGGGTAGTTTAATATTATTATAATATTTGTCATTTACCCTTATTTACCAGATTTTTCCTTTAACCATGGTGAATAAAATAATTACTGAAGTTTCTATTCATAATGTCTAAAAATAAAAGGTATATAATTACACAATTTGGACCTAATTATTAAAAATATATAATCCATTTTTCCATATTAAAACCACAAAATTTCACGTAATTAATTTAAAATTAATTCTCATTGTCAAAACCAAAAAGCGGGTTTTTAAGAAGTAATAACTATCAAAAGATTGACATATGTTTATGTTCAATTTGAAAGTAGAATTACTTAAAATGAACAAAATTTTATTAATTGATAAAAATATAATCTAATTATACTTTGAAACCAATTGAAATTATAAATTTACTATATAAATAAATTATATTAAAAAGCAGTTTTGAATTAAAATACAGTATTTTTCACTATTAATAAAAGTATGAATTTCATCAGAAAAATACCAAAATTTCAACCAAAGTAAATTTTGATGTTCCTCTTCTGAATAATAAATTTATGTTATCAAATTGAACATATAAAAATGAAAAAAAAACTATATTAAAAATGGGTACTCTATCAAAAGGCGGTAAAACTCCATTTTTTGAAAAATGTTTCTTTTAATCCGAAAAAAATGATTTTGTTCTCATATAATGTTATATAAAATATGTAATATTAATTATAATGTTATATAAAATTAAAATTTTCATTAATAATTTTTATAATGGCTATTTTATATCCCATTAAATAATAATATTTCAATAATATATCGTTGTTTAGTGAAACTCGATACTGTGTACAACGCAAGCTATCGAGAAAGGTCGTTCTTGAATGTAACACCAGACAAGTCTGTGTTTCATATTGTTTAATCTAATATTGGTGTATCTTATAACATAATACATCAAATAAATTAAAAGGAATCTATATCATAAAATCTTGGGGTGTGACAATCCACCCCCCTAAAAATGAATTTTTTCCTCAAAATTAATCGGGGTTATAAATGGTTTACTATATGAATGTTTCTTTCATAAAAACCCACATCACATAAAGGAATTCTAATAATTAATTTTAAAAAAGGAAAGTTAGAAAAATAACTGTAACCCAAATTAACTCATCACTAAGTTTCCATATAGGAGAACATTGGTGGGAAGTGAAAACATGGATATAGAAGAGAAATCTAACGATTTGGTTCTAATGGATAGTGATAGAGAACAAGCTTAGAGAAATTTAACTACCATAAATCCATAAATATGAGATGATTTAATGGATCATATAATTCATTGGTTAAGAAATTACTAGGATAACATTTTTGGTTTTCAAGATCCTTTCTTAAATTTAAAGGTTTTTGCCTGAAAATAAATACTTACTTGATTTTGGTACAATCCCACCATTTTTCATGCATTGAAAAAATTACACTTCATATATTATTTAAATAAATGATTTAATTTTTTATTCTTGAAGTGTTATAAGATCATTTGATAGAATGATATGTCATTCCATCTGTCTCAACAAAAATATTAGCATAGGTAATCAAATATGCATAAGTACACCTATAGTGAGATGATACATTAATCTATCAAACTTAAAATAGAAAATAACTTATACTATCCATAAATGGATAACATTACAATCCATCCAAAAACTAAAAATATAAAACTTTAGAAAGAGGGGCACTAAATCGACTTAAAATTTGCCTCACATATCTCATTTGGAAGTTCTTGGTTGTCACATTACAAACATGTGAATACCTTAATTATGAATTATCTTGAAACATAAGAACATAAATTACCATATAAACTCAGTGAAAACATACATTCTATCAAAATTAACTCTTTTTGCAAACCAAAAATACCAAAAATTCTATATGCTCAAACAATGATATCACTTTGTCCTTTTATCAGTCATGAGATTATTAATTCTATTAAACATCTCATTATCTTCTTATCCATTCATTATGTGCATATCATATTCCTTCTAAAAATATTTCAATCAGTTTTCATGGTTACAAGTACCATAAAATTATTTAAAACCACAATAAACCGATACATAGATATTCCAATATTCCATAATACTATAAATGAGATTCCATAACACTGTTTTGGAATCCCATTACATAAAAACTTATCCATTCCACCACTTTTTTTTCATACTCGACATCACCAATAGTGATTTCATGTGACTTCCCTTTGTATTTTTCCTTAAGAGGTTGCTAACTTTGATCATCAGTAACGCTTGGATTAGCACATTGGTTATCATAATTCCCCATTTCCTTGCACTTGTAGCATTGAAGTGTTGGTGGTGCGTTCTCTATAGTATTTTATCTATTCACATTATTAGAAAACTTTTTCCCATTACTTCGTCACTCAACTTCTTAATGACATACTTTTCCAAAATTGAAACATTTTCTAGTCCCTTTAAGAAAATATCCACCATGATCCTTTCCACACCTTGAGCATAAGGAAACATTCATCATCTTTTCACCATTGTTTTGATATTTTTCCTCGAACTCTATATTTAGTTTCTTATCAAACCCATGAGATAGATATATAACACCAACTTACATTTCTTTGTTGAAATCACAATGCACAATATCTTCATAGCTACTGAATCATCTTATAGTTAATACCATTTGAAGACTTGGTTTTATGAAAATGAGGAATCGATCAACTTTATTTTCAGGTTGGATGATAAATCTAGAACCATACCTCAAAAGCCTTGTAAAATTCACCTCGTACATACCAACAGATTCATCATCCTTTTTCTTAATCTCAAGGAACTCATTTTCTACCAATTTTTAAATAATATGATTTAAATACTTATTGAAAAATAATTTCTTAAACTCATCCCCTTCCATGGCTTCAATTTCATCTTGGTGCCATGTATTCTTAATTAGTGTCCACCACTGGTCTGCTTCACCTTCTAAATGGTAAGTAGCCAAAATCATTATTTCATGTTATGAACAACGAAGAATGGAAAAAAATCTTTTCAATTGTGATGATCCATTGTTCAGCAACAAGTGTATCAAAAGACCCACTGAAGTAAGGTGGGTGTTGCCTCATGAAGGACTTAATATAATATTATTCCCTTCTCTACTCATTTAGAAGTCCAAAATGATTTATATCTTGTGTAAGTATAGAAATAATATTTTTTACTCCATATCCCATAAAATTTGGTTGTTCTGAAATCATTTCATTTCCCATTTCATATATCATTAACATGGTTCCTTCAGGTTTCATCCATTATCTAAACCCAAAAAGAATAGTGTGAGGGGAAAAATCATACAAGGAAAACAATATAATCAAGAGGGGTACATTCAATATCTAACATATTAGGTTTAATACTAGGTTATTCATGATCATTATCATAATTTTAGAAGTGTAACCTATACTTATACTTAACCTTCGGGATATCCTTAGACATACCATAGAAATTTCTCTTAAGATCTCACTAAAGTTTTTGCATCCTAGTTTCCAAGGGTTGACTAAAGCTTCACTCTAATACCAACTATAGAGACCCAAGATTGGCGTACATGGACATTATATTTATTTTGAGGAATACTTAATACATGATAAAAATAGACTCCCAAATATCTTATTAGTTTAGTATCTTTGGAAACTCATAACAAAATCTTCTAATCCTAGTGAAAGATCTTCAACATCTCTCATAAAAATCTTCCCCTTATGTTTTCCTCCCTAAAACCTTTCATTATATCCTAGGGAAATAGAACATAGAAATGCTGGGATCAAATTCTTAGTAAGGGTAAACATGGAGAACATAAAAAAAATATTAAAATTTGAACGTAAAAACATGAATATAATGTTTAAACATAAAAATCATGGGTCATGAAATAAATCTTGGCAGTATGTAAGGAATGAATCATAAAGAAAAATCAACCATGATATAATAGAATTGTCATAAAACATGTAATTGTTGCAAAAAAATAATTACATAATATTCTTTTTATAGTATCCAAGGCATTGCTGCCAAGACCATTATAGTGGACAAAGTCCATTTCTGAACCGGGTTCACTTGTCGTTCCAGCCATGTATTACTGGACCAGATTTACTTTCAGTTCCACTAATTTCTATAGAAAGATATATAAATCTTTACCCATTTCATTTGATATAGACCTCACATAATTAAACCATTCTTACATTTTCCAAAAAAATATAGAAACATTCACCATAGCATAACCCATGAAATCAAATGGGTTTCTTAAACATCATTCCCTCATAATTGACATAAAACAAATGAATTTAATAAATAACATTCAATCATAAACACAATAAAATTATATTAAAAATATTTATATAAACATAAACCTATTTAATCTTAGATGTAAAATAATTCTGATAAAACACTTGAGCTTCATTCATAAGGAAAATATCCTTTCTTCTTCAAAAATGATTTCTTTTCTCAAAATGTCATGCATTTTTAAAATAAAATAATTTAGTTGAAACTATAATTTTAAATTTTTAGAGGATTATTCATGTAAATAAGGCGTTATGAAGATGCAAAAAACCCATTCATGTCGTATAAGTTAAAAGAAAATTTTCCTCATACATTTTTTAGAAAAGTCAAAAAGTACCTCGTATGGTAAATAAAAGAAAGATTCTTTCCAAACCATGTAGTAAAAATAAAAAAGGGTAAAAATGAATTTAAACATAAATATGAGAATAATAAAAATTTTATTAGAATATTTTTAGAAAATATGGCCATGGATGATAAATATATCCACAGTAAATACTTACAAATAGAAAATCTCGGATAAAATGAGATTAGAATAGTTATCCCTTACCTTAGGTCTGATATTCTTCGTATATATCCAAAAATATTGTATAATGATTTAAATAATGTTAATTATTTATTTTATAATCATAATAAGTTTTATTATAACATTTATGATCATATCTTCATTCGTTTGTTAGTAACATTTCATTGTTACTTGTTATTCGGGTATTAACTGCTTTATGTTATTATGTATGTTTTTTCAGATAAGTTCTTATTCCTCTATATAGGTTATAGTTATATCATTTAAATAATGGTATTAGTATAATATATATAATATTTATTCATTCAATTCATTTATATAATCATGGTTTAAAGAAGATTATGTAGAATGAATCACATCGCACTCTGGAGATGTTAGGTTGTGCGTATGCACAAGCGACGTTATCCTTCCCATAATTGTTGAATGGTATTTAAGTGGATGGCGTATAGTATATAATAATTAGTATAATGTTATATTAATAATATATAGTTATTATTTACACTATTATACTCATCCATGTAAGGTGGTGGTGAAAAATAGATTACACCATGGCACGGAGACGGTAAGTTGTAAGTACGCACGTGCAGTGGTTTCATTTTTCATAGGACGGATAGAAGGTAAAATAAGGTTTTTTTATATTTATAATAACATATCAGTATATTATTGATACTTATTTTATTACTTTATAATTAAAAAACTAAATAATAGTAAGTAGACAACGTAATAAATTTGAAATAATCGGTATAAGAGATTACCTCTTCCTCAACGTACCTCCTTTAAATTTCTTCTTAGGGCGCTAGATTTGGTCTTATGAGAATATCATAATCTCTGTAATGTAACTAAATATATTTAGAAGATAAATTTCCAGGTTTTTGGCCGAGCTTGAAGGCTCAAAATGGAGTGAAGAGGAGAGGGAGGAGGTGCCCGTTTATAAGAGGGGAGAGGGGCACTTTAGGAAAGTCCTAAACTATTAATTTATTATATATTAAATTTAGATTTAAAATATTCGAAAAATTATTTAATTATAAGATAAAATGATTTTTATTCTAACACCTATCATCCAATAATTTTTAGGCAATTTTGTAATATTTTTTTATCCTTGTCTTTTTTGTTTAATCCTTATTTTACCCTTTTTAATCTTACTGTGATATCATGTTATTATACATTGTGGGTTAATGTAACAACCATATCATGTAAAATGACCCAAAAAAGTTATTTATGATATATTTGGAATTATATTAACCATTTTTCCTAAATAATATTTTTTTAAGAATTTAATATCAATTAATAAACTATTTAATATTTTAAGTTATGAATTATGTCAATTTTGGATACTATTCATACATGATTTTTTTTTTTAAAATTCATAAAAACCTTAGTCCCTAGAAAAAAAGGAATTAAATCATCCAAAATATGTCAATGTAATCCATAAAATTTTTGTATGGAATCATGATATTCAAATTAATTTTTTTTTTGTATTTATAAATTCATTTACTTGAATCTTTCATTAATGAGGTAATCACTACATCATAATTGTATTATAAATAAATATATTTATCTATTATATAAAAATTATAAATAAAATACCATTATTTATGAAATATTTTTATCTTTATAATTATTATTTATATACATATATATCAGTTATATAACCCCATATTAAAATCGATTTAGTAAAAGATATATGTTTAGATTATAAATATCTTTACTTTCAATTAATTCTTATAAAATATCATTTTCACCCTAAAATGAATCCATCGGGTCCCAAAATCAACCCAAGGATGACCCTGGTCAGAAATATCTCATAACATAATATTAGAACATGTTTTAGGGTAGTTTAATATTATTATAATATATTTTTTTACCCTTATTTGTCGTATTTAACCTTTAACCATTGTAAAGAAAATAATTACTCAAGTTACTATTCATAATGTCTAAATATAAAAGGTAAATATTTACACAATTTATACCACATGATTCCAAATATGGAATACATTTTTCCTAATTCAAAACACATAAGTTTCATTAATTAATTTAAAATTAATTCCGATAGTTAAAACCAAAAAACGGGTTTTTAAGATGTAATAACTATCAAAAGATTAACATCTTTTTATGTCTAATTTGAAAGTGAAATTACATAAAATGAAAAAAATTGTATTAAATGATATAAATATAATCCAATTATACTTTAAAACCAATTAAAATTAAAATATAACTACATAAATAAATTATATTAAAAAGCAGTTTTGAATTAAAATACAGTATTTTCACTATTTAAAAAAAATATGAATTTCATCAGAAAAATGCCAAAACATTCATACAAAGTAAATTTTTAGGTTACTCTTATAAATAATAAATTTATGTTTTCAAATTGAACATATAAAAGTTACAAAAACTAGATTTAAAGTAGGTGCGCTATCAACAGGCGGTAAAACTGTATTTTTTGAGAAATATTTCTTTTATCCAAAAAAATGATTTTGTTCTCATATCATGTTCTATAAAATGTGTAAGATTAATTCTAATGTTATATAAAATTAAAAATTTGGTTAATACTATTCATAATGGCTAGTTTATATCCCATTAAATAATAATATTTTAATAATATATTGTTGTTTAGTGAAACACGATATCACGTACAACGCAAGCTATCGAGGAAGGTCTCGCTTGCTTGTAACACAATACAATTCAGTGTTACATATAGTGTAAGATAATCTTGGTGTATCATAAAACACAAGACAAAAGAAATCAAAAAGAATCTATCACATAAAATCTCGGGGTGTTACATGTTCACTTAAGTATATCAAGTGAAATTTTATGATATTAACTTGAGCAGGTCACAAATGAAATCATAGGGTACATATCTAGTGTTATTATCATAGTTTTACTAAGTTAGTATCTGGGAATACTTCTCATGTTTCTTATAAATTCTTTGATTTTATGGGACAATCTCATCATAATAACTCTTATCCTCATAACTGAGCAATCAAAGATGATTCTAAGAACAATGTGCCTCCTATTGTTATGTAATCTCACCAAGGAAACTTTATGAACATAGAATTTTAATACTTATATATTATATAATTTTTATTAATATTCAATAAAATTCATAAATACATGCTCAAGGAACATATATTTTTAGTACCTTTGGATGTTAGATACACAATCTTCTTATTTCATGAATTATATTCAAATTCAACCAAACATATCTTCCCATTTAGTACTCTTCATAAAAATACCCTAATTAAAACCTTTATTAAAAATATGAGGATAGAAAACATAAGAAATTGTGAGCTCATATGCTGAGTAAGGGTAAATAAGGGTGGTATTAATGATCACTTAGTCATAACATGAGCATAAGTGTATGAGAACATGAGCTTAATATTTGTAAACCATACTCTATATAACATATATCATAATTTGGAATCATGGAAAAAATATTGGTAGTTCATAAGTCATGAATCATAAATTAAATCTATGAACATGATCCATGATAGAATAACATAGACATATGAATGTGGAAAAAACAAAATCTTATAACATTATGAACATGTATAATTAGAAATAAGTTCACTCAGAGTACATATAATCAGACCCTAGAGTAAACATATGGACATGAATGTTGGGTCCATACATAATCTTATGGTCATAAAAACCAATCCCATATTTAATCTCATGTTCATTAAAACCAAGTACATGATTAATCTTATGGACATGAAAACCAGGTCCATGCATGAAATTTTGAACAAAAAAACTGGATCACGCATTACCTATTTACTCATGAGTTTTCCATATCTACCCAATGCATTGGAAGGCTATATATTTCTGACCCCACATTTCATATAATTAGGATCATACATATTTGTTACATATTATCATAAAACATTCATCACAACATAACCCATATAAATTAAATGGGTTTCATAAAAATTTTAGCATAGTATAAACTGTGGAAATAAAACAGGTTTCAAAAACATGAACTTTGGGAAATAAATGGGTTTCATAAACATCATTTAATCATAATAATAAACCATCCAGAGAAATAATAGTTATTTTTTCCTTAGATTATATCCTCCATATAGCATGAGTAGAATCAAGGGTTTTTTTCATTAATAAATAGAAATACCATTAAAATACCATTAAAAAAATCTTGAAGAAAATCCCCCTTCCAATTTTAAAATTACTTTTTAAAATATAAAAATTCACCAAATATTAAAGAATTTTTTTAAAAAAATAACCTTATAAATTTTAAAATTAATCTCTAAATAATTAAGAAATCATATTAGCATTAAATATCATTCATTCTGTACATGATGAAACAAATATTCCTTTTATAGTTTTGGTAAAAAGTCAAAAATAACTCATTCAGAAATTGGTAATAAGATTCCTTTTAAACCAATTTATAAAAATTCAAACATGGTTAAAATTTAATTTTAAAAAACATTGCTTAATATTTTAAAAAATTAAAACTTTTTTAGAAAACATGGATATGGAAGACAAAGGATTTTCAATCAAAGAGAGAAATAAAGTTAGTTTTTTTAATCAAAATTATTTTAGAAATTGAGAACATAATGAGAGGAAAATGAAAGTAAAACATGTAATATAAATAAATAACTAGAGTAGAATAAAATTCATGATTTTATTGAGATATAGGTTTTATTATTTCTTCATCGAAATCATAATCTTAAACTATCCTAATTGAGGATGAGATTATAACATAAAATCCTTACCACTTTGGTAATTTTTGAATCATAAGCCCCAAGAAGTATATAAAAATATTTGTCTATATAAATACCCATAATTTTCATAATAAGAAACATAAAATATATTTATTTTCAGTATATACACCACGTAAAAGAAACAAGTGGTGTATACGGCATGTGCCCCACAGAAATAAAAGTGTGATGAAAATCCATTACCGCTTTGGTAAATTTAGAACCATAAGCCCCATAAATGAAATAAACTTTTTTGGATATTTATATACCAAAATTTTTACAATAATAATCATAAAATAAATTCATGGGAATTATATACACCACATAAAAGAAATTAGTGGTGTATATCCATGTGTTTAATAAGAATAAAAGTGATAGGAAGATCCCTTACCTCAAGTCTCAACTATCATCGTTAACATTTTCACCTCCTATATAATAAGTATATGTTTAGTATTAATATATTATATAATAATACATATATATATCAAACTGTATATTTTTTACTTGTGGAATTTTATAACCCATTTATTAACAATTCTTTGTTAAAATAATTGTTTCGTGTAATAACTCTTTTGTTTTTCATGTTTGTTTTGGTAGTTGTATATTATCATGGTTAAATCATATCTATAATATTAATAATTATATAAATATCATATAAATTTATTAATTTTTTATTTTTAGACATCTATAAAGGTTATATATAGAAAATAATTACACCAATCATGTAGAGAGTAGGTCGTACGTGCACATGAACATTATTTTCATTTTTTTAATGGATTGAAAGAAATAAATATAGATAAAAATTAATTTTTATAGAATAATTATTATATAATATAATTCATATATTATCATAAAAACCATTATTATTACCATAAATTTCAAAAATAAAATGAAAACGAATCATGTCGCTTCCTGGAGGTGGTAGTCCACACATACGCACGAGCGACGTTATCATTTTCCAAACTATTTTAAGGTAAGAAGGTAGATGTGATATTATAATTATAGAAGTATAATTATTTTATAATTACCATATATATATATATATTAAATCATTCATTATATCCATTCTTTAGAGGTGGTGATGTAAAACTAATTACATCGTTTCACGAGACAATATTCCTCTGTACACATGATCGACGATTTCGTTTCTGAATTGATGTAAGAGGATATGGATATAGTTTATGTAATAAATATGATAACATATAACTATATATAGGATAATATTTATATTATATATTAATTATGAAGTCATAATTGAAGTTGGTAGGAGAAGAAGTAAAAAAGAAAGTGCATAGTGAAAAAAATTACCTTCTCTTAGAAAAATCTCTGTTTGATCTGTTATTATGAACCCTAGGTTTTTTATTTTGGGAATACCAAAAGATCTAGAATGTTGATAAAGATATTTTGGATATATATTTTTAGTGTTTTTTATCCAAATGTATTAATATGTCTTAATAAGTGATGGGAGGAGGTTCTCTTTTATAATTGAGGAGTGGGTTTTTTGTAAATACCAAAAAATATTCTATAATGCAAGCCACTGTCAACCCAGGTGCCTTAAAAATTGATAAATAATGGGGTGGAGAGAATATATAGTCTAGAAAAACCTAAAAAAACACATTTTTTAAAAAATTATCCCTTATCCTCTAAGTTTACATACTTTTACCATTATAGTTTTCACCACGGTAACTAGTTTGTTTATTTAATTACCAAGATAATTCATCCTCTATGCCTAAAAATAAATGAGCCTTTTCAGGTAATTTTGACCAAATTATTATAAATATTAAATCAAATTCATCAAATAAAATTCATTTTTGTGTGGAAAATTAATTTCATCATAGGCGCATGTAACACGTAAAACCATGTTTTAACATTAACTATAGTAATTAATTTTTACTATTTTCACTTTTAGTTATGAAAAAAAATTAAGATTAACTTATTAGATAATATTAATTAAACTTATTTTAAATAAGAAATCTATTTTACCAAATTAAATTCATATAATTGGTATTATTTTATTTAAAACATAACTTGTTAGTGCAATGATAATGCAGTTTTCCAAAGAAAACGTTTTCATAAGTATAAATATTTTTAACATAAAAATTCAATATAATATTGATAAAAATGACCTAAATTTGATTAATATTACTGTAATTGAACTAATTTTATTTTTAAACCATTTTAAATCAATATTTATCTTTGTAAATGCTTTAAACAAAAAGTAAACTCTAATTAAAATCAGTATTATTCATTATTCATCTAAAGTTAATCTTTTTCGAAAAATCTCAAAAAATTTCACTAAGATAATTTATACATTTTATTTCAAAAATAAATTTTTTTTCAAATACTTTTTCTATATATGGAAAATAATATTAAAATAGTTTTTCAAAAAACAACGATACCACTTTTTAGAAAAAATTAATTAATATTTTAACATAAAACTCAATTTATTCTTATCCTGTATTTAGAAAATTACTATATTAATTATAAAACATTTTATTGATCATATAGTTTTAAAATTTCATTAAAATCATTCAAAAATAGTGATTAATTTATTTTATTAAGATAAAAAAAACATTGTGCACATAAAAATAGTTTTTCAAAAAAAATCTTTTACTTTCAAATAATTTTATTTCTATTTTTAATCAATTAAAAATAAATGAATTAATTTTTACACATGTAAACCATATAATTTTAATAATTTATTTATTTTCATTCACACCCACCAATTTTATGACTATGTTATAACTGTAACATTAAATAAAAATATTTAAATAGTATATTGTGGTTTATTTAAATGTGATGTTTCATGTTACACAAGCTATCAACTAAATTAAATTTATTTAAAGATAAATATATTCTAAAATATAACTTTGTTACATTCTACCCCCCTTAAATAAATTTCATCCACACAATTTTAACTTGTCCATGGTAATCAAGGGTTTCACATTGGAAAATTATTTTTCGTAAAACCCATATTGTAAAAGGGTTGATGAAACTTGATCTTAAAAAGAGGGAAAGTGAAATATGAAGGTCATATAGAATAACACAAAACTATGTTTCAAATAGGAGAACATTAAGGTATAATGTGGTCATAGATGACGAAACTATCACCCAATGACTAGTAGATAGCGATATAGAACATGGTTTGGAGAAAGTTAACAATCATAAATCTAAAAATTTGTGATCGATTAAAAGGAAATTAATTCAAAAAAATTAAGGTAATAGGATAAAAATATAATTTCGAGATCCTTCTCATAAATTTGAGTAATTATTTTACTATTAGATAGTGGAAACCAGAAAATATTCTTTATATCATTTTATTTCGTAAGTATAATTTCATTTTTTTGGATGTGATTTGATCAATTGCTCCTCCATTACCTACTCCAATAAATGAATATCCATGATGACTATTTTATTCATAAATCAATAAGATTAACTTTTCATGGATCATAAGATCCATTAAAGAGTTAAAATTATTTCCATATATCTCTAAATATTTACCAAAACAAAAATAGTTATCATAAGTTATATAATATAATACATTAATCTCTGAATCCTTAAATGTAAAACTCAAATTTCAACTTAATCCATTCCATTAATAGTTAATATTAAAACTCCTCCCAAATATTTCATACCAAATTCAAAACCCACAGATCTGAAAATTTTGGTAAATTTTTTTCCCCAATATAAACTTTAACACTTATCCCCAAGCAACAAAACATTGCTCATAATTTCACATACCCTACATTAGAATACCATAATCATATATTCTCTTGATGTATTATAATAACCTAAATCACTATAAAACCCAAATGAAAAGATAAATTCTTCAAAAATTAATTATATATTTATTCCTTAAATAAAATCAAAAATTATCAAATATAGTCCATGAATCCAAAAATGAAGTAAAATATATCATAAATTAATTTTTCCCAAAATCACTAATCATTTTCAATTTCACCAATGCTATATGATTTACTTCATAACTATAAATCATCTATTTATCCCAACTAAAAATTATTAATTCACCACCAGGAATATATTAAAGGTTATCCTTCCCCCATTCATGTGTTTTCCTTAAAATATCACCTTACCTTTAAATAAATTTTCTATTTCATTAGTATTATTCAACATATGATTTAATATACTTATATAAAACTAGTTCAGAATAATATTTAGGTGTTTCATGATTCGTACAAGCAAAATACCCTTGATGTAACACGTTTACAACATAATTATCAACTCCAATTCATAACCAATCCTTACACTTCAATGATCATCATGTCATAGGTCCTTCCTTGATCTAGCATTTAACTCTTTGATTCTATAATTGAATGATATAATTCCCATTTTACCCACACATAATCCATTTAAATAATTATAAATTAATTTCTCTATGCCCTTATTTTTCACATAGAAAAAAATTTCCCCTTCTATTGTGACATTCACTAGGGTGTCTCATTCCACATTTCTGACATAAAAAAAATTGAGACTTCTTTACTCCATGGTCTCCATTATCTGATATCTTATCATACTCTGTCCTTCTCTTCTTTGTTGAGTCTTATATTTGGTTATGGTGCAATTTATTAATCATATATCATGATAACAAATTTGGAATAATCACAATATCTTTCTCTCCAATCATTATCCAAATTTATTGTTCATCACCACCAAATTGTCCATCACTTTCAGTTTTAAAATGGTCCCTTTGGGTTTAAAAAATTGAATGAAACAAAAAAAAATACTATGATAAAGAATAATCATAGCGGGAGAACACATAATTCTTTATAGGGTGAATAAATCATGAAAGATTCTATTCAACCTATGAAACCTTAGGTTTAACCTAGTCCATCGATAGTCATCATCTATTTGAATCCTTCAAGAAGGTTTATAAAGAGTTTTTGAATTTCCAAAACATATCCCTTGGGAGTGTAAAACTAGGTGTGCATTAAGGAATGTTTTTGTACACTAGGTGATGATCGATTCAATTCTCAATTCACCCTTTTAGAAGTTATTACCACTAAGTACAAATATTCCAGATCCACATCAACTTATAGTATCTAGATAAGGATGTAATTTCTCAAAAACCACTCACTCTGTCCTTCACTAAAATTCCATGATACTTTCCTATACTTTTAATTATCCCTAGAGTTATCACTAGATTTTTCTCATCCTATTTTCTAAATATTAACTAAAAAATACTATGATATCAAATATAGTGACATAGAATTTTAAAAATTAGAAACTACATTTTTTTATTATATTCAATAATATTCACAAAAACATACTAAAGGGTTGTATAGGCTTATTGTCTTTGGAGACTAGATACACAATCTCCTTATTTAATGAAAGATATTTAACTAATCCCACAAATATCTCACCATATAGTACTATTCACAAACATACCCTACTTAAAACATTACTTTAAAACATGGGGAAAGGAAACATAAGAAATGGTGATTTCAAATGATCAATAAAGTAAAATAAGGGAAATATCAATGATCACTTAGTCATAACATGAAAATAATGGTTTGAGAACATGATATTAATATTTATAAACCACAAAATGCATACCATAGATCATAATCTATTGTCATTACATAGAGTTTTTAAGTTCATAATACATGAATCATAAAAGAAATATATGAGCATGATTCATGATAGCATAACATAGATATAGAAATGTGTAAATAACATAATATTATAACATTGTGAAATTTTTTAAATAGAAATAGGTTCACTGATTAAGTTAAGGACATATAATTAGGACCTCTAATAAACTTATGGGCATAAAATCTAGGTCCATGCATAATCATATGGAAATAAAATATAGGCTCATGCTTAATATTATGGATAAAAAAACAAGGTCTAATATTAATCCCATGGACAGAAAAACTATGTCACGTGAAATTCTGAACATGAAATCGGGTTCACACAAAACATATTTACTCATGAGTTATGCATCTTTACCCAATGCATTATAGGAAAATATAATTATATTACCACCTTTTAAATAATTAAAATCATACACATTTGTTCCAAAATATCATAAAATATTAATCATATCACAAACCATATAAATTAAATGAGTTTCATAAACATTTCATCATAACATAACCTATAGAAATGAAATGGGTTTCATAAAAATAACTCAGGGAAAAGAAATGGGTTTTATAAAATTCTTATCATAATAATAATAAACCATTAAGAGAAATAATAGGGATGGTATCATTAAATCATATCCCCCATATATCATAAGTAGAATCAAGGGTTTTTTCATTGATGAATATAAATACCATTAAAATATCATTAAAAATAATCTTGAGTAAAATATCCTTTCCACTATGAAAATCACTTTTTAAACTCTAAAATTTTCCCAAATATTAAATAAAACATTTAACTTTAAAATAACCATGAAAACTTTTAAAATAATATTTAAATATTTGAGGTTTCAGTATGGTAGGAAATATTGTTTATGTCTTACATGTTAAACCAAATATTCCTTTCACATTTTTGATAAAAAGTCAAAAGTACCTCATTCGAAAATTGAAAATAATATTCCTTTTAAAACATTTCTTAAAAATAAAACACTGGTAAATATTACTTCAAAAAATAATAGGTTTTTATTAAAATATTTTTAAATCATTTTTAGAAAACATGGATATGTAAGAGAATGAATTTTTGACTGAAGATAGAAATAAAGTTAGTTTTTATTCTTTAAAATAATTTTGAATTATTGAGTACATAAATATAGTAATATGAAATGAAAACATTTAATTTATAAAAATAACTAGAGGATAATAAATTTCCTGAGTTTCTTGAAAGATATATCATAATATTTTATCATCGGAAGTTTAATCAAAAACAATTCCAATAAATAAGGGGATTGTTACATAAAACCATTTCCCCTTTACTAAATTTTGAATCATATAACCCATGAAGGAGAAAATATTATTTGGATATGTAAATAAAAATAATTTTCATAATGAGAAACATAAAATAAATTAATGGTTAGTATATACATTGCACACACAAAATCAAGTGATATATAAGGCATGTGTCCCACAAAAATAAAAGTAAAACAAGAATCCTTTACTACTTTGGTAATTTTGGAATTGTAAGCCCTATGAAATAAATAAAATTATGTGGATATTTATATACCATTAGTATCAAAATAATAAACATAAAATAAATTCATGTGTATTACATAAACCACATAAAATAAATAAGTGGTGTATATGGAAAGTTTCCCAAAGAAATAAAAGTGAGAGGAAGATTCCTTACCTCAAGTCTCAAATTTCTTCACAGAAGTTTGAACCTAATTTATAATAAATATAGGTTTATTATATATATATTAGATAACCATAGTCGTATATATCATACCATATATTATTTACTTATGACCTTTTATTACCTATTCATTAACAATTATTGGTTAAAATCATTGTTTCAGGTAATAAGTGATTTATTTTCCATGTATGTTTTGGTTCAGTAGTTTTGGTACTTGTACTTTCATCATGTTTAAATAATATTAAGAATTTTAATCATGATATAAATATCATAAACATTCATTATTTACATATTTTTATTCATCCATAAAGTTTATATAAATAAAATTAATTTCATCGTTCATGGAGATGGTAGGTCCGACGTACGCATGAATGTTGTTTCCATTTTTTGACAGATAGAATGAAATAAAGTTAAATAATAATTAACATTTATATAATTATTATAATATAATATTAATCATATTTTTTCATCAAATATAACATTATTACTACCCATTTCAAACTAAAATGAAAAACTAATCACATCGCTTTGTGGAGATGGTAATCCACAAGTACGCATGAGAGACAGTATCATTTTCCAATGGATTAGAAGGTAAAGAGTTAGATGTGATATTATAATTAAATCAGTATAATAATTTCTTAAATATCATATATATATATATATATATTAAATCCATAATTGTATACATCCTTGATAGGTGATGATGGAAAATGAATTAGATCAGTTCACGAGGAGATAGTTTGTCATACACACTATCGACGGTTTCATTTCTTAATGTATAGAAGATGAGATAAATTTATATTGTTTCATCAAAATAAAAAAAATCTAATTATATATTATATATTTATGTAATTATATTTTAATTATTAAGGTATAATTTATGTTGGTATAAGAATAATTAAAAATAAAGAGCTTAGTGAAGACAATTACCTTCACTTAAAAAACCTCTTTTGGATCTCTTATTAAGGACCTTAGGGTTGATCTTATAGGAAGACAATAAACTATAGATTTAGGATAAATAATTTTGAGAGATACTTTTTAGGGCTTGGTTGATCAAAATGGATTAAAAGTTGTGAATATGTGAGGGGAGTAGGTTCCCTTTTATAATTGAGGAGGAGTGGCATTTTTGTGAATATCCAAAACTATTCAGTAATGGAAAGTCACTATCAACAAAAGTGCCTCAAAAAAATTTAAATAATGTATTTGAGGTATTATATGGTAAATAAAAATATAAAACATAAAAAAAAATATTTTTAACATTTTATTCTATATCCTCTAAGTTTACTTTTACTATTTTAGTTTTCACCATAATAACTATATTTATTTATTTATTTACCTAGGTAATTTATCAATTAAGAATAATAATAAATGAAACTTATTATATAATTTGGACCCAATTATTATAAATATGAAATAAAATTTAACATATAAAATTCTAATGTGTTTGGAAATTTAATTCCAACATTGGTGCATGTAAAGTGCAAAACCATGATTTAACCTTTACTACAGTAATTAGTTTTCTATTTATTTCATTATAAATTATAAAAAAAATTAATCTGAACTTATTAACAAATATTAATCATTATAATTCAAAATATGGACACTATTTTACCAAATTAAATTAAAAAAATTGGTAGTATTTAATTTAAAATTAAACTCACAAGAGCGATGAAAATACGGTTTTCCAAAGAAAACGTTTTCATAAGTATAAAAATATTTAATATCATAATTCAATAGGAAATTCGTTCATATAACCTAAATTAGACAAATGATAATATAATTTAATTAATTTTAATTTTAAACCATTTTGAAACAATTTTTAACTTTGTAAATACTTTAAACAAAAAGGTATTTTTTAATTAAAATTGAAATTTTTCACTTTTCATTGAAAATTTATTTGGTTAAAAAAAATATAAAAAATTAACTCTAATATAATTTTTATATGTTTATATAGAAAATAAATAATATTTTTTAAAATAAATCTTCTAAAATGGGTAAAATTAATTTTAAAATAAGCGTGTAAAACATGATTAAACTATTTTTTAGAAAAAAAATACCATTTTTAAGCATAAAACTGGATTTATTTTTATTCCATGCTTTGTAAAATTATTTTATGAATGATAAAAAAATATATTGAATATATAATATATAAATTTCATTAAAATCATTCACTGATAGTGATTTATTTAATTTATTCAGATAAAAATACATTATGTTCATAAAAATAGTTTTTTAGAAAAAAAAATACATTTAATATACTTTTAAATGATTTATATTTTCATTTATAATAAATTGATATCCAATGATTTTATTTATCCGTTTTTAAATCATATAATTTTCCTAATTTATTTATCCCTATTCATACCCACCAATTTAACAACCAGGTTATAACTATCACATTAAATAATAATTTTTAAATAGTATATCACGGTTTGTTTAACCTCAATTTTGCATGTAATGAAAGATATAGAATAAATTAAATCTATTTAAAGATAAATATATTCTAAAATATCAGGGTTTTATAGAATAAATGATCATGAAGGTTGTAGTAATCATTTTTATGGTACCGAGAATATGATTATAGAAGATCAATCTAGTTCTTCAATATGTGAGGTATGATTCTTTTGAAAACTACTATCATGAAAGATTTATTTTATATTGTAGAATCCAAATATTTTATTACTACTCATGTTATTAACCATATGGTTTTTCCTATTGTAATTATTGCTCATGTCGTGAAACTTCAAACACCTTTGGGATAATGAGAGTGTAGAGACTTTAAGTTTGCAGCATGTTCCATAACAGTCTATGAGGATGAGTTTATATGGTATTTCTCTATTCTATTGATTAATATCTATGAATTTATTTTAGGAATTTATTTTTTGACATCCAGAAAGGACCATATTATCTTTTATTCCTAGAAGGTTAGTTTTATAACTTTTGATAGCAATAAGAATCTATTAAAAATATAATGGGGCTATAATGAAAGTAGTTTTAGCCCTTTTGTACCAATGGTTATAACTATATCTTACTAGTTAATAATATTTACTTTATATATACTTATTCAATCACACATAGAGATTTTTTAAACAAATTTTACCAATTTACTAATATATTTCCAAAAGAATCTCCAGTTTTCCACTCGAAAGAAAATTGTAATTTACAATTGATCTCCTATCAAGGGAAAACATATTTTACTTATATAATATAGTATGTCACCAAATAATTAAGGTAATAAAATTTTTAACTAGAAGAGTTGGAAAGAAAATGGTTCATTAGACCGAGATCGTTTCTGTGGGAATATTATAAGAAGAAAGATGGAATTATTATGGTTGTTAAAGATTATTAAAATCCCAAACAATCTATGATAAAGAATCAGTATCATCTTCCATGATTTAAATATCTATTTAACCAATTTAGGGTATAATCATGGTTCTCTAAGATTTATTTTTTATCAGGTTATCAATAATAATGATTTTGGAAGAAGGATATTACAAAAAGGGCTATATGGTGTTGTTATAGACCTTACAAATATGTGGTTATGCCCTTTGGTCTTATGAATACACCAGAAATATTTATGGAATTGATGAATTGGATATTTTGGAGGCATCATAACTCCTGTTTTGGTGTATTTTCATGATATTCTATTGTATTCTATGACCAAGGCTAATCATAAACAATGTTTTTTTACAGTGTTGGGTATCTTACAGGAACATCTCCTTTATGATATGTTTTCAAACAAATATTTATTGATATAATAATTACATTTACTTGGCCCCATCATTTCTAAAAGTGGTGTATTTTTATATCATAAAAAGGTAGAAGTTTTTATCTCATGACAACCATTGAATAATGTCCTTGAGATACGCATTTTTTTAGCTTATTATGATATTACTAATGCACTATTCATGATCTTTCATGACTTTCCTCACTGATGATATATTTTACAAGTAAAGGTGTTTATTTACAATGTATATATTAGTTTTATAAATAATTTTAAGATATTAAGCTTCACCTTACATTAGAACCTACCCTTATGTTTCCAAATTTAGGATAAGTCTATGTTGTCTATTGTGATACAACTAGTTCTGAGTTGTGATGTGTTCTCATAAAGGGAGAACATTTTATAGCCTATACCTCAAGATAGATATGGGTTCATGAGAAGAATTACCCTACACATGATTTGTAATTAGTTGGTGTTGTTCATGCCTTGAATACTTGGCATTATTTTTTTTTAGTTAAATATTCACAGTGTTCATGGATCATAAGATCTTGAAGAACATTTTCCCACTAAGGGATTTGAATCTAAGTAAACAAATATAGATGGAAAATATGTATAATTTTGAGTTTTAATTGATGTATACACTGGGTAAATGGAATTTCATAGTTGATTCTTTGAGTAGGAATTCATATAATATGGTGGATGAATATTCTTTAGATCCCTAGAAGCTAATGTCTATCATAGATAATATGCAACCTGATTGTATTGAGAAAGGTGGTTTTGTGGTTTTCTTTCATGTTTCTATTGTTCTTAATTTGGATAAAAAGGTCAAATATGTTCATACATCCAATCATAAATGTCTAACCATGACGTCAAATATCAATGGTGGGGAGAACATTATGGGATGTAGTAGATGATAGATCTATACTACAATTTAGAGATTAGATTGTGGTTCCTCCAAATTATTAGGAATAAATTATTTATTCTTACCACTCTTCAATAAAGTTTTTTCACCTTGATATTTAAAATATTTATAAATCATTGTAAGCACAGTTTTTGTGGTCTAGAATAAATAGGAAAGTGGCAGAGTTTTTCTTCAGATGTATCTCCTATAAAAAGGTCAAATTGGAGCACCAATGACCAGCTGGTATGTTTCACTCATTACCTATTATTCTCTGGAAATGAGAGAAAATAACTATAGATTTTATCATAGTTCTAGAAAAATGGTTTGGAAACGTAATTCCATATGGTTGATTATTCATGGGATTATGAATTCTTCTCACTTAATCCCTATTCATGTGTCTTGTATGGTGAAAGACTTGTCTGAAATCTACATTCAGTAATTTATAAAAATTTATGGAATTTTGGTTTCAATTATGACTAGATGGGACCCCATGATTACATCTAGGATTTTTTATTCCTTACATAAATCCCTCAGAAACTAGTTGACCTTAATCATGGATTATCAACCTCAAATAGATAAACAGTCCAAATGGATGACCCAAAAATTGGAAGACATGCTTAGAGCTCATGTGATATATTTTGGAGGCTCATGGGAGGATCATATACTATTATTGGAGTTCTCATACAATAATTATTATTATTCCTCTATACATATGTATGTTTTGAAGCATTGTATGGTTATCCTTGTTTTTCTATACTTTTTTGGGTGGAAATAGGTGAGACTTTAACTTTTGTACCTAGATGTTTATGAGAGAAAATAAAGAAGCTTTACATAATGATAAAGAGGATGGAGATGGCTTGGAGTTGTCAAAAACCATATGTACTCAATGATTGTTATCATTTGATATGGTTTATCATGTTTCTTGATAATATCTCTAAGGCTAGGTCATCATCAATTTGGTAAGTAAGAAAAGTTGTTTCGTCAATGAATTAGCCCTTATGAGATACTTTAATGAGTTGGTGATGTTTTTTATTATTTTTCTTCACTGGAAAGTTTCATTTCTATGAACAATGTGTTTCTTTTATCTCAATTAAATAATGTAAAGACCCGTAATTTCAATGTAATTTTTTTTAATTATGTGGAAATTTTATGAGACCGCTAAAATTGACGGTGCGTGATTCCCTGGCCCGGAGTGCCCGTAATGAATTTATAAACTTTTTTTGGGTATGTTTAGTAAATGTGCATGAGGGTTTTTATAACTTTTTAACCAGAGCATAGAATTAAAATCTGAGGGCACCGTTGAACTTGAAGCACCTGTATTTTCTTAAGGAGACCTTCACTTTAACTGTAGTAGGTCGAGGGTAGAAGTTAGTTTTTCGCCTTTTTGTGGAGGAATAGAAAAATAAAAATATTTAACTTTTTATTTATCTTGTAACCTTCTATGGGGTTATGGAGGTGGGGACCATCTGAACTAAAACCCCCAATTTGAATTCAAAGTTGGGGACCACCCAACTCTTGAACTCCCTCTTTAATGAGGGAGGTGACCTTTGGTATCCTCTAAATTTATTAGGCCAACACAAACATAATTAATGGACAATTATATTTTAAATTAATGAAACATAATTTAATATGTTGGATATTCCTTTTTGGTGGAATTGGGGGGAAATTGTTGGCAAAGGTAGAAGCTTGGCAGAAATTGGAGGAACTCATCTCCAATGAAGAACTTGCCATCTCCAACGAAGAATGAGGAACCGACCTTGAGCCCTGATCGGAAGCACCTTGAGGTGGCAACAAATGATGACGTCTTCAACGAAAATGAACCGACATCCGTCCTTCCCTCCTCATCATTCTATAATAGAACCTTTGAAGTCAGGATCATTGTTTTGAATTTCCCCTTTACCATTATTGACAATTCTTCGTGATTCAAGAAATATTTGAACTACTTAATACCGCCCTAATGTGGAGGGTACGGGTCAAACGAACATGGCCTGACTCCTATGAAAAATATTTGTGGTTCTTGGTTTGTTCTTTGTGATTTTGTAGGACGGTATCCAACACCGGTGGGGCTCGGTAATGGCAGCTGGCACCACGACCGGCTGCGAAGACAGCGGCGACGCGACTGCGCCACTGGAGAATAGTTACGGCCCATCGGCCATGGCAGTGGACAGAGGGCGGCCGGCGTTCAGTCGTCCATGGAGGGGTGGCGCAAGATGCACCCCCATCATAGCAAGGGGTTTCATCCCGCCTGGCCATAGCGGATAGTAGAGGCGCGGCTGGCGTTCAGCCGGTCAAGGAATGGCGGCGCACGACATGCCGTCAGGAGGACCAAGGGCTGGCCGTTTCGGCCGTCCGTGCTAGACCGAGCGGGACCCGCGGCGGGTCCTGCGTGTTTCCTGGAGACCAAATGGCTTTGACTGTTTATTGATTAGAAGCGGGGGGCACATGACTCCCTCCCCCCCCCGCATGGGGCCAAGCCGGGTCGGACCGAACCTGGACTAGTTTCGACCCTATACGTTCTTTTGTCCATAACATTGGCATTGGAATTCTATTTGATGAATCGTTTATGGTGATAGAAACCTTGGAGAGATATGGTCCTTCTGGTATACCCCAATTGAGATTTGGATAAAGTTGGGGTAGGGTCAGGTTGGATCAAGTACAAATCCAATCGGGCCCTCAGGACTAAAAGACTAATAACTTACAGACCGGGAATCCAATTGATGCATCGTATGTCGCGTTGAGACCCCTTTTACATGGCGGTCCTTTGGGATTTTTCTTCGTGGGACTTCGTGGTAGTTGGATTATCGACCAGTATCTTGAAGAGCGGACTCTCCGGCAGACGATCAAGCTTAGTGCTGGTACCCTGTAGCGGGCTGTAAAATGAGAAAGGAATCCTTCATGGGTCTGATGATATACTAGGATCCTATGTGGGTCTGATAATGTACTAAGATCCTTTGTGGGTTTGATGATGTACTATGATCCTGTGTGGGTATGAAAATGTACTACGATTCTTTGTGGGTATGAGGATGTACTGGGATCTTGTGTGGGTCTGACGATGTACTACAATTCTGTGTGGGTCTGATGATGTACTAGGATCCTGTGTGGGTTTGATGTCGTTCTAGGATCATGTGTGGGTATGAAGATGTACTACGATCCTATGTGGGTCTGATGATTTAGGATCCTACGTGGGTCTTCCTCTTAATAGAGTAAGATGATTTAGTAGTTACATCAAATCATCTCTACTACTTTACCTAAGTTATACCTGGTGTTAGATGAGTCCTTACCTTCATGGTAATCTTTCCAACGTGGAACAATTTTACTTTGGATAAGGAGTTGGGCCTTGTGCTTCCTCATGTATGAGATGAGTAATATTTGTTAACATAGGTATATGTATGGGTATATACCTAAGTAGGGTTGTCACTGGTTTACATGCTTTTTGGTTTACCCTTTTTGGATTTTGTGAGACCTTGAGGGTCTCGGGGTCTCTACTGAGTATATTTATACTCTCCCCTACATGGGATTTTCCCGCATCTTGTTGTGTTTGGTGCAGATGACGGACAACATTGATCGAGAATGAGGGTACTAGGACAGGAATGTGCCCAGAGGTGGACTATATGGCGTGTCAGTACGCAGAGGAGACGGGAAAACGTGGAGTGATGAGGTGGCGATCTATACCTACCCTTCAGGTAGGAACCTCGGAGGATGACCCAGTATCTATATTTCTCTTTTTTCAGTTATATTTTATTTTAGTTGTACTTGTAACTTTACTGTTGGGCTTGTATTCCGGCCCCTCTTATATTTCGCACTCTTTTTGCTATATAGTTTACTTGTGTTTGTATCTTATTGTGTGCTTGGTTGAGTGTTTTTACAAGTTATAGATGAAATGTCTTCCCGGTTTTAGGGGATACGCCTTTCAGTGCTAGT
Organism: Viscum album; assembly: GCA_963277665.1. Classification (NCBI taxonomy): domain Eukaryota; kingdom Viridiplantae; phylum Streptophyta; class Magnoliopsida; order Santalales; family Viscaceae; genus Viscum; species Viscum album. The sequence continues at coordinate 513,063,502 of OY728136.1, read as the reverse complement.
CTCTAGCCCCTGGCCTATGAAAGGCAGGCTTGGGGTAGTCATGGCACGGGCCCTGGGGGACGGGTCGTGACAAATTGGTGTTATAGGAGTCAGTTCTACCGTAGAACATAGGACTCTGATATTTTTAACATCAATAGTGTTAAGTTTAGTGAGTGTGGTTATTACTTTAGGGAATCCAGTGTTTGTGTGGCGGTCGACGTATCCATACACCAAGAACCTGACTTCTGATTTCAGACTCAATGCATGAAAACACTGATTGTGTGTGTGTGTTTTTCAAGAGTTTTCTTTGTGATCTCTTTGATTCAGCTCACCAGGTATAACTTATTGACCGTGGCACACCAGTTTATTTTCAGGATACCTCCACACAGATAGACATCTAGGGTTCTGGGTATAGTATGAACTAATAGCCCCCGAGTGACAAGGCCTCGGTGCATGACCCTCTTCTAGTAGAGGCACCAGCGGAGGCACCAGTTGTACCATTGCCTGTTGGGCCACCGATGCCACCAGACCTAGCAGCAGAGGGTTCATGCCACTTGAGCGCATTGCACTAGTTCCAGCTTCAGAGACCACTAAGGTTACGGGATGAGACAGACCCACTGGCGGCTGAGGATTGGCTGGAGGTTGTGGGGAGAGTCTTCTAACTCGTAGGGACACCAGCTGATCTCATGGTGATCCTTGCCACCAGTCATCTACAGGCAGCAGTAGGTAGATGGTGGATCTTGATGCTCCAGGTTCACAATGAGGTGAAACTTCTTTGGGAAGACTTTGAGAGCCTATTTTGGGAAGAGTTTTTCTCAGTGACTCTTCGCACAGTGCACATACAGGAACTTCTTCATCTACAACAGGGAAGCATGACTGTGGCTGAGTACTCATTGAGGTTCACCGACCTCTCGTGCTACTCCATTGATAAGGTGTGGGACCCATTATTTAGGGCTTGTACCTTTGATCAGGGACTCATTTGGGAGATAAGGTCTTCGATTATTTCACTCATTATCCCCATGCAGGTGGTGGTGTTAGAGCGAGCCCTCTTAGTAGAGAGTTTTCTTGCGGAGTAGTCACAAGTAGCGATACCCACCACCAGTCGTCACGTAGTGGAGTCTTCTTCAGTTGGAAGCAGACATATGTCATAGAGATCCAAGAGGACCAGACCTATAGGTGGAAGACTGTTGGATTTAGGGTCAGTTGTGCGGGGTACCAAAGACAGAGCCAGTTAAGCGAGGAATAGGTAGTGTTTCACATGTGGCGGGTAGGGTCACATTGCTCGAGACTGCCCGACCTGGCGTATGGATGATCATTAAATGGTTGAAGGACCACCCAGGCAGATACAGAGGTTCTACCGAGAAGGTCTACAGGGAGCAGGAGGACGTGTCAGAGGAGCTGGTCGTGCAGCTGGCGGTGGGCGACGATTCGAGATGTTACTTCCACCACCCTCGAGTGGTCCACCCTGACTATAGGGAGTAGGTGGACAGGAGCGAACTCAGCTCCAGGAAGCTGAGGCCTACGATCACGACACTCTAGAGATGATATGAGGTACGATCTATGTCTACTCCACCTTAGCTTCAGTACTTATAGACACATGTTCTAGTCATTCTTTTATTGCCATGACCTTCATTTAGAGCTCGGAGATTTCGATGGAGTTGCTGGCTCAATCCTTACGACTAGAAACTCCTATGGGAGAGGTTAAAATGATTACACAATAGCACAAGCCATGTGAGCTTACTCTAGGAGGTGAGAGCTTTGGCTAGGATCTCTTAGTAAAGGCTTCGAGGCCTTACGACGTTAACTTGGGTATGGACTAGTTATCTACCGTCCATGCTTAGATTGACTGTATTAGGCGCAAAGTACAGTGTGTCTGCACGGATGGGACCAGTTTTACCTTCACCATCGTGAAGGGATCCTTTATATCATAGGATGGACTTACCTAGAGGATACTGCAGCTTATTACACATCATTTGGTTAGCCTTACCCTCGTAATGGTTGACATAGAGAGTCTGAGCTATCCTATAGTGGTGGACCAGTATGTGGATGTCTTTCTTAATGATGTTCCGGGTCTACCACCTCGTAAATAGGTGGAATTTTACATTGAATAGTACCTTGGGATGACACTGATATCTACACCAGCATATCGGATGGCTCCAACAGAGCTTCGTGAGCTGCGGGTACAGATGGAGGACTTACAAGGGAAGGGATTCATTCGGCCCAGTTTTTCTCCTTGGGTAGCCCCGATTTTGTTCACCAAGAAGGCAGATGGGAGCCTGAGACGTAATTTTGACTATCGGTGCCTGAACCAGGTGACCGTGAAGAACAAGTACCAACTCCCAAGGATTGATGGTCTCTTTGATTAGCAGAAAGGAGCACGGTGGTTCTCGAAGATAGACCTCAGGTTAGATTATCACCAGCTTAGAGTACAAGACGAGGATGTGTAGAAGACGGCTTTCAGATGTTGGTACGGCCATTATGAGTTCTCGGTTATGCCTTTCGGCATAACCAACACCCAAGTAGTGTTTATGGGACTCATGAACATGATCTTTCAACCATACCTTGATCGCTTTGGGGTGGTATTCATCGATGAAATTCTGATCTACTCGGCTACTGAGTAGGAGAATGCCTATTATTTCTAGATATTTCTGGACGCACTCTGAGAGAACCATATTTATAGTAAGCTCTCGAAGTTCCAGTTATGGATCCAAGAGGTGCACTTTCTGGGACACGTCATCTTAGAGGCTGGATTTTTAGTGGATCTAGCGAATATTGAAGCAGTACTTGTTTGGGTGCCACCCAAGAGTGTGATAGAGGTACGAAGTTTCTTGTGTTTGGCTGAATACTACTGGAAGTTTGTGCCAGATTTCTCAAGAGTTGTAGCACATTTTTAAGCATTGATGAAGATCGGGAAAACCTTCATGTGTTCAGAGAGATGCTAGTAGATTTTTCAAGAGATGAGGCAGAGGCTAATTAGTGCCCCCATCTGGAGGATTCCAGAGGACGACGTTGGGTACGTAGTTTACTGTGACACATCAGGGACCAGATTCGGATGTGTCCTGATGCAGGAGTGAGTAGTGATGGCATATGGTTCTCGATAGTAGAGAAAGAATGAGGAAAACTACTCTACCCATGTCATGGAGTTAGCAGTAGTTATCTTTCCCTTGAAGATTTGGCGACATTACTTGATGGGTGAACATTTTTCAGTCTACTTGGAACACAAGAGTCTTAGTTATATTATAGCATCCCGCCATTTTATAACATAAACTTTCATTACATTACACAAAACTGAGGATCTTTAAGGTCTAGTGTCTTGGAAACCAGGAACATAATACATGAAAACAACATAAAACATTCTTCTTAAACACTTGAAAGGCGTCTCCTTAAGTTCATTATAGGTTCATTACTGCATCTCATAACCTGGGGACATACATCAAAAGAAAGGGTGAGCAGAAGGCCCAGTAAGGGTAACAAGAGGAACATTTTACATGTGAACTTGAGATACTTCAATAAGGACATGAAAAGAACTTTAAGGCATGAGAAAGAAATCATGAGGCATTTCATAATAAAAATAACATTTTCCATAACTTGAAGATGTGGCTACATCATTTAACATAGACAATCATGAACATATCACCAAGGTCCATCCCCAAGGTGTCATTTGAAAATTACCAAGGTTATTCACCAAGGTATCATGAAAATTGTAATCTCTAGTGGTTACATCATTACCCAATGCATTGGAGAGCTATCAGGGCGCACCCTTAAATTTGCCTTTATTATCATGTGAGCCACATATATCATCATCAAACATTTCATAAATAACCCACATAGCATAAAATAAATGGGTTTCATTTCATAATCATAACGTTTTAAAAACTGCTTTAAAGACATGATCTTTACGTCACTTTAAACCCACGGAAAGGGAAAGCGAGTCTCATGTATGTAAATCCCAGAATTTAAAATGGAACATTTTGATATATATGTGAATACAATTGTAGAAATAAGAGCTTTGAGTATTCACTTTATATCATAAAATAATTTTTGAGAAAAGAGAGAGGCATTTTGAGGGGAAAATTCTGCAGCATAACGGCTAAGTTTCGGGGTTTTAGAAAACATTGAAATGAGAGGGGACATAGGTCACCCACTCATAAATGATCCATAAAACAGTAGGGTGAATGAATAAGAAGGACATATGGACATGGTAATGAAATTTGAGGGACATACCATTTGAAATGAAAAACATGGAAGGAAAAAAAATTAGATTTCTCTTATGAAAATTCGGCAGCCTTACGGCGTCACTTAACTTCAAAAGAAAATGATTTGATAAGATCAAATAGGGTCCCTCATCATATGATCATAAGAGATTAGTATGATAGATATAGAGTTCATACCCCAACATAATAAAAAAGAACTTGAACGACTTGACATGAAAATCGAACTTGAAAAATGAGAAGGGTGAAAGAATCCCTTAAAAATTCGGCAGCCTAACGGCGTCACTTAAACTTTCATAAAACGAAATGATGAGAGTAAGAGGGGGTCTCTCATCATATAAACATGAAAGGGCAGTAAGAGGAATATAAAATAATATCCTCTCACATAAACACATGGAGCATAATACGAATGACATAAAAGAGATTACATGAAAAGAAAGAGAGGGGTCGGATCCCTTGCCTTAAAACGTGACTCTTGAAACTCAAAGGATTGGACCTTGAGGGCTTGGGGGCACCTTGGGAGGACTCCTTGGAAGGTAAAAAGACCAGAACTTCGTTGGGGGAGAGTTGTGAGTGAAAACTAAAGGATGAAAGGGTGGGTATTTATAGGGAAAGTGAGGGGACAAGGCATTAATGGCCAAGGGACACCTCACATGTGCTTTTCTCAAACCCATGTGCTCTCCCTTGGCATTTATCATGGAGTTAGGCCACATGGGGCCCCCAAAACAATAATTAATCACCCTTGGCTGGCCAACCCTTAAAAGATCTCAGGACATCATCATGACACAGTTATGATGTCATTAAACATACCGAAACCCTAAAACTGTATTTTTACTATTCACTGAAAATTCAACTTTCTTAGAATAATCCCAAAATTTCACCTTAACCAAATATCAATGATCTGATTTCAAAAATGAAATACATTTTATAAAAATAATTTTCTAAATATTTTTAATTTAATTTTTAAATAAAAACACTATTCATCGAAAATTCATTTTTTTCAGAAAAATCCCCAAAAATTACCATAACATAATATCGATGCTCTGAGTTCAAAAATAAAGTCATTTTTATAAAAAATAATTTTCTAATTATTTTTAATTAAATTTTTAATTAAAAAACACTATTCACTATTTACTATTCATCAAAAATTAAGTTGATCTTATTAGACTCCAAATTCCGTACTGAACACTTTTGTAGAAGACCATTTTTTGAAAATCATTACACATCATTAGTTATTTAGGGTTTACATAAATATTTTAAAATATCCTTTTTTTCAAAATTCATCAATAAAATACATTCTAAAATTATCTGGACATTTGAAATTTCACAAACATCACTAAAGTAAGAAATCTCAATTTATTCACCCGAAGGGATTACACAAGGAAGCTAGGGTCTCGTCACATAGCCCCTTATAACACCGGCATAAGACCTAAGTGTAAGGTGTGCTATGGTGAGAGAATATGAGGGAGGTTCAGATAACATTGCCCTAGTAGTAATCTCTACTAACTTGAACTTCTCCTGTAGGCATTTCCGTTCAAGCTTGACACGCTGGAGTTCGGCTTGGGCTTGGTCCAAAGCGAAGCCCACAGATGCTACCTCCTTCCCAAGCTCTGATAAGTGGGCTTCATAAGGGTCGAGTCTACTGGATGAAGCCATCGCCTCCTCTTTTTTCATTGACCATTAACATCTTATTAAATCATTAAGAGTAAGTTAATATACTACTCAAAAAGATTGGGTCGTTACGTTCTTCCCCCCTTAAGAAATTTCGTCCCCGAAATTTATACTTGAGGCCTAGTCGAAAAGGTGAGGGTACTTTTGCTTCATCATTTCCTCAGGCTCCCAAGTCGCTTCTTTATACTTATGATTCCTCCACAACACTTTCACAAGGTGGGTAGTCTTGTTTCGTAGAACCTTGTCTCTACGGTCCAAGATCTCCACTGGCTGCTCCTCATAAGAGAGGTCATGTTCAAGTTGTACCACCTCTGGGTTCAGTACATGCGAAGGGTCGGGTATGTACTTCCTCAAGAATGATACATGGAAGACATCATGAACTTGAGCTAGGTTCGGTGGAAGTGCTAGACGATAGGCCACTGCTCCTATGCGATCAAGGATTTCATAGGGGCCAATGTACCTAGGGTTGAGCTTCCCTTTCTTCCCAAACCGCATGACTCTCTTCCATGGAGAAATTCGAAGGAAGACTTTGTCACCAACACCAAACTCCAAGTCCCTTCGACGATTGTCAGCATAGCTCTTCTGCCGACTCTGAGCAGCCTTTATGTGTTGTTGGATGGCATGAACCTGTTCTGTCATCTCTTGCATGAGATCAGGCCCAAGAAGCTTCCTCTCACCAGTTTCATCCCAACAAGTAGGAGTTCTACACCGCTTTCCATACATAGCTTCATAGGGTGCCATCTGAATACTCGCATGGAAGCTATTGTTATAGGAGAACTCCACTAATGGGAGGTGTTGATCCCAACCACCTTTAAATTACATTGAGCATAATCTCAACATGTCTTCGAGTGTCTGAATAGTCCTTTCAGATTGGCCATCAGTTTGAGGATGATAGGCCGTACTAAAATTCAATTCAGTATTCAGAGCATGTTGAAGACTTCTCCAGAATTTTGATGTGAATCTTGGGTCACGATCAGATACGATGGATAGTGGTACCCCATGCAGCCTTACCACTTCCTTCACGTATATCTTGGCAAGATGATCCAGAGAGAAATCTTCCCGAATAGAGATAAAATGGGCTGTCTTGGTGAGACGGTCCACAATAACCCATATCGCATTGTTTCCTTTGGATGTTTTTGGGAGACCAGTTACAAAGTCCATGGTGATATTATCCCACTTCCATACTGGTATGGGTAGCGGTTGTAATACCCCCTTAGGAAGTTGTCTTTCTGCCTTTACTTGCTGACACACCAGGCACCTTGTAGTGTAATCAGCAATCTCCCTCTTCATGTTATCCCACCAATAATGATCACGAAGGTCTCTATACATCTTAGTGCTTCCCGGATGTATAGATAAAGTAGAGCTATGAGCTTCATCCATCAGTTCTTTCTTTATCTCCGGAATAGATGGGACACATAGTATTGTATGAAATTTCAATACACCTTCTTGATCAATATTGAAATCAGGTAACTTCCCATCTTTTACAGCCTCCAACTTCTCCTGTAGCAAAGGATCTTCTTTTTGAGCCTTCTTGATTTTCTCTAGTAATGAAGGTTGAGAAATCATTTGGGATAGGGTTGATGATGTCCCTTTCCTTATAATTCCCATGTCCAGTTTTACTAGATCTTTAATCAAGGGATCTCCCAAGATCCTCATTGTTTCCAGAACAACATGATCTTTCCTGCTTAACGCATCCGCGACTTTGTTTGCTCTTCCAAGGTGATAATGAATTGAACAATCATAGTCTTTAATAAGCTCCAACCATCTCCTTTGTCTCATGTTCAATTCTTTCTGAGTGAAAATATACTTTAGACTTTGGTGGTCAGTGTATATATCACATTTCTCCCCATAAAGATAGTGCCTCTATATCTTTAGAGCAAAAACAACTGCCGCCAGCTCTAGATCATGCGTAGGATAATTCTGCTCATGAATCTTCAACTGTCGAGATGCATAAGCAATTACCTTGTCATTTTGCATGAGGACGCACCCAAGCCCTTTCAGAGATGCATCGCTAAAAATAACGAATCCTTCTCTGATAGAGGGTGGTGTTAACACAGGTGCAGTAACCAATCTCTTCTTCAGCTCTTGGAAACTTTCCTCACATTCCTTTGTCCAGATGAACTTAACCCCCTTTCGAGTCAACTTGGTTAGTGGATTAGAAAGCCGTGAAAAGTTTTTCACAAACCTCCTATAATATCCCGCTAAACCAAGGAAACTACGAATATCAGTTACTATTGTGGGTTGAGGCCACTCCTCCACAACCATTGTCTTTGCAGGGTCAACCGAGATTCCTTCATTGGTTATGATGTGCCCCAAGAAAGCCACTTTTTGTAACCAAAACTCACACTTTTTGAACTTCCCAAAGAGCCTCTCCTTCCGTAGAGTTTTCAAAACAACCCTCAGATGATCTTCATGCTCCTCACGACTTTTTGAATATATCAAAATATCATCAATAAAAACTACCACAAAGTTATCAAGGTATTCCTTAAAGACTCTATTCATCAAATCCATGAAAATAGCAGGAGCATTAGTCAAGCCAAAGGGCATAACAGTAAACTCATAATGCCCATATCTTGATCGGAAGGCAGTCTTTGGAATATCTTCCTTCTTCACCCTCAGTTGATGATAACCAGATCGAAGGTCAATCTTAGAGAAGAATTGAGCCCCGCGAAGTTGGTCAAATAAATCATCAATTCTTGGAAGAGGATATCTGTTCTTCATTGTGATCCCATTCAGTTCTCTATAATCAATGCATAGCCGCATTGATCCATCCTTCTTCTTCACAAAGAGAACTGGTGCTCCCCAAGGAGACACACTCGGTTGGATAAACCCCTTCTCCAACAAGTCTTGGAGTTGTTTCTTTAGCTCTTCTAGCTCCACATTTGCCATTCTATACGGAGTCTTTGATATCGGTTGAGACCCAGGTACGAGTTCAATAGATAACTCTACCTCTCTTTCTGGGGGAGGTCCAGGTAACTCCTCAGGAAATACATCCATGTATTCCTGAACAATCGGAACATCTTCAATTTGTATGCTCCCTTTCCCTTCTTCCTCATCACCGATTAACTCCATAAAGAAAGATATAGGAGGTGCTTCTAGATAGGGATCAGTTCGGGATATCTCTCCTTGGAAGATAAGTGTAGGTTGTTCATTCAAGACTACTGAGATTTCCTTACTTCTGCATTTGATCTTAGCATTATACTTTGAGATCCAGTCCATCCCTAGTATAATGTTGAATTCCATCATGGGAATGACTACTAGATTTACGATAAGATTGAGCTCACCAAAGTAAACACTAGAGTCTCTAAATACTTTTGATGCAAGGATAATCCCACTTGGAGTCTTGACTGAAAACTCTACCTCTAGCAGTTCGGGGATTGATTCTATATTCCTTGCAAACTTGGAGGAAATAAAGGAATGCGTAGAACTAGAATCAAATAAAGTACTTGCTAGTTTTGAGAGGACAACAAGAGTACCTGCTACCACATCGTTCGGGACTTCAACTTCAGCTGTTGTGATAGCGAAAGCAAGACCTTGCTCCCTTGGCCTCTGCTGAGGTTGATGGTGATTCCCCTCCACCGCCCTCGGATTTGGACATTGATTAGCAAAGTTCCCAAGATGTCCACACTTGAAGCATGTGACTTCGGGTAGGGCCAGAACCATCTTTCCTCTGTCGTTAGTGTTGGGAAGTTGAGGCTTCACATCACTATGACAATTCTGAGAAATATGGCCTTCTTTTCCACACCTATAGCACTTACCACTTCCGATCAAGCAGTTCCCCGGATGCTTCTTCCCACATTTATTGCATGTGGCATGTTGCATATGCTTTCCACCTCTTTCCTAATCAAAACTTCTTCCCAGGCTTGGTTCTAGAGTTCTCTTCTTTTCATTAGATTTGTGAGACCATTGTGTCTCCCCAAACTCTAGTTCAACTTTCATAGCACTTCGAACTATTTCTTCATAGCTATCGTAGTCCCTGTTGGCTAGATTCTTCCGTAGATGAGGTCGTAGTCCGCCAAAGAATTTATCTACCTTTCCATTAGGGTCCATGACAAAGCTTGAGGTATAACGGGAAAGCCTTGTGAAGTTCATCTCATAGCTTCCGACAGATTCGTTCTCCTTCTGCTTCAGCTCGAGAAACTCTTTCTCCATTCTCGTTCTCATGGAACGATGGAAATACTTGTTAAAGAAAATTCCCTGAAATTCTTCCCACTCCATAGCTTCCATCTCTCCTCGTGGCTTTGTGTTTTTGATCAGTGACCACCACTGATCAGCTTCTCCCTCTAGGCGGTAAACAGCAAGGGTGACTTTTTCTTGTTCCGAACAGTGAAGTACAGAAAAGATCTTTTCAATGGAGCTTATCCATTGTTCCGCAACCAATGGGTCAGTAGATCCACTGAATGTTGGTGTTCGTTGACGCATGAAGGACTCAACAGAAAGTTGTTTCCTTCGTGGTGAGGTCGGCCTCTCAGCTTGATTCAAGTTATTACTCATAACTTGAGTCAGTTGGTTCATCATTCGCATGAATGTTTCCATTCCGGCTTCCATCGGAGGGCCGTCAGCACATGGTGCATTGCGGTCACCATCGGCACGGTTCCTCCTATTGCCCGCCATTTTCTAAAAGAATAAAACCTTAGTGAGAAACTTATTTCATTTATGGATCTTTTAACTAAGACTTCATGCTTATACAATTACACTTTTCTATAATTCCTTCATAATGATTCATAAAAAGCTTGTGATTAACCAAACATATCCCCCGGGAGTGTCGTAACCAAGAGTGCAGCAAGGCCTGTTATCATGCACCAGTTCCCGTTCGAGTATAGCTCAAAGCGGTATTTTCGGGTTTTACCCCTATGTACATTTGTGCCAGAGCCGCCTCTACCTGCTTGTATCCAGACAGGGATGTATTTGTTTGATAAACCACTTACTCAATACTTACCAAAATACCAGTAAGTTTTCCTATATTTAAACTTTTCTCTAGGGTTCTTCCTAAAGTTTTTATACCCTAATTTCCACAAATAACTAAACCATCCTTTGATACCAACTATAGCATCCCGCCATTTTATAACATAAACTTTCATTACATTACACAAAAATGAGGATCTTTAAGGTCTAGTGTCTTGGAAACCAGGAACATAATACATGAAAACAACATAAAACATTCTTCTTAAACACTTGAAAGGCGTCTCCTTAAGTTCATTCTAGGTTCATTACTACATCTCATAACCTGGGGACATACATCAAAAGAAAGGGTGAGCAGAAGGCCCAGTAAGGGAAACAAGAGGAACATTTTACATGTGAACTTGAGATACTTCAATAAGGACATGAAAAGAACTTTAAGGCATGAGAAAGAAATCATGAGGCATTTCATAATAAAAAAACATTTTACATAACTTGAAGATGTGGCTACATCATTTAACATATACAATCATGAACATATCACCAAGGTCCATCCCCAAGGTGTCATTTGAAAATTACCAAGGTTGTTCACCAAGGTATCGTGAAAATTGTAATCTCTAGTGGTTACATCATTACCCAATGCATTGGAGCGCTATCAGGGCGCACCCTTAAATTTGCCTTTATTATCATGTGAGCCACATATATCATCATCAAACATTTCATAAATAACCCACATAGCATAAAATAAATGGGTTTCATTTCATAATCATAACGTTTTAAAAACTGCTTTAAAGACATGATCTTTACGTCACTTTAAACCCACGGAAAGGGAAAGCGGGTCTCATGTATGTAAATACCAGAATTTAAAATGGAACATTTTGATATATATGTGAATACCATTGTAGAAATAAGATCTTTGAGTATTCACTTTATATCATAAAATAATTTTTGAGAAAAGAGAGAGGCATTTTGAGGGGAAAATTCTGCAGCATAACGGCTAAGTTTCGGGGTTTTAGAAAACATTGAAATGAGAGGGGACATGGGTCACCCACTCATAAATGATACATAAAACAGTAGGGTGAAAGAATAAGAAGGACATATGGACATGGTAATGAAATTTTAGGGGCATACCATTTGAAATGAAAAACATGGAAGGAAAAAAAATTAGATTTCTCTTATGAAAATTCGGAAGCCTTACGGCGTCACTTAACTTCAAAATAAAATGATTTGACAAGATAAAATAGAGTCCCTCATCATATTATCATAAGAGATCAGTATGATAGATATAGAGATCATACCCCAACATAATAAAAAGGAACTTGAACGACTTGACATGAAAATCGAACTTGAAAAATGAGAAGGGTGAAAGAATCCCTTAAAAATTCGGCAGCCTAACGGCGTCACTTAAACTTTCATAAAACGAAATGATGAGAGTAAGAGGGGGTCTCTCATCATATAAACATGAAAGGGCAGTAAGAGGAATATAAAATAATATCCTCTCACATAAACACATGGAGCATAATAGGAATGACATAAAAGAGATTACATGAAAAGAAAGAGAGGGGTCGGATCCCTTACCTTAAAACGTGACTCTTGAAACTCAAAGGATTGGACCTTGAGGGCTTGGGGGCACCTTGGGAGGACTCCTTGGAAGGTAAGAAGACCAGAACTTCGTTGGGGGAGATTTGGGAGTGAAAACTAAAGGAGGAAAGGGTGGGTATTTATAGGGAAAGTGAGGGGACAAGGCATTAATGGCCAAGGGACACCTCACATGTGCTTTTCTCAAACCCATGTGCTCTCCCTTGGCATTTATCATGGATTTAGGCCACATGGGGCCCCCAAAACAATAATTCATCACCCTTGGCCGGCCAACCCTTAAAAGATCTCATGACATCATCATGACACAGTTATGATGTCATTAAACATACCGAAACCCTAAAACTGTATTTTTACTATTCACTGAAAATTCAACTTTCTTAGAATAATCCCAAAGTTTCACCTTAACCAAATATCAATGCTCTGATTTCAAAAATGAAATCCATTTTATAAAAATAATTTTCTAAATATTTTTAATTTAATTTTTAAATAAAAACACTATTCATCGAAAATTCATTTTTTTCAGAAAAATCCCCAAAAATTACCATAACATAATATCGATGCCCTGAGTTCAAAAATAAAGTCATTTTTATAAAAAATAATTTTCTAATTATTTTTAATTAAATTTTTAATTAAAAAACACTATTCACTATTTACTATTCATCAAAAATTAAGTTGATCTTATTAGACTCCAAATTCCTTACTGAACACTTTTGTAGAAGACCATTTTTTGAAAATCATTACACATCATTAGTTATTTAGGGTTTACATAAATATTTTAAAATATCATTTTTTTCAAAATTCATCAATAAAATACATTCTAAAATTATCTGGACATTTGAAATTTCACAAACATCACTAAAGGAAGAAATCTCAATTTATTCACCTGAAGGGATTACACAAGGAAGCTAGGGTCTCGTCACATAGCCCCTTATAACACCGGCATAAGACCTAAGTGTAAGGTGCGCTATGGTGAGAGAATCTAAGGGAGGTTCAGATAACATTTCCCTGGTAGTAATCTCTACTAACTTGAACTTCTCCCGTAGGCGTTTCCGTCCAAGCTTGACACACTGGAGTTTGGCTTGGGCTTGGTCCAAAGCGAAGCCCACAGATGCTACCTCCTTCCCAAGCTCTGATAAGTGGGCTTCATAAGGGTCGAGTCTACTGGATGAAGCCATCGCCTCCTCTTTCTACATTGACCATTAACATCTTATTAAATCATTAAGATTAAGTTAATATACTACTCAAAAAGATTGGGTCGTTACATATATCTTCTCTTAGAAGGACCTGAACCTAATACAGTGATGCTGGCTTATGTTCCTCTAGGACTATGACTTTGAAAAATTCTATACTCCTGAGAAGGGGAACATTGTAGCAGATTCACTCAGTATGAGATCTGGTATATAGCTACTAGGTGAGGCAATGAATTAGCTGGCCACTTTGCAGACATCCTTTTTTGATCGGGATGGAGCAGCTTTTCTTTAGTCTCTTACAGTCACTCCCCCACTTCTTCAGCTACTTAGGGAGGCGCAGCGTGGGGACACTGACTGCGAGGCTCGACGTGCTCATATATCCATAGGACAGGCACCTAATGAATTTTCTAAAGGTGGGGAGCGCGCCATCCTTGTCAGAAGACGTATCATGGTACCAGTGTCTCTTCAGGAGTAAGTGTTGAGGGAGTTCCACACATCCCCTGTATCGGTACATCCAGGAGTGGAGAAGATGTAGAAAGACATCCGACGACAACACCGGTGTCTGGGAATGAAGAAATCAGTAGCATAGTTTGTCTCTCATTTCCTCACTTGTCAGCAAGTGAAGGCGGAGCATCAGGTACCAGCAGGATTAGTTTATCCTTTAGAGGTCCCAGAGTGGAAGTGGTACGGGATATCCATAGACTTCATGAAGAGACTTCCATGTACATCCAGGGGTCATGATTCTACCTGGGTGATCATCAACTAACTCACCAATTTGGATCACTTCCTACCAATTAGAGAGCAGGGTTCAGTAGAGAGCTTGGGACACCTCTATTTGCAGAAGATTGTGTGGTTACATAAAGTACCCTCGACGATTTTCTCCGATTGTGATACGTGATTCACTTATCAGCTATGGAAGGGGTTTTAGGAGGCTTTCGGGATGCATCTTTGTTTGAGCACCACCTTCCACCCTCATATGGATGGCCAGAATGAGCGGACTATTTAGACCCTCGAGGACATGCTATGTGCTTGCATACTTGACTTCGGTCATAGCTAGGAGGATCACTTTTCTTTGGTGGAGTTTTCATACAACAAAAACTATCACTCCACCATTGGGATGGAACCTTTTGAGGCATTGTATGATAGACCTCTCATATCACCATTGTGTTATACTGACCCAGGGGAGTCAGCGCTCGTAGGACCAGAGATGGTATGGGCTACCTTAGAGAAGGTTCAGATCATCCAAGAGTGGGTGAAGACTACACATAGAAGGCATAATTCTAATGCCGATAGAAGACATAGACCTCTAGCGTTCGAGGATGGTGACCATTTCTTTCTATGGGTCTCACCTATATGAGGGTTGTGGAGATTTGGCCATGGAGACAAGTTATATATGAGGTTCATCAGACCCTTTTAGGTCCTCAGTAGAGTTGACGAGGTGGCTTACTGCCTAGCACTTCCCCCTCAGTTGCACCAGGTGCACTACATCTTCCACATATCCCAACTGAGGAGATACGTGCATGATCATACCCACGCCATCGATCACGGTGAGCTGGATATCGACAATGGGGCAACATTTATGGAGGTTCTAGTAGAGATTGAGGATCAACATAATTGGTTCTTTCGTGAGAGGTTGATACCTCTTGTGTGCGTTCTCTGGAAGCACGGAAACCTCCAGGAGAGCACATGGGAGTGGGAGGCCCATATTTGTTCTCAGTACCCCCACTTGTTTTCATATTTTTTGTGATGTGGCATTCGGGGATGCAAAGCACTGAGGTGGGAAGAATGTATAGACTCAGAATTTCCATGTAATTTTTTTAATTATATGGGAATTTTAAGAGACCGCATAAATTGACGGCGCGTGATTCCAAGGGCTGGAGTGCCCGGAATGAATTTTTGAACTTTTTTTAGGAACGTTTAGTAAATGTGTGAGTGGTTTTTTGTAACTTTTGAACCGGTGCTCAAAATTGAAATATGAGGGCACTGTTGAACTCGCAGTGCCGATATTCACTTAAGGAGACCTTCACCTCGACCACAGTAGGTCGAGGCTAGAAGTTAGTTATTAACCTTTTTGTGGAGGAATAAATAAATAAAAATATTTAACTTTTTATTTTTATTGTAACCTTCTTTGTGATTATGGAGGTAGGGACCACATGAACTAAAACCCCCAATTTGAATTCAATGGTGGGGACCACCCGACTCTTGAACTCCCTCTTTAATGAGAGAGGTGACCTTTGGTATCCTCTAAATTAATTATTCCGACACCAAAATAATTAATGGCCAATTATATTTTAAATTAATGAAACATAAGTTAATATGTTGGTTATTCATTTTTGGTGGAATTGGGGGGAAGTCATTGGCAAAGGTAGAATCTTGGGAGAACTTGGAGGAACTCATCTCCAACGAATAACGTGCCATATTCAATGAAGAACGAGGAACCGACCTCGAGCCTCAATCGAAAGCACCTTGCGGAGGCAACGAATATCGACGTCTTCGACGACAACTAACTAACATTTTTCCTTCCCTCCACATTGATCTTCAATGGAACCTTCGAGGTAGGGATCGTTGTTTTTAATTTCCCCTTTTCTATTCTTGAAATTTTTTGTGATTCAAGAAATATTTGAACTGCTTACTACCTCCCTAATGTGGAGGGTACGGGCCAAACAAACATGTCCCAGCTCCTCCGCAAAATATTTGTGGTTCTTGGTATGTTCTTCGCGATGGTGGGGGATGGTATCTAACACCGGTGGGGCTTGGGAATGGTGGCTGGAACCACGTCCAGCCGCAAAGACGGCGTTGGTGCGAACGCGCCGCCGAAGAAGAGCCGTGGCACATCGGTCGCAGCGGCGGACAGAGGGCGGCAGGCATTCGGTCAGCCGTGGAGGGGTGGCACATGATGCGCCTCCATCTGATCAAGGGGTTGTGGCCCACCTGGCCGCGACGGATGGCAAAGGCGTGGCTGGTGTTCGGCCAGTCGCGGAGCGGCGGCACACGACGCCCTGCTGGGAGGACCAAGGGTCGGCCGTTTCGGCCAGCCAAGCTAGACCGATAAGGACCCACAGCAGGTCATGCATGTTGTATGGGGACTGAAAGGCTTCAACCATTCGATGAGTAGGAGCAGGGGGCACACGAACCCTACCCCCCCCCCCCCCCCCGTATGCGGCCAAGCCGAGTTGCCCAGCGCGGGCCGGGACGGACCCAACAGGCCACGCCGTGCCGGCGGGCCGGGCCAGACCCAGTGGGCAGATCCGGAACTAGTTGGCCGGGTTGACCCGAACCGGGTCGGGTCGGCTCAAGCTGGTCGTGATGGGTCGGTTCGACCGGGTAGGACTAGACCCGGACCAGTTTCGACCCTATACGTTTTTTCGGCCATAAATTTGGCACTGGATGTCCGTTTGACAAACCGTCTATGTATCCAAAAACCTTGGAGCAAGATGGTCCTTTTGGTATACCCCACTTGAGATTTGGATAAATTTGGGGTATGGCCGGATTGGATCGAGCATGAATCCAACCGGGCCCTCGGGACTAAAAGGATAAAAACTTACAGACCGAGCACCCGATTGATGCACCATCTGTTGCATTGAGATCACTTTTACATGGAGGCCCTTTGGGATTCTTCTTCTTTGGAATTAATGGTAGTTGGAGTATCAACCGGTATCTTGAGGAGCGGACTATTCTGGAGACAAGTAAGCTTAGTGCGGGTACCCTGTAACTGGCTATAACCTGAGAAAGGGATCCTTCGTGGGTTTGATGATGTACTATAATCTTGTGTGGATCTGAAAATATACTACGATCCTTCATGGGTATAATGATGTACTAGGATCATATGTGGGTTTGATGATGTACTACGATCCTATGTGGGTCTGATTATGTACTAGGATCCTATATGGGTCTGCTGATGTACTACGATCTTGTGTGGGTCTGATGATGTACTAGGATCCTGTGTGGGTGTGATGATGTAATACGATATTGTGTGTGTCTGATGTTGTAATAGGATCTTGTTTGGGTCTGACGATGTACTATGATCCTATATGGGTCTGACGATTTTGGATCCTACGTGGTTCTACCTCTTAATATAGTAAGATGATTTAGTAGTTACATCTAATCATCTCTACTATTGTACCTAAGTTATACCTTGTCTGAGTTGAGTCCTTACCTTCATGGAAATAATTCCTATGTGTAACAGTTGTACTTTGGCTAAGGAGTTGGGCCTTTTGATTCCTTATGTATGAGATGGGTAATATTTGATAACTTAGGTATATGTATGGGCATATACCTAAGTAGGGTTGTCACTGGTTTACATGCTTTGTGGTTTACCCTTTGTGGATTTTTTGAGACCTTGAGGGTCTTGGGGTCTCTACTGATTATCATTATACTCACCCCTATACGGGCTTCACCCACACCTTTTTGTGTTTGGTGCAGCCGACGAACAGCGCTGATTGAGGCTGAGGGTACCAGGAATGAACGGTGCCCGGAGGTGGACTATACGGCATGTCGGTACGTAGAGGAGACGAGCATATGTGGAGTCCTGAGGAGGCGATCTGTATCTACCCTTCAGGTAGGAACCTCATAGGATGACCCAATAGTTTTCTTTCCTTTTCTTCAGTTGTATTGTATTTCATTTGTACTTGTACCTTTACTGTTGGGCATGTATTCGGCCCCTCTTACTTTCAGCACTCTTTTTGATATACAGTTTACTTGTGTTTGTATCTTGTTGTGTTCTTGTTTGGGTGTGTTTACAAGTTATAAATTCAATGTCTTCCCAGTTTTAGGTGATACAAATTTTGGTACTAGTCACCAGCCCCTGGCCTATAGAAGGCAGGCTTGGGGTAGTCACGACACGGGCCCCGAGGGACGGGTCGTGCCAAAAAAGTACCATCCTGATCCTGACTGTGATGACCCCGACCCCTGAGAGCTCTGAGCCGGTTCCCATGAGACATGATGTACCATAATTATTACATTACATTCATTTAAAAAAATGAATCACATCATGTCCCATGCTACAGAGGATCGTGAGGATCAGGTTCTGGGAAACCTGCTTCATTCTGAAACCTCATTGAAGACATGATTGATACCTGAAAATGTTTCATTTAAAACGTAGGGTGAGAAAAATAATTCCCATTAAGGGGTTTTAAAAACAATACTTTAAAATAACTATATAAAGTTTGCCTAAACCTTTTCCTAAAGAAAACCAATAAATCTTGAAATAAATGAAAACTTTTAACTTAAAATTTAAAAACATGGTCAGAGTACGCAGTTCTAAAAAGGGGAAAAAGTGCATGTGTAAAGAATGTATGGTTATGAAATTTACTAAACAGACAAGCTCTGAGTGCACAAGACATAAAAAAACTTGTAACATAAACTGGTGCACATATCGTGATAAACTTATCCATAATTTCTCACATGATGAGACATAAAATCAGCTAATAAATGGACCAATTCCAAAAAATTTCTGAAACATATCACGTCAATGCATTTAATTTATCTGTGCATACAATAGGCCTTGAACCAGGGATATCCTACTAGTCATAAAAATTCCATAGTTGGTCACTTACTAAAACATTAATAGGAGGGTATAAAGCCAAGCTATGTCAAGGCCTCGTACCAAGACCATAATCATATATGTCCGGGAATTTCACCTGAACTGTAACTGTTTCCAGCCCTCGTGCCATAACCGTGATTTGTCTCATGAGTCCTGTCGATGCATCGAGGGGCTATAGTGGGCTCTACCAGTCAAATAATATGTCTAATATGATAATCTTAAGTCTTAGGGGGGATATGTATTAAATGTGTCTCATACCACCTTGGATACCCGATTACGGTGTTGTTATTTGGGGCGTCCCTTACCACTCCAAATAACGGGTTATTAGATTCATTAATTATTATTTGGTGATCATCATTTCAGGAAAAGCACACAAAATATGATATGGAAACTACTAAGTAAACACATTCTTGACGACAAAGTGGTACATGCATAATACAATGTGCTAAATATCATTGAAGCACACATAATTAGATCATAAAGAAAATCTTCCAAGGATTCACAAGAATCATCTAAAAAACATGATAATAAATGGTTCACAGATGAGAGCTTATATAAATATGAGTAATTGGACCTAAGTAGATATCTATTGGTACATGGTATCATTATTTTATAAAGAACATAAGGCCTTGGTTTGAAGTTCATAAATACACAACAAGACTCTCTACTTTAACATTTTTCACTAAAGTTATTACAAAGGAAAAATTTACAAAACTCCTTAACACTGTGGAATTGAACTTTGAAAATGAAATGATGGAGTTATTGGTAAATATGCGTATACATGTTGACGGTTTGGGTCATCATTTCTATCCACATACTTAGTTTCAAGATTATACTCATACAACATATACATGTATAAATATATAAATCTATAGTAACTGTTTGTAAAATTTGTAAAACTAAAATTCGTACAACCACAAATTTAAACTCTTTCCCAAGCATGGAACTCAGTAAGTTATACATAGGATTTAGGCCTCGAAAACCTTAATTTCATAGTAAAAAAATATTTAAGTTTACTTATACATCTATATATATTTTATATCCCAACCTTAAAAGAAATAAATTATAAAATAATAACTAAAATAACTCCTCTTAAAATATATGGGTCTTGAAAACCCAAGGGTATGATAGAGGGTTGGAGGTTTATAATTTTAATTGAAACACCATCAACATGTTTTTATAATTATACAATATATATATATATGTAAAGCTTAATCTGCGTGACATATAAGGGGAAAATTCCTTTCACAATTATAGGATTTTTAAAACATGATTAACCTAGGAAAATGGAAGGTTGTAAATTAACTTAGCATATATATATATATACATGGTACGTACTTATATACCTATATGTATACTGTAGTTATATATACGCACATATATACTTGTTTTGCATGAAAAAGAAAACATAAAACATTCAAACCCAACCTATTAACTTCAAAATAGAAGGTGAGGGAGGAGATGAGGGTTTTAAAGTATAGGGTTGGATTCATATGTATGTATATATACCAACTATATTTATATATATATTTAATAAAAACTTGGTTTTATGAGAACTAAAGAAAGAACACCCATAATTAAACTTATAAGCCTCAAAACAAAAATCAAGAAAGGAATTTATGGTTTCTAAAATGGTTCAAGGTGTGAATATACATGTGTATACAAAATTGTATATGTATGTATTTATATAAAATCAGGTTTTTAGGTAGCTTAAAACAAAATACCCCTTACAAACCTTATTCATACTATGTATGTTCATATTTATAAGAACATAGATGATTAGGTATAATATCTTTCCTTCAAAATTTTATATATATATATATACATTTTTTTATACAGATTAAAACTAAAAGAAAGTAAAGGCTAATTCCTTACCTTAGCTTGAGGAAGAATAGGAGCTCGAGTAGGTTGGAGAAATCAGGGTAGACGTTTGAGGTTTGCTCAAGTCTTGTGTGCAAGGAGTCGAGAGGGTTCCTCAGTTGCTTCAGGTGTTTTTTTATAACTGAACCCATAAATTACATATATATATATATATATATATATATATATTATACAACTCTCATGGGATACGAGGCTAACTTGACTAAAAAATCGGGGAAAAAGAACTCTGTGGAAACCATGAGAGTTGAGGGTCTGGTGGCTAAATGAGTGAAGAAAAAATGGTTCAAAAAGGATAGTAGGATACTGGTGCGGCACACACTGCAGGAGGAAGAAGTCAGTGCCTCTAGAGAAGATCGAGAGAAAAAATGGGTGGTCCAGATTAGATATGGCTTGAACTTAAGGGCTGGGATGCATCCATGGTATTTAAATACATTGAATGGGTCAGATTAGGTCTGTATATGATCGGACGACCTGATATCAAAGTAGCGTTATTAAAAACAAACGAATGGTCATGATTAGATCGTGATAGATCGAACAAATATCAAAAATCTGATTATGTGTCACGGCTGCTGAAGGTCAAACGCATAGTCAATTTCGACAGCCCAGATTGCGCGATAAGAGATCCAACGGCCACGATTTCATTTCTCCAAGAAATTATCTTCCCACACCAAATCGGTGGGGTGTGTTGACCTTCTTTATAAGCCCGAGCCTCCTATGCCATAATCAGAAAACACACTACACACATGTAGGGGGCCTTACACATGGGCTCCCACTCCCCTGCAGGCCTTGGCTTACCCGCTACTCACCACATCCTAGCGCCCACACTGTGTTCACACAAGCGCACCTACGCTCCCACGCTCCTGTGCACCCCCCGGGAGACCTATGCTCGAGCTCGGGCTGGCCCAAGCTTGGGTTGAGGGCAAGGCTCAGCCACCTTGAGTGAGCCGCCTCCCTTGGCCCAGCCATTAAGGGTTGGCCCTTGTGGCCCAAATTTTTACAAAAATCAAACCAAAATTTATAAATACTAACTTATACAAAAAAAATATGAAGTCTTAAAGTTATTACTATAAAGAAATTTCCTTTTCAAAAATGGATTGTATTAACCATTATAAGGTTAATGCTTACAAATTAAAATTTCTATTAAAAGTGTTTTCTATGGTTTTTTATAAACACTATCCTTAAACATAAATAGTTATAAATTGAATGATAATACTTATATTAGTGTTTTAGTGGTCTAAACTTAGTTTAATTTAAAAAAAATCAATTAACAAGAATTTAATCACAACTTAAGACACTGAATGAAAATATATACAACACATTTGAATTAATTACAACATGTTTTGGAGTCATTATTACATTTTAAAAACACCAATGTATAATTTAAAACATTTCATGATGTTCTCATAAATCTCATGGTTAGAAATAGTTTCATAATTTTCAATTCCATAACCTAAATACTTGGAGGACTAAAATATACCAATATGTTTCAATTAATTAACCGACATGGCTAACGACTATATTTATAGTCATTAGAGTTCCAATGTTTCCCAAGGAAAAGGTCACATTAGTGTCTTATAAATCCAAGACTTAGGGTGTCTTAACACTCAAGTTGATTGAAGAAGATGGTTCGTGTCATACCTTTGGTGCTTAGTGTGATCGTGGTGGCTTCATCCATTCTTATACTCATTATAACGAATTCTAAGGATCCATATTACTTTCTTGGGGTTCTCATTGTTTTGAGTTGTCTCCCTGTAATTAAGATATGGTTCTTAATAGGTATTTTTGGTTATCATGATTTCCCATTTGGTCTCGGTGTATTTGTAAACACGACAGTGTTCTTATTTGAATAAAAATCCTTGTGTCCATTTCCTGTGCTTATTCCATTGCTTTATATTAATAATTTTCCATAATAGATAAGTTTTGAATGGGTAATTTACAACATAAAAACATAGAAAATATCATTACATGAAACACAAATTCTTGGGGTGTTATATTATTCCCCCTACAAATAATTACTTCCTCGCAATTATATTCACAAACTGGAAAATAAATTCCCAGATGATTATCATCACCAAAACGGAATATTAGGCTCGGTCAATAGAATAACTAGGTTGATATTCAGTTCCTCTGATTCTCTGGCCTAGATACACCTCGAGAAGTACGTTTTGAACTCCTTCTCATGCATTCTAAACCCTGGCTTCCACAGGTAGGTTCGAGCGGTAAAACGTTCGGAGATGTCTGAATGGACATATTCGTTAATGCCTCGTCAGACTACATCTTGCTCGAGATATTCGATTGGAATGATGTGGTTAAAAATACTGAGATTTAGGATCTAGAAAATAAATTTTTTTCTGAGTTTCCCATCTTTGGAAGCCACTAGGAAGCATACTCTAGCATAAAAATTTTGTTCCAGAGTGAAACAGTGAAAAAGACCCTCAAAGTATCTCCCCTTCGCCTATAACAGGGGAGTTGGGTAGTGGCAATGATGTGGAAGACATGGTCATTCCCTTGACAGGAACTAAGGATCTCATGGATATTAGACAATCCAAACATGCATTGACATGATCCTCGTAGGTTGAGGAAATGAGGATAGTCCACAATGCATGTTCTGATTAAGATATCCTCCAATATCTCATCGGGTAGAGATGAGATATTTGTTCATCTAGACATCTGAAAACATATTTGTGAGAATTCACATTGAAAGTTCAGATAAAGTAATGATAGGATTGGGAAAGATAATATTTCATCAAAACATATTTTTATTACTAAACATTAGTGCCTGAGTTCCCCTAATTACCTACTACAGGAACTCCACACAAAGAATAAAAACTCCTTATCTCCTCAAACCAAACATACGCTGAGAATTCGGGGTTAAACTCATGGGGAAACTTGTGACGTCTCTTGAGTGTAGAATGAGGAGTATGAAGTTGGGAGACATAAAAATACACGTTTTTCCTGCAAGATAGTCGGGAGGACTGATATTTTAAAATTATGAAGTCCAACAACTGGCCCCAAAATCCATAGTTCAAGATTTGACCAAGATAGGCCTCTCGGAGGTCACTGGCAGCAGCAGCTTCTTGAAAAGTGTCAAGGTCCAAAAAGCCAAAGTCCTTGTCTGCCGTGAACACTTGGAAAAGTACCTCATGGTACCTTCCCTGACATACATAGGAGGGGAATTGGGTCATCATCATGAGAAGGTAATCCAATCCTAACCCCTGGTGTAGCCGAATCACCCGAGGTGAGTTTGACACATCGTACAGGTGTTTGCATGTCATGCAGATATGGGCATAGTTAAGAAAATTCTCTCGGATATCTAAAGACACAATGGTATCTAGGGCCTTAGCATGGAGTGATAGTAGATTGGTAGGAACATTTTCATTTTCCATCTGAAAGTTATAATAAAACAACTTAGTAAGGTTCAGTCAAAGATATATATTTCTATTACCTGGTTTTTCTAGAATTTTCTAAACCTATCCTCAGATACCAACTGTGACAACCACAACCCCTGAGAGCCCGGAGCTGGTGACCATGAGACATTATGTACCATAATTATTACATTACATTCATTTAAAAAAAATAACATCATGTCCCATGCTACAGAGGATCGTGAGGTTCAGGTTCTGGGAAACAAGTTGTATTCTGAAACCTCATTAAAGACATGACAGATTGCTGAAAATTTTTCATTTAAAACGTAGGGTGAGAAAAATAATGCCCAGTAAAAGGTTTTAAAACATTACTTGAAAATAACTGTTGAAATTAAACCTAAAACTTTTCCTAAAGAAAACCAATTAATCTTTAAATAAGAGAAAACTTTTAACTTAAAATTTAAAAACATGATCAGAGTACGCAGTTCTAAAAAGGGAAACAAAGTTCCTATGTAAAGCATGTAGGGTTATGAAATTTACTAACAAGACAAGCTCTGAGTGAACAAGACATAAACTAAATGTTGTAACATAAACTGGTGCACATACCATGATAAACTTATCCATAATTTCTCACATGATGAGACATAAAATCTGCTGATAAATGGACCAAGACCAAAAAAATTCTGAAACATAACATTTCAATGCATTTAATTTATCTATGCATACAATAGGCTCTAAATTAGGGATATCCTACTAGTCATAAAAATCCCATAGTTGTTCACTTACTAAAACATTAAGAGGAGGGTATAATTCCAAACTGTGTCAAGGCCTCGTGCCAAGACCATAATCATCTATGTCCGGGAATTTCACCCGAACCGTAACTGTTGCCATGCCTCGTGCCATGATCGTGGTTTGTCTCATGAGACTTGTTGATGCATTTAGGGTCTATAGCAGGCCCCACCCATCACATAATACATCCAATGCGATCCTCTTATGTCTTAGGGGGCTATTTATTCAAAGTGTCTCATACCACCTTGGATACCCGATTAAGGTGTTGTTATTTGGGGTGTCCCATACCACTCCAAATAATGGGTTATTAGATTCATTAATTATTATTTAGTGATCATCATTTTAGACAAAACAAAGAAAATATGATATGGAAACTACAAAGGAAACCCATTCTTGACGACAAAGTGGTACATTCATAATACAATGTGCTAAATATCATTGATTCACACATAATTAAATCATACGGAAAATCTTCCAAGGAGTCACATGCACCATCTATAAAACATGCTAATAAATGGTTCATAGATGAGAGAATATATCAATATGAGTAATTGTACTTAAGTATATATCTACTAGTACATGGTATCATTATTTTACAAAGAACATAAGGACTTGGTTTGAAGTTCATGAAGACACAGCATGACCCTCTACATTAACATTTTTCTCTAAATTTATTACAAAGGAAAAATTAACAAAACTCCTTGACCTTGTGGAATTGAACTTTGAAAATGAAATTATGGATTTATTGGAAAGTATGTTTATACATGTTGAAGGTTTGGGTCATCATTTATAGCCATATAATTAGTTTCATGATTATACATTTATAAATATATAAATTTATAGTAACTATTTGTAAAATTTGTAAAACTAAGATTCACACAGCCACAAATTTAAACTCTTTCCCAAGAATGGAACTCAGTAAGTTCTACATAGAATTTAGGCCTCGAAAACCTTAATTTCATAGTAAAAAAATATTTAAGTTTACTTATACATCCATATATATTTTATATCCCAACCTTAAAGGAAATAATTTATTAAATAATAACTAAAATAACTCCTCATAAAATATACGCATCTTAAAAACCCGAGGGTATGATAGAGGGTTAGAGGTTTATAATTTTAATTGAAACACCATCAACATGTTTTTAAAAATGTACAATATATATATATATATATGTAAAGCTTAATCTGCGTAAAATTTAAGAGAAAAATTCCTTTCACTGTTATAGGATTTTTAAACCATGGTTAACCTTGGAAAATGGAAGGTTGTAAACTAACTTAGCATATATATATATACATGGTACGTACTTATATACCTATAAGTATGCTGTATTTGTATATATTCACATATAAACTTGTTTAGCATGAAAAAAAACATAAAACATTCAAAACCAACTTATTAACTTTAAAACAGAAGGTAAGGGAGGAGATGGGGGTTTTAAAGGAGAGGTTTGGATTCATATGTATGTATATATAAAAACATTATTTATATATACATTTAATAAAAACTTGGTTTCATGAGAACTAAAGTAAGAACACCCATAATTAAACTTATAAGCCTCAAAATAGAAAGTAATAAAGGAAATTAGGGTTTCTAAAATGGTTCAAGGTGTGCATATACATGTGTATACAAAACTGTATATGTATGTATTTATATATAATCCGGTTTGTAGGTAGATTAAAACAAAATACCCCTTAAAAACCATATTCATACTATGTATGTTCATATTTATAAGAACATATATGATTAGGTATAATATATTTCCTTCACAAGTATATATGTATATACATTTTTTTTATACAGCTTAAAACCAAAAGCAAGGAAAGGATAATCCCTTACCTTAGCTTGAGGAAAAAGAGGAGCTTGAGTAGGTTGGAGAACTCAGGGCACACGTTTGAGGTCTACTGAGGTCTTGGGTGCAAGGAGTCAGGAGGGTTCCTCGGTTGCTTCGGGTTTTTTCTTATAACTGAACCCATACAATATATATACTTTAGTATACAACTCGCATGGGATCTGAGGCCAACTTGACTTAAACAAAATAGGGAAAAGACCTATGTGGAAACCATGAGAGTGGAGGGTCTGGTGGCTAAATGAGTGAAGAAAAACTGGTACAAAACGGAGAGTAGGATACTAGTGTGGCGCACGCCGCAGGAGGAAGATGACAGTGCTGCTGGAGAATATCAGGAGAAAAAATGGGTGGTCCAAATTAGATATGGCATTAAATTAATGGCTAGGATGTGTCCATGGTATTTAAAGATATTGAACGGGTCGGATTAGGTTTGGATCTGATCGGACGACCTGATATCAAAGTAGTGTTTTTAAAAACAAACAAATGGTCACAATTAGATCATGCTAGATCAGATGGATCTAAAAAATCCAATGATGTGCCGCAGCTACTAAAGGTTTAAGGCGGGGTCGATTTCGATGGCCTGAATTGCGCGATAAGAGATCCAACGGCCAAGATTGCATTTCGCCTAAAAATTCTCTTCCCACATCGAATCGGTGGGGTGCACCAAGCTTCCTTATAAGCCCGATCCTCCCATGCCATAATCATAAAACACACTGCACACATGTAAGGGGCCTTACACACAGACTCTCGCTCCCCTACAGGCCTTGGCCTACCCGTTGCTCACCACAGCCTAGTGTCCGCGCTGCGTGCACACATACGCACATATGCTCCCACGCTTCTGTGCACCCCCCGGGAGACCTATGCCCAAGCTCGAGCTGGCCCAGGCTTGGGTTGATGGCTAGGCTCAGCCAAATTGAGTGAGCTGCCTCCCTTGGCCCAGCCATTAAGGGCTAGCCCTTGCCACCCAATGTTTTACACAAATTAAACCAAAATTTATAAAGTCCAACTTAAAGAAAAAAATATGAAGTCTTAAAGGTATTACTATATAGAAATTTCCTTTCCAAACATGGATTTTAATAAACATTATAAGGTTAATTCTTACAAATTAAACTTTCTATTAAAATTGTTTTCTAAGGTTGTTTATAAACACTATCCTTAAACATAAAAAGTTATAAATTGGATGATAATTCTTATATTATTGTTGTAGTGGTATAAACATAGATTAATTAAAAATAATAATTCAATTAATAAGAATTTAAACACATATTAAGACACTGAATGAAAATATTTACAACACATTTGAATTAATTGCAACATGTTTTGGATTCCTTATTACATTTTAAAAACACCAATGTATAATTTAAAACATTTCATGATATTCTCTTAAAGATCATGGTTAGGAATAGTTTTATAATTTTCAATTCCATAAACTAAACACTTGGAGGACTAAAATATACCCATATGTTTTCAATTAATTAACTCACATGGCCAACAGCTATATTTATAGCCATTAGAGTTCCATAGTTTCACAAGGAAACGGTCACATTAGTGTCTTATAAATCCAATACTTAGGGCGTCCTAACACTCATGTTGATTAAATAAGATGGTCTGCATCATACCTTTGGTGCTTGGTGTGGCCGCGGTGGATTCATCCATTCTTATACTCATTATGAAAAATTATAAGGATCCATATTACTTTCTTGGGGTTCTCATTGTTTTTATTTGTCTCCCTGTAATTCTGATAGGGTTTTTAATAGGTATTTTTTGTTAGCATGATTTCTCATTTGGTCCCGGTGTATAAACACGACAGTGTTCTTATTTGAATAAAACTTCTTAAATCCATTTCATGTCCTTATTCCATTGCTTCATATTATTACACTGACCATGTGATTTGATGAGACCTTGTTGATATCGAACCATATGATACATTTATTCATGTGCTGATATGAGTTATGGATTTCCAATATTATATTTTTTATTCTAAAAACATCAATTTAGTATGTGTTTTTTTCTAGCATGGTTAGATTAAGAAAGATACATGGGAATATGGGAAGGAAATGTTGGAGTAGTGGCCTGAGATATTCCAAAAAAACACCCATCTCCCACTTTCTAAGGATGGAAAGACTAATTTTGGGGATAATTCAACACCCCTACTTTTAGGTAATTTCAACTTTTATTATATATTTTGAGATTATATAATACTTGGGTTGAGTTTAGAAAGTTTTGGGATAGTTTTAAAATGTTTTTTAAGTGTCTTAAATTGTGTATGGTTCAAACATGTTTGTTGAAAATCATGAGTTATCTCTAATAAACCATCCAAGGTGATGCTGGTAGTCACTAGGATAGAACACAATTGGAGAATTGTTTGTCTAAACCATGTGTATAAAAGGATAAATCATTCAATTAGAGATAGAGGTGAAATCATGGTAAGTTAATAGTTTTTCAAACCATTCAATCCAACCATGAACCGGTGTGGACTTGGGATAGTAACACTACATGGTTGGTGAATAGTTTTCTAAAACATGTGTCACAAACCATATATCTCTTGGATGTTATCCAATAACACATGAATAGTTGGTATACATTTTT
The DNA here is from genome assembly GCA_963277665.1 of Viscum album. Lineage (NCBI taxonomy): Eukaryota > Viridiplantae > Streptophyta > Magnoliopsida > Santalales > Viscaceae > Viscum > Viscum album. Next base: position 513,033,937 of record OY728136.1, on the reverse strand, counting down.
ACTAACCATGCATTCTAACTATGTGACATGTAGTTAATGCTTTGAAAATTGTGTGTTAATGTAGATTAATGACTCAGAACCATCATTTTACTTTTATTCTCTTAGTATATCAGACTCTTGTCCTCTCTTAGGATATTTAGTGATTCCCATTGATCATGAAGTGACTTTTGGATGAATAAAAGTTCATTAGAGATCAAGAATAAATTATATGTCCTAATTTTTCCTTGTTATCTCTAGATATACTATTATCCTCTCTTTTAGATCCATAGATCTAATATTTTATAGATAGATATATGTGTTATGATCTAAATATTGTTGATATATTGTTATATATTTTGAAGGGAATGTATTGTGATCCAGGGTCTAGATTTTATTAGTGTTATTATTCATTTTCATCATCCTTTGGGAGGTAGTTAGATTCTCACTCATCTCCACTTGTTCTATAACTTAAAGTATTGGTTTTATTTAAAATTTCTTCATATATTTTAATGGAAATTATGTTGTATTTCTGGAAGGAAACCATTTTGGTTTATGTTTTGGAAAAATGGGAAATTGGATAGATTTTGTAAAGTCTCTTTTCTTAAGGTTTAAAAATTATGGTTTAAAAATTATTATATGGTATTGATACAAGAAATAAAATTGATGAGATGTTACCAAAGGAAGAGTTATTTAATATGAAGTTAATTAGCATAGGATTTGGAATAATTTGGTTTTACTTTGTTCAAATTGGGATGGATTAAAGTCATGAAGTACCATAGTCAAAGTGGGTATATTATTAACATGAAGTACCTCTATCAATATCCGACACCAGTCTTGATTGTGTGAATGGGCATGTGTGTGCGTATGAACATCGGAATAGTTATTAAAAGTATTATTGAATGGTAATAAGATTATTTATAGATTTTATCACATGTATTTAATGTATAGTTTCCTATAAACTATTTAATTATTTTTCATATATTTTTATAAAATGTGTTAACTCGTTCTTGTGTTGTTGGAATGTATTGGGAAGTATTTGTAGATTACCTACTGAGTATTATACCAACCCCATACATGGCCACATTGGTGCATTTTCCAATTTCATTTACTAATACATGGGTAAGGAAAAATTATCATATTTATTTAGAAAATCATCTTGATACCAAGGGCATGGCAGGTGGTGTGGTATCTTTAATCTAGTTCAAGTAGTGTTTGAGATTATACCACTTAGGTAACTTTAGGTCATGTTGTCTTTTGGTGTTTCTAGTTGATGTTCCTTATTCCTTTTTATCTAAGAAATTTTTATTCAATTGGTATTACCTTTTAGTTTTATATATCATACTCATGCATTATATATATGGTTGGGATTTTTTTATTTTTTGTTGTCAGGTTATTGTATTTATAAAGGTAAAATAATCCCATAATTTTATCCTAATATATTGGAATTTATTTTTGGAATTTATTATCTTTGGGATTTCACCTAAGGTTAGTGAAACTATATCTCTCCTAAATCTAATTAGTTGGATTGTGATGTTACATGGTTGTCACTTTATGAGAATAAATTTTCTTAAAAAGGAGGTGAACGGGGTGTTATTATTTTTTAAAATTTATGTGATTTCTCATATGACTTATTTTCTCACCCACCCTAGGTTGTTCATGGAAACTCAAGAAATTAGTTTGGAAATCCTAGATAGAATGAGGTCCCCCAATACTATCCATTCTTGTGAAGTAGTTTATGTGATTACCCCACTGGATAATGAAGTTATTCTAGTTATATTCTTCTAAATAACTTCACAACCCTAGTTAGTGATGTGGTATCCCTATATAACATTATCCTTAGTCTCCATAAGGACTTTACTATGACTTTATTTACTTTTAACTATCACTTTATATTTTGTGATATTATTTTTTACTAATTGTATTCTCCTATGATGCTTCTATTACAATCTATTTTGAGTACCCTCTTTTATCTACCACCAATGACTTAAATTATATTTTTTTCTTTACTTTTTACGGCTTCTACTTCTGATTATTTTATCTCATGTATTTCAATAAATGTGTTTCTTAATTTTTCTTTCAAAAATCTTGTTATGGTGTGTTTTTAAAGTAAATTTGTAGAAAGTGTTTTTTAAGATAGCTTTTATATCTTCTTAGTTTTTCAAAGGCATTTATGTGTTTTTATGGGAATTTCATTGTTAAATCAATTCTAGTTTTTAAGAAAATAAAAACCCAGATTTTACTTATCTAACTCAGATTACTCAAATACTAAAATGGACCAATTTTTATAAAATGTATTTCAAACTATCTTGAGAAGGTTTTACTTTTAAATAGAATTCATGTGGTGTGGATTTTGAAACCATAATAGGAATTTGTGATCATTACTATATATTAACTTTTCAGTTTTATTTGGATTCTAAAGGATTTTGGTGTTTTGAAATGATCCATTTTGGTTACTATTTGATTGAGTTTAGTGATGAGGTTGTATAGTGACTATGGTTCACACATAGATTTCTAGTTCGGTGTTTAGTTCTTCTTTTATTGTTTTAGTATCATTTATATATTATCCTATTTGGATTTTTGTATATCATATATTATGTATTTTTTCTCTCATTCCTATAATGGGTTTAGTTTATATGTTGATGTTTTATTATACCTTATTTTATTTGTTTCTTATTTTTAATTTTTTTGATGTTCATAAATGTCTAACTTATGGGCGGGCTATTCCAAAATCTTGGTAAGTTCTAATGGTGTAATTCAATATATTTATTGGGAGAAAATGTTCCCACATACTTATATCTTATTTCCTAACACTAGTTTCCAAACTAGGGAAATTAAGAAATCACTGCAAGTCATGTCACAGGCTAACTTGGGTGATCGGTTAATAGTGGCCAAGGTTGGTTCATGACACCCCTTTTTGAAAATGTCTCTTCTTAAGGTCCCTAATTGGATAAATAAATTCATCAGGGTAGAATTAAGAATGTAGGTTTTATAATTAATTTTTCATGTAATGAAACATGGCCAAGATTCATAGTATTTAATAAATTATAGGTTCCAACTTAGAACCACTCCTCACACAAGTGTATCATCACTCAATCACCATTGGAAACCTTATTTACTCTATGATTCATATTATTTATTTCTTTATACATGGAATTGAATAATTTTTTTATGCTTAACATCTTATTGGATCTCCTCAATTGTATTTTTCATATGCCTGAAAATAATGTTGTAATTATGGATCTTGGGATGTGGTTTCATGTTAAGAGTGTATTGAGATGTACACGAGTAGGCCACCTTAAATTGTGTCATATTAGTGGTATGATTCAACATATTGTTAATTGAAAAATTAGAGGGATAAAGGGATCACTGCTTAGGAAAATTTACACATTAGAAATAGATAGGTTTATCTAATAAATATTTATATTGTATTCTCTTAACCTTTAAATATCTCAAGATTAATCTAATTGTTCAAGTGATGAAAAAGGTTAGGAAATATTCTTTGGGGAAGTAGATAAATTTTGTTTTGAATTTTTTTAATGTGGTAAACCTCCAAGTAAGCTTTATAGAAATGTTTTTATGAAATTCATACACTTAGTGATCTCTATTAAAAATAGATGATCTACCATAATCATTTTATTTTGTTCATCATTTGGGTGACTAAATTTTTCTATTTCTAAATTTATGTTAGTCATGGCCCTATCTTGTAGAGAACATGGAATAGAACCATCTCCAAAAAGTTTTAGTAGCTTTATAACTATTCATATCTCAAGGTTACATGTAACTATAAAATCACTTAGTGAATTCATCACTATTTCATGTTGTTGATGTATTCGTTTCTACATCATTTCAATGATTTTGATGAGATTTTCATTTGGAATTTTTTTTTAATTAATTATCCATCACATGAGATTATTCCTACTCTGATGAAAATAAGAATATCATTACATAATAAATAATCCTTTACATGATAGGTCCTTAATATTAATGATCTTTGTGATTAGTTTTATTATCACATTAGTGAAAAATTAATGGTTTTTTCCACTTGTGGTCCTTATAATAAAACAAATTTAAAGTGTGCATTTTCTTAAAGAGAGAATAATTCAACTCAAAATTTTCAAGTATTTTATGACCAACCACTTATAAGTAATTTGAAATAAAATCTAAAATAAATTATATAAGAAATAAACCCATAATTATATGAATTTAATGAACCAAAAATTCTACTAGTCAATGAAATCAAAATAAAATTATAATAAATAAATTAATTATGTATTACTAAAAAATATTTAATGTAAAATAAATTAATTAATGACTAAATTCCATAAATGGGCCTTATAGTTTCTCTTACATCCAAAACATTTTATGTATACATAGATACATATATATATATATATATCAACAAAAAATTGGATATATGTTTATAATAAATATATAGTGCACAAAAAGTATTATATATATTCAAAAAAATTATTATATAATTTACCATAAGACATATCCTCAATATGATTCAATTATTTTTTATTTTCATTATTTAATTTTAATTTGTTTTTTGATTTATTATAGTTTTATGTTTTATATTAATATTTTAAACTTATAAATTTATTTCAATCAAATAATTATAAATGTTTATTGTTATGGTGTCAATTAAATAAATTAATTATCTAGTTATATATTATTGTATTAATGAATTATTTATTCATATTAACTCATAATTAAATTGATTTGACATGAATGTTGTGTAATGGTTTGTTTTATACATTAAATCAATGATAGGTCTCCAATAAATTTTAAAAAATTCTATGTAAATTTCTTGTCCATTGAGTGGTTATGTGTGTGGATAGGAGCCAAAATGGATTTCCCTATAAAAATTAGTTATCATCATTTCCTTTTCATTAGTTTGTTATGGGTGTTAGAATATATCAAATATTATTGATCTATTACATATGATGGGTACATATAAAATTATTTTTTATTTTATAGTAATATAAAGAATACCGTACATTATATATTAACTTATTTTTTTAAGGATTTCAATCCCTAAATTTTTAATTTTGTTGGTATCATACCATAGATTAATTTATAAATTATGATTGTTTATATTTTATCTTTTGGTAGTATTTTTTATTTATTTCATCTAAAATTGGAAAATATGAAAATTATTTTCATTTTCATAACAATCCTAATTATTATAAAGCATGACCAAATTTATAAATATTGGTAAATTTTAAAATTATTTTTTGTTTATATGAAATCTCTATATTTTCTTTAGGAAACATTAATTTAATTAAAAAAAATTTGATTTATATATATATATATATTGTTTTTTTGTGTATTATTTTTCTTATTGATGTTACATAAGTCATAAAACCTATTCAACCTTTTTCTATTATATTATTTTTATTATTTCAATGTTTTCATCAACATGTATGATGCATGTATTTGATTAAAATTTGTGCATTCACAATCACGTAGAAACACACACACATGTATACTATTTTAAATTTTTTATTTTAATTATTTTAATTGGTTTGATTGTAAAAAATTACAGATGTAATATATTTTAATTTTTTATTATTTTTTACTTGAAAATTTGAAATTCATGTGTCAATTTTATTTTCCTATGGAAAAAATCATGTAAATTAATTATTTTTTCAATACAACATGTATCATATATGGTAGTAATTGACCATATTGTTTACATAGTTCTTGATATTTTTTTATAATTTGAACTCACCTATCATGGGAATAGTCATGAAAATTAGTATATATTTTATATGTATATTGTATTAATAATAATTTTTCCTTATGATATATTATTTCTAGTTTAATTTGGTTATTTATATGTTGTATTTTGTTTAAACATATGTCAATTATATATCTAAGACTCTATCAATGTTATATTTTTTATGACATAAGTTTTTTATATCATTCCAATTTTATAAATTTTTTAATTTATTATGATTTGGGAACCTTATATTAGATTATGGTATATAAACTACTTTTATATAAGCATATTGGTTTTTCATTTGGAAACATTTTTTTTATTTCATAAATATTTTATATACATTAAATGTTTTTTTAGAATCATAATACCATTACTTGATTCTATCAAAACTTTAAATGACATATATTTTAAGTACAAGAAAGGATATTTAGAGTTGTATCTTAAAAAGATGGATTTGTATTTGAGAGAAAATAAACCTATTTCATTTACTAATGAGTCTACTTAATCTAAAATTTCTTTTAATGAAATCCCATAGAATCATAATAGGGTGTCTTTAATGGTAATGAAGTATACCATAAGGAAGTATATTAGACGCAACATTCTAGAGATTAATTTATAAAGCTATTATTTTCACTTGTTTTATTATATAATTACATGTTTTTAATCCCAATTAATTGTTATTTTATGGTTAACTGTCACATTTTTTGGTTTTAGGAGTACATTAATCATAATTATTAAAATGGACTAATTTTTTGAATTTTAAAAAATTTAAGCCAATTTTGTAATTCAGCCATAACATTCCATAAACTAATATAAATTATGAAATTTATATTTTAGAATTTTATTAATTATAGTATATATTTCATTTAACTTTAATTTTAGTTGATCCCAAAATTATGAGTCCCAAAAGGATCATGCAAGTCGGGTCTTGGAATATATTCCCATGTCTAGAGAATTTTAAAAATGGGATCATATATATCAAGTTCCAACACCAATAGATATAAAATTATACATAAAATTTGAGAACATCCAATGAAACATTTTTACTTTATATGGATATCAATTATTCTTAATTCTTCAAGGCCATTAATATATAGGAAACTAGAGATATATAATACAAGGAGTCTTTAAGATACAAATAATTTCTTTAGTAATTTGGTTCTAATATTCTTTACACATGGTAAAATAAGATATAATTTTTTGGGTATTTGTACATACATTGGGGATAATTTTTCTAAAAAAAATTCCCAATTATACCATTCAATGGTTCATCCTCATAAAATCATTCAAATGAAGATGTTGAATCGAAAATAAGCCTCCCTTATGGATTTAAATTTATACTCACTATCTATTTCAAAGGATGGAAAATTTTTTTTTGTCATTTTTAGTAAATTTTTAGGGTATTATTTTTCTATAATATTATTTTATATATATAATAAATATAAGTTTATATTCTTCTCATTCTCATGTTTCTTTTATTTTTTGTGTTTCTCCCACTATTTTCCCTTCTCCACTCTACTAAAAATGGATAACTAACCTTGAAAATTATTTTAGGGAGGGTGCGATGATTTAAATGAGTTTTTTTGATTAAATTACTTTTATTTATTCAATTATATTAATTTTTATGATGGTTCAAATAATTATAGTGAGATGTTTCCTTTTTTTCTCAATAATATTTTTTCTTCTTCTAATTTATCCATCATCATTCCCTTTGTTGTCTAAGTTATGCATAAGGTGGAATATGAGTTTGGTAGTGATAGTCAGAAAATAGGTTTCCTATATTTATTTAGGAATTTTATTTCCCCAAATACAGAGGCATCATTATGGGTTTATGATAATTAAAATGATAGGGTGTAGTTTGATAGTTCTCAATCAGTATATTGAATTGAATATTGATAACTCTTTGAGATAAATGATTTTAATCACTATGAACTCCTGAGAATAGCCACATTCCTTATTTATTCTAAAATCATTCTATATGAATGACACACAAACATATATATATATATATATCAAAATTTCATATATCTTTCAAAACCCCTCATTATATCAATATATTATTTATGTGTATATTATTTATAATATAATAGTGATGATATAAAATCGATTTGTGTAAGTGGACTCCTTGAGATCGGCCCTAAGAGTGAACTGTATTTAATTTTTAGGTATATAAAAATATTGATCTAGGATCCAGGAAAAATTCCCACACACCAATTTGGAAAAATTTCTGGGGAGGCCAATCACTTTCACACACTATTTTTCACAAAAAAAACTAAAAATGATAAAAAAAATCAAAATCTAAAAAAGTGTTTTTTGAATATATTTAATTTTATATATCAAGATGGATTTTTATGGTGATGATTAATATTCTTAGACTGATATTTATTATAATGAGGAATAAGAATTAAAGTTTCAAATTTAAGAGAATTTCAAGAAGTTTGAAGAAGAAAGCATACAAATAGAATCTTTATCCACTACAGTTGAGGAACTAAAAGCCTAATGGTTGGAATGATAACGAAAACAATGACTTAAAGAAGAAAAATCTGAGGATTCCATTATTGAACTACATTAATTATAATTCCTCCCCCCCCTAACCATTTCTAGTGGATATTTTTTAAGAAACATTTTTTTGATGAAATTGTAGGAAATAAAGATGATTTGGAAGAATACTATTCATGTTTTCAAGAAGATAAAAAGTTAATTTATTTTCACATCATTTATAAATGAAAAGTTAGTACCTCTATACCAATATCATTCATTGGAATAAGATGACGATCATTCCTCTAATAAAACCAAGTTTTTAGTGGTCTTTCCTAAATAGATAAATTTCCAATCTACATTACATAAATAATGAGATATATATATTGATTATTATTGGTTTAATTCACATGAAAATTAAATCCCCACTAAATTTTCCATTTCTAAAATTCTGGATGCATAAAATTCACCCATCAAAGCCCTGGATAAAGTGAATGAAGTTTCCAAAGAAGTTATGTACAAAGAAGAGGAGGACCCACTCTTTATAATTCCACCACAATTAAATATTAATTACATTTTCATAGTAAGGGAGATGATATACTATACAAGTGGGTTACTCTAAAATCATTACAAGTAGAAGTTCACTAGAAGAAGAATATTCTAGTGGGTCGTGAGTAAGAAGACACACCCACCTTATTATTGTGGCTAACCAGCTACAACTTCCTGACTAGGGGTAGTAAAAACCCTAGCACCCACATGGGGTTATAAACCATGTTATATCCTATTTTCTCTTTATATTTTTTGTTAAATTATTTTTATTATGTTTTATTTTATTATTACTATTATATTTTTATAGTGGTAGAATCTAGGTGCTTAACTCAAGTATTCCACTGAAAAATAAATTTAGGTTATTTATTTCCTTATCTTTGATTTTTCAACCCTTATATTTTTATTTTTTTGAGCTAAAATTAATGGTAGTTATTTTAGGTTTGGGGGAGAATCAAACCTCTTATATGTTTGTGTGTGTGTTTTTTCATTTTTTAGGAACTTTGTGTTTTAAAGAATATTCTCTATCATTATTAACTCTTGAGTTGATTTTAAGATCATTTAATTTATTTTTTTGGATGAAATGGATTTTAAATGAATATTGATGTGGAAATTTTTTACCATAATTTTATTTTCAAGAATTTTTATAAGTTTTACCACTTTTTAAAATCCAATCATATGAAACACTGAATCCAAATATTTGTTCCATCCTTGTGAGGAATTTTAAATTATTTTTACATATTCATTATAACACCCACATTTTCTTGAGAGTCTTAAGTCATGTTGTGTGATCCGGACTTAATTTTTTATACTTTTAAAATATATTAGATTTTATGGAATGTGTCAAGTATGATTAAGGTCCCATTTTAAAAGTATCTTCTTACATTTAACTCATATTTCGGAATATCTTCACCTTTTACCTTTATGGATCCCCTGGTAGCCATAAAATACCTTCTTAATCATTCACAATACAATCTATTTATCATTTTACAACCTTCTCTAGTAGTTAAATGTGTGATTGTTATTGAACTCAAGTGTGGTGGGATCTTGGTTATCTTATACCGATTTCAAAAATTTATTTAAGTTGAACTAAAAGTTATTCCATGTTTATTATTTTATTTTGGGGAGAAAATTCATGATGTAATGATGGATGGGTAGCCCAAATATCACTATAAAAAATGGTGTGGAGTTCACATCTTTTTTTAAATATCAAGTTCCACTCTTCCCTCTCAAAAAAATGAGAGGAAATTATTAATCTAAAATAATAATAAAAACCAAGATATTGGAATAACAAAAGTGAAAATAAATTAAATTCGTGCTGAAATGATCAAGTTTGGATGGCCCAAGGAGATCAATATGTGTTTAAAGGTTATTTATTTTTCATACTGAGTGAGGAGCACACCATTCTTGATCAAATCTATTTTCATGCATTCACATCGCTTTAGAACTTAAACCTCATCATTTTGCCTCTAATATTATTACATATAAAACCTTTTAACTCTCATCCTTAGAAAAACCATGTAAAATCCCTCATGATTGACATATTTGTGACTCTGTGAGGTGGATATTCTCTGAGAATATCAAGCCTATAGAGATCATACATTCCTTGGGAATGAAAAAATCTCCACATCAAAAATACTTATGTGAAGAGAGAAATATTTTCTCGAGGAGGAAGTTATAGAATGAACATGGGAATTAACATGATGTTGAATGAAATTATATGATTTGTGAAGTGTTATATAATTTTAAATCCATGTAGGAGTAATGATAGTTTACTTTGATGTGATAATTGTGAGGTGTTGTCATTTATACATTTATAGATGAAAAATGGGCTACGGGCCTATGGGATAAGCAGGTTTGGGGTGAGTTTGGGGTAAGGTAGGCTAAAAATCCCCTTATTATAAATGGGTTTGAATTAATGGATTTCATGGTAAAAAATCTCATATAGGTAAACCCATATGGATATGGGTCATCCCATGGGCTGTTTTAAATTTAAATAAAAAAATGTGATATAAATGAGTCTTTACCTACATGAAAATTGAACTTTGAGCCACCAAAATAAATGCTTAGATTTCCAGTTATGAATTCTTCTATTTATTCCTAAAAATGTAGTTCCATAAGTTTAAATATTAATATAATATTTTCTCCATATACCCTCCAAACCCGATATTCCTACCGACCCCCACCTCTCTCCCTCCCTTCCTATAGATTCATCATCTCTGACCTCCCCCTATTGACTCATCATAGTCCACCTAAACCTCCCCCTCCCAAATATCTATCACCTACCCACCTCAACCCACCCCCCCCCCCATAGAATCAATATTTTCCATCTACCATACTTTCCATCACTAGCCTTGACATCCCCCCTCTAGACTAATTGTCTCCCACATCAGCCTCCCCCCCACCTGACTCATCATCACCCACCCACCTCATACACCCCCTCCAGACTTGAGGTTTCACTCCCCTCCAAAAAATTTACTACCCCTACCTTGGCCTCCCCCTTTCCAACACATTATCACCTTCCACCCCACTCCAGAAACTCCAGAATATATTTCATGTTATGTGTTTAATTTTTTTCTTATTTTTGTTAGTTTTTTATTATATATTTATATATATAATTATATTATAACATTTTCATTATGATAATTTTTTATAATATTTAATAATAGTAAATAAAACGGGTTTTTCATGGGATTTCCCACATCCTCTTTGAGGTAGGTAGAGACTAATAAATAAAACTATTTAAATGTAGTATTTTAGAATATCGAGATCAGGTGGTCCTAGGCCCACATAGACATGGCCCTCCCCACATGACCTATCTATTTTACATTTCTTGATACCTTATAATTTTTTTTTGACCAAAGTATAAATTTTTTATCAAGAGTGAAATGGTTAAGTATGGAGGATTTATGAACCTATTATTTTCACACATTTTATTCTTTAATTAAATGTTTTTAATCCCCCAAAAGTTTTATTTTATAGGAAATTGTCACATTTTTAGTATATTTTTAGGGTTTTGTTTTTATCTATTATTATTCTTCACATTTAATATATATATATATATAAGTTAATTTTCCTATCATTATCCTATTTCTTTTTATTCTACCACTTTTCTCCCTTCTATACTCCACTAAAAATAACTAATTAGCCCCAGAAACTATTTAAGGGAGGAATTATTGATTTTAATGAGTTTATTGTACTTTAATTACTTTTCCTTATTAAATTCTAGGAATATTAGTGATGGTTAAATCAAATACAGTGATCAGTTTCCCAATTTTCACTATTTTTAGAGTTCTCCTCATTTATATATCATTTTTTCATTTAATATATAAGTGAATTGGATAGTGATGGTCAGTAAAGAGGTATCTAATATTAATTTAGGAATATCATTGAACCATATGAAATGGTATTGTCATGGAGTGATGAAAATTAAAATAATAGTGTCTAGTATGAAAGTTCTCAATCACTATATTGAAATTAATATTAACAACTCTTTGAGAATAATGATTTCAATAATCATGACATCATGTGAATAGTTTCCTATATTCTTTCTTATAACATAATTCTATATTAATTATATATATATATATATGTGAATATTAAATATATTTTTAAGACACCCTATTATGTTAGTATATTATTTTGACTCATATTAGTTAGAATAAAATATTGAAAATAGATAATCAATATGTGTAAGTGGTCTCCTTGAGATCAAACCCTAGAGTGTACTATATTTCATTCTTTTCTAAATAAAAATATTTACCATAGACCAAAGAAAAATACCCATTCATTAGTACTAATAAAAAATATTTTTTAAAAATATAATGGTTAATAATACAAGTCCTTTGGAATAACACAAAATTCCAAATATCATTTTATGACTAAAATGTAAAATATGCTAGTTTTAGTAGTGTGAAAGAATATATAATGATATTGACACATTATTTTTATAATTTGTGGTCCCTTATGGATAGTATTAGTTTATTTTATTTATAAAGTTTTATATCTTATTCCTTCTCAATTTGATATTTTTAGGACCTCATACAATACTCAAAATGGTAATTGAACTTTTGATTAAATGAATTCTATAATCTCTCAAGATAAGGAAACAAAGAATAAATTAAAAAGAAATTGTATTCAATATACTAATTCATATTATAGTTCCATGTATGATATTTGGGTAATAAATAAAAGTCTTATTTGAATTTTTGAAAGAAAAGTACTAATTTTGGAGTGATGAGTAACTTTATCAATGTAAATTATAAATATTGTAATAATTATGATCACAAAATAAATTACGGATATATCCTTTAAAAAAATAATTGGAATCAAGTTAGACACCTAGATTTTTCTTTTTTAATTAAATATTACTGTTTTTTCTCCTAACACTGGGCTGATAGACTCAGGTGAAACAATTAATGATTTGAATTTTTTATAGGGGTTTACAAGCATAGGGAAACTAAAGTAAGTTGAATCAATTACAATTATTAGATACATAATTATATCTTATTTAATAGAGATAATATTGGTATATCTTAATTTTTATTCTATACATATTATTTGGTTGAAAGTTATTTTTTATATCCCTTCAATATGAATGATTTTATCTTAGATTAATATTTGGATTATTTTCATTAAGATTTTAAATTTGAAAATAGAAAACATGATATATAAATTAAATTTAATTAGTGTTGGTTTTTGAGTTTTATGTTATGGTTTATACATGTTTAATTTGTGAGGTATGTTTTTCAAAGAAACAATTGTAAAAACATGTGAAAAATAATAAACAATTATCTATTTATGGAAAACAAATTATGTCCATATTAGTAGACCTCATATTAAAAGAGTAATAAAATAAAATATTTTTCCTAATTTGGATTTTTTATGAATTTATTACTTGTTTAAACAATATTATAAGAAAAATTAACAAAGAATTATAAATAAAATAGTATATAAATCATAAGGTTTTTTTAATTTGATTCTCACTGATATATGTGTACCTATTCCACCTTTCATTGAAGGATATCAATATTCCATTGTTATTATAGTTGATATTTCAAAAAATTGTTGATCTTATTTGTGATAAATATATTTGTTTATATGATATCAAATAATCTAGTGTTTATATTGACTTAAAAGAACTAAAAAATATTAAATGGGTAAGATCTAGAAACATATTATAATATTTTAGAAAATATGATTAATTTGGTCAAAACTCATGAAATTTTCTAGATTTATTGATGAATATGTAATTGAGACATAGTATAATATGTGTAGTTCTCTTGAATAAAATTAAACTTGAAAAGGGAAAATTATACACTTCTTAACAAGATAAGATACTAAATTCCAAGGTAATAGACTATGTAATATAGATAATGGTGGGGTTGAATTAGTGTTACTTTATTTTTAAAATTTCTCCCTTTTTATAAATCAACTAATGTGACTGGTTACGATAATTATCCACTCAAACCAAATTTAACTCTCTTATATGAAAAAAATATAGAATTAAAAATAGAGTATATCATATTTTTACAATGTTTTTCCCCAAGGTGGGTGAATATATTCCTATTGTATTCATGTACAGTTCTATACATATATTTGTCACTAATTTGATAGATTTATTTCATGTGAAGGGAAGGTATCATCCTTAACCCTTGAATTCATCTCCTAGAAATAACTATATCTTTATTGTTCATTTATATTGGATCCAACACACTTTAACATCTATATGATATATTCTTCAAGACTTCAAAATATTCAAAAATATTCAAGATTCCTCTTCTTCAAGAATTGGATCCATAATATTCATCAAGTGTCATAGATCATTAGTTTCTAATTCTCAAACTCATTCACTTCTTTGTAAAAAGATTATATTAAAATATCACTCATACCAGAATAACCATCTTATTACATCTCACTCTCATTATAATATCCAATCAATCATATTTTTTTAACTTTATAAATCAAAATACTAGAAATTATAAAAAAACTAAGTGATAATATATTCTAGAGTATTATATTTTAAACCTTAAAAAATTATACCCAATTTTTTTACCTAAGGTCATTTTCAACGAACTGATCACATGGGTTGGTTTCCATGATCCAAAACTAATTTTAATTCTCAAATAAACACATGGATTTTATCCCCATGATCATCAACTAAATTTTCACAGATACCCATATTATCTTTCTAGTATGTTAGTGATATTATTTTAATGTGATAATAATTTTATGGTGTAATATAAATTTCTAATGACATGGGAAAACACAAAATTTTATCTAGGTATGAATGCTTCTGGAATATAACCTTAAATTAAAGTGTAATCCATACAACCATTTCAAAATAGCATGAAGATTAACTTTCATATCTTATCATTACGGTGTTAACTATTCTCTTAACACTTACTACCACATATATTGTGATGTATAATTCTCCATGATATGTGAATATAATGAATTTCATAGAAATAGTACCAGTCATCTCAAATTATTTTAATCATTTTTACCTATCATTATGACATGATAATTATTTTCATGGTGAAATTGTTCTCCTCCTGTATCTTCTTGTATCATGATCTCCCTTAATGATATTTAAAACATTTTAAATTAAAAAATAATCATCAAATTTAAGGTCTTATAAATCATCAAAGAACTTATTTTAATATCATTTTACTTTTAGAGGCATGCAACATAGTCTATGATAATTTCAGTTTAATATAACTTAGGTTCAGTTTTATTCATATGTGAACTTGTTTTATTCCAATGTATCATCTGAAAGTACTATGTTATTTTGATATAGCCTTTATAAATGTTTTTTTGCACTTATAAAGATTAAAACTATTCTAACAAGTTCCTATTTCATGGATTTATTCATATGTGGTCCCTCTTATGATTGTTTAAACTTATGTGGCTAAAAATGCAGATTTAACAATATATAGGTCATTTATTTACACACTATTTAATGTGAATCAACTTTGAATATTCCAACCACAATTCTAGAAAACTATAAACTAAATTAAACATCTATAACCACTTTAATTAATCTTAGAAAAATTCTTAACAAATTATAATGATCCTCAAAAATAGTTTACAAAAAATTAAAAAACCTTTAATAATTCCAAGTGTTCTTCAATCTCTCCCTTTGAATATTTTTTTAACATCCAACAACTCATTCCTATTTTTATTTAAACACATAATTTATCAAAGATAAATGTATTTAAACTACACTACTTGATAAATTAATGTTTTTGAGATAATTACATCCATTTGTGAAAATCAATTTATGGATAATGATTTTAATGTTCCCCCGTGATCAACTCACTCATATCTCCAACTTATAACAATAAATATATCTTTTGATTCAAAGTGAGGAACAATATTTTTCTAACTTTATTCTCCTTTGACAAAAAAATAAAAATAATTGTAGAGCATTCCAAAAATTACTCAAGTATAGGGGAAAGGATGAACATGCATATCCAGCCTCAAGTATTCAAATTTTTCTCTTAGAAAGTAATTTATGAAAATATTAATAATTTTATCCCTTATAGGAATATATTTTATCCACTCATCTCCATTTTCAACATTCTATTTGGTAAAATGATAGATTATTTCAATGCGCTTGGATCTAGAGTGTTTCATTGGATTCTTAGATAAATAAATTTCACTTAAATTATCACATGAAATTCTAAATGGATTCTCAATTCGAACCTTTGAGACTTCCAATTAATCTTTCATTCAATTCATATAAGTATATATAAGTTTAGAATCCATATACTAAGCCTTGGTATTTCTTAAAGTCACTAATTTTTTTATTTTTTCAATGCCAACTCACGCATCTTTCTCCTAAAAAAGAATATACCACCTAATGTTGATTTATTTTCATTATAATATCCAACCCAACCAGTATTAATGTTCCCAAAAAATTTTAGTTTCTCACACATTCTATACATAAACCCATAATTCAAAGTCCCTTTGATATATTTGAGAACATTATCGGTAGCTATAAAGTTTGATTCTATTGGATCACTTTGATACCTAGCAAAAAATATTACTTTATAAAAAATGTCAGGTCTAGATACAATGAGGTAAATAAAACCTCTAATAAAATTATTTAATTCCATTTTATTCACACTTTTACCTATTTCATCCTTCTCTACTACACACAAACATTCTTGGTGTGGACACTACATTATATTATTTCATGAAAAAATTATTCAAAAATTCATTTTCATATTTTTATTAGTAAAGAATAATAAAATTTTCTTTTCTAATAACATGAAATACCAAGATGAAACTAATATCTCCAAGAATTTTTATTTCAAAATGATGCTTCATTTTTTTTAGAAAAGTATTCACAATAATTATCCTTATCACTGATGAAAATTATTTCATCAGTATAAGAAATGATAGTAAGAGTATTGTGCTTATCTCGTTTATATAACAATTTATATCAAAATTTAATTTAGTGAACTTAATATCTCTTTGGAAGATATCCATTATAAAATACCAAGTTTTAGGGGCCTATGTTAACCCATATAGAGATTTATTCAACCCAAAAACCATGGTTAAATCACTATCAAGAATAAAACTTTTAGTCCACTCAATATAAACTTTTTCATTTTCTCCATTCAATAAAGTATACTTCAAATCCATTTAGTAAATTTTTTAATTACCATGAGCTATAATAGTTGGGAAAATTATTATGGATTCAATTCTTTTAATCCAAGAAAATTTCTCCTCAAAATCAAATCCTTTAATATAAGAGTAGCTTTTAAAAACTAATCTGGTTTTGTTTCTTGAAACCTCAACTTTGTTATTGATATTGTTTCTAAATACTAACGTAATTCTAATTATATTATTTCTATTTGGTATTATAATAAGATCCCAAGTGTAATTCCTTTCATATGGAGTATCTCCTCATTCATTTTATTAAATTGTTTTTTATGCTCAATAGCCTCTATAACTGATTATTGATTAAT
Organism: Viscum album; assembly: GCA_963277665.1. NCBI lineage: Eukaryota > Viridiplantae > Streptophyta > Magnoliopsida > Santalales > Viscaceae > Viscum > Viscum album. The sequence goes on along the minus strand of OY728136.1, from coordinate 513,016,231 downwards.
TTGAGAAATAAGGATTGTTTAGTTGTCAAGACCCAATCTTCTCTTAATATGAACTGGTGTTCTCTAAGTTCCAATTATATTTAATGTTTTCACATGAATTTTTAAACTATGATATTTCAATTTATCATTGCTAATATCACCTTAATAATCATGACTCTGATCCAAATCAATATCAATATTACCTAATACATTTTTAACATTTTCTTTATTAACCTTGTTATAATTTTTTATACTATTTTTGTTATAACTTTCAAAATTTTATTAATTTATCTCACAATTATTGAATTTATTTTCAAAAATATTTACATCATAGCAGTCCAGAAACTTGTGAAACTTTTTATTCTAGAACATGTAACTTATTCCATTGGATAAATAACCCATTATGAATCCTTCCTCATCTTTATAATCAAATTTTTCCATTATATTCTTTTTTTATCTTCATAAATAATTTACTTATAAACACTTTCAAGTGCTTAAAATTGGGATTAATCATGTACCAAATTTCATAAGAATTCATATTAGATTCAAGCCTCAATAAGCACTTATTTTTAATGTTCATAGTTTTTCTCAAAACTTTTCTCTAAATTTTTTTTGGAGTTTGATCTTTGGTAGCATGGTTCATCCTATCATAACCGAGATTCCGTTTTTCCTTTATAAAAATCCATTTTATTGGGGTGTATATGGGGAATTATATTTATGATTTATCCCATTCTTAATAATATATGATTTAAATTAATTTCTAATGAACTCGTAAACATTATCAGTTCTCACCTTCTTGATATAAACCCCCATATCTTTTTCAAATTCTATTTTTGAAAATTTCAAACATCTTTATTGCTTCAGATTTGTACTTCATGAATATCACATTATTCATCTTGTTAAAATCAATAATTAATGTTATGGAATAAAGATCATTTATAGTGGAAAAATATCTCATTAGTCTATATATACTATTGGAAATCCATTCTATACCCATGGATCTATACCCATGATTTAGAGAAATTGTGGTTACAGATAGTTTACCCAAACCTATACCCACAGTTTAAAAAACCATTTTTATAGGTTGATCTATACTAACAGTTTTTTAAAAACCATAGGTATAGATCTTTTGGTAGGTTTCCTCACTCAAGATCCTCCTCCCCCTCCTAATTTGAAGCCCTAACCCTCCTTCAATATCCCCCACTCTTCTCCTCAAGAGATCTTCAGTACCCCCCCCCCCTCCCATCCTCAATCAATCTCCAATATCCCCCATCCCCTTCCCTAATTTCCCTCTCACCCGAGTGAGCAATGAATTAACATATCCTCCAGTGATCTCCTCTCTTTTGATTTGAACCATCTTCAACATCACAAAAGTGAGTTCTGAATATTTTTTATCTTCAAAAAAGTATTGATTTCATTTTTATATATGTTATCATGTGGTATATCTATGATAATATTTGTTTTTATAATATTTAAATATATATTTAGTTATTTTTGGATCATGTTTTTATAATCTAGAATTTTTAAGTTTTCATTATTTACAAGAAGTAAACCATTCCAACTTTTTTAAATTTTTATGGATTTGGTTTGATGTTCTTTTTGGTTTTTTGAATTTTGTGGGTTTCCCTATTTTTTTAGAATTGTAGTTTTTTTAGTGACTCTCCTTAGAGTGGTATTATGTTTGGCTATTTTAGTATAGGTATGATTTTTGTGCTATTTTTTAATTTTTTTGAGTTTGGTTGGAAGTATTTGTGTATTTATTATTGTACGGGTTCCCACTAAACCCCAAAATATGATTTATTGAGTTCTTAGTTTCCTATATATAGTAAACATCTATATTTTTAGTGTTTTTTATCTACAATCATCTTAAAAATAATGTAACAATATGTGTTGTCATATGGTTGATTATAAATTCTATTTTGAGTAAAGGTCATCTACTATGTGTTTTATAAAATGTTAATATTAGATTATCATGAAATAATTAATATTCTATTTATGGAATGATTTAATAATAATTATAAAAAATTTATTACAATTGTTTAATAAATTTTTTCTAATTTTATGAGGTTCTTTTTCTTATTTTTATAGAGTTTTAATTTCATGATTCACTTCCTTTATATTGTTTCCCATTTTATAATATGATTTATCATGCTAAAAAATAGTATTATACAAACTAACTATTATTAGATATAAATATTAAAATGGTATATTTAATTAAAGGGTTATTAGAGATGATGTGAGTGGATTTTAAATGTTTTTATTGTACTTATTGGTGAATCTGTTTAGAAAACATCATGTAAGAGACTTCTCTACTCAAGGGGGTTCAATATTAAAGTAAAATGTCTAGGTTAGGTTACATATTGCCTAGATTTTCCTTAGTTTTAATTACAATCATGCTAGGATAGACTAGTTTAGGATGATGTTTTGGATAGTTCCTTTGGGGATACCCTCACTAGTTTATATTATGCACTAGATAGTTACTTCACCTTTAGATTGGGATCATGCTTTTGTTAGAGGACTAAATTTAGTTTATGTATTAAATAAAAGGATAATGGAAATCATTTAATTGGGCCTATGGTTAATCTCTGATAATGTATGGGAAGAAATTATGTAATAGACTTATTTTATTAATAATTGTATTTATTTGAATGTTCATTTTGAGTAAACACGATTTATATGTGATTTTATTTTGTTAATTTTATTTCATATAATTAAATGGTTTCTTTGATTATATGAATTTCAAAATAGAATTTCATTGTTTTTTCCTAAAGGTTATGAATAGTTAATTTGGTGGAATCATAAATGGAATCAATTATGACAACCTTTATACACAATTTGTGTGTATATAGACTTGGTATCATTTCATGAATGTAATAAAAAATATCTGCCTTGAGATAATGCGTGTTCAAATTGTTTTTCATGATTTTATGAGATAACAGATGGGATATGAATACTTTCCACATGGGTATGGGTAGAAATAGTTTTTTTCTATCCTAAATTATATTTTTTACATTTTTAGGTTTCTAGACACTTGGTATTAAAATACCCTTTTCCATTATTTTAGATATTCTCTATGATAGTTGTATATATTTAAAATATAGTGATTATGTTTATATTTGATTTATTTATGTTTTATAATACAATTAATAATTCATTATGTTATTATGCTATGTTTGAATGTTCTTTATTTCAAAAACCATTACTTCAAATGTATTAATGAAAAATATATATGAAGTTTTCATCCTAGGTTCCCTGATGGAATTATTTTTCTAGTTTTATTTTTATTTAGGTGAAATTATTTTCATTGTGTAAGTTGATTTCCTTAGAACTTGTTTCTAGTCCCTATTAATTAAGAATGAAAATTAAGCCTTGTGGTAGACCAGATCGAGTATAGGGACAGATATATAGGGTTGGTTTACTAAACAATAAGTTAGTATAAGGGAATAATATGGATTATAGTGTTAAAATATTACTCATTTTATCCAATATTATATAAAATTTTTAAATTTTATGGATACCCACCTCAGTTTTTTTTGTATTCACTACTTATATCATATGTTATTTCTCTTGTTCTTTATTTTGATAGCTATTAGTATGCTTCTATGACTTCCATATTAAAATTGGTTGTATTAAATTTTTTAATTATCGTTTAAATTTTTTATTAGAACATAACTTTGTTTCCCTAAAATAAAATGGATAAAATTGAGATGTATCATGTCGAGCGTATTTCAACTTAGTTTCAAAAGAATTTATAATTTTTTTTAAAATTTTCATCTAGAAATGCTTCATATGGTGATTGTATGTAGTTTCCGTGCTATAATTATGTTAGAAGACCATGGTTAAGCATGGAAGAAGTTAGTTACCATATAAAAAAAATCTATATTTGAAAAAAAATATTATGTTTCATATCACCATAGAGAGACAGGATAATATTATACTTTTCATGAACAAAAAGAAAAACGTTGTATAGTGAATTTGATATTTGATCAGTTTCCATTTATGCATCATCATGATAGAGATAGTATGTGAGTGAAAGAATAAAATGATATCAATACACCTAAGTAAAGTACTAAAGATGATGATGTTGAGAGAGTGAAAAAATAAATGGATGGTGTCCGGACTCTAATATACCCAAAAAATACTAAAATGAACAAGTTATAATTTTTAATGTGGTTATATCATGGAAAAACCATATAAGTAATTTCTAATACTAACATTAATTATATTCTTAAATTTTTTAAGGACTTACTTCTTGATGGTGCAGATATTTCCTCAAATCATTACATGGCATGGAAGTTAATTAAGCACTTGGATTTTCTACTAGTAAAGTTCATACTTGTCTGAAAGATTGTAGTTTATTTTGGGAGTAAAAAAAGACCTTAATGACTATAAAGAATTTGTTACATCTTTGTGGAAGGTAAATGTAGATAGAACACCATATTGAGTTCCACATAAATTCATGTGACCCTTTATATTGATTCCTAGGATTAAAAATCAATTCATGTCTACAAAAATCTCATCCAATATGTGATGGAATGATATTGATAGAATTAAAGGTAATGATTAGTTGGTTCATCTTGTAGATGAATTAGTATAGCAAACATTTAATGGGCAACATCCTGATTTTTCAGCTAAGGTGCATAATTCCAGGTTTGGTCTATCATGTGATTGTTTTATTTCATTTTGTTAGATGCTTACTACTCGCTAAACATTGATATAATTATTCATGTTTATAATATTCCCATGTAGATGAGTACGAAAAAACCATTCACTTTCTTGAGAATACTGATATCTAGACATTATTATCCCATTAATGATACACATGTCTACTTTCAACCTCTAATAATAGAGTTGAAGTAGCTTTGGGATGTGGGTGTGCGCACAATCGATGCTTCTTTAAAAAATCCAAATGCGTGTATCCCTTATATAGACTATATATGATTTCCCTAATTATGAAATTATGCATGGTTGGATCATTAAGGGAAAACTATAATGTCCTATTTGTATGAATAATACATGATCAACAAGGCTTAAATGTCATCATAGTTTTAGTTTCATGGGGAATTGATGATTCTTTCAAATGGAACTTCAATACCTGAAAAATCATCAGAGGCTTAATAATATTGTTGGAAATGAACAACCACCTCAACGTATGTCAGGAAATGATATACATAATGAATTGAAAGATTTCAGTTTTTAATTAGGTTAATGTATAATGAAATCTAAAAATAGGAATAATGTTGACATTTAAGCCACTTACAATTGGAAAAAGAGAAGTATCTTTTTTGAGTTGACATATTAGTCAACCAATGTGTTACATCATTGTTTATAAATAATGAAAATTGATAAAAATATATGTGAAATTTTTCTTTCAATTATTTTAAATATGAAGGCGAAGAACAAAGATTACTTTTGATCTCATTAGTACTTGATGGATTGGAGTATTCGACCAGAAATACCTCCTGTGTGTCTCAGTGAAAATAATGGAAAGTTCCTTGTGCTTCTTATGTGATTACACCATCAGAGAAAAAACATTTTTTGGAAGTATTGGTGAATATAAAGGTTCCTAATGGATATTCCAACAACATATCTAAATGAGTCAATGGAATGGATTTGAAACTAAAATCCATAAAAACTCATAATTATCACATCCTTCTTCATGAATTGATTCCAATAGAAATTCATTATTTTCTATCCAATAATGTAAGGGTGAAAATGATTCACTTCGGACATTTTTTTAGATAACTATGTGCTAAAATGTTATCCAATCCATTATTGATAAAAATTTATAAATAGAATCCACTAATTTTGTGTGAGTTGGAAAAAAAGTCCTCCATCATTTTCACCTACATGCTCCATTTAACAGTTCATATTTTAAATAAAACACTTAATAGGGGACCTGTTTCTTTTTGTTGGATATATCCTACTAGAAGAAATATGTGCACAATGAAATCTAATGTCTGAAACAAGGATTATCCTAAAGTTTCAATTGTGATGGGTTATCTAGCTCAAGAATGTTGGTATTTTTGTTCAATGTATTTTTATGATGTGACACAAGGCATGACCGGAAAATGAGAAATGAAGATGAATATTATGGGGAAATTGAGCCCCTATTTCCATCTCTTTCTCAAATATGAGGAATTAATGGGTCAGATACATTATCTACATTGATCTTTGAAGAGCAGGATATGGCACATCACATAGACCTTTTTAACTGTGGTTTGTTCGATGACTTTATCAAGTAAGTAATTTGGATATTTTCTATTTTATATCATACTCTGTCTCCTCACATATACCTTAGACTTATATTATCATTTTATGTTGGGAACATAAAAAAATAATTAGAGTTCATCGATATTTTCCTTTGAGAAGGAGAGAGGCTTTTCATAGACAATATTTTCCTTCTTGGTTTAAATCAAATATATGACCATTACTTTAATTAACTTAAAATATAGATATCCATTTTATTATATTATTCATATATATTTTAGGTATTGATTTTACCTATTGAATTCGTTTCTCAAGAATTAATAGCATTGGCTTTTGGTTCTAATTCTTTGGTTCATGAATGAAAATAATTAATAATAAATATGTATAAATTTGTTACAACTAATCGAGTGATCAAAATGAGAGAAGATCATGATAGAATTATGTAAACTACTACAATAGACTATTTTTTCATAGTATCATATAATCTTCCCCAATATAAAGATGTGTATTATTATGGAATTGTTGAGAAAATATGGTTATTGGATTATTACTCTCAAGGTTGAGTCACTATAATGAAATGTAAATGGTTTGATTCAATGAAGCAATAGGGTAAATTTATTAATTATTTTGGATTCAGATTTATTAACATGAGTTGATTCCTAACAACCTATGAATCATACATTTCGGAATCACTGTAAAAAAAAGCGTTTTATGTGAAATATCATTTGAGACCTGATTACAGTATCATTAATTAAGTAATAACAAGACATATTTTCATGATTTTGGGGACAAAATCGATACTATTGAAACCCTCACTAGTGTTGGAAAAAATATTTCATTTGATGACTCAAATTTTCCCATTGTGAGAGTTAAATTTGAAACTAAAGTAGTGGTGGGTAATATATTGAAGCACCCATATATGTTCACACCTCATTCAGTTTACCTTGACATGATTTTATTAGGTTTTTATTACTATAATTACTTCAATTTAGTTTTATTTTGGAATGATATGTCTGTTTTAGTATTGTTTGGTTTCATTGCATTTAATTATATTTATTTCAATTTAGAAAACCTATTTTAAAAAGGGTTTTTTTTAATGAATAAGTTGATTTTAAATTATTGTTACTAAAACATGTTATTACTTTATTTATGACCTCTTTGAATTCTAAGTTGTATGCATGATTTTTAAAAAATATTTCTAAAATTTTACCATTACCTTATTATGAAGATTATGAAAAATACTTTATAAGTTTCAATGATGTTATTATTTGATTCTAATTGATAGATGTGAAAGCATGGGTTGGATCCTCTTGCTCTCTTAGTGAGTATAATAATTTTAATATTTTTCTTCTTCATTATATATAATTTCATGTTCTCATTCTTTATAACATTTATTTTAGGGATATTCAGTTACACCAAAGTTGACTCATCCTCATCCTACCAACATGGGTCTGAGTGGGGATTCTCCTAGACCTATATAGAACATTCGTCTTACACATTACCACCCCGATCCACCAGTAAATACCCCATCTACCACACCTTTCCATCCTCTGGTTGAGCCTCGAGGGATATTCCTACCCATTCCTCGATCATCATCTCATTTAATCTATTCTTCCCATACCATGTCTAGATCACCTACAGTGATGTTCCTATCCATTCCCCCATCATCATCTCATTTAGCCTCTTCTTCTCATACCATGTATACACCACCTACAGGGATGGTGCCACCTTTACCATTTCCATATCCTTTCATATATTCCCAACCCTACTACCCATATCATGTCATGTCTATGTTACTTACATTTTCTTATATTTATATATGATCTGATTATTCTTTTCCTTAAGATCCCACTACATTACATGCAGATCAACCAAATAATTCATTGGAACATATACATCCTATAGAGGTTACTAATCCAGGACAGCCCATGAATCCATCAGAGCCTATCAAGTAGTATGCATCAAGTGTTTTATTATAACTATATCAAAATATATCACTTCATTTTGTTCATGGGGTAATTTTACTTAATTCATGTTTTCCCTTTTATCTCATTTAGTGGGATCTTCTAGTATGTGATGTGGGTGCACCTGTATACAGGAATCCTAGAATTGCCAAACACAAATAATGGTGGATTAAAATGAATAAAATCATTTGATAGGTAAAAATTCTGAGTAGTGTTGAAGATTTATGGCCACTTTTTCCAATTATTATGATATCATTTTGGTGGAACAAGTCTCATGGATACATAGTGGTAATGTAATCAATGACAAAGCATGGCCACATATATGGGTAAGAAAATTTTATAAATTTATATCTATATTATTGTTTTATTTATATGAATTAACATGTTTATTGTAGAGTCGGATTAACTTTCCCGATGGTGAAACTGCTATAGTTTCAAGGTTGATGGATCTTTGGGATTTATGGTGATCATATAATTATGAGTTATATGTTGGTTAGAGGAGTATAGTTAGTTCTAATTTAGAGGGTGTACCCATATTCCATGACTGTCCAAAAACACAATATCAAAAAATGATTGTGTATTGGAAGACTAATTAGATTAATTTATTCTCAATATTTAATAGTTTTCATACAAAATTTAATTCTTATTAGATGTATGGAGTTTTTGTTTTTATGAATAATTAGGAATAAACAAAAAAAGTACAAAGATTCAATGATGTATCTACACACATTGGGGTGTACAACAATACCTGAACATAAAAAGTGTCAAGTACTTTAATATGAATAGAAATAATATCTAGATTTATATTATTATTTAGTTATATATGTATATTTTAATGACTTGTTATTTTATTCGTTGTTAATTTTTTATATTGTAAATCTCCAACTCATGTCAAATTATGCATTTAATAATTATGATATACCATAAAAATGTTACTTTTCAACATAATACAATGTATCTTTGTGTAAATACCTAAACAATAATATAACTATTTTTTAAACATGATATATAATGATATTTTAACATGAAACATTTCCCTTGGAAATGTGATATAGTTTCTATATCTTAAATGACTTAGGAGACACCTTTTATCACCTAATTAAAATGTTAACATTAATTGTTAGAACCTTTTTCAATATCATTGGTTCCAATATTCATATTCAACTCTATGGGTTATATATTTTGTTATAGTTTCCATAACTTAGATAGGTACTTGTCATATATTTTATTATTGTGATATGAAATGAAAATCTCATTAATCATAATATATTATTTCTATTATTTTAGTTCTTACTAATGAGTTATCATGGTGAATAATTAATTTTCTTTTTGTTTCATATTTCCCATTCTAAAAATATATTATTAAATAATTTAACAAACTATTTACAAACTATACATGTATGAAAGTTATTCATCCTTTTCAACTTCAATAGCTCACTAAGGCTATTGATTTTGATTTGGGGATTCCAACACTTTATTTAAATATGAATTTTTTAGTTTAGAAAACAAAAGACTATAATCCTCTTCCAAATTTGTCTAACTATGGTAATATCCATTTTCAAGGAATGTTGGAAGTGTTCAATTGGATTTTATTTTCATTTTCATCACTAAATAATAGATGATATTTATGGAATATTCATAATGAGTAGCTAAAATTATACTGTGTTTATTATTATCTATTATTTGTTAATTTTTCACCAATGTTTATAATATGTTTAAATTTATGAATTATTAATTCATTTAAAATTTATTATATTTTATTTTTCTTCAAGATTATAGAATGATTATATTCTAAATATATGTATACTAATCAATGTCATTTGTATAAAGTAGTATTAGGCATTGAAGGTTATGTGCCTCAAGCAAAATTATTTTTCTTGAGAAAGAATAAAATGGATGGAAGTGTAGTAAATGAAAAAACCCAAGAAAATATTGTATGTATTTTTATTTATATTTAAAATATTTAGATGAAATTCATAACTAAATATCTTGTTTGTATTTTCAACAGTCTTCCCTGGAGGTCATAGATGATAAAGAAGATGAACACTTCAACCAAAATGGTCATTTGAGTTAGGTATTAGGTGATGAGAACTAGGGGAGATTCTGATATTGACAAGGTAAAAACATAATCCCCTCTAAGTATTGGTCCTCATTGAGCTCCTCTCAAACCACTCATACCCTCGAGCTGCAAAGCACTCGTGGAGAAGCAACTGAGGAAAAAATAGCTTTACAGAAGTATAAAATAAGTAAGTTAATCAATGAATTATACCTGAAATCAATGTCAATTATAAGTCAATAAATTACATCAGAGGTTGGTACTACTATTTATTCATATATGGAATCAATGTGCTCTTTAAATTTTGGCCTGAGTGATTCCAATGAGGGTCCTAGTGGTTGTCGAGCTGATGGTGGTGGCAATTCCACTATTGATTATGTTGTTGATGATGATGTTAGTAATGATGTTATTGATGATAGTGGTGGTGCTACTCTAGATGATGGTGTTGTTAATGAGGATGTTAGTGATGGAAATGAGGATGTTGATGATGGTGATGAGTATGAAGAGGTTGGCGATGGGAGAGATATTGATCCCCTACATTTTTGACTTAGTAGTAATGATTCATGTGGAAATTGTTTAATGACTTGAATTGATTGGTTATAAGGATTTCTATAAATGTTTTAGTATTGTAAATGGTTTGAAAATTACTAAAATTATTTTATTGAATGCTAAATAGAAAATATATATACTAAATTGAATGTTCATTGTATATTTTATTTTATTTACAGGTTTTGGAGCAGGTTGAAGAGGTTTTGGGGTTGTTGTTTCTTCCAAATGGGGACAAATAAATATACCCATGGTTTAGAGAACTACGGGTATAGTTTCCCTATTAGTATAGGCTCTACCCATAGTTTTGGTTAAAATTTGGGTATTAAATAATATCTAGGGCCTATACCCACAATTTGTATAGAAACTGTGGTTATATGTCTATACCCATGACTCCATTATTCATGGTTCATAAAACCATGCGTATATCCTATACCCACAGTTTAAATATGAATAAATTAATACAAGTGGCCTAGTGGATTGGATTTCTGCCTTTTTATGACTTTTTTACACCCCTTCCCCTTTTAAACATGTTTTAAAAATATACTCTCTTTTTATTTTTATTTAGGGAAATTATTTTTCCTTATTTCATCTTGAAATATTGCTTAAAATCCTTGATCAAGTGGGAAAATTCTTATATATAAAATCATTTTTTTATCGTTTGATCTCTAAAAACAAGAATCGCATGAATTTACAATTTGATATAAAGTATTACCAGTTATTTATCTCTTAGTGATGAAATTTATATTATTTAATATCTTTATTATTCAAGAATTAATTATAAAAAATATTTAATTCCTATCATTATAAATTTGGATAACACTCAATAAATGGTTTTTAAGCCCATCCATAAATCAAACTTCCCTAGATTTTAATTTTTTTCCCTCAATATTAGATATACCAATTAATATAATTTTTAAGGATCTCTCATTTAAAAAAGTAACTTAATGTACATCATGAAATTATATATTCTTAATGATTTTGGTTTAAAATAACATGTTAAATAAACAAACACTATCAATTGGATATGGATTACCTATTTTTTCTTTAAGATATACCTTAACATTATATGACTTATCTCCCTTTTCTATCTTCTAACATTTCTCAACTCAAAAAGCTTATAATGTTTAATCCAGAAGTGTAGTCATACATTATTAAACAAAATGGACTTATTGGTAACATCTTCTAAAAATTTCTTTTAGATAATTAAATACATTTTGAATGGAAATACATGATGAAATTTTATTCACAATATAATTCTTCTCATAATTTTTTCCATTTTCTCATTGTAGTTATCCCTCAATTCATTCCTTTCTTGAACCCAATATTCATTCCATCTTCTCATAATTTTATTCCCCTAGTTATCTCAATTTTTTATTGAAGTTTTCATGATTTTTCTTATCCCATACAATCCTAGATTGGGTTTTAGGACATGAACTATTAGTTGAAACAGATTTATTAACCTTATAATAAATATAAGTAGTTTGTACCTTCATCTATGGGTTAATATTATTTGTAGATTATGATGATTCAACCTAAACTTTATAAGATTTAGTGTAACATTATCTCATATTCTTCGAAGTATTTTCCAAATTTTGGATACCATGAATGTGTCTTAATTTATCCTTCTTTCTTTGAATCATATTTTTCATCACCATCTTTTAACATTATATCTTATTCTATAATTTTTTACATTAAGAAGCTTGATTTATTCAATGAAATCATATTAACTTTTGAGTAAATCACTTTTACATTCATTTTTCTTCTTATCCTCTTGCTCAATTATCCTAATCCTTTTTTTGAGTTTGGTGTTTTCCTCTAAACAAGATTTAAGCTTAGAAATTAATATTTGTTTAGTGTTTCTCTATTCATCCTCAACATCACTACTTAAAGAGAATTCATAGTTGTAACATCCCTAGTTTGAGATATTTACATAATTTATTATGTATGTTTTAAGTTATGAAGAGTTTTGGTTTTTTTTAGAAGTTATAAATGTTTTTTATAGTTTTGGATGGTTTTTTATGGGAATATGGTTGGAAAATGGTTGTGAGAAACCATGCATGATCCCTGGGTAACTAGATATGATGATATGGTGGTCACAAGGAATATGTACTATTGGTGAAAGGTTGGTGTAAATCATGTGAAAACCATGCTTATTTGGTGAATTTACAAGTATTAAGGACTTTCATAATTATCTCGCAATTTACTAAACCATGTATCTAAACCGTGCTGACTTTGATTACATATAGTAACACCTATAAGGTTTGAACACTATTTTCCAAATATTGTGTGATTTTAAAGAGACTGAGAAATAATGTTTTAATCTGACCCCCCCCAACACTAATTTATCATCTCTTATTTAGGTAACTCTAACTTGAGTGTTCCCATAGGTAATTTTAGTGATCCCCTTCACCCAAGATCTATCTCTCTTGGATTCTTAGAGCATATGACCTAGGAATCAAAGGTATGACCTTCTTCTCTCTATATCCTCTCTTATCCTATTATATTATTTTGGGTAGAAATCCTAATTTATGGATTCTATACAAATATATTTTAGTTAGGGTGTGTTTTGAAGGTTATTTTATTATAAACCATCATAAGAGGTTTGTAAGAGCCCAAAACTATGAGGGGTGTTGTGATTTCCTTAAGACAAGCTTGTTTAAGGTAGGTTTATTATATATCACTCTACATATACCTAGAAATTATGGGATTTTGGAATAAAAAGTTAAATTCATATGTTTATAGATGGAAAAATCTTATTAATTCTTCTTGGGTATTTCTCATTTTGTTGTTTGGGTTTTGGAAATAAAGGTTATGGGTGATTCACACAATGTGTTTGGTAAAATGCTTAAGTAGTGTTATGTTTTTAAGAGACTGAATCTTTGTTTGTTTAGACTTAGTATTTTCATGTATTAGTTTTCACTAATTATGCATATATAAAGGGAATTGTTAGTTTAGACTTGGACGTCATATTGAAATTTGGGCGTATAGGATTACACCACCAAGTGATGACTTTGTCTATAGAGATGAGTTTCTCATCCTGAGTTTGAATTATTCTGAAGATGTGTTAAATGGATAATTCATTTGGGGATGATTATATGGATTATAGAGGGGATGGTTTGGTTAATTTCATTGGTGTTTGATTTTATAGTGTGGTTGTGTGTTGTAGTGTGAGTTATTTACATTGATTATATATATATATATATATATCTTATTAATAGTTTTATTATGATTCTCTCTTGTTTGAAATAAAATATGATCAAACTTGTTCTTGTCTTAGTAGCATATGTGGGATGTATTTTTGGTATTTTTCATTGGGTTTATATACTCACCCCCTTTATATGCATCATGGTTCATATGTAGATATTATCTGACATGATGTGGGTATGGGGAAGAGAACTTACTTCTCTAGAAAATCATCTTTATACAGTTGTCATGGTAAATTGAGACTAGATCATTGAGGTGGACATGGGGTGGATCTTGGTGTAGTAATAATTTTTGAAACCTTATTTTCTCTTTTGAATTTTTGTCTCTATAGACTTATTTAGTGTTTTTTTAGATTCCATGACTCTGATTAGTATTTTTATGTTATGGGAGTTTAGTTTATTTTTATCATTCATCATATATGTTATAGAATTATAGTTCTTCTATAGTTGTTTCTATCATATGAAAGGTAAAATAATCCCTAGATGATTTAGTGAACCCTTAGGCCTTTGTTGTCAACCTTGGGTGTCCTAGGGAGGAATTTACATCTAGTGGAATTCTGATATGATCCAAGCCAATGGGTTAAGATTGGGATGTTACAAATTGTATTGGTTTAGTATAGTTTGTCGATTGGGATAGTATATGTGGAGATAGTATGTCTTAGGACTTGAAATATAGGGTATAAAAAGGCACAAGTGACCTATTTATATTAAACTTAAAGTTACAAGAGTCTAGTGAGTCTGAAAAGTGATGTTAAACACTTATAATATTGTTTTTAAATCATTATAATGGGTTTAGATAATGAGTATTGGATATCATGAATTAGTTAAGAGACTTATCACTAGGATTTTATTATCCATATGATAATTCATGAATCATGATTTTGAAATTTGGATACTATGATCCTGATGGTGTATCATGTAAACTATAAAACACTATAATCAATCTTGTGTGGTGACTAAGTGATGATATTTACTATGGTTATAAGAAATTGATTCTAGTTAGGAGACCTAGAAATCAGTAATAGGTATCTACTAAGAATTTGGTTCCACCCAACCCAAAAGTAAATCAGTAGCTCATAAGAAGAATTGCAGAATATTTTTTAGGTAGTGTAAAAGGGAAATCAAATCAAGGAAAAATGTTGTGTGGATCTCTTATTTGAATTTAAAAGTCGAAACCCACCAACAATTCAAGGAAACTCAAGAGTTGAACATGAATTGGCATGGATTTGAAGGATAAATAGGATCACTAATTTCCAAGGGAATCCATATATTATTAAACTAAAGTTGTCATAATATATTCTCAAACATTTGACATTGTAATGATAGTATATATCCATCTAAACTAAATTTTATCAAGGAATTACTTAGGAGGCATTTGAGTAATTTTTTTTAAAAAAATAATTCTATTTTAAAACCTTCTAAGTTAAGGAAGACAATTTTATTTAATCTTAATCAAGGAGTCCTCTTAGTTATGGAATATAGATCTCAATTAACTTACCTTGACCTCTTTACACTAAATGTGGTGGCCAGTGAATCTCTTAAAGAACACATGTTTGAGTCAAGTCCATGACCTAAAATTCACTCTAAGTTAGTGTTTTTTTTTTTTGAAATTTCACTAACCTTTTGAAAAATAATATGATGGTGAAAAAGTACATTATAGGTAATATTAGTGGAAGAAATAAATTTTTATACCTAGGAATAGGTGAAAAATATTCCATTGGAAATAAGCATAAAATTGAAAATTACTCACGAAGTAACAGAGAAATAGATAACCAATATATTGGGTTAGTTTATATCCTTGCTATAATTATTAACCATGTTTCTTACAATATGTTTATTTTGAAAACGAACAAATGGGAGTGTACCACATCATCTAGATAATTTCAAACTTTTTCTAAAGGTGGTATCCCAAATTTTATTATACTAATCCTTAAAAGGAAAGTGGTAAAAATTGTTATAATATATCTCTAAAATCTCATGAATAATTGGGATGATCACATCATATAAATTCTCATACTAATAATTTATTTAGTTTGGTTGATTCCAAGAACACCCATACACTTCTATAGACACCATCTCAGGATAGGGGAAAGAATTATCTAGGAGGGGATAACCAAAAATTGTCTGGGTGGATTAGGCTTTGAAAAATGAAGAATTGTGTCCCTTGATTATGTGAGGTATAATTATTATTCATTAAACCTGAATACATGTAATGTTTGACACTAGAATGTTCCTCTATTTTATTACATCTCATGTGGTAAATCAAATAGGGTTACATGTGTAAATGATACCTCATTTTATGAGCATCAAGACACCTATTGAGAAATGGTAGTAAATGGGATTTAAGTATGTGTTATATTAATGAATTACTTATTGCGGGGAATAGAAAAACAATTTATTTCCTAGTTAAATGTAGTTATTATAGTTAACTTGGGTAGTATCCTATAGAGGAGCGTATAGAAAAAATAGTTGTCACTTTTTAATAGGTTAATGACAAGGGAATTTTTTTATGATTTAAAAAATAAATAAATAAATTTAATTTTGGTTTGAAAATATTTGATGAGAATGTATTCAAGTTAGGGTAAACTTCTCCATTTAAATTTTATTATAGTCTTAAAAAAATTCCTTATTCTAATTATATGATGAATGAAAGGTTTTTCAACTACTTCACCTGTCACCCTTGGTTGAATGGTATGGTAAGAATAAACTTAATAAAAAGATTTTATTTGGTCTAACCACCCTCTTATGTGTGAGAGTGATACAGAAAATCACTGATAGTTCACTTACGCAACATTAAACTGAGTGTTATGATTATTAAGTAATCTAAGAGTAACTATTATACTTTCTACATGTTCTAGAAACTACCAAGAACATCCTCACTCTGTTGCAGACTATTCCACCATATATTGTCTAAATATTAGTAGATTTATATGATAGATTCTCGAACAAGGAAAAAACTAAACATGTAGAATTAAATCAATTACAAAAACATTTTAAAGATATTCAATTTAATATCTGAACCAATTAACAAAAAAGAGAGAGTTTTATTTTTTAAAAATCAAAGACTTGTGAATTAAAAAGTGTCTATATTTCCTTCCCTAATCACTCAATAATTACAAAAATATTAAAAGTTTAATAGAGAATAAAAGGAAAGGATATGACATTACAAAATTAAAAAATAAATTAAACAAAATAAAAATAGAAAAAACTCTAAAAATCATGAAAATAGGTCATATCCAAAAGTGTATAAGATTCCACTCTCTAACACGCAATAATATCCTTCTATAGATGCATATTTTAATTATTTAAATCCACTAGTCGAACCTCAATAATCTCATCCTTTTTATTTTTATAATAAATCATGATTTCTTGTAACTAAAATCTATTTCACAATTTGACTTTCCAAGAAACCCATAGTTTTACTTATTTTCATCTTATGAAACATAATGAATACATGCATCCATGTGGAAAACTCTGAATGGTTATAGGATTTTTGATGTTGTGGTTCAAGGCTTTAGTTTGATGACTGGATGAATTTACCATAGCCTTTATATGACTATCTTCTAATCTTTAAAAGTTGATTTTTAGAAAACATTTGGAATGACCATGAGGTGGAATTTACTTAGAGTAACTATATATAAGATGATTAACTACATGAGGAATTCGTAAACACATGGTATATGAGTGAACACATGACAAGTTTAATTTGTGTTCGATTTCATGGTCATGTGGTTTCTTCAGAATAGACATGTTCGATCAGATTTTTCAACATGTGGTGCTTAGTATTTCTTCATATTGTTAGGTTGTATCCTTGCGGTTAGCCAAATTTATTCATGTGGTAGCTCTAAAACTTATCATATTTTTCATTTATGATTAGTTGGATTTATTTTTATAAAAAAAATTAAAAACTTTGTAGGTTTTTTACTTGCAGTCAATCCTTTAATGTGGTAGTGAAGAATCCTTCTTACAGTTTATGGATCAAACGCATGACTGACAAGTGAAATAATAAAATATTTTTTGTGTGGTAAATTAAATTTCTTCTTGTGGTTAGTGGATCAAACTCATGGATGAAAAGTGTGTGGTAAGTTAAGGACTTTGAAAAATACTATTCACACACATTTTTCTTGCATCTTTTCTAAAATTACCAGATCTTCATAGAACTTCCTCGATTCCTATATAATACCATCCAATCACCTGAATTAATCATCAAACACTAAAAATTAATTGTATGGCTTATTCTAATAATTATTAAAGATAAAATAATCAATAAAACTAAAATTTGTAATACTTTTAATAATTAAACTCAATATTATTCTTTAAAATACAAAATGTGATAAAAAACAAGATCTTATTAAAATGTTGGGTTTAAAATCATTAAATATTAAGATAAAATGTATAAAAATATTGGTTTTTAGATTCTCCCATAATTATACCTTGGACTCTATACATGTAAATTTCAAGAGATTAATAAATAAAAATTCAACTACAAAGTCAATGTGAGTTATTCTTTTAACACCATATCCCTCAAGTTATCATTCCTATTTAATTTCTTATTTTTATTTTCCATATTAATTATATTCAATTAATTCCCACTTATTTCATCCCCTCATACACACTTATACCAACCTTCAAGATCCTTCCACTCAATACTCAAGTATAGTTTTCAAGAACGGTTTTTCTCATTTGAAAATCACACAAGTGTCACCATAGTCTTGTTGAATTTTTTCATCACTATCAAATGAATAAAGTTACTATGCATATCATAAGGGCTTAATCATGTTTTTTTTTGTTTGTAAGGTCAGTAGTATTTAAATTCCATATTGTTGAGGCCAAATTAGGGTTCTTAGATCTAAAATGAATCTTAATGCATGATTTCAAGGTCCTCAAAGAATGGATTCCTCCCACACTTATTCTTATTGAATTCCTAATGGATATCTCACACCCTTTTGTCAATTAAGTAATAGAAACTTCCTTTCCTATGTTTCTCCCATTATAATTTTTAATCAAATTCTTCTTCTTTTATTCTACTATTGAAGGAAGAGGGGGGATTTTGACTTTCATTATTAAGGGTTTGATTTTTTCCTAGTCCCAAAATAGGAACTTTTTTATTCCATATGATGAGTTACAAGGCCTTATTTTTTTCTTTAACATTTCATGTTAACCAGCTCCTTCCAACAACTCACATAAGCATATTTCAGCTCCATATGCTCTCTAAACTCCCTTATAGATTCTTATTCAGTCTACCTCAGTGATATTTTAGTATAATTAACATATTTCATCCCTCTTCTCTCTATTTATAGAATTGTTTCAACTTTTTAGGTTCATCATTTTCTACATAATTGAATTTTTAGAGAGAAAGAGTGGCACTTTTCTCTTTAGAATCATGGTATACTTCCATAACTATATTTGGATAATATTGAGAAAATTTTCCACTCTATAGATCATGTTTTTTCTAAAAAAATAGTATCATAAAATTTGGAGAAATTTTTTTCCTCAAATTGAAAGAATATTTTTCCAATATATTTTTCCAATATATTTTTCAACTTCTATTATCATCTTCTCCCATGCCCGAATTCAACTTAGACCATGAAAAGGATTTTAGAGGAATGTGGATAGGGATATTTGGATTTTAATGTGGTTGTAAAAATAATTTAATAATGTATGTTGAGGTTTACAAGGATTTATTCACAAGTAGGATTGAAAAGGAGTTTATTGAAAAAGTCCCTTCAAATATAAATAATGACTCAATCATTTAAAGAAAAAGTTCCTTGAATGATCTAACTTTTTGATTAGATTACTCAATAAATTATGGTTATTCAAGTATGTCTTAGTAATATCAATAAATTGGTAATTTTAAAGAAAATGAAAAAATTAGTTCAGAATCCTCTTAGTTATGAGTTTAAAAATATTGGGTGATATTTCATGGTATGAGTCTCAAAAATTAGTGGGAGTTTCATGAAATTCCTTTTTTTATATTTTGAAAGAAATTTCATTTCAAAATTTATATAAGATTATTTTATGGTACAAATTAATTTATAAAAAAAAATTGAATGGATTCAAGGTTTTCATTGGTTTTCTAGTTATGATCACTAGTTTCAAAAACATACTAGAAGTGAAAATTAAAACATGTTTTTTTAAAAGAAAAAAAAATTGAAAATTCGAAAACTACATGGTTTCTATCCCCTGTACTTAAATGATGTATTTTAATCAATGTATTTAGATTTTTTAAAATAGGGATGGAAAATTCCCCTTTTTTTTAATAAATAAATCCCTATTTTGAATTGGGTGAGGTAAACCTTACATGACCTAAAGGACCAGTGTCTTAAAGTACCATTATAATTTGATATCCAGAAGTCCCTATCACATTAAAGACAAAGTAGGTGACCTGAAGGCCCAGAATAAGAAATCAAATGTTAAGGAGACGTAAAACCTTGTCGCTTTTCATTGATAAATAGGTTAGAGGAGTTTGATCTCATCTACTAGTCCTCAGGGTAGGTTCTCATAGTAATTCTTCAATCCTATCATGACTCGAACCACCGAGGCCTGACCCGTGACTACCCTAAGACCACCTTCAATAGACGAGGGGATGGAAACCAGTGATGAGTAGGAATATCCCATAAATTTTTTGATTAGCCTAATTTATTTATACACATGCACACATATCTAATTCCATGTAATGATGAAATGTAAAACAAAATGGAACCAATGAATGCATACATCTATAATCCCACAAACATAGTATGGAAGTAAAGTATATAAAGTGGACAAAGGGGAAAAATACAATCCCAACCAAAAACTAAAAAAAGTCAACCATATTTTATAGGAGTGGACTAATATAAAATTTGAGCTCTTAGAAAATACCTCATTCAAACAAGAACAATCTATGATTCACCAGCTCAGTGTCCTCTATGGAAATTGTCTAAAGGGTCATCATCTACGTAATACATGACATTTCTTGGAAGAGCCCATGCAGGGGTGAGTTTAACGACACCCATTATGACACCCCAAAAATACTAAACATGATGCACCAAGTATATTTATCACAATACAAGATATAAAAATTGATGTGTTGTAGAAAACACTCAGATATACTTCGGAAGGAAACTACCCCAATAAGCAGTTCAGCCAACTTCCTACCGTAGTATTTTTCTCTAATCAATGCTCTTTCTTAGAGAATACACTCCATAAGCCATGATATCACCATATCCACTCAACTAAGATGTCTAGATCATTGAGAACCACCTAAGAAAGCTCACTGGTCTCAAAAGACCCTAGAACTCATATAGGGGGTCACACACAAAACTATAGGGGGACACCATGAACCTAATCTAGATCAAACCACTATGTAGGGGATCATATGTAAATGATACCTAAAAACATGTCGATACAACTTTCTATATGGAGGATCAATGTTATACTCAAAGAATTCATTTTTATTCCACAAACCCCACATAGGGTATAAATATGATATAGGATCACTCCCTAGTCTCATAGAGGGACACCATGAAATCTATCTAAGACTCCTACTCTATATGGGATCACAATCCTATGATGTGGAGGCAATGCCACACTATACAATTGAGTTAATGGACCAATATAACACACTCAATGAAGACTATTACATAACAAAGAAATGGATGGGTAAAAACACACTCGAATGGGGTACATAGTGTGTACTAGGGTTACACAGCATGTCCAGCAGTTCCCAGGTCTTCCCATATGGTAAAGCCTCACATGGCATGTAAGCCTCCAAATACATGGTGTGTAAGAATAGTAAACTACATGCCCAGATATCCCTAGGTCTACCAATTCTTAAAAGCCTCATATGGCATTTAAGTCACAAAAAACACAGCATGTAAAGATCACACGACACCCTTCTTGTGTTGCTTGTCCATGTCCATATACCGCTAGTCATGCCAATGTACCAACCCGTGTAAACCTAGTCATGTCCATGTCTATATACACGATGTTCCTCTAATAGTCTACTTCTATTAGTGTATTTTTACTTTATAAAGTACACAACAAGCCATCATGGAGAGGACACATGGCATGTGACACTTAACTCCAGTTGAAGCCCTAGCGCCACAACCAGGGGGTCCCACACTATGTTTAATTTCAGATTAGATATTGTATAACTTGATATTTTTTAAATCATTTGGCTTCTTATACATGCTTCTATCTATGTCATTTGAACCTCCACTCTCATCAAATAATATAGATCTAGGGTTAGATGATCCCTACCATCATTTCTATTCGAGATCTAGGTTCACATCTACTCAAAAAATGAATCTATTGAGCCATCCATCAACACATCATGCAACGCTTGGGGATAATGAAGAACTCTCAATTTTGTCTCATTCTCCCTCAATCTATACACCATCACTATAGATTCCTAAAATAAAACCTCCATCATGATTCGTTCCCATGGATTTGATCTGTTGCACCAACTAATAGTCATGAAATGACTGAATAATGGGTATTGGTCAATCCATTGGCTAAGGAAAATATCAATGATGATCAAATTAAGAAATGGGGGATAAATCTATAATCCATTAAAAGTGAGGAAGGAACCTCAACCTTTGTCTGTCGTCCATGATTCTTTTTCATATAATAAAATAAATGAAGAAGAATAAATCATGATGAACATACATAATTTCATCAATTTAAACCTATTGATGGAGTGTGTATCGATTTTTTTAATTAAATAGATCCACATTCATTCAAGATTATGAAGTGGTATAGAAAACACAAATCAACATCCTTACTAGATTTTCAATATATTTTTGACAAGTAATAGTTCTGCGTTGTCATCATTGATGAGATCTACAAACTCGGTTGGTGTAATGATCTATAATCTGGTCCTGATATTTAATCATTTGTTGAGGATGCTCTCGAATGGTCATCTAGATCTCCAGGGTTTGAGTAGCCAGACCTAAGGAAATTCTCATAATTGTATACTTATAGGATAAAATTGTTGTTGTATCAAAAATAAAAAAAATAATATTTATTTATTTATTTTATTCAATTACGACTGTGATGAATTTTTCACAAACTCCCTGCACCGACAATGGTAATGTCACACCTAGGGTAAAACCTGTGTTTTTTGAACTTAACGGTGCCCTTGGATTTATAATATGGGCCCCTATTTGGAAATTATTCCATGTTTTTAGGAAAATTATGTTCTCATTCTATTTAATATATTTAATATATTTCAAACATTTATTCTAGATTCACTATGCCTCGAAATCATATGTCATTTCAGTGCCTAGTCTCAAAAAATCTATATAATATCCAAAAATAAAACATAGAAAATATGATTCATTACAAGTCATTTCCCATTAATATTGAATGGTGTTCCTTCTCCGAATTTTATAATATTCTCAACAATAAAATGATATATATATTTATATATTTATATATTTACATATATATATATATATGACTTTAAATGCAACTTATCATTATTAATGAATCTATCCTGGGATTAGATTGAGTTTGGATTTTTAAAGAAACAATTATCCTCGAAGATAGAAGTCTTTTGGTTGGATTATATTTTCATGATCCACCATATCCCATATTTTTAAATTCAATGATTATCATAAGACTCTATTATAATTTGATCTAGATGTTATAGCTAAAATATCCTCTATTTTCTATCGCTATCAATCTCTGGATTCATCACTCTCATAGCCTAATAGGATTTTCGTTCTAACTCTATAGGTAGATGACAAATTTTCCTATGAATTAATTCATAGGGTATCATTCTTGTGGGTATCTTATAGGTTTTCCTATAATACCATAAATATTATTCCAACTTTTGGCTGTAGAGACCCGTATCCTGACGTACATTGACATTACATTACATTTGCGGAATACTTAGTACATAACAATAACACACACACAAGGATCGTAATAGTTTAGTGTCTTTGGAAACTCGGAATAAAATCTTCTAATCGTGGTGAAAGATCTTCAACATCTCCCATAAATATCTTCTTTTTCTTTACCTAAAACTTTTCTTTATATCCTGGGGAAAAGAAAACATAAAAAGGGTGAGCTCAAATGCTCAGTAAGGGTAAACAAAAGAAATATCAATCACATCATATTCATAAGAACATAACTTTTTGGAAATCATAACCTGCAAAAGAGATCATAATATCTTAACATGGAATAAATCATAGAAGTGAGAATGAGATCCCCATAATCATAACATAAAACTTGAAACTTTGTGGCATACACACATAATCATAGAGAATCATTTATTGTTAGTCAAGACTCATTGCCAAGACTATCTTAGTGGACAAAGTCCCTTTCTGAATCGAGTAACCCTCGTTTCAGTCCTGTTTCACTGAACCGGTATAACCTACCATTTCAGCCATGTCTATCTCATGAGATATAAAATCTTTACCCAATGCATTGGAGGGAGATATAGGTCCCACCCATCTTATAATGAATCCTTTCTTATGTGTGCCACATAATCATAAATCTTACATCATCACATAACCCATGTAATAAAAATGGGATTCTTAAACAACATGACATCATAAAAAAATTCATATAAGATAAAGGAATTCATAAAAATAATTCCATCACAACATGATCAAATCAATTTAATAATAGGGATAAAAACATAACCCTTTAATATCTTAGATGGAAAATAATTTTGATAAAACACTTGAACTCCATTCTTGAGGAAAATATCCTTTCTTCTTCAAAAACATTTTTCCTTTCATAACATGTCATACAACATTAAAATAAAAGAAGTTGATTAAAAATAAACTTGAAAACTTGTAAAGGAAGCTTCTTGGAAATAATGTTTTAAAAATCCATTCATGCCGTATAAGTTAAAAAAAACATTCTTCGTACTTTTGTCGGAAAAGTCAAAAAGTACCTCGTACGAAAAACGACAAAAGATTCCTTTCATACATATTACTAAAAACTCACCGAAGGGTAAAAATGGATTTAAAAAATTGTAGGTGGATGGAAATAATATTACATATTGATGAAACATGGATTTGGATGATAAAATACACCCCAGTAAATACTTACGAATAAACAATCTCGGATAAAAATGAGATTGTGATATTTCCCTTACCTTAGGTCCGATTTGCTTCGTATGTGTCCGAACCTCCTGTATAATGATTTAAATCATGTTATTGACTTATTAAATAATCATATTCATTGTTATGATATCATATATGGTTCACTTATGACATTATATTACCCGTTCTTTTGTAAATTCCATGTTAAAGAAGCGTTTTGGGTAAAATCGTTTCATTTATCGTAGGTGTTTTGACTTGTTGTTCTTGACATCATTATTACTTATATCATGATTTACTTACTTCCAGAATATAAAATATGATTTATATATCATATATATTCAGTATATATATATATATATATATAATAGGTAGATAAATAAAATGAAAAACACCGTTCATGGAGACGGTAGTCCGTACGTACGCATGAACGCTGTTTTCCTTTCCTTATTGTCTTGAAATGGAAGTAAGTAGATGACATACATATGTATATATATACATAAATCCAGTAGCTTTATAATGTCATATATTTCATTATTATTTCTTATATATACTTTATAATCATTCTTAAATGGTTAACATGGAGAATGAATCTCATCGCGTCGTGGAGACGGTAGTCCGTACGTACGCACGAGCGATGATATCATTTCTATAAATATTGAATTTAATTAGAGTGGATTATACAATATATAAGAATCAATATGATGTTGTAATAACTATGTATAGTTATTCTTTACACCATTATACCCATCCATGTAAGGTGGTGGTGGAAAATAGATTACACCACGGCGTGGAGACGGTATTCCGTACGTACGCACGCGCGGTGATTTCTTTTTCCGTAGGATGGATAGATGGTGAAATAGGGTTTTTTCATACTTATAATAACATATCCGTATATGAGTGATACTGATGTTATTACTTCATAATGAAACAACCTAAGAAGAAGAAGTGGAAGAAGAAATAAAGATGAAAGAATTGGTAACGGTAATTACCTCTTCTTTGAAGTGCCTCTTTGAGACCTCCTCTTAGGGCACTAGAATTGGTCTTTGAGGAAGACCAGAACCTCTAGGATGTTTCTAGTGAAGTGTAGAAGAGATTTTGTCAGGGTTTGGCCGAGCTTGAGTGCTCAAATTGGTGTGAGGAGGAGGGGGAGGAGGTGTCCTTTTATAGGGGAGGAGAGGGGCACCTTAGGAATATCTCAAAATATTATTTTATATTAAAGTCAAAATCGGTTTATAATGGTTAAAAAGGGTCTTATTTCGAAGCTAAAGTGGGGATGGGTCGAAATCCTATCAACCAATAGAATTTAGACAAGTTTAGGATATTATTTTAACCTTATCAATTAGATTTAACTCCAAGTTAAATAATTTATCTTTTACCGTGTCTTTTTGTTTTCTTTCACTATATGGTTAATACACTTACTATAACATGCCAAACGAACCCCAAATTGTTTATTATTAATATATATATCCTTATCTAAGTCATTTGGCCGAACCTTAGATTTTTAGGAATACAATAACAATTAATAATATAATATTTTATTTAAAAACTATTTTGTGTCAATTTTGACACTATTTGATATATGATTTTTGTGAAAGTCATAACAGAATTAAATGTTCGAACCAAGTTGATTAAATCAACATTAATATATCATAGTAACCTAGAAAATTAGTGTAATTCATAAAAAATCTCAAATTACATTTATTTTTGTGTTTATAACATCAATTATGTCAATATTTCATTAATAAGATAATTAATGCATCATCGTTGTGTCATAAATAAATTAACTTATTTTATGTCTAAAAATTACAAATAAAATACCATCATGTAGGAAATCGTTTTAGCTTTTTAATTAATATTTATAATCTAAAATCCAACATATATAACCCTATGTAACAATTGTTTTGCTAAAAGATATATGCTTGTGTCATTTTTGTATTCATTCTAACTTAATTAAAATAAAGTGTCATTATCACTTACAAGTGGATCAATGGGGTCCCAAAATCGACCCAAAGATGCCCATGGTCGACCATGTATCAACCAATGGGGTTAAGACACGTTTTAGGGTAATTTAATATTATTATAATATTATTTGTTAACCCTTATTTACCGGATTTACCCTTAACCATGCTAAATAAAATATTTACCGCAGTAATTATTCAAAATGTCTAAAAATAAAAGTTACCTATTTACACAATTTGAACATCCTGATTCCAAATATGGAATCCATTTTTCTAAATTCAAAACACAGAAGTGGCAGAAATTAATTTAAAATTAATTCCCGCTGTCAAAACAAAAAGCGTGTTTTTGAGAGATAATAACTATCAAAAGATTGACACTTGTTTATGTTCGGTTTAATTGTAAAATTGTGTCCAATGACCAACATTATATTAAGTGGTAAAAATATATTCTAAATATACTTTAAAACCATTCAATATTATAATTTAACCACATAATATATTACGATGAAAAAAGTTGTTTTTAATTAAAATATAGCGTGTTTTTACTATTCATAAAAATATGAAAGTTGTCGGAAAAATATCAAAACTTTATCTAATGTAAATTTTTACATCCTGATTCAAAAGAAGAATATTATTTTGTAAAATTGAACATATAAACATGTCAAAAACTATATTTAAAGTGGGTGCGCCATCAAAAGGCGGTAAAACTGCATTTTTTGAAAAATACATATTTTACCCGAAAAATTTATTTTGTTCTTATACCATGTTCTAGAAATGTGTAAGATGAATAATAATGTTATAAAATTCAAAATTTAGTTAATACTATTCATAACGGCTAGTTCATGACAATATTATAATAATATAACATTGTTTATTAAAACCCGGTATTGCGTACAACACACGCTATCGAGGAAAGTCGCGATTGCGTGTAATGCAAGCCAAGTCAGGGTTGCGTGTTGTGAAAGAATCCTTCATTGTTTCGTATAACAGAATCCAACCATATTTCATTTATACATTTAATATATATATATATACTCATTGTTGCGTAGAATAACTATTATCAAAATTGTGTGTAACACGATCCAAGAATAGTGTTGCGTATACTGCAAGCTAATACGGTGTTGCGTATAGCGCAAGGTAATCTTGGTGTAGAATACAACACAAGAAATTAATGAAATTAAAATAATATTTTTCATAAAATCTAGGGGTGTTACATTCTACCCCCCTTAAAATGAATTTCGCCCTCGAAATTCGTCGAGGTTATAAATGGTTTACTTATTTGAAAGTTTCTTTGATAGAAACCCACATCGTAAAAAGGAATACCAAAACTTATCTTTAAAAACAAAAGTATGAAACGTAACGGTTACCCAAATAAACTAATCACTGGGTTTCCACATAGGTGAAAATATGGATATGGAAGAGAAATCTAACAATCATGTTCTGATGGAGAGTGGTAGAGAACATGGCTATGGAAAAGCTAGCAATCATAAAGCCATAAATTTGTGACGATCTAAGGTACCATCCGATTCATCAGATATAAGATCACTAGGACAACATTTTTGGTTTTCAATATCATTTCCCTAATGTTGAAAAATTTGAATTAG
Organism: Viscum album; assembly: GCA_963277665.1. Classification (NCBI taxonomy): domain Eukaryota; kingdom Viridiplantae; phylum Streptophyta; class Magnoliopsida; order Santalales; family Viscaceae; genus Viscum; species Viscum album. The sequence continues at coordinate 512,987,669 of OY728136.1, read as the reverse complement.
AAGAAATACTTACTTGATTTTGGTATAATCTCACTGTTGTTCGTGAATTGAACAATTTACACTTCATCCTTTAATGAAATGAAGTTGAATTTGTTATTCGTGATGTGTTAGCAGATCATGTGATAGAATGACAGGTCATTCCATCTGTCTCAAACAAAAGGTTAGCAAAACTTATATACATAAGTCGATCTATAGTGAGATTAATCATATATGGTTCCTAAAATGGACTTATACTTCATATATCATACTGCTTAATATAATAAAACTAGTTTCTACTAAACAGGGACATCCTGTAGGTCAGTGGTAGGCGATAAAGGCCAGTCGCACTTCGGTTGTGGGTTCGATTCCTATAGCCTTGTCCGAAGCGATGGGCTGTCGTCCGTCCTGCAGGTTGTCCTTTTTCTAAAACTATATTACTATAACATCCCATCAATAATATCGAGAAAACTTCTATCCTTAAACAATACTAACTTATGTCCAATATAATCCATTCCAATCTTTAGGATTATCCATAATACTGCAGTCCACTCTCATAACATAGTGAAAACGATTACTAGAGATTTAACATCATCGTCGATCCCCATATATCATAAGATATGTTTTGTTGGTCACATTCCAAACATTCAAAGTCCTTAATCGTGTATTCTCTTGAATACCTTAGTGAAAACATGAATGCAGTTAAAAGTTAACACTTTCCACATACCAAAATCCTCAAAATTCTTTATAATCAAACCATGATATCACTTAGTCCTTATATCAATCATGAGCTCATGAATACAATCAAACATCTCATTATCTTATTATCCTTTCATTATGCACTTATCATCTACTTTCCAAAAGTATCTGAATAACCTTTCATGGTTACTGGTAACATTAATCAGACAACAATGTAACAATCCTTACATGTCTCTTTATTCCATAGTACCATGAGATTACTTATACAACATTACACATGATAAACATGTAATCATTCCACTACATTCTTAAACCATTAACCGAGCTTCAAAATTCTTTCATCTCACATATCATTTGTAGTCTCTTCATCATCATCCACATAAATACTACCCATACGGCCATACTGATTCTCTTCATGAGTCTTTCCCTTAGGAAATTGGTTTGCATAATGCCCATACATTCCACATTTAAAACACTTAACTATTTTTGATGTCATAGTAATACCATTATCCTCATCCATGGTGTTAACTGAACCTTTTCCTTTGCACTTACTTGCTTTGTGTCCTTCTTTTCCACACCCAAAGCATCTTCCAGTTCCTTTGAAACATTCTCCTTGATTCCTCTTCCCACATGATTTACATTGGGGGAATTGAACTTTCTTTCCTCTATGATCATCATGAAACTCCATCTTTCTCTTATTAGCCGAGTCAGGAAACTTACCAAATTTTACTTTATTGATCATATTATGAGATTGCTGATTCGGCATAATAATGATCTTTGGACTTCCAAATCCCATTTCATTTGGTTTCTCATGAAGAATATCATTCCATTGTCCATCATATCCTCCATTATCGTGAATCATCTTGTTTCCAGCCATTTTCTAAAACCCAAAATGAATAGTGTGAGAGGAAAAAATCATGCTAGGGAAAACAACATAATAAAGGGGGAGTAACTTCAATATCTAACATCTTAGGTTTAATTCTATGATCGTTAGCGTAGTTCTATTACTATAACCTATACATATACTTAACCTTAGAGACATCCCTAGACATACCTTAGAAATTTCTCTAGGGATCTCACTAACGTTTTTGCATCCTAGTTTCCAAAGGTTGACTAAAACTTTCCTCTGATACCAACTGTAGAGACCCGTATCCTGACGTACATTGACATTACATTACATTTGCGGAATACTTAGTACATAACAATAACACACACACAAGGATCGTAATAGTTTAGTGTCTTTGGAAACTCGGAATAAAATCTTCTAATCGTGGTGAAAGATCTTCAACATCTCCCATAAAGATCTTCTTTTTTTTTACCTAAAACATTTCTTTATATCCTGGGGAAAAGAAAACATAAAAAGGGTGAGCTCAAATGCTCAGTAAGGGTAAACAAAAGTAATATCAATCACATCGTATTCATAAGAACATAACTTTTTGGAAATCATAACCTGCAAAAGAGATCATAATATCTTAACATGGAATAAATCATAGAAGTGAGAATGAGATCCCCATAATCATAACATAAAACTTGAAACTTTGTGGCATACACACATAATCATAGAGAATCATTTATTGTTAGTCAAGACTCATTGCCAAGACTATCTTAGTGGACAAAGTCCCTTTCTGAATCGAGTAACCCTCGTTTCAGTCCTGTTTCACTGAACCGGTATAACCTACCATTTCAGCCATGTCTATCTCATGAGATATAAAATCTTTACCCAATGCATTGGAGGGAGATATAGGTCCCACCCATCTTATAATGAATCCTTTCTTATGTGTGCCACATAATCATAAATCTTACATCATCACATAACCCATGTAATAAAAATGGGATTCTTAAACAACATGACATCATAAAACAATTCATATAAGATAAAGGAATTCATAAAAATAATTCCATCACAACATGATCAAATCAATTTAATAATAGGGATAAAAACAGAACCCTTTATTATCTTAGATGGAAAATAATTTTGATAAAACACTTGAACTCCATTCTTGAGGAAAATATCCTTTCTTCTTCAAAAACATTTTTCCTTTCATAACATGTCATACAACATTAAAATAAAAGAAGTTGATTAAAAATAAACTTGAAAACTTGTAAAGGAAGCTTCTTGGAAATAATGTTTTAAAAATCCATTCATGCCGTATAAGTTAAAAAAAACATTCTTCGTACTTTTGTCGGAAAAGTCAAAAAGTACCTCGTACGAAAAACGACAAAAGATTCCTTTCATACATATTACTAAAAACTCACCGAAGGGTAAAAATGGATTTAAACAATTGTAGGTGGATGGAAATAATATTACATATTGATGAAACATGGATGTGGATGATAAAATACACCCTAGTAAATACTTACGAATAAACAATCTCGGATAAAAATGAGATTGTGATATTTCCCTTACCTTAGGTCCGATTTGCTTCGTATGTGTCCGAACCTCCTGTATAATGATTTAAATCATGTTATTGACTTATTACAGAATCATATTCATTGTTATGATATCATATATGGTTCACTTATGACATTATATTACCCGTTCTTTTGTAAATTCCATGTTAAAGAAGCGTTTTGGGTAAAATCGTTTCATTTATCGTAGGTGTTTTGACTTGTTGTTCTTGACATCATTATTACTTATATCATGATTTACTTACTTCCAGAATATAAAATATGATTTATATATCATATATATTCAGTATATATATATATATATAATAGGTAGATAAATAAAATGAAAAACACCGTTCATGGAGACGGTAGTCCGTACGTACGCATGAACGCTGTTTTCCTTTCCTTATTGTCTTGAAATGGAAGTAAGTAGATGACATACATATGTATATATATAAATAAATCCAGTAGCTTTATAATGTCATATATTTCATTATTATTTCTTATATATACTTTATAATCATTCTTAAATGGTTAACATGGAGAATGAATCTCATCGCGTCGTGGAGACGGTAGTCCGTACGTACGCACGAGCGATGATATCATTTCTATAAATATTGAATTGAATTGGAGTGGATTATACAATATATAAGAATCAATATGATGTTGTAATAACTATGTATAGTTATTCTTTACACCATTATACCCATCCATGTAAGGTGGTGGTGGAAAATAGATTACACCACGGCGTGGAGACGGTATTCCGTACGTACGCACGCGCGGTGATTTCTTTTTCCGTAGGATGGATAGATGGTGAAATAGGGTTGTTTCATACTTATAATAACATATCAGTATATGAGTGATACTGATGTTATTACTTCATAATGAAACAACCTAAGAAGAAGAAGTGGAAGAAGAAATAAAGATGAAAGAATTGGTAACGGTAATTACCTCTTCTTTGAAGTGCCTCTTTGAGACCTCCTCTTAGGGCACTAGAATTGGTCTTTGAGGAAGACCAGAACCTCTAGGATGTTTCTAGGGAAGTGGAGAAGAGATTTTGGCAGGTTTCGGCCGAGCTTGAGTGCTCAAATTGGTGTGAGGAGGAGGGGGAGGAGGTGTCCTTTTATAGGGGAGGAGAGGGGCACCTTAGGAATATCTCAAAATATTATTTTATATTAAAGTCAAAATCGGTTTATAATGGTTAAAAAGGGTTTTATTTAGAAGCTAAAGTGGGGATGGGTCGAAATCCTATCAACCAATAGAATTTAGACAAGTTTAGGATATTATTTTAACCTTATCAATTAGATTTAACTCCAAGTTAAATAATTTAACTTTTACCGTGTCTTTTTGTTTTCTTTCACTATATGGTTAATACACTTACTATAACATGCCAAACGAACCCCAAATTGTTTATTATTAATATATATATCCTTATCTAAGTCATTTGGCCGAACCTTAGATTTTTAGGAATACAATAACAATTAATAATATAATATTTGATTTAAAAACTATTTTGTGTCAATTTTGACACTATTTGATATATGATTTTTGTGAAAGTCATAACAGAATTAAATGTTCTAACCAAGTTGATTAAATCAACATCAATATATCATAGTAACCTAGAAAATTAGTGTAATTCATAAAAAATCTCAAATTACATTTATTGTGGTGTTTATAACATCAATTATGTCAATATTTCATTAATAAGATAATTAATGCATCATCGTTGTGTCATAAATAAATTAACTTATTTTATGTCTAAAAATTACAAATAAAATACCATCATGTAGGAAATCTTTTTATCTTTCTAATGAATATTTATAATCTAAAATCCAACATATATAACCCTATGTAACAATTGTTTTTCTAAAAGATATATGCTTGTGTCATTTTTGTATTCATTCTAACTTAATTAAAATAAAGTGTCATTATCACTTACAAGTGGATCAATGGGGTCCCAAAATCGACCCAAAGATGCCCATGGTCGACCATGTATCAACCAATGGGGTTAAGACACGTTTTAGGGTAATTTAATATTATTATAATATTATTTGTTAACCCTTATTTACCGGATTTACCCTTAACCATGCTAAATAAAATATTTACCGCAGTAATTATTCAAAATGTCTAAAAATAAAAGTTACCTATTTACACAATTTGAACATCCTGATTCCAAATATGGAATCCATTTTTCTAAATTCAAAACACAGAAGTGGCAGAAATTAATTTAAAATTAATTCCCGCTGTCAAAACAAAAAGCGTGTTTTTGAGAGATAATAACTATCAAAAGATTGACACTTGTTTATGTTCGGTTTAATTGTAAAATTGTGTCCAATGACCAACATTATATTAAGTGGTAAAAATATATTCTAAATATACTTTAAAACCATTCAATATTATAATTTAACCACATAATATATTACGATGAAAAAAGTTGTTTTTAATTAAAATATAGCGTGTTTTTACTATTCATAAAAATATGAAAGTTGTCGGAAAAATATCAAAACTTTATCTAATGTAAATTTTTACATCCTGATTCAAAAGAAGAATATTATTTTGTAAAATTGAACATATAAACATGTCAAAAACTATATTTAATGTGGGTGCACCATCAAAAGGCGGTAAAACTGTATTTTTTGAAAAATACTTATTTTACCCGAAAAATTTATTTTGTTCTTATACCATGTTCTAGAAATGTGTAAGATGAATAATAATGTTATAAAATTCAAAATTTAGTTAATACTATTCATAACGGCTAGTTCATGAGAATATTATAATAATATAACATTGTTTATTAAAACCCGGTATTGCGTACAACACACGCTATCGAGGAAGGTCGCGATTGCGTGTAATGCAAGCCAAGTCAGGGTTGCGTGTTGTGAAAGAATCCTTCATTGTTTCGTATAACAGAATCCAACCATATTTCATTTATACATTTAATATATATATATATATATACTCATTGTTCCGTAGAATAACTATTATCAAAATTGTGTGTAACACGATCCAAGAATAGTGTTGCGTATACTGCAAGCTAATACGGTGTTGCGTATAGCGCAAGGTAATCTTGGTGTAGAATACAACACAAGAAATTAATGAAATTAAAATAATATTTTTCATAAAATCTCGGGGTGTTACACTGGCTCTAGTCATTCATATTTTTTTTATAGTCCTATCCAAAATCCATTTGAATTATATATTGGACACTTCATCTTCCCCATTTGTTTTTAGATGATAGAGTATTGAAGTTTTATAATGCATCCCATATTTTTCAAAAAGGCCTCCATTATCCTATTATAATAGTTTCTTCCTTTATCACTAATGATTTCTTTGGGAACTCTAAACTAAAAAAAATATGTTAGATGATACAAAATCACACACAACATGAGAATAATCAATTTTGGTGGCATTGGATTCCAAAAAAAATAAAAACACAATCCACTACAACTAAGATATAAGAATTTTAAAATGAAATAGGGAAAGGACCCATGATATATATTCCCCATACATCAAAATTTTCACAAAAACTCAGGTGTATTTGATTAATTTATTTACCTTTTAAAATATTTCTATAAAAATACATTTTTAACATATTTTACAGAAGTTATTTTCATCTTTGAACAAGGTATGCTAATAAATTTCAAATTATAAAACCATTGTTTCTCTCCTTTGAAGTTTAAAGTGACCTCCATAAGCTAATGTGTAAAATAAATAAAATAAAGATTAAATTTTACTTTTAGGTAATCATCTTATTATCATTTGATCATTTTAAATTTTAAAAAATAAATATATCTTACTAAATGTAATATTTGGACATAAATTTTTTGTTTTTTAATTTTGTAGGGATTTAAAAGTTTTGGATTTTGTGACGTTTCCAAATAATCCACCATGTCTACATACCAGGGAACTTCACCTTCAACCAAGTATAGTTACTCCCCTAGGATGAGGTTAATTGTTGGTGTGTGGGATGGAATCTCTACTTTAGCTATGTTATGTAGTCTAATCAAGTGATCGACCACCTAGTTCTCATCTCTATTATTTTATTTTTTTTAATGTTAAACTCCTAAAGTGGAAGCATCCATATCACATGATTGGGCTTAACATCTCCCATATTTATCAAATATTTAAGGGTTACATGGTCAAAAAGACATAAACTTTGGCTCCAAGAAAATATGATCATAATTTGTTTAAAGAAAATACATATGCTAAAAACTATTTTTCTATGGTTGGGTAGTTGAATTATGTGACATCAAGGATTATATAGGAATATAAAATGACTTGTTCCCCACTCTTAATTATTTGAGAAAGGACTGCTCTGATTGTATTGTTGTAAGCATTGCAAATTAGCTCAAATAGTTCATCCCAATTTGGTGGTTTCATCAAAGGTGGGGTTATTAATATACTATTTAATTCCTTAAAGGCTACATTAAACTCCTCATTGAAATAAAAATTAGAATATTTAAATATTAATATAGATATAGGGTGATAAATCTTACTAAAATTATTTTTTTTAAATGGTATTCCTTAGAAAAATCCATCTATTTACCATAAAGTGACACTTTTAAAAATTCAAAAAAAAATATTATTTTCATTTCATGTTTTCAATACTTTTTCATGATTCTTAAAACAAGGATCAAAAGAGTTTTCATAAACTATGAAATCATCCAATAATACCTCTGAAAAATATTTAATGTGATCGAAAAATATATATACCAAACATTTATGAAATGTACTTAGAGAATTAACTAGTTTAAATAGAATCATTATATAATTAAAGGTTACAAAGGGTTATATAAATGTGGTATTATCTTGGTATTCTATAGTAATAGTCACTTAGAAATAACATGAATCATTAATTTTTTTATCATATTCCAGGTGTGAGAGTGTGCAAAGTGAATGGTTATCTGAAGAGTGCCTCATGGATTCAAAAATATTAAAGTGTATAGTTTTGTCTCTAAACATCTAGGAAATTGTTACTTCATGAAATTTATGATGGTATTAGTTGTATTTAGAAATGGTCTCCCTAAGATGATGGGTGAGTGGATTGGTTCTCTTTCCTCCTCTATATTTACCATATACAAGTTAGATGGGAATATCATATCTCAGACTTTTACAAGGATATCTTCTAATACTCTTGAAAATACATTTGATCGGTTGGTGAGTTATACTAACACTCTCACCAGAGTCAAATATTTTATCTTCAAATATGTAAACATAGAATGATGGAAAATATTTATTTAATCATTGATATCATAAAACTTTTTAGAGAAATTCAATGGTCCAATAGTGTAGGGAATAGAAAATGACTCGAGATCTTGAAATTTGTTTAGAACTATAGTATGATAAGTGATAAGAAAAATTTTCCTAAGTTAATCCTCTCATTCCATTAAAGTATTTTCTTCTTGGTTATAAGATATCTGAGAAACATATTATACCATGTAATCCATTTTATAGATTCAAGAAGAGAGATATTAATTTATACTTTTTTAGAAAGTGTCTAAAATTTATTTTTGAATTAAGTTATTCTTAATCTTATTTTATTGAATTAACCATGATAGTAATGGTGGGTGTAAGTATTTATTCTCCCTTTGTTTTCTTTAGTGTTTATTTTTTGTTCTTATCTTCCTTTGTGAATCCCTGTCCTCTTCCTCATTCTTTTCATCTTCTTAAGGTTTCTTTTCTAATATCTACCCATAATTTTCAAAACATCTAGAATCATTATCACCTAGATTGGGTTGACTTTATATAGTATTAGGTGTTAGTGGTTTAAGGATCCCTTTAAATTTATTTTTTTATCATATTTATTATCTTTTTTGGGTTAGGGACTTTTTGGATAATATTTTTCATGGTTTTTTTCTTAAAATTTCCAAAATACTTTTTATGATGTCTTTAAAATCATCTACTATATTTTTTAACTTCTCAAACATGAATCCTTACTATTGTTAAATTGGGGGTTATGAAATAGTTTAGTTTTGGTCAAGTATATTATTTTTTTTGGAAATGTGGTTGTTGGTTAGACTGGTTATAATAATTTTTATACATTTGAAGGAAGGGTGTTGGGTTCTGGAACTATTGGTTTTGTTGTTGGAATAGGAGCTAGTTTGTGTACTAATTTTTATATGGTGTTATTCCCTAGTTTTATTGATTCAAAAAACCATAATAAAATTTTTAGGAACTCCCTATCTATAGTTTTTGGGGATTTCCTTAGAAAAAGGTCTTCTGAACAATTTTTCGTGGCCTACACTTCAGCTCATTAGTTAGTGAAATGATTAGGAGATGTGCCCAAACCACATACCATATGTGTTTTTTATTCACTGACTTATTTTAGAGAAATTTGTCTCACCAAAATTTTTATCTCTTCAAGTTTAGTTTTAATTAAATGTGATGAATAATAATTTCTTACCTAATGAATTCCTCTTATTCCAGTTCCTCTTATGCCAAATTGTTGTGAGTTTGGAGAAATATTCTCAATTAGTCCCTTGGATTCTTATAGTGATTTTTCTATCAAGTTGATTCTATATGAGTCATCCATCATGTATCTATCATCATTTATCATGCCTTTGTATAATAAAATAAGGTAATTTTTCCCTTCCACAAATTGATGGGGATAGCTGGCACACAACTTTGTGAATCTCTCCCAGTACTCGTATAGAGTCTCTCTAGATGCATGTATGATTGCATAAATATACTTTTTGAATGCTATACTCCTGGTTGTGGGGTATAATATTTTAATGAAGAATATTTTAAGATCATTTAAATTTTTTACTTATCCTATTTTTTGGTTATAAAACCATTATTTGGAAGCTTCTCCAAGTAATAATGATAATTTAAGCCACTTAACTTGTTTCTACACTAATCCTTGGGGTTATAAGATTGAGTAAACAAGTGTTAATTATTATAGGTTCCTTTTAGGGTCTTTAATTACAAGATCGTAAAACTTGGGACAATTTGGGATTAGACCAGTTTTCAATTCAACATCATTTTTCATTTTAGGCGTAGTAATTTGATTATGTTGGTTAGAAAAATATCATATACACAGATTTTTGAGTGTCTAGTTGGGATTCACAACCATTCCTTCAATATCATATTAAGCACTTGGGGTGTCACTCTAATATGTAAGAAAAATATCCTAAAATTATTATTGTAAATTTAATTTTCTTAATATATTCAAAGTAATTTTAGGGATAAAAACCAATTAAATTTTGATTAGATGTTCATGTCATGTAAAGTTAAAAACAATTAGTGGTTTTGTGGAATTTCATCCCTACAAATTGATTTTTTACTTATCATGGGGAATATATAAAAAAAACTATTTCCCAATTAAATATATTGATAGAGGTTAACCTAGGTATTTTCCTAGAGATGAGTTCACACAAAAACTAGTTGTTCATTATAATTTGTTAATGAAAATGGATTTTTATTTGTGTTGGGATTTTGAAAAGATATAAAGAAATTGAAATAGTGGTTTGAAAATAGTTGATGAGAAGGTAATCAGTTCAAGGTTGGTATCCTGATTTCAATGCTATCCTGGTATTAAAATCATATTATTTTCTTTTTATTATATAATGAATGATATTCTCTTTGATGAATTCACCTATCACCCTTATTCAAATGGTATGGTGGGAATAAAAAACCTTTCATTTGTTCTACCCTCCTTTCTATCTGTGAAAGTGATATAAAAATCAACCCTAGTTCATTCAAGTAACATCCATATGGGTCTTTTGATTCCTAATCAATCTAAAAGTAACTATTATACTTTCCACATGGTCTAGAAACCTCTAATAACTTCACCCATCATCCCCAAACTATTTTATCATATATTGTCCTAAATTTAGTGTATGGAGATGTTGGATCCTTAACCAAGGTGAAAATAAATATATAGAATTAAATCAAATACAACCACATTCAAAATTAAGAGTAACAGCTAAATATTGAAACCTATAAACAAGAAAGTGAGAGTTTCACAGATTGAAAATAAAATACTCAGTCATTATAAAAGTCCTGGATTACCTTCCCCTATCACTCAATAATTAACCTTACATTTAAAGGTTAATAAAGAATAAAAGGGAAGTATAATGAATTACTAAATTAAATAATAAATTAAACAAATGGAAAATAGTAACAAGATAAAACAATCACGAAAACATGTCCCGCATAAAAGTCTAGAAGAATCCATTATCTAGTGTGTGATCCTTTCCTCTTATATATGCATGGTTTATTTATTCAAAGTTTCAAATAAAAACAAAATAATCTTCTCCTTTTTATTTTTATGAATCCTCTTTTCTCACAAATAAAATATATTTCATAATTTTACTCTCTAGGAAACTTTTTGAACCCTATAAATGGTCATATGAGTATGGATGTGGCATCCCAAGGTTTTGGTTTGAAGTCTAGCTGAATTTATCATAGCCAGAATGTGACCATTGGATGATCTTTAAAAGTTGATTTTTTGAAAATTATTGAATCAACCATGTGGTGGAATTATTATGGATCAGCCATATGTCATATGAGTGCAACATTAGAGATGACTGATACATAATATACAAGTGACCTCGTGAAATCTTAAACACATGGTTGATTGGATGGTTATGTGGTAGATTCAAAATAGGCACCATTGATCTGGTTTTTCAATATTTGGTAGCCTGTGATTTATACTTGCAATAGGTTGAATCCTTATATCTAGTTAGATTTCTTCTTACAGTATCTTAGGAAGTTTGTAGATTTTTCATTTATGCTCAGTCATATTTCTTCTTGAAGCAATTTTAGAACTTTTTATATTTTTTTACTTTCATCTAATCCTTTTACATGGTAGGTCAGAATCATTTTTACAGTCTATGGATTGAACACATGACTAAAAGGTAACCACACTACAGTTTCTTCATGTATTCAGTGAAATGTATTCTTACAGTTAGTGTATTAACCACACTACTGAAAAGCGTATAGTGGGTTAAGGTCTCTTAAAAATCTCAACCATAGTCGGTTGTCTACATCTTTCCTATAATTCCTAGATCTTTACAAAACTTCCATTATTTATTTCTAATATCATCTAATCACCTAAAGTAATCATAAAACACTAAAAATAATTTTTTTCCCCTTATACTAATAATTCTTGAAGATATAATAATCAATAAAACATCAGGTTTCAATTATTTTAACAATTAAACTTGAGATTATTCCTTAAAATACAAAATTTGATAAAATAATAATATCTACATAAAATTATGGGTTTAAAATTATTAAAGTTCAATATAAAATTTATGAAATTATTTTATGTACACATGATAAATTACCTTTTATTTATTCTAGTTTTTAAGGAAGGTAAATGTATTATAAATGGATATCTTTAATTTAATCATGGTGATGTGATGGTTTATAGCATTCAAATCACACATTGACTACTACAATCAATTAGATACTTCACATATCCTAATAGAGTTGTTTATATAATCAAAATTAAATGATACATTAACGTTTTAAGATAAGGGAATTTTTAAAAATTTGTTGAAATTTTATCTTATTATTTGGAAATTTTAACCTTGGGGACTATTCATGAAATTAAGAATATATATTTTCTTGTCATGGTAGATTTATACCCTCATGTATTTACAGATAATTTCTTGGGAATATTTCCTAAAAGTAAAGTGTAACTTTCTATAAAATTACTTTCAAAAACAATTACTATTTACCATTCATCATCTAGAATGAAACCAATAAAATTACATGAACTAAAGGTCTAGTTGGGAGAGTTGGATCATAAGGGATTTATTAGACCAAGTACATACCTATTATATTTATAAAGAATGAATATGGTACTCTCAGACTTTGGGTCTATTATTATAAAATGAATTAGGTTATGATTAAAAATTTATAACCTCTACCGAGAATTAGTTAAGTGTTTTTTAAATTAAGAGGTAACATGTGTTTCTATAGAATTAATCTATAATCAGGGTATCATCAAATCTGAGTAAAAAGGAGGATATTCTAAGAAAAACTTTTAGAAGTTATTTTTTCACTAAAGATACATGGTTATTCTCATTGTTCTTACAAATGAACTATTATTCTTCATGGAATTGAAAAACTTCATCTTTTATAGGTACCTGGAATATTTTGTTATTTTATTTGTTAAAGATATATTATTGTAATCTCACGCTATATATGAGAAGGACTAGCACATGGATATTATATTTAGCATATTGTGAGACCACATTCTCTATGAAAAATTATCTAAGGGTGAATTCTGGAAACAAGAAGTATGAATCCATGGAAATTTCATTTATGAAAAAGGCATATCGATCACTCTAAAAATACTAAGTTCATAATTTATTAGGAGACACTTAATAATTTATTCAAGGTATGAATATTTATATGGTTTACCAGATATTATTATTGATTCATCTATGATTTATCGCATATATATTCTCTAATCATTCCATTAACAGAGAAGGGTACTCCATTTTATTGAAGTAGCAATGGTTAGAAATTTTTTTAGGATCATAAGTCTATGCTTACTTTGGTATATATCCTTATATTTTCATAACTAGGTGATGGATAAAAACAAATTATGTTGTGTCTAGTTTCACATTAGGTTTTTTTATGATATAGAGAGACCATGTTGTATCTTATGGCTTACAATAGTTCTTTCCATCTAAAAATAACTATTAAATGAATTATTTGGAATTATTTGTGTTGGTCCATGTAGTAAAAACATAGTTCCACTATCTATTTATTAATAATTTGAACTTTTATAGGTAACAAAATTGTAAATCACATCTTCTCACAAATAGACTTGAATCATATGAAGATATAAATTATAGAGTACCCTTAAACATTCAACTTTTATTTGGATTGTATGCCTGATAAAGGATATTCAGTGATTGATTCTCTAAGTCATAATTCACATAAAGCCAAGGATCAATGGAAACTAGTGGGGTTAAATGTTGATATGAACTTGGATTGTGCTGGGAAAAATTATCTAATGGTTTTCTTTATGATCACACTTATTTTTGAATTATTTAAACAAGTTAAGGAGGTCCAAAGTTCTTGTAATTCCCTATGCCCATATGATATCTTTAAATTTATGAAGATCTTTGATATTTCATTTAGTGGGAGGGTCAAATTTTGATTTTATGTTCATAAGATAATCCCATAGATTAGATCATCCCAAATAATGTGTTTTGGATATGGAATGTGTAAGATCTTTTCTTTTTTTAGGTACGTCTCTCTGTGAGATTTTCATTAAACATATGTTTTTGAGTTTTTACTCATCTTAAAACCTTGGAGGTTGTGTTTCTATCATGGATATATGTCATCTAAATAAATGTAGTCTTAGTTTGTGAGTAAAGTTAGAAAAAGTAGAGGGGATCCACATTGAGAGCCTTTATTGGGGAGAATGACTTAAAGTTTAGAGATTTTTTATTTTATGAATTAGTGGATTCTAGGTATAAATGAGTCAAGTTTTACCATGGGTTCTTGGTAATTAGAGAATATTTAAAGGGGTTTTGGGATGTTTATTAGGGAAATGGGTTGAAAATACATCTTCAGAGTATTTATACACCATGTAAATGGATTAAACATCAAATAATGTTTCATTGTTTCTAATAAAATAATCTGAGGCAATAGGTTTTTTTGCGTATACCATTAAAAAAAATTACACGATGTGTAACTGAATTTCATGCCATTTAATTTTCCAAACTTATATTTTAAAGTATGTAATGTGGTGGATTTTTCATTTCATCTCACTACAGTCTTCTCCTCTCAACCCTAGAGCATCTTCTATATGATTTTGGAGTGTCAACCTACCTTCTGGACATCCCTATAACATTGGAAATCGCTAGAAATTAATTTTGGTTAGGTTTTCCCTTCTAATCCTTAGTTTTAAAGATATTATAGAGAAATCCTTTATCCTTTTGCATTGTTGGTTTTGATCTTGATCATTTTTGATCTAGGAACCACTTTTTGATCATCTGCACCTTCTTCCTATTGGGATTTTGCTGTTGGAAATATTGTTCAATCATTAGTTAAACGTATGGATCAAAATCTTAACCCTATGGTTTTATATTTTCCAAGTATATGTAATATTGTTATTAATCCAAGGTAACGTGTGCCAGAATTGACTAAATAATGAATGGGATTATTTATTGAAGTTGATTGGATTCAATTGGTTATGGACCTACATTATTGCTACTCATTGGGTGAGTGAACCTTGAATATAATTAAATTGGATAATGGATTAAAGTATGTTTAGCATGACATGGAACCTTAGGTGATTACTTGATATAGAATCCCTAAGTTATAGCTTAATAATAATTATTTTAACTATTGAGCCTTTATAATATAAATTAAAGTGGTAATTGAAATAAAAATGGTGATTCTCATAATTAACCATTGAGTCTTATAATGTGATATCCATGATATGAGGAAAAATATTGTGTTCCTTACTGAAATGATCATATATCAGGCATAGCCCTGACACATACACACATATATGTTGTAATGATGATATTGAGTAGGCTCATCTCGGGCCCATGTTGTAATGCTTATAGTGAGTGGACTCAGCTCAGTCCCATGTTGTAATGTTTATAGGGCTTTTCCCCAGATGATTTAATGCTTATAAATATTGGACCCAGATTTTTATTATTTCTACCATGGACATATTGTTGCAGTTGGAACAGTTATGAGACATGCTCATAGATATTATGGAATTACGCCAAAATAGGTTGTTTATACCATGGTTGTATGGTTTTGGTTGGAATGGTTGTGAGACATTCTTATAGATATTATGTAATAGATTCAAATTTGTTTGTTGTTATATTTTATTAATTATTGAATTAATTAATACACTTGTTTATTGCTTTATTTCATAGAATTATTATTAGACTGATTAGTTTAGGCATGACAGTGTCGACCTACTAAGTTATATTCAGACACTATTTGGGATGATGTTTGGTACCTGAGAAGATTACATGGATGAATATTTGGATAAGGTAAAGGGACCTTGGTGTTGATTGTTTCTTGTTGGATGGGTTGGAGTTTGGTGGTGGGACCGAAATGGGGTTCAGGACTGGGGACTTTTGAGTCTTTATTTGCGACTTCTAGTCTTTTACTTATATTGTTTCTAGCATGATATTTAGTTACATTCCACCATGACATTACATTATTCATTTATAAGTTATTGTATTATTTAGTTGGCTATTATTTTTGGATTTTGATATTTATATACTTTTATTTCTTCCATTTATATGGATTATTTCTACTTCAATAACACTTCATACCAAATGTATAGTCTGCCCACTATAAATTGTACACCCTTGTTTATTTTTTGGCAACCTCTGGCGTATGGGGAGGCCTACTTGAGGTCTCATAACCAAACCTTTAAGACATGTGAGAGAGTGGCAGATTAGGGTACGTTACAAAGTGGTATCAAAAGAGCATGTTTTCTTTTATTTTTCTTTACTTTTTGGAAAAGGTAGAAAGGATACTAGGATGTGTTGGGAATTGGTAGTGAGCTTGTGAATGGGAGTATCTAACCCATGTATGGGGTAAAATCTGAGTTCCCAAGGGTTGGATTTCAATTTTTACTGTGTGCTTATTATAGTTGATGTTATTTAACCTTGGTTGATTGACATATTGTGTGAGGTTATTATTCTATGATGTTGTTGATTTTCGAGGATTGTACTCATAATCTGGTATAGTGAGAGATGTGCATACATGCATCATAATAGGAACATGGGGGTATATTGACATGCATTGTTTAGGATAGGGACATATTTATTTTCATGTGGTATATATTTTCCTATTGAACTATGATATGAGATATCTGTTATACCTAATAAATTAAATGAATTGACATGCCATGTTAAAACAATTGTAATCCATATTTAGAGAGACCAAGATCCATTGGTTCTCCATTATATTCACCTATTGACGTTGAAATTTTTTTTATACAGTTTTATAAGGTGTGTGTTTATCTTGTAGAGAAAATGACTCTTCGTTGTCTTTTAATTGAGCATTAGGAGAGTGGAAATCAGCACACTCCTTACACAGTTGAACCAGAGCTTCTTGTAGTTCTTGATGATCATATAGATGTTCAATTTGGTGACATATTCCATTGGGACATGTGATCCATGGAAAAAGATATGGTTTATACCGTTCCTTTGCTATATGAGCTGACAAGAGGGTTTCAACTACAGCATCCGCCTATGTTTACTGGGGAAGGAGGACCCCAGGTAGCTGAGTTCTGTATCGATTTAGTCCAGATGATCATTATCCATATTAATAAACCCACATATAGAAGAGTGAATATTTATTCTTATATTATTCATGGACCTTCCAAGTGTTGGTAGGATATTATAGAGTAATATGGGCAACAAGATGATCTATCTTGGAAGGAATTTGAGAAACAATTCATGAGCCATTTCTATCCTGAGACTTTGAGGGATGAAGACTCTCATGACTCCATGCATCTAAAACACAAGGGAATGTCAGTTCTGGACTTTGATGAATGTTTCACCTACCAACAACACTTTATTACCTCTTTGGAAGCTATTGAGATCTCCAGGGTGATACATTTATAGGAAAGTATTCACTATGGGATCAGGTCGTAGGTGAACATTTTTTTCTTGAGAAGTTTAGAGGATGTTATTAACTAGGAACTCATCACAGAAGGGAATCTAAGAAAGGTTCCAATCAGTATCCAGAATATTTTTCAAGGATAACTTGGAGCTCATATTCATTTTGGAAGAATCACCTCTATAAAAGTTTACTCCAATTCAGTAGTGGGTAGAGCAGTTAAGGTAGTGGAATATCATCTTAGGACCATGTTCTATTGTAGTGCTATCAGTGTGGAATGTTTGGCCACAAGTTCCCACAATGTACTTACCCCATAGTTGAGTGTCATATTTTTGTAATTCTTTGTTCATACTCAAATGTTCTATGAAAACTTTCCATAGTAGACTAGTTATAGGGGATCAAGGTTGAAACATGAGTCAGGAAATAGCTCATCTACTCCTCAGTAGGTAGGTAGATGGAGTTCCACTGGACATTTAGGTTGAGGTTGGGGATGTGGTACCCCAATGCATGAGCAGTAGTACCAGACAAGGTAAATAGCTTAGGGTATTTGTACTAGATCCTAGGGTATAGGGACAAGTCATCCACACATTATACAGACTACTCTAGCTATCATGGATGGAGGATCATCTATCATTGGAGGTATGATTATTATATCATCTACCTTATCTTATGTTTTGTTTGATATAAAAGCATAAAATTCTTTTATATCTTCTCTTTTTATGAGTATTTTGAGCTTGGTCATGGAAATATGATATGGTTCTTTGACCATAGACACACTATTGGGAGTGTGATCAGAGAATTTTAAATGTTTTAAGGAATGTTCTCTAGAGATTGGTGGTTACTATTTTGTTTGGGAACCATTCATGCTAGAAATGATAGGATTTGACTTGATTATTGGTATGTATTGGTTAGTTATATATCAGGATCATATTAAATATTACAGGATGAGAGTTACATTTCTATATCTAGAGGGGGGTATCTTTTTCACCATGGTGAGTGGTATCTTTATGTTGATTATGCAGGACCAATTCAGTACTGATTGGAGTTTCTCATGGCATGGATAGATGATATTTATCTAGATTATAGTGGAAAAACGTAGTATTATTTTCCTCTAGAAGTAGACCATTTTTAGGATGTTTTCCATGATGAGTTCTATGGATTACCACCCAATTGATATATTGAGTTCATGATCTAGTTGGTGCCTTAATCATAGTAAGTTTCTTACCCACCTTATAGATTGGAACAAATAGATCTTCGAGAGTTGAAAGTTCAGTTTGAAGATATATAATCTAAAGTCCTTATAAGTCCTACTAAATCTTCTTAGGTTTCTCCAATTCTCTTTACCAATAAGGTTTGTGGGTATTTTTACTTATGTGTGGATTATCATAGGTTGAACTCGATAAAGGTCCAGAACCAATATCCCCTTCCACACGTCGATGATCTCTTTGATCAATAGAGAGGTTATAAGATTTTTTCTAATTTTTATTTGATATTAGTATATAATTAGTTGATAGTGAGACCATTGAGCATAAATCAGATTGATTTTATGAGTAGATATGTCATGTATGAATTTTTAGTGATTCCATTTGGGTTGACTAATGCATCGGCATAATTCATGGTCTTGATGAATAGGATCTTTCATCATTTTCTAAATCATTTTGTGGTGGTTTTTGTTGAAAATATCCTAGTGTACTCCCAGTTAGTAGATGATCATTCCAAATATATTGACATATTCTTGATTACATTGAGAGAGAATTAGTTTTATGATAAACTAACCAAATGTAGTTTCTATATTAATAAAGTGAACTTATTGGGCCATGTAATCTCATAAGAAAGAGTGTTAGTGGACCCATAGAAGGTTTCATCCATTTTTTCTTAGGAAAAAACCAATAATTTATTCAAGATTCAGAGCTTTCTGTGTTTAATAGGTTATTATTAGAAAATTATAAAGGATTTATCCTATTTGAAAGCACAATGACTGGGATGACCAAGAAAAGGGCGAAGTTTTTTTGGTATGAATATTTTGAGAGGGATTTTCAAGAGATGAAAGGTAGAATGACCTCAGAACCCATCCTCATTTTACCTATTCTGGGTAAATAATATACTGTGTACTATGACACATGTGGTGTTATACTCATAGAATTTCTGATGTAGGAGGATTGAGCGGTTTCTTATGGCTCCAGACAGTTGAGACCACGTGAGGGAAATTACCCTACTCATGATATAGTGTTAGCAGTAGTGGTAAATTCCCTAAGATATTGGAGACACTATCTCATGGGTGATTGGTTTGTGTGATACACTAACCACAAGATCCTTGGGTACATATTTTCTCAGTAATACCTGAAACTTTATAAGAGAATGTGATTTGAGTATATAAAGTATTTCAACTTCAAATTGAATTATACAATAGGCAAGGGAATCATCATTATCGGTTATTTGAGATAAAAGACACAGATAGAGGCAGTACGAGATTCTTATGAAGATTGTTGGATAATGTACCTCTTTAAAAACATGCATCTAGATTTTTAGGCGTCTCAGATATGGGTATCTCTAACCTTGAAATCCTTTATACACATGATTTTGGACCAGATTAAGACCAATAATGTTTTTTTATCCAGAGGGAAAAGTTCTGAGAGAAAAATTATATGGTGGTGAGGCACCTTTAAGATGGTCACTTGAAGGTGATAATTATATTTTTTTTCATGGTTGAGTATCAGTTTATATGGCCTTACACAAGGAGTTGATGAGGGATTTTCATCCCCCTATATGGGTGGTGAATTTTGGTTTGACAAAGGTGTATCTTGATTTAAATAGACAGTACTGGTGGTCAGCAATAAATAATCATGTGACAAGATTCATGGTTATATGCTTCACTTTTCAGCGGGTGAAATCCGAGAATCAGTGGCTGGCTGAGAATTTTCAGCCTTTACCCACTCCTCAATGGATATGGTATTATGTAACAATGGATTTTGTAATATTATTTCCAAGGAAACCCTATAATAATGATGTTTTATGGGAGATTATGGATTAAATGATTAAGGTATTCCACTTCTTACCTATTAGGTAGACCTTCACAAATGATGATTTGGATAATATTTACATGTGTGAGGTATTTTGGTTTCACGGTGTTCCTAGGAGTACCATTTCTAACAGAGATCCTTGTTTTGCATCATGTTTCTGGAAGGGCCTTCAAAAGGCTTTAGGATCACAGGTTCTTCTGAGAACAACCTAATATCCTCATACTGATGGTCAATCTGATCAGATAATTTAGGTTCTAGAGGATATGTTATGAGCCTATGTTTTTTATTTTTGTGGTTCAGGGGAGAATTATATGGAACTCATAGATTTTCTATATAATAATAGCCTCCATAAATTGATTCAAATCGAACCTTTTGAGGATTAGTATGGTATTCCGTGTTGTTTTCCTATTTGCTGGTTTGAGAAATTGATTTTTTTGGCCTCTGAGTAGAATTTAACTTTCCTTGTGGCGGATAGAGTTTCTTTCTCAGATCATCTCCCTCCCTCATTCAGCATGATTCGATCTCAACGCCGTCCCTCTAGTTCTGTTCATAGATTGTGTACCTTTTCATTGGTGTGGATCGTGTGGCTACGACGTGGCTTGGCGTTGACTCTGGAGGTCGTCAATGATGACAAGGCTCACTGTGTCTCCAGATTCTGGCTCAGATCAGCATAGCTCGGCTTCTCATTCTCAGTGATTTTTCTCAACATGGCTCTGACTTTTTGTCTTGGTTTGGTGTGGCTAGCCTCTCTTTCTTAGAAATGTCGTGGCCTGACATTTCTCTGCTTCTCGGCTCGAATCGGCATAGCTTGGAGACGTCTCTGGAATTTTTCTAGTGTGGATCGGCGATGGATTTTGAGTGGCTCAGAGGGGTGAGGTCCTGACTCTTGGCTTCTACGATTTTACTGCCAGTTTCTTTGTTTGGTGATGTTCATGATTTTCTTGGATGAGGTTGAAGTTGGTATTTTCTCAGATGGCATTTAATCATGTTGATGGATTTGCATAGACATCGTTGGTACAACTCTATCCCTTCTTATTGGTCCTTTTTCCTTCTTCTCATAGTTGACTAGTCTCAGAATCTAGTTTGGGTGCTTCTATGGTTTGATCTGAGTGGATCCATGCCGAGAGTAGTGTTTATGGTTCAGAGTGGTCTGGATCCCCTCACCGGATATGTTCTCTCAATGTGATATTGGTTCATTCAGTCCTAGGTGACAATGGATCAACCTCTTGTCCCTTGGATCGTCTTCTAGGATTATGTGGCTATAGTGGCGGTGAGATTCACATGGGTCTTGGTAGGGTTTGTTTGAGATGGTCTTTGTTGGCAGTTTTTTGTCTTATGAAGTCTTCATGAAGGGGTTTTTTTGATCTGTGAGTGTGATGTTACTGATGTTTTTTGTCTTCGTGAATTTCCTTTTGTGGTGTTGATGAATTTTGGCCCTTCGGTTCATGGTTTAAGGGACTTAAAACCATTTATCTTACAAAGGGGTTCTCTATATGAGGTTTAGAGCATGAGTTTTCACCTAATAATTGCTTTTTGGATTTGGAAATTTGATAGGGTATGGAATTTCAATCGGTACCAGGCATGTGCATTCATGCACAAGACATCTTGCCGAGTAGTGGTGAGAATGTGGAAGCTGGTCTTAATGTTTTTCGATGATGGGTGGGGATTTTCTTTATAGTGTTGAATGTTTTTTGTTTGGCCTTGAACTTGGACCATAGAGGAATGGTTATGTTTTATGTCTTTGATATCATTCTAGTTTCCCACTTTTTCCTCAAAAGTGATTTTTAAATAAAAATTTAATTTGCAGTCTCTTTGCTGGTATGAGGTAGGTGAGTGAGCATTTATTGGGCCTAATCTGATAGAGAATATATCTGATCATGTTTAGTTGATCATACAGTGGTTGGTGACCATACAGAGTAGGAATAAATTCTATGATGACCATCGAATACGATCTCTATAATTTGAGGTTGTCAATATGTTTTCCTTTGGGTGTCACCTAGATTGGGGAAACTCCATGTTAGGAAATAGGGAAAGATGGCACCCAAATTTTTTAGGCCATTTGACATAGTGGAAAAGTTTGGTCCAGTGTCATACCGTTTAGTCCTTCCACCACACTATAGTTCCATGCATGATATTTTTCATGTGTTGCAACTTCATAGATATTATTCATACCCTTACCATGTGATAGAAATAGCATACATTTAGGTTTGTGCTGATTCATTCTATGATCAGAATATGATACGGGTTATGCATCATAATGATAAATATCTTCTAGGTAGAACTATACCATTGGTTCAAGTGTAGTGGTAGCATTTGTGAGTTTAGAAGGAGACCTAGGAGAAGAAGTCTGACATGTGAACCAAGGGGCTAGAATTGTTTGCTGAGACCTCAATGTGATACTTGGAGCCTATTGGGGATGAGATGTTATATGGTGAGGAGGTTATAAGATCCCATATTTTTTAGGTATGTCTCTCTCTGATTTTTTCATTAAAATTATTTAGTTTGAGTTTTTTCTCATCTTAAAACCTTGGTGGCTATGTTTCCATCTTGGATTTTTATCATTTGAATAAATGTGGTCTTGTTTTGTGAGGATACTTGAGAAAATGTGGAGGGGATCCACAAGGGGATCCTTTTTGGGGGGAAATGATTTAAATTTTAGGGATGTATTCTTGTTTGAATTAGTGAAGTCTGGGTATAAATGGGTCAAGTTTTTTCATGGGTTCTTGGTAAGTTGAGAAGCTTTAAAGGGGGTTTGGGCTATTTGTAAGGGAAATGGGCTGAAAATCCATCTGTAGAACATTTACACATCATTTAAATTGATTAAACATCACGTAATGTTCGAATTTTTTTAATAAAGTAATCCAAGGTGATGATTTTTTGGTGTATTCCATTAAAAGTAATTAAATTATGTGTAATTTAATTACACTATTATAATGTTGTGGCCTACATTTTTAAAGTATTCCATGTGGTTGGTTTTTTATTTCATCTCACTAAAATATTCTTCTCTCAACCCTAGGGAATCTTCTAGGAAATTATGGAGTTCCAACCTACCTTTTAAGCATCTTGATGACACAATAAATCCATGGTAAGTAATTTTGGTTAGGTTTTTTTTCTCCCCCTTGTTTCTACAACCATTTAGGTGAAATAGTATGATCTTTTTATAGTCATTTTTTATCTTGGTCAGTTTTGATCTAGGAACCTCTTTACGATCATCTTCACCTTCTTCCTCTTGGGATTTTTTTGTTCCAATCATTTTTGGATCTTCATTAAAAGTTAGGGGGTCTAAATATTAACCCTATGGTTTGATATTTTCCATTTATATACAATATTTTTATTTAACCAATGTAACATGTTCTTGAATTGAATAAATAATGAATGGGATTGTTCCTTGGAGTCTGTTGGCTACAATTGGTTATGGACCTAGATAATGGAAACTTTTTAGGTGAGAGAAACTTGAATATGATTAAATTGGATAATGTCTTAAAGTGTGATTATCATGAAATGTATCCTTACGTGATTATATGATATAGAATCCCTAAGTTGTAGCTTATTACTTATTATTTTAACTGTTGATTCTTTATGATATAAATGGAAGTGGTAATAGAAAGAAAAAGGGAAATTATGATAATTAACCATTAAGGATTATAATGTGATATTGTGATATCAATGCTATTAGGACATCTCTTTTGTTCCTTGATGGAATGATTATATATCAGGTATGTCCCTGTAACTTGAACACATTTATGATGTAATGTTGATATTGAGCGGTCTCAACCCAGTCCCATGTTATAATTCTTATAGTGAGAATTCTTGGCCCAGTCCCATTCTGTAATTCTTATAAGGATTTGACCCAGATGTTGTAATGCTTATAGGCCTTTGACCTGAATTGGTATGATTTTTACGGTGGTTATATGGTGGTCGTTGCAAAGGTCATGAGGCGTGATGAGAGATATTATGACATGATGCCAAACCAGGTTTTTTATACCTTGGTTATATGGTTGTGTTTGGCATGGTTGTGATACTTTCTCATAGATATTTTGGCATAACACTGAAGCAGTTTGTTTATACCATGGTTATATAGTGGCAGTTAGCCTAGTCGTGAGACATTCTTAGAGATATTTCATCATAGAGAAAAAGCAGGTTTTGTTGTATTTTATTAATTGTTTAATTAATTAATACACATGTTAATAACTATATTAAATACACTTCTTATCAAACATTTTAGTTTCGATATGGTGGTGTCATCCTACTGAGTTATAATCACACCCTATCTAGGATGTAGTTTGGTACATGATCATATTATGTAGATCCAGGTTTAGACATGGTAAAAAGACATTATTGTTGATTGTTTCTTTATGGATGGGGTGTGTTTTGAACATAGGACCGACATGAGGTTTCAGACCTAGGACATTTGAGACTTTATTTGATTCTACTAGTCATTTAATTGTATTGTTTCTAGTATGAAATTTAGTTACATTCCATCATGTCATTGCATTATTCCTTTATTATTTATTTGATTATTCAGTTGGATTTTATTTTTGGTTTCCAATATGTATATACAGTGATTTATTTCATTTATATGGATTATTTATACTTCTATAACACTTAAAACAAGGTCTTATTGTCTCCCCACTATACATTTCACACCCTCATTGTTGTTCGATAGCCTCTAGCATACGGGGAGGTGCACTTGAGGTCTCATAACTAACTTTTTTTATCCAAACGAGAGATTATTGGATTAGGGGATGTTATAGAATGAGTGTCTATGGGGATCCAACATGATCGAGACAGTATTAGGGATAGTGTTGGGTGGCCAAGCTGCTAAAAAAATGTAGCCATTCTACCTATCATCTGATGAGGCACCACTAGCTGGTCGATGGTGTCAGGCAGTGGAAGGATCCACTACTGAAATCCATAATCCATCTAGTGGTGTCTTAAAATGTAAATAGGAACTGCCTATATCCACTGGCTAGATGATGGTAGTTTTAATAAGGGGGAAATTACCAAATTTCCCCCCTTTTGTTTTTTAGAGGGTTGGACATCTTCACTTCCTTGTTTTGTGTGTGCGATCTATCTATGCCCTTACCCTTATGTTACTTCTTCTCCCTTTTTCTAGGGATCATTTTGGAACCATTGTTTAGTTATTAAAGGTATTTCTTATCCTTTGGTGTCTTTCACTCATCCTATCTTTCATATATATCAATTTTGGATTTCTTTTTTTACGGTTTCAATGCTAATTCCACCAAGGCATGTCAGAATCGACTGACTATCATGGGGATTTTATTTGGATATAATAGAGGACATCCTAAGGCAATATCTACATAAACTTTACCATTTTTTCAATGGGGTTATGTGGATCATACAATATTATATTGGTTTTCCATAAAATTTATATTATTTTGAGATTGCTTTAGAGTCGTTGGTTTGGTATTTGGCATAGGATGTGGTCAGGACTACACCATGAATTTCTGGAAATCATTTGGTTATGGTTCCAGTGTGGTGAGATAATCTGGTAGGTTTTTCATCATATATTCCTTCTGGAGTTTAGTACTTAATTATCTAAAATTTATTATAATTATGTGTTAGTGACTTAATGGGGTGAGTTAGGATATGAGAGTATGGGTGAGTTTCAATTTGGTATGGAAAGTACTTAGAGAGCCTAAAAAGGAACTACTGACCTGTTAAAACAAATGTGGTAAGCTTTCTTAAAGGTTGTTTGTACCTAAATTATTCCCATATTCACGCATCATCTTTTCTAAGTACATGTGTTAGTTGTATCACCAGTTTTCCAAACGTTGACCATAAAAGAAATTAAATTTTTTAAGTTTTCATTACCTTAATTATCTCCCTTATACATGTTTATAAATTATAAAATAGTGACCCTAGTGGGGTTCCTTGGTAGTAAATTGAATTTTTTTTTGAAATAAAAATTTTGAATGGATGTTTTGAGATTGGGATTTGGAAATGGTAAATTATTTTTGGTTTTTGAAATGGAAAGGGAGAATGAACATGATGACATGTTTTTGGTATTTAGAAAATAGTATTTTTAAATGCTATCTATATATGGATTTTTGGAAATAGAAATTGAAATATGTTTTTCAAATTAAAATTTGAAATGGTGATATATAATATAAACCATTTTCTAAAATAAAATGATGAGTGTAGTTCTTTTGGTAATGATAAATGATCTTCAAATTGTTTTATATGTAAATAAAAATTCCATTGGGGGAGGTTTGATGATTTGGTTAGAATAAACCCTTGGGGTGGTTTTTATTTTTTCTAAATAAAATTCCTTATGATTAAGTCTGTTATTTTTCTAGGAAACTCTCGTAGGGGTGGTCCATGTTACTATTGTAATTATTATCTAGGTAGATAAAAAAATTATAAGGAAGTTCTATATTAGTATTTGGATTATTCACCTACCTGAGAAAACTCTCTTAGGGGACATACATGTTACTATTAGGATATTACATTGGATAATAAAGAATTGTTTTGTATATTCAGAATGGGGATGAGCCCATAAGGGGCTCTGAGCGTTCCCCTCACCTCCCCTCTTCACTACCTCCTTCACCTAGGGTTAGAGCGGTGCCTCCTTCTTCATACTCGATGGTTTTTGGGGTGGCAGATCCTCAGTTGCGAAGGCATCAGAGATTTCGTGGACTCGGCCATATCATCCTTTCTCACCACTGATTGCCTCCCACACCCAACTCCTTTTTCTTCGGATAGGGTTTCTTAAGGTGGAACGGTGTCTTTCCACGGCCGAGATCCAACTTTTGCGGCCTGAGAGTGTCGCCTTGTTTTCCTCAGGTGCATTTTTTGGCTTATTGTGATCTCTGTGTATAACTGGGATGGCGGCGACGAGATTTGGCTTTCAGCGGGCCTACAGAGTGCTAGTGATGTTTTTCATCTTTTTTGTTTCTGGATTTCGTATTTGGTTTGGTGTGTGGCTTGATTTGTGTGTCGGTTATGATTCGTGTTCTGGTTGGGGTTTTGGTGCTGGTCGGATACATGTTCTTCAGCATTTTCTTCGCTTCTAGATTCTGCTTGTTTTGGATGTTTATTTTGGATTAGATAGTGACCGATTGATACTGGGATTTGGTCTTTTCTCACTTTTTTCTCTGGATTTCGTTCTTCTTGGATGTGCTATTGGTGTTCTGGTTTTCGGTTATGTAGTTTGTGTTGATTATTGAAGGTGATGTTGTTTGTTATTTGGATGAGTATGTGGAATGACGTTGTTTCCATGGATATGATGTTATGGTCCTATTTGCAGTGTGAGGGGATCCGAGAAACAACCTTTTTCATCGTGGAATGCTTGTGTTCTGTTTTTGTTATGGTTTTATGGTGTTATGGTGTTGTTATGGTGGAATGTTGGTGTTCTGGTGCTGTTATGGTGTTATGGTGTTATGGTGCTGTTATGGTTCTTTTTGCAGTGTGATGTTATGTGGAATTTTGGGATTCTAAATATTTTATTCTTCTTCCAGACTTTCTACTAGGATTTTCCCCAGAAGAGGATTAGAGAAGGTTCTTTCATCGCGTTGGACTTTTCAGATTTGGATGTTTGAGAGGGTATGGCTCTGCCATCGGTACCAGGCCCATGCACTTCTGCACGGGACAGCTTGCTGAACTATCACGCACTGGTGGAAGTTCCATACTGATGATGATGCTGGGGAGGGGTATTTCTTAGTAGATTTTTTTTGGGGTTCAAAATTCTATTTTTGTTGATGTGTGTATGTCCTTGAAGTCATGTAGGTTTCCCCCTTTTTCCTTAAAAGGGGGATTATCCAAACCTAATAAAAATTGAAGCCTTCGGGCGTTTCAGTCATTGGATAATAAAACTCTCGTATTGGTGGCCAATGTTAATCATTTTTATACTATGGAAACCCATGGTTTTTTATATAGTTGGAACGGTCCCTGCTTGGTGCTTAAAGACACCCCAATTCTAAACAGAGAAGGTATGGTCAATTAGGGTCTTGGACCTAGGGATCTATAATGATACAACCATTATTGGGTTTCACCATAAACCTAAGGAATCAATGGTTATTAATTTTTTCCCTAAAGAAAAGAAATATTGTTTTAAAACTGTTATACTATTAAATTGTTTTCATTTTTATATTTATAACACTTTTGTATGAACTTTTATTTTAGACTATATATTTTTATAGATTATATTAGTGGCGGTCTAATAATATGTACTCGCACACTACTCGGTTTTCTATGACACCTTGGTACCTGAGAAGACACCCTTAATGATTGCAAGAATAAGTTTCGGGCAAGGACTGATGTTGGTGTATGTTGAATGGGTTCCTTGGTTGGAGTTGGAAAATGGGAATGATCCAGACTCAAAACAAGTTGGAGATGGGTTGTTAGCTTTATTTTTTTTTTCCTTTTAGTATCATTGTGTATGATATGTCCATGGGTGATCTATTATGGTATGTATGACACATTCATTTGTTATTGCCTGAGATGTTGTATTATTTTATTGAAACTTTCATTGGTTGCGATGTTATATGTGATGTATATCTATTTTATTTGAATTATATTGTGTTCTCAACTCTGATAACATGGGAATAATATCCCAATGGTTACCTTATGGGTCATATTCTCTAGTCAGTATCTGTTGTATTAAGGGGTGGTTCACATGAGTTCATGTGGTGACCATTGGTCCAGAAACAAGTTAGTGGTTTAGGGAGTTCGGAAATTTAAAAGTGGCATCATATCCCCTTTTATTTTGTTTTATTATTTGGGAATTATAAAAAAACACTAGAATGTTTTTGGGGCTTGGTAATGAGCTCATGCCTGGGATTTGTATCCCCATGTATGGGGTAAAATCTAAGTTTTTAGAGATGATAATTTTTGTTCTTGCTTTGCGCTTTTACAATTGATTAATTTCAACTTCAAGTGTTTTGGTTGGGTATAATGTTATTGATTTATGAGATTTCTTTACTCTTGGATGGTATAGTAAGAGGGTGCATGTGTTCATGAATCATGTTAGTAACATTGGATTTATATACCACTCATATTTTTCCTATGGTTGATATTTTTTTATGATTCACATGTGTTGGTGTTTCTTTACCATATATGGATTATTTATATTGATAAATAATATTAGCTAATGTTTTTAAATAATTAAAAGGGATTAGTTATTTAAAGTTTCCTTAACCATCTATATGGTGTTTTTAATATATAAATGTATAGTTTAATTCTACTTAACCAACTCCTTAGGTTAATTTTGGTTAATATGAAGGTATAAATGAATTTTTATGGTTATGGTTTTGGTAAAATAAAGTTACATTAAGAATCTTATAAGGTGTTTTCCCACATAACTTATGAATGTAATTTTTTATAGCCTTGCCATGGAATATGAGACTTAATAAATCTGAATAATTTTTTAAAATTTATGGGTAATAAATAGTTTTAATAAAAAAAAATTGACTATTTTGAGTTTGAATTGTGGAGTTTAATTAAGTTAAAATAAGAAATGATATTACCTTTAGGGATTTTAGTGATAATTATCCTCAATTTTTATGGAAAAACTCTATGTATGGGTTTTTTGGTGCTAGAGAGAGGGCTCGGGTGGTGAGACACTCAGATATAGATTGTTACCATGATGTTGTGACATGTCTTCTTCTATCACAGTGCATGTGACCCTTGAAGTAATTATAAGATCCTGTAATGGGTTTCTTGACTTGTATTTTTTTACAATAATGGGTGTTATATGAGTTTGTGCGGGACCTAATGTAATATGTTTTCCTTGGATCATTAGATTAAATGTGTTTTATAATGGGGGTAGGAGATCCACTTGTGATATTTGTCTTGTGTGAGGCCTAATCTAAGGTTATAGGTGTGAGATCCCAAAAATATTTAGAATTTGGTTTGGACTAGTGTTGAGTCGGTGTATTCAGTGATCAACGGTGACCATGAGAGGTATTAGCCTAATTTTATAGTTGTTTTATATTTATGGGGAATATGTAGATGTTTTTTCATGTGTAATCAATGCATGGATGGTTATATTGAGGTTTTAGTAAAGGTATGGTTATGACTTGGAAATTTTCTAATTGAAGCATCTTAGTGTTGGTGTCTGATATTGAGTCTAGTTTCAAAGGGTAGGATCATTCGCATGCGGGACCCTACTAATATCTGACATGTTATTTAAAAATATGGTTAATGTTTACCATGTGTGGTGGTCTCAATATTATAGAGTGTGGTTAGGGTATTTTAATCTTATAAAAATTCCTGAGATGACTAGTGGTCATGGGATAGACTTCTCTACTGAAGAATGTCAAGACTTTTGGATATAATAATTGAGGATATCTAGAGTCCAATGAGACTGAAGAGTAATGGGGAATAGTTAGATGCTTTATTGGGAATGGGATCCTAGAATCAATAATTCACAACACATGGGATCCTGAGTCACAATACAAAAATGGTTTTGGGGGGGGGAAGGATTTACAAAGTCAAAATCACATGCTGGGGTTGTGTGGCGTAGTTGAGCTATGTGATCATGTGGCTTGGGAGAAAGAACTAATTTCTTTTTAGTGAGATCAAAGTGATGTGAATAGGTAATACATGAGGCATTTTTATCCCTCAAACTATTAAAAATACTTTCTATAGTTCCATTGAGAATCATTTGGTACTTAGAGAATCTTGAGTGATGTGATCCTAGAAGTTCTCTAATGAACATTATTTCATGAATACTTGGTAGAGATTCATGGGGTTGTATAAGGTTCTAATTAATAATTCCCTCTAAAAATAAAGGTGAATGGGAGGTTATTGGTACTTATAGTGAAGGTTTCTTGAAGATTTTAGTGATATTAGAGGATGTCCCCTTTGTAGTGATAAAGACTTTGTGGATATTCAGGGTGTTGTGGCATGGTTTACCTAGGTGTAACCTTTAAAGAGTGCCATATGTTAATATAAAAAGTTGAGTGTGTATATATGGAGCCAACATACTTATGTTATGATTAATCTTGTCAATATAGCTCTCAATACTGGTGTAAGTAAATCTATATGGTGGAGAGTGAACCACTGTCTCTTTGAGGGTGTGTCCCTTATTCATGTTGGTTTTTTAGTCGGTGTCATGGATTACATTTTCATGACTTAGGGGTGAGTAATGGTTAAATTTTTTGGGTTAGAGATCAAAAATGAATGTGTTTGTCTATTTCTAGTCATCATGTTCGGGTATAGACATGGTGTGGGCTATGGTGTTCAGGTTTTGATCAAGTGAAGAGATGAAGATAATACTCATATGGTGTGTAGTGAGATGTTAATTATGGGGGTGTGAACATTATGTGAGAAGGAACCTATGAATATGGATCGATTGTTTAATTTTAATTTCTTAATTATGATGTCAGTGTATAATTAGGATTGAATTCATATGTATTCCTTAGTGAATGACATATATAAATTTAGATATGGTATCAGGTGGAGTCTGATAATGGGTGTTGGGCTCAAGATGGTTTATAATGATCTGAATGTGTGGGATCAAGAATGATATGATTCTCATGGAAATTAATAAATGTGTTCAGTCCATTGGTGATCTGATTGATAAAGATGTATTGGGTGTTAGGCATAGACATCTATGTGATTTCTTGAATGATCACTGGATGCCTCTAGGATTAACAGTATCATGATCAAGTTTTTAGGTAACATGCTAATGGTGGGAGTTGAAAGATTTAAAATAGGGTTGAATAGATGAGGATAGAATGATATTTTTAGTGAGATGGAACGTGGGGGTAAAAAAATTGTATTAGGTGCATCATTTTAAATATTATGGGAGGGGGAAAGTTTTCAAGATTTTACTGGGGAATTTTAAGGAAATGTTAGAATGCTTGGGATGTGCTTGGATGCTGGTGTCACATCCATTTTTCTTGTAAAAGTGAATCAATATTTTATAATAGTGTGGTACTTGAAATATTAAACATGTTCAAGTGTGGTGTGTTGGGAAACACACCAAGCGGGTCAGTGGACCACTAGAATCATGTAATGTTAGGAAATTCCAATAGTGGGAAGCCCTGTAGCTTGGAATTGGCCTCCTTTAGAAAGTTCCTATATTAGATAGAACCATGGACCTAATAAATAATTAGATGATGTAATTATCATATTTATGTAAGGATGACCTTGGGTAAGTTTCATCTCAATGTTTCGATATTGATGACCGGTTTTTTCTCAGGTCTTAACAGTCTGAGTGCCTTGATTAGAGGTTGTTACTTGAAGGTTTTTTGGGAATTTCAGAACATAACAAGGCCATATGGATAATAATTATTAACCAATTTAAGTTATGATATTTTTATGGTGACCATCAATACTTCTTGGGGATGATATGTTTTATAGTGGATATTTTTTAATGCTTAGTGTTCATATGAGTGCTTGGAATTTATAAGGATCTTTTAACTTTTATTTAGTGGTTGGGTAAAATTTTGATTTTAGATTTAGAAGCTAATACCAAGAATTATATCATCCCAAAGAATGTGTTTTTACATGTAATGAGTCTTGAATGGGATCTAAGATGCTCTGGAAAGTATTGAAGAGAGCATGGGGTGGTCGGACTACTAAAAACTATAACTAGTCCATTGAATAGTTGGTGGTATCTAGAAGTGGCAAGAGCCACTTTCTATAGCCACTAACATTCTGGTGGTCACTACTAGCTAGCTGATGTATGTTTTAATGATAGAAAAATTACCAAAATTCCTCTTATGTTTTTTTGGGAGGTGATGCCCTCTTTCCCTTGTTGTTTTTTATAGGAAAGCTAATCGAACCCCTCCCCTTTGGTTCCCTCTTATCCCTTGATCAAGGGATAGTTTTGACATCATTCTTCAGCCATTAAAGGTAGGCATTCTCCGCCAATGGATTCCACTAATCTCCTCCTTACTCCTCTCTAATTTTTGAGCTTTTCATTTATGGTTTCGATAAAAATTCCACTGAGGCATGGTGGAATTAAATGAGTATCATGGGGATCTCATGTATCTGATATATTTGACATCCTAATATGATATATGCATGTTTTTTCCTAATGTTCTGAAGGAGTTATGTGGCACTGCCAATTTTATAATGGTTTTTCTTAAAATATAAATTGTTTGTTGATTGTCTTGGAATCATTATTAAGGGATTTGTCCTAATATATGGTCAGGACTATTCCACAAGTTTTTTGGAATAATTTGGTTATGGTACCAATGTGGTGAAAGCATCCTGTAGGTTTTTAATTTATTATTCCTTTTTGAGTTTATTTTTTAATTAATTGTAATTTATTATAATTAATTATTTTTTATTTCATGGTGTGAGTTAGGAGTCGTGATTGTGGGTGAGGATCTGTTGGGTTTAGATGTGGATGGGAGAGCCTAGGTGGAAACTACTATCCTATGAAAAAAATTTGGGAAGACTCCTTCAAGGTATGTGTTCCTTGAATTCTTCCCATAGTCTCACATTATATTTTATAAGTGTGTGTGTTGGAAGTCTCTTTAGTTTTTTGGGTGATGAAAAAAATTAAAATTTTCAAGTTGTCATTTCATTAATTAATGTCATTCAAAATGTTTGGTCATTAGAGAGAGATAACCCTAGTGGGGTTCCTTGGAAATAAATTGAATTTGGATATTGAAATAAAAAATGTTTGAGGTTTTTATGGGATTAGGATTTGGGAATTGTAAATTGGTTTATCTTTTTAAAATGGAAAGGGGAATGGAATTAATGAATTTTTTTTGGAATTTCATAAATTGTATTTAAAATGTTATCTAAAATTATATTTTTGGAAATGGAAATTGGAATATTTTTTTGAAATTAAAATGTGAAATGGTGATATATTATATAAATTATTTTATAAAATAAAATAATGAATATAGTTCTTATGGAAATTATGAATGACCTCAAAATTTTTTTATATGGAAAGGGAAACTCCCTTGGGGATAGACTGATGGTTTGGTTAGAAAACACCCTTGGGGAGGTCCATGATACTATTTAGATTATGCCTTGGGTAGAGAATACTCTCATGGGTGAGGTTTATGGTACTATTTGTCTATATCCATAGCTAAGAAAACTCTCATATAGGAGGTCTGTGTTACTCATTTGTATATTGGGGAAACTTAGGTTTGTTCTATGGTTGTCATATTCCACTCAGTGTGATTCTAAAAACACCAATTCTAGTTGAAGTAGGTATGGACGGTCATGATCATAAACCTAAGGATCAACAATGGTATAGCCCTCAGGTGTTCCCATGAACCTAGGGCATCGATGGTTGTTTATTTCTTCCTAAATAAATACTTTTTTTAAATTATTAAACTATTAAATTTTTTTAAATTGTTTATTTATATCACTTTTTTATGTACTCTTATTTTGGACTGGTTATTTTTAGGGACATTGGTGGTGGTGGCCTACTGATTAATACTCACACATTGATCGGGCTTTCATGGCACTTGAGTACCTAAGTAGACACCCTTATTAATTACAAGCATCGATTTTGGGAAAGGTTATTATCCACTGAAAGAGGCTAATATTCATTTTTTATATTATAATATGCATGTTCTTTATTAATCATAAACACCATTTTTAGTGCATTTTACACTTTGAACATCATTTCACATTATGATTGTAATTATTTGTTAAAGTGCACTATTACTTGGTACATAGTTGAAAACATCCTAAAACACAAAATGTTCTTGATTATATTTTCATATTTTATTTTCAGGTATCCAATTATATAAGGAACAATTAATTCTTTTGGAGCACTTCAAGATTCACATTAGAAGACCACCAAAGTTGTCCTTGAACCAACAACATTCTGGGAAAAGTAAATTGGACAACAGCCAAATAAAGAGAATGTAGAGGACACGATACAAGACCAATAATTTTGAAAATTTAACTAAAGATAGAGGATAGAAAAGGTAACATTTCATACAATAGTGATAAGATCTAATTCTGAGTTTTAAAGGGAGTTTCTTGTGACCCAATTTGGAGATAAAATTCTGGTCCAGATTCTGCGGCCCAGCAAACATCCCACCAGTTTACACATATCTAGAAAAAAATATCCATTTTGGATGAAATTTTATAGACAGATAGGGTATATCCATATATTCATTTTTTTCTATGGACCACCCAAATTCGGTCATTTTGATGGTCGTTTGGACACACCTGACAAAGGAATGAAAGTTGGATTGGATTTTTTGAAAACAGTGAAAAAGTCCACTCTCCCTCAACTTTCCACCCACCTTGGCCTACTACCATTAATTAAGGAGACTTTGAATATTTGTGGATAGACTCAAGGATTCTTAAATTCCTATTTAAGTTATAGTGGTATAGGATTTGAGAATCTTTAGTGTTTCTTTTTCATTTAAAATTTATGCTTCCCATTTGATGTTGTAT
The DNA here is from genome assembly GCA_963277665.1 of Viscum album. Classification (NCBI taxonomy): domain Eukaryota; kingdom Viridiplantae; phylum Streptophyta; class Magnoliopsida; order Santalales; family Viscaceae; genus Viscum; species Viscum album. The sequence continues at coordinate 512,951,670 of OY728136.1, read as the reverse complement.
TGTTATTCTTCATTTGTAAGTTGTTCGAATCACCTTAGTTTTCAATAAAAATTATTCATCTTGTCTTATTATGTTCTTATTATTGTCACATTGATATCGTTTCTTCATGGTGTGAATTTATTCACATTGAACCTTGTGAAATTATTCACACAACGTTGGAGTGATTTTTTTCTTTTTATTATTATTTTTACTTATTCAATTCCTCCCTCATGAGTCCACTTCCTGCTTCCATTGAAACCATAGCATCAATGGAGGGATAACTCTCTTATGGGTTGATCCAAGGGAGTAGAAATAAGTTGGATTTAATTTTATTTCTCAATCTATTAATTTCTAATAAATTATTTTAATTGATAATTTCAATTGAATATTTTAAAACTTCTTTGTAATTTTTGAATTTTAAGGTCGCACACTTCAAGTGCTAATATGAAGATTTACCTTGTAGTGCTAAAAACTTTGATCCTCCAGGTGTATTGCTAATTAGTATTATGGTGTGTAGCTATTAAACCAGGAATTGATGATGTTTTTTGATCTTATTAAATGAATCTATCACAAATATAAGAAATTGAAATAGTTGAAAAAGGAATACATCAAATCCACCCAAAGTGATAACCTAGGATCAAATAATTATCTTAATTTCAATTAAATTAAGTATATTAGGGTTCAATTAAACCAATATAAAATCAACCTAATTTGGTCACTTCATAGACAAAAACAATCCATAGAATGTATGTGTTTGTAGGTTACTTCTTAGGTCTCTGAGGATTCGATAACCCAAGTTAAACTACAAGCGACTGCTTAACCCTAAAATCTTGGGTAAATTTGGGCGAGACCAAATTTTGGAGCTGTTTCTGGGGACCTAGGTAAGTCATATCAACACCCATGATATTCTACCCCATTTCTTTTTTCTCACCCCAAATTATCTTATATTTTCCATTCCTCACTTTTTTTTATTTTGGTACATGTCCCCTTACACCCACGATAACTCAAACAGATTAGTTAGGGTGGAAAGTCCTAGGGTTGGGGAGTCAAGTACACCAAGGGAACTATTTCCATTAGATCATAATCTTCATAATACTCCAATGTAAAAAATTGAGCCCATTTCAATGGTAGGTCTTCAAAGAAACCAACTCATAGACCTGGGTGCGAACCAAAATGGAAATCCAAATGAGGCAGCCCCAAACATAGGGAATGCAGTCGATCAAACCATGAATGAATACCTCACACCTTCCTAGACCAATAAACCCTTTTGAATTAGGAATGATACCCTAATAGAAGCCCACTATTTCTTCAAACCTCATATCCTAAACCACCTTCCAACCTTCCTTGGGATGGAGTCATAAATGTCATACCTTCATGTCAAAGAGTTCAATGACATTGTTGGAACCATGTTCCCATCGCATCAACTTGAGTCAGCTAATATGAGTCTCTTTCTATTACCACTAAAGGATTGAGAAAATAATTGTTTAAACAATATGAGATCTGCATCAATCCACTCCTGGGACCAATTTAAATGATAATTCTACAAAAAATACTTCCCCTATCACAAAATAATTGCACTTAAAAAGAGCATCCAAAACTTTTTTGAAAAATAAGGGGAGTCATTTTATGAAACATGGGAAAGGTTCAAAGACACACTCAATATAGCACCTCACGATGGATTTTCAATCCTAGAACAAGTTCAAATTTTCTATGAAGGTTTTGGTCTAGGAAACAAACAATTCAATGACATTATGTGTAATGGAACCTTCAAAAACAAAGCCCCAAATGATTCTTATGAGTATCTAGAACGACTGTCTGAAAAAAACCAAACATGGGGAACATCACATTATTATGATAAGCCATACAAATTTGGTGGAATTAAAAAACATAGGGAGGAAGAAATACTTAAGGAAAAACTTTTTGCACTCACTAGTAAGTTTGAGGAGATCGATCTTATGAAGGTCTATGAAATTCAAAATGTTGACCCTATTTTCACAATTTGTGACAAACATGACCACAAAACAGACAACTGACCAACTATCCCTTACATTAAAGATTTTATTTTAGGAGGAACACTAGAGGAGGTCAATGTTATGAACTTTCAAAAGCCACAATACCAAAACACTTTTAATCTAAGGTACAATGACCATCTATGATTCCATTGGAAAGATAACCAACCGATAACCAAGTCATCCATAAGGACCAAACCCCTACCAACCACAGAATTTTCAGAACCATAACCAATTCCAACCACAACTAGTCTAATACCAACACCATCCTATCCAGTACCAACAACCAATCCAATAACCAAAGTATCCTCCTGGGATAAACCAACCATCACAATCCCTTACCCAACTTGTCCCTCTACAAATCCTTGAATAGTTGTGTAAACAAATGGAGAAAATGAACTCGGAAATCTCATCCATTAAACATGAACTACAAACCATAAAAATTGGGAAGGCACCCATGTCTACTTAGGTGGTACAATCCTAAAATTTAATGGGAGAATCCAGTTACACACAAACCTATCATGAAAAACTCAAAGTAGTGACTATTTTAAGAAGTTGTAAATCCATTGAGAAACCTAAACAAGCCATTCCAGAACCATTAGAATCTTCAATAATGCTTGAAAATTATGATGAACCACCCAAAGATTCTGAAAAACCCCAATGAGAATGTGAAGGAACTATAACCACACCAAACAATCAAACAACCTGCTCCCTTCCCTCAATACATAAGAGAAAATCTAAAACAGAATTGAATGAAACTTTGAGGGAAATATTCTCTCAGGTTAAGTTGAACATTCCATTTCTCGATGCAATCTAAACCATTCCTACATAATAAAAGTACCTTAAGGACTTGTGAACTTTTAAAAGGAAATTTTCACATAAAAACCAAATCCTTTTGGCTGATAATGTGAGTACCACCATTCAAGGGACCATTCTTTAAAAGTTGAAAGATCCCAGATGTCCATACATCAATGTTGAGTTAGGAGATAACAAATTTTTCAAAGACCTTTGTGATCTGGGATCTAGTGTGAACCTTATTCCGTATTCCATGTATTCTCAGTTAGGGCTCTAAGAACTCCAACCCACATCTGTCACTCTTCAACTTGCTAATTGTAGTGTTCAAGTTCCTAAGGGGGTATTAAAGGATGTTTTGGTGAAATTTGAAATTTTCATTTACCCAGCTAACTTCATTTTCCTTGACAATCACCCAAGCTTAGTTCCTAGGGAGAAAACCTCAATCATCCTGGGTCGTCCCTTCCTTGCAACAATCAACTCTGTTATCCGAGTGTAAAATGGGAACATGACCATCACCTTTAGAAAAATGAGTCTTTACATGAACATATATAATGAAAACTCTCAAATTGGGGATGATGAAGATATCCATGAGGTTAATTGGATCATTAATGTTGATAGTGAACTCAAAGAACATCAAGGAATTACGGATGAATGTTTAAGTCAAGAAGAGATTAATTTTCTTTGTTCACATGAGGGAATATTTTCTCCTTGACTTGAATCTATTTCAGATAGATCATTTTATGATTTTCCCAAATCACCAATCAATGATACCACTGGTAAAACCAATAACATTGAGTCTATACCTATTCATGACATTGATCTGGCCAATTTCGTTGATGTAAATTCTATTCACAAGGAATCAATTATATTAAGAAATATGGACAAAGAAACTTAGTTCAATACAAAGTCCCATAATTTATTGGAAAGTGATAACCAATATGATCTAGAATTTAATTTTCTACCTTATTCACTAAAGTATGTGTTCTTAGGGGACAATCAATCTTTTCCAATTGTCATTTCTTCCTCTCTTGAAGCCAATCAAGAGATAATTCTTCTAGATGTCCTAAGAAAGCTTATGAAAGAAATTGGATGGACCCTTTATGATATTCCTAGGATTATCCCACTCATTAGATATCATAGGATTGTTCTTGAATCTAAATCCAAACCATTTCATCAACCTCAGTGGAGACTCAATCCAAATCTTATGGATGTGGTAAGGAAGGAACGTCTTAAGTTGTTGAAAGAATATATCATCTATCCCATTGTAGAGAGAAAGTGGGTAAGATCAATTCAAATTGTCCCAATGAAAGCTGGAATCACTGTGATCGCCAATGAGGATGGTGAACTTCTCCCCAAAAGGGTTAGTATTGGATGGAGAGTCTACATTGACTATAGGAATCTTAACTCTTATACCAAAAAAGACCATTTCTCCTTTCCCTTTATTGATCAAGTCCTCGAGCGAGTAGCGGGTCATCAATTATGTTGCTTCCTAGATGGATTCTTAGGGTATAATGAAATCTAGGTCTCCTTAGAGGTTCAAATAAACACAACCTTCACTTGTCCATTTGGCACTTTTTCTTTCAAGTGCATGCCCTTTAGGTTATGTATTTCTCCGGGTACCTTCCAGTAGTGCATAATGGGAATCTTCTCGTACATAGTAAGGGATTGTTTAGAGGCCTTCATGGATTACCTATCCATCTTTGGGGATACTTTTGAGGGAATCCTTCTGAATGTTGAAAGGGTTTTGTCAAGATAGAAGGATAAGAATCTCATCCTAAATTGGAAAAAATTACATTTCATGGTAAAAGAAGGACTTTTTCTAGGATATCTGGTATCTGGTAGATGGATTGAAGTTGATAAAGATAAATTTTACATCATTATTCACCTTACATATCCTAAGGTTCTACTTTATTCACTAAATTATGGTTTTTATAGAAGGTTCATTAGGAATTTAAGCTCTATTTCTCGACTAATTTGTGCTCTATTGTTTAAAGATGCTCCATTTTTATGGATATAAAGTTGTGAGGCACCATTCTCTACACTCATGTTAGCTCTTATCTCTCCACATATCATTAAATCTCTAAATTGGAAACTTCCTTTTGAGCTCATGTGTGATGAGAGTGACTTCGATGTAGGAGTTGTCTTAGGACAACGATGTGAAAAAACTCCATGTGTCATTGATTATGCAAGAAAATATTTAAATTATGCACAAATAAACTACACCAACACTAAGAAAGATTTTCTTGATTTTTTCTTTTCCTTAGATAAATTTAGGTCTTATCTCTTAGGATCACCCATCATTGTCTTCACCGACCATTGAGCCATGAAATACCTTTTCCAAAAAAAATATACCAAGGCTTGGTTGATTAGGTGGGTCCTTCTTCTTCAAGAGTTGGATTTAAACATTAAGGATAAAAAGGGTGTTGAAAATGTTTTAGTTTATCACCTCTCTAGGACATAATTAAAAGACAACTCACATCACCTTTCTGTGTCTGATTTATTTCCCGATGAGCACCTCTATTCTATGATTGATTTCCCATCGTATGATGACATAGAAAACCATTTGGTGACAGGTGAAATTCCAAAATTCCTAGGGACCCAAGATAAAAGTAAATTCCTTTCTGATGTCAAACACTATGTGTTTTATGATCCTTACCTCTTCAAGTTCAATTCTGATCAAATCATTAGGAGATGTGTTTCTGAGTATAAGAAAGAGTCCATTCTAAAATTTAGTCATGGAGAGGCATGTGGAGGCCACATTTCCACACACAAAAAACCACTTAAAAGGTCCTCTAAACTGGTTTCTACTAGCCTAAACTCACTAAGGATTCCTTCCAATTAAGCCAAAGTTGTCCTCAGTGTTAATAGTTAGGATCCATTACCAAAAGGAATTAAATTCTCCTCACTCCCATTCTGGCCATTGAAATTTTTGATTGTTGGGAAATTTATTTCATGGTACCCTTCCCAAACTCTAGGGGATACCTATACATCCTATTAGATGCTGATTATGTCTCAAAATGGGTTGATTCCATTCCCACTAAGTCCAACGACCATCATGTTGTGATTAGATTTCTAAAAGAGCCCATATTTTCTCAATTTGGAATTCCTATAATTAGTGATCGAGGAACCCATTTCTGCAACTTCCCATTCTCTTCACTCATGTCAAATTATGGTATTTCTCATAAATTTTCCACTGCATACCATCCTCAAACCAATGGTCATGTTGAGTTAGCAAATAGGGAGATTCAGCAAATTCTTGAAAAACTATCAATATCTCTAGGAAAGATTCGTCTGAGAAACTATTGGATGCTCTTTGGGAATATAGTACAATATTAAAAACCATCCTAGTTATGTCACCATATATGTTGGTTTATGGAAAATCATTCCATTTACCTGTTGAAATTTAGCATAAGGAATTTTGGGAAATCAAAACAAAATGAATTTCGACATTTTTGTGGTCAAAAGAAAGAGGAAATTAGATCTTAATGAAATTAAGGAACTTAGGATATAGGCTTATAGAAATTCAAGGATAAATAAAGCTAGAGTTCTAGCCTACCAATCTATGAATCTCAAAGGTAAACACTTTGAACCAGGAAAATTTGTGCTCTTGTATAGTTTAAAACTTAATTTACACCAAGGAAAGTTAAGGTCTAGATGGTCAGGTCCATTCATAGTGCATCATGTATACCCCCATGGGGTAGTAGAGATTCGGGATCTCACAAGTGGCCACATTTTCAAGTTCAATGGTCATAGGTTAAAACGATTCATTGAATCATTCAATAAACAGAAAATAGAGGTTGATTTGTCTGAGCCAACCTATGAACCAGAAAAAATTGATAGATTTAGGATCTATTTCATGCTAATGATGTTAAAAAATCATTACACGGGAGGAAACCCATGGTTTTCATGTTTTCAATCATTGTAAATCATCTTTATTTTTCAAATAGGATTAATGAATAATTTTGTTATTTCTTTTAAAAAAATTACTTAATCAGTCAACTCTAAATATGATAGTACCATAGACTACTGACATGTTCTTCTATTATGAGTATGGATGGGTATGAAAGGGGATTTCCATATTAATCTGTGTCACATGGTGTGATACTTCAGTAATAACTTACCCATAAATTTAAAAATAATACAATGTATCATCATTTTATTTTATTTTATTTTTATGTGTTTGTAGGTTAAAAGAAAAATACAAAAAAATAATAATTAAAAAAATTAAAAGGACACATTGTAGGTCATGGGGAAAACCCTGTTACAACCATCGAAGCCGCGAGGACTCGAACTCGGGATCGAAGGGATACAGGGGAGTGCGTCTACTACTAACATACACCTTATAGTGTTTGTTTCTTATATTTTATTTATATATATACTTATATTTTAAAATTTATATATCCACATATATATATATATATATTATTCTAAATTTTATTTGTACCTAATATCGATCTTTGGTATACATAAATAAATAGGTGTGTTTTTTTTCCTTTCCTTTTGTTTTTCTTATTTAAATGGGATTCAATGGGTTTCCATTGTGTTCCAATTGTGTTGGTGTTTTAGATTTAGGGTAGGCTATCTTGATGGATTTTTTAGACAAATCACATATATATATAAACACAAATTATCATCATTGATGAGGCTTCTTTGAGTGACATTAAGATCAAGGGATTAAAAGGGAGAAGCAAGAACTTAAACTTCAACAACCAGGTGACTTCATTCCATGATCCTCATTTTCAATTTCCTTTTTGAACTCCCATTCTCTGCCTCTAAACCCTTCTAAATTTTCTTTTCTTCAAACACTAGGGATAGTGTTATTTTAAGTTATGGGAGAGATGAAATAAAAAAAATTGCTTTTGCGTACAAAAAATTGATTTGAAAAAAAAGTGTTCCTTAATGGTAAGAAAATCTTCTTTAATATTAAAAATTATAATACACATTACAAAATTTTAAATTGAATATCAAATTCATTTTAATTCCTTGATTCTTATTTTAATTCATGTTTAAGTTCATGTGCATAGATTTTGGAAAGTTTGTTTGTCTAATGTGATATTTCATCATTTATATTTTCATCCAAATAAAAAAATCACAACACACGTGCATTAGATAGTGGGGTATTATTTTGATTTCATGGGGTCCCCCAAATAAATATCATATGTTTTTGATCATTTTAGTTTAAATATGAGTATTTAATAAAAAACAAAAAAAAAATTAAAAACAATAAATTTATTAGTAGAGCAAGGAAATGACTTAATGTATGGATTTTAGAACTTGGGGATTTGACTCCATAGTTTTCTGGCCTAGAGTTAGTAATTTTTTCTCTATTTTTGGTGATTTGAATTTGTTTTTTACTGATTTAACTTGATATGATGCCCGAGTATGTGGGCTTAACTTGGTTTACTAAGGTCTTTGAGCCTAGGAGTCATCGGCAAAGTCTCACTATATGAGTTGACTCTATTGAGTGCAATTTCAATTATGATAGAAAAATTGAAAAAAAAACAATATAAAATAAAAAATAAAAAAAATTGAATACACATCATAATATTGAAATGTGATTCCACCTAGTTATTCCATCATTTCCCCCTTGAATAAATATAAACCCACATGTCTATTGTGATGCACAACACATCATCATGCTTAATTGATATTAGATCAAATATGGAGATGAATTTGAACAGAGTAATGGGATTAGGATTGGGATATTCTTATATAAATATCTTTTATTAAAATATTTTGATGGGTTTCATGATTTTTTGGAATAAGGGTTTTTGGTGATAATTGTGTTTTAAAATTTTTTTGGAAAAGGGAATTTGAATTTCATATTGTTGATATATATTTTTCTTGGGACTAGAATAACTCAAGTTGGGGGTGTGATTAGCCACTAAAATTGTCTAATATTCATTTTTTATATTGTAATATTCATGTTCTTTATTAATCATAAACACCATTTTTAGTGCATTTTACACTTTGTACATCATTTCACATTATGATTATAATTCTTTATTAAAGTGCACTATTACATGGTACATATTTTAACACCTACTAAAACACAAAATGTTATTTATTATATTTTAATATTTTATTTTTAGGTATCCCATTATATATAGAACAATTCATGCTTTTGGATCACTTGAATATTCACATTAGAAGACCACCAAAGTTGGCCTTGAACCAACAACATTCTGTGAAAAGTAAACTAGAAAACAGCCAATAAAGAGAGTGTATTGGCCATGATCCAAGATAACTAATTCTGAAAATTGAATTTAAGATAGAGGAAATCAAGTTTAACATTTCATCCAACATTTATAAGATCTAATTCAGATTGTTAAAGGGAGTTTCATGTGGCCCAATTTAGAGATAAAATTCTAGGCAAGATTCTACAGCCCAGAAATATAGCCCACCATTTTACACATATCTAGAAAACCAAATATCCATTTTGGATGAACATTTACAGACAGTAATGGAACATCTTTATATTCATATTTTTCTTCTATGAAACACCCAAATTAGGTCATTTTGATTCACTGTTGGACACACCTATAAAGTCATTCAAGTTGGCTCAGATTTTTTGTCAAGGGTGGAAAAGTCCACTCTCCCTTTACTTTCCACCCACCTTGGCATACCACCATTAATTTAGGAGACTTGGACTGTTGGTGGATAGACCCAAGGCTTCATAAATGCCTATTTAAGGAAGTGGTGGAGGAGTTTAGAATATTTAGAGTGTTTTTCATTTAAATGTTATGCTGCCCATTTGATGTTGTATTGTTATTCTTCATTTGTAAGTTGTTCGAATCACCTTAGTTTTCAATAAAATTCTTATCATTCTCTTATTATGTTATTATTATTATCACATTGATATTTTTTCTTCATGGTGTGAATTTATTCACTCCAAACCTTGTGAAATTATTCACACAACGGTAGAGTGATTGTTTTCTTTTTATTGTTTTTTTTTACTTCTTCAATTCCTCCCTTATGAGTCTACTTCCTACTTACATTGAAACCATAGCATCAATAGAGGGATAACCCTCCTCTGGGTTGATCCAATGGATTATAAAGGGGATATATTGGATGTTATTTCTCACCCTATTAATTTCTAGTCAATTATTTTAATTGATAATTTCATTTGACGATTTTAAAAATTCTTCGTCCTTTTTGAATTTTAAGGTTGCACACTTCAAGTGATAATACGAACCTTTACCTTGGAGTTCTCAAAAAATTTATCCTCCAAGTGTATAGGTGATTAGTATTAGGTTTTATAGGTAATAAACCAAGAATGTATGATGTTGTTTGGTCTTATTAAATGATCCCATCTCAAATATAAGAAATTTAAATAGTTGAAAAAGGAATACATCAAATCCACCCCAAGTGATAACCTAGGATCAACTCATTCTCTTAATTTGAATTCACTTAAGTCTATTAGAGTTCACTTAAACCCATCTAAAATCAACCCAAGTTGTCCACTTTATATCAAAAAACAATCCATAGAATTTATGTGTCTGTAGGTTACTTCTTAGGTCTCTAAGGATTCGACAACCCAAGATAAACTACAAGCGATCGATTAACCCTAAAATCTTGGGTAAATTTGGGTGATACCAAAAGGATCGATGTTGATATTGGTTTATTGGATTACTATGTTGGAGTAGGATGATGGGACCAGACTTGACATGGAACTAGTTGGGGATGGTATGTTAGCCTCTATTTTATTTTTCCCTTTTAGTAACTTTGTGTATGATCTACCGATGGGGGATCTATTATAGTATGTATGAAACATTCATTTGTTATCACATGAGATGAATTATTTTATCAGTAATTTTCTTAGATTAGGAATTATCTATGATATATATCTATTTTATCTTACTTATATTGTGTTGTGAACTTTTATAGTGAAAGAATAGTATCCCCACTATAACCTCAAAGTCCCTCACCGCTAGTCAGTAGAATATGGAATATAGAGAGGAACACTAGAGGTCATGTAGTGACTGTTAGTGCAGGAAATTATTTTTAGTTTAGGGAAGTGAGATATTAAAAAGTGATATCATAGCCCCTTTACTTTTTTTATTATTTGGGAATGACAGACAAGGGACTAGGATATTATTGGTTCTTGGTAATGAGCTCATGCCTAGGAGTTGAAAACCCATATATGGGGGGGAATCCAAGTTTCTTGGGATGAGAATTATAGTTATTTATTTACACTTTTACAGTTGAATGATTTCCCCCTAAAGTAGTTCACTTGGGTATGATTTTATTAATTTATGGAATATTTACTCTTGTTTGGTATAATAATAAGGTGTTTGTGTTCATATATCATACTAGGAACATTATTTATATGTCATTTTTATATTTCCTATGATTGATGGATACCTTTGATACCCATGTTCTAGTGTTTTTTTACCATATTTGGCTTATATATTCAAGTAATTTATATCTACCTATAGTTTTAAATAATTAATAGGGTTTGGTTATTTAAAGTTTCCATAACCATTTATATGAAATTTTTCACATATAAATTCATAGTGTCATTCTAATATACCAACACCTTATGTGACTTATGGTTAATAGGAATGTATAAATGAATTATTAAAGTGATGTTTTTTTTAAATAAAGTGTTAGTAACAAGAAAATAACCTTGTGTTGGAAAATAACCCTTACTCAAATACACCTGGTCTGACTTTGGTTGTCCAGGCTCTAATCAAACCCAGAACCCAATCATCATGGAAAGGAATATTCTCTTTCACCACAAACACATGAACTTTCTTCCCTAAGATTCCACTATAAAACAAGAGATATTAGCTCAATCTTGTTCTAAATCATAACCCTAGAAAAATCATAGGCTCACATTATGTGAGTCTCATCAAGCAACTATACTCAATACAATTTTATCACTCAAAGGTCATTTGATTATATAGGACAAAGTGAAACAAAAAACCATTCACATCCACCATGAAATGGTTCATCACCAAGGATACCTATCGTGGTGGAATTATACTTCTCACCTTTAAGATCATTCCAAATGACTATCACATGGTAAAAGTTTATCTATATCAAATTCCACTACTATATACAACATGAAAATCTCGAACCGACTCCAAAAGAGTTATAAGGTTGCATGTCCATATAGGTCTACTTCGGCTTTCCATCACCTCCTTTGACAAGGCATATACACCATTTTTTTGGATCAATCCATAAGGACAACACGACCTTCTTATGAAACATAAGCAAGAAATCCATATTTTCACTTCCATTACTAAACAAGATCATATCCACCACTGAAAGCATCCATGTTATGTTCTAATCATTATTAATAGAAATTGCTGACACTACAAAAAAATAGGCAAAAGGCTGAATTTTTTAAAACAGGGCTAAATTATTATTTGACCACATTTTTTAGCCTTATTTTCTAAAAATGTGGCTAAATTTTAATTTATCTACATTTCTATAAAAATGTGCTAAATTTAGCCATATTTTTTAATATTATTTTAAAACGTCACTGATTTTTAATTTATCCATGTTTTAAAGCATGGAAAAATTATTCGTATTTTAAAATGTGATTAATTTTTCATTATTTTAAAATGTGGATAATTATTTATTTGCCATGTTTTTTTTAAAACGTGACTAGATTTTATTTAAATTATGTTTTAAATGTGAAAATATTAAATAAGAAATTAAAAGTATTTATATGTGCATATATTTATAATATCTTTACATAACATTAAGAATAAATGTTATTCATATAAAATTAATATATATATATATACACACACAAATATATATAAATATATAAATTTATATGTTTGTGTTTTAATTTATAATATATATGTATTAAATAATAGATATACGCACATATATAAACATATTAATATATATAAAAAATATTATTTTAATATATAAATAAATATATAAACTTATAAGTATTTATATATATACTCACAAATATATTAACATCTAATATAAATATTATATATATTAATTTATTTATTAATATATTCGTATGATTATTGTATTTTTTGATAAAAAATAATTGTTATATATATAAATATATAAATTGATAATCATATTTATATTAATACTTATATATATATATATTAATTTGTGTGTAAACATATATATTAATTAATAATAACTAAATAAATGATCATTAATATATAAATTAATACATATACAAATTATTATATATATATATATATTAATCTATATAAAAATTCATAAGTATATTTATATTAATTTAAAAATACTTACATACATATACATATCTATATATAGGAATATATTTATATATATACATATAAATTATTATAAATATACTTATATATTTTTAAATATTAATTTATATATTAATATATATATATATAAATTAACATATTAATTAAAATATAAATATATGTATATTAATATATTTATTATTATATAAAATTATAATCGTATTAACTTATAATTAAAAATAAGACAGTATAATCGGGAACAAAAATCAACAATCGGATGAGCAGTCTAAGTGTATCAACATGTAACCTCAACATCGTGGGTTAGATCCCCATGACAGGTTTCATTTTTTAAATGGGGGAGGTGGGAGATGGATAAATAGGTGGTGTCAAAGGATAGGGATGGGCATGTCAGTTGAGGGGGGTAGGGAGTGGTGTTGTTGGATCAGGTGAAGGAGGGAGATGAGAGGGGTGATTGGTGGTGTACTATTTTAGAGAGAATGAGACTGGAGGGTAGTGTTAGATGGAGGGTAGGTGAGTGATGGGCCTAAGGGATAAGTGTTTTAGAGGGAGGAAGGGGTGACAACTCAGGTGGAGAGAGATGTGTGGTGTTAGATAGAGGGTGGGGTGGGTTAGGAGTGTTAGAGAGAGGACAAGGGGTTAGGGTGTGTGCTAGTAGGAGGTGGAGGGTGTAAACAGGTGACGAGTTTGAAAAAAAATGAAATGTAAAGATTTTTTTAAAAAAATATAATATTTACTCACATTTATAGATGAATGTAAAATATATGTTATTTACATTAAATATATTTCCCATAATTTTTAACCACAATTATAAAGATGTTTAAAGACAATAAAATATAGATAAATGTATTTTTTTAGTGCAACAAACACATCAATAAATGAAGCTATCATCTTCAAACTACATAGAAACAAGCCACTACTCATCGGTGACCCATTCTAATATAATCCAAAGTGGATGGTTCGGACCGTTCAAATAACCCAACTTTATAAACTTCAAATCCTAGGATAACACCCACCAAACCAAGCAACCAAAACCTTTTAAAATAGAAAAACATCATCCTCCAAGTTGTAAGAAACTTCTATATGTTGGTAATGACAAAAAAATATGCTACAAATACTTCATTTGGGACCATGTTCCACTTGATTAGTCCTCACTAAAAACATCCATCAATCTCTTCTTTGGGAAGTGGATTACATGATCCCCACATTTATAAAAAATCTTCAAGTCAATATATTGAGAATATTTAGCCATACAAGACCACTCAATCGACATCACCATTATGGTCTCTCATACAAAAAAGGTGTGGGGGCACCATCATTTATCAAAGTTGAGAAACATTTCCCTCTTATAATAGGAATAAACCACCTCAGGGATATCTTTTCATGTTACTCTTCCACCAACTGAATATGGGATTTAATATTAAGGGAATCATTCACCACACTATTGTTGTATCCATTTGATTAAACTAGCCACCACATCCTCTAGATTTATGAGGGCCAATCGCTACTCTATTTTTTTAATCAAAATACCTCAGATAGAAGACTCCACAAATCTTGAACTTAAACTCTCAAAGTTAAATAAAAATTATTTACTCTCATAGTAAGACCAGGAAAACTAATTAATTTCTAAAAAACTTCTCTAAGAATCGGTACAATACAAGGTTTGGTCCATGTGTCACATGAATAAAACAAGTAAATTTACCATCCTGCACAATAACATCTGAATTATATCTTTGAAATCCAAGCAGGCACACACACACACACACACAAACGCACACACACACACACATGTATTTATGTTACTAATGATTTATGACTATGGTTTACCTTCCATAAATTATCTATGAATTTTTTCATAGTCAGAGGAAGAAACACCTCCCACACACCCATATCAGATAAATCCATTCTTACTATCTAAAGGGTAATTAGGCTATAAAATCTAGAGGGTTGGGTCTATTTTCCATATTTGGGTGGCCAATTACCGCTTAAGGTGGACCTTTTATTAACTACTAAACCTCTTTCTACTTTTCAATGTCAATAATGGGTAACCAATTAATATCATCAACAATACCTCTAGGTCTCATCTCTTCCAAGATATAATTCCATGAAATATTAAGTTCTTAGTTAAGGATACAATCACTTCTTCAAAAGGTGTGAGTGAAAGATAGTATCCATAATTAGAAATTATCTTGCTGATAAAAGTCAAGATAGATGTTCCAATGAAATCTCCTACTCCTAAATAAATTGTACAGAAAGAATAACTCATATCCATTTTGATATATACAAGGTTATGTATAAAGAGGATACAAATTGAAACTCAAACTTACTTGGGTGACACCAGAGCATGGGACATCCATTACACATGTCAACTCACAACTATCCCTATCAACACTATACACTTGAAAATAATTTTCTAAATGTGAAAATTATGAGTGTATCTATTCATTTTCCACCTTTAACCATTACAACGCCACTAGATCCTTAATTGAAACAACTTCCATAATAGGTGATTATGACAATAAAAAAAGTCCCCTAGTCTCAAAGATAATTTTTAATGGAGAGTTTTGTCCAAATCACTACTCCAATTATCCTTGAAAAATAAACTATCTTATTCTTAAAAAAATGGTACATATCTGAAAAGAAACTTTCAACTAAAAATGCCCACTCAGGGAATATAATATAGGTGGAAATGTATAAGAGTATAACCCTATCCTAGATCCTCTCCCTAAAATATTCACTTGATCCACTAATCACAAATAAATGTACTATGAATCATGACCAAGAAGTACCTTGTGATGTTTGTGGCATGGATGAATACTTTAAAATGGTCTTTCTACCCTACAAAGTGTCTAACATCACTTGAAATCTAATAAAAATAAATTTCTATAAATGGGACCACAACATGAAAAAAGGATCACACTCCAACCATGGTAGATTATTCATGTCGTGCATTCAAGAAAAACATTATCCTTTAATTCCCTATTATACTATATAGGAAACTTAAGAAATAATCATCATCAGGTAAACAAGAATCCAAACCAAATAAAATTCATGGGTCACTAACTCTAAACAAACCTCATCCATATGAGGAATACCTTCTCCGTAGAATTTATAAATACCTCAATATTGGAACTCATTAAATGTACTCATCCTATAGGTAACCTCATTTGGAGAAATAATAATTATCTTACACCCTATGAGAAGGTCTACACAAGTAAAAAAGGATTAAAAATAAACCCCCACTTATGGGAAATGATATAACTTAATTGAGTCTTAGAATCTATTCATCGTCATTAAAATGATCAGTGGTGAGAGTCTCAAGCACTAGAATGTACTCATCACAATCCTTCCTTTGAATTTGAGTCAGTTTCCTATGGATCGAATCCCTTATTTGATGGGATTAACCCATAATTATTAGAGAATATCTGGGTGATCTAACATAAGAAGGATAGGGATACCATAACGAACCACTATATGAATCATTTAATATCCTAATTTTACACCCTAATTGATGCCTCAAAGTTATGAGTTAATCAAAATATTATCAAATTCCTAATGTATGGATAAATCATATACCACACCAACATTGGATTCCATGGTCTGATAACCAAACTAAAAACCCCTTAACATTATGTCCCTAAAATTTCCCAAACCAATTTTTATAAGAACAATAACTCCAAAATCCATCCCTAGGACTCATAATTCATCGATACCATTTTGACACAGCATGTCCTACTTTGATTGATCTTGTTCTTGTGATAAGATGAGTGTACTACCCCAATACCACCTTTAAAAGGTTAGTGTCTAGCAAGTGGCTCCATGAAAACTATAAGAAAAAAGTATTATGTCCCTGGATAAAGAAAGTGGATGTATGTCCTAAGATAGTGGTCATAGTCTACAACCATGTTTAGTCATATTGTAATGACTATTGGGATGGGAATGTATATTTTATAATAAGAAACCAAATTTCCATGGTCACTAGTGTTCATAGTTATAATCCTATCTCCATGGGTGTTTCTTATGATCATAGCTCGTGTAAAATTTTAAACAATTTATACCAAAAAGTTTTGATCCTAAAACCTCTTCATTATGCAATAATACCTACAAATCACCTAAATGGAATTATATATACACAAACATACATACACACACATATATACACACATATATATATATATATATTAATTATTAAATATTTATTATTATAATTGTTATAATAATAGCATTTTAGGTAGCTATGACCTAATTCCATGAAACATCTGGGTGATTGTAGTAGGTCACACCCAGTTAGACCTAAATCCATAGGCTAAGTGACCCATGGTGGTATGTACCAATAGTGTGGACCGACTACCAAGTAAAACTTGTCTCATACATGTATTCCATTCGACGTGGGCCTACAGTCATGGGCCACATTTCCTGTGGTGGTAGGTCCTAGACACATGAACTTACCAAAATCAAAAATCTATCTTATTATTATAGGGTAATGGATAGGTGTACTTAGATCCATGGATCACATATTTTGTGGTAGTAGGTCCAAATAATAAATTCCTATTACCATAGAAAAATCACACTTGTGTCCATAGGCCCTTGTCATACCCTTCTCGCACCCTTCCCACACTCTTCCCATAATGTAACGGTGGTTCTATTGTCACCATATGGTCATGGGTCACATATCTCATGGTTATGGTCCTTTCCCACATGTTTCTATCACTATAACCAACATGTCTAATGGCCATATGAAACCTATGGCCATAGGAATTGTTTTACTATGTCTATATGTCAACCTATAGCCAGATTTTTTCCAACAATGTCTATAGAACTGTGTTCTTAGGGAAATTTTATAGTAGTGGAAATCATAAACATACATGGGAGGCCTTATCCTAAAAAACCTACAACATAAATGAAATTAGATATATATAATATAATTATAACCACAAATAGTATAAATAAACAACTAAATTGTGTAACAAATGATGCATCCAACAAAAACTATATAATACAATGCCTCAGGTTAAATGATGATAGATCATCAATACATATGATAATGTCACATTATAAAATATATATATGGAATTTATTATCATCTTCTAGCTAAAAAGATATATTTTAAGATCCCACTATTTGCAATTTTCATTGTCAAGTACTGCTCTGCACCACCAAGCATTGAGCTCTGCATAAATAGCTCCAGTTCACACAACCTCTAAGACCATCTCTGAATCATGAATTATGTTTACTGATGCAACATGTTATGGAATGGTAACTATGTAGGGGTGAGTATGAATATACCCAGTTTTATTTCCTAAAATAAAAAACACAAGATTAAATGCAAAGTCATCTTGAATCCCTAGAATAAGAGTGATGCTAAAAAGAAGATAAGAAAACCCATATATCCTATATTGGAAGGGAACATAATAATAGAGGTAATAATCATATCATCACATCTCATAATTATGAAAAAATATATATTATAAGTAAATAGGGCCCTCAGTATAGAACTAGACTTAAATATTCCAAAGTTCATTTACCAACTATAGGCCACAAATAGATGGTGTCTGATGGTTTTGGAAGAATCCAAAAATCACTATAGACAAGATTTGTATATCTCACGTGTAGAAGGATCATAGGAATATAATATAATTTGAAATTTTCAAAAAACCTAGACTTAAAATACTACCATGAAACCACTCAAGAATATTGAATGGAAATTTATGTATATCAGCTAAGGGAATATCATACACTATGAGAAACTACACCCCAACCTATGGGAAAGAACTAACTATATATATAGAGAAAAAAACACAATGAATGTGGGAGTACCTAAGATCAATTTACTCTATGAATAACCTTTTATTCTATCTCTCTCTTCTATAGTGGGGGACTCACACCTCGTTGAAGATTTTCTACTAGTTTAGGGAGTAATCGACCCCTATAGAGGATTAGTGACTCGTATGGGATATGAATTAGATTAGGGGGTTACATTATCCATAAATGGAGGGCTCATTACCCATTACAATTTAGGTTAATTACATTCTTCACTTAGTATATGGAGGAACCATTCCCTGGAATAGGTGTGCTTCTGGGGGGGTTACCGACTCTGTGTCTACTTCAAATATCTCACCCAACCCCATCATTGTCTTCATGAATATAAGAATAAAAAACAACCCAAAATTCCTGAGAACAAACACTTTTTGATGATGATACTAGTACCATCATTTTCTACATAAAAAAATTCACTCATAATGAACAATTCATGTGTCTAAAACTGACACCCAAGAGAGAAAGTATGAATAATGTAGATAATTATCTAGCACAAGACATGTCCTTGGGAGTAAACTTTTGTGAGAGTGGGTATCCTAGATGTAACTCTTATGTATAATTTTATTACCATTATATGTATACAATTTTATATATTCATGTCATTATTATTACCAAAATAGTGTTGATACTTCTGTATCCACCATTTATATGGTAATTTCCTTAGATTATGTGTCGTATAAAATATTTATATAAGTTCTTATTCATAATGAGAACCTAGAGATACTATGATAATAATCTTAAACATATGTCATATGGTTTAGATACATCATATTTATGGGACATAGATGATGGTCTACTATCAGGTGATGTGGGATCATAAGCATTAATACTTGTTCTCATAAAGTTCACACATGGTGAACTCGAGTAGATGAGATCATGATGACTGACCCACCAATAGAAACACCACATGTTTCATGTTTCATTAGTTATTATTATATTTATATATATGTACTAGTATCTAGACTTGAGATCACTATCAATGTTTACCATTTGAATATGTATTTTAATTCAATGAAAAAACCATGACATTGAATTCGTGGTGGGGTAGCTTGTGTTGGGTGCGTCATTGGTGGTCTGACATTGGTTGAACGATAAAGAAATAACTTTTCAATTTTGAGTTGAGGAAGAGATATATCATGGTCCAAGGTTTACTAAGATGTTGGTACATTTGTTAAACCCATGTCCATAGTATTAGAAGGTAAGTCCATCCGGTAAGTTCACGAAATATATAAAGCATCAAAAGGATTATGACACAAGTGTGTGTCTTGGTTTATGAGACATCATTAGAAAAATATATTACATTACATAGATTTTTTTCATAAGATGTATTCATATATATCATATTCCTTATCTACCTGGGGTTCATGAGGAGTTTGTAGACTATTCTATAGGACTATGAGTTGGACTCTCTACTATTAAGATAAGGACCTCAAGGGTCACATAATATGCATATCAATAAGTTCCACCTATTCATATGAAAAGGAGTTTAGGATGAAATGAACCCCATGTGTGGGGGCTAGTGAATTTCTTAATATTATTTATTTCAATTAAAAACATTTCAATAATGTTATTAATGTTTAGAAAAATGATGATTGAATTTATTTATCAAGTTATTTACAAGTTGTTTGATCATAAAATTAAATATTAGAAAATATAATTTTTCAAATTAACATTATATATTCAAGGTTTATTAAATTATTATGGGAGGATTGAGTTGAGTTAATGGTCTATATTTCAACATGTAACATGTTAAAGTGTTATAAGTTAGTGATAAAATTCTAATGACATTTTTGACAAGTTTAATTAAGTCATAAGTGTGCTCAAGTGTCTAAAATTAAAGTTATTACTTTCCAGGTATAAAAGTACCATTTTTGGAAAGTATAACCTAGCTATAAACGATCATTTTATCCTATTTAATAGTGTGACATGCCATTTTCATGACTTTAGAGCTCTCTAATCCACTCTATAAAATTTTATATTGAGAAAACAAAGAAAGAACATGGTTGGATCGATCGCATCTTCTCAATCGAGTCTGCATTCTTTACATGATCAAATTGACATGATAATGCTCTTCAATTTCATGAATTAGCACCCAAGAATCAAATATTGAAAATGTAGGAGTTTTATTTCATATGTAGATGATATAGAGTATTATTTTCTTGGTTTATCTGATCCATGAAATGCTGATGGTGAGTGAATCAAATAAGTTATTTCAAATGAACAAGGTACTCTTTATGGTTTCATTTGATTTTGTTATTTATACTTATATTGGATTTCATGACATCTTTTGAGAAATATAGGAAAGGGGTTTTTTGTATTAAGTTAATATAACCTGAATCCGAAACCAAAATTTTTATTTATGCATTTTTCATGCTTCTTCTTCTCCATGTGTTTGTTCAATTGGTATCAAAGATAATGTTTCGTTATTAAGTCAAAAAAATTAAAATTTTGATTAAATTTTCCATGATTCTAAAATAGGGTTTGTATATAGTCCCAAATCAACTCACAGTGTGTTGATCTGATTTTGTATCATCAAGATATGTTGAATCAAAGATTGATGGGTTTCTGTATAATTTGTGATGGTATTTACATGTTTATTTTTTATTCATCTTTTAAGACTACTTATGTGATGAATTTTTATCCAGAGTGTGATGCAAGCACATTGTGAATTATATGAAGATACTAGAATCAATTTCAATAATAATTGATTTGAAATTCTAAAATAGATTCTAAAAAAACAAAACAAAAATTAATCATATCCTTGCATTAAAAATAAAAAAAATTGTTGCACACATGGGTGTGGATGTTATGTCCCTCAATATTTATTAGGATGGTGATGGTATGGCCACCCCATTATTTGGTCTGGATCCATATTATATATATATATATATATATTCCCTTGAACAAATGTATCAACAACACTCAAGATGAACTGATTCAGTCCAATTATATCCTAATAAATCTATCAGTCCCATTGCAAGATTTAAATTTATATTCATGTATTTTCTTTTGGTTAAAATAGATGCAAAAATTTAAATAAAAATTCAGAAATTATAATTTATTTTCTAAAATTTAATAAAATTACTTCAGTTATCATGGTTTATATCGATAATTAATTGATATTATTTTAATTCAAGTTAAAGTATTAAAAATACCCTTGAGTTGAATTTTATAAATTTTAATTTTTCATATCCAATATAATTGCACGTTGATTGATCATGAGATAAGGCTAACTCATGATTTTTTTTATTATTTATTTAATTTAGTTATTGAATTTAGGTTATTAAAATGTAATTATTATTTTATTTTGATGATATTTGTATAATACATCCTTTTATAAATTTAGAAGGGCCTTAATTTCTATATTTATGTGATAAAATGTAATTTCACACCCCTAGTTCCCCTCAACCATGTGCATGTATACATTTTAAAGATCAAAAGAGTCCATGGAGAAGAGATTAAATTCGATGGATAATGTAAACTAAACAAGTGAAGTGCATGGGAGTTGTAGGTATTGTGATTCAATTCAGTTATTGACTTAATGAATTCTTTAGAGTCTCAATTAATCCATTATTCACTTGATGGATTAACCAATAATTAGTGTCTCATGATCACATCATTATTTATTTATTTTATCATATGAAGGTTTATTATTTTTTAAATGTGTATTTATTATATAGGATCACCTGATATAATAATAATAAATCATGCACAGATAAAATTAACATGTATGGTGAATGTATTATATTTAAATCATGGTTAAGTTTTTGGTGGGATCTCATAGAACAAGCATATTAAATAGAAAAATATTTCGTTTAATGAGATAAATAAACAAATCCCTAAAAGTAAATATTAAGTCATTAAATTGCTTCTATGACTTGAATTTGGACACAACAGATTGTTAGAGGTACTCATCATCCAGAGTTGAGGGTTCCTCATACTAATAGATATATTTTTTAGATTGGTTGGTTGAATTAACTAAATTTGGAAGTAAATAAGTATTCATAGCTATCTTTTTGCAATTTTAGAGGTAAAGTATTGAATATTTCAAGGTAATCCTTTACAAGAGATGTGAATACAGTCAAAAGATCAAGGAGTTGCGATTTAATGCAGTTGGATATCCAAAATACTACCATATACTCTTATATTGGTGTAAATTCCATAACTTGGGATATAAATAGAGGTTTAAGGATCCTTTCCACTAAAATACTCAAGCGACTGAGTATTATGAATCTAGTAGTTAAGGGATACTAGGATTTGGTAAAATATTGGAAGAAATTTAAAATTAATAATTTGAAAATAACTATTGGTAATCAAGATAAATTATAAATATTCTATATTTACTTGTTGTAAATCAAAAAACCTCCACTAATTTAATTTCACTGTGATCTATATTAGATAAATAGAATATTCTGACCGACCATAACTTCTAGTAGTTGTACAGGAACTTTCACATAGTACTACAAAAATAGAGGAATATTTATGTGTTGGAATCCCCACTTCCTATTGATCCTCCTCTAGGGGAAATAAATGAGAATAAAGATAAATAAAAGAAGCATATGGATGATGTTCTAGATGTTCAGTACTTCATGTTTTCTTCTATGTCCACTGAGTTGTAGAAAATTCATGAAAAAAATAATATTTATAAATGTTTTCTTATCTTCATGATTTATACCAAGATAGATCTCAATAAGAAATATATGAGATATCTAATGCTATATATAGATGTGGTCTAGTATAAGGGTTTAGGGAGGAGCTCATGTACTCAAGATAATTAAATACATTGAGACATTAGAGTCCCTTGGGTTCAAACTATACCAATAACTCGCCACTAATCTCATTCTTTCCTCTTTACCTCATAGATTATTTATTTTCATTATAAATTATAATATAAATGACATGAATAATTCACTCATGTATTTTTTGGATTTAGTTCACCAAGAAGATAAGGATATGAAGAATTCCAATTATTTGGTCCTTATGGTGATAAAGATGATGAAAAGAAAGGATAGTGTGTTAAGGTCTAAGTCTATGTCAAAGACACTAATGAACTTCCCTTTCAATAATCCAAATATACAGAGGGGGTTACTAAGTGAAATGGAGACTACTTTTCAAGTGGTAATAAAGACCACTAGAAGAATAATTGTACAGTTAGGAAGAAGAAGCAATGTGATGCATCTACTTTAGCTATATTTTTCATTGATTTTAATATATCTATTTCTACAAGCTAGGTATTGGATATTTCATGTGCATAAAACATTTGTATTCAAATACAGGAAAAAATTATATTCAAGATGATTGCAAAAGATGAGGTGGATCTTAGACAAAAAAATGGTGCGAGAATGGCCGCATTAAGAGTGGAATATTATCATCTTACTTTTCCTAGGGGAATTGTAAAGACCCGTAAATTTCAAGGAAATTTTTTTTTAAATTTTCTTTGGAATTTTACAAGAACACAGTTTCTGACGGCGCCTGATTCCGAGGCCCGGTGTGCCCGGAATCATTTTTCGAAGTTTGGCTCGGGTACGTTCAGTGAACGGACGAGCGGGTTTTTCTAACTTTTGAACCGGTGCCCGGAATCGAATTCTGAGGGCACCGATGAAATCGCAGCGCCGGTATTCGCTTAGAAACGCCTCTTCCGGAGTTGCGTTTTCTTGGGTGTGGTTTTTAATTTTCGGGCTTAAAGTTAAGAAATAAAATAATTTTGCGACAACTTTATTTTATTTCACTTAAGCCACTTGGAAGCCACTTGAAGCCACTTAAAGGCGGCTTGAACTGAGTTGAACTGGATAGGATGCTATCCAGAAATATCCTACCCCCCTTGGTAGGATATTTGTGAGGTGGGGCCCGCACGAGCCCCGCCGTTTCTTTCCGCTAAGAAACGCACCCGTGAAAACCCGTCTTAATGAAAGTCAACCGACGCGTTTTTTTTAAATTCTTAACAGACCATTTAATTGGGCGGTTTATTTCGTGAATTAAATGGGTTGTTTCTTTCGTGAATTAAATGGGTCGTTTCTTTCGTTGAATTAATTCAACGAATTAAAGGATTGTTTCTTAACCAGGTTTTCAAATTCGTTGGCGTAATAATAAAATAAGGCCAACGCTTAACCTCTGGTTATTTGCGCTTGAGAAGATTTGAGAGAACCCTCGTAACTTCTTCTCCCTCGTGAAGAACACGAAGAACGCGAAGAACGCGAAGAAGGCGAAGAACGCGAAGAACGCCGAACCCGGAAATCGATGACGCCTTCGCCCGAGACGTTCTTCCGATCTCCGATCTCCGATCTCCGATCACCGACCATTTGAGGTGAGTGATTTCAGATTTCTGCTCAAGGTTCTTTTCTTTGGGTTTAAACACAGATTTAATTATTTATAATTTAAATCTGTTGTTCTTGGTTCGTTGAGCTCGCCGACTCAACGCCGGATTCCGCGACGACGCGACGCCTCCCCGCGACGACGCGACGATCCCTCTCTTCCGCGACGAACCCTCGCTCGACGACGCTTGAAGTAGGGATTTTATATTTTGAAATACCCCTCCTTATATTCCCGTGAACATTCTTTAAAAATTAAAGAACCGGAATCAAAGAAACAATTTTATTTTAATAAAATTGTTGGTTCATGTGTTGAACATTCTATTTTCTCCCGTTGTTTTTATCTAACGCGGAGGGTGCGGGTCGAACGAACACGGCCCGGCAACCCTCCGCCGTTCTTCGTGTTTTGCGGATTTGGCGGGTGACGACGGAACGTGCCGCAACGGGTGTTTGATGATCCCGCAGTAAAGAACGGAACCCGGGAGGAACAACGGCGCAGACGGGAAGGAAAACGGGCCACCGGAGCGACTCCGGCGGCCCGCGGAAGCTGGAGGTGGCGCGGGTCGCCGGCGCGGCGGCGCCGGCGGCCGGAGGCGGCGGCACCCCGCGGGTGTCCAGCGCGACACCCCGCGGGTGCCGCGGGGTTGTCACGCGGCACCCCGCGGGTGTCCAGCGCGACACCCAGCGGGTGCCGCGGGTGTCCAGCGCGACACCCCGCGGGTGCCGCGGGTGTCCAGCGCGACACCCCGCGGGTGCCGCGGGGTTGTCACGCGGCACCCCGCGGGTGTCTAGCGCGGCACCCCGCGGGTGTCCAGCGCGACACCCAGCGGGTGCCGCGGGTGTCCAGCGCGACACCCAGCGGGTGCCGCGGGTGTCCAGCGCGACACCCAGCGGGTGCCGCGGGTGTCCAGCGCGACACCCCGCGGGTGCCGCGGGGTTGTCACGCGGCACCCCGCGGGTGTCTGGCCGACACCCCGCGGGTGCCGCGGGGGTGTCACGCGGGGCGGCGGCTTTCCCCCGCGTCGGCCGCTTGGCCGAGCTGAGCCGGACCGGCCCTGGCCGGGTCGGGCCGGGCCAACCGAGTCGGACCCGACCCGGTTCGGGCCAGCCAGGGGGGGTCGGGCCGGGTCGGCCCGGGCCCGGACCCCCCGTCTTCGGACGGACTTCGTTCAAATGGCCGTATCTTGAGCTACGGGCCTCCAAACGACTCGCCGTCAACGGCAACGCAATCCTTGGAGCGAGTCGGTCGTTTCGGTTTATCGCACTCAAAGTTTCCGAATACTTTGGGTTCGGCCGGGTTGGTTCGTACACGAAACCAACCGGGCCCTCGGAGCGGAAACGCTCATATCATGAGCTATGGACGTCCGATTGACGTGCCGTCAGATTTGTTAGTTTCCTCATAGTGAGACGGATCTTTTGGCTCACTCCGCCCGAGGTTTGGACGCAAGTGGAGTACGGTCGGGTTGGTTTTGCCTTAAAAACCAACCGAGCCCCTAGGACGAAAATGCAAATATCTCTCAGACCGGGCGTCCGATTGACGCGCCGTCTGCGACGTAGAGTTCCTGTTGACGATATGAAACTTTTGGATACATCAACTTCGGACTTCGTGTCAGTTGATGTATCAGCCTCTCGGCTCGTGGAGCGGACCCTCCCGAACGAGCTTGCTGTGTGCGGGAACCCTAGTGCTGGCTGCGACTGCTACTTCGACAGCGACGACCGTGCAGAGATCCTCAGTGGACTGCGGCGACGAGAGTGCAGAGATCCTCCGTGGACTCCGACGACGACCGTGCAGAGATCCTCAGTGGACTGCGGCGACGACTGTGCAGAGATCCTCTGTGGACTCCGACGACTACTGCACTCAGCGATCCTACGTGGATCAGTGCTACAGGTCCTGCGTGGGCCCGGTCCTATGTGGGCCCGATCCTGTGTGGGTCACTGCAAGTTTAGTACCTATCGATCCTTCGTGGGTCCGACGACTTAGATGGTTCAGTGATCATCTTTATTGTCATCCGAAGAAGTATACCTGTGTGAGCTGAATCTTCTGTTTTACTCGATAGAGGTGGTGCGCTTGGTTGTAGCGGCAGACTCGCGATACTGGAGACGAGCGTACGGAGTACGGAGACCGTGTAGCCGGCTGAGACCTGAAGACTGCTCGACCGACTCGACTTGGAGTGAGTCGACTAGCCCAGTGGACGGAGCGCCCGGTATTTGGCGGCAGACCCACGGCGGACGGAGCGCCTGGTAGTTGGCAGCAGACCCGCGGTACTCGACTGGAGGAGTACCTCTGTAGGCTATTTGGGTGAGCGCCCGGTATTTGGCAGCAGACCCTCAGCGGACGGAGCGCCCGGTAGTTGGCAGCAGACCCGCGGTACTCGACAGGAGGAGTACCTCAGCAGTCTTAGGTTAGTGAGAAGTACCTCGGAGTCGTGACAGGGCCACTGTACACTTCAGGGATGGGGCTCTTCAGCAGCTACGTTTTTGATAATGAAAATCCTGGTTTGAGCTGAGTCAATGATCCTTGTGTTTCCTCTTGATTGAGATGGGTTATCTGATAATTTCGATATATGTATGGGCATATACCTATGAGAGTTATCTGTTGAGTTTTCCTGTGTGGATTACGTTTTCCTCTCTTTTGTGGATTGTGTTGAGCTATCCTGTGTGGATTTACTGTTTACTCTCCTTTGTGGATTGTGTTGTTCTACCCTGCGTGGGTATGCGTTTTGCTTTCCTGTGTGGACTGGGTTGTGCTTGGGCTCGGACGTTGGAGCCGAATGGGAATTGAAGACTTAGGTATATATATGGGCATATACCTAAGCCGTGTCAGATGTTACTTCGTGATTGTATCTTTCCTTTGTGGATTATCCTTTGTGGATTTCGGGAGACCTTCGGGGGTCTCGGGGTCCCTACTGAGTAGCTTGTACTCACCCCTGCACGGGCTATGCCCGCACTTCGTGGTGTTGGTTGCAGACGACGGACAACGCTGACCGTGGTGGAGGCGTGCGGAGCAGGACAGTACCTGGAGGTGGACCACTGGGCGGGACGTACTCGGAGCGGTCAGGTGGACCCGAGGAGCAGTGGAGGCTATCTGTACCCACCCTTCAGGTGGGACTTCCAGAGGACGGCTTGACGCTGCAGTTTTCCCTTTTCAGTTGTTGTTTTTCCTTTCAGTTGTACTTTACAGTTGGGCTTGTATTTCCGGCCCCTTTTACTTTCATCACAGCTTGTACAGTTTTTACTTAGTGTTTACTTTTCCGCTTGCTTACTCTGTGGTGCTTGTTTACTTTCCAAAGGCAATGCCTTCCCTTTTTGTTGGGATTTACGCCTTGGTGCTATTCGCCAGCCCCTGGCCTATGGAAGGCGGGCTTGGGGTAGTCACGGCACGGGCCCCGAGGACGGGTCGTGAAAAATTGGTATCAGAGGCGGTCGGTTCTACCGCAGACTCTGATCTTTCTTCTATCTGAAGCAATAGTGTTTAGCGTATTGAGTGTGGTTATCAGTCCAGGGAGTCCAGTGTTGGTGCGGCGGCCGACGTATCCATACACCAGGACCCTGACTTCTGATTTCCGACTTAATGCACGAAAACATTGATTGCATGTGTGTTTCAAGTTTTCTTTGTGATTACTTGTGTCAGCTCACCAGGTATACTGTTCTGACCATGGTGCACTTGTTTCCATTTCAGGATGGCACGACGACAGCAGCCATCTAGGGTTCCTAGAGTAGTGCGCGACGACAGCCCGCCGAGCGACGAGGCCTCGGTACAGGGCCCGTTGACAGCAGAGGCACCGGCGGTACCTTTACCCGCCGAGCCCCCGATGCTTCCAGCACTGGCAGCTGACGACGCACGACGCCTCGGAGCTCTGCACGAGTTCCAGCGCCAGCGACCACCCAGGTTCCGTGGGGAGTCGGACCCCCAGGCAGCTGAGGACTGGCTGGAGGCGGTCGTCCGAGTTTTCAGGCTAGTGAGGACATCGGCAGACCTCATGGTGATCCTCGCGGCGAGCCTACTGCACGTAGCAGCCGGACGCTGGTGGAGCCTGATGCTCCAGGTACACGATGAGGCCACCCTCATCTGGACGGACTTCGAGAGCCTCTTCCGCTCAGAGTTCGTCCCAGCCACCCTCCGAGCGGTGCGCATCCAGGAGCTTCTTCAGCTGCGGCAGGGCAGCTTGACGGTCGCTCAGTACGCGGCGAGGTTCACCGACCTTTCTCGGTACTCGACATACATGGTACGGGACCCCTTCTTCCGGGCCCGGACCTTCGAGCAGGGATTGAGACACGAGATCAGGGCATCGCTGATCTCCCTCAGCATCCCGACCCAGGCAGGAGTACTGGAGCGAGCCCTCCTGATCGAGAGCTTCCTGGCTGAGTCCACAGCGAGACCTGCCGCAGGGCGGCAGATAGCGGAGTCATCGGAAGCAGGTAGCCGACGGATGACTCAGGGTTCCAGGCAGACCAGACCTACCGGTGGCCGACTGCACGACTCAGGCTCAGTTGTGCGGGGGAGCCGGGGTGGAGTCAGAGCCAGGCGTGCCGAGAGTGGGCAGTGTTACTCCTGTGGCGGGATTGGTCACATGGCTCGTGACTGTCCGACCCGCCATGCTGATGATCAACAGTTCAGTGAAGAACCTCCCAGGCAGAGGCAGAGGGTCGACCGTGGCGGTCCGCATGGAGGAGGCGGACGAGGCAGAGGAGCTGGCCGAGCAGCAGGTGGTGGGCGACGCTTTGAGGCTCTGCCGCCACCACCACCAGGCGGTCCACCCCGACCGCAGGGGACAGGAGGACATGGGAGAGCTCATCTTCAGGCAGTTGAGGCCTACGATCATGGGGCTCCGGGAGTAGATGGACAGGAGCGGAACTAGCTCCAGACCTGGAGACTTTTGTTCATGTTGCTTCTAGTTTTGTTGATGTATGTTTGTAGATGCTTTGTGTCTTTGTACTTGAGCTGCAGTAATAAAAGACACCTTTTCTTGTGGCTTTTACTTCCCTGTCCTCTCTTGTGTTGTTACTAAGAGGTTCCAGTTTTGACTGTTGACTTGACCCTCACTTGTGAGACATCTACTGGAGGAGACCCAGTTACCACACACTGATGCCGACAGTGTGACTCAACCCTTGGAGGCGAGAGTAACGGTTGGATCTCTTGGTAGTAGCGTCGAGGCCTTACGACGTCATCCTTGGTATGGATTAGTATCATCCATCTCGGTATTGACCGTATTAGGCGAAGAACGTGGTTCATCCAGGGGATGAGACCAGATTTCTCTTATCAGCAAGGAAGAAATCATAGCAGCTCTAGTGGGACCAGAGGTGGTCCGGGCCACGATAGAGAAGGTCCAGGTGAGCACATGGAGCGAAAGGCTCAGATGCGTGCACAGTACCGCCTTTGTATCCCTAGTTTGTGTTGAAGCTTTACGAGGACGTAAAGCCCTGTGATGGGAGTAATGTAAAGACCCGTAAATTTCAAGGAAATTTTTTTCCTTAATTTTCTTTGGAATTTTACAAGAACACAGTTTCTGATGGCGCCTGATTCCGAGGCCCGGTGTGCCCGAAATCATTTTCCAAAGTTTGGCTCGGGTACGTTCAGTGAACGGACGAGCGGGTTTTTCTAACTTTTGAACCGGTGCCCGGAATCGAATTCTGAGGGCACCGATGAAATCGCAGCGTCGGTATTCGCTTAGAAACGCCTCTTCCGGAGTTGCGTTTGCTTGGGTGTGGTTTTTAATTTTCGGGCTTAAAGTTAAGAAATAAAATAATTTTGCGACAACTTTATTTTATTTCACTTAAGCCACTTGGAAGCCACTTGAAGCCACTTAAATGCGGCTTGAACTGAGTTGAACTGGATAGGATACTATCCAGAAATATCCTACCCCCCTTGGTAGGATATTTGTGAGGTGGGGCCCGCACGAGCCCCGCCGTTTCTTTCCGCTAAGAAACGCACCCGTGAAAACCCATCTTAATGAAAGTCAACCGACGCGTTTTTTTTAAATTCTTAACAGACCATTTAATTGGGCGGTTTATTTCGTGAATTAAATGGGCTGTTTCTTTCGTGAATTAAATGGGTCGTTTCTTTCGTTGAATTAATTCAACGAATTAATGGATCGTTTCTTAACCAGTTTTTCAAATTAGTTGGCGTAATAATAAAATAAGGTCAACGCTTAACCTCTGGTTATTTGCGCTTGAGAAGATTTGAGAGAACCCTCGTAACTTCTTCTCCCTCGCGAAGAACATGAAGAACGCGAAGAACGCGAAGAACGCGAAGAACGCAGAACCCGGAAATCGATGACGCCTTCGCCCGAGACGTTCTTCCGATCTCCGATCTCCGATCTCCGGTCACCGACCATTTGAGGTGAGTGATTTCGAATTTCTGCTCAAGGTTCTTTTCTTTGGGTTTAAACATAGATTTAATTATTTATAATTTAAATCTGTTGTTCTTGGTTCGTTGAGCTCGCCGACTCAACGCCGGATTCCGCGACGACGCGACGCCTCCCCGCGACGACGCGACGATCCCTCTCTTCCGCGACGAACCCTCGCTCGACGACGCTTGAAGTAGGGATTTTATATTTTGAAATACCCCTCCTTATATTCCCGTGAACATTCTTTAAAAATTAGAGAACCGGAATCTAAGAAACAATTTTATTTTATTAAAATTGTTGGTTCATGTGTTGAACATTCTATTTTCTCCCGTTGTTTTTATCTAACGCGGAGGGTGCGGGTCGAACGAACACGGCCCGGCAACCCTCCGTCGTTCTTCGTGTTTTGTGGATTTGGCAGGTGACAACGGAACGTGCCGCAACGGGTGTTTGATGATCCCGCAGTAAAGAACGGAACCCGGGAGGAACAACGGCGCAGACGGGAAGGAAAACGGGCCACCGGAGCGACTCCGGCGGCCCGCGGAAGCCGGAGGTGGCGCGGGTCGCCGGCGCGGCGGCGCCGGCGGCCGGAGGCGGCGGCACCCCGCGGGTGTCCAGCGCGACACCCCGCGGGTGTCCAGCGCGACACCCAGCGGGTGCCGCGGGTGTCCAGCGCGACACCCCGCGGGTGCCGCGGGGTTGTCACGCGGCACCCCGCGGGTGCCGCGGGGGTGTCACGCGGGGCGGCGGCTTTCCCCCACGTCGGCCGCTTGGCCGAGCCGAGCCGGACCGGCCCTGGCCGGGTCGGGTCGGGCCAACCGAGTCGGACCCGACCCGGTTCGGGCCAGCCAGGGGGGGTCGGGCCGGGTCGGCCCGGGCCCGGACCCCCCGTCTTCGGACGGACTTCGTTCAAATGGCTGTATCTTGAGCTACGGGCCTCCAAACGACTCGCCGTCAGCGGCAACGCAATCCTTGGAGCGAGTCGGTCGTTTCGGTTTATCGCACTCAAAGTTTCGGAATACTTTGGGTTCGGCCGGGTTGGTTCGTACACGAAACCAACCGGGCCCTCGGAGCGGAAACGCTCATATCATGAGCTATGGACGTCCGATTGACGTGCCGTCATCTTTGTTAGTTTCCTCTTAGTGAGACGGATCTTTTGGCTCACTCCACCCGAGGTTTGGACGCAAGTGGAGTACGGTCGGGTTGGTTTTGCCTTAAAAACCAACCGGGCCCCTAGGACGAAAATGCAAATATCTCTCAGACCGGGCGTCCGATTGACGCGCCGTCTGCGACGTAGAGTTCCTGTTGACGATACGGAACTTTTGGATACATCAACTTCGGACTTCGTGTCAGTTGATGTATCAGCCTCTCGGCTCGTGGAGCGGACCCTCCCGAACGAGCTTGTTGTGTGCGGGAACCCTAGTGCTGGCTGCGACTGCTACTTCGACAGCGACGACCGTGCAGAGATCCTCAGTGGACTGCGGCGACGACTGTGTAGAGATCCTCCGTGGACTCCGACGACGACCGTGCAGAGATCCTCAGTGGACTGCGGCGACGACTGTGCAGAGATCCTCCGTGGACTCCGACGACTACTGCACTCAGCGATCCTACGTGGATCAGTGCTACAGGTCCTGCGTGGGCCCGGTCCTATGTGGGCCCGATCCTGTGTGGGTCACTGCAAGGTTAGTACCTATCGATCCTTCGTGGGTCCGACGACTTAGATGGTTCAGTGATCATCTTTATTGTCATCCGAAGAAGTATACCTGTGTGAGCTGAATCTTCTGTTTTACTCGATAGAGGTGGTGCGCTTGGTTGTAGCGGCAGACCCGCGATACTGGAGACGAGCGTACGGAGTACGGAGACCGTGTAGCCGGATGAGACCTGAAGACTGCTCGACCGACTCGACTTGGAGTGAGTCGACTAGCCCAGTGGACGGAGCGCCCGGTATTTGGCGGCAGACCCACGGTGGACGGAGCGCCTGGTAGTTGGCAGCAGACCTGCGGTACTCGACTGGAGGAGTACCTCTGTAGGCTATTTGGGTGAGCGCCCGGTATTTGGCAGCAGACCCTCAGCGGACGGAGCGCCCGGTAGTTGGCAGCAGACCCGCAGTACTCGACAGGAGGAGTACCTCAGCAGTCTTAGGTTAGTGAGAAGTACCTCGGAGTCGTGACAGGACCACTGTACACTTCAGGGATGGGGCTCTTCAGCAGCTAATTTTTTGATAATGAAAATCCTGGTTTGAGCTGAGTCAATGATCCTTGTGTTTCCTCTTGATTGAGATGGGTTATCTGATAATTTCGATATATGTATGGGCATATACCTATGAGAGTTATCTGTTCAGTTTTCCTGTGTGGATTACGTTTTCCTCTCCTTTGTGGATTGTGTTGAGCTATCCTGTGTGGATTTACTGTTTACTCTCCTTTGTGGATTGTGTTGTTCTACCCTGCGTGGGTATGCGTTTTGCTTTCCTGTGTGGACTGGGTTGTGCTTGGGCTCAGACGTTGGAGCCGAATGGGAATTGAAGACTTAGGTATATGTATGGGCATATACCTAAGTCGTGTCAGATGTTACTTCGTGATTGTATCTTTCCTTTGTGGATTATCCTTTGTGGATTTCGGGAGACCTTCGGGGGTCTCGGGGTCCCTACTGAGTAGCTTGTACTCACCCCTGCATGGGCTATGCCCGCACTTCGTGGTGTTGGTTGCAGACGACGGACAACGCTGACCGTGGTGGAGGCGTGCGGAGCAGGACAGTACCTGGAGGTGGACCACTGGGCGGGACGTACTCGGAGCGGTCAGGTGGACCCGAGGAGCAGTGGAGGCTATCTGTACCCACCCTTTAGGTGGGACTTCCAGAGGACGGCTCGACGCTGCAGTTTTCCGTTTTCAGTTGTTGTTTTTCCTTTCAGTTGTACTGTACAGTTGGGCTTGTATTTCCGGCCCCTTTTACTTTCAGCACAGCTTGTACAGTTTTTACTTAGTGTTTACTTTTCCGCTTGCTTACTCTGTGGTGCTTGTTTACTTTCCAAAGGCAATGCCTTCCCTTTTTGTTGGGATTTACGCCTTGGTGCTAGTCGCCAGCCCCTGGCCTATGGAAGGCGGACTTGGGGTAGTCACGGCACGGGCCCTGAGGACGGGTCGTGACAGGAATGGTTATTATACTAAATAAATGTTATTATGTACCATCTATTATTAGAAACACAATCTAATGTCGGTTTTAGATAATCTAGGATTTTATTTCAAATTTTCAAACTAATATTATATTATTTATAAGAATAACATATATTATGGCATGATGCATCTTAATAATGGGAAGTATATACCTAAAATTGAAATCTAGTGTTTTACATCAATGAAAAGTCTAATGATAGTGAATCATATCATATGCACCTATGGAACTTCAGGCTGGGTCATGTAAATGATAATCATTTAAACAAACTACATCAAGAAGGGTATTTAGATCCCATTAAGTTAAAATACTTGGATGTATTTAATTATTTTTTATAAGGTAAAACGACCAAAGAACCTTTTAGTGTGAAAGGATAAAGATCTATAGTACCATTGGAATAGGTTTATATTGATGTATATGGTCCATTTCTATTATATTAAAGGGGAGGTTTCTATTATTTCATTAATTTTACTAATGACTTTAGTAGTTATAAGTTATATATAATTAATGATTTATAATTCATATTCCTTTCAGATGCTTAATGAATATCAGAATAAAGTAGATAATTAAATTATTAAGAATATTAAGAAACTCTACTCAGACCGTGGTGGAGAATAACTTAACCAAGATTTCATTGATCATTTAAAGAAATGTGTGATAGTTTCCCAACTTACTCCTCCTTATACACCTCAATGGATTGGTGCTATTGAAAGTAGGAATCATACCATACTTTACATGGTTATATTGATGATGAGTCATGCAACTCTACCATTATCCTTTTGGGGAAATTCACTATAGACTGTGGCATATAAATTAAACTAACTACCAATTAAAGAAGAAGATGGTATTCTATATGATTTATGTTATGGAAGGAATCTTGATCTATCTTATATATATATGGGGATGTGAGGAATTTTTCAATACTATACCTAATGAAAATTTAGCATCTCTAAGAATGAAGTTCATATTTATAGGTTATCTTAAAGAGACTAAAGGATATTACATATATAACTCATCCTATAAAAATGTGATTATGTAAAAACATGCTATGTTTCTAGAAATGGAAAACATTTCTAATAGAAATAGTATGAGAAAAATTGAATTCAAATAAGTTTATACTTCAAATGATCAAGAGTTAATACGGGAACAGACTCCATAAGAGATAGTGGGAGAAGTTGTAAAGACACAAGTACTGTATAGGTCTACATTAGAGGTTATATAACAAGAGTTTCATGATTTTATTATCACCGAGTAAGCAGAAACATTACTCCTTTAGGATAATTAACCTCTAACCTATAAGTAGTTTATGGAAAGGATATAGCTAAATGTCAATAATCCATGTATTCTGAAATAGAGTTCATAAACTAAAATAAATTTTGGATTTTTGTATATGCACCAACTAATGTAAAATCTATTGGGTGAAAATGGGAATTTAAGAAAAATATGAACATGGATGGTTATGTAAGTACCTATAAATCATGACACATTGTAAAAGTTTTTAGCCAACATCAAGGAATAGTCTATGATGAAACCCTATCATATATCATGATGATAAAATCCATCAGAATATTACATGAAATCACAAACTTACATGATTATGAAATTTAGAAAATGGATGTCAAAATTTATTTCTAAAAAAGAATTTTGTTGAATAATTTTTTATGGCACAACCTAAGGTTTTTATTATATCAAATAGTATCAATAATGTATGCAAGGCACAAAGATCCATCTATGGATTGAAGTAGACATCATAATCATTGAATGTTTATTTTGATGAGGCTTTAATAAAATTTGGTTTCATTAAGAAGTAAATTTAT
The DNA here is from genome assembly GCA_963277665.1 of Viscum album. NCBI lineage: Eukaryota > Viridiplantae > Streptophyta > Magnoliopsida > Santalales > Viscaceae > Viscum > Viscum album. The sequence continues at coordinate 512,915,213 of OY728136.1, read as the reverse complement.
TCATGTCTCTATAATAAGTTTAGTGGTGGTTACATCATTTTTTTAGTATTATATATTTATGACATATTTTTAATGTGAAATGAAGTGCACATATTATAGTTAGTGAAGAGTTTGTTAAATTAATGCTTCTCCATGAAATAATTAAGTAAACCAGCCTATATTCTAGGGATCAAGATCTATCGAGATATATCTTAGATGATAATTGAGATATGTTAAAGTACATATATTAATAAGGTAATCGAAAGGTATAATATGGAATAATTTAAATAGGATTGTTCCCAACATCACATGGAATTAATCTCTTTAAGAAGATGTGTCCAAATACCCAAGAGTAGATTAAAAGAATGTGTATAATCTCTTATACTTCAGTAGTGGTATCTATCATATATTTCATTATTTTTACTAGTTTTTATGTTTCCATTTATTTAATCATAGTGGTTAGATATAAATTCAATAAAGGAGAGCTACATTAGGCTGATGTAAAAACTATCCTAAAGTACTTGAGATGTATAAAGGGTATGTTATTGGTGTATAGAGGATATGAGGATATAATCATGAGTGGGTACACAAATTTAATATTCCTAGAATATCAAGATGATTTGAAATCACAGTTAGGCTATTTTTTCATGAATGGTGTTGTAGTGAGCAGAAGAAACTTGAAGCAATCTATGGTTTCCAATTCTACATTAAAATTCAAGTATATAAATGCTTTCAATATAATTAAAGAAGAAGTTTGTATATGCAGCTTCATTTACCATCTTGTAATTTTATCTATAATTTCAAAACCTATTAGATTATACTTTAATAATACTATGGTTTTGGTACTTTCTAAGGATCATAGGTCACACTATAGGAAGAATATATACTTAATAAGTTTCATCTCTTGAGGTATTTTACTCATAGAGGTGAAGTCTCAGTTAGAAGAGTGTACATAAAGGATAACATGGTATAACCCAGACTAAATCCATATATTAGAATAATTATGACACTCATGTGATAGATAGTGAGTTAAAAATTATTAGTTGTTGGCTCTAGTCCAAGTGGGAGTGTTTTGAGAGTGACTTCACTAGACCCAACTCCTATGTGTAGTTTTATTACCATTACATGTATATAGTTGGTATATATATATGTGTGTGTGATTATTCTCACCATAATAATATTGATACTTTCTAATCCACTATTAACATGTTAATGACCTTAGATTATTTTTCATATCAAAAGGTTATGGTAGTTCTCTTCTATAATGAGAACCTCGAGATACTAAGACATTAATCTTAAACATATGTCATATGGTTTAGATACATCATATTGATGGTACATAGATGAGGTATACTATCAGGTTTTGGGGCCCATAATTATTAAGTCTTCTTCTCATGAAGTTTTCATTTTGTGATCTCAAGTAGATGATATCATGAGGACTTATCCTCCAATAGAAACACCACATGTTTAGTTTTTCATTTCTTGGTCCTATATATGAATATATGAAATAGTATCTCAACTATATATCATTATCAATGTGTACCAATTTATTATTTAATTTTATGTAAGTAAAAAAACCATGACATTGAAGTCATGGTGGGGTATCTTGTTTTGGGTGTGTCATAGGTGGTATGGTATTAAGTGAATGATCAAGATAAAATTTGGTTCTTCTAAGTTGAGTAAGAGATATCTTATGGGCCTAGGTTAATGAGGATGGTAGAACCTTCATTAAATTTGTATTCATGGTATAAGAAGGTAAGTCCCTCTGGTAAGATGATGAAATATATAAATTGCCAAAATAATGATGATATAAGTGTGTGTCTGCTTTATGATATATCATTAGAAAATAGATTATACTATATAGAGTGTGTTTATAGGATTTAGTTGTAGCTATAAAATTATGTATCTACTTAGGGTCTATAATGGGTTGATAGAATCCACTTTTTTTTAATATTTAGACTCACAATTTTTGAGATAAGGATGTGTAGGTTCATACACTAAGTGTATCCATAAGTTACCCTAATCGAATGAATATGAGATTTGGATGAGGTGGGCCCCATATACGGGGGCTGTAGAAAGTCTGAGTGTGATATATTGAAATTAAAAATAGTTCAATTGTATTATTCATGTTTATAATAATGAATATTGAATTTATTTCTCAAGGTATTCACAAGTTTTTTTATCACAAAAGTAAATTTAAAAAATATATATATAATTTTTTGAATGAACGTTATATGTACAAGGTTTTTTGAATTATTAAGAATGAGTGAGTTGAGTTAATGGTTGATATTTAATCATATAACATGTTAAAGTTATACAAGTGAGAGATAAAAGGTCCATGGAATTTATCAAAAGTTTAATTAATTCATAAGTGTGTACAAGGATTTAAAATGATGGTTATTTTTTTCAAGGACCAAATTAAAATTTTTAAAAGTATATCCAATTTATAGAAGATTATTTTATCCCCTTTAATAGTGTGAAACTTTATTTGAATTAATTTTGAGCTCTGATGTACTCTCTCTAAAATTTTATAGTGAAAAAATAATAATAAGGTTGGATCCATACCTTATTATGTATCAAGTATATGTTCTTCACATAATAGAATTGAAATCATAAAACTCTATAATTTACTATACTAACACTAGAAAATCAAAGATCAACAATCTAGGAGTTGTAGTGTATGTGAGGAAGATCTATAGGATTCCTAGACTGGTCCATTTGAGTCATGAAACTCTGATAGTGGTTGAATAAAATCTTTTATTTTAAATAAACAAGTTACCATTTATGGTTTCATTTGATTTTTTTTATTAATTCTCAAATTGAATTTAATGGGATCCTTTGAGAAATATAGGCAAGTTTTTTTGTGGATTTAACATTTTTAACATGAATCTAAACCCAAAATTTTTAATTCTTCATTTTTCATGATTCCACTACAACCCAAGTTCTTTTATACATGACATGTAGGACTTTAAAGTAGTTGAGAACATACCTCAGTAGTTAATTTCATATGGGATCTACCTAAAAAAATCTCAAGTGGGGTAAATGATGTGTGGGGCCCTTGGCCTCTCTAGTCTGTGTCATGTATCAAAGTAAAAAAATGTATTTTATATCACATGTTGTTTGGAACCACACTTATTCCTAGAATGTAATCCAAAGACATTATTATTTGTACCTTTCACAATACATAGTGTTTCTACTAAGACACAGATCATGTAGTTAAAACTTGTTGACATAGCATGTACTGAAGTACGCACTAAGACACATGATCCTAAAATAAACGACATCTTACCTGAGGTCATACCCTGTGTAAAATTTATAAAGGAATTTAAATTGTAGAACAACACTGCATGATATACATGGTGTGTGGCCCAAAGGACTATACATTGTATAGTAAAAAATTTTATATACAGAACTCTCAATCCCCTTATATCACACACTATAACCACCACCTCCATCATTAGCATCAGCCATGAATTTGATACCACCTATCCCTAATATCCCCAGGGCCTCAATCACACCTCTCTAGAGCCAACCATACATCCAACATCCCCACCATATGCAACCACCATCTTCTATCGAAGAAGCACCTAATACCATAATAAAGAACCTCATAGTGCACATTTTACCTCATACAAACATGAATCTCCAATTTTTCATCATTATTGATCTACTTTAATAATTTGATCATAGAATGGATAATAAGGATATGGGAGTCAAAAAAGGTGTCGGTGAAAAGTATAACCAACCAATATGGGTTCATGTGCATACCTAAAGGAGAATAATGTGAGGTATGTGATTGAAAATAATGATTTTAGGAATGAATAATTCCATCATTCTTAACCATTTATCATCATCCACTATATTTCATCATCCTTCATCACACAATGATCATAAATCTACTAAATGGTAATAATTATAATCATAATTGTAATATTATTATTCAATTTATTACACAAGTACAAACCAAAATCAATAACTAGAAATCCATTAGTGATAAAACATGAATAAATTAACCACAAAAATAAGTTATCAAGTTTATTTCCATGACTATATTAATTTTTTGAACTATATTTAAAAAAACTATATAGTTCTCATTGAATGTGGAATAATTCCTTACCTATGAATAATCTCAAATATATATTACATTTTAAATTTAGTAAATTCTTTAAATAAATAATCATAAAAATTGGTTATTTAAATCTGATAATTCTACAAATTTTGAAGAGTGTAGAACATGGTGAAGAGGATTAAATAATTTCAAATAAATTATCAGGGATTTCATTCTCTATGACACTCGATAATCATTTTCACCACTATGATGAACAACCCTATGTTGTGAAAAGAATTCATAAAATCCACTATGGTTTTTCTTTCTATCCAATGAGAATATATGATATGGGATATTTATTTTTGATTTCTAATAGGGAAATTTTTTTCATAATTTATCCATTCACTTCCATAATAATTTTCCCTCATAAATTTTATCATTTTTTCACCTCACCAAACCATAGTAAATCACCTTAAAATATCTAAACATAAATTTCTATAAAATTACATTCCACTCCCACCTACATATCCCAATTTTACTTCAATATACTTAATAAAAAAATAATTTATTTTTATGAGATAAGTTTGGGATTATTTTATGTTTAAAATAAAGACTTGAAAATAATTGATCTAGGACACAAAACCTGAGAATATAAATTATACTTCAGATAAGAAAAATAATCCATTGTAAACACAACCATGGTATCTAAATTTCCATCCAAGGATTTTATTTGGTGTTACCAACATTCACACTTTTGAAATAAATATTTATGTATTAATAAAATATTAAATATACTTTAAAATAAAACTTATTTTAAAATGTCATAAAACAATATACCAAGGGTAAATATTGTATTCTGAGACCATTATAATAATTTGGAAAAACAATTATGGTCATTTACTTTGGTTAAATTACCTTTTTACCTTTTATGTAACTATGACTTCAAAAATAAAAAAATAAGATCTATTTTTCTTGAGGAAAAATCTAGTTTGGTATAGTTGTCATGTTATAAAGGTTTAGTTTTTGATGATATAAAAAAATTCTTAATCATTCCTTATTTCATATTAATTAATTTAAATGGATTCTTATATTTGGTGTAATTGTGTTAGGGTGTGTTTTTTAAGTGTCTTATTCTATTCATTATGTTTCAATTTATTTTCATAATGAATTTGATTTAATTTGTTAGCGATAAATTGGAGAAATATTGTATTCAGTTTTAAAGATTTTGGAATAAGTATTTTTCTAAATATTATACGGTTTCAATCATATTGTTTTGATTTCAAATGTATATTCGAATGAATAGATTTATTTTTATTTTAAAGAGAATTTTTTTTGTTCTTAAGCTTTCTAAAATATTATGCCTCATTTCTTAGAGGTTTTTATTGTTAAAATAATGACATAGATATTGTTTAATTTTAATCTCTTATTGTTTTTGGTTGGTGGTTTAGGTTGCAGCTTATTTTAGAAAGTTAAAATGGTTTTTGATAATGATTTTATTTATTTTGGGGATGATTTTAGTTTTTTATATTGAAATTTGTTTTTATACATGATTATATTCATAAATTTAATATGAAATGGTTTTTAAATACCCATAAAAGTGAAACAAAGTATTTTTTTTAATATTTAATCCTTGTTTTTTATTTTTAAAGTGATTTTCATGATAAATTTAGTTTATTTTCACAATAAGTAATTAAAATGGATTTAAATTTTAGTTATATTATGTTAAAAGTAGAGTTTATTTAAATTTGAATTGAATTCAATTATATTTCATTGATTTTAAAATTATTTTTTAATAATTGGGTATTTTACTTTATGGTGGGAACTTGTTTAATTTTAAATTTAGTTTGAAGTAAAAGGGTTCTTTAGATACTTTTTGGATGGTCTAGTTTTATATTTATTTATATGAAATTAATTTTTTGATATCATTTTGTAATTAATTTAATTTAATTTGTATGGAACTAATTATTTTATACTAAATTAATAATTTTTAAATTGAATAATTTAAATTTGTAATCATGATAATTTGAAATGTGAATTAAAGATTTGAACTATGTGTAATATATATAAATATAGTTTTGGGTCTTGATTAAAATAGAGATTTTGTTTAATTTTTTGAATTATTTTCTATTTATAATGGGGGTTTTATAATTAATTGTAAGGTAAATCATTATAATGGGAGGATACAATTTAAATGAAGTTTTGGAATTATTCATCTAAATTTCTATTTTTATCAAAAGGTTGAATAGATTAAGGTCCTTAAAATAGTTCATATATTCTTTTATATAATTATTATTATCAAAAAATCTAATTTTTTTAAAGGAAATTATTCAACACTTTTCAAGGGTGGAAAGGTTCATGGTAAGGAGAATTTTGACATCCATGATTTCATTAGATTAAGTGTTTACTTTTTTATGTTTTATATTTTATGAGTGGAATTTTAAAAAATTTAAAATTTTCCCAATATTCTTGGTCATGTTTCATGATTAGATAGACTACTCAAGGGGGTTTAATGAGGTTGAAAAATAAAAACAGTGATTTTTTTATGATCAAACACATGGTTTAGGAAAAACATGTAGTCGATCTTGTAATTTTCATAAAAATTAGATTTTTTTAAATTTATGTATCCTAATATCTATAACCTACCTTCTTTCTTTTTCATTTTAAATTTAATCTCACCCTAAGGTGTTTTCAATTGGTAATTTATTCCTCCTCTTTCCTCTATAGGTGATTCCCCAATGATTCTTGGTAAATCTATACTAAAAACCAAAGGTTAATCCATATTTATCCCTAATCTCTTCCATGTTACTCTATTTATTATCTTATTCTAACCTAATATATTATAGTGTGTTGATTACATAACTTGGTCTTAGAAATATTTTTGTATTTTGATGCTTATAGTGAATGAATCTCCTCTCATACCCTAATTTATTCTTATTCAAAATAGTTATGTCATATATATGGGTATCTAGGAGGTTATTATATCTATTTTCATTTACATAACATACCATAGAGGATGGGATGATTTAAATTGATTTATCATGGATATAACCCTTCATTAAATTATCTATGTTTGATTTATATAAGGTTTTTATATTTTATTTGATAAATATATGTGATAGTAATTTGTTTTTCATGAATAATGTGTAATTTATACTTTAATTGGATTCATAAAATTATAATTATTTTGATAAAGGGTGATATGATTTTATTATGCCATGGTTATATTTCATATTTGATTATATGAATTATTGTTGAATCATAAAGGATAATTTCATTGATTTAAATTTAGTTGTGGAATGGATTAGGCCTTATTTGTATATGAAATAAAGGTTTTTTTGTTTTATTACACCCTATGATTATTCACTTTATTATTATTTAAATAGTTATTATATATTATTTTATGAAATTATTTTATGTTTTTGTGTATGGGGTTATTTCTATGGAGGGTTTACGGGTGAAAGAATGAAATATTTATAAATATACTACTTGTTCTTTTGATATTTGAATTTATAAAACTTCATGGGAATACATGATTAACTTAGTTAGTATTCTTAAAATGAATTTTATACTAGTTATGGTTATTCTCTTCTAATACACCTAGCTTTAATTTCAATAAATCTAGTGGGATTACCTCCCAATAAGGTTGGGTGAGGGTAATTAAAGTGTGTGTTGGTAGGATCTTATCAATATATTTGTCTTGTGGTTTTGTAAGAGTCAAAATATATTTTTTCTTCTTATAACCTTGGGATTTGTTTCATTATTCTTGACGGTTGTTTTTTATTTTTATGTTTATTTCACTTTGAATGACTTAATTTTTATTAGATAGTTTTTCCTTTTGTTTAAGATAAGAGTCATGTTTGATTCCATTATTTTGTCTTATGTTTATAAAATTACATTATTACTTATTTTAAAACTATCATGCTTGGTTTTTCATGTGAAGGGATGTATATATAGTTGTTGGGTGAATCCTATTAAGATTATACTTACTCTTTATATTTTCACCTTTGGTTTATATATATATTACTATTCTTGGTTTATCTTGTAGGTATGGAATGATATTTCCATTTCATTAGAAGTTAACCATGGTCTAATTTGTAGAAATATGGGGTGATATGATATAAATATGTTAGATTTTCATTATAATATAGATAATTACTTTAAATTTTTTTAGGTTATGTAAAGTAGCCACATAGTATTGTGTTGTTACTAGTTTATTTTTTCAATATGTTATGTATGGTTTTCTTTATGTTCTCATTTGTATAGTTAGATGTTTATTCCATTTTTAGGTCATGTTTTCATTTTTTTCATATTTAAACTTTCATTAATCATGTTTCATGATAATTCAAATATATGAGAAATTCATGTTAGATTTCTATTTGAAATCATTTATTTAGTCATTTATTCAATAAAAAGAGGTAAACTGGTTCCATGATATATATTTTATACCCTTTCCCATTATACTAGCCTATGGTGATCAAGAATTCACCTTAGATTTTTGGAATATTGGTATAGGTAATGTGGCTAGATATCAATGTTGGTATGTTACATGACCTTAGTCACACCTCCCTATACACTATAAGTTGATTACTAAGGAAAGGGTCTATAAATATCATTAGGGAGGGTATTCCCTTAATATCATAACCATAAAAAAATAACATAAACATCTATAAATAAAATGATAGAAAAATAAATATATTGAATCATAGTAGAATTCCAACCATAAGTAGTAGCATACACAATGCTATAATAAATGAACCAATTCTAAACATATAATAACACACCAATGATATCCCATAATTGGTCAATCATATAAATATTACGATGCAATAATAGACAAAATAAAGTATGTCACATCGACACCAAGATCCTCATCCTCCCACCAAGACACTCCAAAAAATATCTTATCATGGATCCCTTATTGTAATCTACATTCCCAACATATAGTATGCACATCCACTAAGGTGAATATGCAGGGTGTGAGTATCAAAATCATTAGGTAACCACCAAAAAGGGTCCTAAAATATATAACAATGTATATATATATGAGTGAATATGAAATAAAGTATAAAAATCCATAACACTCATTATAAAATAACCCATAGTCAAGTCATTATGTGCTTACTAGGACACCAAAATTCTTAACCCTACATACTTAATCCAATAATGGTAAACCATTCCATCATTATAATATTCACACCATGGGATACTGCACACAAGTTCAAATCCTTTAATCATAAAAACATCTACACCATGAGGTACTATGAAGAAGTGTTAATCATTTAGTTATAATCCACACCATAGGAATCCTCTCTACATGAATTTTACTCCCTAGTTATAATCCACATAAAAAACTTCTAGGGTACTTAATTAGTCCCCTATTTGTATTGATACTCACTCCACAAGAAACCAACACATAGTATGTCATCAAGATTTTAAGTTTAACTCATAGGAATATCATTATATACACATCATATATCACAACATAATAAACTAAGAAATATATACTTGGTAGGTATCCTTCCTCGGTCACATAGATCCCCACTTAGACTCATAATATTTGCTTGATCACCAACATGGTGACTCCATAAGCCTAAGGTTATATCTCAATCACTTTCAAAAACAAAAACTCTTAGGAAAGACATTCACATGTTTGTTATCACAATTTACACCATTCATACACTAGTCCTATTGACCATATTTTTTATCACAGGGCCTCTCATGATCCAACCCATTCGACAATCATTATTCACCTCAAGGGTGAATTCCAAGGTCCCTATACCATTCCTAATTCCCATTACCAACCTCTAATCACATTATAAAACCATCACAAAACCATAACCCATTTTTTATACCATTTCTTAACCATATATATCTTATGATATATAATCTTATGTCCCTCATATTCTATCTTACGACCACACCATTATTGGGACTCCATTGCACACATTATCGTAAGGATCACAAGGTGACCCAATTATCAAGAGATCCTCAAAACATTTCACCATGTTTGGAACAATTTTTCTAGTCTTAATAGAATATATAAATTCTATTATATAATTTTGAACCCCCTTGATCCCCATCAAGGTCTCCCTAACTCTACTAAACATTTTTTCATGCTATGCCACATAAAAAACACAAAATGCATGGAAAAATAAATTATAGGATATCTACCTTGTAATGATAGGATTTAAACAATATAATATTTCACTCCAATTCACCTTAAATTTATATAAATCTATAAACCTAGTAAAAATACCTAAATTAGGAATTTTGTGAGATGTATCATCAAAAAATTAAATAAAATTATGATTTGAGGTTGTTTTACCTTTGACTTAGTGACAAATGACTATATCCACTGATAGTTCTATGATATATCATGGAATGAGAAGTCTATAGCTATAAAAATATTAGAGAACAAAGGTATATAAGAGAGTAACTTGGTAGGATTTACTTACTAATTTCTATTCAACCAAGAAATGTGGAGGAGGGGTTTATTAAAAAATCCCTTGAAATAACCATAATACCCCCAACTAAAAGTGGGGTTTGGGGTTCCACCAATTGTCAGGTAGACCTTACTAGACTCTTAGTGAGACCCTTAGGTTATTGGTGGCCTACCACCTTGATTTAAATGCCAATGGCAGTGGTTTTGTACCCCATTCTAACCCATCAAAATATATATGGTTCACTGGGGTTATATCTACTTCCTACTACAAAATAAAAATCTTTTTTAGTTAAAAAATACCTAAAATGTTATTTAAGATATTTTATACCCATATATATGCCTCCAAAAACTCCTTTTAAACTTTTTAATTCAATCAAAAATTACTTCCCATGAATATAGACCCCAAATTATAAATCACATTACCACTAGTTCTACTCTAGTATGGCCTGTTAATGTTTCCTATAACACAAATGTAATGACTCAAGTTTTGGAGTTAATGATTTTGGGCCTAATTTATTCTTGAACATGTGTAATTGGGTGTATTTTAGTTATATAAGGTGTTAGTGAAGGTCATGAGTCTATGTTTAAAGTGATCAATAATCTAATGTAGTCACATTGAGAGGGGAGGTGAATTAGTATGATCTATTTTTTTTATAGAGTTCTTTTCTACTTTACTTAATTTGAACCTCTACACCAATTAGGATGAATTGATCTCATAGGAATCAACCAATAAATTCATACCACATGAAATATAAAAATAAAGAGATCATGACATATGATATTTTTACAATCCTCAATCCAAATGTAGGTATCTACTCCTTGTTATGGTTGATTCAAGTATGAGACATAGATTTTATCACTAATGTATATAAGTGATTTTAATATGTAAGAAGTTATCATCCTTAACATAGCACATAAAACAGGTGGTAAGGTTTCATCCTTAACCCATAGATTGGTAATGTGTCATCCTTAACCATAACTTAGAGAAGGTATCATCCTTAAATCTATAAAATATTTACCAATAATTGGTTATCTCCTTATAGGTTATTTATAATAGATACTTCATGATACAAATTCTCATTTTTTAACTCTTATGAACAAGATATTTATCTTTTCTTTAGGATATCACAACATTAAGAGTAATATATTATACATCAATAATATGTCTTTGGATACCCATGAATGAAAAACTTCAATTACATGCACATAATCCTTGTTTTATCAATCTTCAAAATAATAAAACAAATAGTAATAAAGTGTATCCAAGTTTTCATATTCCTTAACTTTATGAATATTTAGAAGATATATGAAAATTATGATTCTACTTATATTCAAAATATTCCCTTTATTTTAAATTCCTTGGATTACAAATCAGCTTTTCTTCCGATTATTCTAATATATGGAAGATGTGATTTGACTTTATCACTCCCTTCCTCAACTTAAAAGATGCTACAAAACTTGAAGGATGCACACACTTATTCTTTAACTTCAAATGATCTTTCAAAACACGCAAGTCTTACTCTCTTATTTGGATCCATGATCTTCCATAATGTATAGGTTAACTTCTCTATAAATCCTCATTCATTTCTTATTATCATCAACTCACTCTCTAATGATATCTCCTCCTTTAATAATCAATGTATAATATTGAATCCTATGTGAAACATAATAGTGTGACCTCCAAGAAATCATAAATTTGAATTTATTTCTTTCTTAATTACTCATTATTCTTTATTTAATTCTTCTGAAAAAATAAACTTGACCAGGAATTCTTCTTTTTTCTACTCTCGGTAAATAGAAAATTTCAATTCCTCAAATTTTGGCTTGATTCATGGTTTATGACTCATGATATTTACTCTATGAAGTATAACTGAGTATCATCACAATTATTTTATAAAATTGATAGATTTTTCTCTAGTGTCACTAGGTTTATATTTCAAACAAAATGGGTTAAACTGACATAGCCTTTATATCTTTGAAATTAATCTAACGCAACTCTTGATATTCCATAGTTATTTTCCATAACTTCAATGAATCCTCAAAACTCTGACCAAATAAATATCAATATTCTTTCATACAACACTTTATAAACTTTTTAACTACTCAAATTTTAGATTTAAAACTTCCTCAACTTTCACTTCTAAACTATTTTACATTTCCATCTTATCTTATGAAACACTTTCCAAGATAACTAAAGATTAATCTTACATGAGAATAATGTTAATATTTTATAGATTTTTAAATTTAAAATTTATTCATATGAAACTATGTATATTATAGATTCCACTTATAATTCTACATCTAAACTACATGAACATATTTTTAATTGGATTCTAACTTTAAATTTTAGTTAAAACATATATCTCCTGCTTTTACTTTTGCTTCAAGTCTTCAACATTATCCTTCTTAGTAAATATTCTTTTATTTCTTCATCTTTTAGACTCACCTTCTAATAGATGATGCTTCAAGATCATCCTAAATCATTTTTCTTCTATAATATGTATCATCTATATATTTATTCTTTAATATTCACCTTTCATATTGATCTTCCTCTTATTTTGTGCTACTTTAGTTCTTTTCCATTATTTTTAAAATTTTGGATTTATTCAAATTTATTCTGCCATAGAACCTACTTAATATTACATAAAAAATTATATCATATGTTATTCCTTTATAAGTCATTTTTCATGATCGTCCTTATTCAGACTCAATCTTGGAATTATCAACATATTTTTATAAAATTAACCTTTCAAAACAATATATTTCTGAAGAAATATTACGAACTTTTATATTCATTTACCAATTTAACTCAAACTCAATATCATCACTCGGCATGTCTTCTTAGTACGCTGTTCTTATGGATACATATAAATTATTATCTAACACTAATATTCTAGTAATGTATCATAATTTCATCATATCTCCTTCCAAAACTATTACTTTGAGATTATCTCATTCTCAAGTATTTCTCTTCCAAACATGGAGCCTCTAAAATCCCCCACTAGATAAACATATTCCTATATCCATGATTTAACTTTAAAATGTGAATTTTATGAATTCCATTTATGGAAGAAATAACTTAAATTATTAAACATCATCCAAGTATAGTTTGTTTTTAAAAATTAGTTTTCATGATTTATAAACACAAGGATGGATCCTCACAAACCTTTTTCAATAATATAAATTAGATAGTGAACTTATCATCCATCAAAAAATTTCATTTATTCCCTCTAATTCTTGATCAAAAATAAAAAGATATTTATATGTTACTTGATTATATAAAATTTCATCAAGAATAAACTTATTACCTTTTTAAATATTTATTCCCAACATATTAGTAGATCTTCAATTCATGAATTATGTCTAGAAATATTCATAATGGTAGATATCATAGGAACACCAAGTTGTATATCAAACTCATGAACTATTTTATATCCCAATTTTCATGCAATAATTTATTAATCATGGGGTTCCCCAATATCTTCATTTATTGGATTCTTTATCAACACCCAACTTAACTCATTATATATTGACTTTACTTTTATTAACAACAAATGTAACACTCTTCATCACAATCCATTAGGATCTTTAGTATTTAAGATTTTGGTGTGTCATTAGCATGAAATTATACTATCGGTAGAGTGTTACATTGTTTCCTAGTACATTTAGGTGTGATGAGGGTATTTTTAAGATTAAAATTTACTACAAGTGGTTGGTCACATTTTAACCCATGTGTCACACCATAAAGGCCTTCTTGAGGGGTTATGGTCATGGTGTGGCTAGAGGGTTGAACTGTGAAGCCTTAGACATGGAGGGTGTTTTTCCATGACTAGTAGGTTCATAATAAAACATGGCCCTCATTAGCGAACTAGGATTATTTATTTCATATTTGAGGAGATAAATTATGTTGTGACCCATAATATCAAACCACAACGTGGTCTTAGTTAAGTTCATTGCACTATGACCGTAAGGACCAGGCTGAAATAGACCTTGTGTCATGGTTTTTTAAATTTTAATTAATTAGACTAATTTTTTAATTAAAAATTATGGTCTCATTATACTCCTAGGTAGGGAGATCAATAATTTTCCCCCTTGGCATTTTGTTATTCTCCCAAGAGGTATATTTATCATTTATGGGTTGTTCTTCATGATGTTAGTCGTAGTTAGAAGATATGGGTAAGGATTAGAATAATCTTGTGTCTGTTCTCTAGATTTCTTGATATTTATTCATCTCTCTCTATGAATCCATAATTATAAGGCTTTATTTATATTTTTAGGAATCCATTGTTTTTGGTTGAATCGAGTCATAAAATTCAATGCATGAGGTTTTGATGAGTCTAGGTGGGTTTTGATTAGACACTTTTGTTGGTATATGTGTGTTTCTGAACTATATGATTTGTGAGCATGGTCAGGGTGTGTGAGAATATATAATTGGGACTATTTTTTGTATTTATAGTAAAATAGAGGTTCTTTGGGGGTTATCTATAGTGTCTAGTTATTTTTTGGGGTAAACTATATATCAAGGTATGTTGTGTGGTGGTTTAAGGACTATAACTTTATTGATAAGTTGTTCCTATAGTTGTTTGTAATCATTTTCATGGTTGTAATAGGGTGGATATGTTAGTTTTTTATAGGATTTGGTGATGATATATTTTTCATTGATGTTAGGGTGATCAAGTTTCACTATATTATGGTTGTATGATGTTAGTGATTCCACTCATCATTGGGGTGTGGTTCATTGGGGTCGTGTGCACACAAAGGGATCTATAGGGTAGTTTTGGACACTAAAATATTGATGGTATCTTTTGTAGATGACCAAATTAGTGTTATAATGTTAATCGTAAAACTAGGTTAAGTATATGCTACTGATTTTGGCTATGATTTTTGTGTGGTGATTGTGATCACTATTTGGGAGCAGGATACTCATCATGTATAGAACTCTTCAGGACTGTTGAGTTGCGAATTGTAAAGGTTTATTATTGGATTATAGTTTTAATGATGCATTATTCACTAGGAGAACATGATTATGGTGGTAAATTATTTTTTAGACTACAAAATTATGCGGATTCATCATTCTCGCTTTTAGAATGTTTAAACTATGGGTACATAATCCCTTATAAAATTAGACAATGTAGTTAGGTTGTTCACCCACATATGGTAAAATATAAAGTAGAGTGGTGTTTTTTCTTTGATATTTTTGATATGTTTCACTTTTTATACACTCATATAGGTGTGTGTATTATCTAGGTACACCATTGGAGGTGTATTATTGAGTTTAGACTTACACCCTTTAAGGGCCCTCTAGGATGTGTGCAAACTTTAGGTCTTGTGACATAAGAAATGGAAAGGGACCTATGACCAATATGAGATTATAGATATTTATTTTAATGTATATATGGAATGTTATATTTATTTATTTTTATTATCAACTAAAATTGGTTTTTATTTTTATTTTTTCCACTATTGTTTTTGGTTACCAATATAAGTGGGTATAGTCTCCCCGTGGTCACACCCTATACCCTCACTGATAGTTGGAAGCCTATAGTGTACAGGGAGACATGATTGAGGTATGTGGATCCACCCATCTTAGATATGTTAAATCTATTAGGGTTGGGGATACTAAAATATGATGTTGTGGGTCATTAAAAACTCCCATTGTATGGTTACTAGTGCCTGAGAGGTATTATAGTGAATCTCTAGTGAGCTACTCTAGTCACTAAGATCAGATGTCCATCTCACATTCCCAGGTTTCCCTTGGTTAATGTTATACCATCCTTATACTGAAACTAATGGAATTTTCCATTATCCAATGGTTTCATGCCCCGTTTCATATTATATACTCATTATTTTATCAATGATGAATCAAATCCCACTCACAATTCATTGCACCTGATTGTATATGAAATTAACTTGTAGGAACTTTACTATACCATATTCCTATGAATTCTCTATAGGGATATGTATCATAGTTTCAACTACCTATAATTACTCAAGTAGTGATTTCTACCTTGGATTTATATCCATATAACACTAAATTATCAACATCCAACCCCCACTGTTGGCATTATTGGTATATGCCTAACCACCTCTATCTCTTAGCTCCACCCATGCATTATATGGTCATCTACACATGATATACTTTCTCCCACTCAAGAATCAGTCCTCTACACAATTAATTATTAAATAATTCCATTTTCCTACTCTCAATTGATTAAAAAGAATACTCCAAACCTCGAGTCATATTTGGTCCATTCACTAAATTTTCCACCACTATAGTTACTATGTTCAATAAACCTGCCTAAATGAATTTGTTAAATTCAAAAATTTAGTGTTTTCTCAAGAAATAGATATAAATCTTGTATTTTCATCCCAATATTCATCATAATACCACAATCACCACCAAAAAGAATTTCCCAAACCCATAACTTATTAAAATCACTATAATTTACCCAACACAAGTTTTTTTTGGGACCAAACTGAATGGGTGTTTCCTAAGAGAAGGGGATGAATCCAGGTGTCTCTCAGATAAATTTTTTTATCTCCAACCAAATTTACCCCTTTAATGGATCCTGATACCTCATTGGAAGTAACATAGTTAAATCTTATAACATCTTGATTGAATTATCACCAAATCATTCAACACATATTCATAATTTTAAATCATGCACAAGACATTAGGATTTTTACTTGGTTTGTTATAGATGGATGTGTTTAAGGTGCATAATACAAACATGTGTTAATGTTACAAAGTCCACTATTTCACGAATTCAATGGATATAAGTCTTAATCCCAAGATGAACAACCTTTACATGGTTTAATAAATATTCATCGCTAATCCAATGGTCAATCGCTCTTCTTCTCCTCTAAACATTGCTTTGGGGAAGTCTTGGTTAGTTTATAGAGGTGTTGGTAACATCAATAGTTTATAAACATGAAGCTATCTTCCAAATACATATATAGAATTGATGTTACTTGAATATTAACTCCAAAATTGATGAATTATTGATCTCTACTTTACTTCCATTCCAATACTCAAAGGCTGAATGAGATGTATATGATAATGATTGAGATAGATCTTATTCTTTTACAGGTGAACATTGTAGCATCACTTCTTCCTCCAGATGAAGAATAATTTAGTAAGCGAATTATTTTTATTGTGCTTCTTCTCTAATATCAAGATATATCAATGGAAATATCTCTTATTTTTTAGCCTTTTTCTTTAATATACCATATATGGTCAATGAAACTTTATTTTGGATCTTCTATTATCTTTATTTATAAAAACCATGTATGTTACTATTCCTCACTTATTTCCAAAACTATTGTAAGAATTGTTTATATATTATTCACACCTCTATCCCTTCCATCCATTTTTTGGATCAATTCTATTCCCCTACTTCACCAATATTAAGTCATGTTACCATATTTTTGAATGTAGTCAAATACATCTAATTGAACCGAGTCAATCACCCACATTTTAATCTAAATATTATCTTTTTAAAATTTAAACTATGTCTTAAATATATTCTAGAAATAGATTAATCATAGCATACTTCTCTACATTATAGCATTATCTTCCCTAAATTCATCTAAATTATAACATCATATCCTCTACTATGATTTTATATTTAATCAATAACCAAATACTATAAATTTTTATAAAATATCTTATAAAAAATCCCTAGGAATCAAGGAATGATCTTAAATATAACTTTGAATATCAAACTTGTTGCAACATGACATTCCTCTTCATGGTAAAAAGACCTATAGCCCCAAATAATCAAAATTCGTTACATTTGAAATTCCTCTTGGGATATGTGCAGATTCCTGAGAGGGGGTTGAATCATGTGTTGCTAACGTTTCAAAAAATTAAAAAACTTATTTTAATATTTAACCACCTTTGGTTTTGAACCTATGTTGCGGTTTAATACAAATGGATCAGTTATTGTTTATCCTGCCATTCACACCATATGTAATTCAAGTAATGTAGTAAATTATGGTACATGTATTTTTTCAAGGATCAGATCCTCCCAATAATCATAATCCATGCTATTCTTGGAATGTCTAAGTCACAGATTCTCTACTATAATTTTATCATAAAATACAATGGGTTAGTAGGAAACATGTTATACCCTACGCACCATATTATATAGGTCTATGTGTGAACACTATATTACACAAGTAAAAAAGAACTATATCCCACATATTCTTAAACTTATAATGTATTTTGAAATTTCTCAATGAATTATAATATTTTAATATATTAGTATGATCACACAATATGTCACACTATCCCTAAAATAAGATATGCTTCCCCACTCAATTAGATTATTTGAATAGGTAAAGGTCTTCAAGAACTCATTCATGAAACTCAACATCTAATAAAACACATCATCCCTGGTCATCTCCAAAATATGTTATTTGGGCTCTCTCAACTCAAACTCAAAGTTATTCTATTACTAATATATTTTTAACAAAAAAAATTCTATGTTGGGATCTTCTTATTCTCTTTTTCTTCTTATCTAATGACTATATCTGACCATCAAAAATAGGTCATCACATTATTTTTCTTATATACTAGTAAATTTTTATTCTTATTTTAGTATCAAATTCTATTTTTCTTCTTCTTCATTGATAGTTCTTCTAGTTTTCTCATCTTCTTAGAGCTCTCTCATCTTATCTTCTTCTATTGAGTATTATTTTGTTTTTCTATAGGAAAACACTCACTTATCAAGAATATTGAAAATATACATGCATTATCTTCCCCAAACATTCATTTTTGGGACCTTATAAATTTATATAAATAGAAATATCTTAAGAAACGTCATGTAATCAAAAAAATATGCCTTTTTATGCAATGACTCTCACGATCCTTCATATATCGTTTCTAAAATAGTTTCCCCCTATAAAATGATAGATCTACCCTTTCTCTATTCATTTCAAATTTTTCTCTTTATAATAGATGAATATATCTTCTTTTTATTTTTTCAGTGTGATCAATATATATTTTTATCATCAACCATATAAATTTATAAGTAGATATTATTTATAAATGTATACAAATATATAGTAATAGCTTACAACATAGTTATTTCCCCTCATGGAATGATACCAGTAACACCCCAAGGATTTAAAAATAAATTAAAATGTATGAAACACTAATACTCTATGAAAAACCACTTTTTTAAGTAGATAGTTATAAACTATCCTTTAAACATGTTTTTTTTGCTTTTATGATTTGAATTTCGAAAAATAGACATCTATAATTGCGATCAGTAAGTTATTTGGAGTCTGATATAACAAAATTGTTTTTTTTTGTGAATAGTAACATACCCTTATGAATAGTAATATGACCCTTATGAATAGTAAATCACATTATAATTTTATTTTCATTAGGTTATAATATAATGATATCTTGATTGATTTTTCAAGGTGATATAAAATCAATTAAAGTTTTAAAATTGTTACTTTTGGAATAAAATATGATTTTATTTAAAAATTAATTTTCTCATATTTTGAAAAAAAATTAAAAAAAATTGAGTTAATTTTTAAATTCTACACATCGAAAAATGTTTAGGGTGAATTTTTGGGATTTTTCTGAAATTCTTGAATTTTTTATGAATAGTAAAATAAGGTAATATACCATATGTATACATTATGAGTTAAATAAATTATTCCTAGAATAATGGATGATTTCATCACCCTTGGTTTGAACACACATTCTCTAATTAGTATTTTTAGTCACATGAATCAATACTATTCATAGTCTTGAGCAAAAATATTAAACTAATGATTAAAATAATTGAAAACCCCTCCTATCCTCCACTATAAATACCACCCTCATCCCCCTCTTCTTCTCACACTTCTAAAGCTTTGAGAATTGACTAAATTATTCCCAATCTCCTTCCTAAGTGTCTTCCTCATGTCAAAGACCTTATTTTCTCACCAAAAGGCCAAAAACAAGGTCTTTAAGAAGGATCTCAAGGAGAAGAGATCAAGAGGTAAAGATCCTCTTTCATTTTCTTGTGTTTTCTTTTCAATTCTTTTATTTTATTATAATCTCTTATTCTACCATTATCCAAGAGGAATGAAATCTCTATTATTATATATATTCTGGATTTTTATCATGTTTATGGAAAAATTAATCAACATTCTTCCTCTTCTATTCCTATTATTCTAAAAATAAAAACATTTTTCGTGATGTGTCGATTTACCAACATCGTGAATGATGTGTCATCAATTTACTTTAATTACTTAAAATATAGTTGTAAAACCATTTCAATGGTTAAAATAGTTTTTCAAGTGTAATATATTACCTATATTATGTTATATAATTAACTTATATTCATAATATTAAAGTTATATGATGAAAAAAAAATTTAATTATCGAAGAACCACCAAAATGATCTAAACAAATATCACTAATGATTTATCTAATAATTCATCCTCATACCATATAAATAAAATGATATATGGAATAATTTAATATTATAGAAACATATTAATACCATTTCATTCCACTTATAGAGTTTATCTTCCATTCAATAATAAATTATTTTACGAACCAACCATGGAAATCATGTGATGCATGCACCTAAAACAAAGGAAATAACAAAATATTATTAAAAAATGGGTAGAATGATGTTTTAAAATGATTATATAAGTTGTTATAAACATGATTATTCTTCTTTAAAATATTAATAACACACTTTAAACCTTTATAAATAAGTTTTAAACAAGTTTTAAGTAATACAAACTTGAGGTAAGGGAATTCTTAACCCAATTTCCATTCTTTGGGTTAACCTTCTACTTCATTAATTAAGTGCTAATTAGATTATTTGTGTAATTAATTTCGTTTATATTATGATTTATTATGTGTATTTATAGTATAACTTCAATTATATGCTATTTTTAAGGTACTTTACTTTAAAAATCCTCTTAAAATTCTATTTTACAAAATTCAAAATTAATGTTTTTATGCAAGTATTATTGGTTGATGATTATGTTATGGTTATTAGGAATTGTTTATGATGATGTTTGGGACCTATATCTTCCTATAATTCATTGAGTATGTGTAATTTGAAGGTTTTTCATATGGTTACTCCAATTTTAACTGCAATGGTTACACCATAAGGTAGTCGTGAGGGTTACAATGTAAGGTAGCCGTGAGGATTACAAATCATAAGGTAAATGTGAGTGTTATAAAATTAATTAATTAATTCCAAAAGATACTTTTATGTTCTATTTATGTTTTCTATGTTTATTTAAATCTCATGTTTTTAAAAGTAAGTATATGTTACTTTATGAGTAAGAAGTATGTCTTTGTGAAAATAATTTCATATGTTTATAAGTATTCATGGACTAACAGTTCCTTATTTTTATATCCCTTTCTAAGATTTTGTGCTCATAATAAGTTTTTAAATTTTTTACATAGGTTTTAAGGATTTTTAAGATAAATAATTAATTCAAGTTAAATGTTATGAAGATTTGTCAAAGAAATCATGTTGTTGTTTTGTTTTAAAAGTTTTATGTTTTCGAAGAATTTAATACTATCTTAGTGGTACCCAATTTGGATGTCTATGGGTTGATTTGTATGAGTCATGTCATAAATTTATAAAACTATAAACCAAAAAGATATTTGGGAATTTAATAAGCTTATTGTAGTTGAATTAACTGGAATATGTAATGTTTAAGGTTGGGTCCTTATAATACCTTTGATTAAAAGTAGTATAGACCTCAAGATTGAGTATATATAGTCTAGGTAAAAACTCAATGCCCTTCTTAATTTGTTCTAATTAAATAAAATATGGAATTCTGATATTTAGAACTCTGAATGACAAAAAATACATCATCACATTTTTATTTCTATATTTATTAAATCTATAATTTCTTTATTTATAATCTATTTAAATTCTAATCCTATAATCTCATTTTTATCTTCCTTTTCTCATGTTGATGATAAGTTATCTCATTTATTTTTCTTGAATAAAAATTAATTTGGTGATATTTTCAATGTTGAAGAACATATTAGGCATCGTCGAAATTATTTTCTATTTTGATCAACAATATTGATTTTCAAATATCCTTATTTGAAAATAATATAATAATGAAACAATGGTCTTATAAATCTCATATCCATTCATCTTCCTCAAATCATGCTTGTATCATAGCTCAAAATAGCTTTATAATGTTTTGAACATGAAATAATAGCACAATAATCATATAAAATAATTTTTAATTCATAATATAAATTATATAAAATTAATCCAGGACATAAGGATAAGATTATTCTTATATGGAGAGGACTCTAACATAAATCTACCACTCTTACATGAATTATAATTTTATATGGATCTTGGGTTGGATGATGACTCTTATGTTGGTCTTGGGTAGGTTGATAGATCTTACATCTTTCCCATGACCCATAATTTGATATCCATATTCCAACCACCACTCTTAAGTTGATCCCTATATTTGACATGTATCCCATTACATAAAGATTCATCCTTACATATATCCTCATATGTGATGTGTATCCCCTTGACTAACTGATTTTTTATTATTATTATGCAAAAACTTTTGAGGAAAAAGTGAGAAACTATACATGACTTCACCATTTTACCACTTCTCCACTTCTCCACTTCTCCACTTAAAACTATACAAGGCTTCACAACAAACAACATTCATGCATAATTTATGAACAATCCATTCAATTATTCAAACGGACATACCTTTATAGTTGGATCCAAAATCGTCAAGAGAAGGTTGAGGTACCATGAACCAGGGAACATGAATATTAGAAAAACTGGACAAACCACAGAACTAGTCTCCTTGAGTGACCACCTGTGCGACCATCCACACCATCCCAAATCCACAAACCCATAGGCAGACTCCATTCATAGTTCTCCCAAACCCTCCAGCGATGTAAGATGACCCAAAGATCACATCCAAAAAGGGCGATGAAGAAACCTGAATGAGGAATAGCAGGTTGTATGGATGCCTTAACATACTCCGCAGACACCGTGACGCAACCACAAACCAATCGAAACTCCACAGACCAAAATCAATTCAAACCACACCAAAAACCATCCTGATCAGAAAAACCAAAACCATAAAATGTAGATCATCAAGACAAACTCCACAGAACATCATCAAAATAGAGAACCATCACGTTGAATCCAACATTGGGGGTAGCCTCGACTCACTGAACCCACAATCCACCCTTTGGTAGGGGAACCAACAAGAAACCGAGAAGGGACACCTAGCGTTGTCGTCACCACAAGCCACAGTCAAAAATCCACATATCCAAAACCTATAATCGTAGTTGAAAGATCAAAAAATAATAAAATGTCACCGATGAGATGACCCCCGGAATATGAGATCACCAGAAGCCCGCCATGTATAAGGATTTTTATGAGGATTTATCACAAAACAAGGGGATGTTTATCCCCTTATTTTGAGATCTATCCTCACAAAAATCCTTATACGTGGTGTCAGACTCTTATGTAGTCACCCTTATATGAATATGGACTTACCTATTTTTTATATTTCCTTAAAATTGCTTAAATAATTATTCAAACCACTTAAAAACATCTTAGATCAGCTTTATATCATTATTGGACTTATTTGAATAATTCTAGACTTCTACAGCTTGTCTCAAATGTCCTTTTTAGCATGTAAATACTAAAGATAATGTATTTTTTAGTATCTTCACTACCTTAAAAATTTATCCATCAACTCATACTTTATAAAACTTCATATAAGAGTATTTATTCATTGATTTTAGTAGATTTCATGATCTATTACAAAGTTTTGGTCTCTCCAACTTCAATTTGGCCTCCTTCAAACATTAAATATGTATGAACCTTTTTAATAACATCTATACAAAATATCTTGTTAATGCTTTAACAACTTGTTTTCTCCTAACTTCTAAAAAAAGTTTTAGAAATAACTAGAATCATTCCAATAGAACCTATCTTTGTCTATCATGAAGACCAACTCTACACTCATCACAATTAAGGGTTTTATCATAAAAAAACTTATTTATTCTCTTTTTCCATTTATCATGGTATTAAATTCATATTTTTTACCTGTAAACAATACAGGTATCCTTAACATTTTATTTAGTGGGTGGATATGTACTAAATCACCCATTTTTATTAATAGATACATATTGATACTTATTGAAAACAAGTAAAACCAACACAAAACTTCAGGTCCTTCAGTATCACCCTTTGTAATTATTTTAAATACACATTAACTTCTTAAAAAATTAAGGTATGTCAATATATATTCTCCCCTTTATTGATAATAAATTCAAAGTGGAGAGGTATTCTTCCCCATATTGATACCATAAATGAATGGGGATATTTTTCAAGAGAGAGTTCTTCTCCCTATTTACTCTTCTAATTCTTATTTATTGAGAGAGTTTGTTAATCCCACATGAGACAAGAGTGGTATCACATTTTTCTTAGCAGTGTTCTATAAACCAATAAACTATAAGTCTAATCAGGCTAACCTAGTATAGAAAAAAAAGAATCATCAATTTAGACAATGAAACATTCTATATTCAAATCAGAATTTGATACAAACATTGTTTTTAATTTATTAGTGGTTATTCAAAATAATTTTCAATAAATTTATTGTAATTTTACTTAACTTTAACAAACACTTAAAAATATTTCAAGTGAAATTAGTTTTTCTATACATTTTTTATAGTTCCTCTCCCTTGATAACTATATTTATCATGAATTAAAATAGTTATGGTAAAGTTAAAATCCTACCTGATCCTTAAAATTGGTAGAAGTTTTCTAGAATTATAGATTTAATGAGAAAAAAATAATCTTTTGGAAACTTTTTATTTTAATCTCCCCCTCATAGTATTAATTCAAATAACCATAACTGCGGTTTATTTTCTGTAGAAAAAACTCCAGGAATTTATGATATCATTTTAGATGCCAGATACCAATTGAGTTTGCATAGATAATATGTTGAAAGGATCCACTAATATTCTAATTTAAAGGTTATCCATGATGTATTAAATTTATTCATGTTTTGTAAATATTACAAAATACATCGGTCCTCTATTTTCACTCTTAATTTTCAATTCCCTTTTCCAAGATGCACACCCAAGACAATATGGGAATAAGTTGAGTCTTCATCAGCTCTTCAATGTGAGAAAAAATACCAATATTTATTTCTTAACCCAAAAAATCCTTTCCTTGTAGCTTTAAAGTGTCTATAACACCTAATTCTTGCATTACCTTTAACTTCCTAAATCTATTCTTATTTTGGAATCATGGTTTTCATTTTATTTTTAGAATTATTCTTAACTAGAATAAGATTTTTTTTAATTTAGTAAATAAGGAATATTCATTATCATGGTCCTCTTCTATATTCATAGCCATTTATAGTTATTCTCTCTATATTTATAATCATTCTATCTCCACATTCTCATCCTTTTTCTTGGGTGTGGATTATTTTCTAGTACTAAGACTTTTAGTACTAAAATTAACTAGTGATTTATCTTTGTCTTTCAATTTTCAATGAGATATAATCATATATTTATTGGAAATATGTTTTTCCTTCTTTAACCTTCCACACATATCTTCAACTTTTATTTTACCCTTCCTAGAAAACCTCTCAACCTATTCATCAAATATTTCAACAACTAAACCCATTCTGATATCTCTCTCTTGGATTGATTCAATTCTTATTATTTCCATCTTAATCACTTATTTCTTGATGTTCATGAATAGTTTATAATGGTTTAAGATATTACCTCTCTTACCAAAGTAGAAGTATATTTTACCTATTGTTTTTGACATACTTTCCAACTTTATTTTATATTATTTTGGGAGTGGTAGATTCAACTATTTTCTATTGATTTTTAACTAATGTATACTTATCTAATTTTTTCACCTTCTTCTTCAACTATTATGGCCTTATTTTCTCATCATTATAGGATTTGTATGGTCTTGGTACATACCAATACTCCTCATAATTGTATCCACCTATGTTTTAATATTCATATAAATTTTCAAGATATTAAAATATGTTTTTCATATATATATTTTCCCATTCTATGAAAACAAGTTTTTTATTGTTGGTTTCTTATGAAGTTTAAATTTTCTACCTTTGACTTCAAGCCTTCTATATCTTCTATTTATAAAAACTTTATGCTGTAAATCTATGTCTTTGTGCCTAAATGTCCAAAAGAACTAATGGTGGCCTACAAACTATTTCCATTTGCTAGTAGATTTAGTTTGGACAAATTTACATTCTTGTAGTTTTTGGTAGGTTTCACCACTATTTTGATCTTGATTTGGAAAATTGTTCTTCTTGAAAATGCTTATCTCCACCTTAGATAATGTGGTGTATTTTTCAGAATTTTAACTTACCCACATTTGTATAGATTTTTTTACCTACACTAGTCAAAAAAATAGAATTAGTTCTCACATATTTAACTAGATGGTCGGATACCTTTTTATATGATCTTGTTTTTTGGTTTATCAAGAGATGATTCCCATATATTTTTGACACAAAATTGAGTCTTATTTGAATTAATACTCCCTTAAGATATTTATTTTGAATCACTATTTCTTTTAGTATTTTTGGAATTTCTAGGTTTAGTCACTTCTATATTTTTCAATTTTATTTCCATCTCAAGGAATTTTATGTTAAGTGTATTCTTCACAACTTTATAATCAGTTTGAGGGTGTTATAGATACTTACCTTTTATTCCTTAGATTTCATAATCAGTTTAAGGGTGTTATTGATACTTACCTTGTTAATCGATGATTCTTCCATAGCATGAATTTTATTTTACAATTATTATTTATCACCTTATAGTTCTTTGATATATGTTAGTATGTATGTGACAACTTTAAGAGGGGATTTATTTAGATAACTTTTGATTTTATAATATAAATAACTAATTGGCCCATCAAAATCATCATTATCACACATTGTTATTACTTAATATGAGGAATAATAATCAATAGATTTATCAAGACACTTACCATTCTCAATAACTTCAGCTAATGTTGATACATACTTAGGGTTTTAACATTTTATCAACTTCTTAGACTCAATTTTTCCTATTTCTCAAAGTCTTTGTAGATAATCCCGTATTTTTTAATAATAATGGAAACACTTTCTTCTATCTAAGGATCTACTATTTCAAATATATAATTTATCAAATTTTGATAATGACAGCAGGGCCAAAAATTGATCCAGATAGAGGTAACCATGGTCTTTGATACCAATTTAAATTTCCCCTTATAATTTATGAAGGCACTAGAGAAAGGGGAGAAGTAGGTGTTGCTAATTTTTTATGAAAATCAAATTATTTGTTTATTATTTAACCCCATTTGGATTTTAATATTTTTTCTTGAATAATATAAATGGAACAATTCTTTTTTAACCTAAAATTCATAGCATAATAAATTAAACTAAATTAGTAAATCATGTCACATGTGTTTTTACAAGGTTTTGAATCTCTCAAGAATACAACTCCTTACTATTATTGTGATGTTGAAGTCACAAATTATTCATTTTAATTTCATAATAAAATACAATGGGTTTTTAGGTAGCATGATCTACTGTGAACATGATATTACAAATGTGTGTGTGTGTGTGTTCACTACATTAAATAATTGAGTAAAAACTTCATCCTATGAGTTATTTATCTTATACTATCCTCTTATAGTTCTCAATGACTTATATAATTTAAATAGATCGCCTTGTTCACAAAAGATGTCATAGCATCCATAAAGTCTTATCTTCTTCCTCACTTAATCATAGTCTTTGAATTCATAAAGTTTTTTGAATAAATCATGCATGGAACTCAGTCACTTATAGAAAAAATATTTCTAGATCTTATTTAAAATATGTTTGTTAGGCTCTCTCAACACAAATTCCTTTGACTATAAATACATTTTCAGTAGTAGTTCTTATATATCATTCTATTCTTATTCTATTATCTTTATTCTCCCTTGAATGTATTTAATTATAATAAAAAGGTCAATAAATTCTTATTCTTTGTTACTAGTCGATGTTTCTTCTTAGTTTGAAATCATCTTTTATTTTTCTTCTTCCATGATAGGTCTTCTAGTTCTCTCTTCTTTTCAACACTCTCTCATCTTATTTTCTTCTTTCTAGTGTTATTTTGTTTTTCTACAGGAAAATACACACTTCTTGAGAGGATAACGCATCACACTTACATATTATTCTCTATAATTCCTTTTTTATGGACCTTCTCAATTTCTATAAACAAAAATATCTTAAGAGATATCATAAAAGTCACAAAATATGCCTTTTTATGAAACAACACCCATAATAATTTATATCTCATTTATAAAATAGATGTCTCCAATAAAATGATGGTTCAACAAATTCTCTATTATTTTCTCATTTTTCTATTTATCTCATTAGAATATATCTCTTTTTTAATTTTTTATTAGTACTGAGATATATATATCTCATCCTCACAGAGAAATCATCCAATATATATTCATTATAACTATATAAAAATATAAATATGTCGGTTGAAGTGTGGATATTTCCCCTCATAGTATGAGATATTACATGAAATCTAGTAAGACCTAAAGTAGGAGTATGTAGAATCCAAACACCAACTCAACACACATATCAACTTATTCAACTTTAATCACACATGGATTTTTGATATTTAGATAACTGAAGCATAATAAATGTATCTTCACATTTTAATTTCCATATTTATTGAATATAGAATTTCTTCATTTCTATGCCATTTAAATTCCAAACCTTCTATTTAAGCTTCATCTTATTATTATCATCGTGAATATTAGCTATCTTATTTATTTTTATTGAATAAAAATTAATTTTTCAATATTTTAAACATTTAATAAGATCTTTTTCATCATTTAATTATTTTCCATTTTGATTACTAATATTTATTTTCAAATATCCTAATTTGAAAATTAAAGAATAATGGAATAGTGATATTATAAATATCATCTCTATTTATCTTCCTCAACTCAATATAGTATCATAGATCAACATTGATTCATTATATTTTAAACAAGAGAGAACAACTCAATCATCATCCTAATTAATTTCTACTTTATATTATAAATTTTGGAAACTTCATCCATGAAGTAAGGATTAGATTGTCCTTATATAGAGAGGAATCTTGAATCAAGATCCCACTCTTATGTAAATTGTACACTAACATGTATCCTAATAATTTTGATGAATATTATATCGATCTTGGGTAGTCTGATGACTATTACTTCATGCCCATGATCCATACATCAATATCTATATATCAAAAAACACTCTTATGTTGTTTTATATATGTGATGTGGATCCCCTTATATTGAGCTCCATATTGATGTAGATCCTCATATATGATGTGAATCCCCTTAAATTTTGATCCATCTTTACATCAATCTTCATACTTGGTGATAGACTCTTACATGGTCACAATTACATGAATCTGGGCTTATCCATTTTTTATATTTTCTTAAAATTAACTTATTCCTTTTTCAATCTATTTAAAATCATCATATATCAGCTTCAATTCATTATTTAAATTATTATAATGATTATAAACTCATATAGATTATTTTTAATGACTATTATATAATATAAATACTAAATATAGAGTATTTCATAGTATCTTCATTTCCTTAAAACTTAAGCCTTCAACCCGGCCTTCATAAACCATTATCCAAGGGTGTTTACTCACTAATTTTAGTAGCCTTCATGATAACTTACACTGGTATGGTTTCCCAAACTTCAATATGTATTCTTTAAAACTTTTAAAATAATTTAAACTTTTTAATATCAACTATTAATGTTTTCCAGTTAACTGTTCAGTAGCTAGTTGTCTCCAAACTTCTACAGCTATTATAGATACCACTGAAATAATTCTATCATCACATGTCTTTGTATATCATGAAGACCATATCTAAAATCATCACAGTTAAGGTGCTTCTCACCAAGAAACTTCTTCATTTTCCTTTTCCATTTATCATGGAAGCATATTTACATTACTTTAACTATAAAAAAGTTTGGGCAACCTTCTCTTTTTATTTAGTGGGTGGATACATACTTCATCACCGATTTTCACCAAGACATGCATATTTACACTAATTGATAACAAATATAACCAATAAAAACCTTTGATAAAATCAAAATTCTTCTAAAATAATTCTCCATGATACAACCAATTATATTGTAGTGTGGTCCTTCTCAAATTTTTACCATTTGTGACTTGGTTCACACATAGTAGTTTGAATCCTTCATGTCTCACATTCCAATGCTTCACTTATTTTTCTCAGCCTCTTGCTATGGTGTGTTTTCATCCCATAATATTTACTTTCCCAAGATTTTAATCTTCTATATTTTGTATTATATAATCATGATACTTGTTGTGGTTTGATACTCTAAATATTAATTTTTCATAGCCCTGGGTTATTCTTATATAGGACAAGATTTGATAAATTTTTCTCTTATGTGGGATTAGTTTATTTATACTCAAGGCCAGTTTTTGTGTGATCTCTTTCTTCACGACGCAATATCCATTCAACTCCCTAAATTATTCTTACACATAATCTATTTATTCTAACATATATCCTTTGGAATTATCTTATTAATCTTATGTGATACTTATTATAGTGTGGTATGAAATTCCATAGTGAAACCATCTGACCATCTCCTAGATTATTATTACATAGCCTCTATTTAAACACATGAATGACAGGATTGTGGTTTAGTCACTATTTTTTCAGTAAAGTATCCTCTTCCTCCAAAATATTATCCCCAACCATTTTCTAAATTATCCCAAACTAATTTTACTAGTACAATATGCTTTAATAAACATAGTATCCTTTACCTATATCATTTTAATTCCAAATATATCATCACACTCCTATTCTTGATCTTCTCATGCCTTGAACTTGATATATTGTATTATCATGGTGTATTAATTATCACAACTCCATATAGTCATTGTATGGGCATCAATTATTCCTAACTAGGTCTTCCATGGTCATCCTTTTCCTATAGTTCCACGTATATCATTTTCATTCAATATTCACCAAATGTGGTTCCCGTGGAGGTAACCATATTCATCTTTATCCATATTTCAATGTTTTATGTCTTCAATTTCTCTTCATGTCAACCTTCATTTACTATCTATAAATCTAATAATTATTATCAATAAATTCAACTCACAACCACCTAGTTGTGACATTCTCCCCTTTAGTTTTTATTGAAAATACTACCATAAATCATACTCTGCTACATACCTAATGTTATTTAAGGAAATATATGGATTTATAGTGTATCATGTCCACTATCCCTTTGTCAATAAAATTAAAAGGTTCATATTATTCTAGATTTTATTTTATTTTACATCCCCTTTATCACAACGATATATATGGGTATCTTATCATCTCTACTTCGCTTATTCAATGAAATAATTACTCTAGATTTTCTATATGTTCACTAATATAGTATTTTTAGAACTATATAAATCACCATAACTTATAAAAAATATATTTAGAGAGTCTAGGATACCCCTTTGATGTACACTCCAAAGCTCTATCAATTTCCATATTTATGAGATATAGAACTCTCCCTTTAATAAGAAACATATCCATGGAATATTTCGTACCAGTAATTTACATATAATAACTATTAGTACTATCAATCACTTGAAAGTTATCTTAAAATACTTTGGGATATTTACATCACATTCAAAATAAATTTAGCTCCTATATTTTTTCAAAATATCTATTCTTAGCTAACCACTTATTGATACTTATTATTGGATGAACCTTTTATCTCTATTTTTCATTAGTGTAACTTTATCAATATACCGCATGAACCTATAGTCACTTTCCACTTATTGAACATATTTTATATATTTGAAAAAAAAATTCATATTTAATACTAGTTATGAGGAAATATATTTTCAAGCTCCAAAAAACTACAAATAGAAGATGCATTCCTTCAAATTTTCAATAAAGTGAATTTAACACTTGGAAATGACTCATAAAAAATAATTTAATCCTGATAAGTTGTAACTTGATATAGAAAACAATATTTTAAGTAAATAACACCATTGTTTCCCATGTTTTTGTACTAAGTAATTTTGTTTCAATATATCTAATCATATCATGAGTTTTTATGCTCACAAAATCCATATTGTTTTACTAATAAGTTTTTTAAGTGTGTTAAAATGGTTTATATATGTTTCTATGTTTTTTTATATTGGAAGATTATTTAGTTTTGAGTGGATAATTTTATAATCACTAACACTTAACTGTTGATTATATGGACCTTGAGAGTTTAAGTTATTACCCTTCTAGTTTTGGAAGTTTGGGATTTTTGATAAGTACATGGATCATATGAAATAAAAATTTACTCTTTTGAAATTAATATTTACCCTTATGAAGATTATATGACTCTTATGAAAACTAAATGACCATTACAAAAACCATATGACAAGAAAGAAATTATAAATGACTCTTATGAAATGAAAAATTGACTCTAGCGAACTGAAATTCCTCATATGTAATAAAGAAAGTTAATCTTATGAAATAAAGGAATTTACTCTTATGAAATAAAGGAGATGGATCTTATGAAATAATGGAGATTAATCTTATGAAGTAAGAATATGAATCTTACATTTATATTAAATTCTATATATTTAGAATTAAAATTCTTTTGTAGAGATATTATTTTTTCTAATTTATATAATAATATTGATTTCCTTTTATTATTATAAAATTTAGAGAACATTTTAAGGTATAAATGAGTTAATTTAGTTTATATTTTTAAAAAGGACTAAATACTTCTCTCAAATGATGTATGTATACCTATTTTTATAAAGTATATTGTGAACTAATTTGAATATATTTATATATTATAAAATATTAATTTATTATCAACCAGATGAAAGTGATATAGATCCTAATACAAAAAGAATATGAGTGAGCACATGAGCCACATCCCAGTTGGTGAGGTATCCTTAAGTGCATCCATAAGACCCAGGTTTAAAACCAGGTATAGGCATATTTCTGGGGGGGGTATTGTAGTAGGAATTTTAGAAGACCATAGTAGTACTGTAGTAGGCACTGTAGCAGGCACTGTAGTAGTATTGTACACTATACAGGTACTGTAGCAGAATAGTACATTGTGCGGATTGTAGCAGGCACTATAGTAGTTACTGTAGCATGTGCGATTCAGTACTGTAGCAGCTAGGATTATTCACCTTGGGCCACCAATTTGGGCTTGGAGTCCTCAAGCCTTTCGGGCCACCCAGGACTTCAGGTCAGTAGGGATTTTGGGCCCCCTTTAAGGCCTTTGGTCCACCTTAAGGCCTTTGGGATACATGCAGTTGCCCTAAATAGACTACAAAAAAGGAGCATCCCTAGAAGAGGATTCAGAGTAGGTACACTCACTAGAATAGAGACAAATGGATTTTTCAGAATAAGAGGGTATGGCTATGCCATTGGGACCAGCCTGTGCTTACACGGGAATCCTAACCAGATGTTCATGTGAAGGTGGAGAGCTACTATTATGATGCAGATGTTGGGGAGGGGCAGTTCCTTGTAGATAGTCTTGTTGAATTCCTAAGACCTTCGGGTCATGTAATCTTCTAGGCCTATTGTCCATGTAATATCTGAGCCTACGGGCCTTGTAAGGGTTCCCCCTCATCCCTTGAAAGGGGTGTTATCAAAAATAAATAAAAATAAAGGCCTCTGGTCTATTTGGGAAAAGAATATGAGTGACTGGATATTTCGAAATATTATACACTTATTTTTTCTAACTCTACACATATAAGTGTTATTGTATAGTGTGATTGAAAAAGAAATAAAATATTAAGGTTTTTGTTGTTTTACTTTTGTGGTGATACTTATTTATATTGAATATTTCTTCATAAAGATAAAATTTGGATGCATACACATTATATGGAGGAAATTCATCATTTTTCAGTTTTTGGAATTTGAAACTATGCAATTTATACTAAAACTTTATTTCTATATCTTTTTGTAATTTTTATAAGTGCATAATTAATATATGAAGTGTGGTGAAAATACTAT
Organism: Viscum album; assembly: GCA_963277665.1. Taxonomy (NCBI): domain Eukaryota; kingdom Viridiplantae; phylum Streptophyta; class Magnoliopsida; order Santalales; family Viscaceae; genus Viscum; species Viscum album. The sequence continues at coordinate 512,880,643 of OY728136.1, read as the reverse complement.
AGACAAGTATTGTAATAGAGAGCTTGGGAAAAGCTCTGGAAACCATGTACTAAGTAATATACTCTTACACTCAGTTATGTTATCCCTAGGAAAAGGAACAATATAAAAATCACCAAAATCATGGATATTTTTTATGGAGTATATTAGGGCAAGTTCACATGGCCTTGAACTACTATAAAAATATAATATTCCATATTATTTACATTCATTTTAATTTTCAGTTGAATATTAGATTAAAGTAAAGGATATATTAAATTAATTAAGAATATGGAAGTTTTAATTAGATACAAAATTCAAGAATTCAATTCACCCACCTCTTGATTCATAGTAGAACAATGTTAATACAACACTTAGTATTAAAGTAAGAATTTTGAGTTCTATACACTTGATAGTTAAAGTTTATAGTTTTGTCTCTCATTTTTATAATGGATGATATGAGATAAGTTATATCTTTGGTAATAGAACCTTATTTCAATGGAGATAACTATATGTATTAGAATTATATAATGGTTATAGACTTAAAAATACTTTGGTATAAAGTTTATATGAAAGTGGTTAAACCTTAAAAAATTCGATCGGGTAAACCTAGGTTATATAGTATCAAAAAAGAGGTTGATTATGATTTAAATTCAAAGGATGTGAATGATATCATTTTTTAATTAGGACCAAATGAATTAAATACAGTTTCTCAATGTGCTACTTCAAATTTCATGTGGGAAACTATTATAGTTTCCGTTAAATTAACTAGTAATGTAAGACAACTAAAATACAACACTATTAAACTGAAGTTTGATACCTTAAAGATGATTTATAGAGTGATCATTTCCCAAATGAATAAAATTCTCAAATAAATTATGAAAAAAAATATTCCTTGGAATATGTAGTACCATAATTAGATCAAAACTTGAAAGTTATTAGAGTTATACCTAAAATATGGAGTGTAATCTCTACTGTAATTAGTATATGCATACTTTTCATAGATTTTAAAATGAAAAATCTATTTGGAATACTCATGATGTATGAAGCTAAAATGAGATAATAAATCAATTATCACAAGTTATTAAATAAGAATAATTTTTATTTTAAATTCTCTACTTCAAAGAATGAAAAAAATTCAAAATAAACATTTTGTAACTCATCTGATGATGGAAAATCAAGAAGATCCAATTTTGGAGATGAACATTCTCAATTAGCATGAATATTCAACAATTTTTTACAAGTGGAGAAAAGTTTTTAGAAAATATTTCAATAAATTTAGGAATAATAATGGTAATTAAAAGTAAATGAGATGGTGTGAATATAAGAATCATAGGAATATCAAACTTGAATTCCCATAGTTCAAAATAAAAAATAGTTTCAAAGAAAATCAAACTTCAAGAAAAAAGGTAAAATATATATAAAGGAAAATTGGGGTAATTTTTAGGAATCTAGTGATGATTATCATTATGAATCTAAAGATGATAATTTGAATCAAAAGGATAATATGTGTTTCATAGATTATAAAAAAGAGGTATAATCATTATTATATACTAATTATGAAGATTAAAACAATAATTTTGATGAATATAATGATTACTAATATATTCTTGAAGATAAATATGATACTTTAATGAAAATTCATAAGTCTCTAAATAAATATTATGAGTACAAACTTAGTGAAAGAGTTTATCTTTATAATTAGATTTTATAATTAATATTAAAACTTGATAAATTTCTATCTACTTATGCCTTTCATGATATTAGATTTATTGAATTATCAATTTAATTTGATTCATTTAAGTTAGATACTAATATTTTTACTAAGGGGGTTATTATCTTAAAATATATGTATAAATAATAATGGAAATAAATTCAAACATGGAATTATAATCCATAGTGAAAAACCAAAGTTGTATAGAAATTTTTTTATGCCTGGTTCAAAGAGTAAAATCATGTCTACTATTACATTTTTTATTATGGAATTAATAGAGATTATGATAATGTTTTTTTATCATTAATTACTCAATTGTTCTATTAATAATTCCTATATTTCTAAATATTTATCTAAAGTAAAAGCTGTAATTTCTACTATAGGAAAATAAATTTTGTTACCAGGGTATTTAGTTAGTAACTTTTATAAACCCAGAATAATATGGGTACCAAAAAATTTGGTTTTTTAATATTTTTGTAGGGAATTATCCACAAAAATAGTAATTATAAATGGTACAAGGATAATTGTTTCCCAAGACATATTATTGGTGATTTTTTATATTTCTATTCATTATCAAGGATTTATAGAGGTTATTCCGACTTTGGAGATAATGTTAAAGAAAATATTTTTATACTTTATTAATTATAGATCCAAAATTAGCCCTCATAAACAAAGTTATTTATGTAATGTTTAAATCACAACCTAATAAGTATTTATAAACTTTTTTATGATGGTTATTAAAATGATTTCTCTAATAATTCATGTTCTATTTTTAAGGATGGATTGATTAATTTTAGAGCACATAGAACTAAAAATATATATATTTTATATCTTGACTAAAAATTTGAAAATTTTTATCAAGAAAATAATTCAAATAGAAAGGAAACATATAGTGAAGGGAGAGGATAGTCAAGGGGGTAGAATTTATGGGGTCTTAGAGAATCCCATTAGAAAATATTAATATAATTTAGTGGTAAATATCCAATACCTAAATATATAATCATCACTTCCTCCTGATCACTTTTGGATGAAAGAAGATCATCCACTTTATTCACATCACGCTATGTGTGAAGAAAATAATTTAGATCTTGATTCTTTATATGTAATGAATATAAACTATTTTAATACTAAAATTAATGAATCTTGTATTTGGAATATAAGTATTACGCATTTTAATGTTTATTCATTTTTTGAATTTATCTAAGAATAATTTGATTTTTTATTTTCCTTAACTAAATTTTGATAAAAATATTCTATATGATAAATTCAAAATGGAAAACCACTGCCAATTTTCTTTTAAATCAATCAATGAAGTTTCTACTTATATAACTTTAGAACTTATCCACATGGATTTTTTTTGAACAATGTCGAATAGAAATCCTTAGTGGTAAGTATTTTTTTTGGTTGATGACTCTACTAGATTCACAAGGGTATACTTTTTGAAGATCAAAAGTAAATATTTTTTTGTCTTTATGAATTTTTTCAAACTATTTTAGAATGAAAAATATTCCAATATTGGTTCTTTGGGAAGTGACCATAGAGGATAATTTCAAAGTAATTAGTAAAATTCATTTCTTTCAAATCATGGTATTAAATATACATTTTATGACCCTAGAACACCTCAATGGAATGGATTTTTTGAAAGGAGAAATAGTATATGACAAGAAATTACTAGAACCATGGTATATGAATATATTATGCCTTCTCGTTTTTTGGTAATAAGTTGTTAACACATATTTTTATTTCATAAACTGAGTTCTAATATGACCAATTTTAAAGAAAACACCCTATAGGTTATAGAGTAATAGAAAACCAAAAAATGGATAATTTAATTTTTTAGGATGTAAGGTTTATATCCTAGACACCAAGTATAATCTTGTTAAATTTTATCCAAAGTATGATAAAGGAATATTTCTAGGTTACTTTACTACTTCTAATTCTTATAGATTTTTTAATAAAAATCACAGGGTAGTTGAATAATTAAATCATGTTAAATTTGATGAAATTGATCCCTTTGATCACAAGAAAAATCACATTGATGAGCTTGATGAATCTTTGAATAAATTGAGACATGATACTCTCATTTATTCTAAAAAAGGATGATGATGAGAAACATGTTCAAGTAAAAACCAGTCCAAAAAAGTTATAAATTGATGAAAATAAGAGTGTGATTCCTATATATCCTCTCAAATTACATCATTTTATATTTATTGAAAAAGGTCAAGGCCATGTAAAACATAAAGAATATAGGACTACGGAGGTCTGAAATGATTAATCCCAAGGTAATCCCATTGTACTAAGTTCATACCCTCAGAATGGAAAGCACCCATATTAGAAAAAAACATAACGGGCACACCTGGTAAGGATCTGGAAGTAAGAAAATCCTATTCTTTATTTCCCTCATTCCAAATATATATTATATCCTTATGAGAATTGATAAATTTATTTCACATAAGAAAGGGGTATGAAATATCCCATGGGGTATCACAGAGGCCAAGCAAACAGGTATGGATGATCTTTGAGTCCATCTCCATAACATTCAATTCGATGTTGTACTGGTCTCATAACTCCAATCCAATAAGCATCACCCACTCCACAGCCCTAAGGGAATCACCTAGGATAAAATGATTTGATAAGGTGGTAATAAAATTTCCCCTGGAGTCTCGAATGACCCCACCACCTCACGTAATACCCATAATACATGATCCATTAGTTTTCAGATTAGGGACCCGGTTGTATGAATTCCAGCTACCCAGTGTCCTTGTGGTTCATGCGATATGGAAGGGTGTGGGGTCCAATTGCACAAGAATATCCTAAGAGACGGAGCATCAATCCATATGTTTGAAAGACGAGTATAGTCAATCAGCAAGCTCCCAACTTTAAACATGAGATCCAGTAACATTCATGTAGTACGCTCATATTGAGCAGAGTTTCTTTCCTACCATATGCACCAATAACCTATCGTAATGAACATAACTCTCACCTTTATCTCAAAGTAATTATCCTCTACCCCTTGTAACCACCAGGTAAAAAATGATCCACTTGAATGGAATTGGGAGGAGATGTCGGTGATCTCACCAAAGGTGAACCATACCACCTGTGTCCAGACACTTTCAGAGAATAGGTGTCATAAGGACTCTTCATAGGGATTTCTATTGAAAAAACATCTTGATTCCATATATATTCTTGTACACTTAAGATTTTAATCAATTTAAAGCTCATTATTCTGAATGATCAAGACTAGAAAGATCATTTTAGAAGGAATTACAATACACCATAGTATTTCACCCTAACTATTCTTCTCAGTAGAAGAATGTTGAATCTGGTAGAGGTCCCTCCCTGAAGGTCATTTCCTGAGTCTGACACCCAAGGAAACCCATCAGGATTCCATCCTAGTTTTGATTCTAGAAACTAATGTCTCCCCTACCAACAATACATCGGTTGAACCCCAATAGATACTCAATATGTTGTTATATTAAGAGCACATGGGGGAGGAATTTATATTGGGATAATCCATATTTTTCATGTACTTTTCATTCATTAACCTTCTCCACAGCGAATGACCCTCAATCACCTCCCACGCAAATTTTTCCTACAGGCCATGCACCTCTCTATAAACGCTTATGACATTGATTTCACCCTATGAAGTATCCCACGCCATCCTCATCCAAGATTCCCAGTGATTTTTACCATATGAGTGTGCATCCCAAATAAAGGTCTCTAGGGTATTCTCAATTTCATAGATAATTTCTTTAAGAGCCTTTATAATATAAAGGACATGCATTGGAATTGAAGTGATGATTCTATTAACCAAAGTTATTTGACTACTATGAGATAAAAAAGTGGTTCTTCTAATTTTTGATGTGTCTCTTGATCTTTTCAACCAACCTGGTGAAGTGGAGGATTCAAAATCTAAAAGAAGATAGAGGGGTGCCAAGATATTCAATCAAGAAATTATGTCTAAGTATGCCCAGGTTCCTCTCTAGGTAAATGAATTTCCTTTCCAAGCATCGTGGTGGGAGGTAGAGGCTATTCTTATCTTGATTTATCATTTTCCCACTCCCTTTATAGTACTCTTTAAGGATTAAATTGATACCATGAATTTATCATTTTCATCCATTGAGAAAAAGGATAGTGTCGTCTACATACATTAAGTGGGTGGAACCACTATGTTGCAGATTGCACTAAAAAGGGATAACCCTACTGGCCTGGAGACATTTTTTGATATACCAACTAAGGAAATCCTATATCAAGATGAACAAAATAGGAGACAGAAGGTCACCTTGCCTTAAACTCGGGGTAGATTTGAAGAATCCACACTATTTTCTCATGAAAGAAATACAAAATTAAGGGGGATTATAGCACCTATATAGGAGATCCAAGGCCCACATGGAGAAAACCATGCACAATAGGAACTTAAAAATGAAGTTCAATTCGAGACTATAATATGATTTTTCCATGTCCATTTTGATGATGATATTGGAGCCCATAGATTTCATATTAATGTCCCTTATCATCTCTTGTTCCATACCAATCTCCCTTGAATGGACATCCTTTTGAGGAGCCCATGTTGTTCCTTAGAGACCCATTAAGGGAGCCTCATCAAAGTTATTTTGTTAATAACACTTTAAAAAACCTTATATGAGAATTTACACATATAGATGGGCTGGTAATTCTTGATCTATGATGGGTTCTTAATATTCGGTAGGAGCACGAGGGTTGTGGCACAAGAAACTCATGGGAGGAGACTACCACAAAATAAATCATGAACCACATCGACTACCCACCTTCTGAATAGATCCCAAGACGCCATGAAGAAGGATCCTAGGAAACCATCAAGGCCTGGTGATCTATCAGGGATTAGATATTTTACTACATCGATAATTTTCTGATCATTTTGCGCAGCTTCAAAGTGGAAATTATTTGTGGCAGAAACCAAGCATGGAAAGGTGTTGAAGATCTCAAAGGAGCCCCTAGGGTATCCTCTTTGCATGTGAGGATCTAGACCGTCTAGGAGATCCCTGAAGTCAGACTCATCCATGGCCCCAACCACATCACAATTTTTCATAAAAGAACCATCTTCCAATTGTATGTTAGTTTTGACATTCTGTTTCCTTTATTGAACACAATCATTGAAGAATGTGGTCTCTCTTTCACCTTCTACAAGTGATCTAACCCTGATTTTCTCATGTATCAAGCATTTCTATTCAAGTGGCTTTAATTTCAGGTCACTCTTTTTGGTAGTGAGTTGGTCAAATACAACCTAATATCATTTTTACTTCAGCATAGACTCTAATCATTCCACCAGATGAGATAACAAGTCCAGTGCATGGAAGTGATAGGGATTCATGTTTCTCCATACAAGTAGGTCACCCTTAAGACACCTTAGTTTCTTATCAAAGTTTGGTCCAAAATAATCCTTGTAATGGTTTATTCCATGACACGCTCACCACCTCTTGGTAGTCTGGGGCGGATGTCCGTAACATTGAAAAGCAAAAACTATCATCATTATGCACTCCATCAGAAAACATAACCAATAAGGGATAATGACTATAAAAAATTATAGGAAGGTTGACAGCCTTAGAAATAAGATAGGTTGATATTATAGATAAATTGGAGAGTCATCGGTCAAGGTGGTACCATGTTTGATTGGGACTTTTCTGGTTGTCAAACCAGGTGAAGTGGTCACCATAGAAACCCATATCTGTGAGGCCATTACAGGCTATAAAAAAAAGAAACTCCTAATAGAACATTATAGGACTAATCACATTGATAATAGGCACCATTTTTTGAGATATCACATATAAAAAGTTGATATTTCACTTGAATTTATGGATATTGAACATTAATTAGATTATATTTTCACTAAACCACTTTATACTATTTGTTTTGATTTTATTAAGAGTGAATTGGGTTTATTTGATTTTATTCTATTTTTTTTACCAAGTATTTTTATTTTCTTCTAAATTTTTATATTTATGTTTAAATATTTTACTCTTATGAAAATTAATTCTTAAAAGTAATCTTTCAAGTTTTTAATAGTTTTATTTCTTTAATTTTTCACATTTTTACTTTATTTCAAGATATAAATTTACACATTACATTAGTGATGTTTAGTATAATTTTAAGTGTTTTTTATCAATTCTATCAATTTTATTTTCCCAAAATCTGTTCAATTGAAAATATTTAGAGTCTAGCTATCAATTCCAAAACCCTGTCATTCAAAACAAAATTATTTTTTGAAAATAAGAAAATCAAAGAGATCAAATAATGTTTCTTTAATAAAATTAATAAATCTAGATCTAATAGTTTGACAATATGAACTCTTGTACTAAAGTTTGTTGATTTTTCTTGTCTAGATTACATGGCCTTAGTATTGAATAAATATTTGAGTTTTCAAAGCTGGGTATATGTATTTAATGATAAAAAGTCAAAAGTTTTGTTTTAAAAAGAAGAATTTGAGTCATATAGAATGCATAGTTCAAGTTCAATAGAATAAATATTTGATTCCATCAATGGTAAATGAAAAATAAAACTCTTTTTTGACTATAGATATGGATAAATAATTTCACTATCCTCATGAAGGAATATTTTTTATTAGTATAAAATTTGTTGTTGAATATCCTATAAGTCTTAAATACATTATGTTATATTTATTTGGAACTCATACTATTTATAAGATTCTTGTGAAGGAAAAAATCTAATCAGAAGGTTCTAACAAAGTCAATTTAAACAAGAATAACTCCAAGAATAATTGAATTTGAAAAGGTTATTTTTTGAGACATGTATCTTTTATACCTGCTACTAAATGAGAATAAAGTTAGTCTTCCAATATATATGGTAACTTATATATATTATTATAGTAAAAGTAAGAATAATATCATATTTTACCCCTACATAAGGTTATAGAATATATTATTTTGAGAATAAATATATAGATCTCAATGTGCTAAAAGTTGTAAAGTGTCATTATAATAACCCTTTATTAGATGGATCCCAAAGTAACATTAGTTTATCTTAGATTGATTCTATAAATAATATTATTTTCATAAAGAATAAAGGGTAAGAATCTAAATAAGAGGAGTTTTATAAACCTACTATGGGGTGTAACATACTTGACCTGATTCACTATATAGTAACCAGATTCGGTAGCAACATGAACACATGCATGCCTCCCCATACACCAAAGGCTACTAACTAGCAGTGAGGGCCTATGATGTGATAGTAGAGAGACTATGACCTTGTATTAGAGTATAAATAAAATTATAAATAAACCAAATATCATGCCCAATAATAAACATAAAATAGATTACATATAATAAATAAATATAAACCATCAATAATAAATACTCATATAAGTACAAAGACCAAATGGTTCCCCACTAGGCTGATCGTATATGCATGATAAGTAAAAGAAATAAAAATACTCAAAGCCTTTACTAAATATATAAGAATAACCTCTTCCCAATATCTAATCCCAACCAATATATCCAACTAAATGATCTAATATTAGGCCTCTGTCCAACTTGCACCTAAAAATAGTGAAGGTTGCTCAGGTACCCAAGTGAAATGGCTTCTCAAGCAGGATATGAGTATATAATTCAGTAGGGAACCTCCAATACAGTCCTATATATAACTACTAAATCCAGTAATATGTGAATGTAACATGATTAGAATATTAAATACATAACTGTGAAAAAATAAATAAATACAATTGTTGATCTTAAGAGTTTAACATGACACCCAAGATTGACCTTACCATCTTTGGCTAGTGTCAAAATGTATTTGAGCACATCGCGTGACTATGAAAATGAAAAATCATTCAGTCTCCACATCCGTGGAAGACCCAAAAAAATCCTAATGACTCTAGTTTCATAACCCATTATAACCCAATAGTATCATCCAAGATCCAAATCCATGGAATCCCCAAATAGTATCCACTTGAATCTGGGGATAAATCCCACAACAATCTAAACTCTATAGGGGGTTTCATCCACTACCTATGATCCTAAAGAGAATTTCCAAGGAAATCCAAGTCGATTATTAATATCTATGAATACGCGCACCCCATATCCAAATCTCAGTCAATGCATCTCATAGACATATAATATCATCTATGTATATGTGCATCTCGAATCCATGAACTACCTCCAAGGAATCCCATAGCCATATGTATTAATATATATTTACATGGGTACCCAAACAAGAAATCAAAGGCCCAAGGAAAGAGTACAAGGAAACCCCCAACCATGGATATAAGTAGATACACATAAAGTATATCTATTATATTGGAGGATAGTATGTCTCTCCCAAATCAGCTAAAGATAAGCATCTCATAAGTGTTGGAACTAGGTTTAACCCATATCATGTACTCAAAGTCACCTTCCTAAGTTCACAACCTACTCCTCTATAACCATAATAGGTTCACATCATCAGTTTGGGTTCTAAGGTGACACTCACAATCATCACTACCCATTATATACCTACCCTCTTTGGGTTAATATATAACACAAGCACCCATAAGGGTCCCCAAGGTCACACCTTATGTTGAACACCCTTAATGGGTTCTTTGATATCTATCTCATATCCTAGACCCGAGCTCATCACTTATAGGAATAATATCCCTTGACGTATTTCTGATCACCTCACATCCATTATATCCTCCCATGTCTCACCCAGTCTAGCCTTGGGTTATAAAGTGACACCCAAGGCAGATCTTCATTACTAAATTTTCACTCCCCAACTTTGGAAGGTTACTAAACCACCTATCATTAGGTCTTCTAGGTATCAATCCTCCTGTTATATTTTGGTCACCCCTCTAGGTCTGAGTGTCTTAAGGAATACTAGTATAATCATGGTCTTGGAAACCAATGATCATGGAATTCCATCCAGTGTCCGAGGTCCATCGTGGACCTGGAACTCTGTGCAATTCACTCATAGGAATATATTTTTAATTTATACCAATCATTAAATTTAAGATTCATTTATAACCCAAAAGTGGTGAGACCTCATCTTAAATGCCATAATAAAATGCATGATACCATGGGGTAATGCATAAATACCACCTAACTCATTTGAAGCTCGTTCCTTCTTTAATTTATTACCTGATCATCCTTTTCGTGACCCAAACAAGTATACTCAGCCATCTCCCATCATCATGAGACCCTGGACCATGGAAAAACATTAACTTTATTTAATTAAGATGATTTAAAATTAACTAACAATTTTTAATTAAATTCATCTTTTCTTCAATTAGTCATAACTGTATAAATACTCACTGAACAGTAACCGCTCCCCAGAACCTCAATCTGTGGGGTGTGTTCCACTCCTAGTGTACCCTAAAACCTAGTAAACAATATCTCATTAATTTATTCTAAAAAAATTAATTAATTTTATAATTAAACCAAATAGTAATAACACTAAAAAACTCATTGGGTACTCTTTCTACACCAAAAAAAAAGACCTAACACACTTGGAATGTTCTGGGAACACCTCCATCCCCATCCCAAGAAAATACAAAGAATATAAAAAGGATTTAATAACCAATATAATTTAATTTAAAACAAAAAACATTAATAAAATTAGTGATGCAACTATCTCCAATGAAATTATAGGAAGTGGCATGAAGACATCCTCTCGAGACATCCTTCATATAATCTTAGTAAAGGCCTCATCAATATCTGATGATTTCACCATGATCTAGTGAAATAATCACAAAATTAATAATTTTAATCACCAAAAAATCAAGGGTTATGAAGTATAAATAGATAAAAGAATAAAAACATATATCACACCTTCAATATTCCATGGAAACACACCTAAAATCACCCCCATATCAATGGGAAACAATGGAGGAAGGAGAGGGGGAGGGTCTGTCTGAATGGACCCCACCAGGTCAAATTTTCCTCTTAAATCCCAAAAAAGGTCAATAGTAAAAAGTAAAAAATTTCCCCACTAAAAAAACTAGTGGGTTAGACCGATCATCCAGTCCGAGCTCACCAGCTAATTACTCATAATGCTTCCTGGTTGGTTATTATCCCTAAGGTCATGGGTTTGAGTTCTAGGGGAGGAAAAATTAAAACCCCTGTAGGGGAGGGATTAGTTCCTTCCATGTTTTATCTACTTGGATTTTTTGGATTCCCAAAGGCCTTCTATATACTAATGGTTTTGATAGGTATGAACAATACTTTCATGTTTTGGTGAGGGACCATTACATAAAAATAAACCTTTTTTTATATATCCCCAATATGAGGAGTCCAATCTATAAAATCACGATCCATTCCCACTAAAACCCCATGTTGATATTAGACCCTTGATACCCCACTCCAAGGCCTAAGATATAACACATGGAATTAACTTTTCCCACTCCTTCAGGGTTTTTAATTTCACCTAAGTTGCAACTCAAACTCATGGCCTTAGGGATAATTCTTAAATAAGGAGTTTTTATGAGTGCCACTAGTTTTTATCTTAATGGTACTTATAATACTTATTTATTGTCTATTATTACTAAGGTTATGGATTTGAGTTATGGGGGAGGTAAAATTAAAAACCCCACATAAGATCCGATAGTTCCTTCCATGTGTTATCTATTAGGACTTAAGGTGGGGGGTAAAGGGCCTGATACCTACTAGGGTTTCAGTGAGAATCATAGTTACTTTCATGGTTTAGGGTTGGCCCAATGGTGATATTTACAATTTGGGTTTCATAAGTTTAAATCCTGATTTAATAAGACTCGATTCTGATTTTGTAAGAGTCATGCACTTATCCAAAATATGAAACATCCAAAACTATAAGGGTAATAACTTCAAATCATGAGGTTTATTACTTTCACAAGTAAGAGTCGGTACTTAGGAAATTTTATACTCAAAATAGTATAATATACTCACATAATATATATATAGAAACTTATATAAACCTTTTTAACATGCTTAAAAAACATATGGTAGAATTAGATATATTAGAATAATATGACTTAGAATAAGAATCTATCCCTTATTGATAATAACAAAACTTATAAAATTTGAACAGATAATTTAAAATATTTTACAACAATAGATGGGAAAAATAAATCTAAGAATTAAAGAATTTACAGTTATGAGAAAATTTTCCATGATTTTGTGCCACTTTAATTATATGAAAAAAAAAAGTTAAATTAGTGTATATAACACATCAATATAGCATAATTAAATAAAAAACTATTAGAATATAACATTTATGATAATTATAATTTTCTAGTGACTTGTAATTAATACTAATTAATAGAAATTCATAGAACACTCAAACAGGTAAATAAACAAAATACAACCAAAAAACAAGAAAAGAATCAATCTTTTGGATTTAAGTCTAGGTTTTTGTAAGAATCAAAAGATTTTAAAAAGGTTCTAGGTTTGGAATAGGATTAACTAGAGTGTTTTTATGAAGCTATATACCTATTTTTGTTTTAAATATTTTTCTATAATAGAAATGATTTATTTATAAAAAAATTATCTTTATCCTATTTATAATTAGGTGTGATAGAATACTTAATCTTTAAAGTATGATAAATAGTTACATTTGTATCTTCATGATGGGAAAACTAAATACCTTCTATACATTTTATATGATAAGATCTGGAAGGTCAAAAAATATTTATTAATCTTACTATTATGGTAATAAATCTATTTAGATGACCAAGTCCAAGTTTTTTTGAGTCTCTAGTTTCATAAATTTATTAACCATACATTTTCAATATTGATATAATATCATCCTTACAATAGTTCAGTATCACTAAATAACCTTTCCTCGAGGAATATTCATAATAATTTTCATTTTTTTCAAGTCCTTTATCCTTAAAAAATCAGTAAGAAACTTGTTAATTATATCCAATAGATATTTAGTAATAATAGGTGTAGTAGAATAAATAGATTCTATTTGTTAAAATTTTACACTATAATTTTATTTAGTATAATCTCTTTTAATTTTAATATCTTTATTTTCATATCCCTTATAATATTTTTTACATTATGAAGAAAAATATAATCAAGATTCTCTATAATATTTTACATCTTTTCACTCAAAAATTTAAAATATTCATTTAAAGGTGATTCACAATCCTTTAATAATCTCTTTTTATCTTTATATCCTCAAAGTTTTTTTAGTAAATTATCCTTTATGGTTATGAAACTATTTTAAACCAAAGATACAAACTCCTTCATGTAATTTTTAACTTCTTTTATCTCCCATTGATATTATATTCTTAATTTTTTGACCTCAGAAGAAAAATTTTCCTTCAAATATTGAAAAGTATTGAAAGTGACTAAATCACCTTGTTAAAGATGAAATATCATCATTAATTATATCAAAATATGATAAAATAACCTTACATTGGTATTTAATAGATCTTTCTTCCTATGAAAAAAATATGAAACACTTGATTAGATAGGTTATAAATTCTTTATCATTTCATTCTGATCCTTCAATATTTTCTTAATATAATCAAAGTCAACCTTTGAAACCATATAAGATTTTTTCTCATCAAAAATAGATTTTGAAATGGAATTGGCTTCCCTTTCTTTAAATTTATCTTTTTCTTCTTTATGTCTAGTCTTTAAATCTATTACTTATCCTTTTAAAAAATAAAACTTATAAAATACTTGAATAAAAAAATTTACTTTCTCATCAAAAATTTGATCATATCCATTCTACTTATAAAATAGGGATGGAATTTATTCACCTCCCTCGCTACAAGAAGATGATGGTATATCCTCATAAAAAATTATTCTCCTATTAAGTAAGATAATCTAGATCCTATAGAAACTTTAGTATATAAATATTAAAATTGATCAACAGAAACTTTGGTAAGGTCAGTTATAGTTTCTAGAAAATACACTTTAACTAAAAGTTCCTCACTCACAGATTCATGAACCTCAATTATTCTAACTTTAGTTTTAGTAGGTTCTAGTATAGGATTTGAAGATATGTCTACAAAAATTTTATAAAATTATATTGAATCCCAAAATCTTCCCTTATAATCTCCACATTATAATGATATATAAGGGTCTAATACCAAACAATCAAAGTTCCAGAAATTCCCATAGAAACTACCAGTAGATAGTAGGCCCTCATTCCCCCACCATAAGGCATATAAAATAGCACATGGTAAGAATTTCCCCTGCCTTTATGGGGTTTTTAATTTCACCTCCCCCGCAACTCAAACCTATGACCTTAGGGGTAAAATCCAACTAAGAATCATTATGAGTACCACTCAACACAGGCTTGTAAGGGGGGCTTTAAACCATACCAAAAAATTTCTATCAAATGTGATATGGGTTTAAAGATGATTTACATGGTAAATAATTTATAAAATGATTATAAATTATAATAATAAGGAAATATATAAAAGTGTTTATATTAATTTATGAAATTCTCATAAATGTGAATATAAAATCATTATATTTAAAGGCATTATTTGGAAAATATATGACATCTAGTTTATGTAAAGTGTATTTATAAATTATTAAGTGTTTGTATTTTTTTTATGTTTTCATAAAGTGTCTCAAATATTGAATATAAAAGAGTTAATATAAAATTCCTTATAATTTAATAATATTAAAGAGTTTATATAAGAATAAATCTAAATTTTTCATATATTTTTTATTCTATGTAATGTTCATAAATCATTCCTAAATTAAAAAAATTCAATAATTTTTTATTGTATGAATTGTTAATAAAATGTCAATATCATGTATAAATTTAAAAATTATTCATTTATTTAATTACTACCTTCTTTATTCGTATTATTTATTCTATTATGAATGGATGTATGATTTCGTTTAAAGTGTTAAATCACTGCTTTAAATTATCATACATGAATCTAAGTAGTTACATTCTAAGTATGATAATTGATTTTGTTTTATTTTACCTTTACTTTGGCATGATCATGTGTTATATGTTTTAATTTAAAGGTTTATTATACTTTATACATATTAAGTTTTATAATTATGAAGTAATTAAGGTCTCTCTTGAGTAAACAACCATGGTTAGAGGGAGTTTAGGTTAGACTACTCACTGGCCTAGAAGCTTAGGAAATTCTTTGAAAAGTGGGGGTTGGATACTTTACACTTGATGCTTACACTTGTGGGTATTATTTATTTTATATGATTCAAATATTTTAAAAAAAATTATTTCATATACCGTATTCATGTGATGCATTTGGATATGTCTAAATATAGTTCTCATTTTTATTTGGGTTAGAAACACAAGTTATGAGTTGTGTAAAGATTTACACATCAATATGGTTTGAACATATTGATTTAGAGAAAGGAATAGGTATTAAAAACTAAATCATTATAATCATTCACACATGAAAAGATAATACATGAGATAATATGGTGAGATATTTAAAAACCCTTAAAATACAAACTGTTAGATTCATTCAAGAGTGACACCTGTCGAAAATTTGATCATCTAACTGGGTAGTTCATGCCAAATATGGGTTCCCATGCATTATCTTATGTAAAAATAATTAGTTATTCATAAACCTAATTATATTAAGTTCACATATTTAAAATATTATTTTGGTTACACTTATCTAAGAAACCCTAAAGGTTAGGATACCAAAGTAATATATTTATGTTTATCCATATGATGGACTAGGAAAAGAGTTGATCACTCATCTATCCAAGATATATATATGATATGATTTTCATGATGGCTTTCCTAAATAGATAAGTGGTCATAGGAACACTAAATAGGACTCATTACTTAATTAAATATGGATCTTAGCCCATAAATGTATATGATGAAATTTTAAAAGGGATTATCCATTTAGTGGGATCACATTTAATAAAATACATTATTAATTGATTGTAAAACATGATACTCCTTTGAAAAAAAATTATATTTTAGATAAAATATAATCATCTTAATTAAACATTACATTGACATAAATTATTTAAAAGGATAAACTTAATGAAAGGAATTTCTTATACTGGTATAGAAAATTTAAAAAAATTCTTAAGAAAGAGGGTAAATTTTATATATTATAGTAACCCTTTCATAATTAACCAAGTATTGATGTCATTCAATAAGAGAATAAAATAATTCTTAACTTATGGTTTTAAATAAATTATATGTGCAATGGACTAATTAACTTAAGTATCCAATCACACACTCAATATTATAGGGTGTTTAATGAATTAGATATACTATAGGTTTTCTTTAAAGATTGATTTGTTTATCAAATTCATTTTTTAAATATTGTTGTAATGGTTACAATAATATAAATGAATTCAATAAAAGTTTTACATGATGTTATAAAAGTTTTGAGGATGACTAAGTATGATATTTGATATCCAAGATTTGGTTATGTGTGGATGGTATAATAAGGGTAAAAGATTAGGCCAGATAAAGAAGATTGGATGGCCCATTTGTCTTCCAAGTTAATTGAGTCATAAAATAGGTATTAGAAAAGAGGTGTAGTATTTCCATTAGATTTAATTTTCCTAATACCAAAGGGGGTTTATGAAACACCATGGAAATCCCACATCCAGTATTAATGTCATAAAATTATATACTTCTATTTTTAATTTCATATGATACAAAGCGTTGTAAATATATAAAATAGTTTAAAAATTAATAAGGGATCATAGTTAGGGATTAGAGTGTGAATTAAAGTGATGGAGAAAAGGGTTGATACAACAAGTAGTTAGATGTAGTGGATTAATTTAAAGATCTAGTGGATTGAAATAAAAGATTTTTTTTCATCACATTTATCTTATATGACAAGAGAGTTGTTGTTGTAAACTATATTTATTATCAATAAAGGAGATGATATTTCTAATACACATGGTTTATGATTTGATCCAATTCAATAACATGTTTAAATATAAGATGATGATAAAATTATTTTTATCTATGATAAATGGGTTTATCTAAGATGTTTTTTAAAATATGAGGAAAATATTTACCACCACCTTATAATTGGATATTTTAAAGAATAAACCTTCTTTTTATAAAATTTCTTGAAACACATAAAATTTCGTATGAATGTTAATTATTATTTTTTGAATATTCTAATTGTCAAAATTAAGTGTTATTTCCAAACACAAAAGAGTTTGTGTATTTTGAAATGATATTTTGGAGAAAATATAATTTCTAAGAGTTTGGTGGGAGTATATTTGGACTTATATAAGTTCATAGTATAACGAATAAAGTATTATATCATATAGTTTAATACCGGAAGTCACTTAGTATCTTAAAATATTTTAGGATGCATTGGTAAAGAAATATATTAATACAAAGAGTTAGATCTAGTTACCTAAATAATCTCATATAAAAGTTTTAATAAAAGGGTTCCATGATGATGATAATGAACTTAAAAATATTTTTAAAAAATTATTATAATTTGATCAAATTATAAAATTTGATGTTGAGAAGCAAATATGTTTGAATACTATGTTCAAAGATTTGAACATTTTGAATATGATTCCTATGTCTCATTATTATTCAAATAATATATCTTCATAAATGTTTCTCACTAAAGAATTTTAGTGGGAGATTTTTTCATATGGTTACATAGATATATGGTATTAATTACATAGATATGTAATAAGTATAATAAAACCATAAAAGACCAATAAACAGAAGGCCACTTTTGTAGTCTATAATATATTATATGATTAAATGGAAACTTTTGTATTGTTTTATTAGTATTATTAAAGGAAATTTAGAATATATAATGTATCATGTTATACAAAAGGAAGTATCCAATAATCGATGTTCATTATGGAGTATTATATATCATAATAAAATTTTAAGGTTAATATGGGTAGAATTTTGTGTAGTGATGAAAAATATGCTCATGAGACACAAATGTGTTTTTTATTCTAGATTACCCACCAAGTATGCCACATATAGTGTCATAAACTATGTATTTAGTATTCTATAGGTGCATATTTTATATTGAATCCTTATAGCTAGGATTGGAAATATATCGAGCATAAACCCTTAATACTTTAATATATTTATTATGCCACCCTTGATCATGATATAATCAATTATTTTTGGGTATGTTATTGATCATTTAATCATTTGAGGCTTAACCAAGATGGTATTTTTCCTCTCATATAATGAGTAGGAAATTCATTCCATCAATTGAGATAAATTGGAGAAGTTTATATCTCTGCCTAGATAAGGTACATGTGATGTGCTTATCTATTTTGTAGAGAGAATGTTATGTGCTCATCCACTTGGTATAATTAGATGATATGTGTTTATATATCTATAATTAAATACTTAAAAAACAAGGATTCATGATTTGACTATACAGGATTGACATATTCGGTGTTTCATGGTCATTTGATGTCTTAGACAAAAGTATTATATGATTATGCATAATTTTATCTGATAAAATTGATTTGAATAGATATAAAGATACATTTGTTTGATAGAGATCATTTTATATCCCTTTAGAGCTTGAGTATCATTGACTCTTTGTAAGAGGCCACTCCTTACTTATATTTTTGGATTGGGGAATTCATAATTTTCATTAATTTTATAAACGGTTATGGGGTCACATTTTATGGTTTTACAATGAGGATTAATTTTTGTTATAAAGTATTTATTTAAACATTAAGATATTCTATAAAAATGGAAGATATCCAAAATATTTTTTAGATAGATTTTCATAAGTTGTTACATATGATGCAATATGTGGTAAAAATGAATCATAGATTTTCCAAAAGAAGTTTTGAAAGATATTAAAAACTAGTTTTATATATGGTTTCACAAGTTATTGCATATGATGTGATATAATATTAAAGTGTTCAAAGTTATAGAATATTTTGTTAAATTTAGAGATTATTAGAAAATCTCACTAAAGGAACAACCATATAATAGTGTTTTAGACCAATATTATTGTCTTTGTTGGTGTGAACCATGGTATAGGGAAGTTAACTGTGTTATGGTGGTGTGTATGGAAACTTTATGTGATATGTGATATCATGTGGATTAAATTTATTTTTCCACTCCATCTATCATACATCAATTTTATCATAATTTTTTGATTATGTGAGGAATTTAAATATACAACTTAATTGTTTAAAAATTAAATTATTAACCAAAAAATAGAGTCATGATTTTCAAAGAATTGTAACTTATGAAACATTTATAAAAAAATTAATGGTTGAATGTTTGGTTTATTTATATTGTCCTTGGATAACTAACATGACAATATTTTCATACATTTCAATTATTTTAAACCCACAATTTTGAGAAAATTTTGCATTTTTATTATAAAATGTTTTTAAGGAATAATCTGGAGTTTAATTAATAAATATTTTAAATATTGAGTTTTAATTGATTATTTAATACTTTGGAATTATTAGAATAAATCATGTAATTATTTTTGATTTTTTTATGAATATTTCTAGTATTTAGAATCCATTATGAAGAAATTAATAAGTTTAAAGTTTATTGAAAGAAATATTGAAGTTTTGAAGAACCCTGTATGAAAATTAGTTCATGCAGGCAAATTTCATGTATGGGAATTCACTTATATATAGGAATTCAGCTACATGAATACAACCATATAGGTGAATTTATCATATAATAGGATTCTTCATAAGTAAATTTATTCATGTATAATAATTCACCTCTGTATTGATCCATGTATGTGAATCCTTAATGTATGGGTATTTCAAATCCAGAATGTATAGTCAAATTCAGGTACATCATCACCATCTACGTAAGGTAATCCACATAGGGTATTCATAGATAACTGAGGGAATTTTTTTCTATATAGGATACCACTACATCCAAAAATGAATATTCACTTTCACTATGTGTTTAATCCTTGAGCTTAAATATCATCATCCATGAAACTTATCAAAGGCATTCATGTTAATAAATATATACATATCATTTTGATCAAGAATCAAGGAAACAAGATACATATTCTATAGAAGACCAAATCATGTGGAAATTTGTTGCATGACTAAAAAAATTAAACTTTAAAAATTAAAAATTAGGATATTATAGAAGTTTTACTGGTGATTTAAAAGGAGTAAATTGTGTTCCCTTAAGAGAAATTTATTCATGATTGAGAGAGGACATATGTGCTTAGAACTATTCTTTCATTCTATTTTCTTATTTTCTCTCTCATTTTTTTTATTCTATAATTATTTTATCCTCTTCTTTCTTCTTGTTTTCCCTTCGCATGGAGGGGTAATCTCTGAGTGATAGGGGAAGGGAAGGTGAAAACTATTGTAATTCATGAGTTTTTGTATTCTTTTTTATAATATAATTCTTTCTTTATTTTATTAAAATAGTTTCAATACTAAAATAATAGTGTTTATTATCTAGTGTGATCATATTTAGTTTTGTATTATCTTATTAATTATTTCCTTGGTCAAGGAACATTACTCTATCCCTTCCCAGTGATGTTATGTATAAAATGAAATATGCCGAACTAGGGTGGTGATGTTCTTGGATATCTTCAGCACATGTAGAAGTGGTATTTGGAGATTTCTATTATTTAGGAAAAACAAGACCCAATTGGTAATTTCCTAAATCAAATAATAGGAACCCATGAAACACTGACACATATAGGAAAGTGGGTCGACCAGCCTGAGATCTTAATTAGGTATATTATCACCAAAACCATTTGGTTGAGGGAGAGAGAAGAAGAGACTCTAGAATCTATCTCTTAAAATACTAGTAGAATATGATTGAATAATTTTTTAACTGGGATAGCATTATAATGTGTTTATCTAACCCAAACTCGATCACCTTCACATTAATATTTTAATCCACCTTCTCAATTTCTTTATTTTTATTCAAAATATCAAACCAATATCAAAACATGTTTCCTTTAACCAACTCAAAAAGTGGTAACCATTTTTTGTGTGCACTTCTGTATAATAGACTACCTAGGTTATCACTATCATTATATTTAGCATAGGTAATAATTTATTTTTCCATTCCCATTGATAATGTGTGTTTTAAAACTTTATGGTGTATTCTAGGAGGTGGTTTCATAAAATAAAACGCACTAACCTTTCATGACACAAACTTCTAATGACCCAATAGTTCATTTTTTATCTTAAAATCGAGAGAACTTTTTTATATTCAAAAACATAAATTTAAAACAAAAAATTGAGTAAGTAATTCTAACAAACTCGAGTGAAACCCACAATTTTCACTCTAATATGGAAGATATTTCTAGTAACACTAACCAAACCCTTAGAGATCTATCTGTACCATAATTTTCTCACCAACACAACTTAATTTCAATTATTTAAATGCAAGATGACTTTGAAGTAAAAATTTACTAATTAAAATTTTTCCTAAGTTTTATGGCCTTACAGAAGAACCTAATAGGCACCTACAAGCATTAACTCATGTTTTCTCAAATCTAATACCCCAAAGAGTGGCTGAGGAGCAAGTGAAGTTGGCAGAATTTTCCTTCTCACTTTAAGGATCAACAAAATATTTTTTTTTAACCTATAACCTGGTGAATTCCATGATTGGGATGATCTTTAAAAAGTTATTCATTTAAATATTTTTTTACCACCTATAGGAGTACAATAATAAAAAAAGGAATGAATTCCATCAAATAAAATTTAGGAAATTCTCTCTATGAATATTGGGAGAGATTTGAGAAGTTTTGTGCTTGTTTTCACCATCAAGTTGTTAAATGGAATCATTTACTTGTATTCATATACAAAATGTTTCTTGAAAATGATATAAATCTATAAGATGGCTCATCCGTAAGAGCTTTGATAGACAAATCTACAACAATATAAAATATACCAATTGAGAAGATTTTGCAGAAGTCATAAAAAATCAACACAGGATAAATTCATGAGGTGAGAACTTCTGATTCATCACCTTTACTTGAAACTAAACATGAATATATAAATAGTTTGGTGTGAAATATGGCTCTAAATAAATTTAGTGAATAATAAAAACCTAATTTGTGTGGTTAATTCTCATCACCTAATCATTTCACTAACTAGTATGTTGAAGATAAGGGTATAGAGAATTGTGCAGAAGCCTTAAAGATAAGGAAATCACCAAAAAACTAGGGACTTATATATCCTAACCAAGTTCAATATGATTTTAGAAATAAAAATAACTAGGATGGACCCCCTATTAAAATTAGTACTCAAACCAACCTCAATTTTAACAACAAAACTAGTAGTTTCAGAATCAAAAATCATTCCATAAAACTAATAAATAACCATACAACCAATCCAACTAATAACCCAATTTCCAATTAAATAATACCTTTTAAAATCCATAAACTAGTTCAAAAACCTTGATTTAACAAAATTAGGGATCAAAGTTTGAGGTGATAAAGAATAGAGTGGTTAATTTGAAAAACATAGTGGAATTTTTGGTGGACATTATAACAAAAAACATAGGGAAAAAACCATCCCAAAAAAATCATATCCCCAAGGAGACTATAAATGTGATCATAAGAATAAATAAAGAGAAACTCCAACTACTAAAATCACTTGAACATGAAACCATACAACCCAATCTAAAGGATAATGAGCCTAAAAATTCTACAAATTCTAGTAAGAATTCAAAAATATATCCCCAACAAGAAGGAGAGAAAAGGTAAAAAGAGAAGCATGAAATAGGGAGAAAGAGAAAAAATCACATATTCAAAAGAAACAAATAGTTAATAAATACTTAATTCACACTATTCCCATCAAGGATTATACAATATAAACAGTTTTAGGAAGAATTTATTTAAAAATAAATTTTGGATACTTTCTATAAAGTGGAAATTAATATCCCCCTTCTTGAATCCCTCAAAAAGATTCTAATATTTTTTATGATTATCAAGGAATTGTTCACAAAGAAGATGATACTTTAAGGGAACAAGAGGATAAACTTATGAATAATTTTTTGATCCTAGGTCACACCTCAATTACCCACCAAATTTAAATATCTTGGGACATTTTATATTCCATACACCATTGGATATTTAACTTTTTTAGATACTTTTTGTGATCTTGGTGATTAAATAAATATTATTCATCACTTTGTATTATCATAATTTCATATATGATATTTGAATCCAACAAGGTTAGTAGTACAAATTTCAAACTAATCAACTATTTTCTAGTATGAGTGTTAGAATATGTCCTTGTAAAAGTCCTAGACATTATATTTCCAACAAATTTCTATTTACTCAATATGGAGGATGGTAGATCACCAATATGCTCACCCGTCATCTTAGATATACCTTTCATAAAGATAACCAAGACCATAATTAATTTCTATGAAGTAACATTCACCATGGAGTTTAAGTACATCATTTTACACTTCAATATTTTTGACTCCATGATGCACCCTTTGGATACTCAATCAATTTTTACACTATCACACCTTGAATAGGGTGAACCCTTCAAATACCCAAGAATGTTTTGTGAATTTTTGACCTTAGGAGAATTTTTTTGATTAAAAATACCATATACAATGAGGTTATCAAGAATTATAGATATTATATTTTTATTGTGGAAGAATATTTAACTCTTGAAATTTATAAAGGATCTGATGATTTATTTCTATAAGAAAAGGCTAATGTGTCTCCTTTTATATAGGAATTCAAAGCCTTAGGAGTAGAAAAACCCAGTCTAATTTCATTATTTCAACAACCCCCAAATCTATAATTAAATATATTTCCCACATAATTTAAATATGTGTATTTAATGGAATAATAAATGTTATATGTAATAATTTCTAGTGTGATATCTACAAACCAAGAAAAAATTCTGATTGAAATTTTCAGAAAGAATATCCAGGAAATAGGAAGGGTCTTATGTTATATATTAAGAATAAACCCGTAAATCTAATCACATAAAATTATATTTTAAGTATATTACCATCCTATTTGGTATCCCAAAAGGAGGTTAAATCCATCCTTTATAGATTTAGTGAAGAAGGAAATAGAGAAACTCTTAGAAGAAGGGATCATCTATCCCATTTCAGACACCCAATGGTCAAGCCACATACATATATTTCCTAATAAAACCAGCCTAACCATTTTAAGGAATTATATGATTGAATTATTTTTGTTGAGAATTTAGAACAACTAGAGAGCTTGCATAGACTATAGGAAGCTAAATCAGTTCACTCAAAAAATAACTTCCATATCACTTTTATCGACCATATATGAGAAATATTTAAAGGGATAACTCATTATTACTTTTTAGATGGACTTTAATGTTTTTTTTAAGTACCCATTGCTCATAAAGATCAAGTAAATACCACTTTTACATCCCTATTTAGAACCTTAACTTATATGAAAATTCTATTTGTTCTATGTAATGGTCTAGGTACATTTCATAGGTGCATGGTAAGTATATTTTTTATTACATTGAGGATTTCTTGGAGGTATTCTTGGATTATTTCATAGTTTTTTCAAACTCTTTTCATAATTTTTTGAAAAATCATGAAAAGTTATTGAAAACATGCATTGAAAAAAAATATTGATTTAAATTTTGAGAAGTGTCGCTTTATATTAGAAAAGTGAATTATTCTTGGGAACATAATTTCATAAAAAGGTATTATAACATCCCATTACCTTTCTAATAGGTATTTTCTAAACCTTATCATGGTCTTACTTTTCTATTTTCTGGGTAGAGATGATAAATATTTAGGAGAATACCTATAATGGTAAGGTTAGATATTTTTTGAATTTTCAGTATAAAACATGTTGGTTCTATAGTCTTCTGGGGATTTAAACACCGTGTAATATGGTTACACGATGTTTAAATTATAAAATAATAATAAATCAATTTTTAACAAAAGGTTATGGGTTTTTCAGTGATTTTGGGATTTTTCAATTACACAACATGTAATTTGGTTTCACATCAGGTAATGTTCTGAGTGTTGTTTTTAAATAGGTAGCTCGACTAAAAATTCTATTCCCTCTTCTCCATGTTTAGTACCCCTGGTTTCTGGTACATAAACCTTTATTTTTGTTTTTATGGTTATAAATTATAAGGGGTAAAGTTGGGAGATTTTGGTGATTTTTCAATAAGTGTTTGGGGCTAAAGGGGAGGTGCACGGTCTGCGCATGGTTTATCCAAACTGTTTGAAAATCTTAGGAGAAACCATGCACAATAGTATGTTTGAGGAAGAGATATTTGGAATAGTGTGTGCACTATTAAGGAGACTATTAGAGGGTATTTCTATATAGTATCTAATGCACAGTTAGCCCACGGTTTTTCTAACCGTGCGAACTAACCTTGCGTGTGGTTTAATTGAGATCCTAAAAAAGTGGATCTCACACGTTTTTTTCTCTAAGTTTCTTGTTTTTTCTCCTAAGAGGCACTAACTTGGGATTTATCTTCCTTGGAGACAGGATAACCTCTCCAAAGTGTTTTGGAGTCAATATGAAGGCTTCCCTTGGTGATTCGAAGCTTGATTCTTGAGGTATGTGATTGTTCTTCATTGTTCTTGATCGGTTTCTTAGATCTACATAGATATACTTCTCTTCTCTTCTTGGTTTCTCATATATACACCCATTATGGGTAGATATATGATTTTTTTTTGCCAAATAATTTGAGATTTGGTCTAGATATTTCTAGGAGAAGATATCTAAGTAGGTTCTCTGAAGAATCGACCCAGTTTTCTTGAGCACTCTTCGTCCTTGTCAAGTTTCGTCAAAACCATCAAGGTGGGTGGCTTAAATCTCATCTTATATTACTATAATTTATTGTATTAGTTTAAAATTGAGTAAATTGGATAATATTTATTGTGAAATATTGGTTTTATACATAGAATAAATCTCTTTAGTGATGATTTATCATTTTTGGTATATTTTTGAAATCTTGATAAATGGTTGTGCAAATGGTTTTAGTTTCTTGAATTTTAAATGGTGGTTTTAAAATGTGGATTTGTTTTAACATATAAATGGTTTTATTGGGAAGGTTTTTTCAATAAAAAAAGACGTCTTATTGAAATGATTTATCATGGTAATGGTTTTAATGAAAAATGTTTTTCAATAAAAAAAGGTGATTTTATTGAAAGGGTTTTTTTTTTGGAATGATATTTGGGAATAGATGGTGTGTGTGTTCTTGTTTAATATATAGGTATTGGTTGAAATATGATCTTTTGATCAATTCCAAAGGGTTAATAGAACATGGGATACAATTACCTTGTCATAACTTGGTAGATCGATGAGAAATAGATCATGAGTATGGAACTGTCATCGCGTAGCATGCATGGTTGGTTGTGTGGATGTGTATAATGGATTGGTTATGCCAAATAAATATTGAGAAATTGTTGTAAATCTTTGTTTAGTTATTTTTCTATAAAATAACTTTCTGAAAAATTGGTTTCAATTTCAATGGTATGATTTTGGTTATAAATGGTTTTGAAAACATATGTATATTTAGTTATAAATTATTTATAAGAAATTATTTTATATAAACTATTTTATATAATTATTGCTAACTCTTCTATCCTGATGGAATGAGTAAGGAAGTCATTGGGGAAAACCTACTGAGTTTTATACTCACCCCTGCTTTGGAACTTTGGTTCTTTTGCAGATGTTGTCTTCTGGGACATGAGAAAAGGTAAAGTATCACATGTTTTTAGCACCACCTTATAATACTTGAGTTGTTAGATGATTGTGAAGCTTAGATATTGATGAGCATGGAGACTTGTGGTCTTTTGGGAGTCTTTATTTGTTCTTCTTCTATTTACTTTGATAGTTTTTGGGTCTTCTATTGTTGCATACTTTGATGTGGTTTGGATATATATAAATTTTTTGAGTTACCTTTCTTTTTTTCTTGCATCATTTAGTGATCCGTTTGGTAAATAGTTTTATTTTTAAATGGTAAATCGCCCCAAACTATATTTGAAACCCTTTGGCATTTATTTCTAGCCTTTGGAATCTTTGGGCTATTTCTTAAGGCCTAGTAATGATTCGTTGTATTCTCAAGATAATGAGAATTAGAAGGTAATTACAAATGGTATCAACTTGTTCGGTCCTTGCTTAACAAGTAGTTTTCAGTGTTCTTGGTATTGGATTTGGAATTACTTCTTATCTATTCCTTGGGTTGGAATCTTAGAAAGGAGTAGAATTATCAGAACTTGAAATTTATGGCATAAAAGGACGTAGTTAACCCGTTTATGTTGAACTTCAAGTTACCATAGTGTTGGGGACATAAGTGTTTTGGAGACACTTATAGGATATTGGAATCTCATTGTTATGGGTTTATCCAATGAGGTGAGCATGTCATGCATTAGAAGAATGAATTACCCCTAGGATTGCATATTTCATTTGGATTAATGATATATGATCTTGTGAAAAGGTTTAAATTTTGAAAAATTCAGAATTTTTTTTCAAATGATAGATTTTGAAAAGGAGATACTTGGTGTATTTTGAAAATGGTTTGATTTTAAAAAGAAAGAAATAATTTAAAAAATGGTTGAACGTGAAAATTTTGTATTTGTAAAAAAAATGTTGTGATAGTTTATGTGATAGAATTTGAAATACTAATCCATTAGTTTCTATAGAGTGAGACTTAAAAAGTTTGTTGTTTGTTTAAAAAATGACAGTTGATAGGCATCATAGGAACCAACTGAAAAAAGCTACATAGAATGTGGTTGCACCAGAGCCACAAGTGAACCAAGATCTGGTTCAAAGCATCATCCTAGAATTTTAGTCTATGGACATGGGGAAATGGAGGTATAATCCAAGGCATGTGGACCATTCCATCTAGTTCATGAAGTATAATCCACCCATATTCTAGGGTGATTCTAAACCTGAGAAGCCAGAGGTGTGGCTCAGTAGGATGAATCGTATCTTCAAGTTCATTGGTACAATGGTGGAGATAAAGGTCGACATGGAAATTTATATGCTTGTAGATCTTTCATGCCAGTGATGGGAACTATTAGTGCATGCTAAAGAGGATCAAGGCTTTACTTGGGAGGATTTTGAGGAATTTTTTAATAAAAAATTCCATCCTTACATGTTCAAAATCCAGAGGACTATAGACTTCTTTAGCCTAAAGCAAGAAAATCTATCTGTCACAGAGTATGAGGCTAAATTCATGAATTTAGTACTCTTTTCACCAGAAGTTGCAGTGATTTAATCCCTGAAGGAACGCATCTTTTAATCGGGGCTAAGGTAGGAAATTCAATCAATAATTTTAGTGCTCTATATTAATGACTATACGGAGATGGTGAATAGAGCAGTGGTGGAAAAACGAGACATATCAGGAGCAATTGGAGTAGTGAATATGATGATCCCTACTTTAAATGGTACAAACTCCAATACTGGGAGAAAGAAAAAGAGAGATACCTATTTCCAAGGTGGGATTGGGAATCGGAATATGATAGTTGGATCAGTAAATTTTCCTCCATGACCAAAGAGCCAAGTGAGATGCTACCAATGTGGTTCCTTTAACCACATAAAGTGGGAATGTATAGAACCACAAAAAACAATCCATAATTGAAACAATATGGGACACCTTAAGCACTTTTGTCACAGTGCTCTGAGGTTGGGTGCTCGAGACACTTCTCAGGTGTTGCAAGAATCATATTCTTCGATAGGACAAGGACAAAAGAATCAGTCTCATCAATAGAATAAATATAGACATGGTGATTCTTGGAATACCATGACTTCTCAGTAAGGGAAATCTCATAAAGGAAACAAAGAGCAGAGTGAAGTGATGAAGAAACTATATGGAGCTGAGTAGATGATTATAGATGATCAGGTTGGACCATCTACGGTGAGAGGTATAATTCTTTTTAATTCTACCTTCATGAAATTACTATTTGATACCATTGAATATCATTCCTTTATTTATTCTCATGTTGTTGACCTACTATGTTTGAAACTTTAAATGATTACTTCTTTGATAAAACTCCAAAATCATCTCGGTGAAAGAGAATGTCGAGCCTTCGTGTGTAGAGATTGTTCTATAACTATTGATGGATCTGACCTGAAATGATACTTCTCAATGTTGGATATGGATATCTATGATGTAATCCTAGTTGTGGATTGGATGAAAATGTTCAAGGGTCACACCGGCCGTTATAGTAGAATAGTTAGTTTCATGACTGAGGATGGAATTGAGCATCTCTTCAAATGAGAGAAGGTTGTGAAGAAGGGTGCAACTAAATTATTAGCAACAGTGGTGGGAACGATCTCTTAACAGTTGGAGGAGTTGACTTTGGTATTGATAGAAGAGATACAAGATGTTAGTTTTCCAATAGTGGTGGATCAATTTCCATATGTCTTTACTGATAACTTCTTAGGATTACCACCTATAAGGGAAGTAGAGTTTATGATTGATCTCCTTCAAGTGACCAGTACTATTTACCTTCCATATTATAGGATGGAACCAATAGAGTTAAGGGATTTGAAAGTGAATTTGGAGGATCTAGAAAGTAAGGGTTTTATTCAACCAAGTACATCTCTGTGGGCAGCCCCGATCTTGTTCGTGAAGAAAGATGATGGAACTCTTCGGTTGTGCATCGATTATCGTAAGCTTAACCAAGTTATGATAAATAATACGTATCCAATTCCATGTATTGATGATATGTTTGATCAATTGAGGGAATATTAGTGGTTCTCTAAAATTAACTTGTGATCAGAATATCATAAATTGCAATTTCGGAAGAAAGATATTCCAAATACATCTTTCAAAAGCATATTTGGCCACTACGAATATGTATTCATTCCTTTAGGTGTCATAAATTCACCAGTAGTCTTCATGGATTTTATGAATTGGATATTTTAGCAATATATGGAATCTTTTTTTGTGGTGTTTTTAGATTACATCTTGGTTTATTCAAACCCAAGGGCTGAGCATGAGAAACACTAGGAAGCAGTGTTACAAATCTTGAGAGATCACTGTTTGTATGCCAAACTATCTATGTGTGATTTTTAGATACTGGAGGTATGCTTTCTTGGCCATGTGATTTCCAAAAAAGGTATTTTGATGGATCCTAAAAAGATAGAAGTTATGATCTCATGGCAACCGCTGAAAATTTTCTTTGAGATACAAAGTTTTCTTGGTCTAGCTGGTTATTACCAAAGCTTTGTGAGTGAATTCTCATGACTATCCTCATCAATGACAGCTTTGGAAAAGAATAATACTCTATTCCAATGGATAGAGGAATGACAGAAGTCTTTCCAGGAGATAAAAATTCATCATACTTCGGCACCTATCTTGATTTTTCCAGAATCAGGGTGGGGATATGTGGTGTATTGTGATGCTTCAGGATCAGGGTTGGGTTGTGTTCTTATTCAAGGAGACTATGTTTTGGGGTATGGTTTAAGGTATTTGAGGGTGTAGTATAATAATTACCTAACACATGACTTAGAATTGGCAGCAATCATTCATGCCTTGAATACTTGGCATCATTATCTCTTTGGTGAGAAACTTATTGTATTCATAGAACAAAAAAGCTTGAAACACATTTTTTCACAATGATATTTGAATATGAGAAAAGGAGATGGATGGAGTATCTACAAATTTTTGACTTTGACTTGATGTATACACCAGGGGAAGGGAATTCAGTGGAAAATGTATTGAGAAGAAATTTATATATTCAGTTAGTGAAAGAAGCTTTAGAGGAATGGCGGTTGATGTCAGTCCAAGCTGACATACATGTGGAATATGAATACCAAGGTGATGTTTTAGTTTTATTTTCATATATTATTATTCCGTATTTGTTAAATATGGTCAAAGAGGCACAAAAATAAGATTTAGAGTGCTTTGTTATGATTTCATAACTCAATTGTGGGGAGACCATTGAGGGTTGGAAACTTGATGCAAGTTTAATTTTTTGTTTCAGAGATAGAATGATTGTACATATGGATTTTCATGAACAACTCCTTCATGATTACCACCATTCGATATGAGCCATACATCCAGGTACATAAAAGATTTATAAGGCATTGAAGGTGCAGTTATGGTGGAAATGCATGAAAAGTAAGGTGCCCAAGTTCGTCTTGCAGTGCTTAACTTGTCAGTAGGTTAAAGACGAGAATCAAAGACCAATAGGTATGTTGTAGTCTTTAACTATCCTAATGTGGAAATAGGAGAAGATAGTGATGGATTTTGTTATAGGTCTCCCAAGAATAGTTCAGAAACATAATTCCATATGGGTGATAGTGGATCGGCTTACCAAGTTGGCTCATTTCATTCCAATTCATTAAACTCATATGGTGGAGGATATATCCAAAACTCTAAATCCAAGAAGTGGTAAAGAGACATGGCATACCAATTTCAATATTCTCATATAGATATTCAAGGTTCACATCTCATTTTTGGAAATCCTCACAGAAATCCCTTGGCACTCAGTTAAATATGATCACGACGTATCACCCTCAGATGGATGGGAAATCCGAACGGACGATACAAATGTTGGAAGACATGATGTGGGATTTTGTAATAGATTTTTTTGTCTCATGGGATGAGAACTTACCCTTAGTGAATTTCTCATATAATAGTAGCTATCAGGCCTCAATACATATGGCTTAGTTTGAAGCATTGTATGGGTGTCCTTGTTGTTATCCACTATACTGGGTGGAAATATGTGAAACTTCACTAGTTGGGATAAGCCTTATCCAATAAACAAAATATAAGATTCTATTAATCAGAAATAGGATGGAGATGGCTCAGAGTCATCAAAAATATTATGCGGACCATCGTTGAAGGTCATTGTCATTTTCTGTGAGTGATCATGTGTTCTTGAGGATATATCTAAGTCTTGGACATCATCATTTTGGGAATCATAACAAGTTATATCCTTGATACATAGTCCCCTTTGAGATACTGGAATAGATTAGAGAGATGGAATACCGTTTGGAACTACCATCATGGTTCAGTTTGGTGAATAATGTGTTCCATGTATCTCAGTTGAAAAAGTATCAGCCTGATCCTGACTATGTGGTTAGATGGGATCACGTTGACCTAGAGTCAGATGCTTCGTTGGTTCATATCCTGGTCCATATTGTGGATAGACAAGAGAAAGTATTGCATGAGAAAATCATTGGTCTTTTCTGGGTTATATAGCATCATGGTCAGATCTAGGAAGAGACTTGGTAATGTGAGAAGGAAATTAAAGATCAATGTCTAGAACTCTTTCAGGGCAGTGAGGGGTTTCTACTTTCTAGGTATGAAAAGATATATGATGGGGAGAATGCAGTACCCCTGGTTTCTAGTACGTAACCCTTTATTTGTGTTTTTATGGTTATAAAGTATAAGGATAAAATTTTGGAGAGTTTTGTGATCTTTCAATAAGTTTTGGGTGCTAAAGGAGAGGCACACGGGTTGTACATGGTTTATCCAAACTGTGCGGGAATATTAGGAGAAATCGTTCACAATAGTAGGTTTGAGGTAGAGATATTTGGAATGGTGTGTGCGTGATTAAGGATGCCGTGAAAAAAAGGTTGGGAAAGGGTATTTCTAGATAGTATCTAGTCCACAGTTAGCGCACGTTTTGTCTAACTGTGTGAACTAACTGTGCGTGTGGTTAAATTGAGATCCTAAAAAAGTGGATCTCACACTTTTTTTTCTCTAAGTTTCTTGTTTTTTTCTTTTAAGCAGTCCTAACTTAGGATTTCTCTTTCTTGAAGATAGGAGAACCTCTCCCCAAGAATTTTTGAGTAAATCTAAAGGCTTCCCTTGGTGATTTGAAGCCTTATTCTTGAGGTATGTGATCGTTCTTCATCATTCTTGATCGGTTTCTTAGATCAACTTATATCTACTTCTCCTCTCTTCTTGGTTTCTCATATCTACACTTGTTATGGGTAGATATATGATTTTTTATGGAAAAAAAGTTCATATTTGTTCTTGATATTACTATGAGAAGAGATCTAATGAGGTTTCATGAATAATCGACCCGGTTTTCTTGATCACTCTTCGTCCTTGTCAAGTTTCGTCAAAACCTTAAAGGTAGGTGTCTTCACTCTCATCTCATCTTGCTTGAATTGATTGGATTAGTTTAAAATTAAGTAAATTGGATAAGATTGATTGTGAAATCTTGTTTGGATACATGGAATAAATCTCTTTAGTGATGATTTATCATTTTTGTTATATTTGTGAAATCTTGATAAATTGTTGTGAAAATTATTTTAGTTTCTTGAATTTAAAATGGTTATTTTAAATGGTGGATTTTATAGAACTTATAAATGGTTTTATTGGGGAGATTTTTTCAATAAAAATACGTTTTTATTGAAATGAGTTGTCATTATAATGGTTTTAATGAAAAACTATTTTCAATAAAAAGGGTGATTTAATTGAAAGGGTTTTTTGGTATGATCTTGGGCATTGGTGGTGTGTGTGTTCATGTTGCATATACGGGTCTCAATTGAAATATTACCTTATGCTTAGTTCCAAAGGGTTAATGTAACATGGGATATAATTACCTTGTTATGATGTGGTAGATCAATGAGAAACCACTCATGAGTATAGAACTATCATCGTGTAGCATGCATGGTTGGTTGTGTCAATGTGTGGAATGGATTGGGCATGCCAAAGAAATATTGACAAATGGTTTTAGAGCTTTTTTAGTTATTTTTCTAGAAAAATAACTTATTGAAAAATTGGTTTCAATTGCACTGTATGCTTTTGGTTATAAATGGTTTTAGAAACATGTTTATATTTAGTTATAAACTATTTTTGAGAAATTGTTTTATATAAAATATTTTATATAATTGGTTCTAACTCTTATCTATTAGTCTCATGTGAAGGGGAGTCATTGGGGAAAACCTACTGAGTTTTATACTCACCCCTACTTTGGAACTTTGGTTCATTTGAAGATGTTATCTTCAGGTACATGTCCAAAGGTAAAGTATCACATGTATTTAACACCACCTCATGATACTTGATTTGTTTGGTGATTGTGGAGCTTAGAGATTGTGGAGCATGGAGTCTTGTGGTAATTTTGGAGTCTTTAATTGTTTTTATACTATTTAATTTGATAATTTTTGGGTCTTCTGTTGTTTCACACTTTGATGTGGTTTGGATATATAAATTTTTTGAGTTTATTTATTTTGTTCATGCATCATTTAGTGAGTCGTTTAGTGAATAGTTTTATTCTTAAAGGGTAAATCATCCCCAACATGTATTTGAAACCCTTCAACATTTATTATCAGCCTTTGGTGTCTTGTGGATGTCACTTAAGGCTTAGTAATAATTCGTTGTATTCTCAAGACAATGATAATTATAAGTTCATTACACCATGATTCCTTAATATCAACCCAAGATCCATCCCCAGGAAATTTTGGATCCCTTAAACCCTTTAGGTTCATTTCATTCAGTAATTGATCATTGTTCCAAATGTGGTGTGAGTTCAAGGTAAGCGTTCTCCTTGCCTCTTCGTCTCTTTCCCTTTCCCTCATTGGAGTTTGATAGATCATCTTGGGATTGGTGGATCTAAACCCCTTATTGTTTAATCTTATTTATAGGTTGAGTTCCAATATCCTTTGTTCCTACATTCTTATTGGTAGGTTCCATTATGGGCTTTGTGTTTCCATGGAAAAGGTAGGTGGTTCCATTATGATGGCCAAATTTGATTAACCCTAAATTGATTGATTTTAATTCAATTGATTGAAAATACTTTCAATTAGCTTATTAAAAACACAATTCCATTGAATTGGAGGATTTGGATTTGATTTGGCATGAAATTGGCGAAAACCCCCCAATTACATTGAATTGGTGTGTGTTTTTGAAATTAATGGAAAATTGTGTAATTTAAATTGTTGAATTTAAATTATGAAATTGATTTATTGAAATTGATTTCAAATTTGTATTTGATAAAATGTATTAAAATGGTTTTCATAGAAACCCATTGGTTTTATCTTGGAAAAAGGCATGTTTTGATTAAAAACTCATGTGTTTGTTTTTAAATGAAAATTGACATATTTTAATGTGTAATTGGATGAATTTTGTTTTAAATAGTTTTAAAATAAATTACCCATCATTGTTTATTATTAGAGAATATGAAAGCCTAATTAGTTAGTGAGTTATTATAATAACACTCTTTTTAAATCTTTACAATTGAATCAAA
This sequence comes from Viscum album, assembly GCA_963277665.1. NCBI lineage: Eukaryota > Viridiplantae > Streptophyta > Magnoliopsida > Santalales > Viscaceae > Viscum > Viscum album. Next base: position 512,844,918 of record OY728136.1, on the reverse strand, counting down.
ACCTAGTGCAATAGGTCACATCCCTGATGGGATGGTGATGAGTTTCCTTTATCCAGTGTAAGAGGTACATGTGTATAAACATATTTTAATGATCACATTTTAGTGTGTGAGTAACCCATAACCTGAAACTATCACACTTTTTGGTAGATGACAATGATGCTCATTATTGTATTTGAAATATAGGCCATTGTTTGTTGTAAATTTTTTTACACATGCCATCTAGATTTATATAAACTTTTTTATATAAAATTTTTACTAATACATTTTTTTAAAGTATTTCCATAATTTAAAATGTAAATAATGAATTGTTTTAATTATTATTTGAACTGTAATACCTGTTTGTTAAAATTTGAAGATTTATTTGATTAGTTAAATGTTGGAAACTTATTATGGAATCCATGGTGAGACCCTACTGGGATTATAGCTCACACCCTACCTGTGCCTTCAGGTGTTTGTAGATTATCTTCTTCCAGGTTTGAGAATGGGTAAGAAACCACTTTGAGGTGATATTAGTTGTTGATCCTTGGGCTTGGAGATTTGTGTCTATTGGGACTTTGGTTTTCATCCTATTTTTTGGTACTTTGTTGTAGTACTTTGGTTTTTTTACCTATTTGACTTCTAGTACACTAGTCCCTATAGATTTTTTTCTTGTATGAATACTGACTTGTTTGTCTATTTTCATTAAATTTTGTGGACAATTTGTTCCCACTTTCATGTTGGATGATGTCAGGTTCTAATCTCCAACCCATGGGGATCGGGAATGCTCTTCAGGCTGTATTGGGATTGGATCAGGTATGGGGTTACCAAGGTACCCAAGCTAGTTCATGACAAAGTGGTATTAGAGGTACATTGTAATGACCCAAAGTTTTTTAATGGAAATTCCCTTCTTATAAATATGCCGTAAAATAACATGAAAACACAAAAAAATGAACTATTAAGTGATAAGTAACCTTTAAACATAAGTTTGTCACTTCTATGTTTGTAATTTTGAAAATCTGACATTCACGGTTGTGTTTAAGATGATTTTTGGAGTCTAATGAAATAAAAATAATTTTTTGTGAATAGTAACCTACCCTTATGAATAGTAACCTACCCTTATGAATAGAAATATGACCCTTATGAATATTAAATAAGAGTAACATTACCTATTAATAATAGAATAAAATTTATACATCTTAGAAAGTGACAATTTGACCTTAGTAATCGTTTTTAGTATTTTATAAGTCATAAATAATTAATTATAATTAATTAATTAATTTAAAAGAATATTTATTTCCCTGAAATTTATTCATAAATTATTTAATCAATTTATAATAGTTTTTAGATAATTTTATAAGACCTTACGTAATTTTTGAAAGAACTATAAAATCAGTTTTAATATTAAAAACTGTTTTTTTAAGTAAATTAAGATTTTAATTAAATATTAAATTAATAATATTTAGAAAATTATTTTTGAAACATTGACTTCATTTTTGGATTCTAGACGTCGAAAAATGGTTGGGGTAACTTTTTGAGATTTTTCTGAGATACTTGAATTTTTGATGAATAGAAGAATCCGATAATTCACAATAAATGCTAAATAATGTATTATTTGATTCATCGATGATGTTCTGCTGATGTAATCCCACTTGGTTCTGGATTACATTATAGAATTACTATTATTTGTCATCAAAGACTCACTATTCCTTGTCTTAGGGGAAATTAATAAACTAATGAATTTTATATTAAGGAAACCCCTCTCCCCTTCACTATAAAAGCCACCCGTCACTCCCCCATTTCCTCACACCTCTCAAGATCAAAGCCTTCTCTAAAATCTGCCCAAACATCTTCCCTATCACCTCCCCCACGTCCAAAATCTTCTGGTCTCATCAAAAGACCAATACTAGCTTTCTTAAGGAGGATCTCAAGAGGAAGATTTAAGAGGTAATTTCCCTCCCTCTTCTCCTTTAATTTCCTTTCAAGTTCAAGTTCCTTTCTTGATCTCTCTCCACCTATATTCATCCAAATTGTTTTGTAACTCCAGTATTATACATATACTGTAATTTTATGATTCTAATGGTATATTATATCACCTCACACCCTTTCCCTCTTCCTTTTATTTTATTAAAGAGAACGTTGTTCATGAGGTGTTAATTTATCACCTTCAAAAACGACATGCTCTCTTTTTCCATTTCTACCTTAGAGTGTGTGAGGATCCCATAGCCTGGAACTATTTTTCTTTTTGTAATATGACCATGTTTCTCATTGTTTTATTTGAAATATATTTCATTTTTTGTTGTAAATTATTTTATACATTCCTTCTAAATTTATAGAAACTATTTTATATAAAAGGTTTATTAATCCATTTGTTTAAAGAATTTCCATTGTTTGAAATGTAAATCATGAATTGTTTTAATTATTCTTTGAACTTCCAAACCTTTTTTAAAAAAATTAAATATTTATTTGGTTAGCTAAATATTGGTATCTTATTATGGAATCCTTGGTGAGACCCTATTGGAATTTTAACTCACAGCCTACCTATTCCTTTAAGTGTTTGTAGATGATTTTATTATAGCTTCAAGAAAGGGTAAGGCGCTACTTGAAGGTTGTAGTAGGTGTTTATCCTTGGTCTTGGAGATTTTTGTTCAATGGGACTTGGGTTTTTATCCTATTTTCTTATACTTTGTAGTATTAATTTGGGGCTATTTACCTATTTGACTTCTGGTTCACTACCCCCTGTGGAGTTTTTCTTGTATCCATACTGACTTATTTATATAATTCCTTAGTTTTTGTGAAAAATAATTCCCACTTTCATGTTTTATGATGTTAGGTGATATTCTCCAATCCATGAGGATTGGGAAAACCCTTCGATCTATGTCAAGATCGGATCGGTTATCAGGTTACCAGGGTACCCGATCTGGTTCAAGACAGAGATTGAAGTGGATAAATCAAAAATTGAAGTTATAAATTTATTTTTTTACCCCAATTATGTCAAGCATGTCAGATAATTCTTAGGAAATTTAGGATTTTTCAACAGATTTATCAAGGATTTTAGTAATATTTCTATCCCTCTTTCCAAGATAATTTTAAAAGAATTTGAATTTGATTGTAATAATGAATGTAGGGAAGCATTTCATGAACTTAAGAGGAAATTAATCACCAAACCAATAGTGAGAACATATAATTGGGAACATACACTTAAAATACTATTTGATTCTTCAACCTAAGTTATTGGAGTAGTTCTTCCCAAATAATTAAAGGTATCCCACAAGTCATTACTTATTCCTCAAAAACACTAAATTTTACCCAGATCAACTACACCACCTCCAAAATAGATTTCATTATAGCAATTTTTTCATTAGATAAGTTTAGATCCTATTTTCTTGGAACTAAAGTCACTTTAATTTATAGCCATGCACCCTTATACACTTGATGAAGAAGTAATATTCCAATATCAAGCCTGTGAGATGGATAATACTACTGTAAAACTTTGACTTAAAAATCAAAAACAAAAGGGGATGTGAAGATTAGGTGGTCAGTCACCTAAGAAGACTTCCCAATATTCATAAAGTAGAAATCCCATACCAAAACCCATTGAATGACTACATTATATGAGAAAAACTCTACATAATTTAAGGATAAGTACCATGGTATGTAGGCATACTAAATTATTTGGTAACTTCTCAAGTACTATCTCATATTAACTCCTCCAAAATTCAAAAACTCAAATCTAAATATAGATTTTATATTTTAGAAGATCTATTCCTTAAAAAATCAATTATCAAATGATAAGGATATTTTTTCCTATTGGTGAAATTGGATTTTTTTTATTTTTTTCATACTTTAGCTTGTGGAAGATACTATGGACCTAAAATAACATCTAGAAATATCTTTCAATATGAAATTTATTGGTTATCCTTATTTAAATATGAACAATAATTTTTTAAGAAATGTGATAAATTTTAGTTTTTAGGATATTTTTCAAAATTAAAATAAATTTCACAATCTCCCATTATATTCTATGAAATTTTTTAAGTTTGTGGCATTTATTTCATGGGACTATTCCTAATTTCATTTAGAAATTCTTATATTCCAAGTTTTGTGTACTATGTCTCGAAATGGGTGGAAAACAAGGCCACCAAAACTAATGATGCTCCTGTTTTGTGTGATTTTTTAGGGATAACATATTTTATAGGTTTAGAGTTCCCAAATACATCATTAGTGATCAAGGTACTTGCTTATACAATAGAAAAATGGAGGATTTGTTTTATAATTATGAGGTGCATCATAAAACATCCTTACCGTATCATCCACAAAAAATAAACAAGAAAAAGTGACTAATGGGAAAATTAAAGGAATTTTAGAAAAGATTGTCAAACTAAAAAGAAATAATCTGAGCCCAACATTGAAATATTCCTTATGGTCCTGTCATATAACCTATAAAACACCCAAAGGAATGATCCCCTATGAATTTACTTATGTAAAATGTTTTCACAAACTTGTTTAATTTGAACACAAAGCCTACTGGTCTATAAGGGAGGTGAATTTGGACCTTTATAATGTTGTAAAGGAGAATAGATTATAGCTAAAAGAGTTGAATGTGATGAGGAGAGAATCTTTTTAAAATTCAAAAAATTAAAAAAAAACAATAATGGCTCATGACATGTTGATTCTACCTAAAACCTTCATCCTAGAGATCAATTACTGTTATATAGCTCCAAAATCAAGCTAATATCAGGTAAACAATTTTCTATATAGGATAGGACCTATACAGTTACCCATGTGTACCCTTTTAGTGATGTGAAAATTGTAAAAGAGGTATAAGAAATCCCATTCACTATTAATGGGCATATGATAAAGAAGTACAATGTGAACCTACCTATATGAACAATGAAGGATATCACACTCATCTAGTCTATTTATAAATAAAACCCACCCGGATATACCTCTACTTAAAATTTTATTCAATATTTTTATTCCATTTAAAATATTCTTACATGATAAATAAATCTGAATTAAATGAGTTAAATACATCAATTAAGTGTGTGGGTGGCCTTGTAGTTAAGAAAATTTAAAAAAAAATTGTCTATTTTAAATTTTTGTGTCTTTTCTTTCTCATTTTCAATATTTTTTTGAAACCTGTAACCTAAAAATAATACCTTGGAAAACTTTAAATCCATACTGATATTAAGAAACTAATTTGATCTATAAACTCAAATTATATTAATGATAAAATGAAAGTGTTTTCAAAATATAAATAAAGTAATTTCATAGAAAACCATTGATTTTTTAAAATCATGCCATGACATACTAATCTTAATTTTTAAACCCATACCCGAGAGGATTTTGAACCAATTTTAACATATTATTTACAATTCCCTTTTTCATGAGTAAACTAAGGCCTACATAAATAACCAAAACTTGCAAAGTAATCAAGTAAAAACCTTCATGTTATACATGATTGAGTCATTCATTTTATTTTAAAGCCTATTTTATTCAATAAACTCTATTTTAAATCCTATATTTAAATTTAATCCTTGTATCCCTTAGAATCCATGAATGACTTTGTTATGAATTCACATTATAAGACCATTCTCCCTCCACCCAGTGTTTCTTTGTATATGATGGAACATGTCAAACTAGGTGGTGAAGTGCTTAGAAATCATCAACATGTGTCGAAGTAGTAGTCATAGCTTTCAGTTGTTTAGGAATAAAAATACCCGATTGGTAATTTACTAAGTCAACTGAGGGGACCCTCTTCAATAGTGATGCACATAGAAAATAGGGTGAACCAAACTAAGATATCAGTTATCTATATTCTTACCACAACTATCTAGTTGATAGAGAGAGAGAGAGAAAAAGTGATTTTGTAATTTTTCACTTATCAACCTAGCATAATAATATTGGATAATTTTAAAACCAGGATAACATTGCAATAGGTTTAGACAACCTAGACTTGATCTCATTATCATTACTATTTTCATTTAACTTCTCAATTTATTTATTTCATTTCAAAATAACAAACAAAAAAATAAAAATACATTTACTTTAACTAACTCAAAAGGTGGCAACCAGTTTCTCTGTGTACTCCTCTCTTGGAGACTACCAAGGTTTCCATTGTCACTATATTTAACTTAGAGTATAATTAGTTTTCCCACACCCAATGAAATGGTGTGCAGTTAATGACCTATATTAGGATGCTCTTAGTTTGTGATCCATGCACATACGAATGTTAAAAAACTCCTCAGTATGAATCCCTCTCACTCTCTCTCTTCCACACACATTAACTCCAAATGTAATGACTTGGCCTGAATAACCAAGTTTGGACCAGTGAGATACATGAACTCATGCACACCTCCATGTACGTAAAAGTTTTATAACTACCAATGAGGGTCTGAACGGTTCATTGGGAGACTATACCTTCAGTATCAAATACATAAATCATAATCATATCAAGTAAAGATTAATAACTCAATAGGGTATAATATATCTAAGTAGTAACAATGTTATAATAAATAACATTTCAGGTATCATAGATTAATACAAATAATAAACCAAGTAACACCAATGTGAAATGTAAAACCATAGTGTAATAAAAAAAACAAAGAAATAAATAAAGACACTATGGAATCACTCTCAAGTCCATCTCAATTATGCTTCTGAACACCAAGCTTCATCTCTTAAAATCCCTCTCACTGGGCCCTTTCCCTTTCCTAGATCCTTGATCATGAAGTCTATATATGCATCAATATTCCCATGTATGGTGTGAGTATAAACCTAGTACTACACCACCAATATTTTTTTAACATAGGTTCACATGCATAATAAGTGTATTCCATGATAATAAATAAATGTGCATGTAACTTCCAATCATGTACCAATCAATCTCATTCTAACCAACACATTTTTAGCCTTTCTCATACTTTCTTCGACTCCATGCCAGAATAAAATTCATAATATAGGTCATAATCACAAGTCATATATAAGGCCACCATATATGTCTAAGCAGTCACATAGACAACAAGTCTTGTATCGGGCAACAAGTCCATCATGTCTATTCTCTATCATGGGTTAGGCCATAAGTCAATCATACTTCATCCCTATCACGGGTTGTTCCATAAGGCCATCATACCTTTTCTCTTCCTTGGTTAAGACCAAAAGTTCATCATACCCCTACCTTATGTCTAAGTTCCACATCATCATCAATGCAAGATACACACTCTCCCCCTCTAAGAGCTAACCAGGAAAAAATTATCCACATATCATTTTCTACCATAATAAAAAACTCCATAGGAAACACATTTATACACAACAAGTCATAGGACATTTAGGCACAACATATCATATCAAGCATGAGTATCGATAGCCACACACACACACATGAGATCATAATCAAGCATGGTCTCATGGGATACACATGAAAAAACATGAAATCATTATCAAGTACAGTCTCATAGTATACATACACACATGTGATAAAATCAACTTAAAAACTCATACAATGACCCTATATGTTAAGTAACTTTCTACCTCAAGTGTTTTTATGCCAATGTCAAGATTTATCGAGAGCTGATACCCAAATCGCTCATCTGCACCAATTGGAACAATCCTATACACCAAGGATCCTATTAAAAATCCTAATTCATCTCAAAATATACTCTAGAACAATATTCAAGAAGGATATGGAAATATAGGGTTAGAAATAACTTGACTTATGAAATAACAACCACCATCAATGGTAGAAATAGATCTATTCTAAAGAAAGGTCACTGACTCTCTAGATCCTTTACTAATCTATTAGTAGACAAATAATTCTTTGTTAGATCAAGACAAAAATACATATATCTAGACAAAAAAAATATTAGATTTATGAACAACTCTAGAATAAGGATAAGATTTGGGAAAGAATGAATGAATCTTACCTTGTAAAATTTTATGGACCGATCTAGACTTAAAGCACTAAAGAGAAGAGAATGAGATGACCAAATTCACCAAAAGGGATCCCCTCGGTTATATAACTTGAATAATGGTTGATATATAGTAATTATATATCAATATTTGGTGTTATGGAAAAATTATAGAGGATCTCTTACATATCAGTCTCTATTGGAACCACTGGTAGGACCGTAGCTACACCAGCTTGTTAGTGTTATGACTCTAGCAGGTTGATGGTACCTTCATAAGTGTAGGTCCACTTCCATTATCACCATCTATCTGGTGGCTCTGTACCATCTATCCAGTGGAACATTAACAGCTCCAAGCTATTGGTTGGGGCCTTTAGCCCCTTCATATTGGATTCCCAACCTCCAAACACCATTAAAAATTCTAAAAACACAATTATGGTATGCCAAAACTTAAATTAATGAACCTTTTAATTTCAAATGTTTCATAAATCCCCCACTCTAATGATTTATAGTCCTCAAGAAGTGCCTCTAGAAGTCCTTCTTGAACAACTCAGGACATTGAGCCCAAACATTAGACTCACATTCCCACATCTCCCCTTGGATCCTTTTGTACTTCTAGACGACTTAAATATGTGGTAATATCTTACCCATTAGTAGATTGTATCTCTAATATATAATTCATTGTATGCACTCCAAAAATTATGAATTTGGTTCCAACTCAATGTCCTCATAGTTGAACACATGTCCAAGGTTGGGATCGTACCTATGAAGTTCAGAAACATTAAAAACATTATACATAACTTGATATTTTGGAGAAAGATACAATTGATAATTCACTTACCTAATAAGTAAAATTTTCCCACAAATCATGGTTCTATATTACCTTTCCACCTCAAATGATGAGGCCCCAACCAAGGTGACACCTGTAATAAAACCCAATCACCCACAGTGAACTCTAAGGGTCATCTAAACCGATCATCATATGATCTATATCTACTCTGGATGATAATTAACTACTTTTTGGTAAACTAAACCCTCTCAAAGGTATCTTAAACCATACTCTACCCAAATATGGCTACCTCATCCACCTCATTCCAACATAGCGGTGAGAGAAATTGATAACCATAAAGAGCCTCAAATTGTGTCATCTAAATAAATTCTTGAAAACTATTATTTTACTTGAACTCTACCAGGGCTATATGATCATACCATGCTCCCCTAAAATTTAAGACACATTTCATAAGCATATCTTTCAAAATATAGATCATCCACTCTGATTTCCAATTTGTTTGCAGATGATATAATGTGATTAGCTTTAATTGAGTCCCAAAGCCTTCTAAAATCCTTTCCAAAACCATAATTTAAAACAAATGTATCTATATAACACTATATTTTAAGTCACTCCATGTAGGTGTAAAATCTCTCAGACATAAAGTTTTCCCAACCAATCTACATTGTGGGTCTCTCAGATCAAAAAGAAATATTATACTTTCCTCAACCGATCAACTATCACCTAAACAAAATATAGACATCTTAGGGTCCTCATAAACCCCATCATGAAGTCCATCATCACCTTATCCCACTTCAACACATGCATGTAAAGTGGATAAAGTAATACTCTTGATTTTTGATGCTCTGCCTTGATCCTATGATAGGTCAGGAAACAACAGATGAATCATGTGATGTTTCTATAAATTCAAGAACACTAATATAATTTCTTAATATCCTAATACATATTAACCAAAATTGGGTATACTACCTACTGAGAGTAATGAGATTACCTCATCATATCTTAAATTATGGAATGAATAACCACAAATATTATAAGAACAATGATCATGTTGTCACTATCCATAGACAATCCTAGAACTGTGTCACTTCCTACTAAATATTACTACATCACTAAGAATTCAGAATATAACTCCTATATGGACTTTACCCAGTCAACAAATATTGATATGATAACCAAGGTAGAACATGTCATCTCCCATTATTCCTTAGATTCATCCAGAAAATACTTTTCCAATAATCTCATCAACTATCATTCCTCCTATGAAGTTCTCTCTCCAAGCATCTATGTTGTCCTACTAAGAGAATCTATGACAATAGTACCTTTCTCAAGAGCACAATCCATCCCAAAATCAAATATCTTTATATAATCAACCCAAATAATCTACCATAGGTTAAATTCCCACTAAAATAAAATGTAACATGATGTATTATGGTCCGTGTATATGAAAAATTTCTCACTAGAGAGATAATATCACCAAAACTCTGTAGCAAGGACCATAGCTTCCCACTCTAAGTATTTCATAGTTTATTTTTTCCCATGGGTTCATAGTTATGAGACCCATAATCCACCACCTAATACCTATTCATAAACATGGATCCTAAAATAACACATGAGGAATCATAGTAAACTGTTTATCCAATCACAGGCTCTTGCAATATCAGGATCAGAGTTTTCTTCATTCTCCTCTTAATCTCCAAGAAGGCATATTCACATTGTTCATACTATTAAAACCTCACTCCATTGGAATCCATTTCATAGGTACTTCCATGTAGTATAATTCATGGATGAACCATCAATGGTATCCTACCCACCCAAGGAAACTCCTAATTTCAAACACATTTCTAGGGTGTTCCCAAGACATCACAACCTCAACTTTCTCCCAATACACTGAAATTCCAACCTTAGATATTACATTCCCCATAAAACATAGATCCTAGATCTATAAATGAAACATATATAGCTTGTAATATAGCTTATGTGCTCATATTATATTCAATATAATCTCAATGTATCTAGTGTGCATCTCCAAGGTCCATGAGTATATGAGGATATCTTCAAAAAACAACATAATCAAGGAGATGAGATATGGATAGATGATCCTATTCTTGAGATACATGAACACCACTAGTGTTTTTTTTCAACCTAAAAGGCGTGATACTCATATAGTACATATTTACTCTTGAAAAATGTCTTAGGAATGTCCTTATATCTGACCTGATGTTGGTGGTAGCTTGACCATAGGTTAATCTTGGAGAACCATTGGACTCCTCACAACTGATCAAACAAGTCATCAATCCTCATATATGGTTATTTATTCATCATGGTCACTTAATTCATCATCCTTTAATACACACACAAGAAAATTCTATCATCAACCATCTTTGAAAATAACATCGGATCACCCTAGGGATATGTTCTTGATCTAATAAAACACTTCACCTCTAAATTATCGATTTGCACCTTAAATTCATTCAATTTGTCTAGTTCCATATGATATGGATGAATTGATATAGTCTATGATCCTGGAATGAGTTCAATATTAAAAAAAACCCCTCTATCAGGAGGAAGTCTTGATAAATATCTTGGAAAAAGTCCTAATGTAGGTCTAATATGTGAGGCAAAGAGGAGGGAGCTACCGCCTGATCCACCGCATGAACTATTCCTACTACCTAATTCATGATAACCCCAAACTACCTCAGGTACAATCATATTATTCCTGATCCAATATCTTATTAAATATAAAGAACAAACTTCTCTCCCTTAGTCATAGTGAAGGATACACACCTCCTGTAGCAATATATGTTCGTTCGAAAACTAGTCATCTAGTCCATGACAAAGATCACATCAAAGATATTCATATTGAGAATCATTAAATCCCATAGATATATATAGCCAAAATCCACTACAAGTAATTATAGACATCTCTAGAGATGATCCACTTTCTTCCTCAAGGGTGTATTAAGAGAGACCAACTTAGAAGATAACTTGACTGGCTAGTCAAGTCCAACAATAAATTGGGTAGATATAAATGGATGAGGAACTCTTGTACCAAACAACCCAGAATCTAGCAAAGATATGATCATGACCATACATAGAATAGCTAATGATCTATATCCACAATAAATTGAGACTTAATCTACTACATAGAATTTTTCTTCCACTACTCCACATCCCTTCCCTTGAGGCTCATAACTCACTTAGGTTGTAGAAGTTTTGGGGGTATAAACCTACTACTGAGAACCTTGGCTTGATGCTTGGTTCACATTCTAAAATTTTCCCTACACCCTTGGGAGATCCTAATCATGATTCCATAAAATATAACTATAGAATATTCCCTATATTAAAATACCAAATACACTTGATATGAGTCCTTGATCAAAATTTATGATGGTGCCCACTTTGTCTACAGCTGAACCATGGGGGACCTCCTACTCCGAAAGAGAGGGTTAAAGAAACCCATATTTGATCTAATTTCCTACCGCCACCATATTGTAACCCATCAACATTACTATTATTTATATTATAAGAGAAACCCACTACACCATGGAGAAGTCCTCCAATCAATCTACTAAGAGCTGGTAGAATACTGGTATATTTTTCATCCTCCGAACCTTTATCGATTTTCAAGGCCTTATGAAGCACATCTGGATATGTCATTATGTTAAAGCTCATGAACTAACACCTTAACTCCAGTCAAAGTATGATATTTAATTTCTGATCATTATACATATCTTTCTTATCTGATATATGAGAAAAGTGAAGTAAATTAGTGAAACATATAGAGTTAGTAGACACTAACATCAACCCCTACTAAAGCTCTATAAACTCCTGAGCATGATCTACCTTAGTATATTTGGAAATAAATCCTTGAATAAATTACCATTTAAGTATTCTCATGTAAAACCCTAATATATTCTCACTTGGTTCATAACACCATACCACCTCCTAGAGGGTCTCTAAAGCATGAAAGTATCCAGATTTACCCATCGTTCCCCCTAGGTATCTACTAGATAAAAGATTTCCTTGATGATGTAAATACAATCCTCAACATCCTATGCACCTCCAATTTTCTTCAAGTATAAGGGATGTTGAAGCTAGAAGTCCCAGTTATAATCTTCCATTATCTTAGAAACTACTCTTCCTTGAATAGGAATTATGCAAAAGACTCCTATTTATAGTTTTTTCACTACCTAAACAAATGGAGTGGGTATAGAAGGATGCTCAGTTGTGCCCTCCTAGATGTATGGTGGTGGAATGGGGGAATTCTACCTTGTGGTAGTATTCTAACCTATTTCCATTAACAGTACCCTCCTATGTCTCATAGGAGGCATTTTATATAATTAAAAATGAACAATTAAAACACATATATCATCTTATATAAGATATAAACTCAATAAGTTTATTGGAACACGTGAGGGAAATCTATAAGGAAACCTGTATTAGAAGTCTTCCCACAATGAAAAAGCATAACCCTACTAGTACTACCCATGTATAAAGTATGGTTTACCATAATTTCATGTTAATAACATTCATATATATATATAAATAGACATTCCCATGTTCAAATAATCTAAATGTCAACATAGTATATCACAGAAGCACAAACACATATCAAGACATTTAATTAAATGAACTATCATGTATAATAAGAAAAAAAAATATGAAATGTGATCTGATATTCCTTGTCATGATTTATGAACATACCAAAATCCCATAAACTATAACAACACAACATATACTCATGATTAACGTGAAACTATAAATTTGTAACTATAATAGTAGTCCCATAATCGGTAACTTAGAGGTTTGTCACATAAGAGCTAGCCAAGAACTTACGTGACCCCCTACCCAAGTTCCATACATCCTAAATACTTTCTACCTTTCCCCAAACATATTTAAGAAGAAAATAAAATGAAAACATCCTTTTATACCACTTTTTAATGCCCTAACCTGAATTACCATGTCCAGACCGATGATTTACATGGCCTCATGTGTTCCTCCCTATATGCAAGAGGTTTCTGACTAGCAGTGAGGGTCTGAATGGTGTAGTAGGGATCCTATAACCTCAATATCAAATCTATACATTATAATAATATTAATAAAATAGTAATAACTCAAAATGTAATAGAATAACTAAATAATAATAATAAAAAATTATAACAGATAATGTATCAGGTAATAAACTAAGGACCCCCAATGTGGAAGGTCAAACCAAAGTTTAAGTAAAACAACATAAAAAAATAAATTATGGTATCACTCCAGAGATTATCCTAGTACTGCCTCAGAACACCAAGCTTCATATCCTCATCTCTATGTCATTGGTCTCTTTTCCTTTCCTGAATCCTTGATCATGAAGTCATCACATGCATTGAGATGCCCATGTAGGGTGTGAGTATAAACCCAATAGGACATGGCCAATGTGTTCTTAACATAATCTCACATGCATAAGAAGAGTATTCCATGATAATAAATAAATATTAAATAAAGTTACTATCAATCATATAACAAGTGATCATGTGCTAACCAAGACTCCGTGAACCTCAACCATAACTAATTTTTCTCCATTCTAAAAAAAATTCATAACATAAGTCATGATCATGAGTTGGCCACAAGGATTATATATATCTCTAGAAGGTATATGCACAACAAGGCTTGGGTTGGGCCACAAGGTCACCATTTCCCACATTTTTTATGGGCTATGACACAATTCTATTATACCTTATCACTATCATGGATCGGGAAACAAGGACATCATACCCTATCTCTACCTTAGGTCAATCCATAAGGTCATCATACCCCAGCCTCATGTGTAGGTCACTCGATGTCATTATTTCAAGCCAAACATGCTCCCCCTCTAAGATCTAACAAAGACACGATGATCCACCTATCAATTTATATAATAATAAAAATATCCATATTCCATACATTTATACAAAATAGTTTATAACACATATAGTCACAATATATCATATCAAGTATGAGTCTTAGCAACCATACACACACACACATATGCAATCATAATCAAGTATTGTCTTATGGGATACACATACACACACATGAAATCATTATAAAGTATGGTTTCATGGGATATTCACACACAGTCATGCAATAAAATAAAGTAAAAAACTCATACAATGGACTTATATGGTAAAGAACTTCCTGCCTCAAGTGCATTGATGCCAACAACATGATTCTTCAAGAGACGATTCCCAAATCATTATTACACACCAACCAGATCAATACCACACACCAAGGATCCTATAACCAATCCCAAATCATCTCAAAAAATATTATTGAACAATATTCAATAATTTTATGGTGATATAGTCTTATAAATAATTCAACTTATTAAAAAAACCACTATCAATGGTAGATATAGATCGAGTACAAGGAAAGGTCACCAACTATATATATATGATTCTGATCTATTAAATGGATAAAAATTAATTATTATATCAATGTAGAATCCATAGATCTAGTAAAAAAATATTATATCTAAGGAAAATTCTAGAAAAAGGAGAATATTTAGTCTATAATGGATGAATCCTTTCTTATGGAAGCTAGTGGATCAATCTAGACATTGATCATTAAATAGAGGAGAAGGAGAGGACAATATTCGCTAAAATGGATCCCCTTTGTTCATCCAAGTCAAATGATGGTCAAGATATAGGTGGTATATATTAAAAAGGAGTGTTAGAGATAAATTATAGAGGTTTCCTTACTTAAAAGGTTGTTTGGGAACCACCAGTGAGTCAGTGGCTCTAATCATTCGGCTAGGTTGGGAAATTATAAGTCCTCTTCCATCATCATAAACTAGTTGGTGTCTCTGTACCAACTATTTTTTGGTACACCAGTATCTCTAAGATAATGGTTAGTGCCTCCAACACCTTTAACTCCAATTCCCTACCTTTGGAAACATCTAACAAGTCTCAAAAACATTATTAAGGTATGTAAAAACTTAATTTAGCATGCCTTTAAATTTAAAATGTGTCACACCAAAGTTCTAGAAAACAATGAGGAAGAGGAAATCATTCCCAAGTTTTGGGAGATGCATCCATCCCATGGATACCATTATAGGTATGAGAATTTTGGAAACTTATTAGTGACCTATAAAAAACTCACATAAAGGAGAATAGATAAATTTAGATCAATGGATAAAAGGTATATATTTATTTATTTATTTTTATGTAATACAATATAAATGGAAGATTATAAGGTTTTTTTTTGTTTGATGTTTTTTCCTTTGAATAAGTGTTATCCCTTCAAAACTCGTCATTATGTTCAAGAGGGATTAATAAATAAATATTATTATGGAAGAAATGGATGTTTTTTTATGAAAAGATAAAATTTATAGTTAGTCTCCAAAGATAATAAACCTTTCGATTCTAAGTGTTTGTTTTAAAACATGATTTGTTATTTATAATCTTGTAAAATATTGTAAAATCTATATATGTGGAATATGGGTTTTTATAATACAAATTTATCATGTTATATAAAGGTATTTATAAAATATAATTCATACATATATGTTTCATAAATCATTATAGTTGAATGTTAATTAACCCCAGGGTGATATATCTCTAAGTTATCCTTGGTTGATGATTTTCATGAAAAGGCATGGGTTATGATGTGATATAAAGATTACCATGGGTAGTGGCATATATAAAGATATATAGTTTTCTAGTTAGACATTGTTATGTCTTTTTGTATAGATTAATTCATTGGGTATACCATATGGAATGTTATATATAGTAATGTGGTTTTTATAGGTTTAATATTTCATAGTAACTTCTATTCCATGTGTTTAAAAAATAACATGTGTTTAAACATTCATAATTTTATATCTTTCTTACATAAACCCTTAGGCTGGGAAAAACAGGGTTGGTTGGGTATGTTTTTAATCACATGGTGGTTTTTTTAACCAATATAGTATTTATCATCCTATATGATGGGTATGAAATCTTGACCCCTGATGAGAAGGATTGAAGAAATGTATGTGACATGGGATGAAATGTGTATAAAGTATGAGAGTATTTTGGGTAAGTTAGAGGTTAAAAGATATATTTATGAAATAAATCCATACCGTAACATGGGATATGGATATATCACTATATACGATATAGTGATTATACCATAAGATATCAGTATATCACTTGAAGATATATACTTCTGTGGAAAATATCACTTAGAGAAATATAGGTATATCTCTCGTAGTAGTATGCATGTAATATGGGATATTACATACTAAAATTTTATCACTTATAACTAAAATATCTTATATTTAATTTAACAATATTAGATGGTTTTTATAGGATTTAAAACACATAAAAATGAATTTTTAAACATTAGTAATTTATATATGGTTGTATCAGGTAATATAGTATATGTGAGTGTATGGAGAATTTGTCAAACACTTTAGTTATTCATTCTTTAGAGCATACAGGGTAGCCAATATATAGGTAATCAAACCAAGATGAAAGGTTTGTGATCCTTTTTAGGTGAAATTGGTGTAATTGTCATAAAATTATCCCAAGGTTGATACTATCACTTTTATCACTTTCTTCTTTAACCTAATGTTCTAGTATACTATGAAAAATCAATAGGTCATTTAAAAGTGTTTGATGATTCATTTAAGTAATAGATACCTAAGTATAAATGAGTCATTTATTTTTATTTTATTTTTGAGAGATATTTATCAATCACCTATTGAAAAATAATGTTTAATAATATAGTAAGGTATTCCCTTTATTTTATTTTATTCTATTAAATCTCTCATAGAAATAAATTATGGTAAGTGATTTTATATTTGTATTTGATTCACCCGATTTGTGTATACATTATCATATACTCTATTTACAAATTAGAATAAGTTTTTTAGAAATTAACTACTACTTAGTGGAAAAATAATTTGATTTTGGTGATCTTGTTCATTTTCAGAAGATTTATTGCCAAATGCACAAAACAGAGGAGAACCGAGCAAAAAATTCCAACTACACAGCGTGTACTTAACTACACGCCATGTACTTTCAAGCTCAAACACAGGTTGACCAGGAAAAGTACATGCCCAAGTAACCAGAAGCTAGGACACGACGTTTTCCATTTCTACACGTCGTGTATACCGTTCTAGAAGAAGTTGGTGGCCGAGAAGATTCTACACACCCATGTGGCCGACTGAAGGAGACACATCATGTGCCATTTCTACACGCCGTGTATACATTTCTAGAAGCGGTTTGTGGCCTAATTTTGAGACTACATGCCGTGTATGGTGGTACTACATGCCGTGTACATTCACCTACTAAACGGCGTCATGATCCAAGTCAAAGATGGCATGTTAGGCCGCCTACCGGTGGAGAAAACGGAGGCAAAAATGCGTTGACAAAAGTACACGGCATGTACTTTTGCCAAATATTGTGTACTTATTTTTTTTATAAAAGGAGGCCTTGGCCTCTGGACTGGGGGTGGTGTGGAGATAAATTATAGAGGAAAGGTTGAAGTCCCGAAGGATTTATTCTCTATTGTCGTACTACCACTGTTCTTCCATCTACTGAAGAATCATTCCTTTTTCAAAGTTCCAAACATGATTTCTTCAGGTATCAATAGTTTTGTGCTTATCATTTTCAACATGTGTAACTAAACACCCAGTGTGTTGGGGTTATGGAAGCTGATGGTTTTTAATTTGAATTAAGTTTCTCTAAATGTGTTTGTTTTAATAATCTCTTCTTATTCTTATTAAATCACTTTATATTATCACTGGAAATTCTGTACTGGACCAAGGGTAGAATTTTCAGGGATTCAAAAGAAGAATAACGACGAATTACTCCATGACCATTGGAAGTATCCGTAAGTTCAAAATGGACTAAGACAAATAAAGATCTGATAAACACTAACTACCGGACCAAGGAGTTAGTTTCTTCATCTCTAAATATAAAGTTTACCAGACCAAGGAAACTTTATTACAAATTAAACCCAGAGAGTTGGGTTATTATGAACAAAACAACCTCATAAGAAATTTGATTTAATAATAAACTTATCACAAATCTATAACCCCAAAGTATTTCTATCTTTATTTTCATCAAAATCATATTTTCTCGTATTCACTTTCATTCTAGGAATTAATTTGTTAAAAGAAGATTAAAAACCAATTGTTCTTTTTGTAACTAAACAACCAAAATAAATTGACTCTAAATTTATCAAACTTTACTTAAAACAAAAATACAAACTAAGTTAAGAAATAAAAAAAATAACCTCTTAGTTCCCTATGGATCGACCCCTTACTGGTGCTATACTTGTTAGGGTAAATATAATTTGGGACACCGAAAACATACCTTCAGTGAAACGACTCTCCAAATTTTGGCGTCGTTGCCGGGGAACCTTAGAGATAATTTTATTCTTGTTTTAATTAAATTTGTATTAAATTTTAGTGAAAATAAAAATCAGAAATTCACAGAAATATCTTTTCTAATCATATTTATTTTTATCTTTCTTTTTCCTCATATACGCTTGGTGTTTTGTTTTGTTTTGTGCAGGTCTTTAAGTGTATGAACAGCCACCTCATGCGTTCCAAGAACACTAAGTCATAATAGTTTTCTCCAACTAACCCGGAGATCAAATGGACGTTTTTGAGGAACCAACGAGCACTCATGACTGAACCCAACCAGACCACTCCACTGACGAATAACGAGGAAGGCAATCCCATTGTTGTCCAAGGAGTTGGACAACAGTTAGGACCAGATGACAACTGGAACCAGTAAGTTCCACTTGCTCTAGGATATGGCTACAGCAGCTCTAAAAATCCCAACCAGAGTGGATTTCATATTTCAACCAAGGTAAGAATCCATACTATGCCCCTTAGGACCAACAATTCATGCCAGTTCCCCTTCCTCAACAGCCACCTCCACGCTATACTCTTATGGAGTACGGCCTGCCATCAATCCACAGAGCTGATACGAGAATCGTCAAACCGCCGGTGCAAGCCCAACATTTCGAGATCAATCCTACTATCATGCAGCTGATCCAGAACACTATTCAATTTGGTGTCCTACCCAATGAGGATCCCAATGCTCATCTCTCCAATTTTCTGGAGGTCTGTGACACGTTCCATAACCACGGAGTGTCCACAGACGTCATCTATCTTCTCCTTTTCCCCTTCTCTCTAAAGGATAAGGTGAAAGATTGGATTAAAGGATTTCCACAACATTCCATCCTCACCTAGGAGGAGCTAGCCTAGGCGTTCCTATCTAAATACTTCCCACCTTCAAAGACAGTGACACTGCGGAACGAGATCCACAACTTCCAGCAGCATGACGTTGAATCATTGTACGAATCCTGGGAGCACTTCAAGGAGATGTTTTGCAGGTGCCCACACCACGGACTTCCACTTTGGATGAAAGTCCAAACATTCTATTGAGGTTTGAAAACTAATACCAAGTCCATGGTGGATGCTGCTGCTGGAGGTACGGTGATGAGGAAGTCCCCCGAAGAACTATTCGAACTACTGGAAGATATGTCTACCAACAACTTCCAGGGGCATTCTGAACGGGGAACACAGAAACGAGGTATGCATAACATAGATGAAACTACCATGCTAGCTTCCCAGTTGTAAGTTGTGTCCAAGAAGATCGACACGCTCAATCTGAATGGTACGTCCCAAGTACATGCAGCGAACCATCCGGCATGCAGTGAATATAGTGATAACCACATAATGGGAGAATGACCGGGTTCTACTGGTGGCCCATCGACAAGCGAGGTAAGTTATGTTGTACAAAACTGAGGGCCCAACCAGTACTAGCAGTACTAGAACCCGGTATTTTAACACCCCAAGCTTCCACGGTACGCTTCTCTTTGAATAATACAGTAGCGTGTGTTGCACGCAGCTTCGAGTTCTAACACACACCACAACCAATCAAACTAGCCGTTATAAATAGTAATACCCACTTTTTGAAATTTTATAAATTTTATCTTTCAAAATGGAATTCATTTTTGGATTTGGAATATCGAAATTAGCTTAGGTTGAATTTTTGGTATTTTTCTGAAAACATTCAATTTTTGATGAATAGTGAAAAAACATTGAGTTATAGTTTAAAACCGAATTTTTATTTAAATAATTATTTATTTTATTTAAATTTAATTAAGGTCAAAATAGATAAATAATACATATATAAGTTCAATGTAATTTATTGGAGTTAGTTTATAATAATTTTAGATATATAAAAATTTTGTTGAACTTTTCACCGTCTTTTACCCACCTCCTAGGAGAATTTGGAAATTCACATAAAACTTAATTTTACAGCTTTGGTGAGTGGAATTTCGAAAATCCGAGAGACATGGTTAATATCAAGGAGTAAAATTTGGTTCAACGAGATGAAAATAATTTTTGGTGAACAATAACTTTTTACTTTTATTTACCACAGTTAAAAGTAAATAGGGTAATTAAGGGTAAAAATGATATTAATATTACCCTAACACATGTTGTAACGTCCTGAGTCCGGAGCCCCTCCACTGGTGCCCCATACCTGGTTCGCCAGATGAACTCAAGCGAGTTTCCCCGAACGCCAGAGGCTGCCGACTAGCAGTGAGGGCCTTGGTGAGTCGGTGGGGAAACTATGCCCTCATTCGGTAAGGTATACAAGGTAAGAAACAACAATAAACAGCGAAAGCAGTAAACAACATGCATAACAACAAAAACCAAACAGTGGAATAAATGCAGATATATAAAAATGATGAAAATAATGCAGTAGGTACAAGTATATATAGAAAACAGCAAACACAACAACGTGCTGGAATACAACTGAAACCAAATGCAAAAGAAAAACAAGGAAATCTTCTTAGCATCACGAGCCACGGCTCGGTCCCATGCTCCCCAGCTCCTGGTGCAGTCAAGATCCTGAAGTAGAAGGGCACTTTCCCTTGTCTATACCTGCAGCAACATAGTCTTCTTGGGCCCAATAGCATGGCCCAAACAGGGTGTGAGATACAATCCCAGTAAGCAATCACCCAAATATTTGTGCCTAACAGTCAATGAATACATGGCAGTAATAAAACAAGAAGCAGTAAACGGAAAAGCGCAAACAGCTACAATCCATAGTTCTAACAAGTACAGTAGTCAACAACAAGAAGAAAACAGGTAACCCTCTGGGTATCTCTCACAGTCTAGCCCCTATGGTTCAACCTATAAGTACAAGAAACCCTCTGGGAGGCACACACAGTCTCACCCCTCTGGTTCAACTACATAATTAAGAAGACTCTCTGGGGAAGCACTCACTGTCAATTCCCCCTATAGTCTCGTATCGTGCTAAAGTCTCTCTGGGGAAGCACTCAATGTCAATTCCCCCTATAGCCCGCGTTGTAATTAAAAGACTCTCTGGAGAATCCCTTCCGTCAATTCTCCACTTGGTCTCACATCGTGATTTAAAAGACACTCTAGATAAGCCCTTCCGTCAATTCTCCCTTTGGTCTGCTACTCTAGGTTCTCACAGTCCTGAGTAACTAAACATGCTCAGTGTGTGTGTATCGTCCAAGTAAACCTCAAGAACTACTTGTCTATCAACTAAGGCTCAACAGTAAAATAAAACAACAGTTCCACTATTCTACGACTAGGCATGGAAACTAGAAAATGCCAAACAGGCATAACAAGCATGGAAAAGCAATCTGAGCACAAACAAATTACTCTAATCACAAGCAATAACCTCTACTAAATCAATCAAGCAAAGAAGGCAAGAAACGAGGGCAAAACAGGAAACACGCAATACCCCGCTCAAGGGTATTGGTGGAATTTGCACAAAATACTCAAAGACTTTCTACAGAAAGGCAAAAACCACCTACCTCGATCCTAGGAGATCGATATACGTGAACCTCGATGAAAGATTTCTTTTAGAACGACGTAGATCTGAGAAAACCCACAAAACTTTTATCCCACGATAACTTGAAAACAAGGAGGAATCAAGAAACAAGGATCAAGCAGAAGGAAGAACTCACCGCTGCGATTCTAATGCAATCGACCATGCTCAAATTGGAGAACGGACGACGAGGCAAGACTACGTCGAAGATCCGGTCGTACGGACGCTCCCAGATGGTTGAAAACTAGAGAAGAAGATGTATTTGGGGGTTAGGCGCGACACCGTTCCATTTAATGAAAAAAAAAGAAAGTACGCAGCATGTACTTTTAGAGTATACAGCGTGTACTTCGAATTTTCCGTACTCCGAAATAACCGGCCTCCACCTTAGTCTTACACACCGTGTGTGTGGCCCGGACATGGCCAGCACACGGCTTTGAGCCGGAACAGAGTACACGACGTATACTCAGAAAGTACATGGCATGTACTTTGAAAATTTCCAGAAAACCCATTTTTCTTAAAACCTCCAGAAAACGGAAAACCATACCTGAACGAAGGTTCGGGTTCTTACAAACTTCCCCCCTTAAAGAAATTCGTCCCTGAATTTCCCTAACGAGGTGGAGAAGAAGGATCCCCGAACAGCTCCCGCCACTGTGATCATACATTGGCCTCCCTCTCCTAGGTCTCGTCCTGTACTCGCCCGTGCTGCCATAGCACTCATACTAGAGGAACAGACCGCCCACGGAGAACCTTTGTACTACAATCGACAATCCGGATAGGATTCTCATTGAACGATGCATCTGCTTCAAGCTCGACTTCCTCAGGATGAAATACGTGAGACGGGTCTGAAAAGTAACATCAAAGATGAGAGTCGTGGAAGACGTCATGCATGGCCCGATACCTATGAGGTAGCTGCAACCGATATGCAACTGGCCCCACTCTCTCCAAAACCTCAAACGGCCCGACGTACCATGGAGAAAGCTTACCCTATCTTCGAATCCTCTTGTGTCCCAACCTAGGTGCGACAGGTAGGAAAACCTGATCACCGAACTCGAACTCTAGAGGTCATCTCCACTGATCCGCATAAGACTTCTGCCGAGACTACACTTTAGCCATCCTCTTCCGAATCAGCTCTATCTGCTCTGAAGTCTCCTGAACAAGACGAGGTCCCAGCAAAGCTGCCTCTCCTGCCTCTAGCCAGCATAAGGGTGATCGGCATGGCCTACCATACAAAGCCTCATATGGTTCCATCTGGATGGTCTCCTGGAAACTGTTGTTGTAGGCGAACTCCACCAGAGGAATATGCTTCTCCCAAGAACTGCCAAAGTCAAGGATACAAGATCGTATCATATCCTCAAGCACCTAGATTGTGCACTCGGACTGGCCATCAGTCTGGGGATGGTATGTTGTACTCAAAAGTACCTGTGTACCCAAGGCCTTCTGAAGTCCCTGCCAGAACCGAGAGGTAAAGTGCGCATCTCGGTCTGAAACAATAGAGCGCAGAACTCCATGCAGACGCACAATCTCCCTGATGTAATGTCATCCCAAATCATCGACACTAAAGGTCTCCTTGATCGGCAAGAAGTGAGAAACCTCCGTAAGCCTGTCGATGACAACCCAAACATCATCATTCCCTCGAGGTGATCTCGGAAACCCAGTCACGAAGTCCATCACAACATCATTCCACTTATACTCCAGAATGAGTAACTGCTGTAAGAGACCTGCTGGTCGCTGATGCTCTGCTTTCACCTACTGACAAGTAAAGCATCTCATGACAAAACCAGAAACATCCTTCTTCATACCTGGCCACCAGTACTGGCGATGAAGATCCCGATACATCTTGGTGATGCCAGGATGAACTGCCCAAACTGAGGAATGGAAATACCACATCATCTCCTCGCGTATGTCTACTGGAACCCATACGTGTCCTTGGAAAATCAAGTTCTCATCCTCACCCACTATCCATCTAGGAAGAGGGTCCTCTCCTGACACACTCTCCTGCAGGACTAAGCCTTCCGAGTCTGATAGCTGCCCCATCCGTACCCGATCAAGTAGCGTGGAGGTAACAGCTAAAGAAGATAGAAAAGTATTTCCTCGTCTGTCATGCACCTCTAGATGCATCTCAGAGAATAGAGCCATCAGCTGCCACTCACTACTGGCCTACTGAACTGCCTGAATATGAGTTCTCCGGCTCAACGCATCTGCCACGGCGTTGCCCTTTCCTGGCGTATAGGCAAGCTCGAAGTCAAAAGACTGTAGATACTCAACCCACCTGCGCTGCCTCAGATTCAGATCACGCTGAGTGAAGATATACTTGAGACTCTTGTGGTCAGTGAAGACCACAAAGTGCTCTCCCAGAAGATAGTGTCTCCAACAGCGCAAAGCATGAACAACAGCTGCCAACTCCAGATCGTGCGTAGTGTAGTTCCTCTCATGTGGCCTCAGCTGTCGAGACCCATACGCAACGACTCCATCTTCTTGCATAAGCATAGCTCCTAGCCCAATACCCGAAGTGTCATAGTAAACAGTGTAGATCTTTCCTGGCTCTGAAAAGACTAGTATCGGTGCTGACGTCAACCTCACTTTCAGCTCCTGAAAGGCTGACTCACAAGAATCTTACCATAAGAACTTCACCCCCTTCTTGGTCAGACCTGTCAAAGGTGCTGCTAAATGGTAAAATCCCTGAATGAAGCGTCTGTAGTATCCAGCCATCCCTAGGAAGATCCTCACCTCAAAAACATTCTTCGGCTGCTCCCAGGAAACTATAGCTCTCACTTTCTCTGGGTCCACAGATACTCCTGTCTCTAAGATGACGTGACCCAATAAGTGAATCTGATCCATCCAGAAGTGGCACTTCGAGAGTTTAGCATAAAGTCGATGCTCTCTCAGTGTACTCAGAACGATCTCAAGATGGGTGGTATGGTCATGTTGAGTGTGAGAGTACACCAAGATATCATCCACGAAGACCAGGACGAAGGAGTCCAAGTAAGGATGGAACACTCGGTTCATCAGCGCCATGAAAACTGCAGGTGCATTCGTGAGACCGAACGTCATGACTATATACTCGTAAAGACTACACTTGCTCCTAAAGGCTGTCAGAGGTATATCTGATGGTCTAACGCGCAACTGATGATAACCGGACCTCAAGTCGATCTTCGAGAATACCCGGGCTCCTCAAAGCTGATCGAAAAGGTCATCAATCTGCGGCAAAGGATATCAGTTCTTGACCATCAACTAGTTCAGC
The DNA here is from genome assembly GCA_963277665.1 of Viscum album. NCBI lineage: Eukaryota > Viridiplantae > Streptophyta > Magnoliopsida > Santalales > Viscaceae > Viscum > Viscum album. Next base: position 512,819,166 of record OY728136.1, on the reverse strand, counting down.
TTCCGATAATCCACACAAAGCCGAAGGGTACCGTCTGCCTTCTTCGCAAACAGAACAGGCGAACCCCAAGGAGAAGTACTGGGTCGGATGAAACCCTTATCCTGTAGCTCCTCCAACTGCTTCTTGAGCTCCTGAAACTTAGGTGTGGCCATCCTATAGGGAGGAATGGACACCGGTGCTGCTCCTGGCATGAGCTCAATAGAAAATTCCACCTCACGCTCTGGAGGCAAACCTGAAAAGTTCTCTGGAAAGACATCCCTGAAGCGATCCACCACTGGAGGAAAGTCCAACTGTGAAGTCCCATGTTCATCTAGATAAATACTAGTAATCTGGGCTATCACCCCTTCTATCCCAAGATGTTCGAGTCCCGCCCGACTCGCCCGAACGTCCCATTCACCTCTATGAAGGAAAGATTCACCTTCTGGTGAGATGAAACTGACTCTGTGGCGATAGCAGTCGATGACTCCCCGGAAGGGAATCAACCAGTCCATGCCAAGGATGACATCATAGCCTGTCATCTCTAGGACATAGATATCCCATAAGAAGAGATACCCTGCAACCTTGAGAGGTCACTCTCTACACTAATGTATACTAGATGTCCTCATTCCCAACGGTGTGTCTAGTGTCAACGAGTCGGCAGAAGAAAAGATGTAGAGTCCAAGGCTCTCCACAATGGCAACAGAGATAAAACTATGTGTAGCACCAATATCGAAAAGGGCTGAAGATAAAACTGAGGCAACAAAAATCGTACCTCGAACAGTAGAAGGGTCGGGATCCTGCTCATGATAAGTCTGCTCCACGGAGAAAGACTGGCCTGCACCGTGGCCCTGCGCCCCTGACTGACCACTCTGAGCTGAACCTCCCTGCTGGTGCTGAGGGACTGGTGGATGACTGCTACGGCCTCGACCTCCACCTCAGCCTGAACAGCCGGAAGAACTCCAGTTCCCTGACTGATGAGAGACTGGTGGGGCTGCTCTTGAACGAGGAGTCATGAAAGAACCCCGGTCACCTGCTGCTTGTGGGGAAACCTGGCAGAAACGCTGAAGGTGACCCAACTTGCCATAAGATCGGCACTCCACGGGGTCTCTCTGGCACTGTGGCCTCGTGTGCCCTGTCCGGCCACACTGATAGCATATCACCTGGCTGCCTGATGATGCGTCTCTCTTCCTCGAATCACCGCGCGTAGGCTCCTTACTGCGCTTCTTGCTGTCATCTGAAGGAAAGCTAGCTCTGGAAGCAGAACCGCCCTGACTCGCAGCTCCAGAGTCTCTCAGATTACGCTCTGCAATCAGTTCCTGGTTGAGGATGGAAGTAATGGAAGTCATCTGGAAGATGTTCACCTGTGAGCGAATCTCCCTCCTGAGTCCATCCTCAAACTTCCTCGCCAAGAACCCCCCACTCCCATCCCGAAGGGGTGTAAAACACTGCAGCTCAGTGAAACGAGAGGAATACTCCATGACAGATAGAGTACCCTGCTCTAAGGTCATGAACTCCTAGGCTCGATCGGCCCTCAGGGTCTCCGGGTAAAAGTAGTCATAAAACATGCGCTGGAACTCCTCCCAAGTCATAGCCTGCTACTGACCCGCCTGTGAGATCACATCCCACCACCTCTTGGAGAAGTCTCGGAGCATGTAGGTGGTGAGCTTGACCCGCCTCTCTAGAGGCGTCTCCAGATGCTTGAATATAGTCAGCATGGCTTCCATCCATGACTCTACAGCTTGAGGTCCTCCCTCCCCCGAGAACGTGGGAGGATGTTGCTGCTGAAAGACCCGCATCAAGTCTGCCATAGACGAGGTAGGAGGCGGTGCTCCCTGGAAGTCCTGCATCATTCTCATGAAACCTTCTCTGAACTTTGCATCAGTGCCTGTGACTGGTACAACAACCGGTGTCAAGGCTGGCTCGGCTGGGGGATCGATAGGAAGTCCCTGATCAGCCCTGTCTGGCCTCTGATCACTCCCTGACAACAGATGTACGACCAGAGGACGTCTCGGAGGCATAGCTCTGAAAGATCAAAAGCACACCTTAGATCAGGAAAACAAGGATATTGAACACAAGAGTACAAAAGAGTAACAGGGGGGAAAACACACAAGATTTCAAAACACGACTACACGGCGTGTATAAAACTACACGGCGTGTCTACTTAAACCACTGACATGGGCATGTACTCCTTCCCTACGAGTCGTGTACACTTAAAACTACACGACGTGTTGACCCCCAAACACAGAGTGTACTAGAAACTACTCCCCTGCCCGAGTCTCCTTACATGGCTAACCCACACGGTCCGACTCAACCTGAGACTGCACGGCATGTTCGAATAAAACACGGCGTGTTAACCCTCACACACGGCGTGTACTAGAAACTACTCCCCAGCCCGAGTCTCCTTACACAGCTAACCCACATGGTCTGACTCAACTCGAGACTACACAACGTGTTCGAATAAAAAACGGCGTGCACTAGACGAGGCTTCGGCGGTCCGTGTTACTGAATACACGTCCGTCTACATGGATGGACCTTACACGGCATGCTCCGAACAAGAACGGCGTGCATAGGCAAAGGTGATATTGTCCCGTGTTGTTCGTGACACGGCCGGGTACCTGAGCAAGACTACACGGCGTGTTCCGAACAAACACGGCATGTGGAAAAGAAGTTCATGCCGGCCCGTGTTGTCCGTGACACGGTCGGGCACCTGGACAGGACTACACGGCGTGTTCCCTATGGACACGGCGTGTTCTATCCGAGCTTCCCAAGCCCGTGTTGTTAGTGACACAGCCGGGTACATGGCTCCGAACTCACACGGCGTGTACCAATGGTACACGGCGTGTTCCCAAAGTTACTCCCACGACACCGTGTTCTTCTTACATGGTCAGTGACACGTCCTGAAAACTACACGGCGTGTATCCAAAAAGTGCACGCCATGTATTCTAGGTTTTTCTGGGCAGTATCTCAGAAACTGCACAGAATTCCAGAAATACTAAAACAAGGGAAAAGGTGCCAAATTCTGATCTGTAAGGGCCCGTAACACCTCAAGAACCAAAATTTGGGTTTCATTTTAAGAAAGGAACAAAGCAACAGTTTTCTAACACAACAGAAGAGAATCTATAAACAACTATCACAACAGCATACATAATCTACACAAAGTCTATCACAACAGCATGCAATCACTAATGCACCCTAGATGGCATGGTAAGAATGCATGACATGTGATTTCTACAAGTGCCTATATGATGCATGAGATAGAATACCCTCATCTCAGTGGGTTGCGACAGAAATAGAACCAAAATATCAAAAAAATAACCGCACAAGTTATATGAATCACTCTAGGTGAAAACATACCAACCATAAAATCCCAAAACCAGAAAACTGCAATCAACGAGGTAGTATGGCTTTTCCCTATACACGGGTTAGCTACTCCCGAGAACAGCTTAATGCCAAGTACTGAATCCGTCTTATCCCTGGCTAAGGTCTCCAAACAGTAAAGCAAGAGAAAAGAACTCCCCTGATACCACTTTGTAACGTCTTGAGTCTGGAGCCCCTCCACTGGTGCCCCGTACCCGATTCTCCACATGACCTCAAGCGCGTTTCCTTGAACGCCAGAGGCTGCTGACTAGCAGCAAGGGCCTTGGTGAGTTGGTGGGGAAACTATGCCCTTATTCGGTAAGGTATACAAGGTAAGAAACAACAATAAATAGCGGAAGCAGTAAACAACATGAATAACAACAGAAACCAAATAGTGAAAGAAATGCAGATATATAAAAATGATGACAATAATGTAACACGTACAAGTATCTAGAGAAAACAGAAAACACAATAACGTGATGGAATACAACTGAAACCAAGTGAAAAATAAAAACAAGTAAATCTCCTCAGCATCACGAGCCACATCTCGGTCCCATGCTCCCCATCTCCTGGTGCAGTCAAGATCATGAAGTAGAAGGGCGCTTGACCTTGTCTATACCTGCAGCAACATAGTTTGCTTGGGCCCAAAAGCATGGCCCAAACAGGGTGTGAGATACAATCCCAGTAGGCAATCACCCAAATATTTGTGCCTAACAGTCAATGAATACATGGAAGTAATAAAACAAGAAGTAGTAAACGGAAAAGCGCAAACAGCTACAATCCACAGTTCTAACAAGTACAGTAGTCAACAAAAAGAAGAAAATAGGTAACCCTCTGGGTAGCTCTCACAGTCTAGCCCCTATGGTTCAACCTCTAAGTACAAGCAACCCTCTAGGAGGCACACACAGTCTCACCCCTCTGGTTCAGCTATGTAATTAAAAAGACTCTCTGGGGAAGCACTCACTGTCAATTCCCCCTATAGTCTCATATCGTGCTAAAGGCTCTCTGGGGAAACACTCAATGTCAATTCCCCCTATATCATGCATCATAATTAAAAGAATCTCTGGAGAATCCCTTCCATCAATTCTCCACTTTGTCTCACATCGTGATTTAAAAGACACTCTGGAGAAGCCCCTCCGGCAATTCTCCCTTTGGTCTGCTACTCTAGGTTCTCACAGTCCTGAGTAACTAAACATGATCAGCGTGTTTGTATCATCCAAGTAAACCTCAAGAACTACTTGCCTATCAACTAAGGCTCAAAAGTAAAATAAAACAACAGTTCCACTATTCTACGACTAGGCATGGCAACTGGCAAACGCCAAACAGGCAGAACAAGCATGGCAAAGCAATCTGAGCACAAACAAATTACTCTAATCACAAGCAATAACCTCTACTAAAGCAACCAAGCAAATAAGGCAAGAAACAAGGGCAAAACAGGAAACACGCAATACCTCGCTCAAGGGTATTGGTGGAATTTGCACAAAATACTCAAAGACTTTCTACAGAAAGGCACAAACCACCTACCACGATCCTAGGAGATCGATATACATGAACCTCGATGACAGATTCCCCTTAGAACGACGTAGATCTGAGAAAACTCACAAAACGTTCATCCCACGATAACTTAAAAACAAGGAGGAATCAAGAAACAAGGCTCAAGCAGAAGGAAGAACTCACCGCTGTGATTTCAACGCAATCGATCATGCTCGAATCGGAGAACGGACAGCGAGTCAGGACTCCGTTGAATATCCAGCCGTAAGGACGCTCCCGGACGGTTGAAAACTAGAGAAGAAGATGTATTTGGGGGTTAGGCGTGACCCCAGTACATTTAATGAAAAAAAGAAAGAAAGTACACGGCGTGTACTTTTAGAGTACACGGCGTGTACTTCGAATTTTCCCTACTCCGAAATAACCGGCCTCCACCTCAGTCTTACACACTGTGTGTGTGTCCCGGACACGGCCAGCACATAGCATTGATCCGGAACAGATTACATGGCGTGTACTCAAAAAGTACATGGTGTGTACTTTGAAAATTTCCAGAAAAACCATTTTTCTTAAAAACTCCAGAAAATGGAAAAACATACCTGAACGAAGGTCCGGGTTCCTACACATGTCCTAATTCTATTATACAAGTGTATCTCAACCAAAAACAACCTTAGGAATACAATATTATCATTTAGGTCCACTTGGATTAGATTAGGACATTTATTATTATTTAATTGAAAGAAGAGTTAAAAGAGATAAAATCAAAGTTTAATAACTAAAACATTTTTAATATAGAGTTATACATAATATAAATTCGATTATAAATATTCATTAGAAATCTAAAAATATTTCCTATATAATGGTATTTTATTTACAATTTTTAGACATTAAATAATTTAATTTATTTATGACACAATGGTGATGTAGTAATTACCTAATTAATGAAATATTAAAATAATTGAAATTATAAATATAAAAATAAAGGTAATTTGAGACTTTTTATGAATTCCACTAATTTTATAGGTTAATATGACATATTAGTATTAGTTATATAAATTTTTTTCGAAGTAATAATTCTGTTATGAAATTATCAAAAACAAAATACCCAATAGTGTCAAAATTGACATAAAATAGTTTTAAAAACAAATATTATATTATTATTTGATATTATATTCCTAAAAATATAAGGTTTGGTCAAAGGACTTATATAATTATAGTTGTATCATTAATTGACCACTTGGGGGTCTCTTGGAGGTATATATTAAGTTTATAAACTATACAATATAAAAATACAAAGAGACATGGTAAATGTCAAACTATTTAACTAAGAGTTAAATATAAATGATAAGGTTAATATAGTGACTCAAACCTGTCTAAAATCTATTTGTTGAAAGTATTTTGACCCATCCCCACCTTAAATTTTAAATAATCCACTTTAGAACCATTATAAACCGAATATTAATTTATTATAAAATAATATTTCTAGCTTTTCCAAAGGTGTCCCTCACCCCTCTTATAAAATGGTACTCCCCCTTCTCTATAATTTACACCTTAAAAGCCTTTTGGATCAGCCAACCCCTGCCCAAATATTCTCTCAACTTCCACCACTTCAACCTAGAGGCATTATTTTGATCATAAATCCATCCTAAGGAGCCCTTTTGATCAAATCAAAAGGAAGAACCCGAAGAAGAGGTAATATTTTCACAACCCTCTTTCAAGTTCCTTTCTTCTTCAACTTCTTATTTCTTTGTTATTTCCATTCTAAAATAATAACCCCAGTATATTTTATATACTATGATATTATTATAAATATGGTACAACCATATTCAGTATTCTATCCATCCTTTGAATGACATGTCACCATACGTGCGTATGTACGGCCTACCGTCTCTACGTCGTGGTGTAATTGTTATTCAATACATTATTATTTGGATGGGTATAATAATTATGTGTAATTCATGTAAATAATAATTATAGCATGATCATGATTCTTTATATATGATATAACATCCAATTATATATGATTTTAATATCAAAAGAATGATATTATCGCTCGTGTGTACGTACGGACTACTGTCTCCACGAACGCGATGAGATTCATTCCTCATCGTATCCATACAAGTCTAATTCTAATTTTATGATTAAAAATAATTTTTAAGGACTTGATATCATTATGTATATGAATAAGATACAACCTATCCATAACAAATGTGACTTATGTAACAAAACATAAAAAATAAAATGTGTAAGTTAACACCCGAAATGACGATAATACTAAGATATTATTAATAAAGTAATGTTAAAAGATCATATATGATATCATATTAATGTATATGATTCTTGTATAATTAAATAAAAATTATTTCACCATTATACAAGAGGATAACCTACCCTCAACCAAGGAAAACGTACAAAGTAATGGGTTTCTTATCTCACTTTTAATTCCGTGAGATTTCCATTACTCACCACTTATTTATTGCATGTGGTGTGTGTACTGCCCATGTTTGTATTCATTGTGTAATATACTTTAATTCATGTATATTTACATCATCATTTTATGATCCTTCTTTCATGGGTGTATGTTTTGTAAGTTACCAAATCAATAAGGGAATTTGAAATTTCAATTTCCACTCCATTGATAAATTCTCAAGTCATCGGTATGAACTTGATAAGAGTAATTTTTACTCAATCTCAATTTGTTGAGTTAAACATCCAATTCATTGGTGTTGTTTTTACAAGAATATGTGTGAATGTCCTTTGATTTTTTTACACTAAATATCCAATCATATTTAGTGTATTTATATTTTTCACACATAATTATCTCATTGATTTATCCTTAACCTAAGGATACGGCCTTTATGAGATATTTCATCTCAATTTACATTCCATTGAGACTCCTTTGTTGTTATACACCAAATAACTTTTATATGGTGTATATAATGTAATTTGACATAGTATATCATGAATCCCTTTATTTTCATGATATTAAAAAGTTTGTATTACCTCAATTATTTGTATTCAAGTGTCTCTCTTTTGGTTAGGAACTCTAGCTAAAATATCATTTTAAAATGTTTTAAAGATTTATTATTTAAAATATTTCTCATTAATGTCCATGTTTTAAAAATGGTTTTAAGGATTTATTTATATGGACATTAAAGTTTTCAAATAAAAATTCCTTTTAAAAGTTTCAAAGTGGTATGGGACACTTTGATTCAAAAATATATTTTAAATGGCTTCTGGAAAAATAGTGTGACTTTTAAATGTTTTCAAGAAAAAGGGGGATATTTCTCTCAATAGTTTGATGATTATTTTAATCTATGTCAATATCCTTCATTATTATCGATTGAGGTTAATCTGATACAATACAATATTCCATATTGTATAGAATGAGTTATGTTTGACTGTAGATGTGCTATTTTTATACCATTCATGGTTTGTGGTTAAAGTATTGACATTTAGTATGCTAGTTTTAATACGAATGTTTATGTTATGTTTCCAAATTTTCATATGAGGAATGCATTGGACTTAGTAAGTGATGGGTGGAGCCTGCTATAGCTCCTCGATGCATCGGTAGGTCTCATGAGACAAACTAGTGTCTTGGCACAAGTCCTTGACAAAATCTTATTTGTAGACTTGGCATGAGGCCTTGACTATGTGGTTATGATAGTCTGGAATTATGCATTCCATCATTATAAAAGTGGTCATTGATATTTCATGTGGTTATTAGACTAGTAGAATATCCATGTGAATAAGTAAATGGAATTATTTCATTTTATCTTTTCCGTATTATGTTGAAGTTCAAGTATAAAAGGCTTTTGTTTTAGTTATACATTTCCTTAAATGTTTATTATTATTTATGAAAGTTTCTGCTATATTTTTATCCTTAATGAGAATCTGAGATCACCCCTTTAAATGTTTTATTTTTTCCTAGGATGTGAAGAAGTAATTTATGAATGGCATGTAGGGATAGTATGAGGGGATATGAAAACAATATGTTGTTGTATTTTTTTACTTTATGATGTAATGTAAGACTTATGAATATATCTAGTGTTTCCAAGGCTACTAAACTAATTGGTCTTTCGAGACTTGATCTTTTGTGATCATGCCAATATTATGTAATAATGCACTGACTCTGGATAACTGGGGTCAGGGTGTTATAGTTGGTATCAAAGGAAGTTTAGTACAAACCTTGGAAACTATATTTAGATAAACTCTGATTAGAGCACATAGCCCGAAGATAGACTTTGAGGGTTAGTATAGAAGAACTTCCTAGAATTTTGGTATTGTATAGATTTTGTGAGTTTTCCAAGCAATACATCCCTGTCTGGATATGAGCAAGTAGAGGTGGATCTGGCACAGATGTACCTAGGGGTAAAACCCGAAAACACCGCTTTGAGCTACACTCGAATGGGAACTAGTGCACGACAACAGGCCTTGTTGCACTCTTGGTTACAACACTCCTGGGGGTATGCTTAGGATAATTTACATTTTCTTTACAAACCAATTTGAATTATTTTAATATAAGATGAGAATAAATGGCCTTGGTTAATCCTAAGGTGTTTCAAATTGAGAATGTGGTGTCATGATATTCTCTAAATGATTTTATGACTATTGTTACTCACAAAATGCTTTCGGCTTTTAGTCAATGGCTAGAGTCCAAATAAGTCATAGTAACTTTGATAATGATGTACAAGGTGGGAACAGTGGTGGAAATGAGCAACAAAATGGAATGTTGATATGCGTAAAATATATCATGTTCATGCCAAATAAGTTTTCCAAAAATATGATCAACAAGATATATATTAACCAACTCCCGAACTCAAAAAAGAATAGAAATGTGATGAATGATAAGAGCTTCGGGAGTGGAGACCATGGAGAAAATAATCCTAAATTTCTATCATGTAGTAAATATGGAAGGAGACACCTGGGAAAGTGCCTCAACGGAACAAAGAAATGCTTTACATGCGGGAAAGAAGGACATAAAGTGAAGAATTGTCGAGGAAAAATGAAGAGTGCTATGGAAGAAAATAAAAATGGTCCCAAAAATCCATTTATAGTCATTTGATGTAAATTTAAGGGACCTAGCCATTACCCAAGTGAATTCCCTATTCTATAGGATATTTTATTATTCAAAGAAGTAGCTATGTGGAAATAAATGGTTGGAGAAATGTTTAAAAGTATTAGTACTCCTTGTTGATGGGATTACTTTGGAATAATTTTCTCTTGTATTTGTAACCCTAAAGTTTTCCATGTGAGAATGATATTTGAGGAAGTCTTATCTTTTTCCCTTGTTGATATAGTTATAAATAACCATTTGGTTTTATATGATCATTGGGTTTGAGGAAATTACAAGTTATTATATTTTGGTATGAAAATGAAATGTATGAGATAACATTTCTGGTTAAAATTATGTTATGGTTATTTTGAGGAATTTATCTCATTTTGGTAATGTTATAAAATATATTTTTGAAAAAGGAAAACACGCAGACTGTGTGAAAACCCATCACGTCAGAAAAATCTATGGGAATCGAACCCACAACCAAAGTGCGATCGGGATTTATCACTTATCACTGGACTACGTGAAGTCCCCAGTTAGTGTGACTAATTATTTTTAGTTAAATGATTTTATTGATCAATAATAAGTTGATTTGGGTTCTTATGTCTTATCAAATGAATAACCTTAGTATAGGAAAATGATTTGGTGATTAAGTGATAAATGTTATTTTGGAAGATGTTCGCTTTGTTGGGAAAACTATATGCCCAAGGAAACTAGAATACTATAAGATTTCATTTGAGGAGTAATGGTATATTTTTATCTATGTTTTTATTGTGGATTTATAGTGATTTGGGTTACTTATGGAAATGATTAACCTATAATAGATAATATGTGATTAGGTTAATTACTTTTAAGTATGTGACTTTAAGAGTAGTTGATGTCATTTGGCGATACAATTTAGCGTGGAAGACTACATAACCAAATTCTTCTAAGTTTTGGGTTTCAATATTAGTTTGGATTATATTGAAGGATTTTAAGGAAAATTGTTTATTGAATGGTATTTATTTAACTTTGGGGTATTGTTGGTTTAATTTTTGAAATTAAGATTAGTGTTTCTTTCTCTAAAGGAATATCTTTTTGGGGGATCATCAGATCATGTACTAACCGTTTTGGTTTTGATTAATCTCTAAATACAAGGTAAATATATATTTTATCCTTTATGGATCATGTGATTCTATAGAAGTTTATTCTAGCTCTCCCAGTGTGACCAAGTCTTCTTGAATACTCATCATTTAAAAAAAATGAGTTAGTGGTGGAAATTTATTAAAGAATGAAACTCTACTTAAAATGTAAGTATATCCCTTTATTTTCTTATTAAATCTTGTAAATTAATTCCTCATGTTTATGTAATTCAACTTAAAAAAATGTTGTCCGTATACTTTTCCTACTGGGAAACTAATGACCATTTGTCCCATCACAAGTTTGTGGCTTTCTTGTTGTTAACTTTCTCCTGATCATGTTTTTTATCCCTCTCCATCAGAACTTGACACTTACTGTATCTTCCATATCCATGTTTTCCTACATGGGATCCTAGTATGAGTTATTTTGGGTGACCTTTTTACTTCTCTTGCTTTATTTTAAGGTGATAGTTTTATTGACTCTTTTTCCGATGTGGGACTTTCCATTATATTCCCAAGCCAAATTTTAAAAATTTAGAGGATGAAATTATTTTAAGGAGGGGAGAATGTAACACCCCAAGCTTCCATGGTACGCTTCTCTTTGAATAATACAGTAGCGTGTGTTGTACGTAACTTCGAGTTCTAACACACACCACAACCAATCAAACTAGCCGTTATGAATAGTAATACCCACTTTTTGAAATTTTATTAATTTTATCTTTGAAAATGGACTTCATTATTGTATTTGGAATATTGAAATTAGCTTAGGGTGAATTTTTTGTATTTTTATGAAAACATTCAATTTTTGATGAATAGTGAAAAAACACTGAGTTATAGTTTAAAACCGAATTTTTATTTAAATAATTATTTATTTTATTTAAATTTAATTAAGGTAAAAATAGATACATAATACCTATATAAGTTCAATGTAATTAATTAGAGTTAGTTTAGAATAATTTTAGATATATAAAAATTTTATTGAATTTTTCACCGTCTTTTACCCACCTCCTAGGAGAATTTGGAAATTTACATAAAACTTAATTTTACCGCTTCTGTGAGTGGAATTTCAAAAATTAGAGAGACATAGTTAATATCAAGGAGTAAAATGTTGTTCAATGAGATGAAAATAATTCTTTTTTGAATAGTAACTTTTTACTTTTATTTACCACAGTTAAAAATAAATAGGGGAATTAAGGGTAAAAATGATATTAATATTACCCCAACACATGTCCAAATTCTATTGGACAAGTGTATCTCGACCAAAAACAACCTTAGGAATAAAATATTATCATTTAGGTCCACCTGGATTAGATTATGACATTTATTATTATTTAATTCAAAGAAGAGTTAAAAGAGATAAAATCAAAGTTTAATAACTAAAACATTTTTAATATAGGGTTATACATAAGATAAATTCGATTATAAATATTCATTAGAAAGCTAAAACTATTTCCTACATAATGGTATTTTATTTATAATTTTTAGAAATTAAATAATTTAATTTATTTATGACACAATGGTGATGCAGTAATTACCTAATCTGTAACACCCCAAGCTTTCATGGTACGCTTCTCTTTGAATAATATAGTAGCGTGTGTTGTACGCAACTTCGAGATCTAACACACACCACAACCAATCAAAGTAGCCATTATGAATAGTAATACCCACTTTTTGAAATTTTATAAATGTTATCTCTCAAAATGGACTTCATTTTTAGATTTGGAATATCAAAATTAGCCTAGGGTAAAATTTTGGTACTTTTCGGATAACTTTTATATTTTTATGAATAGTGAAAATTACTAAATTTTAATTAAAAACAAATTTTTTAATCAAAATAATTAATAGTGATAAATTATTAATTTGAGTGGTTTTAAAGTATATTTAGAATATATTTTTACCATTTAATACAATGTTGGTCATTGGACATAATTTTACAATTCAACTGGACATAAACAAGTGTCAATCTTTTGATAGTTATTATTTCTTAAAAACACGCTTTTTGTTTTGACAGCGGGAATTAATTTTAAATTAATTTCTGCCACTTCTGTGTTTTGAATTTGGAAAAATGGAATCAATATTTGGAATCCGGATATCCAAATTTTGTAAATAGGTAACTTTTATTTTTAGATATTTTGAATAATTACTTCGGTAAATATTTTATTTACCATGGTTAAAGGGTAAATCCGGTAAATAAGGGTAAAAAATAATATTATAATAATAATAAATTACCCTAAAACGTGTCTTAACCCTATTGGTTGATACATGTCTGACCATGGCCATATTTGGGTCGATTTTTAGGACCCAATGGATCCACTTGTATGTGATAATGACACTTTATATTAATTAAGTTAAAGTAAATACAAAATAACATAAGCATATATCTTCTAGAAACAAAATTACATAGGGTTATATATATATATTATATTTTAGACTATAAATATTCATTAGAAATCTAAAAATATTTCCTACATAATGGTATTTTATTTATAATTTTTAGACATTGAAAAATTAAAAATATATATGACACAATAATGATGCAATATTTTTCTTATTAATGAAAGAATCAAATAATTGGTATTATAAATGTTAAAACAAATATAATTTGAAAGTTTTGATGACATTAAAGAATTTTATTGGTTAATATGACATGTTAGGATTGCTTAAATGAATTTTATTTGAATTAATAATGTTTTTATGACTTTAACAAAAATCAATTATTAAATATTGTCAAAATTGACATAAAAGAGTTTTTAAAACAAATATTATATTATTAATTGATATTATACTCCTAAAAATCTAAGGTTAGGAAAAAGGACTTATATAATGATAGGTGTATCATTAATGGACCACTTGGGGGTCTCTTGGATGTATATAGTAAGTTTATTAACTATATATTATAAAAATACAAAGTGACATGGTAAGTGTTAAACTAATTAACCAAGAGTTAAAACTAAAAGATAAGGTTAATATAATGACCCAAACCTGTATAAAATCTATTGGTGAAATTATTTCGACCCATCCACACCTTAGACTGTGAATAATCAACTTTGGATCCATTATAAACCGAATATGAATTTATTATAAATTAATACTTTAAGTTTTTCATAAAGAGCCCCTCCTCCCCCTTATAAAAGGACACCACTTATAACCAATTCTTCACACCTTAAAAGCCTTTTGGTTCAGCCAAAACCTACCCAAATACTCTCTAAAATTCCCTAACTTCAACCTATAGGACTTAGTTTGATCATAAATCCAACCTAAGGAGCCCTTTTGATCAAATCAAAAGGAAGAACCCGGAGAAGAGGTAATGTTTTCACCACCCTTTTTCAAGTTCATTTCTTCTTCAACTTCTTCTTTCTTTGTTATTTCCTTTATAAAATAATAACTCTGGTATATTATATATACTTTGATGTTATTATAAATATGGTACAACCATATTCATTATTCAATCCATCCTTTGAATGACATGTCACCATACGTGCGTACGTACGGCTTACTGTCTCCACGTCGTGGTGTAATTGTTATTCAAAATATTATTATTTGTATGGGTATAATAATGATGTGTAATTCATGTAAATAATAAATATAAAATGATAATTATTCTGTATATATGATATAACATCCAATTATATATTATTTTAATATCAAAAAATGATATTGTCGCTCGTACGTACGTACGGACTACCGTCTCCATGAACGCGATGAGATTCATTCCCCATCGTATCCATTCAAGTATAATTATCATTTTATGATTAAAAATAATGTTAAAGGACTTGATATAATTCTATATATGAATAATATACAAACCTATCTATAACAAACATGGCTTATATAACAAAACATATAAAAGAAAGCGGGTAAGTTAACACCCGAAACGACGACGATACAAAGATATTATTAACAAAGCAGTGTTAAAAGATCATATATGATATCATATTAATGTATATGATTCTTGTATAACTTAATAAAAATTATTTCATCATTATACAGGATTTTAACCGACCCTCAACCAAGGAAAAGTACAAGGTAAGGGGTTTTCACCTCACTCCTTATTCCCGTGAGATTCATGCCATATTGCCACTATTACCTTTTGTGTGGTGTATGTACTACCCATAATTGTATTCTTTGTGTAATACACATTAATTTATGTGTATTTACATATTCATTGTTTGATACCTATTTCATGGGTCGTATGTTTCATAAGTTACCAAATTGGTAAGGGTTATTTCACAATCTTTTCATGATCCGTGGTTGTTTATACGTAATTATCTACTGGGACCTCTTTTTCATCCACATCCATGTTTCTTAAAAATGTATTTCAAAACATTATTACTATTTTACAGAATATGGGTTAAAGTCATTTATAACCTTTTTTGACTTTTTATAAGAAGTTTATAAAGGAATCTTTCTGTCTTTTTCCAAACAAGGTCCTTTTTAACCTTTTCGACAGAATTAAGGTAAGAATGTCTTTTTAACTTATACGGCGGGTGCGGATATTTTTCGCCATTATAAAATATTGGAAATCTTCCCTTACAATCTTATAAGAATATTTTTAGAGTAAATGTTTTCTTTTATAATTATGTGACTTTTAAATGATTTCAAAAAAAGATATATTTCCCTCAAATAGTTTTGATTTCATCTATATCAACATACTTTGATAAATTTTACACTTGTTTGAAGTTGATTTATTATGATACAAATATACCATATTTTATTTAAGGTTTTGTGATATGTTTGACTATGGATGAGTTATTTTTATTCCATTAATGGTTTATGATTAATGTTTTGGCATTTCTTATGCTAGTTTTAATACGAATGTTTATGTTATATTTCATCCACTTATTAAGATGAATGTGTTGGACTAGTATGTTCTGGGTTGGGGTCCGGTTACAGCAAACCCTTCGGCTTGGTGTCCAGTTATTAGAGGCGCTCCGGGTTGGTGTCCGGTTATTAGAGGCACTCCGGGTTGGTGTCCAGTTATTATAGACACTCCGGGTTGGTGTCCGGTTATTAGAGGCACTCCAGGTTGGAGTCCGGTTACAGAGGCTCTCCAGGTTGGGTTCCGGTTATAGTTAACCCTTAGGTCTTGTCATGAGGCCTTGACACAGAAATTAAAGTTCGGCATTATGAATTCCCTTGTTATGAAAGTGGTTATTGATATTTCATGTGATTATTCGATTAGTATAATATCCATGTGAATAATTAAATGGAATTATTTCATTTTATATTTGCCATATTATGATGAAGTTAAAGTTTAAAAGGCTTTTGTTTTAGTTATACATTTCCTTAAATGTTTATTCTTATTTATGAAAGTTTCTGCTGTATTGGTATCCTTAATGAGAATCTGAGCTCACCCCTTTCTATGTTTTATTTTTTCCAGGATTCCAATAAGTAATTTATAAATGAACTGCAGGGATAGTATGAGGGGATATGAAGACAAGATGTTGTTGTAGTAGTTTTTACTTTATTATGTAATGTAAGACTTATGAATATATCTAGTGTTTCCAAGACAACTAAACTAATCGGTCTTTCGAGACTTGATATTTTGTGATCATTCCAATGTTATGTAATAATGCACCGACTCTGGGTAACTGGGGTCGGGGCGTTACAGTTGGTATCATAGGAAGTTTAGTACAAACCTTGGAAGCTAGATTTAGATAAACTCTGATTAGATCACATAGACCTAAGATGAACTTTGAGGATCAGTATAGAAGAACTTCCAAGAATTTTGGTGTTGTAGATATTTTGTGAGTTTTCTGAGCAATACATCCCTATCTGGATATGAGCAGGTAGAGGCAGCTCTGGCACAGATGTACCTAGGGGTAAAACCCGAAAACTCCGCTTTGAGCTAGTCTCGAACGGGAACTGGTGCACGACAACGGGACTTGATGCACTCTTGGTTACGACACTCCGGGGGGATATGATTAGGATAATTCTCATTTTCTTTACAACTCATTATGAAGGGTTTATGAGTATATACATCCTCAAAGAAAACATTTTTTTATGATTATGGATTATATCCATAAATAGTTCAATTTATGTTAAGTGTTTTACAAGTATGGAATTATGTATTTTGATTCATAAACCGATCTAGTTTATGCCATTGTTTAGAAATGGCGCCTAGTGGAAGGAATGGAAGCCGTATAAATGCACGCACTCCATGTAGGGATTTCCCTCCTGCTCAAGATAATTATAGTGGAGCTGGTGATGCAACTGGTGCTGATCAGCTAATCACCATACTGGGAAAACTCACTCAGGTTATGAATAAAAACCTTACCCATATGGAGCACCCTGATCCGCAGCATGGAGGATCAATGTTAGATCTCTTCATGAGGAAACAATAACCAACATTCAATGGGAGTAAAAATCCCTTAGTAGATGATCAATGGATAAATTCCTTAGAGAAAATATTTCATGCCTTGGGGAGTAGTGAAAGGGAAAAAGTTATCATGGCAGTTTACCGCCTCACTGGAGATGCTGACCAATGGTGGTAATTGATTAAAAACACAAAGGAAGATGACAAAGTATCAAATATGGAATGTAGGGAGTTAAAAGAGCTTTTCTTAGAAAAATACTTTCCTTGTGACCATCGAGCAGATATGGAAAGGCAATTTCTGAGTCTGAGACAAAAGGAGGATGAGAATGTCGCAAAGTATGAGGCTAACTTTACAAGGTTAGAAAGGTATGCTAGAGATTATATACATAACACAATAAGTAATATTGATCGTTTCTTTTATGGGTTAAAACCATTTATTCGTTGAGCATTGATCTCACAATCCTTCTCATCGTACGAAGACATTGTCTCATGTGCTATCAAGACAGAAAAGGAATTCTCTAAATCTTATGACAATAAAGTAAAGTAAGAGAATAAGAGAATGATAGATCAAGTGAAAGATAAAGGGAAAAAGGGAAAGAAGGATTTTCCATTATGTGAAAAATGTGGGAAGAAACACCTTGGTACTTGCCTAAAGGGAATGGGAGTTTGTTACAAATGTGGAGAAAAAGGTCACCATACTCGTGATTTCAAGGGAAATAAGGAGGTTGTCAATGTTGAATGATACAATTATAGAGAAATGGGGTATTATTAAAATGAATTTCCTAAGAGTCATGGAAACATACCTCAGAAAAGTCCAAGGGATCAAGTCCAAGCTTATGTTGTTACTACAGTTGAAGAGGAATGATTAATGTATTTGTATTTTTGGACTCAAGGATTATAATCTGGTTATGAGAATAACGTGATATATATAAGTATTGTACTGCAGTACTTGTTGTTTTCATTGAGGTTTTAATATGACTAAGGTAATCATGTTTTCAGTATGTGACAATAATAGAAACTTTACTCTGTTTGGAGAATCTGATGTTGTGGTTGATTTTTGAATTTAGATACCTTTTATAGAGAGTCTGGACAGAGGTATTTTGGATAACTATAAAGTTTGGAATGGATTAAGTTGTACTTTGGATAGTATTTTTGAGATTAAAACATTTATGAAGATTATTTTAGGAATATTATAATACTACAGTTTTAGTAAAAAGGACAACCTGCAGGTTGGGGAATAACCCGTCGCGTCGGACAAAGCTGCAGGAATCGAACCCACAACCATAGTGCGATAGGCCTTTATTACCTACCACTAGCCTACAAGAATTCCATGTTTATTAAAAAATATTTTTCCTAATCTAAATGGTATGTTTTAATATTTGGAACCTTGTACGATTGGGATAAAAATAATATTTTTGAGTTCTATTATCTTTTTGAGGGAAAGATGAGTTTGTGGTAGAAATTAGTTGAAGGTTGAAACTCTACTTGTCAAGTATATATATATACCTCTCTTTTATTCTATGAATAAATTAATTCTTAAACATTAGGAAAGGGATATTAAAACAAAAAAATGTGTTATCCTAATATCTTATGTTTTGTTGAACTGGTGATATTTTAAATCAACATAGATTGAAGGCTTTGAGGCCCTCAACTTTACACTTTTTTGTGATTAATGAACTCAATCACTCCCTAAAAATATTTACATTTTTCCTCCATTTATATGTCTCTAATTTCCACCAATGTTCTCCTAATCGATATCATAATTTGGTGGTGACTTTTTCATTTCTCTCTCCCTCTTATTAAGGATAAATTTTATTAACCTTATTTCCAATGTGGGTTTTCCACAAATGTATTTTCTATTTTCAACATTTTATTTTCGAGGAACATTTTAAAATTGCAAGGATGAAATTTATTTAAGGAGGAGAGAATGTAACACCCCAATCTTCCACAGTACGCTTCTCTTTCAATAATACTGTAGCGTGTGTTGTACGCAACTTCGAGATCTAACACACACCACAACCAATCAAAGTAGCTGTTATGAATAGTAATACCCACTTTTTGAAATTTTATAGATTTTATCTCTCAAAATGGACTTAATTTTTAGATTATTCATATCAAAATTATCCTAGTTTAAAATTTTGATACTTTTCGGATAACTTTTATATTTTGATGAATAGTGAAAATTACTAAATTTTAATTAAAAACAACTATTTTAATCAAAATAATTAATATTGATAAATTATGAATTTGAGTGGTTTTAAAGTATATTTAGAATATATTTTTACCATTTAATAAAATTTTGTTCATTGGACATAATTTTACAATTAAACTGGTTATAAACAAGTGTCAATCTTTTGATAGTTATTATTTCTTAAAAACACGCTTTTTATTTTGACAGCGGGAATTAATTTTAAATTAATTTATGCCACTTTTGTGTTTTGAATTTGAGAAAATTGACTCCATATTTGGAATTAGGATGTCAAAATTGTGTAAATAGATAACTTTTATTTTTAGACATTTTGAATAATTACTTCGGTAAATATTTTATTTATCATGGTTAAAGGGTAAATCTGGTAAATAAGGGTAAAAAATAATATTATAATAATAATAAATTACCCTAAAACGTGCCTTAACCCTATTGGTTGATATATTTCCGACCATGGGCATCTTTGGGTAGATTTTGGGACTCCATGGATCCACTTGTATGTGATAATGACACTTTATATTAATTAAGTTAAAGTAAATACAAAATAACATAAGCATATATCTTCTAGAAAAATAAATTTTACATAGAGTTATATATATTATATTTTCGACTATAAATATTAATTAGAAAGATAAAAAGATTTACTACATAATGGTATTTTATTTATAATTTTTAGACATTGAAAAATTAAAAATATATATGACACAATAATGATGAAATATATTTCTTATTAATGAAAGAATCAAATAATTGGTATTATAAATGTTAAAAAAATATAATTTGAAAGTTTTGATTACATCCACGAATTTTATTGTTTAATATGACATGTTATGATTTCTTAAATAAATTTTATTTTAACTAATAATGTTTTTAAGATTTTAACAAAAATCAATTATTAAATATTGTCAAAATTGACATAAAAGAGTTTTTAAAACAAATATTATATTATTAATTAATATTATACTCCTAAAAATCTAAATTTCAGCCAAAGGACTTATATAATGATAGTTGTATCATTAATGGACCACTTGGGGGTATCTTGGATGTATATAGTAAGTTTATTAACTATATATTATAAAAATACAAAGTGACATGGTAAGTGTTAAACTAATTAACCAAGAGTTAAAACTAAAAGATAAGGTTAATATAATGACCCAAACCTGTCTAAAATCTATTGGTTGAAATTATTTCGACCCATACCCACCTTAGACGTTGAATAATTAACTTTGGAGACATTATAAACCGAATATGAATTTATTATAAATTAATACGTTATGTTTTTTCTAAAGAGCCCCTCCTCCCCTTATAAAAGGACACCACTTCTAACCAATTATTCACACCTTCAAAGCCTTTTGGTTTGGCCAACCCCTGAACAAATACTTTCAACTTCCCTAAATTCAACCTAGAGGCCATTGTTTTATCATAAATCCAACCTAAGGATCCCTTTTGATCAAATCAAAAGGAATAACCCGGAGAAGAGGTAATGTTTTCACCACCCTTTTTCAAGTTCATTTCTTCTTCAACTTCTTATTTATTTGTTATTTACTTTATAAAATAATAACTCCAGTATATTCTATATACTGTGATGTTATTATAAATATGTTACAACCATATTCAGTATTCTATCCATCTTTTGAATGACATGTCACCATAAGTGCGTGCGTACGGCTTACCGTCTCCACGTCGTGGTGTAATTGTTATTCAAAATATTATTATTTGTATGGGTATAATAATGATGTTTAATTAATATAAATAATAAATATAACATAATAATTATTCTTTATATATGATATACCATCCAATTATATATTATTTTAATATCAAAATAATGATATTGTCGCTCATGCGTACATACGGACTACCGTCTCCACGAACGCGATGAGATTCATTCCCCATCATATCCATTCAAGTATAATTCTCATTTGATGATTAAAAATAATGTTAAAGGACTTGATATGATTCTGGATATGAATAATATACAAACCTATCCATAACAAACATGGCTTATATAACAAAACATATAAAAGAAAACGAGTAAGTTAACATCTGAAATGACTATAATACATAGATATTATTAACAAAGTAGTGTTAAAAGATCATATATGATATCATATTAATGTATATGATTCTTTTATAACTTAATAAAAATTATTTCATCATTATACAGGAGGTTAACCTCCCTCAACCAAGGAAAAGTACAAGTTAAGGGGTTTTTATCTCACTCCTTATTCCCGTGAGATTCATGCCATATTGGCACTATTACCCTTTGTGTGGTGTATGTACTGCCCATAATTGTATTCTTTGTGTAATACAAATTAATTTATTTGTATTTACATATTCATTGTATGATACCTCTTTCATGGATTGTATGTTTCGTAAGTTACCAAATTGGTAAGGGTTATTTCACAATCTCTTCATTATCCGAGGTTGTTTATACGTAATTATCTACTAGGACCTCTTTATCATCCACATCCATGTTTCTTAAAAATGTATTTCAAAACATTATTACTATTTTAAATAATATGGGTTAAAGTAATTTATACCCTTGTTTGAATTTTTATAAGAATTTTATAAAGGAATCTTTCTGTTGTTTTCCAAAAACATATTTATTTATTTGTATAAATAATTAAATTAACTTTCTATGATTGGTTTGATGTGATTGATTGATTAAATAGAACTAACATATAGTGTTTAGTAGTGTGTTGACACTTTTAGGTAGATGGTTCAATTTAATATTTTATTTGAATAATATAACATATTATACTTTATGTTTATTCATTTTTCTTATCAATTACACATATTTTAAAGGTATAATTGAGTTTTAAAGTGTTTGTCAGAATACTTGGGTCATAAATGAGTTTTTTGAGTTTTTTATACACATAGAATGTGAAATTTTTCTCTCTTTAAATTTAATACTCTTTTATATTTATATAAAAAATAGTTTTTATCAAACCATCCTGTGGGTTTATCATCTTGAACTCTAATATGAATTTTTAAGTTCATTATTGGCATGATTAAAATTTATTTTAAAGGTGTATTAAAATCAATTTTGGGTGAATAATGCCATTTTTGGATATATAATAAAAAGGGTTTTGATTTAAAATGGTTATATATTTATGTTTTAGTTTTAAAACAATTTTTATCTACTTAAAAGTGTATTTTTAAGAAGTTTGAAATCTATTTTGAAGGTTAAATCCTTGTTTGGTGTGATATAAAAGTAATTTTTTTGGGTTTTATTACATGTTAATCACCCTTGAATATGTAATTTTTGATGAAAATGTAAATTTTATTTATTTAAATTTTAGAATGTATCGTTATGGATTGAATAGGGTAGTTTAGATGAGAGGGAGAAAGGTTAAATTTAAATGAATGTTTTTATATAAATTTTTCCTTATCCTTAGACAGAAAATTTCATTGGGTGATTTATTAATATATATTTTTCATTATTTTCCTTAGTATTTTAGTAATGTTTTGTTTTTTTTGGTAATTTATATAGTGAGTTTATAGTTTTTAGATTTTTAGGAAATTTTAATCTTAATTTATCAACTCGGCCTAAAGTGATTAATTATATTATTTATTTTATGTTTGTTTAAATAATGTTTATAGATGATTTTTTTATTAGTTTCTACATTAAATTATCCAAGAAATATATCTATGAAATATTTGATGAAGAAATATAAGGGTTATGTAAAATTAACTCTAGAAGGATGAGATTATGTTAGGAATCCAATGTGTCTTGTTTTTTAGGCTGAGAATACAACTCCTCACCAATGTACTCTCAAGTTTGTAACTTAAGAAGGTGTTGGGAAGCCAATGGAACCTACACTATCCCTAGAGATTCTTTTATCTCTCAATGTTTTCTATAAAAAGACCTTGTGATGGGGCCAAAGTTCCAATGATGTCCCACAAAGGGAACCTCATGCAATGTCCATTCCAACATATCACTATAAATCTAACACAATTTTTGTTATCATTCAAACATAGACTCAACCTCCAACAAACATTACATTCTCAAGGAAAAATAAGAAGCATTATGAATATCTATATTTTTTGAATTATTAATGTCAACAGTAACATTGTATGGAGAGGAGCCAACATAGTCTCAAGTCCACCCCCAAAAAACCAACTGATAATATATCCTTAATAGCCAACATATCTTACATTCTGAAGCCAATTTTTTATCATAATAATACTTAACACAGTGATTCACACCCAATGTTGTCATACCCCTAAATTGTGAAAAAAATTATAAAACCTCCTATAAAGCTTCTAATGTCATTTCATAAGGGATAATTAACACCAAAAATGATGAAACTGAGATGGAAAGTGATGAAGGAATCTCCACCATGGATAAAATGAACTTTTCAAATGGATTACATATAAGGCCTAAGGGGAAAATATAATTCTATGTGGAGGGAGATCTTTTAGAAAGGAATAGACATTTAAATTCACACTTAAATAGGTTTGAATCAAGATTACTGCATGGTAGTGATCTGATCTTATAATTCCATGTGTATTAATCACATGAATGGGTGTAAAATGAATTATTAAGGAAGGGAATAAAAGAATACTGAGAAATTAAGAGGATCAATGGAATATAGGTTATAGTATTAGAGTAATCCAAAACAAATAAAAGTATTATAGGGAGTTGTTCCAAAACTAGATCAATTAGGATGAGGATCAAGTGAAATTAGAACATGATACCTTGTGAGGATCTAATGATATTTACCCCCCTTACCTTACTTTTATTATATAAATATTACTATTAGTCTCAGGGGATTCCTACTATTTTGGGATGATTAAGTTCCATATTAATAAAACTCAATGAATAAGTTCATTTAACATAAATGGATTAATAAAAATCAAAAATCGCATTAGTGAATAGTTACTAAAGGAGATGAATAGTAAGGAGAATATGAGACTCAAATGAATAAGTATAAGATAACTTATAATATTAATGTATAAGTTGAATTAAGGAAGTGTGAAATGGATCATTGGATGAGGAACTTGAGAGAGGGATATTTTTAAAAAAATTATATTCAGATATTGATTCAACTAATTTCTTTTTTTTTAATTCATTGACCAGTGAATCAATTTGAGATGAGCTGAAAAAAGGGTGAGAAATTTTTTTGAGAGTGATTAGTTGAGGATACGTAATCACTCAGGTGTGGATGAATCTGATTCAAAAAAATTATCTTTTTTCCATGGTTTTTTAGTTATATTTTTTTACTAGTAATTTATATAGTTAGTTTTAAGTTTTTAGATTTTTTTGAAATTTTGATCTTAAGTGATCAACTCATACTAAAGTGACAAATTACATTGATAATTTTATACTTATTAAAATAATGTTTATGGGTGATGTTTTGAATAGTTTTTGTTATAAATAATATAGGTGTGGTAGTTATGGAAGATTTAAAAATATAAGGGCTCTATAAAATTCACTCTAGTGGGATGAGATTACATTGGGTATCCAATGAATCCTATATTAGAGGCTGATAATATGTTGCCTCAATAATGTAGTCTCAATATTGCAACTTTAAGAAGGAATTAGGAAGCTAAAAAAGCATGTTCCATTCCCTGAGAGTTCACCAGTTCCTGATGTAGTCTAATGAAATATTGATAAGGTATCAGAGTGAAAATGTTGTCCTGCAAAAGGAAAATCTTTCTTTGGATTTTCTAATATAGCACTTCAAATCCAATACAGCTTCCATCCAAAGGCCAATATAGCCTCAAACTCTAAGTTACATTGTATTATTAAGAATTAAAATGCTCTGTATTTTGGGAATTTGAAATTTAAATAGTGAAATAGTCTGAAGAGTATCTAACATAGTTTCAAGCTCACTCCCACCACTATTTTATCCACCAAAAGATCTTTAACCCCAACATTGATTACATTCTCAAGTTAATGCTATCTCATAATTTTTGAGATTAAGGGAGTCTATGTGAAAACCAAAAATTAGATCATCAATCCACCGAAACATTTCACATCATAAGTTTGGTGCACATCCCTCACTTGAATAAGTATACTAAAATATAGTAAGTCTACAAATCCATATCACCACAAAAATATGACCCTCAAATACATATATCTAAGAAAAACAAAAAATATTCAAATGGAAATTAAAACCAAAATAAATATAAAACATAGGAAAGAAACATAATGTATTATGTGATTTATAAAATGAGTTATACATTCATGATAGAAAATATTAATGATTTCATTATCATCGAAAGTAAAATATATTAAACTTTCAACTAAAAACTCATAAATAAGGATAAATTAAAAAATATTAACACTTTTTAGTTCACTAAATCATAATTATATCCTAATCACTATATAGATTCTGATGCACTATTCTGATTCAAGGAACACTATTCAATAAAGTCCCCACTTCCATTTTTAGTAGCAGTCAGTTGATAATACTAGTTACATCCACCTCCAACATTCATAGAAAATCCTCTATCTGGATAGGTGATTTCTAATCTTTAATACCCCTTTGACTATAACTGCTTGCCTCGATGAACACTTCTAGAAAAATCATTCTAGATACTTCTGTTGACCAATCTTCTAGAACCTTCTTTCCCAAACATAAAATCCTCAATGATTATATCATAATATATGAACTTATAATGGTTTCACTACTTATTGGGTATGTTTTTCTATGACTATCTATACTCTGATCTAATCCAAATTCTAGTGAATGAAAAAATCTAGGGAACTGAATTCGATGAACTTAAACCAAAATTAACATTCCAAAAATCTCCCACTTGAATAATTATTTTAGGGAAACTTAGAAATCTCTACAACAATTCAAAAAAACTTCCTCTTATAAATAATATAGTGTTCACCATTATCCTTCCATTCACATAATTCCCTCTAAGCCAAGATGCTACTTCACACTTTCTTAAACTAAGGTTTTAGTGAACATGTCCACCAGATTCTAGTATCCAGTTATCTTCCATAGGTATAACACTTTATCCTATATCATGTTTTATATTAAGTGTTACTTTAGGTCAATATTATTTATCCATAAATGGAACACTATATTTTGAGTTAAGTGAATCATGCTCTGCTTATCACATAATAGAACTCCACCCCATAACTTCTTCCAAGCTCCTTTAGCAAATACATCAACCAGGCCAACTCCTTTCCTAATTTCATTATCTCTATATACTATAATTTCATTTTACTTAGAGTAAAAATTATTTATATCTATGATATACAACCAATTTTTATTCCTCCATAGGTGAACACAAAATAAATCTTGCTTTTCTAAGAAACCAGGTCTCTAATGAAGACCACATCTACAAAACCTTATAATGGACCTTCCTCTCCAAATCATAAAGTAACTTCTTATTATCCTTTCAAGTATTAAATTATCCACTTTATAACTTTCTGGTGTTCCCTTCCATTATTTGATATAAATCAACTTACATATCCTACTATAATAGAAATTTTTATTCATGTACACTTTTAAAAACTGATGAAAATGAAACTTTCTATATATACCAACTCTCTTCTTCCATTGTTAGTGTTTTTACCTTGGAAAATTTTAAGTGTATAGTAATTGGGGTTGAGACAAGATTACATCTGATCATTATAAATTTTTCAATAATATTTTAGATATATTTTTTTGGGAATAAAACCAAGGTATCGTCTTTCTTATCCCTATCAATCCTCATCCCCAATATTTTATTACCATGTCCAAGATACTTCATTCCTAATTTTCCAAAAAACTTACACTTCATATTCTAAATCCATGAAACCTATAAACTATCCAGAAACATTTTATCCACATACAAGAGAAGTATGATGAATGTTTCTTCATCCCATTGTTTTTTATCATATCAATGATATTGGTTGTACCTTTCAAATCCTTATTCTGACATAAATGAATCAAATTCATGATTCCATTTTCTCAACACTGGATTTAGTCCATAAATACTTTTCTTCAACTTACAAACCAAATTATAGTTCTCACCATCCATGAAACCTATTGATTATTTCATGTAAATTTCTTCATCCAAATCTCTATAAAGGAAGTCTATATTTACATACATCTAAATTTTGTATAGAGATTATAAGGACATCATTATTAGAATTGTTTGAATAGTTTCATGTTTAACTACTAGTGATATATCTTTTAGAAATCAACTCCTTTTTTAAAATACATTTACCACTATTCATTATTTAAAATAATCTTTTCCATCATCATCTTCCTTCAATTAGTAAATACAATTTTTCTAAATTGATCATTTACCTTTTAAAAAATTAGTCAATTCTCAAGTTTCATTAGAATTTAATGAATACATTTCTTTATCCATTAAAAACTTAAATTGTTTAAGTCACTGAGAGTTTTATCTCTTTCAGGCATTTGAGTTCCCTAACATTTGTTAAAATTATAAAGTTTATATCAGCCTTAAAATCTAAACAAGTATTCTAAATTTAGTTTATCTCCTCATCTAAATTATTTTCCCTATACTAACTGGTTTTTCTCTTTCTTTTATATTCCTAATTTTTTATGATCCCATTCAATCTTTATCAGTACTTGAACTTTCTATCATATATTTTGATGGTCTTACCTTTGTACTTTCATCACTATTATTTAAGTTCTCCATAATTTGTGATATTTTTGTATGTTTAATTGAATCAACTTGGAATTATATATTGGATTTATTTTCCTCAACTTCCTTATTTTCTAATTTTTAGTCCTTCCATAGACCTTCTCATTAAAGATAACATATCATCTCCAGATTAATTATCTACTATCATTATTCTATAGTTGAAATCCAAAATTATCATTTATATATTCAATGATAAAACACACTTTAGATTTTTTCATGAGAATGTCTCCGTCCTTAACATCAACATGAACATATTCCAAGATTATGAAGAATTTAAGATGGGAAACTTCCAGTTGTTTACTACACTATATCTCCTCTAGTAGTTTTATCCCTACTTATGATGTTGGACTCTTATTGAAAAGGTATACCACTATATTGACTACCTCTACCCAAATTGCCTTAGGAATTATAGATTTTATTCACATGATTTAATCCTTGTTACTTAAATTTCAATTCATCCTTTAATTAAATCCATTATAATTTGGTGTTTCGGGCACTGTATTCTCATACCTTATTCCATTATTATAATAAAATATCTAAAATTTATGTCCAATATACTCACCACCATTTTCAAAATGAACCCATTTCAAATACTGAACATATTTCATTTCCACCATGGCTTTACATTGAATAAAAGACTAAAAAATATCCGCCTTATTCTTCAAAATTAAACTATAACCATTCTAGTAGCATCATCAAAAAAAGTTACAAAAAATAACCTCCAAGGGATTAAATGAGGTAATTTCCCTAAAAATATGATAAAAATAGTTCCAAATTTCAAGATTTGGGCTTTCATCCATCAAAGTTGAAGGACACACTTCTCTATTTTTCCATAACAATACTTTCACACCTTCTAATGTCTATGTAATCAATGTTTGGTATTCCTTTAGTTGTTAGAACTTTCATATTTTTATTTATAATATGACTAAGACTAAAATTCCAAATTCTATATTTTCTGATGATGTGGTTTTATCCATTATAATCCTATATATGCTTCTTGTAAAATATAGAGTCCCATAATTTACTCCTCAAGAAATTACCACGGATCCTTGATTCACTTTCTAGACTCCATTAGAAAATCTTGTAATAAAACCTACCTTATCAAGTTTTCCAATGTAAATAACATTTTTTATAGACCGGGGATGTGTAAAAGTTCCTTGAGTTTTAATAACCCATTTTTCTTTATCTAGATATTTACATCAACCTTCCTGATGATATACAAGGCTTAATCATTCACTTGATGAACGTTTCTAAAACTTTCTAATACATAATTCACCATGCATCCATGTTCTACTATTGAATAGAAAGATAATATATAATCAACCAACCATGATTACACCAAAAAATTAACATTGATAAATAATAAGTTGCTTCCTTATATCATACTAATGGAATCTGGACTTCTTTAATTTTATTCCCTTTTGAAGTTTTCCTTGAGACTTCTAAAATTATTTTTGATATGTCCTTTCTTCCCATAACTACAACATATAAAACTGGGACTAGATGACTTGCTTTGGATTCTTTCTCAAGACTTATATTCAAATTGTTTAATTAGATATCTCCTTTGATGGAATCCTCCTCATCCATCAGTATTAATTTTACTATCATATGATTCATGGACTTCCCTCTAATAAAGTTTTTTATTAAGAATCAAATTCTATAAATCCTCAAATATAAGATCTATATTTCCATAGGGTTACTAATAGTAATCAACATTGCATCCAATATCTCTAGTAATGAAGATAATAGTACGAATACCCAAACATCCTCTATGAATTTCACCTTCACATATTAGAGAAACTCTCAATCCATATTGAATTCATTTTCAAGATCTATCATTGGTCTTCCTTTTGAAAACCTCAAGCACAATGACCACCACATCTTGAACACTTTATTAAGTGCAATTGGTTTTTCATAAATATCTTCCAAGGATTTCATAAAATCCACTATTGTATTCACTTCATGAATATTAATGGAAATATTCTATGCCAATGAAATTCTATCCAACCCAAATCCTTTCTGATACAATTTTTACTATTCCATCTTTTTTATTTTCCCTGGTCACACACCAGTTAGTGTTTTTATCCAGGTCCTTTTGAATTAGATTATTATCTATCTACATTCTCTATAAGCCAAAATCCATTACATAAAACTTATAAAACTAGTAATTTTCTTCATTCGGAACCATAACATATACTAATATTAAACTCCCACTAAAAATGAATTAATATTAAGGTAATAGAGAATAAAACCTAATCTAATTTTGAGTGTGTTGAGAGAGAAATGAACCTAGATTTGATACCACAATTTGGGAGGTGGGAGTCCATGTGACCATAAGAAATCTATACACCCTACTCACCACTCAAATTTGAACCTCAAATAAAAATATTTAGGAAAACTCACAAACATAAAAATTGAAATTAAAACCAGTGGAAATATGAAATATATGAAAGAAATAAAATATATTTCACAATTTATAAAATTATTCCTATATGAATAGAAGAAAACATTATTTCATTAATTATCACTAGAAGTATATATGATTACAATGTAAACTAAAAAACTCATCAGAAATGATTGATTATAAAGGATTAACACTTTGTAATTCACTAAAGCATAATCATCTTAGACTCATTATGTATATTTTTATTCACTTTTCATATTCAGGGTATAATGTTCAATGAGGTGACCACTTAATTTTATAGTATTTTTCATCTATTCATCCCAATTATATTGACATCTAGCATTCATGGAAAAGGATATATCTAGATAAGGACTTCTGATCTCCAATAACCCTTTAACCTTGACCACTTGTCTTGATGAAACATTATATAAACAACATTATAGAGACTTATATTTTCCAACCTTCTAGACCCTTCTTTGTTGAACTTCTAGTTCTCCATGATTCCATTAGAAGATAAGAACTTCTTATGGTTTTACTACCTTTTGTATTGGTTATACTACCATTGTCTGTACACCAAAACAACCCAAATTTTATTTAATGAAGAAATATAGTGAAAAAAATTGGTGAACTAAAACCATACATCATGTATTAATAGTAATAATACTTTAGATGGATTTTTACACCCAACATTTTTGCATCCCCAAAATTTAAAAAAAAATCATAACATTTCTAAAGCTTATAGTTCCTTTTTAAAAGGTATAATTAACACCAAAGATGTTGAATCCAGGATAAAAGAGTGAAGAAAGTGTCTCTACCCTGGATGAAAGAAAATTTCTACATGGTTTACATGCAAGGCCTGATGGGAAAACAAATATTTACCCATACCAATTGACTAACCAAATTAGTAAAGGGATCAAATATAATAACACATAGAAATAGATCATGGAGATAAGAGTATGTTCTACAATTCATGGTTTAGGATGAAAGAATCAATTTTACCATATATAAGTGATCTGAGCTTCCAATTTGACATGTACCGATCACACAAATGGGTTTCAAATGAATTTTTAAGTAAATAAAAGTATTTCAAGAACTTTAGAGGAACAAAGGAAAATTTTTTAGAGTATTTGATTAATAAAAAAACTAAGTTGAGACTTCAAGGGTTTTGTGCCAAAAATAGAGGAACTTATCTAAGGATCGGGTGGAGCCAACACAATGGACCATGTGAGGAAATAATGAGATTTCTCCTCCCCTGTACTTAATTTCATATTTGATTATTTCCATGTTTAAGGTATACTTTTATGTTAAATGTGTGAATTATTTTTAATAAAATTTTCTTTTTAAAATTATTATGAATGATTATTTTATGATTATATATTTTAAATATAATGATTATGATGTTGATAGTAAATTGATAAAAAGTGTGATTGGATGAAGTAAAAAGACTAGAAGTTTACACAAAGTACTAGGAGTCTGTTAACTATCAATTGATAGTGATTTTTTTGAGTAAAAGTTAAAAATGAGTGTTGAACTTATACAGAGAACAAAAGGAAAATAATTACAATTTTGGTTAGGGTGTTGTAGGGGGTGACACCCTAAAAAGTGTGCAAACAATCACACTATTAAGGGTTTGATAAACACAAACTGATTACCCTAATTGAGAAGTAATTTCAACACCAACACCACTTATTTTATTCACTTAATTATATTAAACTAGTATCAATAGGAAAGATCATGGGTATAATTAATCTACTAAGAAGTTTACTGAGTTTCTTAAAAGATAATTAAGTAGAAAATGGTGATTAATCATGAATTTAACATGAAAAGTATAGAGACTTAGGTAATTTTGGTTGATTTTCAATTCCCCTATAATTATTACCACTCTAATAGATCCAAATATCATTGGATGTCAACCCTTGGTTAAATGGAACTCATCACTTCTTTCCCATTCTATCATTATACGCACTTTTCACTTTATCCCTTTCTTTTCACTTTTTTTATAACATCTAACTATTTAAATATGATAACAACCAGGTCTCTATATATATAAATTTCTTGGTATTCACCAATATCTATGTTATGGTGACCCTATTCACTTAAAGGGGAATGTTTAGGTATCGCTATATATTTGAATCAATTAATTATATTGCTTCTAATTAAAAATTATAGTGAAAATTTATCCCCAAGTTAGTCCTAGATTGTATACTCATGTTGGGTTTCCCCACAACCATGTGAAGATAGTGTGATTTGGGTAATTGGGTGGGATCACATTGTTGCAAGCAAGGTGGTTCTATTGAGTCAAGTTATAGAATGTATCTCTTGAAATTATAATAGTGTATCCAAATATAAAATTTTATTATTTAAAGTATGTTTGTATGATTATTATTGATAGAACACTTGATATTTGAGATTATGAATACATGGTACTTGTGATAAAAATTAAAATTTTGATGTTTCCTTATAAATCCTACCTTAAAATAAAAGGAAGCATGTTTTTATTTAAAAGTTGATTTTTATTTTAAAACTAGAATAATGGTATATACTTAAATTGTGTTTAATATAAATTTTTTGGGGATTACCTACTAATTATCTTTATATACTCACCTTTTTCATGTAAACCTTGGTGAATATACTGATTTGTTCTTATTTTTTGATTTTAAAGTCTTCTAATGCAGTTGTGTTTTATGTTGACCATTGGTTGGATGTATTTTCATATGGATAATAGATATTATGTCAAGGAAAGTTCATGGGTGATATCACCTATATAAGCCTTATTCTTTATTTTTGTTTTATTTTTCAATTTATTTTGGATAGTGCATTCAGTATACTCATTTTATTTATATATTGTTTGAAATAACTTATGTACTCATTCACTCATTAATTTTAGTTCCATACTAAAGTGGAAATTTTACTAGATTTAATTTTTTTAATGTTAGTGAACATGTCCAATATATGTATAGTGGTATCTGAGGATAAATCACCCCACACATGGTGTCTATTTTTTCCTTTTCTATTATCGGTATCCTTTGGTGATCAAAGGGGAAGTGCTTGAAGTTAGTGGAGAATTATCTAAGTTCATGGAAATTTGCTTTATTTTATTATAATTTGGATTTTAATCTTAAAATTTTGTCATAATTTTATTCTATATTATGTTTATTTTCTATATATAAATTATAATTATGATTTTTATTTTTATTTTTATTTTTATTTTTATGTATTTAAATATTTAATTCTTTAATATATAACTTTATTCTTTGGATTTATCAGAGAATATATGTTCTTTGTGATATGCATATTAACTATCTTCAAAAATTAATATTATGTGGTTTATTTTTATTCATTTTTTATACTCTATTTTATGTGTATTTTATATAAATAATTGATTATTTTTATTTATTTATTTTATTTTATTGACTGAAAATATGGATTCATCATAAAAACATATGTTTGGTGTGATTTGGTCATTTTATGTCTTTGTTATTTGATATTTAAATTTATTTTTACTCTTTATTTGTTTTATGTTTTATTTTTTATGTGTTGTGTATAATTTATAATTATGGTTATGATTTATATTTTTTGTTTTATGTACTTTAAAAATGGATTCTTCGATACAAAAAAAACTATTGGTTCAGCATAAAACATATGTTATGTATGATCTGGTCATTTTTCATCTCTATTATTCAATGTTATGTGATTTTGTTTTCCTCATTACTTTTAATTTAATACTAAATTTAATGTGTATTTTATGTATATAATTTATAATTATGATTATAGATTTAAATTTTTTTATGGAATTCCAAAGTGGATTCCCCAAAACAAACATTGTTTTTAGTAATTCAACAAAGAATATATTTTTTGTGTGATCTGACCATTTTTTATTCATTATTTAATATTATGTGGTTTATTTTTATTCATTACTTGTTATATTATTTTTTTTTCTATTCATATTTAATGTATGAAATTTATAATTTTATATCAATTTATATTTTTTATTTGATGGTATTTTAAATTTGATTCACCTTCACAAAATGTTGTTCTATTGATGTAGCACAAAACATATTTTTTATGTCATCTAACCATTTTATAATTTCATTATTTCATTTTATATGATTTATTATTCCAAATTTTCTTTTTTTATATTCAATTTTATATATATCTTATGTATTGAATTTGTCATCACTATTTTGATTTATTTTTTGTCGTCTTTCAAAGTGAACTATCTAGCATAAAACATGTTTTGTATTTTTTATACTTTTTTATTTAAAATCTACATTATTCAAACATATTTGTTAGAAGCTTTATTAAATAGTAAAATTAAAATTTTTTTATTTGTTGATAGTGGAAATTTATCATTAAATAATAAATGTTTAATTAGTTTAATTTACCTCATTTATTATTCCATGTTCAATAATTAATTTGGATTAATTTTCATGAAATATATAATAAATATTATTATTTTATTGAGGGTATATATATAACCTAGAAGGTGATTTATAGAGAAGGAGTTGATGGCATGACATGTGAAATGGTAGTGTAAGGGAATAGAGAATGTAAATAATTATATCCTGATCACCTTGATTAAAGTTACATTGAGGCCTTAGTTGAAAATACATGTGGATAAATCACAAGCTCATTTGAATTTTTAGTTCCATTTGAGGGGTTGTTTTTTATTTGAGGATTTAGATTTTGATTTTGGGTGTTTGGGGATGAATTCTTAATTATTTTTTGATGAAATTCAGGGTGTAAAAGGAAATTTTAGAGTTCAGGGTACCTATGAAGAGGTTTCACCGATATTTTAGCATTATTGGTGAAACTAGGTACTTGATGGTTCGCCACTAGGTACTTTATAGACTAGGCGATGATCTTGGAAGACTAGGAGTTCCATCGGGTACTCATTAGGCCTATCTCTTGTGTTTTTTAATAGTGTGTTTTTTTCAATTTTCCCTTTATCCCTTATTTCTAATCTCTTATTCCTCTTTCATTTTTATTCCCTCCTAGTCGTAGGGATCCCTTCCTTGGTGTCCCTTGGGTATCCTTTTCCACATACTATTTCCCTTGCTTCAAGGTGGAATCAAGGGTGATTTTCACATTTGATCTAAGATAAGCCTTCCTCTATCCTCTAATATTCCTTCTTCTTCTCTTTTATTTTTTTTATTTACCTTATCTAAGTATTCAAAAATGAATTACACTAAAGAAAGGTGTAATTCAACTAAACCCTTGGGGATTTATCTTCTATTTATTCAATGAGGCTCATTTCAGTTAATTAATCATCATTTATCTACATTTTTATTAAAGGATGTTAAGGTATAGTTTATGTTAGTATTTTTCATATTTTAGGGTGAATTTTTAGAGATGTTCTCTTATAGTAATTTATATATTTAGGTCATTATATATTTGGGTTCATTTTAGTAGTTTATAGACCTGGTTTTCTTTTAGATTTTTTCCCTTTAGTTATAGTGATTATGTAATTGGGTTTATTTGATAATATAACTTGGTTTGATAATTGATAGGAGCTTCTTGAATATGGTTTGGAATCATAAATCTTTTCTAGGGTATTTTAAGGTGGTATTAACTCTTTGAATGATTCTTAGGATATTCTGACAACATTTATTCCTCCATTTTTTCAAAATTAATAAATAATATTAATTAAATTTTAAATATATAAATGAATGTTTTTTAACTATATTTTCATATTATGGGTTAATTTTTTAAATGGGGTTTTTTTTCCTTATGTAATGAAAATTTATTTCCTCTACTTAATGTTGTAATTTTTATTAAACAAGTATGAATTTTTTGATACCCTGAAATATTTTCACTTTATTATTAGGTTTCCATTAATATATAGGTTGTGTAACACATGCATGGATCATGTCACTTAACTCTATTGTAACAATAATTTGTATAATTTCCTTTAATTTAATAATGGGATAAAATTTAAACCCTTTGGGAATCATTGTTTTTTTACTTTCTTGAGGATTTCTTATTATATAAGAGTTTTTCCTTAGCCTAAACCTTCTTGGTTCATTAACACGTAACTAAGGTTTAATTCCTTTAGTTCAAACCACATTATATAATGGGTATCACCCATTCCCATTTGAACCTAAATGAGTTACAAGTCAATAAATTAAACCTAACCAATGGTTAATAGAGTGCTTTGGTAGTGATGTGGTGGTTGAGTTTACAATGTGGGAATAAGTGATTTAATTTAAAAATCATAATAGTTTAAATATTTAACTAAAAT
This sequence comes from Viscum album, assembly GCA_963277665.1. Classification (NCBI taxonomy): domain Eukaryota; kingdom Viridiplantae; phylum Streptophyta; class Magnoliopsida; order Santalales; family Viscaceae; genus Viscum; species Viscum album. Next base: position 512,782,379 of record OY728136.1, on the reverse strand, counting down.
TGACACTTTATGACTATAAAGGTTTTTATAAGGGTTTAAATTATGAGAAGTTTTATAAAAACCCTAATTTTAAAAATGATCTATTTTAGAAGTACTTATATTATTATATTCCTCTTTTTTTATTTTTTATTTTTTGAAATGTTTAAAAAATATGTTTTTCAAAGGCACTCATTTTTCTCTTTTGAAACTTTACCACACAAATAAACTTAAGTTATATAAAGTGTTGGTTTTAAAATATTTAACTGTGGGATGGGTTATAAAGTGGAACTTTAAACCACTAAAATTGTAATAAATATTATTTTATAACTTATACCTCTAGTTATAGGATATTTATTTCTCATGTTATCCCAAGAATTAACATTAATATTATTTAGATTAGTTTCATGATTTATTTATGCATATCATGTTGAGATTGTTGTTTTTTTAAGAAGTTGGTGCCTTGGTCAAAGACCAAGGCACAAATTTTAAAACTAAAACAAGGAATTACATGAGTCTAAAAGACGAGATTATTTTACCATCTCTATCATAAAGGGGTGGTAAATAAACTAGGATTTCATCCATACATGTGGTGAAATGGTTGACTCCCATGTTTGAAATAACATATTCCACCTTGTTCGCTTCATGAAAGGCATGCGTAATAATGTAGTTGAATTCCATGAGAAAATAAAGACAGTCCATTCAGTGTGTTGTAAGAGGCCACGCGAGGTGCATCACACCATTACAGATGGCTTGAATGATGGTAATCGAGTCAATTTCAATCCAGATTTTGTTCTAACTATGTTGTTTGGTGAAGGAGATAGCATATATCATGCTCATTATTTCAGCCTCCAGAGCTGAGGAGATTCCACAAGTACCATAGAAGCATCCAAGAATCTTCCTGGAGTGATTTCTAAAAATAGCATCACAACCTGAAGGGTCCAGGTTGCCTTTAGAAGCACCGTCGACATTAAATTTAATCCAGCCTGGGAGGGGAGCTTTACAGAACACTTCAAAAGTGCATCTAGGTTGAGGATAAATTCCATTAACCCCAAGCCGAAACAAAATCCCAAAGTCATTCACTATGTTGTTGCAAAATCCTTTTTGAATCGAATCAGCTTCTTGAATGGAAATGAGGATCCGCATATAACCTACATGTAAACTAAGTGATTGGTTGTTATGAGTAATAGCATTCCTATCATACCAGAGTACATGCAGAATTTCAAAAATAGAAGTTAAAAAAGGATCTTGATTTGTTGAGAGTCTTCAAGATCTACACAATGTTGAATTCGAGAGTTAATTGAATCATTAAGTAACCATTTTCACTCAAAAATATCAATCACATAATTTAAAAAAGAAGTATAAGTAACACAAGAAAGAAAAATATGGTTAATGTCTTTATGATGTTGGTTACAAAGATGGAATTTAGAGCAAAGCTGGATCCCAAAAGACTGAAGAAAAGTGTCGTTAGGAATCCTCTTATGAGAAATATTCCAAATCAGAGTGAATCTAGATGGTTTTAACCATAATTTATCAAAAAATTTAATCCAACTAAAATTAATTTCATAATTAATAAAACCATGGTTGTAAAAAGTTTTTGAGTCAATAATTCCATTATGAGCAGGTTCTCATATTAAAAAATCGTTAGTGCTAGAAAAAGGGTAGTTGTAAATGACATGATTAACGTTGTCAGGAAAATTAAGGTTGTGAGATCTAATGGCCTCCTTGATAGTATAGTTAGTGTGATCGGGAATTTGATTAGGGGAAATCATATAAATGATAGGAGCACCAACCCATTTTTAGATCCATAAATTCATGGAAGAGTCTCTACTCACAATCCATCTAGAGTTAGACATGATATTGGAAAAATAATTCTTAATGGAAGTCCAAATGGAAGAGCTCATGTAATTCAAATTTCCCTTATTTAGTTTGTCAAGAAATCTGTTTTTAAGGAATCCAATGGAGTAGAGTTGTTATGAAAAAGGTTCCAAGTGAGTCTGGATTGTGAGGAATCATTAAAGATTTTGAGATTTTTTATACCGAGGCCACCCTTCTCCAAAGGTTTGCAACAAGTAGACCAAGGAACGGTCACCAGTTTCCATTCAATCATGCTTTCTCTCCAAAAATAGTTTTTGATGGCTACGTTAATTTTTGAAAGAAGACCAGCATGCCATTTATAAATAATCAAATAATATAATATTTTAGAAATAATCATAGAATTGACAAGAAAAATCCTTCCAACCATAGAGAGGGATTTTCCTTTCCAATATGACATTTAGTGGAGGATTTGGTCAATAATTTTAGAAAAGCAACAAGCTTTTGGTATGCCCTAAAAAATGGGAACACTAAGATAGGTGAATGGAAGGGATACTTCTTTAATACCTAAATCATCAATAATATTATATTTTTTATTAGAAAGAAACCTTTTCCCAAAAAATGTAAAGGATTTGTTCCAATTAATTATTTGACCAGAAATCTCTTCATAGTGTGAGAGGTCACATTTGAGATTTTGGATATTCCATTTACCCCTTGTCAAAAATAGAATAATATAATCTACAAATAAAAGGTGTGTGGGAACATTCAAATTCCTAGAAGTCTTAATCATCTTAATCTTATTTTGTTCGACAAGGTGAGTGATCAATCTTCTTAAGTAATCTTCTAAAATTGAAAAAATAATTTAAGAGATAGGTTCACCTTGTGTTGAGATACCATTGGTGGTTCCTTACTAATTATATATGTATTCACCCTTTATGGACACCTTGGTGAAAATTTAGTCTCTCTTTCATTTATTTTTAGCTATTTTCCTGTACTCTAGTAGCTATTGGAAATATTTGGGGAGGGTTTATGGTTACTATAAGAGTAGGATCAGTTCCCACTCCGAAGTTGGAGCTATTGGGAGGTTAGATGGTGAATTTGGAACATCATATATTCCTCCAAGTTAATCCTTGGTATTAAGTCATTTTTGACATAACTTTTATTATATCCAATTTATACATTATATTTTGTGATTTGCTTACTCTTATGTACACTAATGTAGAGATTTATGATCAATTTACAATTTTATTTACTTCATTATATTATTTTTTGTTTTAGGTTTATTTTTGGAACATTCAACCTATGGATGAGTCATGTCAAATTTTTGATACAATCTTTTCATGACTTTCGATCATAAAAAAAATTAAAATGCTCCCCAAACTCTATATTGAGACCCACAGTACTAGATTCCTTCCCCTGGGGATCTGGGAGAACTCCTACAGTTATATCACACGGATTCGGGAACCGTTAGAGTATGTGGATCAAGGTTACTACAAAGTGGTATCGAAACAAAGTTATAATTAATGTTATTTTTTTCTTATATAGTATCTTAAAATATTGATACATGATAAATAAACAATTAAAATAAATCATGAACATATTTATAGTTGAAGATCAAGTTATCAAGGGACATTCAAGTGCTCAATAGGAACTATAGTTTTGATTGAGGCATCAGTTTTCTTATAATTGGTAAGAGAAAAATGAGCTTTAAACATACATATAGTGATTTATTGGGAGTCTACCTCTATTTTGGTTCATGAATCATGTTATGTTTTTATAGGTAGGAACATATAATATGTCATTCCATATTTCATACTTATTTGGGATTGTTATATTATAATTGGCACTAAATAAGGTTTGTATTAGCTGAATAATTATAATATATATATATATATAGTGTTTGCATAAATGTATATATTTGTGATGACTAGGTTAATATGAATTGGAAATTGGTTCCTTTGATTGAGATAAACATGCTTATTTTTTTACTACTATACTCTCTTATTTAATATTTTATCTGAAAAAGAATGCCCTTATTTCTACTTATATTTTAACCACTGATCATGACATTTATTTTTTTCTTATTATTTGTTATCTAGTATGATACTTAATTCCTTCTCAGATTTATCTACTGAGAATGACTATTTTTTGTTTATATTTTCTTTTCAAGCATTAAACTAGTTTTATTTTTTTTTAAATCATTTCCTTGATCATGATGATTGTTTTAAAATACCATTATATATTTCCTATCATGTAGATATATTGTTATAATTTATAATAATGTTACTTATACCATATACATTGATATAATACTAGAATTGTTTTTAAAAAAATAAAGTAGTCAAATATGTTAGTCACTACTTTTTGGTAATGTCCAAGGGGGCCTATATCATCTAGTATGAGTAACTATGAGGGGTCTATTAGTGTCATTGAGTAGATGAAATTATTTTAAAATGTTATGTTTTATAAATTTTATAAAGTTATTTAATATAATCTTTTTAAAATGTTCATATATTTTGAAAAAAGGGTTATATTTTATTTAATATTAGTTTTTTATATCTTTCAGTGTTGGGAAAACTTTTTTCCAAATTGAAATTTTAGTTTTGGGGTCTTGAAATAGAATGGGAATTGGTAAAAAAACTATTTTACTATTACTTGTGTTTAAAATTGGAGTAATATTTAAAATGGTCAATTTTGAAAATGGAATGATAAAATGTTTTTTATATCTAATTCAGTTTCTATTATGAAAGGAAAATATTTTATAATGGGTTTGTGGAGTAAATGTTATATTTTTTGGAATGAGTCATAATTTTATTTTTGGAATGAATAATGGTTTTATATAAACCTTATGTAAGTGAACATTTTAAATAAACTAAAATATAGTAGTAGTTAAGGAATATATAAACCTAGTAGAATTCTATAGTGGGGAGTACCTTAACAATATTTTGATTGGTTAATAGTATTTAGAGGGTCATAAGGATAATAGTGAATCCTTTAATATTGATGTATCATTAGTGGTTTAGTGTCTTTTTTGGGTTTTAAGAGTCACATATAATAAATATGGTTTTGAATTAGGCTTTATATTCATGTGATAGTTGTGGATATTGGGATTTTTAGGTTTTTAGTAATTTTTGTAAAATATGGGAGATATAGATTTGAAATAGGATGGATGATTTGAGATATAATTCAAGATCATTTTTGGGTCATGTATAGATGATATGATCATGATTTGGAAATTTATAATGATAAATTAGTTGGATTTGATTATTTAAGGTGGATTTGAGATTTGGGTATTGTTAATATAATAGATGCTTTGAGGTATGTATTGAAGAATTAATGGTATTTTATTTTGGGGTAAGTGTCTCCCAGGACTTCTCAGGGATGATAATTCAAATGGTGGGGAGTTTTTAATTACTCGTGTCCCAATTACATTTATTAAAGTGTAATTAAGGCCTTATGTAATAAATTCATATGGATAAAGCATGGGGTTGTTTGAATTTTTAGTTCCAATTGAAGGTTTGCTTTTTGTTTGAGGATTTGGATTTGATTTCAGGTATTTAGATGTGATTTTTTAGTTGTTTATGGATGAGTTTTGGGGGTTTTATAGTATTTTTTGAGTTCAAGGTTCTTAATAAGAGGTTCCACCTATATTTTACCACTATAGTTAACACTAGGTACTTGGTGGGTGGACATCAGGTACCTGTTGGACTAGGAAAAAACTGTAACGACCCAAACTTTTTGAATGATAAATCTTTCCTAAAAATGTGTGTTATATTATTTTATACTCAACAAAACCGTATCCCTTTAATAATTAAGTGATTATAATTGAAATGTGACCATTGGGTTTTGACCGTTATATGACCATTGATCAATTATGACCATTTGTAACATCCCGGCCTGGGTACCACACAACGGTGCCCTAATCTGGTTCACCAAATGACCTCAAATGCACCTCCCCATACACTAGAGGCTATTGAGTAGCAGCGGGGGTTTGGTAAGTCATTCATGGGGAGACTATACCCTCTTTTATCAAAGTAAAACACCATCAGAAGTAAATAAAAAAACGTTGAAGCATATATAACCTGAATAATACTCATGTCACAAGATAACCAAACAAGAAATACAATACTCAACTGAAAGGGAAAACATGTTATTCCAATATAATTTCCAAGTGTCTATAATGAAACTGAAAATAAATACACTATGACTCCCCAAACAGGTTCTGAACCATGTCTGGTTCCCTCCTCCAAGCTCCACCCCAATCATCCACCTATCCTAGGGCCTTTTCCCTTATTCAATCCTGCAATAATATAATCTATTCAGGTACTTATAAGGCATCCTGAATAGAGTGTGAGTACAACTCAATAGGCCACCACCAAAGGTGTCTAAAACCAGTCCATTCAAAAGATAGTTCATGAAGTTCTATAAGGAAAAAAAATTACAATACAATAATAAACAGTTTATCACATTTTTATTTATTCTTATCTAACTACATTAACTCCAGGGTTCCCAAGGATACGCGTGCCTCAATACCAACTTCATATCATACTAGAGCCTAAAGTGTTCCCTAGGTAATATAATATCTTAATATCTTCTTCTTGAAGAATCTTGAAGTATTCAAGGTGCTATGATATCTATGTACTTGATTCGACTCATGCTGGAGTTCGAATATTCTCATGTGAGGCCATAAATCGGAGTTTTATTATTTCCATTATTTAATTTCACATTTATAAGAAACATTTCCAAAGATAAAAATATCACAAACGTAAGTAAGATGACCATGTTATCATGTTTACCCCTCAATAGAATGACCATGTTCCCATTCTCTTTACTCATAAGTATAATGACCATGTTACCATGTATGCTTCTCAATTTAGAATGACTATGTTCCCATTCTATTTACTCATAAGTATAATGACCATGTTACCATTTGTACTTCTCAATTTATAATTACCATGTTCCCATTCTTTATCACATAATTAATTTACCAATTAATTATCCACCCCAATCCCATTATTAATTCAATCAATTAGTTAAACACATCCATTCCATTAGTTAACTCAATGATTAACTAAATGCTTCAACCATTAATCAATTAATTAATTAATTAATTAATATCACAATTAATATTCCATAATTAATTTTCTAGAATTAATTATTACATTCTAATATAACTTTCCATAATTAATCCCACAATTAATTATCTAGATCATATTATCAAAGGCACATAATTAATCTTCAATTAATTATCTAAACTTATCCATTTAAAAATATCAAAATTAATCCCCCGATTAATTATATATATTACAAACCCTACCTCTTATAATAAATTTCCCCAAATTAATTATCTAATAGTAAGGCGGCCCCTTAATCTCATGATTAATTCCCCAATTAATCACCTATTTCAACAAGGATTCAATAAATCAATTGGTCAATCTAATAAACCCAATTCAAGAAAATCATTTGATAAAGGATGCTAGAAATTGTACAATTTTTCATATACATATCAAATCTATGACTTTGGGAATTATATTTAGACCACCTACCTCAGTTCTTTTATGGATGTTTTCCCAACAAAAAACCCCAAAATCTGAGCAGCAAAATTACATTGATATGAGTTTCAGATTTAAATCCCTAAATCAAGATCAAGATATCAATATATAATCCAACTAGATCTAGATCTCCAATACTAGATCTAAATATCACCACATAGGTTTAGATCCAAGTAAACAAAGGATATATTCCATGAAAATATCAAGGAAAGGTATAAGAAATAATAGAAGAAGCATTAGGATGAAATCCAATTACCTAGAGAAGAAAAGATCTTTAATTTTAGGCTTTCAATATCAAAGAGTGGTGTTCGTAAGGACTTGGAATCCATCTGGTTCGATGAGAGAACCTTCCTTTACCCTTACGAAATTAATATTCCAAGTTAGGCCTGAATAAGAGGTCAAACAAGTCATTAAAGGTTAAAAAAGAGTGAGATCCACAATTTTAGGATCTCACTATTGGCCCTCGCACGGTTTAGTCACACGGTTAGGAAAATTGTGTGCTAACAGTGTGTTTTACACTGCTTCATGGGGGAACTTTGAATGGACACCTCACACAGCCTCCCAAACCGTTATTTAACCATTATGAAGCTACTGCCTCAAAATACCCTAGGGCACATGTTTTCTCCTAGGTAGGCGCACGGTTTGTACAAACTGTGCGCCAGACATACACAACCTATTTTCTCCAAAATTTTATTAGACTTCACCCAAACACACCCCAATCCATAACTCTAATCAAAGTTACTTAAGTAAAAACAAAAAAAAGGTACCTGAAATTACACCTGAGATGACTTCATAAAAGGTCAGGATGTTCAATTTACCCTCCTTATAACAGCTCATTCTCGAGCTACACTTCCAAGACTTTATAAGATTCCAAGACAAATAGATTGGGCCATTGAGCCCTCATATCTGCTTTTATTTCCCATGTTTCCTATTACACATGTCCATGTTTCCATAACACATGAACTATTGTCATGGTATTTCCCCGCAACACTTTCTCATTGCGATCCAACACATGTATCGGATGCTCCTTAAAGGATGAATCTATCTCAAGTTCAACCTCATCCACATTGATCACATGAGAAGGGTTGGGGTGATATTGTCGAAGTTATGATACATGGAAAACATCATGAATAAAACTATATCTCTATATAAGATCCAATTGGTATGCCATCAGCCTGATTCTCTCCACTATCTCAAAGGGTCCAACAAACCTAGGTTCCAAATTTCCCTTCCTTTATATCCTACGGTGATCCAACCTAGGATACACCTGAAGAAATACATGATCACCCTCTATAAACTCTAGGGGTCATCTCTGCCTATTAACATATGACTTTTTTCTACTCAGAGCCATAGCCATACGTTTCTGAATCAACTATACCTGCTCTGATGTCTCCTATATGAGACTCAGTCCCAAAAACTCTGACTCACCAGCCCCCGTCCAGTATAGCGATGATCTATATGGTATACCATAAAGTGCCTCATATGGTTCCATTTGTATAGTTTCCTAATAACTATTGATATAGGAAAACTCCACTAAATCCAAATGCTTTTCCCAAGATCCACTAATGTTAAGCACACATTCCCATAGCATATCATCAATCACCTATATAGTTCATTATGAATGTCCATATGTCTGTGGGTGGAAAGCCATACTAAACAATACCTGTGTGCCAAGTGATTTTTGTAATCCCTATCAAAAGCATGAAGTAAAGCATGAATCACTATCTGAAACTATAGTCATCGGCACTCCATGCAGATAGACTATCTTTCAAACATACATTTCTCCTGAACGTATAGTTCTCCCAACCATTCTACTATAAAGGTTTACCTTATAGGCAGGAAATATGATACCTTTGTTAGCTGATCCAAAATGACCCAAATAGCATCATTCGTCCTAAGAATATTTGGGAGACCCACCACAAAATCCATGGTTATGTCATCCCATTTCCATTCTGAGATGGGCAACAATTGTAATAAACCTCCAGGTTATTTATTATCTATCTTCACATGATGATAGGTGAAGTGTCTTGTCCCAAACCCTGTTATCTGCATTTTCATGCCTGGACACCAAAACTGTCATCATAGATCATAGTACATTTTGTTTACACCTAGATGCACCTCCCATTTTAAGGCATGAAATTCCAATATGAGCTCTTCTCGCATGCTTATAGGCACAACAACACAATTCCTCACATAGATGATCTCATCCTCATCTATCAACCATTCTGAAGATGTCTCCCCACCTTTAAATATTTTCCTAAAGGATAAGAACTATGGATCCTCATACTGTCTATCCCTTATCTGTATCAAAAGCGTATACTCCACTACAACTGAAAACATCATCATCTACTCCTGACTCTCCTGAACCAGCATAATAATTTCATCCAGTAATATCATCATCTTCCACTCTACACTCAACTCTTGAACCATCTGATTCTGAGTTTTTCTACTCAATACATCAGCCACACTATTTCCCTTCTCGAGCGTATATTCTAGCTCAAAATCAAAGGACTTCATAAACTCAACCCATCTCTACTACCAAAGATTCAAATCATGATTTAAAAATATATACTTCAAGCTCTCGTGATTTTTATAGACTATAAAATTTTCTCCCAGAAGATAGTGACACCAGCACTTAAGATCATAAACCACTACTTCCAACTTGAGGTCATGCATAGGGTAATTCCATTCATGAGGCATCAACTGTCGAGACCCATATGCCACGACTCAATCTCCCTACATCAGAACAACTCCAAATTCGATCCCAGAAGCATCAAAATAAACCATACACTCCTCACCTGACTTAGGTAGGATCAAAACTGGTGTCAATTTTAAGCGCTTCTTTAACTCCTAAAAAGCTCTCTCACATGCCACTGACCATTCAAACTTTACTCCCTTTTTTTTCAATCCTGAGAGCGGTGTTTCCAAATGGAAAAATTCTTGGATTAATCTCTTGTAATATTCATCTAATCCTAGGAATATTTTTAAATCAAAAACATTATTGGGATACTCCCAAGAAACCATTTCCTGAACCTTCTCTAGGTCCACTGACACACCTTCCTTTGAGATAATGTTCCCTATGAAGTGTACCTGCTCAATCCAAAACTGACACTTAGATATCTTGGTGTATAAATAATTCTCTATTAGTGTACCCAAAATGATGTCAATATGTTGGGAATGATCATCATGGGTCTTAGAGTACACCAAGATTTCGTCCACAAACACCACCAAAAAATGATCTAGATACGGATGAAAGATCTTGTTCATCAAATCCATAAACACTGATGGTTCATTTTTCAACCCAAACAGCATTACAAAAAAATTATAAAGGCCATACCTTCTTTTGAAAGTAGTAATTGGTATATCAGAAGTCTAAACTCTCACCTGATGATACCCTGATCTCAAATCGATCTTTGAGAACACATAAGCTCCCTTCAGTCGGTGTCATTCTGTATAGTGGAATAGATACTGGATCATCCCCCTAAATGAGATTGATAGTGAATTCCACATCTCTCTCAGGTGGTATCCCTAATAATTCTTCAGGAAAGACATCCTGAAATAGTTCCACTACTGGTGGGAGGAAATATTTCTTAACACCCCCTTCATCCAACATTAAACTAGAAAATTGGGTTGTGATCTCTCCCAGTTGCTGAGTAATTGGCCCTGCTTGGCCTGCCTGGATACCCCACTCTCTAAGATGAATATATTGGTCACCCTTAGGATATGTAAACATAACCCTCCAACGGTTCAGTATGCGACTAGCCAGTCCATACCCATAATTAGGTCGAAGCCCATCATATCTAGAACATAGAGATCCCATAGGAAACTATATTACCCAATCTCTAGTGAACATCCATTGCATAGACAAATATCTCTATACTGTACTCCCAATAGTGTATCTATAGTCATAAACCCACTCACAAACTCCACCACCAAGCTCAAATCATTAACAAGTTTTGTAGATATAAAGGAATGATAGGAACCAGTATCAAACATACTAGATAAAGTAGAAGATGCTATAATAATACCTCTCACTATCGCTGGTCCAGCCTCTCTATCCACAAGTGTAGGTTATACTGCATGTAACTTTGATTCCCCTCTTACCAATGATACTATTTTACTCCCATGAGTAGCACCACTCTACTGATGTGGGCACTCCTACCCAGAAGCACTGCATTCACTTCCTCTACCACCTCGTCCAGTAGAACTCCAACTGTCATCCCGATTTGGCATAGAAGATTCTCTTCCCATACTCTGACTCTTCACAGCTTCTCCTTCAGTACTTTTCTGTCGCTGCGACCTACAGAACTACTATAGATGTCCCATGTTTTTATAATATTTACACTCTAATGGTTGTCAGGAACAGTGTCAAAGATAGTGTCCCGACCTACCACACTGATGACAGATCACCCCAATAAGGTCCTGTCCAACCGAACCTCCTTTATGCATACTCTGATTTCCACTGCCTTGGATAAATTTTTCATAATGGCACTTCCTGCTCTCAGAAGTCGCACCTCCTGATCATCCAATAACAACTACCTATCCATCATTGGAATCCTCCCTTAGGTTCCCTTCAACTATGAGATCCTGGTCCACCACTTTTGTAAACTTATTCAGCCTGAAGATATTCACCTGAGACATAATCTCACACTTAAGTCCATCCTCAAAAAGTTTCTCCATAGCCACTTCATCTCCTACTAATGTTGGGAAAATCTTTGATGATCTGTTTAGCATCCATAATAGTCTATTATTGACATACTTATTTTTGTTAGATGCATGAAATCAATGGATTTCTCTTGTATTAGCGTGTCTAGATAAAAGTGTTCCAAGAACCTCTCCAAGAAGTTCTTCCATAACATATCTTCAGTCTTTCTAGTTTTCACTTGAATGTACCACCAGTGCTTCGATGATCCCAATAGAATATAATAATTCAAATTAACCCTCCTCTCAGCTAGAACCTCTAAATGGTCAAGTATAGTCTCTATGGGCTCAACCTAGAATTCATATCCCTTAGGTCCACCCTCTCTAGTAAAAGTCAGAGGGTGTTGCAACTAAAACTCCCTTATCAACTCAAACATACTTTTCACAACTCACCGTGGGTCTCTTTGCATGAATTACATGAATTGAGCAAAGTTATTTTATAACTTATCCCCTTTATCTTCATCTGTCATGATTGGTGCCTCAATTTCTCTAACTGGAAATTTATTTCTAGCCACGACCCTCAGTCATCCCCTCAACAAGCATCGTGGGGGAATACTCTCTACAAATCCCAACACAAATCTCAGGTCTCATAACACAACCTTATAAAATTTACATAAGAGGAAATAATCACAATAATCCTTTTTTCCCACCTCTCCACATGGTCAAAATTGGGTCACTATCACTACCCTTAACCATCCTACTCCTAGGTTTTGGTTAACAAGGGTAAACACAATATCATAATCAAGTTTCTCATTTAGACACCCAATTTTTCTCATTTTTAATCATTTTACAATCTTTCTAAATTCATGTTAGGCACTATTATTTTTTATTTTAATCTCACAAACAAGTAAAATATTTCAATTTTTACAACTTACATGTGACCTGTTTTCCCATGCGTGCCTAAAATGATGCATGTCACAATAACCTTGAGAGCCTAGAATGATGCATGCACACTAAACTCTCATGACATTCTTGGCCATGAATAAATACTCAAAAATTATCAGAAACAATAATCACATCACACCACAAGATTTTCACCCAAGGTAAAATAATATTCAATTGTAACAACAAACAAAATTAACAATAATCCCACCCTGAGTACTCAGGTTTTCCGCCAAACATGGGTTTACAACTCTCATGCACGAGATCATTACCAATACCCAACTCTTACTAGTATCCTATATACCTTTCCCAAAATATTAATACAAAAGAAGAAGAAATAAAATTGGACCTATAATACCACTTTGTAATGTCTCGGCCTGGGTTCCACGTAATGATGTCCTGATCCAGTTCGTCGCATGACCTCAAGTATGCCTCCCCATACACTAGAGGTTTCTAACTAGAAGCAAGGGCTTAGTAAGTCATTCATGGGAAGACTAATGTTATTAATATTTTCATTACTTATTATATACTCTATTTACTTATTTTATATTAAATGTGCATAATTTTTGTGAAATATTAATGTTTTAATACTAAGTATAATTTTTGAGCATTTTTAGAAGTAGTCCAATTGAGTTAGTTTACTATTTTATTTATAAATATCCCCTTAATGATCAAAATTATGTGGTTCTTGTTTTTTAAGATTCCTAATTCAATATAAAACATTTCATTAGAAGATATCATGGGCCAATTTTTTCATTTTAAGGCTCATATGGACCACACAAGAAGGCCCACAGAATCTGTGAGGAAACCGAACCATCCATGAAGATTGAATTACTAGGATCAATCTAGAAGTTAAAATTCCTTCATTTCCTCAAAGGTTCAGGGGAAAATGTAAGGAGTCTTGGATAAAAATTTCAAGTCCCAAATCCAAACACAAGGGGGGAAACTGATTCATTTAAACTCATCCCACCATTCTGGTCGAGAATTAAAATCAGTACAGTATTCATAACATGTATCCTGATCTAGTCATAATATCAAGCTGATATTTTTCAGTGTGAAACAGGAGATATATGGGTCCAACTTTTTTGAATAAATCATTTGGATTTTAAGGCATCTACCTATTCCAAAATTCATTCACATTTTGGCCACCGAAAAAGAATGGATTGAAATGGGCAGTTTAACTTTGTTTAATCAAAATACCATAACTTTGGATCCATAGGTCCAAATGACTCCAAATTTTGAGAGAAGTCGTAAAAAATTATTATTTAAAACTTTTAAGAAATATATATCTCTATTTTCAGCTTTTTTGATGTCCAAATTTTCGGGCCAATTGTAGGTAAAGATTGGGAATGCCAACAGTCCACTTCCTTGGGCTATAAATACATCCCCCTCCTCTCCTTCAAAGGAGTTGGCATTTCAGAAGAGAGGATAATTAATTGGCACGACCAAATCCTTCCCAAAGTCTTTGGAGGACCTTACATACTAAAGTTTTTACTTGAGAGACCTTTCCTCCTCTCTTTGTTTTCATTTACTTTTGTGTTCTTCATTTTTGTAATCTTGTAAGTCTCTTTCTTTGTAATTCTATTTTAATGGAAGTTTATTCTTCAATATCTCCTATTATAATCACCCTTATGTATTTTAATAGTAATTTTATTAAAATATTTTAAATATAGTTTAATCCCCTTTCCTTATTTTTCTTCATCATTCAATCAAAATTTCGTTTTTAATTCTCATCACTGTTCGTGTGTGTATGTTTGATGCACACCACTTTTATTATCCCTTTCTTTTTCTTATCTTATTAATTTATAATCATAATCATTATAACCATATTATTAATCATTTCAATGGATGAGAAAATCTCTCATTGGGGTGATTTATAATTTAGGAATGTTAATCGATTGAGAGTTTTTGCTCGATGAGTATTCTTTAATTTAACATTGTGTATGTTGGACTTAACATGTCATGGATTAATGACTTGTTTTGTTTAACGTGTGGTTTACATGGATTATTGGAACCATAAATACACTACCATAATCAAGATCTTATTGAGATTAGAACCTTAAGTTAAGTTATGGCTTGGATTAAAGCCTTAACACTTAGTAATTCCAATCAAGTTTATCTTTTGAAGTGGGTGTTAATTTAAATTAAATATAAAGAAAAGCTCAAGGATATCAAAAGATTAACTACCTAATGATTAACTCACCCCAATATTTATTAAATAGTTAAATCAATATTAATAAATCAATAATTTCAATTAAGATCTGAAAACAAACCCCCCAATCAAAATACAATCAACTAAAAACAACCGACTATTAAAAAGTATCATCACTGAGGATTCAACCCGAGTGCTTCTATAAACATTAACAGAGCACCGGAACCTTGACTGTTTGATAGGTGAAAATCAGTCACGCTTTCAGAGACTATAGTCACTTTTATCATAGTAAAACACCAGTGGAAGTAAATAAACAAATGAAAAATCATATATAACTAGAATAATACTCATGTCATGAGATAACCAAATAGGAAATACAATACTCAACTGAAAGGGAAAACATGTTATTCCAATATAAGTGTCAAGTGTCAGTAATTCAACTGAAAATAAAGACATTACAACTCCCCAAGTGGGTTCTGAACCATGTATGGTTCCCCCCTCCAAGCTCCACCTCAATCATCCACTTATCTCGGGGCCTTTTCCCTTATCCAGTCATCCAATAATATAATCTATTCAGGTACCGATCAGGAGGCCCAAATAGGGTGTGAGTACAACTCAGTAGGCCACCACCAATGATGTCTCAAACTAGTCCAATAAAAATATAGTGCATTTAGTTCTATAAGTAAATAAGTACAATGCAATAATAAACATTTTATCACGTTTTCATTTATTCTTATCTAATTGCATTAACTCCAGGGTTCCTAAGGATACTTGTACCTCAATAATAACTTCATCTCATACCAGAGCCCAAAGTGTTCCCAATGTAATATCATATCTTAATACCTTCTTCTTGTTGAATCTCAAAGTATTCAAGGTGATATGATATCTCTATACTTGATTCAACTCATGTCGGAGTTTGAATATTCTCATGTGAGGCCATAACTCAGAGTGCTATTATTTCCATTCTTTAATTTCACATTTATAAGTCACATTGCCAAAGTTACCAATATCAAAAACATAAGTAATATGACCATGTTACCATTCTTACCCATCAATATAATGAACATGTTCCCATTATCTTTACTCGTAAATATAATGACCATTTTACCATGTATACTTCTCAATTTAGAATGACCATATTCCCATTCTCTTTAATCATAAGTATGATAACCATGTTACCATTTTTACTTCTCAATTTAAAAATATCATGTTCCCATTATTTATCACATAATTAATTTACAACTTAATTATCCACCCCAATCCCATTATTAATTCAATCAATTAGTTAAACGCATCTATTCCATTAGTTAACTCAATAATTAACTAAATTCTTCAACCATTAATTAATTCATCAATTAATTAATCAATATCACAATTAATATTCCATAATTAATTTTCTAGAGTTAATTATCACACTCTAATATCAAATTTCCACAATTAATTATCTAGATTATATTATCAAAAGCACATAATTAATCTGTAATTAATTATCTCAGCTTATCCATTTCAAAATCTCATAATTAATCCCCTCATTAATTATCTAAATTACAACCCATACCTCTTATAATAAATTTCTATAAATTAACTATCTAATAGGTCATCCCCTTAGTCTCATGATTAATTCCCCAATTAATCACCTATTTCAAAAAGGCTTCAATAAATCAATTGGTCAATCTAATAAACCCAATTAAAGAAAATAAATTGCTAAAGGATGATAGAAATTCTACAATTTTTCATATACATATCAAATTCATGACTATGGGAATTAGATTTTGACCACCTACCTTAGATAGTTGATAGATGTTTTCCCAACATAAATCCCAAAAATCCGAGCAATAAAACGACGTTGATATGAGTTTTGAATCTAGATACCTAAATAAAGATCACGGTATCAAGATATAATTAAACTAGATCTAGATCTCCAATACTAGTTCTAGATATCACTATATAGGTTTAGATACAAGGAGACATAGGATTTTTTCATGAAAAGATCAAGAAAATATAGAATAAATAATAGGAGAAGCATCGGGATGAAATCCACTTACCTGGAGAAGAGTGGGTCTTCAATTTGGGCTTTTGATCTCAAATAATAGTGTTTGTAAGGCCTTTTTATCCCTTTAGTTCAATGGAAGAACCTTCTTTTACCCTTAGGAAAGTAAAATATCAATTTAGGGCCACATAGGAGGTGAAACAATTCATTAAAGTTTGAAAAC
The DNA here is from genome assembly GCA_963277665.1 of Viscum album. Taxonomy (NCBI): domain Eukaryota; kingdom Viridiplantae; phylum Streptophyta; class Magnoliopsida; order Santalales; family Viscaceae; genus Viscum; species Viscum album. Next base: position 512,765,088 of record OY728136.1, on the reverse strand, counting down.
AAGTGAGATCCACAATTTTAGGATCTCATTGTTGGCCCTTGCATAGTTTAGTCACACGATTAAAAAAACGGTGCACTAACTATGTGTTAGCCACTGCTTCATGGGGGCACTTTGCATGGCCACCTTGCATGGCCTCACAAACCATGATTTAACTATGCCAAAGCTACTACCTCAAAAGACCATAGGATTCATGGTTTCTCCTAGGCAGACACACAGTTTGTACAAACTATGCGCCAACCATGCACAGCCTCTTTTCTCCAAAATTTTCTTAGACTTCACCCAAACACACCCCAAGCCATAACTCCAATCAAAGGTACTTAAGTAAAAATAAATTACCTGAAATTTCACCTGATATGACTCTATAAAAGGTTGGGATCTTACACTTTTGGGTAATATGACTGTTGGAAACAATACTCTTAATAATAATTTTAATGTTATGATTAGTATTATAAATAGAATTGATAATGGTTAATTAATGCAAAAAAAGAAGATTCGGTGGCCTCATCAAGTAGAGTCATGTGTATGAAGCCCATTTTTTAGAACTTGGGAAGGAGGAATCATCTTTTGTATTATCTCTTGACCAAGCTCAAGATGAGCTTTAACAAGTAAGACTTGAATGAAATCACTTACGGGGGAAGTTCAAGTTAGTGGAAATTACCACTCGGGTGATGTTATCCGAGCCTCCCCAAGAATTTATCACTATCTCACACCTCACCCTTAGGTATTATATGGGTGTTATAAGGGTTTATGTTTCAATTCCATAGTTACTTATTTTATAATACCTTTATAAAAAAATTGTTCCATCATTTTCGTTTTGAGTTTAGTTTTTCTTAAAAAATATGATGAATTTGATAAATTGACTTTTTGGACAAAAATTGTACTTTTCATAAAATATTTAATTATTATAATAAACTAATATATTATTAATAATGTTTATTTAAATGAAATATTATAATTAAAACACTCTTATTTAAATTTAAATGAAAAATAATTTTATTTTTTCAAGTGTCAAAAAATTTACTATGCATTTTATGTCCGCTGTTATTTTTTATAAATAAGGATTTTTATATTTAAATGTTAAATTTCTCATACTTATACAATTATTATGATAAAATAAACATAATTTTTTAAATCATCATGTTAAATTTTGGTTCAAGGTGAATTTATGAGAATTTTCTAAAATATTTTATTTTTCGATGAATAGTAAAAATATGGTTTTGAGTTTTCAATATGTTTAATGAAATCATAATTATGTATTATGTAATATAAAATTCTGGTCATATATTTTGGATTAAAATAATGTTATAGGTTCCCCAAGTGGCCAATACCATTGGTAAATACCATGGTCAAGCCCATGGTTTTTTAAATACAACTACCAAGGTGTCTAAGGAAATTAATAAAAAACTCCCTCACTTTGGCTATAAATACCCACCCATTTATTTGTTTCCATTCATTACAATTTCATTATCCATGAAGATCTGATATTATTGCCTCACATATATTCCTCCCAAGGTGTTATCAATCCCCCAAGGTCCTGATCTTCGAGTTTTAGGAGTCACTCTTCAAGGTAAAGGAAATCTCAACTTCTCTTTTCCTTTCAAGTTCCCTTTGTTATGTGGTGTGTCTTTCAAAATTAAAAGCTATGTTATTCTATCCATTCTATTATATCCCTTTAATTTATTTATATTATTTTATGAATGGGAGACCCTTTTCCCTTATCTTTTTAATATTTTCTAAAACCATGTTTCTTACTCATTATGCTTCTGAATTTTCTTCTCACAATTTCCCTCTTTTCCTCAATAAATTCTCTTATTTTATTTTTTTAATACCCAAACTTATTTATATTCCATGGGTATTCAACTAGATGTAAAAATTATCTATTTTATTCTATAATTAACATACATTAAACCCACATTCCCTTTTCATGGGTTAATAATGACACAAAGATCTTGTCTTTAAACAATTTTTTTTTTAAAACACCATGATTTTGATATAAAACTCATTACTTTTATTATCCATTGGTTATTTATGAAATTTTTTATTATGATATACATGGGTAAAATTAATTAATAAATATGAAGGGTTTTCCCTGATATCACTCTAATTCATTGGGTAAATTATTTAATCTCTAGAGATGACATGTTTTACGATACCTTAGTGAATAACCTTGGTAATTTTTATGACACCTTGGTGATAAAACTTGGTGATATGCTTATGAATGACTCAATTAAATTTTGTACCCACATTTTAAATTTATTATTATTGTTATTATTATTATTATATGTCTCTTTATCATGCTTTTATGTAATTCCTCAAGTTCTTATTGATATTCCTCAAGATCACAAGTAAATTGTTTCCCTTATTTTCCCTTACTAGGCCTTATACTCACCCTTTCCTTTGATGTATGTCCCCAGGTTATGATATGTAGTAAAAGTACTTAATATTAACCAATTAATAATACTTTCAATCTATTTATAATAATTTTTTAAGTTTACTTGTATTATGTACCTTATTTTTAAGAAACTAAACTTTAAAAGATCCTCTTCTTTGTAAAATTTAATGAAAAGTTGTGTAATGAAAAGTTATATAATAAAAATGTTGGATTCCATAGTTGGTATCAAAGGATAGTTTAGTTTTTTATGTAAATTAGGATATTAAAACTTTAATAAGAACCTTAAGGACAAGATAAAATATAGGAAAATATCCTGGTATTTTGATAAAGTATTAGTTAAGTAGTTTCTGAAAAAAGAAATCCCTATCTCGATATGAACAAGTGGATGTGGCTCTAGAACAGATGTACCTAAGAGTAACAACTCCAACAAGGTGTGTTGGGACTAACTCAATGTAACTTGTTACATGATAATGGGTCTTGTTGCACTCTTGTTTTGACACTCCCGGGGTATGTGTTTGGTTAATCAAAAGTTTTTTATGAACCATTATGAAGGATTTATAGAAAATGTAATTTTTATTAATGAGTAACATATTTAAGAATGATATTTAATGATATAAAAATTCCTTTAGAGTTATAAGATTATTAAATGAAACATTTTTCACACTAAGTTTTTTTCCTTTTAGAAAATGGTGGGAAATAGAAGAAACCAAAAAAATAGTGAGCACAATGGACCAGGCACTGACGAACTTTTGATGGAATCCGGAATGGAAAACTTCATGAGAATGATGAATCAACTAACTCAAGTTATGATAAATTAATTGAATCAATCCAAGATACTAGATTCACCTAGAAGGTAAAAACTTTCTGTTGAGTCCTTTATGCATCAACGACCACATTATTTCATTAGATTTACTAACCCATTGATTTCTGAATAGTGGATAAGCTCTATAGAAAAGATATTTTCTACACTTCATTGTTTAAAACAAGAGAAAGTCACCCTGGCTTTGTACCTCTTAGAGGTAAAATCTAATCATTGGTGGAAAATAGTTAAAAACATCAATCCAAGAGGGGAGATTTAATATATGGAGTGGGAAGAGTTCAGGGGAACCTTTTTCAAAAAATATTTCCCTTGTTCAATGTGAATGAAAATGGAGAAGGAATTCTTAGATCTGAAGTAAAAGAAAAATGAATCTATGGGAATCCATGAGATGAACTTCACAAGAATTTCTCATTACACCTCTAAATTTTTCATGGATCATAATAGAAAGTTTGATATATTTTTTGGTGGACTAATATCTCTTCTTTGGAATAATATATCCAATCGATACTATGAAAGCTATGAGGAGATAGTGTGAAGTGAAATGAAAGTTGAATTGGAGATTGGAGAGACAAAGTGGCCCCATCAATCAAATGAAAATAATAGATCAATGGATCCAAGATTATGGAAGATCTTTGATCATGGAATAGGAGAAAAGAAAGTGAAAATTTACACATATGATAAATGTGGGAAGATGAATTCGGGTAACTTCTTGCTCAGGTGTAGTAAATGTTACAAGTGTGGAAGAGATGGCCATATCACTTGGAACTATCATAGTGAGGTGAATCCTTGATTTCTCAACAAAAATGAAAAATGAAAGATGGTGTAGGCCCTACGTAAATTCCAATGATTCAAGTGTGGACAACTTTGTCACTTTTCTAATCATCGTCCAAATCTGAGGGAAGTGGAGGGGAATCACCATCAACCTCATCATAGTCCAAGGGAGTAAGGTTGTGATTTTTCTATCATGGTGGTTGAATTAGAGGTTCTAAATGATGTGGTGGTAGGTAATCTCATTGTTCTATCACATCTAGAAATTACTTTGTTTTATTTTGGTTCTACACATTCCTTTATTTCCTCCAAGTTTGAAAAGAATATAGCAGGTACTGTAGCGGGAGCTGTTTGGCACTATAGAAGGTACTGTAGCGGGAACTATTTGGCACTATAGGAGCCGGGAATTTTCCCCCATTTGGGCCTTTAGGCCACCGATTTGGTCTTCTAATTCTTTAAGGCCTTCGGGTCACTCAATCCTTCGGGCTAGTAAGGCCTTCGGGCCACCTCAAGGCCTTTGGGTCACCTTCAGTGTAGATATAAACCAGACAACCTACAAGGAACAAGCTCTATAGGAGGATGAGTAAGGAGATTTCACCATAGAAGAAGCTACAAAGATTGAAAGAATGAGAGGGTATGGCACCTTCCATCTGGACAAGCCTGTGCATGCACTGGATAGCCTAGATTAATATTCATGCGAAGGTGGAGAGCTGATTTCACGATGAAGATGTTGGGGAGGAGCAGTTCTAAGTAGCTAGTCTGGGTTGTATGTAATGTTTGAAGCCTATGGGCAATGAATTCCTCTAATGCCTATGGGCCATTTAATACTTACGCCTACGGGCCTAGTAATGGTTCCACCTCACCCCTTGAAAGGTGGATTATAAAAATCAATAAAAAATGAAGGTCTTCAGGCCATTGGATAGAATTTGGTGATCACAACCTCATCGCAAATCTAGTATTCATTCCCATGATGGAATTTAAAATTATACTAGGGATAGACTGGATCTAAAATTATAATGCTAAGATCAAATGAAGAAGAAGGAAAATATTAGTAGTATTTATTGGGAAACCTATAGTTGTTTTCAAAGGAGAGATATCTCAACTTGATATTTGTCTAAAAGAACCACCTATATCCTTCTTTATGGAAATGATCAGCGAAGATGAAGAAGGAAATTAAAGTATACAAATATAGAATATCCCCATAATTCATGAATACATTGATTTATTTCTTAAGAAGTTACCAGGACATCCCCTAGAAATAGAGGTAGAGTTCACTATTGAACTTATTCCTGGATCCAAGTTGATATCAAAGACCCCATATAGAATGGAAAATGTGGAGCTTGAGGAATTAAATAAATAACTCCAATATCTATTGGAGAAAGGGTTTATCCAGCCAAGTGTGTCTGATTGAGTATCACCTATTCTCTTTGTGAAGAAAAATTATGGATCAATGAGACTATGTATTAATTATATAGAATTTAATAGGATCACGGTGAAGAACAAGTACCCTCTTCCAATAATTGATGATTTATTTAACTAGCTTCATGGGGCTCAATTACTCTTCAAGATTGATCTTCGATCTGGTTATCATCAATTGAGGGTGAATAAAGAATATATTATGAATACCTTCTTCTAATCAACATATGGGCATTATAAGTTTGTTTTTATTCCCTTCATCTTTACTAATGCACCTTCTATTTTTATGTATTTGAAGAATAGAGTCTTTAAGGACTACCTTGATAACTTTGTGGTAGATTTTATTAATGATATTATAATATATGCCAAAAATTTTAAGGAGAATGAGGATCATATAAGGGTTATATTGAAAACTCTATGGAAGGAGAGGGTATTTTTAAAGTTCAGAAAATGAAAGTTTTGGTTACAATAAGTTCCTTTCTTGGGGCACATTGTAACCAATGAAGGAATATCAATTGACCCTATAAAGACAAAGGTTGTAGAGGAGTGGCCTCATCCTCCAAAAATAATTGATATTTGTAGTTTCCTTATATTATTGGGATATTATAGGAGGTTTTTGAAAAAAATAATGAATTTATAATCCACTAACCAAGTTAACTCAAAAGGGGGTTAAGTTCATCTGGAAAAAGAAGTGTGAAGAAAGTTTCCAAGAGCTGAAGAAGAGATTGGTTATTGCACTCATGTTAAATATACCCTTTATCAAAGAAGGATTCTTTATTTTTAGTGATGCATCTCTAAAAGGGCATGGGTACATCCTCATGAAAAATGACAAGTTGATTGCTTATGCATCTAGAAATTTGAAGCCTCATGAGAAAAACTATCCTGCACATTACCTGGAGCTAGATGCGGTTGTTTTTACTCTGAATATATAGAGGCACTATCTTTATGGGGAGAAATGTGATATATACACATACCATCAATGTTTGAAGTATATTTTCACACAAAAGGAATTTAAAATGATACATATGAGATGGTTAGAACTTCTTAAAGACTATGATTGTTCAATTCATTATCATTCTGGAAGAGCAAGCAAATTCGTTGATGCATTTAAGAAGAAAATATCTTGTTGTTCTGGAAATGATGAGGATTCAAAGAGATCCTTTTATCAAAACCTAGTAAAACTGGACATGGGAATCGTAAGAAAAGTGACATCATCAACCCTATCCCAAATGATTTATCAACCATAATTAATAGAAAAGATCAATAAATCTCAAATAGAAGGTCCTTTTTTACAAAATAAGTTAGAGGCTATAAAGAATGGGAAGTTTCCTGAGTTCAATATTGATTAAGAAGGTGTACTGAAATTTTTTACAAGGCTATGTGTTCTATCTATTTAAAAAATAAATAAGGAGCTGATGGATGAAGATCATATGTCTACTTACTCTATATATCCTAGAAGTACAAAAATGTATAGGGACCTTCATGATCATTATTTGTGGAATAACATGAAAAGGGAGATTGTTGATTACACTAAAAGGTACCTGGTGTGTCAACAAGTGAAGGTAGAGTGACAAATTCTTAAAGGGGTATTACAACCACTACCCATACCAGCATGAAAGTGGGAAAATATCACTATGGACTTTGTTACTAGTCTCCTGAAAGGAAATAATGCGATATGGGTTATAATGGACCGTCTCACTAAGACTGTCCATTTTATCTCTATTTAGGAATATTTCTCTCTTGACCAACTTGCCAAGATATTTGTAAAGGAAGTGGTAAGGATGCATGGAGTGCCAATTTCTATCATTTCTAATCGTGATCCAAGGTTCACATAAAAATTTTGGAGAAGTCTTCAACATGCTCTGAATACTAAATTGAATTTCAGTATGGCCTATCACCCTCAAACTAATGGCCAATCTGAAAGGATTATTCAAACACTTGAGGACATGATGAGAACATGCTCAATGGAATTTAAAGGTGGATGGGATTAACATACCCCATTATTTGAGTTCTCATACAACAACAAATTCCATTCGAGTATTTAAATGGAACCCTATGAAGATCAATATGGGAATTGATATAAAACTTCTACTTGTTGAGATGAAGATATTGATAAAAAGCTTCTTGAACTTGATCTTGTCCAAGATATGACAGAAAAGGTTCATTCCATCAAACAACACATAAAGGCTGCTCAGATTTGGTAGAAGATATATGATGACAACCATCTAAGGGACTTGGGATTTGGTGTTGGAGTTTAAGTCTTCCTTCAAATTTTTCTTTGGAAGAGAGTCATGCAGTTTGGGAAGAAAGGGAATCTTAGTCCTAGGTATATTGGACACTATGAAATCCTTGATCGAATAGGATCAGTGGCCTATCATCTTTCACTTCCTTCAAATATATCTCAAGTTCATGATTTTTTTCATGTATCTCTCTTGAGGAAGTACATACCTGACCCTTCACATGTACTAAATCCTGATGTGGTACAAATGGAACATGAACTCTATTATAAGGAGTAGTTGGTGGAGATCTTGGACCATAAAGACAAGGTTATACACAACAATACTACCCACCTCATTAAAGTGTTTTGGAGGAACCAAAAATATGAAGAAGCCACATGGTAACTAGAGGAAACAATGAGGCAGAAGTACCCACACCTTTTCTCAACCGAGGGAATGAGATGAAATTTCGGGGATGAAATTTCTTAAGGGGGGATAATGTAAAAACCCAAAATTTTTGAATGATAATTATTTCCTGAAAATGTGTGTTATATTATTTTGTACTCAACAGAACTATATCCCTTTAATAATGAAGTGATTATAATTAAAATGTGACCATTGGGTTTCGACCATTATCTAATCATTGGTCAATTATGACCATTTTTCAATACGACCATTGGAAACAATACTATTAATAATTATTTTAACATTATAATTAGAATTATAAATAGAAATGATAATGGTTAATTAATGCAGAAAGAAGAGTTGATGGCCTCATCAAGTAGAATCATGTCGTATGAATCCCATTTTTCAAAACTTAGGAAGGAGTTAGTGTCTTTGGTCTTCTCTCTTGACCAAGACCAATTTTTGCTTCAAAAATTGAGGTTTGGACAAAATTTATTATAGTAGATGATCAATTTAGTGGAAATTACCACTCGAGTGATGTTATCTGAGTCGCCCCAAGAATCTATCACTATCACAAACCTCACCCTTAGGTCATATTCAGGTGTTATGAGGGGTTATTTTTTCAATGCCTTTATTACTTATTGAATAATTAATTTGTATAAATAAATTTTTTGTTTCATCAATTTTGTTTTGAGTTTATTTTTTCTTAAAAAATATGATGAATTTGATAAATTGATTTTTGGACAGAAATTTTACTTTTTAGAAAAGATATAATTATTATAATAAACTAATATATAATTAATAATGTTTATTTTATTTAAATATTATGATTAAAACACTCTTATTTAAATTTAAATGATAAAATAATTATATTTTTTCAAGTGTCAGAAATTTTACTATGTATTTTTTGTCCGCTCTAATTTTTAATAAATAAGGATTTCTATATTTAAAATTTAAATTTATCATACTTAGAGAATTATTATTATAAAATAAACATAATTTTTTAAATCATCATTTCAGAGTTAGGTTAGGTTGAATTTATGAGAATTTTCTAAAATATTTTGTTTTTCAGTGAATAGTAAAAATACAATTTTGAGTTTTTGGTATGTTTAATGACACCATAATGATGTATTATGTAATATAAAATTATGGTAAAATATTTTAGATTAAAATAATTTAATAAGTGTCCCAATTTTCCAATACCATTGGAAAATACTCTGGGAAAGCCTATGGTTTTGCGAATACCACTACCAAGGTGTCCAAGGAAATTAATAAAAACTCCCCCACTTTTGCTATAAATACTCACCCATTTATTTGTTTCAATTAATTATCATTTTATTCTCAATGAAGCTCTGATATTATTATCTCCCAATAAGTCCTCCCAAGGTGTCCTAAATCCCCCAAGGTCCCAATCTTTGATATTTAGGAGTCACTCTTTAAGGTAAGGGAAATCTCAACTTCTCTTTTCCTTTCAAGTTATTTTTTTATGTGGTATGTATTTAAAATTTACAAGATATGTTCTTATATAAATTTTATTCTATACCATTACTATATTTATAGTCTTTTATGAATGGGATACCCTTTTCTTCTCTCTTTTTAATATTTTCTAAAATCATATTTCTTACCTGTTATGCTGCTGAATTTTCTTCTCAAAATTTCTCTATTTTTATCAACAAATTCTCTTATTTTCTTTTGTGAATACCCAAAACTATTTATTTTCTAACGGTATTCACCTAGATTTTAAAATGATCTATTTTATTCTTGTATTAACATACATGAAACCCACATTCCCTTTTCATGGGTTAATAATGACATAAAAATCTTGTCTTTAAGCACTTTTTTTTAAAAACACCATGATTTTGATATGAAAACTACCATATGAGCATGGATGACCTGGAAGTTTCATAGAGTTCCTGGTAGGTTTGTACCTTATTTTTTTAATGATTTAATTTTTATATTTCCCCCTTCATCCCTTATTTCCCATCCTTTCTTTCCCTTTGATGTTCATTTCCTCCCAACCATAGAGATCACTTTTATGGACTCCCTCAGGTCTCCTTTTCCTCCAACTCTTTCCCCTTTATTCAAGGTGGACTCATGGGAAATTTTCACATAAAATATAAGGTAATATTTACCCTATCCACTCATATTCCATCTTCTTATATTTTCTTTTAATTTCTTTTACCTTGGATAGAGATTCTAAGTTTAATTCCATTGAATAATTGTGTAATTCATTTGAAACCTTGAGGATTCCTCTTCTCTTAGTTCAAAAATAATCGTGTGGGTTGATTTCTCATATTTAATCATTTTTTTATTAAAGTATGATTTATGTTTTATGGTGTATTTTATGGATATTTTCTTATAGTTATTTCATTCTTTAGGTCATTATATTTTTTGGTTTATTTTAGTAGTTTATTGCCTTGATTTTCTTTTGGATTTTTCTATCCTTTGGTTGTGGTAATTATGAAATTGAACCTCTTTGGTAATGGAATTTGGTTTGATAATTCATATGTGCTTCATATATATGGTTTTGAATCAGAAAGATCTCATATAGTATTGGTATGTGGTCTCAACTCTCTAGGTGATTCTCGAGTTATTCCAGTAATGTGTCTAGCTTCAGTTTTTTGAAATTAATAAAGAATATTAATCAAATTTTGAATATATTAATGAATGGTTTTAAATAATATTTTCATTTGGTGTGTTAAATTCTTTTAATGGTGTTTTTTGTATTTATGTAATTAAAATTACTTTCCTTCACTTCATGTTGTAATTTTTATTAAGAAGGTTTATATTTTTTTATCCTTTATAATCCTTTCTCATTGTTGTTGGGTTTCCCTTTATATGTGGGTTATTTAACCCATTCCTGGATCATGCCACTTATCTATATTATCATAATGTGTTAGAAACTATCCTTAACATTAATCATAGGCTGAAATTGAAACCCTTGGTGTTTCGTTAGTCTTAAAATTTCGTGAGAATAGCTTATAAATTAAGAGTGTTTCTTGGCCTATACTCTGTTGGTTTATTAAAACATAACTAGGGTGTGTTTCCTTGAGTCCCAACAACATTATATAATAAGAATAACTTATTCCCACTTAAATATGAATGATATATAATTTAAATAACCACACTTAACATATGGTTAAGAGAATATTTTGATGGTGATGTAGTGGATGGGTTTACAAGGTGGGAATAAGCGATTTTATTTGAAAATGATAATAGTTTAAATATTTACTTAACCTTTACACTTGATGACTAACATGTTTTTTATAAGTGTTTAAAGTATGATAAGTTTTATGAAAAACATTTCTTTAAAAATGGTTTATTTTATAAATACTTATTTAATTAAATTTAACACTTTCTTCCTTTCTATATTCATTCAAATGTTTACCAGATATGTTTTTTAAAGGCACTCATTTTTCCTCTTTTTAAACTTTATCACTCAAATAAAATTAATTTATATAAATTTTAAATTTAAAAATATTTTATCATGTGATGTGTTATAATGTGTAACTTTGAACCACTACAATTGTAATAAATGGTATTTTAAAACTTATGCTTCAATTTATAGGAAATATATTACTCATGTTATCATAAACATTACCATTAAAATCCTTTATTTTAGTTTCATATTTGTTCTATGCATACCATGTAAGTATTATTTTAATAACTTAATTGATTCCTTATTTGGAACCTTCCCGATGTGTCTTGGGAGTTGATTATATCATACCCAAGTGGTTCTATTAGAATGACTCTAGCATGTTTAACTATTGAATTATTAGATCATTCTTATTGGATTTGCTTATTGATTAAATCATTTCTTTCATTCCATGTTTGTTTCTTCCATGATGAAAATATATCATGGTTGTTTATAACTTTATTGTGGTTATAGATCTCTTATGAAGATAATTTTATTACATGTTATACAAAGCATTATAAATGATATAATTATTAATGTTTCCTTGAGAATGGATACTTTTTCTTGTATATCATGTTTGATACTTTGATGATGAATATGTTTATTTCATGAATATTGTATATTTTTATTATATACTACTTGAGTAGGTTTATTGAACTATTTAATATAGTTTAAACTCATAGGATAGATTTTTATACCATGTATTGTGCCTAGTGGACCATATAAACACACTTGAGAGGGGGTGAATGAAGTGCGGTCCAATGTTTTACCAATTCTAATTTATTCTTTTAACCTTTAAACCCATTATGGACTTAAATGTCTATTTATATTTAAAAAATTTGTATATTTTAATGTTTAACCTATAATACCCAATATACATTATAGTACAAGAAATAAAATCATCACATGTGTTTTTATAAGATCCTGAGCCTCCAGGGAATCCTACTCCTTACCATTCTTGGGATATCCATGTCCCAAATTCTTCCCTAAAATCCAATCACCAAATAAAATTATAGTTGTAAAGGTATCATCCTGAAACCAAGCGGATCATATTACACAATTGTGAGATCACTATATTACACAAGTGATCACTTTAGAATCTCACTACACTTTTTTATACTAGGGCCCCAAAGTTCCTATTTAAATATTCATTTTCCTCTTAAGGCAGATCAAAATCTATCTAGGGAAGTCGCTACACCCAAAATATTGATCTACTTTCTCACCTCGCAGTTTTTGACTACCTTAAGGTCTTTAAGAAAAAAAATATAACCCTATATATAGTGTTCTACTTAGTTCTTAGTTCTTTTGAATCTGTTCACTGGCTTCTCAATTCAGATATTTTTTTTAGATTCAACACTATAAGCTTGGGTGAATATAATAATTAGATGAACATGACCACATCTTTAGCTTCTCAAACACTTCATCTCTTATCCTACTTGTTGTCACTTTCCTCAAGTGTTCAATTTCTCTTGTCTAAAACAAGGAATTCTTATTATTTATTTTTCTTTGAGACCCAAAAAGATTCATAGTCTCACCACAATCTTCTTCTTATTCTCTTTTATATTTTGTATTGGTTATTTCCTTATTTTTTATTGCTATTAGTTTTAGTGGATTCTCCATGTTCTTTTTCAATAGATCTAGTTATCTCATGTTGTTCAATATACAACACCCTATATCAAACTATTTTTTATTATATGGACGCATGGAGACTTGGTCTCTTCTCTCCTCAAGATCCATGCTTTTCACATGCATTGATGGCACATTAAATTCATTATTTATTTTTTAATTTCTATAAATAGTATATTGAGGGGGGAAAGTAGTTTTCATTGAAAAGGTTGGACTAAAAAATAACTTATTTTGTTATCTACACTATTTCCTACCCACTTTTTCAACTCTATGGATATTCCATGAAAACCCCTTATTAAATGATTCTCAACTTCCTCATTTTATTCAACTCAAAATATCTCCACTGAAATCCAAAATTCAATCTCCACAGCTGCACAAAAATTTACATAAAACATATCTTTGCTGTCGAAATCAACTTGTGGTATGAAGTAATAGATTATAATAGGGATACTTCATATTATGGTGTAGTATTTCTGAAAAATCATCCTCATTTTCTTATTAGACTCAACTAAAAAATATTCAAATGATATAGGCATTAAATAATATCTTGAGATTTATTGTAAGTACATCTACATTATTCTTGAAAAGTCAATAATTCCTTTTTTCGTATTTTTTAGAATCATATATTTAATCATTTGTGATCTCATCATCATAAACTCATTCACTTTTCTTATCTTAATATTGTATCATATATATCAAAATCTTCATGATGTTCTGAACACTTAAGAATAACTTCAACATCATAATATATATCATTATTCATAATCTTATAATTCTGGGAACTTGATTTTATATTTTTACTAAGTATGTTCTCTTATGGGTAGATAATTATCTTCTACATAAATAAATTTTCTTACATGGGTCTCAATTATTTTATTCAGAGTGTAATCACTTTTCCATTTTTTTAGTGCATGGGTTAATTTAATTATAAACTAGCTTTCATAACTAAATTATCTTATAGTAAGATAAAATTACTTTCCCGTTTTTAAAACTCACATAGGTTAATTTACTTATGAAATGATATAGATAGATTTTTCATAGCATAATCGACTTACGTGGCTCTAATTTACTTCTTCATTAATGAATTCTCTTACACAGTGCCTACATATATGAATTCTCTTATCCATTTTTCAATGCCTCTATACTGAAAATATGGAAAACTAAAATACTATATGCACTTAGAAAAAAAATCACATGGATTAATTATCTTATTCTTTTTCTATGCTGGATAATTTTCTTATCCATTTTTCATTCTCTAGCTCAGTAATTCCATAATTCTTTAAATGAACTCAAGGTGACTTCAAATATTATTAGTCCTTCTCAAACAACTTAAAATCATCTTATAACTTATTTAAATAATTATAGTAATTATTATAATAATTCTAAACTCTTTTAATGAAAATTATAAGGTTTTTCAACATATAGAACACATAACATAGTATATTTCAACAACTCTTCTTCCAGTTTAAGTTCAATATTTTTAAAATTAATTATGAACCATCTATATTCAAATTATCCTTTATCTAAGAGTATTTATAACTAAACAATAAAAATAATATATTATAAAATACAATTGTGGGTTCTCCAACTTTAGATATCTCCCACTAATCATGTTGAACATGTGATAAACATTGAAATACAACTTTTACAAGCATATCCAATATAGATTCAACAGCTAGATCTTTCTCCAAAATTCTCCACATCTTTTACATAAGATAGATAGTGAATTCAACCTCAATAGCACTTTTTTTAAACATAAAAAATATATTAATAATCATCTGATGTATTTGGTATAAGGAATCATTCCAAACAATTATTCCAAGGAACTGTGTTCTCCTCCATTTCCATATAAACATAATGGTAGAAACTTTATATTTCTTCATGGGTGGATTCTCACTTCTTCACCCAATACTGTATCGATGAATTGATCATTGAATTGATATTTGAGAAAAAATACATCAAACACAAAAATTCTCCATAAAAATCTCACCATTTTTATTTTCTTCAATACCCATTACAATCCAAAGTCAATGTCCTCTTTTTTATCTCCCTTATTAACAATAAATACAAAGGGAATCTATTTAGACCAATAGAAAATGGTTTTTATTTGAATAGAAAGAATTTCAGTTGATTTAAATAGAGTTTTTTTATGATGTTTCCTTTTTTTAACACATAAATCAGTCAGTTTCATAAGGAATGGTTTCTTAATTATGTCGAATGATGAGTTGGTCTTAATTTCTCACAATTGTGCCTTAATGTTTAGAGAAGAAAATTTTATTATAACATAATAAATTTAGACCACCCTATAAAATTTCAAGATGGAAAGTTATAAATAGATAAG
The DNA here is from genome assembly GCA_963277665.1 of Viscum album. Classification (NCBI taxonomy): domain Eukaryota; kingdom Viridiplantae; phylum Streptophyta; class Magnoliopsida; order Santalales; family Viscaceae; genus Viscum; species Viscum album. Next base: position 512,749,689 of record OY728136.1, on the reverse strand, counting down.
TATAGGTCTAATAGAAGAAGATGAATGGACTGAGGTAATCAGATAGATGGTGGAACTAAATGTTTTTATGATTGTATTCATAGTTTAATCTGATAGATAATGATCAGATAAAAAAATCGGGTGATTATTTGTTGGTCTTCAAAAGTACCAAACATCATGAGTACTAAGATTTCTCATGGTTCAATATGAGGTTATATTTATAAAAAAAGTTTTTTTAGATAAATAAGAGTATAAATTCTACCAGATAAACTTTAAAAATCCATTATAAAGATTTTTCCAAATTATTAGATAGATTTTATTGGAAAAAGAGTTCTGATTGATCGGATAGAGGTTTTAAAGCTGATTCCATCGAACATAAAAACTAAAATTCATTGGATAGAGTATTATGAATTCATCAGATGGATTATTATGAATTCCACCAAACAAAGTTATCTAATTCATTAGATATAGGATACCAAAAAAAGGATTCTTAACAATGTCATCGGATAGAGTTTCCAAAAAAAAGTCATAGGGTGGAATTTTCTAGATAGAGTCACCAAATAGAATGTTCATCAAACAATAGGTTATTGGAAAGATAGAAATTAGATAAATAGATTCCTAAAAATAAGTATCAGAATGAGTTATGGGGATCTTTTCATCGAACAGAGTGTTATGAGATGGATAAGTTTCTATGAAGATGTAACAGATGAAGGGTTAAGGATTTTTGAAAAGTTTTTTGTGATGTCATACTTTGTGATGATGTTGAGTTGAACTTTCAACATTTGTAAATATATCCAATATTTAAGGAAGTTTTTAATATATTATTGATATTGAGATTGATTAAATTTTCTATTAAGATTGTTTACTCTAATTTACTTAGAGATTTGAAGGTGGTTAACTGAAGAAAAGTTTCAGCAGGATATTCAAAGTTTGAGTGGAAACTTTGTGATCTTCCAATATTTTTTGGTTAAATGGTGACTTTATAAATGTTAGTGGGTGTACTATGAATTTTATTGCTACTATGATTGTTTTTGAAGAAGTTAGGTACCGAACATGAAGTTTGAGGGTTTTTTCTTTTGGACGAAGTATCAGATGGAGCAGCATTAGATAGAGGGATACCAGACAGAGTGGTTTTATACAAAAGATACCATAATGAGGTATATTATATGTATGTGGTATAAAGTAGAAGGTATCAGACTGAGGGTACCAGATGGAGTATACTGAATGAAGTATATCAGACAGATAGATACTAGACAGAGAAGTTATCAGACATACAAGTTCATATAAAAGTCTAATTAGAAGTTCTTTCTCACTATTGTTCAAGAAATTGAAGAACAAGAATAATAACTTGAAAGAATTAAAGTGTGAAGAAATTTCAAGTATCACAGTAAAAATATATTGAAGTTTTTTAGTGAAAGTTCTATTTGTTATTGTAAAAATTATTTTACCATATTATCTATGTGAGGAGCACATGAACTGTCAAAGTACTATTATGTTATACAAGTGATAGATATTTCCTACTTGTTGTAAAATATAAAGGATTTTTTTTAGTGTATTTTTGGTATTTGATTATTTCCAAACCATTCCAAAGACTAGATACACTTATTGAGTATGAAACTTATAAATTATTATGTTCCCATGGTTTTGTTCATGTATCATTTTTCAGTGGATTCAATTATTTCTAAATGAAGTTTATGGTTGTTTTTAAATTCGAAAACATAAAAAAAGATCTTGGATTCACCCCCTCCCCATCTTAGTGATCACATAAATACCTAATGTCCCTTTTATAATCTCTCCCTTATTATAATTAGGGGAAATATTCAGTTTATTCTCCCCCCTTTAATATATTATACCATTTGGAGTGTATGGTAAGGTTCTTTTTCAAATTCATCTACCTCTTGTGATTTCTATCCAAGGTGATTTCAATAATAACTTCTCTACCTTATTTTCATCATGAGTTTTTTGTAAGGATTTTCTCAACTAACACTTCTAAAATCAAGAAACTCGTCTTCTCTCCATGTGCTTTCTCCACTTGAGATACTATACAATTTATATTCTTAAAAATTTCTCTATAAATTGCATAAGAGAATAAATTAATAAATAATCACTACTCACTAATTCTCAAGTGATTATAAGAACTTATGAATAGAAAGGAATTAACTAATTTGGAAGTGGCATCATGTTTTACTTAGTAATGTTTCATAAAATAATATACTCTATAACTATAAGTTCTAACCCTTTTATAAAAGAGTGAAAATTTTAGATAAAAATGTTTTTCATCTTTTCACCACATGTGATGACAGTTTCTATCTTTCACATATTAGGGGTAGCTCACATAGGTTTTCAAGAAATTTTAGGAACTTATACTCACTTAAACACACATATCATGAAATTTCAAGTGATTAGTCTTCTCCATTTGTTTATATAATCAACCCCTATTGATAAAAAAAATTGTCATGAATTAAAAATAGTAATGGGAAAAGAAAATTATACCTCATACTTCAAATTTTGAAGGGGCTATGTAGAATTTTATTTTTAAAAAAACTCATAAACCTATAGTAGCTTTAACGCTTTTAACCCCACCCCACCCACCACCCCTAGTGACACTCTACATACATCATAACCATAAATTACCATATTTGAAACACAAGTTAGTATAATTGGGAAAGATATGGATCCTCTAATGGGTCATCAATTTGAGAAAAAGGGCTAGGAAATATTTCTCAACCCAAAATATTATTTATTTATGGACCTAAAATTTATATAACCTTTTATGCATGATAAACCCTTCACTTTAAAATTTTGTTGAACTTTGGGAAATATGGAATTATCCCCCTTTTACAACTTTCTTTATAGCTGGAGAATCCTTATTTACTTTACCAAATAAATAACTATATTTATTTTAAGATTTATATATAATTTATAGACAACTAAAACTAACCTATACATATGGTTATAAAACCTGTGGGAACATTCTTAGAATACTTCTTGAGTGTGGGTTTCTTTTATGTAGTAGTAGTTTTAGAACATGAGTTCATAGATGATTTCTCTTTTTGTTCCATCTTTCTAGGTAGAACAGTCATACATCTAACAACCTAGTGTCCTTCCTAGTCGTACCTTCCACACATTTTATTTAAACTTTAGGTTACCCTTTTTGGATATCCTATTATACTCTTAATCAGGTATTTCAATCATCATGCCAATTTTAATTTTTATCTCTTGTATTGACTCTTTCCTTTTGGATTCAAAATTATTCCCATTAACTTTGATTTTCATGGAAATATTGGAATGGTCCATGATGTGGCCTCTATTTCCATAGTAGAAGAACTTCTTCCTAGTTGGTTGAACATCCTAGTTAGTTTTATTTATTATCTTTTTCATTGTATTATTTTTCATTGATCTGGAATACAAGGTTGACTTGTATTCTTTCTTCATTTATTTTCCAAACTATGGTGGTTCTCTTTTGACTTTAGTAAATTTGTGATACCTAACATGGTTGTACCAGCATTCATCATAACAGTGACCGTCAATATTAAAAATTTCATATAAATTTTCAAAGATATCAAATATTTTATTGGAATAGATATTCTTCTTCTTATATAAATTCTTCTTATGTCTAGTAAGTTGTCTCATTTATTCATCTTTTCTCCCCCTCACTTTATACCGTATTAAACTTGTACTCACTAGCATATTATGCCAGAAATAAATGGCTCTATGGCCAATACTCCAGTAGTACCAACACCTTTTAATAAATATATTTCCTTTCACTTTGAGTGTAGTCTATATAGATTGATACCATTGCTATTTTTGGGTGAAAATCTTAACTTTTTGGGTTCTATTTGGGTGGGAACTTTTTGGTAAATTCTTACCTCCACCCTTGATACATTTTTTGGATTTTAAGAATTTTTAATCCACTAAATTTGTATATAATTTAAATTTTTATTGCATTTCTAGTAAAAATAGATTTAGTAATAACTTATTTAAATGAATACTAGATTACCTTTTTGAATAATCTATAGGTGCATCATTTTCTAAATGATTTCAAAATCAATTTACCACCATTTTGAGTTTTCCTAGATATGATACTCTAATATTAAATCTATATGGAAGAATATACCTTTCTTCCACTAGATTGGGAACTTTTAGTTGGGGTAGATTAAAGATTTCCCAACTTGACTTCTAGCTCAAATATTTTCATATTCAGGGTATACTTATCATCCTCTAAAGATCTCATCTTATATTCTCAATCATTTTTTAACTTTTGAATTTTTTCTTCATGAATTTTTATTTTCTCAACTAAGTAGTTATACTACCCCTTTATTCTCTTAGTTTTAACATCTAGCTGAGATTTCTTGATATTTATAGAAACCAGATGAAATTTTTCCAATGAATAGAGCACCACTTTCACAAAATTCTCAAATAATTATTTATCACAAAGAACTCTTTTAAATTCTTCATCAATTAAAGAAACTATTTCACTGCATAGTGTGTTATATTATTCCTTATATTTTTTAAGCTTTGTGAATGTTTTTTAGAAACTCATTTTCTTTTCTAATGATTATTCTATTTTATCAGTCTCTTCTTTTAATTAGGATTTCTCATCTTGAATTCCCTTTTTGAATTTTAAGGTGTAGATCACTACCTCAACAAGAATATCCTTTAGATAGTATTTGACCTCAAGGTGGAGGTTTTTGATGGATTCAATGCAACTATCATCACATATAGAACTTTATTTGCATGAGGAATAATGATTAACAAATTTAACAAATGCATACTCACCATTATTATTACATTTAGATAATGGTGCTTCCTATTCCTCTTTTTTACTATTTATTATATTTATGGACTCTTTATTCCCCCTATTTCTAAATGTTTTTGTTGAGACCTAAAAATATATTTTGATAATTATGGAAGTAGATAGTTCTATCTAAGGATCTTCTTAAACCATTTAAAATATATAATTCATGTATATTAAGTGGAAAAAATTGTGAAAAATTGTATATCATATTAGGGTTACCCTGTTCTTTTATATAAATTAATATAATTGAAAATATCCAATTAGAGGGAACCTATGCTCTGATGCCACTTTTGGTTCCTAGTATAACATGAAAACACCCCTGGGAGGGGGTGAATCAAGTGTGGTCAAATTTTTTACCAATTCTAATTTCTTCTTTAAAAATTTCAATCCCTTAAGGACTTAAAAATATATTTATGGTTAAGATAGTAAGATATTTTTATGTTTAACCTAGAATAAACCCATATTCAATGCATCATAGGAAATAAAATAATCACAAATGTTTTTACAAGGTTCGACCCTTCCCAGTAATCTTACTACTTCCTGTTATTGGGATTTTCAAGTCATAGATTCTCCACTAAAATCTAATCACTAAGTACAAGGGGAGCTAGACAGGTAAAATCATAAAACCAAACACACCATATTATATAGGTGTGGGATCACTATATTAAAAAATTAATCTCACTAAATTTATTTATATTAGAATACCACCATTTACTATTTATCTCTTCATTATCCTCTTGAAGTTAACCAAAATTTATCTAGGGATGTCATTGCACCCAAAATATTGATCTTCTTCTTCACATCATAGTATTAAACTACCTTATGGTCATTAAAAAAACACATGAAACTATTTATTTGGAATTCATCTCATTTCTCATTTCATCTAAAATGGTTCATCACCTTCCTAACTCAGATCTTTTTCTCAGACTCAATATTTTAATCTTGGGTGTAAAAAATAATTATATGCACATAACCTCACCTTCATCTTCTTAGACACTTCGTTTCTCAACCTACTTGTTGTCACTTTATTCGAGAGTTTAGGTTCTCTCAGCTAACACAACAACTTATTCTTATTTATTTTTATTCGATACATAGCAAGTTGTATAGGTTCGATACAATCTTCTGTTTCTTCTTCACTATAGGTGGTAATAGTATTTTATTTTTTTATCACCACAATTTTTAGGTCATTATCCTTTTTCTTTATTGATATCTCTAGTTTTCTCATCTTATTCATTATATAATACCCTATATCAACTATTTTTTTATCTTATGGATGCCTGGATGCTTGGTCTCTTCTCTCCATGAGATCCCTACTTTTCTCATGCATGGGTGACACATTAAATGTGTTGTTTTTTTAATTACCATAAATGGTACATCTAGGGGAAAAAGTATCTATAAATGAAATAGTAATTTTAAAGAATAACTTCTTTTGTTCTCTATAATATTTCCTGACCACTTTTTCAACTCAATGGATATTCCAAGAAAAAACCTCATTAAATGCTCCTCGACTTACTTATCTTATTCAAATCAAAATATATCCACTTAAATACTTATATCAATCTCTATAGCTTTAGAAAAATTTACAAAAAAACATATCAGTGGCATGGAACTCATCTTGTGACATGAAGAAATGGATTATATTATGGAGACTTATTCTTACAACGCATCACATCGCAAAACTAAAAATAATTTTCTTCTTAGACTCGACTCCCAATAATTCAAATCATATAGGCTTTATATAATTTCTTTATCATTTATGTAAGTACATCTGTATTATTCTTGAAAACTCAAAAAATCTTTTTCCCTCTTTTGAGAATTATAGATTTAATCAATTGGGATATCCTCATTTTAAACTCATTCAATTTTATCATATCGATCTTATAATGGTATGTGTCCTCCCAGCCCATTACTTTTCCATTTTTTTGTTATTGGGGGTGTTCATAGGAGGCTCAGAGGGAGTTTGGAGAATTTTGATTGCTAAAGGCTAGAATAAGGGGTATTACATGCCATGTAACCTGATTACATGATGTGAAAGTCGGTTTCATAACTTATCTTTTATTTTTCACAATGTGTAGATATTTTACAGGATGTGAATAAGGGTTTCACAATGTTTAATATTTCTAGGTTAGAAAAATAAAATAAAATGGAGAGGTGACGTGTTTTTTGGTGAAAATATAACCCTAGGTATTACACAGCATGAGAGGGTATTACATGTCATGTAATACCCTGATCATGTTCAGTCTTAATATTCTTTCTCATATGAACTTTCATTCATTCAGTTGTGCTATTTTCTTCCTCTCATTTTAGGCGAACCCTAGTCACCCTGAGGGGTTCTTCAAATCATCTTCCTCCCTATTCAATCTTTTGATATCGATGATTGTTCGTTAGAAATTCATAGTGATATGAGGTGTGTTCTCCATTCATTTTCTAGCAGTTTATCACGATTCAATCTCATTTTATTCCATATATTCTTGTTTTTCTATGTTTTTTTCTTACCCATGTTCCCGATGGGATTTCTCTCAGTTATTGTTGGTGCGGTGGTGCTGCGACATCCTCAGATGGATGCAAATCATGTGGGAGAGGTGATCAAAGTTTTGATACATGATCTGTTATCCTATGACCTCATTGTGCTATGTTGTTTGCTTACCTATGTTCCTAATGTAGTTTCTATTAGTTGTTGTTGGTGTGGTGGTTCCATGACATCCTCGGATAGAGTTAGATCGTGTGGGAGAGGTGGTAAAAGTTTTGTTACATGATCTATTCTCCTGCGAAGAATGACACCCCATCAAGGTAGCATTTCCTTCGTTTCTCCCTATTGTGCATCATGCGGGAGGGGTTTTACTTCTTTTTACCTATGAAACATGGTTTCAATAGCTTAACTAAAGATAAAGAATTGTCTAATTGAAATTGAGGGGAAAGTGGGGTTTATATGCATGATTTTATAGCATGGTATTTTTTGTGATCTTGTGATTATACAAGCTAAAATCCCTACTGAAAATTATGTTCGTTGGGGGTTGTGTTTGTTCTGGTTACATCTATTGAAGTTTCTTTTTTAGTTGTGATTGTTATGGTATCACCCTAAATGATAATTAGTTAATTACTTATACTCGTCTAATGAATCACATGAGCCTCAGCCCAGTTGGTGAGGTCTCTCTAAGTAAATCCATGAGACCTAGGTTCAAAACCAGGTGGAGGCATAATTCTGGGTTACTATAGCAGTATTGTGAGGTACTGTAGCAATTATTGTAGCAGGTATTGTTTGGTACTATATAAGTTGTAACTATTCACCTTGGGCTATTGGTTTGGGCTTGGAGTCCTTAAGGCCTTAGGGCCACCTCAAGACCTTCGGGTCACATGATCAATGCAGTTTCCTCAGACAGACTCTACAAAAAAGAAGCAGTCACATAAGAGGATTCAGAGCAGGCGCACTCACCAGAGCAGAACCAATTGATTTGGAAGAATGAGAGGGTATGAAACACCATTGGGACCAGCCTATGATTGTATGGGAAGCTTATTCGGATGACCATGCAAAGGTGGAGGGATACCATCATGATGTAGATTTTAGGGAGGGGAAGTTCTTTGTAGTTATAGTCTAGTTGAATTCCCTAAGACCTTCGGGTCATGTAATGTCTCTTAATCCAATGATCCATGTAATATATAAAAGACTAATGGCCATGTAAGTGTTCCCCCTCATCCCTTGAATGGGGGTTATCAAAAATCAATAAAAAAAAGAAGGCCTTCTGTCCATTTAAAAAGTATACTAGGCTAATGAAAGGATTCCCCATGATCATGTTGTTTTTGTAATAATCCCCAAATTAACAAGAGAAATTTAAGAAGTAATGCCTTATTAAAAATAGAATTTGTGTTATTCCTTGGTATATGTGGTGATGTGATGTGTGTGTGGGTTTGTTCTGGTTTGTGTTGTGGTGTGGTTGTGGTCATGGTTGTGTATTGTGGAATGTCTTGGGTGGTGTAATGGAATCTTAGGTTGAGAGATTGATTGATTGTGGGATGGGTGAGGAAACTAGTTATGGGTTGATATGTTTCCGAATGTGATTGTGTGTGGATGTATTAGTAGGGATTACTTTAAAGAAGTATGGTGATGGTTGGTATGGGTATTTCACTTGGAATTTCTCCATGGATGACTTTTTTCGTGTTTCTTGTTGTGTGTTGTGCTTAGTAGTTTCCCAGATAGTGATGGAATAAATAAATAATTGTTTAATAAAGGTTGGATTGTCTTGGTTTGGGTTGGTTAACATGATGGAAAAGGTTAATCTAATTGGTTGGGAATGTGATTTGGGTTTGTGGCTTGTTGTATGGTGTGGTTCATATAGTGGTAGCAGTATAGATGGTAGCATTGTGTGTTGGATGTTTGTTTGGAAACCCATAGGTTGGGCTAAGTTTTTGGTATCTTATATGTATATACTTGTATTTTCCTTGTGATTTCTATATACACCCCACCCTAGTTGAGCACTATGTATCAAACACCCCCATCATCACGTGGGAGGGTGTTATTCTCAAACATCTTGATGGGAGGATGGATGGTTGGCCACCCACTTTTCCCTACTCCTTCTTCCAGGATGTGATATCCTAAGGTTCATTAGGCATGTTGTGGTTTGTGAGGCCTAGGTGTACGGGAAAATTGTGCTTTCCTAGGTGTATTCAGGATGAGATATTTTGGGCTTTCCCAGGTGTATTTTATATGAGATGTGTTGTGCTTTCCCAAGTGTCTTCGGGATGATATGTGGTTATGGACCATGTGTCTGTGGGCAAGATGTGTTTGTGAGGCTTAGGTGTGTGTGGGCGGGTTGTGATGTGGTATATTCGGAAGAGGTGGGAATTCTAGGACATTTTTTGTTAGGGTGTGATAGTAGCTAATCAGTGGGAAAGTGGTGTGGGGTACCCTATCGTTGATGTACTTTATATTATATTACATTACTTGAGTTATATGGTGAGCATACCTTGGTGAGGTTGGGATGGTTAGTATACCTACGTAGGAGCTTTTTGGTTCTGTTGTTTTCTCACGGGTGCATTAGTATGCCTCTTTCACTTGTGCATGAGAGACCTTAGTTTTCATACTTATTATACTTATATGCCCACCCTATGTATATAAACTGCTTTCAGGTTTCCATGAGGATTTCATGGACTATGTTGGACCATACTAGCTCAGAACTTGACAGTTTTCATGTCGCTTCTTATCTCTACTTTTGGTATTTTACTTTGGAGAATTTTTTATTGTAACTGTTCTCTTTTAAACATCCATGTGGGATGGTTTTTCTTTCTTTTATATTGTGTCTTGAAGTTTCTTTATGGGTGATCCATAATATCTCCCAATATTGTTTTTAAAGAAAAGGGTAATGCATCCCATATCGTGATATTTGTACACCCTTGGTGATATTCACCAACCCGGGGCCTACTGGAGGTGGGACTCGGGGTCATTATCTCCCTTTATTCATTGCCATCCCAGGAGGGGTATCTTTGGGGAAGGGGGGTCATGACAGAGTGGTATCAGATGTGATGTTTGAGAGATAGGATGAAGTTTTGAGTTAATCATAGTGAGGATTTCATGTTATGGTATGGAAACAGTTCTAGTTGACCTTGGTACATGACATAGGCCATAGAGATATGCTAATACATGGTATTTTAGGGGCCCCCATGATCCAGTGCATGGACTCTGAGCTTATCCAATATCCAAGTGAGACAAAACTGCTTTCAGGGTAGAGAACTAGGAAAGTTATATGCATCATAATGACTTGGGTTGATTCAGGAAGGTCAAAATGGATAAAATTAATAAGATGAATTAAAAAAAATTATAAAATTCCATACTACTCAGGATTAGGAAATATTTGTTTTCCTTTCAGCTATGGCTCCTGGATATCATCTACATGTGGCTCAGGTAGTGGGAGTTCAGCAGGTTGATCTGGTTGATCATTGTAGGGTTGATCTGGCTGAGGAAGACAATCAGTGGTAGAGAGTATTACATGCTTTCTAGTGCCAAGATTTAGGATAGTATGAGAGCAGTGTTTCTGATGTAGATACAAAGGGTTGTCTAGAGTATTTGGAGATTTCATTCGGTCTGATCTGGGCCCCGACAGAGTACAGGGTTCCTTTGGCAGTTAGTTAGATGTGGGGTGTTTTGCATCAGTGGTGGATGTTGTATCTAGTGGAATAAAAGGAGTTAGATGTCTTGTGGGTTGACTTCTAGAGGGAGTTCTGAGTAGATTTCCCTTCGTCGACTATGAAGGCTGAGAAGTGGCAAGAGATACTCTCCCTTCGGTAGGAGAGTATGTCAGTGTGGGAGCTTGGGATAAAGTTCAAGGATCTTCTTAGATTTTCCCTTGAAAATTTTCCGAATGAGGAGTCTCGTGTGAGAAATCTCGAGGAGGCACTCCACCCTTCTATCTAGTATGTTGTTACTCCTTTTACATTGTCAACATGTCTGGAGGTTTAAAAGAAGATGGAGGTGATTGAGCTGATGTACTCATGAGAAGGTCTACCATGAGATGGGAACCAACATATTTCTTCAAGAGGTAGAGTTGTTAGTGGTAGGTCTCAGGTTCCAGGACCTTCGAGGTTTTGACCAGCGGGTAGATGACCTCAGCAGCTCCCTTACCGGCTTTCTAGTGTTAGTGACCTCTGAGCCTTTCCCATGGTCTTGGGGATGAAATTTTTATTCTATGGGTTTCATGAACATTATCATAACTAGTGACTAGTGGTTGCTTGAGTTTAGTTTGGTGGAGGTGGGTAGGCTCAGTGTCAGCCTCAACAGTAGTTTTTGGTGAGACAGTTTCATCAGTAGGGACAGCAGGCTTTTGCTCCACCAAGGGGGGATAGAGCAGGTAGAGGCTGACCTCAGGATTCTCCTCATGTTCAAGGACTATGGACCAAGTGTGGTCATGTTGGTGGTCATCATCAAATAGTTGTAGGAGCTAGGCATGGTCAATTGCACACAGTAGAGGCAGCAGTTCCAGCAGGGTCATAGATTGTCAGAGGTACGATCAGCTTGTTTAGTGCTCTTGTTTGTGATTTGTTCTTTTCAGGAGCTTCGCACTCCTTTGTTGCACCCACTCTATCCCATTCTATAAGACTATATGTAGAGAGGCTTCACATGCCTCTAACATTGAGTACACTAGTCGGAGGCCAGACCAGCCTGTTTGATGAGTGTCGGGGGTGCAGACTGATGATGGGACTGCATCGGTCTCGTGGGGATCTCTTCTTGATATAGATTCACCCATACGATGTCATCATCGATATCAACTGGTTTTATTTCATGCGTTATATTATAGAATACTTCCAGAGAAGAGCCATGTTTTCATATTTGGATGGTCGACGTATGGCTTTCGTTGGCGAGCAGGGTTGTCAGGTAGGCAGTCGGTATGTGGAGCCTCTTCTTTCCTTATTGTCTGAGATTTCAGTGGAATAAGTGGATGCTAAGATGGTGGAGTTTCTTAGGGTCATTGGGGAGTTCCTGGATGTTTTCCCCAAAGAGTGTGTGACTCTACCCCCTCGACGTAATGTTTAGTTTGGAATAGAATTATATCCCAGTGCTTCTCCGATTTCGATGGATTCTTACCAGATGGTACCTTCTTAGTTGTGGGAGTTTAGGATTTAGATAGATGACTTGATGAATAAGGGCTTTATCTGGCCCAGTGTGTCATTGTGGGGTACTCCAGTGTTGTTTGAAAAGACGGTGGATGGTGGTCTGGGTTTGTGCATAGACTACCAGAGGTTAAATCAGGTGACGGTCAAGAACTTTTACCTTTTCCTGAGAATAGATAATCTTTTAGACCAGATGATAGGGGAGAGTTAGTTTTCTAAGATTTATATGCGGTTTGGATATCACCATTTAAGGTTGAAGGAGAGAGATATCCCAAATACTACCTTTAGATGAAGGTATGGGCACTTTGAGTTCATAGTTATGCCCTTAGGTGTTATAAATGCACCAATCGTGTTCATGGGACGTATGAAATCCATTTTTCATGAGTTTTTGGATTTTTTTGTCATCGTATTCATTGATGATATCCTGGTCTACTCAAAGTTATAGGAGGGACATGTCGAGCATCTCAGAAATATCTTGTAGGTTCTTCAACGCCACTAACTCTATGAAAAGTTGTCCAAGTGTAAGTTCTGGACATGATAGGTATATTTCCTCAGGCATGTGGTGTCTTATCAGGGTGTGACAGTAGAACCATTGAAGGTTAAATAAGTTTTTCTAGAATCACCCAAGAATGTGGTGAAAGTTTGTAGTTTCCTTGGTCTCGCAAGATATTATCAGAGGTTTGTGCCTGAATTCTCTCGATTTGTGGCTCTGTTGATAGCTTTGACTAGGAAGTACCAAGATTTTGTGTGGAGTGTGTAGTGTCTGGAAACATTTGGTTACCTAAAGGGGAAGTGGTTAGTTATCCAATGCTTTTGTTTCCAAAATAATGGGTAATGTTTGAGGTGTTTTGTGATGCTTCCCATCTAGGTTTGGAACATGTGTTGATGTAGTAGCGAGAAGTGATCCCTTATGGGTCTAGGAAATTGTGTCCCTATGAATGTAACTATGTCACATGTGATCTAGAGTTAGCAGAAGTTGTGCTCCCATTGAAGTTTTAGCGGAATTACCTCATTGGGGGTCACTTTGTAGTCTTCACGAATCACAAGAACTTCAGGTATATCTTTTCCCAATGTGACCTGAACCTACGACAATGGAGGTGGATGGAGTTTCTTTGGGAATATGATTTTTAGATATCCTACAACTTAGGAAAGGGGAATGTTGTGGTCGATGCTTTGAGCAGGAATTTGAAGAAGGAGGTTGTTTGGGAGTATGTGGATTCTTGGAGAGCAATGGTGGAGTTAGTATCCTTGCACTTAGATGCAAGGGTGGATGGTGGTAGAGGCTATTTGTTTTAGGTGATGGTGTGGTATTCTATTATGAAAAATTTTGAGGAGTCTCAGTGGTGAGACTCAGAGGAAGAGGTGATGCAAGATCATGTTGGCCATAGTGATGCTTCGGAGGGATGGTTGGAAGATGGTCAGAACCGGATGTCGTTTCACATAAATCTATTTATTCTAGTAGAAATTCGCAGCGAAGTCCTTTGTGAGTTTCATAGCTCACCCTTGGCAGTGCATCCAGGAGTTTCAAAGATGTATTGTGGCTTAAAGATACATTTTGGTGTCTTGAGATGAAATGGGCAGTAGTGGAGTTTATGACAAATTGATTGGTTTTCCAACAAGTGAAGGTTGAGCACCATATTCCTGGTGGTTTGTTGTAGCCCTTGGATGTTCCCAAGTGTAAATGGGCGTAGTGGATGTCTTGGCAAGGAGTTAAATGGATGAAGTGGTTAAATTGCACATATTTATGAGGACCATTGTCTTAGATCGGGACACATGGTTTACCTCACGAGTCTGGAGGGGATTACAACATGATTTTGGCACTTATTTATGCCTCAGCACTATTTTCCATTGTCAAATGGATGGGCAGACAAAGCGGAATATCCAGACGCTGGAGGATATGTTGTGGTCATGCACCTTGGACTTTGGTGGATCTTAGGTATGACACCTTCCTTTGGTAGAGTTTTCTTATAATAATATTTTTCACTCTTCCATTGGTATGGCTCCATTTGAGGCTTTGTATGGAATATTGTTTCATTCTCCATTGTGTTGGATGGAGGTCGGAAGGATAGTTGTTCTTGGTTCGGATGTGGTGCAAAGAATGACTGAGAAGGTTCAGCTTGTTTGTGAGAGGATGAAAGCAGCGCAAGACCAGAAAAATTCATATGTTGATCACAGAAAGAGGCCCTTGGAGTTCGAGGTTAGGGACCATGTGTTCTTGAAGGTCTCCCCTCAATGTGGGAAATGGATTTTTGGCAGGGGGTAAGCTTTCTCCTAGGTTTGTTAGATCCTTTGAGGTGTTGGGGTGAGTTTGTGAGGTGGAATACCAGTTGGCATTGCTGTTGTAGTTAGAGATAATCCATGACATCTTCCACAACTCTTAGCTTTGTTGTTATATTCACGATGACTCTCATTTTCTTGACTAGGGAGAGTTGGATATTAGGGAAGACGCAACATTCAAGGAGCGGCCAGTGGAGATCCAAGATCGTCAGGAGAAAGTGTTGTGAAGATGGACCATTCCTTTGGTCCGTGTGCTGTGGAGGCATGGTGGCTAAGAGGAGAGTACTTAGAAGTGAGAAACACAGATATTTTCCCATTACCCGAAGTTTTTTTAGGTTTCTTTTTATTTTTCTTTGCCTTATAATGTAATGTTTGAACCTTGTTTTATGAGATGAGTTATTTTCTTTCTTTTTGTGTGTGTGTGGTGTGATATGTGATAAAGTTTTTACATATGAAAAGGGGAGAATCCAATTCCTAATTGAGACGTATTAATTGTGATGTGATTAAACCTGTGTGGGCAAGTCAGTGTTGTCTATAGCATATAGTATCTTGACATGGAGTATGGGATTCCTTGGTTCGTGTGTTTAAGACGGCATGGTTGTTGTGCTTGTGTGGTGTGTTTCGTGGTCATTTGGTTGACGTGGTGAGGCTTGGTTTGCATATTTCATGGGAGGTGTTCTTAGATGTGGAGGTTCCCACTCCATCTTTTGAACAAAATAGGGTGGTTTATCGTTGAATGTTGATGTTTTTAGTTGTTATTAGTGTTTCAAGTGTAACGATACTCTTGTGAGGTATCTCGTGTGGTGGTTGTTCGGACCCCTCTTTCTTTGAGGCTTGGTTTTGGATTATTGAGGATGAGAATCATTTGAGAGGTATCTGATGTAATGGTTTATGTCCTCCTAGCCCATTACTTTGCTAGTTTTGGTTGTTGGGGGTATTCGGAGGAGGCTTGGAGGGAGTCTGGAGAAGTTTGGTTGCTAAAGGCTGAAATAAGGGAGATTACATACCGTGTAACTTAATTACATGACGTGAAAGTCAGTTTCGTGACTTGTCTTGGAGTTTTCACGATGTGTATACATTTTACATGACATGAAGAAGGGTTTCATGATGCGTAATATTTTGGGGTTAGAAAAATAAAATAAAATGGAGAGGCGATGCATTTTTCAGTGAAAATTGAACCCCAGGTATTACAAGATGTGAAAGGGTATTACACATCATATAATACCCTAATCATGTGCAATTTTAATATTCTTTTTTGGCTGAACTTTCATTCATTTGGTTGTGATCTCTTCTTCCTCTCATTTCAAACAAACCCTAGGCACCCTAAGGGGTTCTTAGAGCCCTCTTCCTCCCTCTTTAGTCTATTGATCTTAGTGATTGTTTTTTGGTGATCTGTGGTGATTCAAGGTGTGTTCTCCCTTAATTTTCTAGAAATTTCTCTCGATTCAATCTCATTTTCTTCCATATCTTCTCGCTATGTTATGGATTCTGATTACGCATGTTCCTGATGAGTTTTCTCCCAATTTTTGTTGGTGAGGTGGTGTCGTGACATCCTCATATGGATTCAGATCGTGTGGAAGAGGTGATCGTAGGTCCGTTACGTGATCCGTTCTCATGCGAAGAATGTTGGCATCCCTTTGAGGTGAGATTTCCTTCATTTCCCCTTATTGTTCATCATATGGGAGGGGTTTTACTTCTGTTTACCTATGAATCATGATTGTTCAGTCTTAACTATAGATAAATAATTGGTTAATTAAAATTAAGGGGAAAGTGGAGTTTATCCACATGCTTTTACAGCTTGATATTGTTTGTGATCTAGTGATTATTTGGGCTAAAGTCTCCACTGAAAATTATGGTCGTTGGGGTCTTTGTTTGCACTAGTTACATCTGTCGTGGTTTCTTCTTTAGTTGTGATTGTTGTGGTATCACCCTAAATGAGAATTGGTTAATTACTTATACTCTAATAATGAATGGATTCCCTAGGATAATGTTGTTTCTATGATAACTCCTGAATTAACCAAAGAAATTTAAGAAGGAATTCCTTGTTAAAAATGGAAATTGTGTTCTGCCTTGGTACGTGTGGTGATGTAATGTGTGTGTGGGTTTGTTCTAGTTTGTATTGTGGTGCGGCTGTGGGCATGTTTGTGTGCTTTGAAATGGCTTGGGTGGTGTAATGGAATCTCGGGTTGAGAGATGATTGATTGTGGGATGGGTGATAAGTGTTGTGCAGTAGGGCTAAAAAACTGGTTGTGGGTTGATATATTTTCAGATGTGGTTTTTCATGGATAGATTAGGAGGGGTTAGTTTGAAGAAGTATGGTAATGGTTGGTATGGATATTTCACCTGTATTTCCTCCATTAATGAATTTTTTCATGTTGCTTGTTGTGTGTTGTGCTTAATAGTTGTCTGGATAGTGATGTAATAAATAAATAAATAAATAATTGTTTGATAAAGGTTAGATTGGGTTGGTTTGGGTTGGTTAACCGGATGGAAATGATTAATTGAATTGGTTGGGAATGTGTTTTGTTTTTTTGGATTGTTGTGTGGTGTTGTGGATATAGAGGTAGTAGCAAAGATGGTAGCGTTGTGAGTTGGCTGCTTGTTTGGAAACACATAAGTTGGGTTCAGTGTTTGGTATCTTATATGTATATGCTTTTATTTTCCCTATGATTTCTATACGCACCCCATCCTAGTTGAGAATTATGTGTCGAATACCCCCACCATCACGGGGGAGGGTGTTTTTCTCAAATATCCTGGTGGGAGGATGGATGGTTAGCCAACCGCTCTTCCATGCTCCTTACAGGCAGTGATAACCCAAGATTCCTTAGGTAGGTTTTGGTTTGTGATGCCCAAGTGTGTGGGTGATATGTGCTTTCCCAGGTGTATTCGGGATGAGATATGTTGTGCTTTCTGAGGTGTATTTGGGATGATATGTGTTGTGTTTTCCCAGGTGTCTTCGGGATGAGATGTGGTTATGGCCCAGGTGTATGCAGGCGGGATGTGATGTGGTTTGTGGCCCAGGTTTCTATAGGTGGGATGTGGTGTGGTTTATGGCCTAGGTTTCTATGGGCGGGATATGATGTGGTTTGTGGCCCAGGTGTCAGTGGGTGGGATGTGATTGTGAGGCCCAAGTGTGTGTCAGTGGGTTGTGACATGGTATATTCGAAAGAGGTGGGAGCACCAAGACATTTGTCATTAGAGTGTGAGAGTGGCTAATTAGTGGGAAAGTGGTACGGGGTACCCTATCACTGATGTGATTTATATTATATTACACAAGTTGCGTTATTTGGTAAGCATGTCTTGGTGAGATTGGGATGGTTAGTATACCGCCTAGGTATTGTTTAGTTCTGCAGTTTTCTCATGAGTGCATTAGTATGCCTCTTTTAGTTGTGTATGAGAGACTTTGATTTTCCTAATGCGTATGCTTATATGCTCACCCTACGTATATAAACTGCTTTCAGGTTTCTGGGAGGATTTTGTGAACCGTGTTGGACCCTATTAGCTCGGATCTTGACATTTGTCATGTCGCTGCTTAGCTCTTCTTTTGGTATTTTACTTTGGATAATTTTGTATTGTAACTATTCTATTTTAAACATGCATGTGGGATGGTTTTGGTTTTCTTTTATATTATGTCTTGGAGTTTCTTTGTGAGTGATCTATCATGTCTCTCGATCTTGTTTTCAAAGAAAATGGTAATTTATCCTATATTATGATATTTGTACACCCTTGGTGCTAGTCGCCAACCTAGGGCCTACTTGAGGCGGGACTCAGGGGGTTATTATCTCCCTTTCTTCATTACCAGTCCAAGAAGGGTATCTTTGGGGAAGGGGGGTCATGACACATCTTGTTTCATGCCTCTAAAAAGCTTCATGAAGTTCTGAACACTTAATTATGGCTTCAATATCATCATATTTATCATTCTTTAGAATCTCATAATTATGGGAACTTGATTTTTTAGTCTGCAGGAATCCCTAATTTTCACTAAGTCCATTCTCTTACCGACAGACAATTCTCTTCCATATAAATGAATTATCTTATACAGGTCTCAATTATTTTACATAGATTGAAATCCATTTTCTATTTTTTTAAAGTGTGGATGATTTTACTTATGCACTGGCCCATGAAACGAAATTTTCTTACGGGCAGATAAAATTATTTTTCCATTTTTCAAAATCGCATAGATCTATTTACTTATGTAGTGGTATAGACAGATTTTTCATATCATAATTGAATTGCATGGCTCCAATTTACTCCTATGTAAATGGATTCTCTTATGTGGTGTCTACATAGATAAATTCTTTTATCCATTTTTTAACTCCTCTGTATTGGAAATATGGAAAACTCAAATAGCATATGTGATTATAACATTTCTTCCACATAGATTAATTATACTTCATACTTACTGTGTAGGATAATTTCCATAGACATTTTTCATACTCCATCATAGGAATTCTAGAATTTCTTAAATGAACTCAGGTCCCCTTTAAATATTCTCATTCCATATCAAACCACTTCAAACCATCCCATAACCTCTTCAAATAAGTATAGGAATTATTAAAATTATTCCAAACTTCTTAAAGAACATTTACAAGGTGTTGCAACATATGGAACACCTAACTTAGATTATTTCAATGAACTCCTCTTCCAGTTTAATTTCAACCTTTATTAAATCGACCTGAAGCTATATTTATTCAAATCAACCTTCATCTAGGAGTGTTTCTCACTAAACACAACAACTAATATATTATAAAATCTAAGGATGGGTTCTCCAACTACATCTATCTTCATCCAATAACATTTAACCTATGATAAACATTGAAATATATCTTCCATGAACTTTTCCAATATACATTTAGCATTCAACTCTTTCTTACAACTTCTCCACATCTTGTACATGGTGAAGATAGTGTATTCAACCTTAGCAGCACTTATCATGGACATTGATAAAACACTATTTTGTTGAATATTTTATTGATAATAAATCACATAATTTCCTCATATTGTGCTAAATATGTTCATTTATGAAATATTTGGGATTAGATCATTCATTTGAAAATTTGATGAAAATTCCAGTTTTACCCTTTTAAAATCCACTGTAGTATTTTTCACATAAATATTTTAATATAACTTATTTGAACTTAAAATTTTGTAACAGTTTTTATAACTTAATTTTATACAACTTTTATTCAGGGAACTAGAGCTAAATAGTGCATTTGGATGGAGTAAATTGGTTATTAATTCAATGATGGGATGGACACATGAGATTGGACATCACTTTAGTGATTGGGCCATATCTTCTACATCGGTACATGGATTGAGCCCAAATTTTGAGAGGGAATCTAAAACCCAATTTTTAACATATTATCCTTCTGTAAAGAAATATAATTCACGAGTTTTGGTGGTCAAGAATGCGGTTCAAGTGGGACTAAAATATTTGGAAGAATATTCTCATTCACACTTGAAACCACTTTTAACCTAGCCTCCCATCCACTATATAAATATGTATTTTTCTTATTTTTAAGGGTGGGGAAGTGCATTAGGATATTGAAGGCAGAGAATAATTGGTTTCACCCAAATTCTCCAACCATTTTAAGAGGGGTAGCTCTTGAAGCAAGGATTCCCTCATCGAAACCTTCTTCTCTTCTTCATGTTGTAATGTTTTCATTTGTGTAATAAACTTCTTTATTATTCTTTTATTTTTTCTCTTTTATTTTGTTTTGTTCAATTATATTATTCTTTAATCATCCTTTTTTTTTTGGAATCAAGAGTGGAGATGATATTGGGTTATACCCTTTCAATCCTTTGCGCATGCAAAACATCTCCACGATGACCACACCGCCCATGGAAGAGTAGTTCTCTTAGTGATCGATCTATATTCTACCATATTCATTTAATTATTTTGAATCATTGAGCTACTATAATTAAATTAATATGATCCATGAATTGAGTTTTTAAATTATAAGAAACTAAGCAAGAAATTAAACAATTAACACAAAAACACGCGAGGTCGAGTATGGTGTAAATTGTGAGAGCGCAAACTTAATCGGTAAAACAAGACCACGGAGGATAAATTTTTAGAGTTCAAATTTAATACCTAAGCTCAATTCATCCTCATTTTCCAGAATATACATGTGACTTAATTTAGCACTGACCATAATCTAAATTTAGAACATTAATCAAAGCAGGGTGTCGCGATTTCATGTTTCAAAGATAGTCTGGGGTTTAATTAATTTCATCTTGGTGGTTAAGTTAATTCTTGTAGGGTTTAGGGGTTAAAAATTAAGGGATCATAATGAAGTGGATATTTATTTAAATGATAATTATAAATAATTAATTTAAGAGGTAGATTTATATCGATTACACCTTTTAAAATATTTTCTAAAAAAACATCTTCTTGTTGCGTTGAATTTCATTTTGAAATTAAAAACAAAAAAATGCAATCTTCTTCCAGCAAACTTCTTCTAGTTTTATAAATGATAAACCCCTCCCCCATCCTTTCAAGTAGATTTTTTATTCTATTTTATTTTATTTTCAAAATACCTTTAATATGTTATTAAATTTACTTCCTCCTTTGAGAGAAGTCCTTGGTCAGCCACTCTGTTGCACCTAAGTACCTCAAAAACCATTAATCATTTAAGGGCACCCATGACAGCGCCTTTCAAATTTTTGTAATTGCTGGAAAGAAAAGTAATTATTTCAACCATTTATAGGTATTTATTTTATTTTACATCTTATTCTCTTCTTATCTTCTTTCTTCCTTCTTTACCCATTCTGAATTTTTCTTCTTCTTTTGTTTTCTTATTCTTATTTTTGGACCATCAACTCAAACTTATCATCTTTTATTTTATTATGGTCCTCTTTCTTCTTTTCATTTTTATTTGATTTATGACATGAACTAATCCCGAAGATCTATTAGATCTTGATCCTGAGATTGAACGTAGCCTTTGGGCTTGAATCAAACATTCTCAGTCTACGGGAAGTTTCAACATTCAACCAGTTGGAGAATTCCTCCACTCTCAGAACATTGAAATTGAAAGCAATTAAAATTCAACCAAAAAACAATAACCAATGGCTGAAAATAATGGAAATTAACTTAATATAACCATTCAATAATTGGCTTCACCTGATATTAATTATCAACCAAATTGCATTGCATACCCAAATCTCGAATGAGGCATTGAACTGAAATCTGGGTTAATTCACCTACTTCCAAAATTTCATGGCCTCTCTGGTGAGGATCCCAATAAACACCTTAAAGAATTTAATGTGGTTTTCTCAACCCTAAAACCAAGAAATGTATCTGAAGACCAAATCAAACTAAGAGCATTCTCATTCTCACTTGATGGAGCTGTGAAAGATTGGATGTATTATTTACAACCCGAAGATGTAACTTGTTGGAACGATTTGAAACGTCTTTTCTTGTTGAGATTTTTTCCAGCATCAAGGACCACTTCCATTCGTAAGTAGATCTCGGGGATCAAGAAAGCACAAGGGGAGTCAATGTATGAGTACTGGGAGCGATTCAAGAAGTTGTGCACAAGCTTCCCACATCACCAAATCAGTGAGCAGCTCCTCATCCAGTACTTCTACGAAGGACTCACACCCATGGAGAGAATAATGGTGGATGTCGTGGCTGGAGGAGCATTGGTGGACAAGACACTAGTATATTTACGTGCATTGATCGACAAGATGTCACAAAAATCTCAACAATTTGGCGATCGAGGTACACCACATGTTCGAGGAGTAAATCAGGTAAGTCCTTCTTCTCTTGAAATTAATTTGATTGATACACAGTTGGAAGAATTGACAACTATGGTGAGGAATATTTCTTTGTCTCAAAAGACATCCCAACCCACTCCTTCAAGGCCTTATGGAATTTTCACTGAGACAAGTCACCCAACTGACTGTTTCCCCCAATTACAAGAGTCCAAGGATTGTGCATCGGAATTCCCTGAGAGACCATATCAGCAACAACAATAGCCACATCCCCAAAAGAAGTTAGATTCCTTTGGACCAGCATACAACCAAGGGTAGAAGGATCAATCGGACATGAGGTATGGCTCTGGACAACAATGAAGGCCCCCTTTTCAACAAAACTTCCAATAGCCTCCACCTTACCAACAGGGTTTCCAACAACCCCAAAGGGGATTCTAAGCTCAAGCATCATCAAGCCAACAACAAGGGGCTTCTCAATCAAAGGTAGATTCTAACACTGATGACCTTTGAAGCAAATTGTTCTTAATCAACAGAATGAGCAGAAGAGTCAAGGTTCGGATTTGAGGGAGTTGAAGACTCAAATGAGCCAGATTGCCACCGCCCTCCATAAACTGGTAAGTAAGAATTTTGGAAATCTACCTTACTAAACTACTCCAAATCCAAAAGGGAATGTCAGTGCCATCACATTGAGAAGTGGGAAGAAAACAATTGATACATCTGCACCTATCATTCCACCAGGATTCACCTCATCTCTGGAGAAGCCCCAATCAAAACTGGCTGATGAGAAACCCAAGGAGAAAGATAAAGGTAAGAAAAGGATTAATGATATTCCTCCTAAACCCCTTCCATTTCCAAACAGAGTTGTACAAACCAAAAATATGGCTAAAGAGGTGATGCAAAAAGAAGTTTTGGATACATTCAAGCGTGTGGAGATCAACATCCCTTTACTTGAACACATCAAGAAAATCCCAAGGTATGTCAAATTTTTAAAAGAACTTTGTACCAATTGAAGAGGACTCAAGGGAAATGAGAGGATCAATCTTGGAAGGAATGTGTCAGCACTCATTACACCAACTCTAGCAATGCCAACAAAGTGCAAAGATCCAGGGACATTCACCATCCCATGCACCATAGGGGAGTTAAACTTTTCTAATGCTCTTTTTGATTTAAGAGCTTCCATAAATGTAATGTCTCACTCTGTATTATCTTCTTTACAGGTTGGTGAGTTGAAACCGATGAGAGTAGTGGTGCAGTTGGCGAATAGATCTACATCATATCCAGCGGGAGTCCTTGAGGATGTACTTGTTTGGGTAAGAGACATGATTTTTTCAGCAGATTTCTACGTGCTTAACATGGAGGACAATCAAGTAAGTTCTCATGCTCCCATTATCTTAGGTAGACCCTTTCTCAAAACTGAAAAAAAATATCATAAATGTCAATGAGGGTACACTTTCCATGGAGTTTTGGGATGAAGTTGTGATATTTAATGTTATGGACTCCATGAAGTACCCCTCAGAAGACCATTCTGCTTTTGTTATCTCCCATTTTGAACCACCAAATAAAAACTCCATGGAATTTTATTGTCCTATGATTAGGGATATTATGAGTATTGGTTCTAGTTTGATGTCTAAGAGTACTTCCACACCTATTTATAATGCATAAGACTATCTTAGATTTGATTTTTAAATGGAATCATTTTCTGATTTTGATCATTTGAACTCTGATTATGACATGGCTATTGAGTATGCTGATGGATTTGATGTTTTATTCTCTAATTGTGATGATTTATATTTTGATACTGATGCTCATTGTGCACATATTTCAGTTCCTTTAATTTCTCAATCCATACATCACCCCCCTACATTGGAACTCAATCCAATACTACCAAATCTCAAATACTCATACTTGTTTAGTAGTGAGAAATTACCTATAATCATTGCTAGAAATCGCCCTTTTGAACATGAAGAAAAACTTTTGAATCTTTTGAGGGAGAACATCAGGGCAATTGGGTGGACCTTGGATGACATATCAAGTATTATCCCCTCCATTTGCATGCATATGATTCTTTTGGAGGATGTGGCTAAACCGGTTAGGCAGCCACAATGGAGACTGAATCCAACTCTTTTGGAAGTTGTTAAAAAAGTAGTTGAAAAATTGCTCGAGGCAGGTATAATCTTTCCCATTTTAGATTATCAGTGGGTGAGTCCTATTCAGATTGTGCCTAAGAAAAGTGGTGTTACTATTGTTAAAAATGATAAAGAGGAGTTAGTTCTGATGAGGGTACAAAATAGTTGGCGTGTGTGTATTGATTATAGGAAACTAAATCAGTCCACTCATAAGGACCATTTCCCCCTCCCATTTATTGATCAGATGTTTGAGAGACTAGTTGGGAAAACACACTATTGTTTCTTGGATGGATTTTCTAGGTATTTTCAGGTTCCTATTGCTCCGAAGGATTATGAGAATACAACATTCACTTGTCTATTTGGTATGTTTTCCTACCGAAGGATGCCATTTGGACTTTAGAATGCCCCGGGTACATTCCAGAGATGTATGGTGAGTATTTTTTTCTGATTTTATTGATAATTGCATGGAGGTATTCATGGATGATTTTACAATGTATGGGTCTTCATTTGATGAATTTCTAAGTAATTTGGGAAAGGTGTTGAATCGTTGTATTGAGAAGAATTTGGTCTTGAACTCTGAAAAGTGTCATTTCATGGTAGAGCATGGCATTGTCTTAGGGCATGTAGTGTCAAAACATGGGATAGAGGTTGATAGATCTAAGGTAGATATTATTTCATCCCTACCCTATCCTTCATGTGTGCATGATGTCAGATCTTTCTTAGGGCATGCAGGATTTTATTGGTGCTTCATCAAATATTTTAGTAAAATTTCTCTTCCTATGTCGCGATTACTTCAAAATGATTCTGATTTTGTGTTTGATGATTCTTGTAGGACTTCCTTTGATGAGATAAAGAAGTTTCTTGCCACTCCACCTATCATAAATCCCCCATGGTGGGAGCTTCCTTTTGAGCTTATGTGTGACGCCTCTAACTTCGCAGTTGGGGTTGTCTTATCTCAGAGGGTGGAGGGACGTTCACATATGATTTCATATGTAGCAAGAACACTGGATTTAGCCCAATCAAATTACACAACCACAGAAAAGGGGTTTCTTGTTGTCATATTTGCTTTAGATATATTACGTTCATATTTATTGGGCTCTAAAGTAGTTTTTTTTTCTGACCATGCAGCTTTGAGGTATCTCTTGAAGAAGTCTGATGCAAATCCAAGGCTAATCCGATGGATGCTCCTTCTTTAAGAATTTGATATTGAGTTAAATGACAAGAAGGGGTCAGGAAACCTATTGGAGGACCATATGACTAGGCTTACTCACACACTAGAGGATGACACCTTGGACTATGTACCACTTCGGGACACTTTCCCCGATGAGCATCTTTATTCCATCTCAAGTACGCATCCTTGGTATGTTGATTTAGTGAACTACCTTGTTGCATCTGAAATCCCTGCAAATTTAAAGAAACATCAAGTCCAAAAATTAAAAATTGAGTCTCGGTATTATGTGTGGGATGATCCCTACCTTTGGCGCATGTGTAGTGATCAAGTCATTAGGAGGTGTGTTCCTGACCATGAGTTTGAGTCTATTCTACATTTTTTTCACACACTTTCATGTGGAGGACACTTTGGACCCCAACGAACAGCTAGGAAAGTTTTAGAATCTGGATTATATTGGCCTAGCTTATTCCATGATGCTCATCTGTTTTGTAAGTCGTGCTCTCATTGCCAACATACTGGGAACATTTCTAGGAGACACGAGATGCCCAACAACCCATATTATTCTGTGAGATTTTTTATGTATGGGCATCAATTTTATGGGTCCTTTTCCTAGTTCCTTTGGTTTTTTGTATATTTTGGTTGTTGTTGATTATGTGAGTAAATGGGTGGAGGCTAAGGCCACCAGGACTGATGATTCTCATGTTGTTGTTGACTTTGTCAAAGCACAGATTTTTTGCAAGTTTGGAGTACTGAAGGCCATCATCAGTGACCAAGGGACACACTTTTGCAATCAAAATCTTTCTTCCCTCCTTCGTAAGTATGGGGTGACACAAAAAACATCAACACCATACCACTCTCAAACAAATGGTCAGGCTGAGGTTTCAAAAAAGGATTTAAAACAAATTTTGGAGAAATTCGTGCAGCCGAATAGGAAAGATTGGAGCAAGCGCTTGGATTATGCGCTTTGGGATTATAGGACAACATACAAGACACCCATTGGTATGTCCCCATTTCGGATTGTTTTTGGGAAAGCGTTTCATCTCCCCATGGAAGTTAAGCATCGGGCTTATTAGGCTATAAAGAAATGTAACATGGATTTGGCCTAAGATGGAATCCAAAGGAAGTTGAAAATTCAAGAGCTTGAGGAGATTCGATTGTCTTCATATGAGAACTCAATGCCCTATAAGGAAAGATCAAAAGCATCTCAAGAAAAAATGATCCAGAAAAGAGAATTTCAAGTTGGAGAGAAAGTTTTGCTCTGTAGTTCACGACTGAAGTTGATGCCTGGTAAGTTGTGTTCCAGGTGGTTAGGTCCTTATGTTGTGACTAATGTTTTTCTTTATGGTGTAGTTGAGATCACACAAGAGGACATTGGAAGGAGCTTTATAGTCAATGGGAAACGTTTGAAGAGATACATTGAGGGACTTCCTACTGATGTAGTGGATTTCATCGCACTGCATGACCCTGTCATCATTTGAGCATATCAGGTTGTTCTTAACCCTTTCGTTTTTTTATTCTTTGTCCTATTTAAAATTATAAATTTCATGTGCATATATCATCTCATGGTTTCACATTGAGGACAATGCAATATTTTAAGTGTGGGGGAGAGAACCTTTTAATTTAGTAATTTCAATTGTTTTCTTGTTTTTCAATGATTTTTAAAAAAAATTGTGTGTTTTTTCAAATTTTGTGTGTTTATTTTTCAATTTTTCGTATGTTTTTGAAACTTTTGAGCTGAAATGAGTCTCACCATGATTTTGAAATCCATATCAATAAGTGAAACAATTTATCCTATGAAACTAAGCTTAAATGAATGCTAAAAATAACTTTGTTTCAATTTCAAATCTTTATTAATTTCATGAAAAGTACTCTAAATTTTGAATCTCATGACACATCTCACTGTCTTTATATTTGAAATCACTTTCATGTGAGGCTTTTGAACCATTCTTTTCATATTCTTCACATTTACTTCACTTCTTGAGAGAACCAAACCATGCTTGATTTAACCAGAATTTGATTTATTCCTATCAAAACTTGAGGGTTTGAGGTGCTTATGTTTAAATGATTGAGGAATTTGTTTAGTATTAAAGCCCATATTTCAAATAATCCTTTTTTATAATGGCATACCTTGAACATTTAATCCTTTTAGCCCTTAGAAGTCATAAACAACCTTTTAGGTTAGCCACATTACAAGCCAATTTTCTCTATCCAACCAACTCTTGAAATGAAATTGCATAATCTAGTTGAACTTAAGTGTGGGGGAAGTTGTCTTGTGTTGTGCTGCCATATTTTGTGATACTTTGGGTGAAAAATAAAATTCCAAAGAGATGTGTTTTCTACTGAAAAAAATCATTCTGCTGAAAGTTGTGCCTTTTTGGAGCTTTCATGATAAAAGAAGTTGTGCCTTTCTGAAGATTCTGATAAAGAAAGAAAGTTGTTCATTTCTGGAGCTTTCATGATAAAAGAAGTTGTGCCTTTCTAGAGATTCTGATAAAGAAAGAAAGTTGTGCCTATTTGGAGCTTTCATGAAAAACTATGTTTGAGAGGATTGGCATTTTTGTTGTTGAAATGATGAATGGTGCAAACTTTCCATGAGTTTTCATGATGATGGAGCTGAATTAATACTAAGAGGTGTTAGGAGGAGACCATACTTGAGTGACAATTAGAATAATGCAATTTTTCTTCAAAAAGAGTCAAGCCCTCCTCATTCAGCCTCAGAATTTTTCACATCTAAATCCTACCCACCGAAAGCCACAGAACAACCCTAAAAAGTCCTCATGATAGACATATGTCTTTGACTCACATAGGGTGGTGATGTAGGAATTTATCAAGCCTATAGTGACCCTTGTATGAGTTTGGATGAGAAAGACATTGCTAAAAAATTGACATTTGTGTTATAAGAGAAAATTCAATTGAGGTAAGTGTTTTGTGCATGGGAGGATAAATGAAGTGGAAATATATTGAATTATATAAATGGAGAACTTGAAATAATGGTTTTTTATGAGGCATGATATCTTTTGTTTCTTGTTGTGGTATTGTTGGATCTCGAGGATGTGTTTTAAAATTTGTTTTGATTTGATATTGATGTTTACTTGATATGAGGTTTTGCCCAGGAATGCAAAAGGGTAAGTGTGGGGGAGTTGATAAAACATTATTTTGTTGAATATTTTATTGATAATAAATTACATAATTCCCTCACATTGTGCTAAATATGTTCATTTATGAAATATTTGGGATTAGATCATTCATTTGAAAATTTGATGAAAATTCTAGTTTTACCCTTTTAAAATGCACTGAAGTATTTCGCACATAAATATTTTAATATGACTTATTTGAACTTAAAATTTTGTAACAGTGTTCCCCACTTAATTTTCTACAACTTTTATGTAGGACACTAGAGCTAAAGAGTGCATTTGAATGGAGTAAATGGGTCATTAAGTCAATGGTGGGATGGACATCGCTTTAGTGATTGAGCCATATCTTCTATATCCATCCATGGATTGAGCCCAAATTTTGAGAGGGGATCTAAAACCCAATTTCGCACATATTATCCTTCTGGAAGGACAGCTAATTCACGTGTTTTGGTGGTCAAGAAGGCGGTGCAACTGGGATTAAAATATTTGGCAGAATCTTCTCATTCACACTTGAAACCACTTTTAACCTAGCCTCCCCTCCACTCTATAAATATGTATTTTTCTCATTTGTAAGGGTGGGGATGTGCATTAGGATATTGAAGGCAGAAGAGAATTGGTTTCACCCAAATTCTCCAACCATTGTAAGAGGGGTAGCTCTTGAAGTAAGGATCCCCTCATCGAAGCCTTTTTCTCTTCTTCATGCTGTAATATTTTCATTTGTGTAATAAAATTCTTTGTTCTTCTTTTATTTCTTCTCTTTTCTTCTGTTTTGTTCAATTATCTTCTTCTTTACTCATCCTATTTGGGTTGGAATCAAGAGTGGAGATGAGATTGGGTTCTACCCTTTCAATCCTTTGTGCATGCAAAACGTCTCCACGATTACCACACCGCTCATGGAAGAGTAGTACTCTTAGTGATCGATCTATCTTCTACCATCTTCATTTAATTATTATGAATCATTGAGATACTGTAATTCACTTAATATGATCCATGAATTGAGTTTTTAAATTATAAGAAACTAAGCAAGCAATTGAACAATTAACACAAAAACACGTGAGGTTGAGGATTGTGTAAATTGTGAGCGCGCGAACTTAATCGGTAAAACAAGACCACGCAGGATAAATTTGTAGAGTTCAAATTTAATCACTAAGTTCGATTCTTCCCCATTTTCCAGAATGGACACGTGCTGTCACGACCCGTCCTCGGGGCCTGTGTCGTGACTACCCCAAGCCCGCCTTCCATAGGTCAAGGGCTGGCGACTAGCACCAAGGCGTAAATCCCGGTAAAAAGGGAAGGCATTGCCTTTGTAAAGTAAACAAGCACCACAGAGTAAGCAAGCGGAAAAGTAAACACTAAGTAAAAACAGAGTACAATTGAAAGTGCGGAAAAGCAAATGGGCCAGTATACAAACCCAAAACTGAAAGTAAAGTACAACTCGAAAGGAAAAACAGCAACTGTAAAGTAAAAGCCGCTACACCGAGCTGTCCACTGGAAATCCCACCTGAAGGGTGGGTACAGATAGCTCCACTGCTCCTCGGGTCCCGCCGTCCGCTCCGAGCACGTCCCGCCCAGTGGTCCACCTCCAGGTACCGTCCTGCTCTGCAAGCCTCAACCACGATCAACGTTGTCCGTCGTCTGCAACCAACACAACGTAGTGCGGGCATAGCCCGTGCAGGGGTGAGTATAAGCTACTCAGTAGGGACCCCGAGACCCCCGAAGGTCTCCCAAAATCCACAAAGGATAAACCACAAAGGAAAGATACAAACACGAAGTAACAACCGACACTGCTTAGGTATATGCCCATACATATACCTAAGTCATAAATTCCAATACGCTCCAACCTCCGAGCCCAAGTACAACTCAGTCCACACAGGAAAGTATACGTATTCCACACAGGAAAGCAAAGCGTAATCCACACAGGATAGCACAACACAATCCACACAGGAAGGTAAACAGGATTTCAGCTCACACAGGTATACTTCTTCGAAGACGATAGAGATGATCATTGATCCATCTAAGTCGTCGGACCCACAAAGGATCGATAGGTACTAACCCCCGCAAAGACCCACACAGGATCAGACCCACACAGGATCTGTAGGCGCTGGTTCACACAGGACCGCTGAGCGCAGACCCACACAAGATCGGACCCACACAGGATCGGTAGCACTGATCCACACAGGATCGCTGAGTGTCGTAGTCGTCGTCGTCGAATCCACTAAGGATCTATGCACAGTCGTCATCGCAGTCACAGTAGCAGTCGCAGCCAGCTCTAGGATCCCCGCACACAGCAAGCTCGTTCGGGAGGGTCCGCTCCACGAGCCGAGAGGCTGATACATCAACTATCACAAAGTCTAGAGTTGATGTATCCAAAAGTTCTGTATCGTCAACAGGAACTCAATGCAACAGACGGCGCGTCAATCAGACGCCCGGTCTGAGAGTTATTGGCTTTTTCGTTCCAGGGGCCCGGTTGGTTTTTAAGGCAAAACCAATCCGACCGTACTCCACCTGCGTCCAAATCTCGGGCGTAGTATTCCAAAAGATCCGTCTCACTAAGAGGAACTCAACAAAGCTGACAGCACGTCAATCGGACGTCCGTAGCTCAAGATATGAGTGTTTCCGCTCCGAGTGCCCGGTTGGTTTCGTGTACGAACCAACCCGGCCGAACACAAAGTAATCTGAAACCTTGAGTGCGATATACCGAAACGACCGTCTCGATCCAAGGATCGCATCGCCGCTGACGGCGCGTCGTTTGGAGGTCCGTAGCCCGAGTTATGGGCATTTGAACCTAAACAGTTCGGTATCGGGGGTTTCGGGCTCGGGCCGACCCGACCCGAGACCCCCCCGGCTGGCCCGAACTGGGTCGACCCGCCCCGGACAGGGTCGGCCCGGCCCGGCCCGGCGCAGCCCGGCCCGGCGAACCGACCAGGCGCCGGTCCGGCTCAAGGCAGCGCGCTGGGCGCGCTGCCAGCTCGGCCAGACCGAGCTGATTGAGAAAACAGGGGGTGCCTGCCCCCCTTTGTGAAACCGCGGCCCCCCCTCATTATGGGGGACCGTTTTGTACTGGCTGGGGGAATTTAATTCCCCAGGCTTCCCCATTTCCGGCCGGCCCGACCTGGTCGGCCGGCTCCTCCTCAACGGGACCGGCAAGGGCCGGTCCCCTTCTGGCTTCCGACACCGGCGGCCCGGCTGGCCGCCGGTCACCTTGTTCCGCCGCGGCCCGGAACCGGCCGCGGCCTATGCCGTCCGGCGCGGTGCGACGGCACCGCTCCCCTCCGCCGCGGCCCCGCTCCGGCCGCAGCGCCTTCGACTTCCTTCGACGCGACGCGACGGCGTCGCGTTCTTGGATTTCCTTCCATGGCGCGGCGCGACAGCGCCGCGCAATACTTGTCGTAGGATACCCGCGTGGTGCGACGGCACCACGCCATCTCGTTCCATCCGCAAGAAACAATCATGAACAAAGGAGGGGGGGTTTGGTCGTGTTTGTGCGGTCCGGCCCCCTCTCGTTAAATGATAGCATTTATTCGATTATCCACGAAGTTCGACATGCTAGAATCAAGAACGGAATAATTAAATAAATAACAAAATTCTCCTACCTCAGTTTCAAGAGCGGAGCACGCCAACAAGCCGCGGAAGACAAGCGTCGCGGAGGTCGGGCGTCGCGGTAATCGAACGTCGATTTCGTTGACGTCAAGGTGCGTCCGAAGAGGTATCGTCACTGGAGAAGCTTCGTAAGCTGGCGAAGAAAGTCCGAGGAGGAAGCGGTGTCTCCTTTCGTTGACACGGGAAGAAGATCGAAAGAAGCGGCGTCGTCGATCTTCGGAAACACACCGGCTGCGAAGAAGAGAAGAGACGGCACGTCTTTCTCTTCTTATGGTGACGGCGTTCTTCGTCGGAGCCTAAGTGTTCTTCGTGTTCTTCGTCGTGGTTGAAGAAGATGAAGAATGCTTCCCAAATTCTCTCAAGGTGGCAAGAGAAAACTAACCAAAATAAAATAAGCTTAAGCCTTATTTTATTTACACAACTTCACCTCTTTGAATTTCAAAAGTTTGAAAAACAATAACTCATCTCAATTAAAACTCAAGTTGTCAAAATTAAATTGAGTGGAGTTATTGGGAGTTTAAAGGGGAGATGAGGAGTTAGGGTTCGTGTGGGCCCCACCACACTTAATCCTCTCAAGGGAGGTTAAGTGGATGTGGGTCCCACCTCTAACTCCCTTCAGGAGGATATAACCAACATGGTTTAAAATAAATTCTGTTTCCACAATTTATTTAACTTCATTTAAATTCCCCCAAAACTAACTCTCAACCCGCATAAAACGCAACCTCGGAAAAGGTCTCCTGAAGCGAATATTGGCGCTGCGAGTTCATCGGTGCCCTCGGAATTCGATTCCGGGCACCGGTTCAAAAGTTAGAAATTCCCGCTCGTTCGTTCACTGAACGTACCCGAGCCAAACTTCGGAAATTAATTCCGGGCACACCGGGCCTCGGAATCAGGTGCCGTCAGAAACTGCGTTCTTGTAAAATTCCAAAGAAAATTAAGAAAAAAATTTCCTTGAAATTTACGGGTCTTTACATTACTCCCACCTCAGGGCTGTACGTCCCCGTAAAGATACATCATAAACTAGGGAAACAAATGAGGGTACTGAGCACGCATCTGAGCCTCCCGCTCCCAAGTGCTCTCCTGGAGATTCTCGTGCTGCCATCTGATGCGCACTAGAGGAATCGACCGTCCACGTAGGACCCGCTCCTGTCGATCCTCGATCTCCACCGGGACCTCCGTAAAAGTCGCCCCATCGTCAACGTCAAGCTCCCCATGGTCAATGATGTGCGTCGGGTTGTGCACGTATCTCCTCAACTGAGACACGTGGAAGACGGCGTGCACCCGGTGCAACTGAGGTGGTAGAGTCAGGCGATAAGCCACCTCGCCAATCCTGCTGAGGACCTGGAAGGGTCCGATGAAGCGCGGAGATAACTTGTCGCCTCGGCCAAATCTCCGTATACCACGTCGAGGTGAGACACGCAAGAAGACGTGGTCGTCATCCTCGAACTCTAATGGCCTCTGCCTCATGTCAGCATAAGACTTCTGCCGGCTCTGAGCTGTCCTCATCCGCTCCTGGATGACCTGGACCTTCTCTGTCGTGGCCCGGACCATCTCTGGTCCCACAAGTGCTGACTCCCCAGGGTCTGTCCACCACAAAAAAGATCTGCAAGGTATGTCGTACAACGCCTCGTATGGCGCCATCCCGATGGTGGAGTGGTAGCTGTTGTTGTACGCAAACTCCACCAAGGGTAGGTGGTCCTCCCAGCTACAACCAAAGTCGAGAACACATGCGCGGAGCATGTCCTCGAGAGTCTGAATGGTCCTCTCCGTCTGACCATCTATCTGAGGGTGAAAGGCTGTGCTCAGACGTAGCTGCGTCCCGAACGCCTCCTGCAACCCCTTCCAAAGCCGGGAAGTAAAGCGAGCATTTCGATCGGAGACAATAGATGATGGCACACCGTGAAGTCGTACAATCTCCTGAACGTAAAGGCGTCCCAAGCTCTCCACTGAGCCCCGCTCTCGGATGGGTAAGAAGTGAGCCGACTTGGTGAGTCGGTCGACAATCACCCATATGAAGTCGTGACCTTTGGAAGTGCGTGGAAGTCCAGTCACGAAGTCCATAGATATCTCGTCCCACTTCCACTCCGGGACCTCCAAGGGCTGTACCAAACCTGCTGGTACCTGGTGCTCAGCCTTCACCTGCTGGCAGGTGAGGCATCGAGAAACGAACTCTGCTACAGCCTTCTTCATGTCTGGCCACCAGTGCTGTCGTCTGAGATCCTGGTACATCTTCGCCACTCCGGGATGTACCGCCAAGGGAGAAGTGTGAAACTCTCTCAGCACCTCCTCCCGTAAAGCAACTGGTACCATGGTACGTACTCTGAAAAGGATGTTGTGCTCTGCTCCAAAGGAGAAACCATCAGGTGTCTGTCCTGAGGATATCTGTGCACGCCGCGTCTCACAGTCAGCGTCCCCACGTTGTGCCTCTCTGACTCGCTGCAGTAGTGGAGGAGTGACTGTGAGAGACTGAAGGAAGGCTGCTCCATCTCTATCCACAAAGGATATCTTCAAAGAGGCTAGCTGCTCCGTCGCCTCCTCGAGTAGCTGAATACCCGTCCTCCTGCTGAGGGCATCGACTACTACGTTCCCCTTCCCAGGAGTATAGACTATCTCAAAGTCATAGTCCTGGAGGAACTCGAGCCATCGCCGCTGTCTCAGGTTCAGGTCCTTCTGTGAGAAGATATATCTGAGACTCTGATGATCAGAAAAGACTGTAAAGCACTCGCCCATCAGATAGTGTCGCCATGTCTTCAGAGCGAAGACCACTGCTGCTAACTCCAGGTCATGGGTAGCATAGTTCTGCTCATGCGGCCTCAACTGACGTGATCCATAGGCGATCACTGCCCGCTCCTGCATCAGGACACATCTGAGTCCGGTCCCTGATGCATCGCAGTAAACTACGTACCCAACTCCCTCCTCAGGCAACCTCAAGATAGGTGCGCTGGTCAATCTCTGTCTCAGCTCCTGGAAGCTCTGCTGACATCTGCCTGACCACACGAAGGGTTTCCCCTTCTTTGTCAAAGCTGAGAGTGGTGCCGCAACTCTAGAGAAGTCTGGCACGAATCTCCGGTAGTATCCAGCTAGTCCCAAGAAACTCCGCACCTCCGTCACGCTCCTGGGTGGTTCTCAAGCTAACACTGCCTCGATCTTCGCAGGATCCACTGCAACTCCCGCCTCAGAGATGACGTGTCCCAAGAAGTGGACCTCATGTATCTAGAACTGGCACTTCGAGAGCTTACCATAAAGCTGGTGCTCTCGGAGTGTGTCTAGTACAACCCGTAAGTGGTAGGCGTGCTCCTCCTTAGTCGTCGAGTAAATCAGAATGTCGTCGATGAAGACCACGACAAATCGATCGAGGTATGGCTGAAAGATCCTTTTCATGAGGTCCATGAACACTGCTGGAGCATTGGTTACACCGAAGGGCATAACCAAGAACTCATAGTGGTCATACCGACATCTGAAGGTCGTCTTCTGCACGTCCTCGTCTCTAACTCTGAGCTGATGATAGCCTGACCTGAGGTCTATCTTCGAGAACCACCGTGCTCCCGTGAGCTGATCAAAGAGGTCATCAATCCTCGATAGCGGATACTTGTTCCTCACTGTCACCTGGTTCAGGCGACGATAGTCAACACAAAGTCGCAAGCTCCCGTCTGCCTTCTTAGCGAACAAAATCGGGGAAGCCCAGGGTGAAACACTGGGTCGGATGAACCCCTTGCCCTGCAAGTCCTCCAACTGTACCCGTAGCTCTTGAAGATCGGCGGGGGCCATCCGATATGCTGGAGTCGATATCGGGGCTGTCCCGGGGTACAGGTCAATATAAAAGTCTACCTCTCTGCGAGGAGGTAGCCCTGGAACGTCGTCGGGGAAGACGTCCGCAAACTGATCCACCACTGCAGGAAAACCAGGACTTCGCACGTCAACTGCTCCTAGGATGAGGCTAGCCAACTGATGAGTGATGGGATGTCCTCTCCTCTGCGAGAGTCCATCCTGTGCTGCAAAGGCTCTCTTCTCGCCGGTGAAGGTGAACCCGCTCCCGTCAGTGCGTACACATCGCACCTTGCGCCTAAAACAGTCAATCTGTGCATGGACCGTAGATAACCAATCCATGCCCAAGATGACGTCGTAAGGCCTCGACGCTGCTACAAGAAGATCACAGCCGAAACTCTCGCCTCCTAGAGTAAGCTCACACTGCCGGCACCAGTGCGTAATCGTCGAGTCTGCTCCCGTAGGAGTCTCTAGCCGTAAGGATCGAGCCAACGGCTCTGTCGGAATCTCCGAGCTCCGAACAAGGGCAGCGGCTATGAAAGAGTGACTCGCTCCTGTGTCTATAAGAACTGCAACAAGGGTGGAATAGGCACAGATAGTACCTCGAATCATCTCGGGCACGCTGTGGTTGTAGGCCTCTGCTGCCTGGAGCTGTGCATGTCTCTGCCCGCCAGCTCCCTGTGGTCGGGGTGGACCTCCTGGTGGTGGTGGTGGTAGAGCCTCAAAGCGTCGCCCACCACCTGCTGCTCGGCCAGCTCCTCTGCCTCGTCCGCCTCCTCCCTGCGGACCGCCACGGTCGACCCTCTGCCTCTGCCTCGGTGGTCCCTCAACCGTCTGCTGCTCCTCGGCACGGCGGGTCAGGCAGTCACGAGCCATGTGGCCCTGCCCGCCGCACGAGTAGCACTGTCTGCCTCTCGAAAGACTGGCTCCGCGCTGTGTGCCCCGCACTGCTGAGCCAGTGTCCTGAGGTCATCTGCCTGAAGGTCTGGTCTGCATGGACCCCTGAGTCATCCGTCGACTGCCAGCTGCAGAAAACTCTGCCACGTGCCACCCTGCGGTGGGTCTCGGCGCTGGTGTAGACTCAGCAAGAAAGCTCTCGATCAAAAGGGTCCGCTCCAGTACTCCCGTCTGAGTCGGTATGCTGAGGGAGATCAGCGATGCCCTGATCTCGTGTCTCAAACCCTGCTCGAAGGTCCGGGCCCGGAAGAATGGGTCCCGTACCATGTCGATCGAGTAGCGCGAGAGATCGGTAAATCTCGTCGAGTACTGTGCGACCGTCATGCTGCCCTGCCGCAGCTGAAGAAGCTCCTGAATGCACACCGCACGGAGGGTGGCTGGGACGAACTCCGAGCGGAAGAGGCTCTCAAAGTCCGTCCAAAGTAGAAATGCCTCATCGTGCACCTGGAGCATCAAGCTCCACCATCGTCCTGCTGCTGCGTGCAGTAGGCTCGCCGCGAGGATCACCATGAGGTCTGCTGGTGTCCTCACTAGCCTGAAAACTCGTACGACTGCCTCCAGCCAGTCCTCGGCTGCCTGGGGGTCCGTCTCTCCACAAAACCTGGGCGGTCACTGGCGCTGAAACTCATGCAGTGCGCTGAGGCGACGTGCATCGTCAGCGGCTGGTGCTGGAAGTATCGGTGGCTCGGCGGGTAGTGCTACCGCCGGTGCCACTGCTGACAAAGGGCCCTGCACCGAGGCCTCGTCGCTCGGTGGGCTGTCATCATGCTCGACTCTCGGAACCCTAGCTGGCTACCGTCGTGGGGTCATCCTGAAAAGGAAACAGGTGCGCCACGGTCAGAACAGTATACCTGGTGAGCTGATACAAAGTAATCACAAGGAAAACTTGAAACACACACGCAATCTATGTTTTCGTGCATTAAGTCGGAAATCAGAAGTCAGGGTCCTGGTGTACGGATACGTCGGTCGCCGCACCAACACTGGACTCCCTGGACTGATAATCACACTCAATACGCTAAACATTATTGTTTCACATAGAAAAGATCAGAGTCCGCGGTAGAACTGAACTCCTCTGATATCAATTTGTCACGACCCGTCCTCGGGGCCCGTGCTATGACTACACCAAGCCCGCCTTCCATAGGCCAGGGGCTGGCGACTAGCACCAAGGCGTAAATCCCGGTAAAAAGGGAAGGCATTGCCTTTGTAAAGTAAACAAGCACCACAGAGTAAGCAAGCGGAAAAGTAAACACTAAGTAAAAACAGAGTACAACTGAAAGTGCGGAAAAGTAAATGGGCCAGTATACAAACCCAAAACTGAAAGTAAAGTACAACTCGAAAGGGAAAACAGCAACTGTAAAGTAAAAGCCGCTACACTGAGCTGTCCATCGGAAATCCCACCTGAAGGGTGGGTACAGATAGCTCCACTGCTCCTCGGGTCCCGCCGTCCGCTCCGAGCACGTCCCGCCCAGTGGTCCACCTCCAGGTATCGTCCTGCTCTGCAAGCCTCAACCACGATCAACGTTGTCTGTCGTCTGCAACCAACACAACGTAGTGCGGGCATAGCCCGTGCATGGGTGAGTATAAACTACTCAGTAGGGACCCCGAGACCCCCAAAGGTCTCCCAAAATCCACAAAGGATAAACCACAAAGGAAAGATACAAACAAGAAGTAACAACCGACACTGCTTAGGTATATGCCCATACATATACCTAAGTCATCAATTCCAATACGCTCCAACCTCCGAGCCCAAGTACAACTCAGTCCACACAGGAAAGTATACGTATTCCACACAGGAAAGCAAAACGTAATCCACACAGGATAGCACAACACAATCCACACAGGAAGGTAAAGAGGATTTCAGCTCACACAGGTATACTTCTTCGAAGACGATAGAGATGATCACTGATCAATCTAAGTCGTCGGACCCACAAAGGATCGATAGGTACTAACCCCCGCAAAGACCCACACAGGATCGGACCCACACAGGATCTGTAGGCGCTGGTTCACACAGGACCGCTGAGCGCAGATCCACACAGGATCGGACCCACACAGGATCGGACCCACACAGGATCGGACCCACACATGATCGGT
This sequence comes from Viscum album, assembly GCA_963277665.1. Lineage (NCBI taxonomy): Eukaryota > Viridiplantae > Streptophyta > Magnoliopsida > Santalales > Viscaceae > Viscum > Viscum album. The sequence goes on along the minus strand of OY728136.1, from coordinate 512,710,476 downwards.
AGCACTGATCCACACAGGATCGCTGAGTGCTGTAGTCGTCGTCGTCGAATCCACTAAGGATCTCTGCACAGTCGTCGTCGCAGTCACAGTAGCAGTCGCAGCCAGCTCTAGGGTTCTCGCACACAGCAAGCTCGTTCGGGAGGGTCCGCTCCACGAGCCGAGAGGTTGATACATCAACTGTCACAAAGTCTAGAGTTGATGTATCCAAAAGTTCTGTATCGTCAACAGGAACTCAACGCAACAGACGGCGCGTCAATCGGACGCTCGGTCTGAGAGTTATTGGTTTTTTCGTTCCAGGGGCCCGGTTGGTTTTTAAGGCAAAATCAATCCGACCATACTCCACCTGCGTCCAAACCTCGGGCGGAGTATGCCAAAAGATCTGTCTCACTAAGAGGAACTCAACAAAGCTGACAGCACGTCAATCGGACGTTCGTAGCTCAAGATATGAGTGTTTCCGCTCCGAGGGCCCGGTTGGTTTCGTGTACGAACCAACCCGGCCGAACTCAAAGTAATCCGAAACCTTGAGTGCGATATACTGAAACGACCGTCTTGATCCAAGGATCGCATCGCCGCTGACGGCGCGTCGTTTGGAGGTCTGTAGCCCGAGTTATGGGCATTTGAACCTAAACAGTTCGGTATCGGGGGTTTCGGGCCCGGGCCGACCCGGCCCGAGACCCCCCCGGCTGGCCCGAACCGGGTCGACCCGCCCCGGACAGGGTCGGCCCGGCCCGGCCCGGCGCGGCCCGGCCCGGCGAACCGGCCAGGCACCGGTCCGGCTCAAGGCAGCGCGCTGGGCACGCTGCCAGCTCGGCCTTCGGCCGAGCTGATTGAGAAAACGGGGGGCGCCTGCCCCCCTTTGTGAAACCGCGGCCCCCCCTCATTATGGGGGGTCGTTTTGTGCTGGCCGGGGGAATTTAATTCCCCTGGCTTCCCCATTTCCGGCCGACCCGACCTGGCCGGTCGGCTCCTCCTCAACGGGACCGGCAAGGGCCGGTCCCCTTCCGGCTTCCGACACCGGCGGCCCGGCTGGCCGCCGGTCACCTTGTTCCGCCGCGGCCCGGAACCGGCCGCGGCCTATACCGTTCGGCGCGGTGCGACGGCACCGCTCCCCTCCGCCGCGGCCCCGCTCCGGTCGCGGCGCCTTCGACTTCCTTCGACGCGACGCGACGGCGTCGCGTTCTTGGATTTCTTCCAATGGCGCGGCGCGGCGCGACGACGCCGCGCAATACTTTCCATAGGATACCCGCGTGGTGCGACGGCACCACGCCATCTCGTTCCATCCGCAAGAAACAATCATGAACAAAGGAGGGGGGGTTCGGCCGTGTTTGTGCGGTTCGGCCCCCTCTCGTTAAATGATAGCATTTATTCGATTATCCACGAAGTTTGACATGCTAGAATCAAGAACAGAATAATTAAATAAATAACAAAATTCCCCTACCTCGGTTTCAAGAGCGGAGCACGCCAACAAGCCGCGGAAGACAAGCGTCGCGGAGGTCGGGCGTCGCGGTAATCGAACGTCGATTCCGTTGACGTCAAGGTGCGTCCGAAGAGGTATCGTCGCTGGAGAAGCTTCGTAAGCTGACGAAGAAAATCCGAGGAGGAAGCGGCGTCTCCTTTCATTGACACGGGAAGAAGATCGAAAGAAGCGGCGTCGTCGATCTTCGGAAACACACCGGGTGCGAAGAAGAGAAGAGACGGCACGTCTTTCTCTTCTTATGGTGACGGCGTTCTTCGTCGGAGCCTAAGTGTTCTTCGTGTTCTTCGTTGTGGTTGAAGAAGATGAAGAATGCTTCCCAAATTCTCTCAAGGTGGCAAGAGAAAACTAACCAAAATAAAATAAGCTTAAGCCTTATTTTATTTACACAACTTCACCTCTTTGAATTTCAAAAGTTTGAAAAACAATAACTCATCTCAATTAAAACTCAAGTTGTCAAAATTAAATTGAGTGGAGTTATTGGGAGTTTAAAGGGGAGATGAGGAGTTAGGGTTCGTGTGGGCCCCACCACACTTAATCCTCTCAAAGGAGGTTAAGTGGATGTGGGTCCCACCTCTAACTCCCTTTGGGAGGATATAACCAACATGGTTTAAAATAAATTGTGTTTCCACAATTTATTTAACTTCATTTAAATTCCCCCAAAACTAACTCTCAACCCGCATAAAACGCAACCTCGGAAAAGGTCTCAAGCGAATATCGGCGCTCCGAGTTCATCGGTGCCCTCAGAATTCGATTCTGGGCACCGGTTCAAAAGTTAGAAATTCTCGTTCGTTCGTTCACTGAACGTACCCGAGCCAAACTTCGGAAATTAATTCCGGGCACACCGGGCCTCAGAATCAGTTGTCGTCAGAAACTGCGTTCTTGTAAAATTCCAAAGAAAATTAAGAAAAAAATTTCCTTGAAATTTACGGGTCTTTACACGTGCCTTAATTTACCACTGACCATAAGCTAAATTTAGAATATTAATCAAAGCAGGGTCTCACGATTGCATGTTTTGAAGATAGCCTAGGGTTTAATTAATTTAATCTTGGTGGTTAAGTTAGTTCTTGTAGGGTTCGGGGGTTAACAAATTAAGGGATCATAATGAAGTGGATATTTATTTAAATGATAATGATAAATAATTAAGTGAAGAGGTAGAGTTATATCGATTACGCCTTTTAAAATATTTTCTAAAAAAACATCTTATTGCGTTGAATTTCATTTCAAAATTGAAAACAAAAAGAATGCAATCTTCTTCCAGCAAACTTCTTCTAGTTTTATAAACAATAAACAACTCCTTCATCCTTTCAAGTAGTATTTTTATTCTATTTTATTTTATTTTCAAAATACCTTTAATATGTTGTTAAATTTACTTCATCTTTTGAGATACGACCTTGGTCAGTCACTCTGTTGCACCTAAGTATCCTAAAAACCATTACTCATTTGAGAGCGTCCATGACAGCGCCTTTCAGACATACAAACCAACTCAATAATCATTTGATATAGTTGGTCCAAGGAATCTATCCATCTAGCTATTCCAATGAACTTTTTCATGTAAACACAATGGAAATAATTTTATTCACACCCTTGTCTTATGACTACCAAAATGGTTATTCTATACATATGTAAATGAATATACATGTACATGCATACACCTATTTTTCATTGTTGTGTTGAGACACCATTAGTAGTGCCCTACTTAGTATATATGCTCACACCCTTCATGAATACCTCAGTGGACATGTAGTATCTCTTTCACTTTTTTTCAGGCATACTTAGTTACTTTGGTAGTTGTTAGACATATTTGGGTTATTTTGTGGTAGTTATAAGAGTGGATCGGTTCCCACTCTAGAGTTGGAGTTGTTGGGAATGGTTAGAGGCTATTTTTGGCACATCGCATGTTCCCCCTAGTTTTTCCTTGGTCTTAAGACCTCTTTCACCTGACTTTTATTCTAACATGTTTATTTTTTTTATGTTGTGTGTTAATTACTCTAATTTTCATTCATGCAAAGAGTTCTGGTTAATGTTCCATTTTTGTTTACTTATGACTTTTGGTTTAAAGTTTATTTTTGGAATGTCTGACCCAGAACTAGTCGTGCAGAATTTTAGATAGAATCCAGTCATGGCATGAAATTGTAAACAAAACCCCTCAAAAACATTTTGCAAACTCTATATTAAGACCCACAGTGAAAATTTCGAACCCTTGGGGATCGGGGAGTGCTCCTAAGGTCATAACACTCTGATTCAGGTACAATTGGGGCATCCAGGTTAGGATAGCTATAAGGAAGTTGCGCCAAAATGAACTCTCAAGCATAAAATCTCTTATCATGAGAGTGGCTACAATAACTAATTTAATACTTCGAATATCTTATTTTAAGATTTTTATGCTTTTATTATTCAAGAGATATGTTTGAGGTGAGTTTTTAACCTTGTTAATTTCCTTGTAATATAGAGAGAGTGGTTGGCACGAAGTCATTGACTCATAAAAATCTATTTATTTATAGCACCTACTAACTACAAGTACTATTGTAAGTAGGGATCAAACCCAAGTGAAGGATAAGATGTGTGGCCAAACAAGACAACACAAACAAAAACAAATAAAAAAAGTAAAAGAGATGGAGTGATGGTGGTATTGTGTAGAAAAGGGAATGGAAGTGTTCAAAAGTGGGGTAGTAGTAGAGAGAACAAGATAAAATAGCCTAAGTTGAAAAGTGGACGAATTAGGGAACCAGACTGATTTGAATTGAATAAAAATATTTCTGCTCTTGCTTCAAGAAAATCACAACTATGCCAAAGCTATGACGAAAATAGGTTGAGACACCTAACTGTCGCACAGAGATCAACACGGTTCCATGAACTCTCCCAAGAAATGACTTGTCAAACAGAACTTAGAAAATGTATAGTTATTTCAAAGAGAAGAGAGATGATAACCCTTTCAAATTGAAGTACTTCGGCTGAAGTATCAGGGACAAGGAATCCACTGCTGTATAGTAGTATAGAAATGATTCTCATGAAGAACAAAAATGAAAACACATAACAAAATGTTCACATTAAAGTTCTCCAAGTAATACCCACCTCAATCTATCGATTTATTGGAAATCCATGAATTAAATTTCTCACCAAAAGAAAAGAATCCAATTCTGGATTGAATCTGTCTATTCTTCATCAGAGAGAAGAAATCCCTGGTTGAACAGCAAAGCTCAGATTCCTAAGCCAACATGCTGGGTTTTATTCCCTCTTTGACAACAACTCACAGATCAATAACAGTCCAAAGCAAGATTTATTTGAATCCATCCCAAATTTGACCTACCTTGATCGAATCAGCGAGTAAAGGTTGATCTGCTACTCACATAATGGCTCGATGGTGCATCCAGTCTCGTTCACAATTTTTCGGTGACCCCAGATTAGTAGCAGATCGAATTCGGTCGACCCTCAGACACCCATGAACAAGCCCAGAAAGGCTTCAGACAAGGTCTTCATCGGCAGTACTTCAGTGATGGATTCGGACTTCGATTTTAGGTCGAAATCCCAATTTTAGGTCGAAATCCCTATTTTGAATGACTTCGGGGATCGTAATCAATGAACTCGGGTGAATCGTATTTTGAAAATCCAAGCTCGGAAACGGTGAAATCGGTACTTGAAGTCTCCATCCATGGATTCTTGTTCGTCTCCTTCAAGCTTACCTCACAAGCTACGAATACCTGGTCTCGATTCATGCATCTTCAGAGATCTCGGCTTCTTACGACTTCATATCGTTGTCTTCTTTGATTTTGGATTTGTTTTGATTTTCATCAGTAGCTTCGGATTGAACCAGTTTCGAAAGGCTTTGTTGTCCCTAAATCATCCTTCCACGGCAGGCCTTCTTCGGTTTTAGAAGCTCGTAACATGGGAAATTCATACGGGCCTACACTGGAAATATCATACGGACCGGCCTCCAGAATTTTGCAAGTAATAAATCCAACGAGAACACATAAAAATACATAATTGAGAATTCAAAATAATAATTTCAAATTTTAAATAAACACCCAAAAAAACTCCAAAAATTACCAAACTTCAAAATTAATAATTGATCCCAACAAAGAATATTTCATAATTATAACCATGGTACATTAAACATTTTATTTCGAAAATTGAATTACTCAAAAAAAATCAAATAATTTTTCAATAACAATTCCATCGAGATTAACACAAAAAAGGTTCTTAAAATTGAATGAAAATCAAGATCAAGCAACTTTAAAACAATTAAACATAAAAAATCGCTAATTTAAAAAAATGTACATGTAATTAAATTTTCAACAAAAAGCCATAAATAATAAAATATTTATCATTAAATTCTCATTTAAATACAAAAAATCCCCAAAATATAATCTAGTTGATGTGACAAACAATTATCAATTTAAGACCACATCAAATTCGTCCACACTTGAATATTGTTTGTCCACAATTAATCAATTAATCCAATTCGGTGGAAATTAATATATATCAATCATGAAAAACTAAAGCGCCTCAAAGATTTGATTTTCAAAAAGATTTTCCCCAATAGACCCTCACAAGCAGGAAATGTGATTGACCTCTTAAAATGAAATGGTTTCGTGTAAAGTTGGTTTCCTGTTTTACAAAAATGATTGACTTTGAAAATTTTGAAAAGAATTAAACGCACTTCAATTTGCATCGAACGAGAACTTTCAAACATCTATCTGCCTCTATGTAAACTGATACACATAATTAAAAAGAGATTAAATAGATGCAACTGAATGGATAGTTGATAATAATAATTAAAACAAATGAATAATTAACCCATCAATCAGTTAAAAGAGTAAAGAATGAAAAGTTTAACCCGGATTAGGGTTTTCATTTCATATCTCATTTGGATTCATATCTTATGATTTTAATTTAAATTAAAAAGTTTAAAACCAATGACAACTGTAAGACATACTCCTAAAATTTTACCAAAAGAAAGTTTTTTTAAGAGAACATAAAAATGTACTCAATAAAATCTATGGAGAAAATTAAATTAACCTTCTCAAAGTGGAAAAACATCCTTCAAATCTAAAAAAGATTAACCCACTAAAAAAGAAAATTGAAGCTTGAAAAACAGTCAATTTTGAAAACATTTAGGGGTTTTTTATGTGTACAATAATGAAGTGCAACTCAAAAAATTTTAAGACCCCTCCCCCATATTTAGAACTCAAGATCGGCTCAAATGTTGAACTTCAAGGTGGAAAAAATAATTTAAGAATGTTTTAGCTCAAAAAAATCTTCAATATAGTAGTTCAAAGGCATGAGGAAGGGTCAAAATAAAATTTCAAACAGCATGTTGCCACAAATTTCAACACTTTCAAAACATATTTCAAAATGTATATGCTTATTTTAATTTATAGAACATAAAGATTTTCAATGTGGATTAGCTAAAATAGAATGTTTATCAATGAATAAAACAGGAAATATCATCAGAAAATTCAACCACTCCGAAAGAAAAATAAGAAAAATTTAGAGCACCCACTAAGTTTTAACAATTATTTAAAACTAATTTCCAAAGTCCTAGATTTTAGCAAGCATGACACCCACCAGTTACAAAACAGATTTACTTGAACTCAGCTCAAAATGAACACCATCCACACACACTTAATTTCAAGTAATGGAAAAATTAAATACAAAATCTTAGATTTAAGATCAACTACCAAAGGAGCATGCACCAATTCTTGAAAAATAAAAAGAGGGATTAAATAGATTACTCCAGTGACAGTTGAAGCTTTGAATCCTTAGTGTAATATTGAAAAGTCACTCCTCTTCAAGACATGTGAAACTCCACTTGGCCACTTTATTGAGGTTGCATAGACCCGGATTTTTAATTGTAAGACTTTGAAATATTTATATATATATTTCTAGAGCTACACGCTGAGATGACGTGTGATTTCGAGACCCAATGTGCTCGGAATTAATTTTATAAAAAATATTAAATATATTTTATATTACACGTGCGTAGTTCTTAAATAAAATGTGATAAATATTAAACAAAATCTCAGATAAAAAATTAGAGACCATGGTTGAGTCCGGAACATGGTGTTTGCCCTAGGCGTAACCTAAAATAGGTCGGCGCGGGGTGTTCAGACATCTCACTCGTTGGCGGTACGTTCAGTGAATTAATTAATTATTAAATTAATTTATTCATTCATTTTAACAAAAATGGAATTCTATAAGAATACTTTCATGGATAATTCTATAGGGTTAGTCGCATAAACCCTGAGAGAATTCCAGATCTTCCCTTCCTCCTTCTGTTGGCAGATCAAATCGGACGCTGGCAAACTGTCGGATCGGAGCAGATCAGGACATAGCGAATGCAACAATACCCTTCAATCATTGGCGAGCACGATCTTCGATGACGAATGGTCTAATATCTAGGTAGAACTCATCAATTTGTTTTTTACACCCTTGATGATTAAATTTGATTGCGCATATCAACTTCTTCTATTGATCTGTGCCAATTGTGACCATGGCATACTTCTACGTACATGATTAAATTGGTTTTTTCCAATGTTTTCAAACCTTGGATTCCCCATTCTTGATCATTATCCAAGAACATTTGGCAACGATCAATTAAACTTTTGATCTTGTGTTTTTCCCTCTCGATTTCTTCGCGTTCGTCACTGTTTGGACTCCACGATTCTGGTTCAACATATCGAGCAATACCAAGCCTGATTGGACCCCTGGAATCACAACAGTTTCACGAGCGAGGAATGAATCAATGAAGGAAGGATAAATCTGGGATTTTTGCGGGATGTGGATGATCATTTGGATGATCGGTTGCCGATTAATCGAAGGTGGAATGATTTGGAGATGTACGAGTCGAGTGTCGAACCTACGAATATAATCAGAGATCGATTTTCGGCCACCAGAGTGCCAGGAACAATAGATCCAGACCAGATTTGACGATTATGGGTGGAATCGAGGCCGAAATCAAAGGCAAATATCATATTTGGCGTGTGAAAAGAAAATATGAGATTCTATGAAAAAACCAACAACACGCCGTGTATAAGGATGAACACACGATGTGTAGCACCGTGATTGCGGCGACTAGGGTTTTGGGAAATCGCAAGGATGGCACGATGTGTAGCCCTCCTACACATTGTGTACCTTATCCCCGGGTGGACTAACCGTGTGATGGATCACACAGGTGGGACTCCGTGTGGGAGTACATGGTCATGCACATGGCTATGTACCGAAGTACATGGACACGGCCAAATCACACGAGCAACACCCCATGTGAAGAAACACGTCATGTACCAAAGTACACAGACACAGAGTCAATACATGAACATGGCCAGAAGGACACAACCCGACCCCAGATAGCTTGGATATGTCATGTAGTCCACCTACACGGTGTGTACCCCTACATGGCTTAGGAGCCATGTGCTGGCCAAAGACACGGTCAGGCGGTGGAGCGAGACCACATGTCGTGTGGGTCCCCTCACACACCGCGTACCCCTTGGTTCCTTTTGAGGAAACTTCAAGGTTTCATATCTCCTTCATTTGGACTCGGATTCTGTGTAAGGTCTCAGATCCGCGTGGATCGGTCCTTTGCGTGTTTCTGAGGCTTGTGGAGCTCGGAGGAGGCTCAGAGAAAGTCTGCAGGTGTTTCGGGTGCTGAGAGATGGAAACAGGGAAGGATTTCACATCATGAAGGATCACCTGATGTGAAAGTGGGATTCATGTCATGTAATATTTCAAGGTTCGAAAAATAAATAAAGTGATGAGGCGATGCGTTTTTCAGTGAAAACCAAATTTTGAGGGTTACATGATGTGAAAGGTGATTACACATTGTGTAATACCCCAATGCAATAATGTTCTAAAACATTCCATCCACTCGGGTCATCAAACCCTATGACTATTGCTTCCCTCTCTCCCATCCCAGGCAACTCGGTAGTCCCCTCTTCAATATTTTGGAGATCCCTTCGACAAGAATTGATCTCGGGATTCCATCTTCGATCTGAGGTATGATCAACCTCCGTTCTAGTGGTTTCTTCAATTCATTTCCCCCCGTTTCTATTTTCCATGTGATGGAGGTTGCTTACCCATGGTTCTAATTGGGTTTCTCTTAGTTTTTGTTGGTGTGGTGGTGCCACGACTTCTTCGGTTGGATGCAGTTCTTGTAAGAGGGGTGATCAGATATCCGTTGCATGTTCCAATCTCGTGCGAAGAATGTCGATGACCTTTTGAGGTAGGGGATTTTTTTCTTCACTATATTTACATGCAATCGTATAGATAGCATGATTTAGCCCCTTGTATCATAATGAAATTGACTTAATTAAATACTTGAATTGGATTAAAGAATTGGTATTGATTGCATAGCGATGTTTCTACTTTGTGTTGTGATAATAGTTTGCCTCTCAATTTGATAAATAGTGTGATATCTATTCCTTTCTTGGTTTATCATATTGTTCTTGATGGAAATTGGTAAATAATGTAAAGCTGGAATTAATTGATAATTGATTGGCTAAAATATTAAAGGGGCATACTTAAGGAATTTGGTTGTTGTTGTTGTAATTTGATGATAATCAAATTGATGCAAGTAAGCATTTTTAACTAAATTGGTTAAAGAACCTAAATCATTTTGATGCTTGTTGGAAAAGGAATTAAAGACATGTTAAATTAATTTTTTAATTAATTTGTGATAGTTGTGATAGCTTGTTACTTAGGTTGCTCGTAGTTGGAACCTGTGTTAATGAATCGGTTAATTCGGGGTGGAATAAGAACTAGTTGTGTGATAAAACATAATGAATTTATAGGGCCTGGGTTGGATGCTTGCTTGTAAAGGACAAGTTCCTTGTGCTATGGAGTCGTGAGATCTAATTGTGTGTGAAGGCTGAATGCCTTTCCTTGGGACCTAGAGCCCGTTGCTATGTTTTTTCCTGCTTCTTATGATGTGCTCTGAATACGAGACTTGTGATGTGGGTAGGGAGGCCCAGATGTGACATGAGCCTGGAATGGCTTTGTAACATCCCAGGTAAATAAAGAATAATACATTTTCATATTTATTAATATTTGCGAATTAAATATTAATTTTACATTAAAGGGGTTGCTATGTTCGATAGCGTACTCGATACGCAATAATGAGTTTCTTTGAAAACTTACGTTGCACACTAGTAATATAATAATATTATTTTAAATGGTAGTTAACACGTAGTCATTGTATTGGCGGGAATGAATAGAAATAACTAAAATATGATTATATATGTTTGTTAAATGTTTTTACATTTATCCAATAAAGGATAAAGGCTTAAAATACGAAAATAATTCAATTTTAGGCATATATACTCTAATTTTCACTAAAGGTCGACTTGTCGCCTTTTCATGGAGAACCTTCTTTAAATATAGTTTTGATCACTCTTATACTTTATATTGGACCAAATAAAACTATTCTTTAGAATCGGGACATCAAAATTTACTTTGTGTAAATTTTTGGTATTTTTCCGATAAAGTTCATTTTTTTAATGAATAGTGAAAAATGTTATATTTTAATTCAAAACCTATTTTTAATCTAATTTATTTATATGATTAGATTATCTTTTGAATTGGTTTTAAAGTGCAATTAGAATATATTTTTATCATTTAATCCAATAGTGGTTGTTGGAATTAATTTCAATTTGAAATTGGACTTAAACTAGTGTCAATCTTTTAATAGATATTGTTTCTTAAAAACACGCTATTTGTTTTGACAGTGGGAATTAATTATTAAATTAATTAATTCAACTTATATGTTTTGAATTTTGTAAAATAGACATCATTTTTGAGTTTGGAATATCAAATATATCTTAGGGTGAATTTTTGGTATTTTTCTGAAAAACTTCAATTTTTGATGAATAGTGAAACCACTAAGTGGTAGTTAAAGAAACTGTTTTTTCGTTTAAATTTAACTTTGCCACCTCTGTGTTTTGAATTTCAAAAATCTGACATACATGGTTTTCATTAGAAAGTAAAATGTGGTTCAATGGGATTAAAATATTTTTTTTGCGAATAGTAACTTTTATGTTCTTAATCGCGATTAGAGGTAATTAATGTAGTTTAAGGTAAAAATAATATTTTAATAATATGAAATGACCTATACACATGTCCTAACCTTATTGTATGTGTCATGGTCGACCAAGACAATCCATGAGTCAACTTGGGGACCCCATGGAACCACTTTGGTAGGAAAATGACATTAATAACTTTTTATTTAATGTTAAAATAAAAATGTCACAAACATGAGATGTTTTACTAAAAAAAAATTTAAATGGGGTTATACAAGTCATAATTTTGACTATAAATATTCATTAGAAAGATAAAAAGATTTCCTACATCATTATTTTTTTATAATTTTTAGACATTAAATAAATTAAATTATTTATGACACCATGATGATGCAACGATTACCTCATTATTTAACGATTTAAATAAAATGAAAAGATAATGTAAAATCTAAGACCTACACTTGTCAAAAACCTATTGTATGGGTGGATTTAGAACCCTTATCACATTATACTCTAAATATATAATTGTGGGACCCTTTTTATCTGAAAATCATTTTATAATAAAGTGTCTTTTCTTAACTTTCCAAGAGTGTCCCTCCTCTCCTCTTATAAAAGACCCCCACCTCTACCTCCTTACCCACACCTCTCAAGCCTTTGGTTCGCCCAATATCTGCTCTTTTTGTCTCTCCACATCCCTATATTACTCCTAAAAGCCTTACTTTGGGCAAAAGTCTTCCCAAGGAAGCCTTTGATCTCAAATCAAAAAGAGTTACCCGTTTTAAAGGTAGTGTCTTCTCTTGTGTTCTTATGTTTTATTTTGCTTCTCCAACCCCATAAACTCTTTTTATTCATTTATTTTGTAACAAAAACAGTATCCTAAATATACTAGGATGTTGTTATAAGAAGTATTCGAGCTACACTTACACACACCTTCATCTAATGGTTAAAGAACATACTGTTTATGTGGATGGCGAATTTCTGCCTCACGAAATGATGATTGTTCAACACTCATATAACACCTTCAAAGGTGGAAATTAAGATGAAACTATATTTATATATGATATATAATATGTTTATGTTTTACTTAAGCTTCGTTATTTTTCATTTGTGGCATACCTTTATGGTTTCCATTGTGGGTAAACACGATAATTTCATTTTAGGAAGTGCGGACTACCGCCCCCTCAAAGTGATTTGATTCGTTAATGCCATACGTGGGACGTATAAAGGATGGATTAAATTATATTATATATGATATTATAATGTAATTATAATATACCTTTATATCATTATGATCTCACTCAATTAAAGTATGAGATAGAAATGAAAGTAGCGTTCATGCGTACGTACGGCTTACCGTCTCCATGAACGGTGCATTTCATTTCTTACCCCCAAATGTAATGTACTATTATAAGTACATATATATAATGGATATATATTATGTATGTTACATATAAATGATGAATATAATTTTGGAATTAAAATATACATACCTCTCATTTAGTTTTAATTCCATTAATATGACATATAAATGAAAGTAGCGTTCATGCGTACATACGACTTACCGTCTCCATGAACGATGCATTTCATTTATTACCTCTAAATGATTATTTAATATTATAAATACATGTATATTCTCGATATATATGATATATATGATATCCAAATCATGAATATCATTCTGGATATAATGAACCTTTGACCACACGAACAACATGTAATTGTAAGAAGTCCACTTTCGACTTAAGAACCAAATATCGACAAAAAAACATTATTAACTTAAATGATTACATAATGCTTATAAAATGGAAATAATTGATATAAAAGGAATAGTAAGCTTGAAAAAGGTTCTTAAGAAAGTAGAAATTAACACTAGTTTATTATTCAGGAGATTAAAGAGCAATCGAGTCACGTCGGACACGAGGTAAGAGAACTTCTTAACCCAATTTCCATTCTCCAGGTTAATCTCCTACTTTCAAGTTATGTCATGATATTATTATGTCCTATCTTGTATTTTTACTTTATTTATGTGTAATTATAGTGAATACACATAATAGATCTATTTTATTTAAAAAATGATCTTTGTAAGGGACTTCGTCTCAATCTCTTTTCATTGAGGCATGTTTCGTTTTATACACAACTTTCTTTTGTATGGTGTATAAACCCCTTTGACTTTTACTTTTATACAAAAGGAATCTTTTTCTACGAATCTTTTTACTAAAAAACAAAAAGGAATGTTTCTTTTAACGTACGCGGTGACAATGACCTTTTCCGCCGCCGCGAGTATTATTTAGTCTTTGGCTTCCTCAACAAGCCGTACTATTTTTAAAATGAAATAAATACCATATACTCTTTTATGTATTTTGGTATTGAAAATGGATTTTATAATGGATTTGTTATGTCAATATATTTAAGTGATATATTGTGATCAAAGTGTGGAAATGTTTTCCTTCCATTATATTTGTTTTATGTCTTATGATTTTATAGTGGTACTTGGACATTTGACGGGTGGTTACGTGATAAACCATATGACGGGTGGTGCCGTGAATACCAGGATGGGTGGTTATGTTATAACCTCCAATGCATTGGGTATGGAAGTCGGTCGTATGGCTATTCCATTTAATTATGTGTGGAAGTCGACCGTATGGTTATTCCATTTAAGTATGTTTATGTCCCAAGTTACCTTTATATGTTATGTGTTCTTTATATGGGTTTTATGGTAATCTTTTGATTACAAAAGGGTAAGTAATGATATTTTATTCAATGAAGAGTATTTTCTGCTTCATAAAGGTGAAAATTATTTCTTTGATAAAGTATTCATGGTTTACTGGTGGTTTTGAAAAACTAACAGATTTCCTTCTTTGTGTATCCCTTACTGAGATTTTTATGCTCACCCCAAGTTTTTTTGAAATGTTTTTCACAGGACTTAATGTGGAATAGGGTCAAGGATGGGATCAAGGGAAAATCATGCAATCTAAAACATGGAACTAGACATGTTTCTTTTTAAGAGTTTTTATTTTATGGAAACTTAGTAGAAGTGTCTACTTTGTAATCTTTTGAGATGTAATAGTTATGATCTAATTCTCTAAAACTCTAAACCTAAAAATATCCTCAATGAGAATTATTCATTTAATTCAATATTAAGTAATGTTTAATGCCGGAGCCTTATAGTTGGTATCAGAGGTCGGTTTATATAACTTTAAGAGTTATAATTATATTAAATGATTATCCAAAAATATTTTTTTATGGTCAAATTGAAACGATATAGAATTTGAAGATTACCATGTTGCTTCGCCTAAGATATTTCTGTGTTAAGAATTCTTTTTCATAGAGGAAATAGAACAGCTTTTCTGGGAATGCATACAGAGGGAAATTACCTTTCAAATCAGTATCCTGATATGGTCAGAATCAGAACTAAACCGTTTGTTGCAGTGATGGCTCAGATGACTCAGGTGAAAAATGTTGGTTATTTTTATTGATGATATTTTAGTGTTTTCTAAAAGTAAAGAGGAGCATGAAAGTCATTTAAGGGTTATCTTGCAAACCTTAGAAGAAAAGAAACTGTATGGAAAATTCATCAAGTGTGAGTTTTGGTTACAATAAATTTCTTTCCTTGGTCACATTGTTTCTAAAGATGGGATAATTGTTGATCCTGCAAAAACAAAGGTTGTGGAAAATGGCCAAGACCCACAAATGTAACTGAGATTTGTAGCTTCCTTGGTTTGGCAGGCTATTACCAAAGGTTTTTTATAAATTTTTTCCAATTATCTAGTCCAATGACTAAGCTAACTCGGAAGGGTGTCAAGTTTATCTGGACAAAATAATGTGATGATTGTTTTTAGGAATTGAAAAGAAGATTGGTGAATGCTCCAGTTTTAGCACTACCTTCCAGGAATGGTGAGTTTGTTATCTACAGTGATGTTTTATTGAAAGGACTTGGTTGCATCCTAATGCAGAATGATCAGGTAATTGCTTATGCTTCATGACAGTTGAAAACTCATGAGATAAATTACCCTACACATGATTTGGAATTAGCTGCTTTTGTTTTCTCTTTAAAAATTTGGAGGCATCATTTGTATGGAGTAAAGTGTGAAATATATACCGATCACAAAAGTTTAAAGTATATATTCACTCAAAAAGAATTGAACATGAGACAGAGGATATGGCTAGAATTAATCAAGGATTATGATTGTACAATTCATTACCATCCGGGAAAAGCAAATAAAGTAGCTGATGCTTTGAGTCGAAAAAGTAATGCTTCATTAACAATGTTGCGTTTGGAGTGTGATCATTTGGTTAAGGATTTGATGAACTTTGGCATAGAAGTTGTTGGTGCAGGATGTACTTTTGTTTTATTTCAGGTATCAGTGAAATCTTCTCTATCAGACAGAATCAAGCAAGCACAGAAGCAAGACAATGAATTTCAGAAAAAGGTAGAGCTGGTTCAGAAGGGTAAGTTTCCTGAATTCAACATTGATAATGATTGTGTTTTGAGATTTGGGAAGAGATTGTGTGTGCCTCGTGATTAACAGTTGAAGAGAGAGTTGTTATATGAAGCTCATAGTTCTCCGTTTTCAGTTCATCCAGGAAGTACTAAGATGTATAGATATCTTCGGGAGTATTACTGGTGGGACGGAATGAAAAGGGATATTGCTGATTTTACTGTAAAGTGTTTGACTTGTCAGCAGGTTAAAGCAGAGCGGAAGTTATCGAAAGGGATGCTTCAGCCTTTACCAGTGCCAGAGTAGAAATGGAAAAATATATCCATGGACTTTGTTGTGGGATTACCGATGACATCTCGAGGTAATAATGCAATCTGGGTTATTGCTGATCGATTGACTAAATATGCTCATTTCCTTCCTATTCGAGATACATTCTCTCTAGATCAACTTTCTCGTTTGTATCTTAAAGAGATAGTCAGGTTGCATGGAGTTCCCCTATCCATTGTATCTGATCGTGATCCCGGGTTTACTTCTAACTTTTGGAAAGGCCTTCAGAAGTCATTGGGTACTGAATTAAATTTTAGTACAACTTTTCATCCGCAATCAGATGGGAAGTCGGAACGAACAATTCAGACCTTGGAGGATATGCTACGAGCTTGCTTTATGGATTATCAGGGAAGTTGGGACCAACATCTTTCTTTGGTTGAATTTTCTTATAATAACAGTTTTCATTCTAGTATACAGATGGCACCATTTGAGGAATTATATGGGAAGCGGTATCGAACTCCAGCTTTTTGGGATGAAGTGGGTGAAAGGAATCTAATGGGACTAGAATTGGTAGAAGATATGGTAGAAAAAGTTCAGTTGATTCAGAAACACATGAGAACAGCTCAGAGCAGACATAAAAGTTATGCGGATAACCGGAGGAAGGATCTATCTTTTGAGGTAGGTGATCATGTTTTTCTCAAAGTTTCATCGTGGAAAAGTGTGATGCAATTTGGTAAGAAAGGAAAACTGAGTCCAAGGTTCATTGGACCATATGAAATTTTGGAGAGAGTTGGATCAGTTGCATACAGAGTGGCATTACCTCCGAGTTTATCTCAGGTACACAATGTTTTTCATGTTTCGATGTTGAGAAAGTATATTCCATATCCATCTCATGTTTTGAGCCCAGAGGTAGTTCAATTGGAAGAGAATCTCTCTTATGAAGAACAACCAGTCCATATTCTTGACCGAAGAGAGAAAGTGTTGCGAAATAAGGTAATTCACCAGGTAAAGGTTTTGTGGAAAAACCATATGGTTGAAGAGGAAACATGGGAATCTGAAAATGCTACGAGGGATAAATACCCCCACTTATTTTGATAAGTGAATAAAATTGCGAGGACGCAATTCCCAAAAGGGGGGAAGGATGTAACATCCCAGGTAAATAAAGAATAATAAATTTTCATATTTATTAATATTTGCGAATTAAATATTAATTTTACATTAAAAGGGTTGCTATGTTCGATAGCACACTCGATACGCAACAATGAGTTTCTTTGAAAACTTACGTTGCACACTAGTAATATAATAATATTATTTTAAATGGTAGTTAACACATATCCGTTGTATTGGAGGGAATGAATAGAAATAACTAAAATATGATTATATATGTTTGTTAAATGTTTTTACATTTATCCAATAAAGGATAAAGGCTTAAAATATGAAAAGAATTCAATTTTAGGCATATATACTCTAATTTTCACTAAAGGTCGACTTATCGCCTTTTCATGGAGAACCTTCTTTAAATATAGTTTTGGTCACTCTTATACTTTCTATTGGACCAAATAAAACTATTCTTTAGAATCGGGACATCAAAATTTACTTTGTGTGAATTTTTGGTATTTTTCCGATAAAGTTCATTTTTTTAATGAATAGTGAAAAATGTTGTATTTTAATTCAAAACATATTTTTAATATAATTTATTTATATGATTATATTATCTTTTGAATTGGTTTTAAAGTGAAATTAGAATATATTTTTACCATTTAATCCAATAGTGGTCGTTGGAATTAATTTCACTTTGAAATTGGACTTAAACTAGTGTCAATCTTTTAATAGATATTGTTTCTTAAAAACACGCTATTTGTTTTGACAGCGGGAATTAATTATTAAATTAATTAATACAACTTATATGTTTTTAATTTTGTAAAATAGACATCATTTTTGAGTTTGGAATATCAAATATAGCTTAGGGTGAATTTTTGGTATTTTTCTGAAAAACTTCAATTCTTGATGAATAGTGAAACCACTAAGTGGCAGTTTAAGAAACTGTTTTTTTGTTTAAATGAAACTTTTCTACCTCTGTGTTTTGAATTTCAAAAATCCGAAATACATGGTTGTCATTAGTAAGTAAAACGTGTTTCAATGGGATTAAAATAATTTTGTTGTGAATAGTAACTTTTATGTTCTTAATCGCAATTAGAGGTAATTAATGTAGTTTAAGGTAAAAATAATATTTTAATAATATGAAATGACCTAGACACATGTCCTAACCTTATTGGATGTGTCATGGCCGACCAAGAAAATCCATGAGTCAACTTGGGAACCCCATGGAACCACTTTGGTAGGAAAATGACATTAATAACTTTTTATTTAATGTTAAAATAAAAATGTCACAAACATGAGGTGTTTTACTAAAAAAAAATTTAAATGGGGTTATACAAGTCATAATTTTTACTATAAATATTAATTAGAAATCTAAAAAGATTTACTACATCATTATATTTTTTTTATAATTTTTAGACATTAAATAAATTAAACTATTTATGACACCATGATGATGCAGCGATTACCTCATTATTTAACGATTTAAATAAAATGAAAAGATAATGTAAAATCTAAGACCTACACTTGTCAAAAACCTATTTGATGGGTGGATTTCGAACCCTTATCACATTATACTCTAAATATATAATTGTGGTACCCTTTTTATCCGAAAATCATTTTATAATAAAGTATCTTTTCTTAACTTTCCAAGAGTGCCCCTCCTCTCCTCTTATAAAAGGCCCCCACCTCTACCTACTTACCCAAACCTCTCAAGCCTTTGGTTCGTCCAATATCTGCTCTTTTTGTCTCTCCACATCCCTCTATTACTCCTAGAAGCCTCACTTTGGGCAGAAGTCTTCCCAAGGAAGCCTTTGAGCTCAAATCAAAAAGAGTTACCCGTTTTAAAGGTAGTGTCTTCTCTTGTGTTCTTATGTTTTATTTTGCTTCTCCAACCCCCTAAGCTCTTTTTATTAATTTCTTTTGTATCAACACCAGTATCCTCAATATACTATGATGTTTTTATAAGAATTATTCGAGCTACACTTACACACACCTTCATCTAATGGTTAAAGAACATACTGTTTCTGTGGATGCCAAATTTCTGCCTCACGAAACGATGATTGTTCAACACTCATATAACACCTTCAAAGGTGGACATTAAGATGAAAATATATTTATATATGATATATAATATGTTTATGTTTTACTTAAGCTTCTGTATTTTTCATTTTTGGCATACCTTTATGGTTTCCATTGTGGGTAAACACGATAATTTCATTTTAGGAAGTGCGGACTACCGGCCCCTCAAAGTGATTTGATTCGTTAATGCCATACATGGGACGTATAAAGGATGGATTTAATGATATTATATATTATATTATACTGGAATTATAATATACCTTTATATCATTATGATTTCACTCAATTAAAGTATGAGATAGAAATGAAAGTAGCGTTCATGCGTACGTACGACTTACCATCTCCATGAACGGTGCATTTCATTTCTTACCCCCAAATGTAATGTACTATTATAAGTACATATATATAATAGATATATATGATATATGTTACATCTAAATGATGAATATAATTTTGGAATTAAAATATACATACCTCTCATTTAGTTTTAATTCTATTAATATGACATAGAAATGAAAGTAGCGTTCATGCGTACGTACGACTTACCATCTCCATGAACAGTGCATTTCATTAATTACCTATAAATGATTATGTAATATTATAAATACATGCATATTCTGGATATATATGATATATATGATATCCAAATCATGAATATCATTCCGGATATAATGAACCTTTGACCACACGAACAACATGTAATTGTAAGAAGTCCACTTTTGACTTAAGAACCAAATATCGACAAAACAAACATTACTAACTTAAATGATTACATAATGCTTATAACATAGAAATAATTTATATAAAAGGAATAGTAAGCTTGAAAAAGGTTCTTATGCAAGTAGAAATTAACACTAGTTTGTTATTCGGGAGATTAAAGAGCAATCGAGTTACGTCGGACACGAGGTAAGGGAACTTCTTAACCCAATTTCCATTCTCTAGGTTAATCTCCTACTTTCAAGTTATGTCATGATATTATTATGTCCTATCTTGTATTTTTACTTTATTTATGTGTAATTATAGTGAATACACATAATAGATCTATTTTATTTAAAAAATTATCTCTGTAAGGGACTTCGTCTCAATCTCTTTTCATTGAGGCATGTTTCGTTTTATACACAACTTTCTTTTATACGATGTATAAACCCCTTTGAATTTTAATTTTATACAAAAGGAATCTTTTTCTATGAAGCATTTTACTAAATGACAAAAAGGAATGTTTCTTTTAATGTACGCGGTGACAACGACCTTTTCCTCCGCCGTGAGTATTATTTGGTCTTTGGCTTCCTCAACAAGCCGTAATGTTTTTAAAATGAAATAAATACCATATAATCTTTTATGTATTTTGGTATTGAAAATGGATTTTATAATGGATTTGTTATGACAATATATTTAAGTGATATATTGTGATCAAAGTGTGGAAATGTTTTCCTTCCATTATATTTGTTTTATGTCTTATGATTTTATAATGGTACTTGGACATTTGACGGGTGGTTACGTGATAAACCATATGACGGGTGGTGCCGTGAATACCAGGACGGGTGGTTACGTTATAATCTCCAATGCATTGGATATGGAAGTCGGCCGTATGGCTATTCCATTTAAGTATGTGTGGAAGTCGACCGTATGGTTATTCCATTTAAGTATGTTTATGTCCCAAGTTACCTTTATATGTTATGTGTTCTTTATATGGGTTTTATGGTAATCTTTTGATTACAAAAGGGTAAGTAATGATCTTTTATTCAATGAAGAGTATTTTCTGCTTCATAAAGGTGAAAAGTATTTCTTTGATAAAGTATTCATGGTTTACTGGTGGTTTTGAAAAACTAACAGATTTCCTTCTTTGTGTATCCCTTACTGAGATTTTTATGCTCACCCCAAGTTTTTTTGAAATGTTTTTCATAGGACTTAATGTGGAATAGGGTCAAGGATGAGATCAAGGGAAAGTCATGCTATCTA
The DNA here is from genome assembly GCA_963277665.1 of Viscum album. Classification (NCBI taxonomy): domain Eukaryota; kingdom Viridiplantae; phylum Streptophyta; class Magnoliopsida; order Santalales; family Viscaceae; genus Viscum; species Viscum album. The sequence goes on along the minus strand of OY728136.1, from coordinate 512,689,147 downwards.
AAACATGGAACTAGACATGTTTCTTTTTAAGAGTTTTTATTTTATAGAAACTTAGTAGAAGTGTCTACTTTGTAATCTTTTGAGATGTAATAGTTATGATCTAATTCTCTAAAACTCTAAACCTAAAAAGATCCTCAATGGGAATTATTCATTTAATTCAATATTAAGTAATGTTTAAGGCCAGGGCCTTATAGGCTTAGCCTGGAGGGTTGTTGTGGTATGTGGGGCGGGGATTCCTGGTTATTGTGTTAGCATTTGATGCTTGGAGTGGCGAGATGCATTGGTATATGTAGGTGAGTGTTAGGGAGGACACCATAGATAACGAAACGGGTTGAAACTGGTCTTGACCATTGTTATGAAAGTTGGATGCTTTTTTGAATTTGTTTCTTGTTTATCTACTTTTTTCCCCACTGCTTGAGGCAGATGGATGTGCTTGGGTTACTCTCTTTCTATGGGAGTTGAAGACGCGCAAGGTATGCCACGTGCTTTCCGTGTTTATCCCCTCATGGTTGGATGAACTTACTCTCCTTCTATAGGTGGAAAAGTCTCGACGGGTAGTCCATCTACTCACCATATTGATCCCCTTGTATTTGGGGAGCATATAATGATTTCTTGGAGTACCTAGTGATATGGAAATTAATGTTGTTAAATAATTGAATAAATATTTAACCCATGTGGTTATAGCTTGTCAGGATGCAATCCTGAGGTTGAAATTCTGAGAAGTTGTGGACTCTATTTTCTTATTCCTGGAGGGCATGGATCTTTGTTGAAATGGTAATGAAAGTAATGTGGAATTGTTAATGGTAAATTGATGGTTAATAATTAAGTGATGTAATGTGCAACTGATAAAAAGGGATAAAGTAATTTAATGTAACTCTTTAAATGATTGTGTGCTTATAGGATATCTGGTTTTAGCAGTGGCAATCGGGAGTCCGAGAGACGTTAGTTGTAGTTATGTATGATACTAGAATATTCTCTTAGTGTGGTTGTGATCTATATTATATCATGTACTTTTTGTGTTTCTATACGCTACTCCACCTTGTCAGTTAGGGTAACCGGCACCCCGAGGATTCTGAGCTTTGGGGGGGGGGTCCCAACATCCTGGTGGGAGGATGGATGGTTGACTACCCCCTTTGGCCCTGGTCTCTTCACTTGGTAGTTACTTGTGATGGTATGCACGACGGTTAGTTTTCCACATATATATTTGTAGAGTGATGTAATGGCTTGTGATTATTTCACACACACATATTCTGGATATAGTTTTCTAAGGACTGCTATAGGTAAAACGTGTATAGGCTATGATTCCTTGAGGATCCTTACTCGGTATATAGGTTATGATGGCTTGAGGTATAATACGTGACATATGATACTCATTATACGAGTTTTGGTGTCTCCCCAAAACTACCTAGTTACTTTAGTTATGTGAATGTGGTGGTGTGTTATACAAGGTGCATGTTGTGGTGCTTCACCCAGGTGTCTTCGAGCTAGCCTTTAGAGAGAGATGATCAAGACGTGCGGTGTCGGGGAAAAGAGGCAAACCAATGGGGAAGTGTTAGTGGGGTAACCTTGATATTCTTTATTATATTCTATTCTCTTTCATGTGATACTTGGTGAGAGTATCCATAGTGAGGTTAGGAACTTAGTATACCTATTTAGGTGGTGAGTTAGTTTTACTTGTTGTTCACTATGATTTATCATTATTTCTTTACTTTTGCATGAGAGGCTCTATGGAGGATCCTACTGAGTATACTGTTATAATCATCCCATGTTTATATAAACTATTTTTAGGCCAGTTGGAGTAGGTTGTAGATCAGGCTAGTTACTACTAGCTTGGGGTTTTGTAGGAGCTATTTGGGTTTTGTGATCATGGTCGTCTTTACTTTCTTTTGGTACTTGCAGTTTTCCCTTTTAGTTTTAGTAGTTCTTACATGACATTAAATTTGTGTAATTGGATTTTCTTTTATATTTTAGTTTGAGCAGGAGTTGGTTGGTTTCAATATTATCTCTCTCTTTTTCATGTGTTCTCTTAGAGGGTAATGCCTCCCAATGTGTGATTAATATACCCTCAGTGCTAGTTGCCAACCCAGGGCCTGCTGGAGGCGGGACTTGGGGGTCACTATCTCTCTTCTCCCATTACCGACCCAAGAGGGGTACACTTTTTGGGTAGGGGGTCATGACAGAGTGGTATCAAAGGTCTGGTAGAGGGATAATATGAAGTTTGGAGTTAGGCACATGTGAGGTTGCATGGGTTGGTAGGGAAACAATGTCAGTTGAGTTTATAAATCATTGTAAACATGGGATACTGGTTGAGACGCGGGTATTTAGGGCCCCATGTGATCTGATGCATGGAACTTTTAAGCTTAAAGTGGATACTAAATGAGGTGATACTCTTTGTAGGGTAGAGATCTAGGAAAAGATCATGCATCATTCTTCTTTGCACCTATGTTTGAATGGGTAGACCTTGGGATAGGTTAACCTAAAATGAATAAAATAAAATAATTAATTAATGTTAAGTATTCCATATTCTAGTTTTAGGATCTATAACTATTTTTTCTTTTGCAGGTATGGCTCCAGGTCGACGTCCTCATTGGGTTCATGCAGAATACATACAATATGTTGCGCCAGTCGATCACTGAAAAGTAGAGGTTGACGACGACGACACTTGGAGGAGGAAAATAAGAGAGTTTCAATGTCAGAGTCTATATAAGTACGAGGGATCTATTTCATATACAGTCACAGAAGACTGGTTGGAGGAGTTTGAGATATCCTTCAGTTTAATTCGTGCTTAGAAGGAGAACTGGGTATTGTTGGCTGTGACAATGTTGTGCAGGGCAGCAAAGCAATGGTGGTTCTTGTTCCTCAAGGATCATGAGGAGTCGATGGTCTCGTGGGAGGAGTTCTGAGACCAATTCAGAGTTGAGTTTATTTCTTTGACTACGAAGGCGGCCAGTCGCCGGGATCTGCTTACCCTTCAGTAGGGGTGCTTCAGTGTGCGAGAGTTTGGAATCCATTTCAGGAACCTTTTGCAATATTCTTCGGACTTGTTTCTAGATGAGGTGGCCATGATGAGGCATTTCGATGAGTATTTTCATCCAAAGATCTAGCTCCAGGTCACTTTATTTATTATGAAGATGTATCTTGAGGTGATGGTAAGAGAAGAGGTCATCGAGAGGGTGTTATCCAGAACCTGATCATTGTGGGAGGGGAGTCATCAGGATTCCTCATAAAGTAGAGCTGTAATCTAGGGTTCCTGGTTTTTTAGGGAAGATGAGCTTTTAGTCAGCCAGCGGTAGGTCCCATTCCTCATCATCTCAATTCTCCAGGGGAAGTGGTTATCAGGACTATGCCAAGGGATCATACATGTGATTTTCATTTAGAGGTCGAGGTCATTAGTTATGATAGTTTCCGACCTTTTTGAGTAGTCAACGTTCGCCAGTTGTTCCACTTCAGGTTCATCTATTGAGGTAGTTCTAGTCAAGGCAGCAGCAGTAAGTTGCTCTAGTTTGGGATTAGCAGAGAGTAGATGGGGTAGACAGAGGCTATCCCTAGGATGCTCCCCATCCTCAGAGAGTAGAGAGCTTCCATGGAAGTGGTCATCTGCAGGGTTAGAGAGTTCGTGGTGTAGGTCATGGTCAGCTTCATGCTTTAGCATTTCCAGCACTGGGTGAGCTAGATATCATTCGAGGTACCCTTTACTTGTTTTCTACTTGCGTGCATGCCTTGTTTGATCCAGGAGTGACACACTCCTTCATATCACCTACCCTTTTCTATGATTTCGGACTTAAGGTAGAGATGCTTCCAGTTCCCTTGGCATTGACTACGCCATTTAGAGGTCAAGAATACTTGTTTGAATTATATAGAGATTGTGAGTTAGTGCTGGTGAAGCACCACTCTTGGGGATATTTCCTATGTTCACAGATACAACCACATGACATCATCCTTAGCATGGATTGGTTGTATTAATTGCAGGCTATCATGGATTTCTTTAGGAGGTAGGTTGTGTTCTTTGATGTTGATAGAGATCCAGTAGTTTTTGTTGGTAAGTGAGACCCTCAGATGGGTTAGAGGCATGTTCCATCCTTGTCATCCTTGGTGTCTGAGCTAATGTTGAGTTTGATGGAAGTTTATCAGTCATCATTTCCTAGGGTTATGGAAGAGTACCTTGATGTATTTCTAGAGGAGGTTGTGGCATTACCCCCTCAATGAGAGATTGAGTTCGGGATTGAGTTACAGTTAGAAGTGTCTCCCATCTCGATATCTCCATATAGGATGGAGCCTTCTAAGTTGTGGGAGCTACGTATACAGCTCGATGGTCTATTTTAGTGTGGTTTTTTTCAGTCGAGTATGTCACCGTGGGGTGCCCCAATGTTGTTCGTGAAGAAGTTTGATGGTAGTTTGCAGTTGTATATTGATTATCGTTGGTTGAACCAAGTGACAGTGAAGAACCGCTATCCTCTTCCACGGATTGATGATTTATTCAATAAATTGAAGGGCACAAGTTGGTTCTCAAAGATCTATTTGTGGTCAGGATATCATTAGATGTGTGTAAAGGATGAGGATATTCTAAAGACTACTTTCCATTGTCGTCATGAGCATTATGAGCTTGTTGTGATGTCATTCAGTGTGAAGGATTATATAGATGTGTTCATGGGGTTAATGAACTTTGTGTTCCGTGAGTTCCTGAATAACTTTGTGGTGGTTTTCATCAATGACATCCTTGTCTACTTCGCATTCGAATGGGATCATGTAGAGAACCTATGTGCTGTTTTAGGAGTTCTTCACTGTAACACCCCAAGAATTTACAAATAGATTTATTATAGAATGCATGAAACATTGAGTCTCTAAAAAACACCACTTTGTTATAACCTAGTCAAGTAAACAAATTTTTTCCACCTCTGTGATTTTAATTTTGAAAAACTGATATACACGGTTGCGTTCAGTAAGATATTTCGAGTCTGATAAGACAAACTTATTTTTTGGCGAATAGTAACATACCCTTATGAATAGTGACATACCCTTATGAATAGTAATGAATAATAATGAATAGTAAATCATATAAAAAATATAAACTTCACCCATTAATGTATAAATACAATTTATACATCTTAAAAGTGAAAAAATGATCATAGTATAAGTATTGGTATTTTGTGTGACATAAATATTTAAATTAAAATTTTCTGATTAATTTAATAATTTAAAATGGAAATTCATTTTCATAAAATGTAATCACAAATTTTTAATTTATTGTCTTATTATTATAATATAATTTTATAGGACCTTGATTAATTTCTCAAGGTCTTATAAAACGAGTTATAGTTTTAAAGTGGTTTTTTTGGAATAAATTATGATTTTATTTAAAAATTAAATTAAAAATATTTAGAAAATTATTTTCAGAAAATTTATTTCATTTTTGGGTTCTACATGTTGAAAAATGGTTAGGGTGAATTTTTGGGATTTTTCTAAAATACTTGATTTTTTGTGAATAGTAAAAATACAGTTTTGAGTTTTCGGTACTTTAATGACATCATAATGACACAATAATTAAAATAAAAGTCTGATAGACTTGTTTAAAGTAACATATGACATGAGTTTCCCCAAGTGGATAAAAATATGGGCAAATACCATGGGAAAGACCATGGTTTTGCAAAAACCACTAATGATGTGTCCCTTTGAAATTATTAAAAAACTCCCTCTCTTTTTCTATAAATACCCACTCATCCATTCGTTTTATTTCATTAAAAATCCCTAATACTCTAATATCTAGTGGTTTTAAATACCTATGATTCCTCCCAAGGTGTTCTTAATCCCCCAAGGTCCCAACCTTTAAGTTCTAGGAGTTACTTACAAGGTAAGGGAACCTTTCACCCTCCTCTTTTAGTCAACACTTCCTTTATGTTATCTCTTTAAAATTCCATTCTCATATTTTGGGGTTTGATATTATGTATTACTATTACTGTAATTTTTATGTACATATTATGAGATACCCTTTTTCTCTCATCAATTTATTTTATGAAATTTTAAGTGACATTGTTAGGCTGCCGAATTTTCATAAGGGGTCTCTCAACTTTTCTTTTATTTTCAAATTCATCTCTTTTATTTTTCTCTCCTCACATCCTCTATCCAAATGAACATTATAACTCCAGTATAATCTATATACTGGAATTATATCATGTGAATGGAAGAACCATCATCAATATTCTCACTCCCTCCCTTTTATTTTTATAAACAAAATCAACGTCTATGAGGTTCCAATTTATAACCTTTGTGGACGACGAAGTTTTGTTATTCAATTTCTCCTTCATTAATGATCATGAAACCATTTATATGGTTGAAATAGACTATAATATATGTATTATAACATAATTAATATTCATTAACTAGTATATGTACATATTATTAATTTATATGACAAAACCAATTCATAATAATCCAAATACCGCCAAATAATCAAAGTGGTTTTCATCTAATGATTCATCCTCATTCCATGTAACCAAATGATATAAATGACCATTAAAAAATCTTTATGTTTATATATAATATTTAATTTTAATTCTGGATATTTACAACCATTCCACATGAACTCCATTACTTAAAAACAAGTGAACAAATTATGAGAATTAAGAAAATGAACACTATGGAACGATGAAATTCAATATTATAACTTATCAATAAGGACATAAAAGAATTAAATAGAATTATGATAAAATAAATACATGTCTAATAGGTTCTGAATTAATTTGTTAATGAGTATAATTTCATATTATAGGACCTTAATTTCAAGAGCGGAACACATTCGAACATAAGGTAAGGGTTTCTTCATCTCACTTCCATTTTTGTGTGATTTTCAATATTCACTACTAATAATTGTGTATGGTGTATGTATACTACCCATTGAGGTAACATATCACTAATGTATTTATTTTAAAGGTATTAAATTTATCATTTTAATATTATTAATTTTGGGTCATATGAATTGTTTGATTATAAAAGTGGTAAGGGTTATCCACCTGAACTTTTATTTTCATTCAGGTTAATTTCATTATCTAATTACCTCTATGAAATTCTTATGGATTATTATGAACTCCTCATAAATTATGTGTGAGTTTTTTATATATGTTTACCGATATTAATAATTCCTTATTTAAGGGGATTTAATCATTTTAAAAGGAACTTTCAAAATTATTTCTGAAATACAAACCCGATTCAAGGGATCTTTTCGAATTGTTACCCATTTTCAAGTGTACACCAGAATCTATTTTAAGACACCATTATTTTTATAAAAACACTCATTTTATCATGAAAAATGATCTTGGATCATTTTTGGATTTAATAGAACAAACTTGTCTTTTCACTTTAAAATTCTCTTTAATACTTTCCTTAAAATGATCTAAAATGATTTAGTTCTAAAGAATATTAAGAACTCTTTTTAAATGATTTCACTTCAATGGGACATCATTTATGTCTAAAATATAATTTCAATGTCTTAGTATTTTATTTTATGGGATATTCATTTTTAAAAACTGATTTCATGGAAAATACAAAGGATTTTCCAAAATAACTCTTCTTTCCAAAGTAAAAGGATTTTTCTCATCTCACTTTATCTTTTATGAGATATATTCCTTGTTCACCACTTACTTATTACATGTGGTGTATGTAATTCCATTTAGTATATCATATCAAGAGTCTCCTTATTCTCATGATATTCTAAGGGATTATGATTTGAATGTTTCAAGGTGGTATGGGACACTTTGGAATGTTTAAGTATTATTTCCTCAATGATTTTTTAATAGTGTCATTTAAAAGTATATTCATCTATGTCAACGTCCTTTGTTGATTTTAATAATCTCTTTTGAGGTATGTTTGATGGACCCTATCGAGCTCTAGGAGCTACGATTGTAGTTGGAAGACCTTTTAGAGAAGGGTTTCATCATACCCAGTGTGCCCTCTTGGGTATCTCTAGTGTTTTTTTGTGAAAAAGGAAAACATGAGCTTGTGGACTTGTGTGAATTATAATCACCTGAACCATTCCATGATAAAGAAAAAGTATACCTTGTCAAGGAATGACAACCTCTTTGACCAGTTGCGAGGTTCAATATGGTTCTAAAAGATTTATCTTAGGTCTAGCTACCACCATTTGAGGGTTTGCAAGAATGATATTCAAAAGATGGAATTACGATGTCACTATGTACACTATGAGTTCCTAGTGATGCTCTTTGGTGTGACGAACGCCCCACCATGTTTATTTATTTGATAAACCAAGTCATCCAGTCTTACTTGGACTAGTTTTTAGTCATCTTCATTGAAGAAATACTCATCTACTTTGTATCAGAGGAGGATAATGAAGATCACTTGAGATTGGTTCAAGATTTTCTTCGAGAGCATCGTCTTTATGGGAAAATCTCAAATTCCTACTTCTGGATTCATGAGGTTTACTTTCTAGGGCATGCCATTTTTTAGCATGGTTTATCCATAGACCCAGCAAATATTGATGTAGTGATTTCTTGGGAGCCACCCAAGAACATGTTTGAGGTTCGGAGCTTTCTTAGCTTGGCAGGTACTATAAGAGGTTTATGGAAGACTTATCCATAATTACAACCCCTTTGACCACCCTGATGTAGAAAGGGTAGCCGTTTACCTAGTCTGAGTAGTGCTAGAGGGCATTTGAGGGGTTGAGGATAAGGATGATGAGTGATCCTATGTTGAGACTAACAGAGGAAGGCATGAAGTATGTGGTGTATTTTGATGCCTTAGGAGCTGGTATTGGCTATGTGTTAATGCAGTAACTACTAGTTATTGAATACAAGTCGAGGCAGTTGAGACCCCATGAGCATAACTATGAAACTCATAACCTAGATCTGTCAGCGGTAGTCTTCACCTCGATGATGTGGAGTCACTACCTTATGGGGGAGCACTTTTTGGTTTACTCAAACCATCAGTCTCATGTACGTCTTCCTGTAGAGAGACTTTAACCTGAGACAATGATGTTGGTTAGAGTTCCTATAGTACTATGACTTTGAGATAGTCTATAATTCAGGTAAGTGAAACATAGTAACAAATTCCCTTAGTAATAAATCTCAGGCTCGCTTAGTAGAGGAGTCTTTTGAGCAGTTGGCCTCCCTACAACTGACCCTGGTGAAGTAGGAAGGTACAACTTTTCTACAGTTGATGGTATTGAATCCTCCACTTCTCAAGTTTGTGAGAGAGTCCCAGTTAGTAGACATCAACTATGAGGTATTTCATGACCATATATCCATGGGGGACTCACTATATGGATATTATAAAGGAGGGAATCACATTATCTTTTTCCATGGATGGATGGTGGTTCCAAACATGATGCAGGAGGAGGTGATGTGAAAGTTCCACAATTCTCCCCTAACTGTACTTCCCTATATGGGGAATATGTATAGAGAGCTTCAAAATCAGTTTTTGTGGTCTGACATGAGATAAAGCATAGCTAAGTTCATCTTTTAGTACCTCACCTATCAATAGATTAATGCTGAGAACCATGTTCTAGAAGGTTTATTGTATCCCCTTGAGATCTCAGAGTAGAAATGGGACAACATATCCATAGATATTGTGACAGAGATTCTGTGCATAGTGAAGGGCCATGACACCATATGGGTGATAGTTTACTAACTCAAAAAGTCCCCACACTTCCTTGCTATCAAGTAGTAGAGTTTGGTGGAGAGTTTGGGTTAGTTGTATATATGGTAGATCATTCTCCTTCATGGGGTTCCCTCAATGATTGTCTATGACCGTGACATGCGGTTTACATCATGATTGAGGAGAGGCCAACAAGAGGTATTTGGGACCCAAATGAGGATGAGTGTAGTCATTTACCACCAGACCAATGGGAAGATCGATCGCACTATCCAAATGTTGGAGGATATATTGAGGGCTTATGTGTTAAGATTCAGCTGAAGTTGGGAGGAACACTTTCCCTTGGAAGAGTTTTCATACAATAATAACTTCCACTCTACCATAGACATGAAAATTTTTGAGGCCCTATATGAGAGAACTTATAGGTCACCCTTATGCTGGACAAAGATCACCGAGACATCTCTTGTGGGCCCAGAGAGTGCAGGTGACAACAGAGAAGGTCCAGGTCATCCGTGAGTGGATGAAGATGGCCCAAAGTAGACAAAAATATTACACAGATCCTCATCATAGGACCTTAGAGTTCGAGAAGGGAGACCATGTTTTCCTAAGAGTCTCCCCAATATGAGGATTTCGTAGGTTCGGTCAAGGAGGAAAGCTATTCCCGAGGTTCTTTGGGATGTTTGAGATCACATAGAGGGTTGGCGAGGTTTCTTACCTCCCTGCCCTTCCCCCACAGTTTGAGTGGGTGCATGAAATCTTCCATGTGTTGCAGCTGAGATGATATGTGCATGAACCCATGCACATCATTGATTAAGAAAATATGAACATTAATGATGGATCCATATTTGCAGATCACCCAGTAGAGAGTGAGGATTGATAGGATAGGGCCCTGCTTGGATGGACTATCCCCTTGGTTTTCATGTTTTGGCAGCACAAAAATGTACAAGAGAGTTCCTAGGAGCGGGAGATCCAGATGCGGGCTCAGTATCCCGAGTTTTTTGTTTGGATTTTCTTTTCAAGGAAGAAAATATTGAAGGAGGGAATGATACAAAGACTCAGTTTTTTTTTCTTTTAAGACTTTTAAATATTTCTATATTTCTTTCCATTGCTGGGTGCTAAGACAACGTACGATTTTGAAGCCCAGTGTGCCCAGAATTAATTTTATAAAAATATTAAAAATATTTTATATTACAAACGCATATTTCTTAAAGAAAATGGTATAACTCTTAAATGGAATCTCATATCATAAATCATAGACCTTTTTTAAGTCTGGAACATGTTTTTTACCCTAGTCTCAACCTAAAATAAGTTTTTGCAGGACATTTGGACATATCGCTCGTTGGTAGTACATTCAGTGAATTAATTAATTATTAAATTAATTCAATAATTTATTTTAACCTAAATGTAATTCTATAATAATATTTCTATGGTGAGTTATCTAGGGCTAGCTGCATAAAACTTGGGAGAATTCTAGAGCTTCCCTTCCTCTTTCTGTTGGTAGATCAAATTAGATGATGAAAAAATGTGGGATCAAAGTAAATCAGGATGAAACAAACATAATGACATCCTTAAATCATTGGTAAGAGCATTATTAAATGAATAACGATCCAATATCTAGGTAGGAATCATCAATTTTCAGTTTACTCCCTTGTTTATTAAATTTTATTAAGCTAAAAAACTTATTATATTGATCTGTTTCAATTTTTCCCTTGGAATGATCCTACGTACCAGATTAAATTGGTTTCCTTTAAATGTTTTCTAAACTCAGATGCCCCATTCTTGATTTTTGTTCAATAAATCTTGAAAAAAAAATCAATTAAACCTTTGTTCTTGTGATTTTAACCCTTTATTTATTCACATTCATCACCGGTTGGACTTCGCAGTCCCGGTTCAACATTTTCGGGAAATACTGAACCTGATCGGAATCATGAAATTGAAACTGTTTCATGAGTGAGGAAAAGATCGATGAAGAAAGGATATATTTGGGATTTTTTCGGGTTATGGATGATCATTTGGATGATTTTTTTTGATTAATTGAAGGAAGAAGGATTTAGCGACATACAAGTCAAGCATAAAACCTATAAAGGTCATCATAGATCGATTTACAGCCACCAAAGGGCCAAAAATGATAGATTTGAACCAGATCTAATAATTATGGGCATAATCGAGGCCAAAATCAAAGGTAAAGAGAAGATTTGGCATGCGGGAAGTATATATGAGATTCTGTGAAAACTCTATTGAACGTTGTGTACAAGGATGAAAACACGACGTGTAGCCCCTTGGTTGTGGTAGCTAAGGTTTTGGGAAATCATAAGGATCTCAGGATGTGTAACCATCCAACACACCATTTACCTCATCCTCAGGTGAACGACCCATGTGATGGATCACACGGGCAAGACTTCATGTGGGAGTACACGACTAGGCACATGGCTATGTACCAAAGTATAAAAACATGACCAGATCACATGGGTGGAACCCCGTGTGAAGCAACACTCCATGTAACAAAGTACACATACAAGGGGTAAATACATGAACACTTCCATAAGGACACAACCTGGCCCCAGAATAGCTTGGACACACCGTGTATTCCACCTGCATAGTGTATACCCCTACATGGATTAGGATTCATGTGCTGGCTAGGGACATGACTAGGTGGTGGAGTGGGATCACACATCATGTAGGTCCTCTCACATGTCATGTACCCATTCGTTCCTTTGGAAGAAACTTCAAGGTTTCATATCTCCTTTATTTGAACTCATATTTTAGCCCATGAGTATCCTATCCTAATTGTTTTTCCACATAGAACATGATGATGACCTCTTTTGTGGCTTTTGAGATGTGACATGGAATGTTTTGAGCATATCGCTTATTTAGGAAATTCTTGATGATGGTAGTGATCAGGTAGAATCACTAGAGGCTTCTTATAGAGTGGAACCCCCCATCAACATGGGTGTGGGTCCTCTACAGCTACCTTCAGAGTGTAACCCCCTATCGGATGGGGAGCAGGTCCCCAATGACTAGAGTGAAATTCCTATGTGCTACCAGGGTGTGGGTTCTCAATTTTTAAGTGGAAACCCCCCCATAAGATAGGGAATGAATCCTCAATGACTAGAGTTTAACCCCCCTTTTTCACCAGGGCATGGGTCCTCGACCTATAGAGTAGAACCCTCCATCATCTTGGGCATGGGTCCTCTACCTACCGAGTGGAACCCCCTATCAGATAGTGCATGAGTATTCATGGTACTAGAGTGGAACCCACATGATTCACTAGGGAGCGGGTCCTCCATAAGTACTTACAGATTGGAACCCCCCTGGTGAACTAGGGAATGGGTCCTCAACTATGCGACACAGTGATGAGGTGTGTCTTGACTTGTACGGTTACTTCTAGGAAGACACATGAGATGTAGGGCATCATTGATGGAATCTTGGAACCGTTGTTGAATCTTCTTCTTGGGATGAGATATGATATGGAGATACCCTTAATATCTCATTTTGTATTCTTTTGACTGAGCACACACACACACACACACATATATATATTCGTATGTATCCATACCTTTGGATTTGGTTACTCTCTTTCCATGAGATGGAAAGACGCATGGGGTATGTTATGTGCTTTACCTATTTATATTCTTGTGGTTGTATGAGTCTAATCTCATTCTATAGGTGTAAAATTATTGACATGTAGTCAATATACACATTGTGTTGATCCCATTGTGTTTGGAAAAGGTTACCCTCTCTTAGTTTAGGCTGATATGTTCTCTTTCACTGTATCTTACATCTTGTATTCTATCTATTGTCATTATTTATTATTTTATCTCTTACTTCCCCCCTTCATCTTTCAGCATGTCCTACTAGGTATATATATATTCACCTATTCTTGGGCTTTTCCTACATGTGTTGTGTTTTATGCAGATGACAGACAGGTCGGCGGTGACTTCAGAGGATCTTAGAGATACTGGGTGTTATGGACCCCACATGGTGGTCATAACATGGAGATTAGGAATTGGGCTCTCTCAAAAGTTTACTTTCTTTGTTTTGTCAATTTGGGACATATTTCTTGTTGTGCGTGTATTTTTCCCATTTACTTTTCAGTTTTCACTGTCGTAATCTTGTACACCCTAGAGGTTTTTAATACTTGGTTTACTTTCTATCTATTTCATATTTTTTATAATTATTCATCTTCACTTGTTCATTAAGATATTAGGGAGTGTGCATACAAGTACTTAGGAAAAGGCCTCCCATTTAGGATATTCCTTTTAGCGCTTGTCGCCACCCCATGTCCTGTGGAGGCAGGCTTGGGGTAGTTGCGGCTCGAGCCCCATCTTGGGTTGAGTCATGATAGAGGTACCTATAATGGTAAAAAAATTATTATATGAAACAAAAAATGTCAATTAAAAAGATAGGTCTAGGTAATGGGAGTGGATTTTCAATGAAACTCAAAATAAAGAAGACAAATTCAGTAAAAATGAGGGATTTTATAAAACCAGAGCAGGGTGGAGAGTTATTTATTTAAAGATAACACAAAACACAAATATTAAAAAATAATGGGTTGCCTACCATTCAGTTCAAGATTTTAAGTTCCTTGACGAAATCTCTCCCTAAGATGTCTAACCATAATCATTTGGAATAAATGTTGTATTGATGAATGAAACTTCATTTTTTTTGTGAACAAACCACATTATGTTCTTTCAACACCTTAAGAAAACCATCATATAGAAGAGGTTATGTGAGCACCATTAAAAATAAAAAAACTAAGGCTATTGTCTACTGCTGTTCCTATGCCCATATTTTCAAAAACAAGAGAAAAAATTAATGAAAAACACCTGTAAATACACCAATATAACTAGAAATGTTATCAAGGTTTTCCCCAAACATGGGGATTTTAAACACTCAACATCAGGTGAAAATCCTGGTGCAACCTACTTACAACCCTTAGAAACTATGTACAAAACAAATTTTTGAAATGACTTCTCAAAATCTTCTTCCTAATGGTTTAAATTTCTACATCAAAAATTCATTTTCCAGATTTATCACTCAACTCAAATGAATTAAACTTCTCAAGTAAATATTGGAAATCATCATTTATAGCATAAAAAATAACAGGTGAGAAATTATCTAGAAAACATATCTGTTAAAATTAAAAAAATATCAAGTTTTTTAATAGGTTTTAACCTAAAATTTTCTACAGTTTTTGAGACTTCCAAAGTCTCAAAATCGGATGTAAAACTCTCAAAAATAGGCTCACATAATTCATAAATAATAGCTTATAACTCTAACTCTATATTAGTCTCTATAAAAGAAATTTCCTCATAAACAGGTGGCTATGAGGGGAGACCAATAGCTTGAGTGATACTCTCTAAGATAAATATTTTTTCAAGTTTGATTACTTCATGTTTTTTAGAAATGATTTGTATTAGTTTTATCTCAAGTATACCTATCATTTCAATATCTATAGTGGATTTATATTCATTAAAATTCACTTAAAATGTTTATTAACCAACTCTTGAATCAATTCATCACAAGGGTGATGAAAACATTTCCTACACTCAGATCTAAAAACATATTTAGTCACATCAATAAATTTAAAATTCAGATCAAGTTAATTCTTGTTAAAAGAATTAAAACCATATTCATCATAACCATCATGAAAGGTTAGTTTACCCTTTAATTCATTAACGATTTCAACATCAGTATCTAGGAATGGTCTACCTAAAATCATAGACATATTATTTTCACACTCCATTTATAATACAATAAAATTAGTGGGATATATGATGTAAAGACCCCGACCCCAGTATCCCAAAGCTGGTACTTTACTTTATTACATTCGTATGATTAAAAAGAAGTCATATCTAGAAGTAACAAATAGTTTAGTAGTTTTGAAAAAACCAAATAAAATCATAAGTTTTACATTACAACTTTTAAAGGAAAAACAATATTGATATTTCATTAGAAACATCCATAAATCCAAGATTATCCCTAAAAGTCATTCATAATATTCATCTTTACATCTTGGGTAAAAATAAAACATAATAAAGGGGTGAGATCAGATGATCAGTAAGGGTAATTAATGAAGTGTAAGTTATTATAAACATAAACATTAGGCAGGTGAATAACTAAAAACACATGCCTTTAAAAATAAACTTGAGCATAATATGACATGATTTAAATTTGAGTAAATAAATCCATATAAGTGATCATAGGAGAATTATACTTAACTATGGATATTATACTAGTAAAATAATAACATGGAATATAAAATACTAATCTCATAATGAGGTAATTAATAATGTTGGACATCATAAACATACCATCAAGGCTTCGGCCAAGACACAATACATAATCGGGTAAGACGTTAGCCCATACCCAAACTAGTTTGTCTCATGAGACCTACAGATGCACCAAGGGGATATAGTGTATCCCACCTAACACTTAATAAGTCCAAAAAAATCCTCATATGAAATGGGTGAACCATAATCAATATGTATATTCATATTGAAACTAACATATGAAATGTAAATAACTTTCCCTAACCAGTAAACATAATCACTAACCATTCTGAGTAATATGGTGAATGATATCAAGATAAAACATTGACAGTAAAACTAATCATAAACCATTAAATAAAATATGGTAGATTATATCATAAAATATTAACCCCAATTAAACATAATAATCAATAAGGGTATTTAAATATATGAAAATACTCTTATAAAATAATAGAGGAATTCTTGAGAGAAATACTCTTTTTACTTTTCAAATAAGAGTTTTTTTGAAAAAATATTTGTATAAACTATAAATTAACTAAGATAGTTTTTCATGAAAAAATTAGTGATTTTATAAAAATAATAGTGTCTTAAAATATATTATGCATGATACTTGAAATTGGGTAAGAAATAGAGATGTTCCCTTTAATCGGGTTTGCATATTGGAAATAATTAAGAAAAATACTTATAAAACACATAAATCCCCATAAAAGAAAGAAGGATTATTATTGGTACACATATATAGAACATTAAAACATAATTTATGAGTATTAAATAATAATAATTAATAATTTAATTGGGTTAAAGAGAGAGAAAATGTAACCCCGGATGAAAAATGGAGGTTTGGGGAGAAACCCTTACCTTATGTGCGAATGTGTTATGTACTTGACCTTAATGTCCTATATAATAAAATTAAATCCATTAATTAATTAATTAATAACATTATATACATGTATTTTATTTATTATAATTTTATTAAGTTCTTTTATGGCATTTTTGATGAGTTATAAGATACAATTTTATTGCTCAGGAGCGCTCTTTCCTTGGTTTTCATGATCAATATACTTGTATATGAGTATGGAAGTTCATGCGGGAAGAATATAATTAAAAAGAATTGAATTTATATGATATTAATGAACATTTATAATTTTAAATGGTTATATATATTATTTGGTTATATTTTATGAGGATGAATTATTATATAATACATTTAGTGATAATCATTTACATTATTATGACAATTATTGATCATAATGAACTCATTTTATTTTATTATTTAGTATTATGTAAATATGTTACTTAGAGAACATAATAAAGTCTGTAATAAATATATTATAGTCTATTTTAACCATAAAAATGGTTTTATTACCAGCCTTTAAGTAAAAATTGAATAACAAAAATCCATCGTCCACGAAGGTTGTAAATCGGCACCTCACAGACGATGATTTTGTTTTTAAAATAAAAGAGAGAGAGAAAGGAGTTTGATGAAGGAAATTCCATTAACATGATAACATTACAATATATATATTAAACTGAAGTTATCATAATCATTTTAATATAGGAGGTGATGAGAGAATAATAAAATAAAAGAACTTGAAAAGAAATTAAAAGGAAAAAGAAGAGGATTTTACCTCTTGAATACACCTCCTTGAGAACCTCCTTAAGGGGATTGGTTTTGGTCTTTTGATGAGACCAAGAGATCTTGGACATATGGGAGAGTATTAAGGAGAATATTTGGAAGAAATTTGACAAGGCTCAAATCTTGGGAGGTGTGAGAAGAAGGGGTGGTGAGGGGTGGTATTTATAGTGGAGGAGAGGGGTGATTTCCCATTATTTTATTCATTATTTTATTATTTTTCTCAAGACAAGAAAT
Source organism: Viscum album (assembly GCA_963277665.1). NCBI lineage: Eukaryota > Viridiplantae > Streptophyta > Magnoliopsida > Santalales > Viscaceae > Viscum > Viscum album. The sequence continues at coordinate 512,671,405 of OY728136.1, read as the reverse complement.
AGTGTTGATTATTGTGACTAAATATAGTAATAAGTGCATGTGAGTTTTAACCAAGGGTGCTTACATCATTCAAACATCGCTTATGACTCAATAAATCATGTATTTATCATTTATCATAAATTATCGTATTTTACTATTCACCAAAAATTCAAGTATTTTAGAAAAATACCAAAAATTAAACCTAACCATTTTTTGACATGTAGAATTAAAAAATGAACTATATTTTATAAAAATAATTTTATAAATATTATAAAAATAATTTTTAATTAAAACCATCATTTACTCAAAAAATACAGATTTTAAATCTATAACTGATTTTATAAAACTTTTAAAAATTTACTAAGGTCTCATAAAATTATCCTAAAATCATATGACAAAAAAATATTAATTTATGAATACATTTTATGAAAATTAATCTTCTTTTAAATTATTTTTTTAATTATAAAATTGTAATTAAATATTTATGACTCAAAAAATACCAACACTTAATTAATAATTTTTAAAATATTCATTCACCTATACTATGATATAATTATATCATACTTTCATTTATAAGATTACAAAATTTTATTTATACAAACATGGGTGAGTTTACTATTCATTCATCCAATTTACTATTTATAAGGGTCAGATTACTATTCCTAAGGTCAAGTTACTATTTCATTGGTATAGGTTCCTTAACTTCTAGAAATACCTATTATTTCATTAATTCTTCATTTTTTATGTTTGTATTGTGTTATCTAAGTGATTTTATGTGATCTATAGTGTATTAAACATACGAAGGGAAATTTCATTGATAGAATTCTGGTTCATTACATTCTCCCCTCCTGTAAAAATTTCATCCTCAAAATTTTCTGATTGTCACCCCACAAAAAGATTTGGGCAGTTCATCATACACTCCTTAGGATCCCACGTCGCCTCTTAAATTTTATGATTTTTCCAAAGTAATTTTACCAGCTGATTCATCTAATTCCTCAACACTTGTTTTTTAGTGTCCAGAATCTAGATAGGCTCTTTACAGAAAGATAAGTCAGGTTCCAATTCTATTACTTCATAAGTGAGTACATGTGTTGGGTCAGACATGTACTTCCTTAACAAGGATATGCGGAACACATTTTGTACCTTAGAAATGATAGGAGGAATTTCCAAATGATAAGACACAAATCTAATTCTCTCCAAAATTTCAAAAGGACCAATGTACCTGGGGTTCAGTTTCCCTTTCTTCCCAAATCTTATAACACCCTTCCATAGAGATACTTTCAAGAAAATGTGAATCCCACTTAAAATTAAAAATCCTTCCTTCAATTATTAGCATAACTCTTTTTCCTACATTGAGCTAATTTGGTATGGGTTTTAATAGTTTTTAACTTTTCTATTGTTTATTCCACAATATTTGGTCCAACAAGCTTCCTTTCACCAATTTCATCCCAATAAGTTGGTGTACGACATCTCTTTCTATACAATTCTTCATACGGTTACATTTGAATACTATAATGGAAACTATTGTTGTATAAAAACTCCACTAAAGGTAAATATTGATCCCACATACCTTGAAAGTCAAGTTATCATGATATCAACGTGTCTTCTAAAGTTTGGATCTTTCTTTTTGATTTCCCTTCAGTTCAGCGGTGATAAGTAGTACTCAAATGAAGTTCAGTATCCAAAAATTTCTGGAGACTTTTCAAGAATTCTTATGTAAATAATGGATCATGATCATAAAAAATTGAGAGAGGTTCTCCATGAAGTCTTACAACTTCATTGATATAGAGTTGTGAAAGGCACTCCAGTGGAAAATACTCCCTTATAACGAGGAAATGTGCAGATTTGGTAAGTTGATCAACAATCACTCATATTGAATCATTATTTATTGGGATTTTTTGTATTCCATTGAAAAAATCCATAGTGATGTCATACCATTTCCATGAAGGAATAGGCAGGGGTTGCATGAAACCTTTAGAATGTTGTCTTTCAGCCTTCACCTGTTGACAGACTAAACATATTGACACATAATCAGTAATTTCTTACTTCATATTATATCACCAGAAATGTTTCTTTAGATATCTATACATCTTAGTGCTACCAGGGTGTATAGAGAAATTTGATCTATGGGCATCATCCAATATATCCTTTTTATCTCAAGTATAGAGGGAACACATAGCCTCCTACTAAATTTCAGAATTCCATCATCACACACGAAGTCTGGAAACTCCCCATCATTCATAGCTTTAATCTTCTTTTGAAGATTCTCATCATTACACTGAGAACTTTTAATTATTTTCAATAAATAAATTTGGGTAAATAGTTGAAAAAGTAATGATGTTTCACCTTCCTTGATAATTCTCATATCCATATTTACTATATCCATGTACACAATATCTTTCTCAATCCTCATTTTGTTCAAATATCTATGATCCTTCCTAATCAAAGCATTTGCTACCTTATTTTCCTTCTCTGGATGGTAGTGTATTGAAAAATAATAATCTCTGAGTAGCTTGATCCATTTACTTTGCCTCATATTGAGCTATTTCTGTGAGAAGATATATTTCAAACTCTTGTGATCCATATATATCTCACATATTTCACTATAGATATAGTTTCTCTATATATTTAGAGAAAATATTATAGCTTCTAACTCAATATCATGAGTTGGATAGTTCTGTTCAGGAGTTTATAACTACCTTGATACATAAGCAACAACTCTTTCATTTTGTATAAGGATGAAGCCAAGTCTTTTCTTTGATGAATCACTATAAATTACAAACCCACCATTTTTCGATGATAGAGTTAGGATCAGAGCATTCACCAATCTACTATTTAATTCTTCAAAACATTATTCACATTATTTTTTCCATACAAAATTAAAAACTTTACGAGTAATCTTGGTTAACGGGTTAGATAATTGGGTGAATTTATGAATGAACCGCCGATAATAAGCTGCTAAACCAATAAAAATACATTCCTCGATTATGTTCATTGGTGTAATCCATTTCTGAACCACCTTTGTCTTCATAGGATCAACTAAGATTCCATCCCTAGAGACAATATGGTCAAGAAAAAAAACTATTTGAAGCTAGAAATCATACTTGCTAAACTTCCCATATAACTCATTTCTTCTAAGAGTATTTAGAACAATGATCAAGTGATTATCATGATCTTCATAGATTTTATAGTATATTAAGATATAATCAATAAATATCACAAAAAATTCATCGAGATATTTCTTGAAAACTCTATTCATTAGATCCATGAAAATAGATGGTTCATTAGTCAGTTCAAATGAAATTAGTATAAACTCATAATGTCCATAACTTGTTTGAAAGGTTGTCTTTGGAATATCTTCCTTCTTCACATGCAATTTATAATATCTAGATCTAAGATCAATATTTAAAAAAATTGGACTCCTTGAAGTTGATTAAATAAATTATCAATGTGAGGCAGAGGATACTTGTTCTTTATCATAACAACATTGATTTCCCTATAGTCAATACAAAGAATCATGGATCCATCTTTCTTCTTGAAAAAGAGAATATAGGCTCTACATAGAGAAACACTAGGGTGGATAAATACTTTATCAATCAATTCATTTAGTTGTTTCTTTAGCTATAATAATTCCATTATGGATATTCTATAAGAATTCTTTGATATAAGCCTTGTATAAGGAATTAAATGAATAAAAAAAATAAATTTCCCACTCTAGAGGATGTCCAGGTAAATCCTATGGAAATATATCAACATATTCTTACACAATAGGTACATCCTCAATTTGAAGATTTCCTTCCTCACCCATAGATATTTTTTTCTCTTCCTCCATAAGAATTTCATTCATAAGAGCTACTGGGGGTGGATCTAGATAAGAATCATATGGCGAGGTTTTTACTCTAAAGATAAAGTAATCTACATCATTATCAAAAATTGTAACTTCCTTATTCTTGAAATAGATTTTCACAACATAATTTGAAATCTAATCCTTACCAAGAATTATATCAAATTCAATCATAGGTATAATGATAAGGTCAGCAACTAAATCATGTTTATGTGTTATAAAGGGGATTGATTGACAAATATTTTTTGCAATGATACTTCCATTAGGAGTTTTGACTGAAACTCCTTTATTAAATAAATTTATAAATGTCTAATTTTCTTGGAAAACTGGGAAGATATAAAAGAATGTGATGATCCAGAATCAAATAAATCATTGTCTAGGTTAGATAAAATGATTAAAGTACCTACCACCACTTCATTAGAAACTTCAACCTTAGAAGTTGTGATCGCATAAGCTTGGCCTTGCTCTCTTGTCCATATTTGGGGAAATTTTTCTTTACGTATAGGGAATTCATGTGCATAATTTACCATCTATTTACAATTATAACATTGAAAATTTGAATATTCTTTCTTTCCCTTGAAATCACGGGTTTTGTGTCATTTTTATCCACACTTATAACAGACTCGCATTCCCTTCAGACAAGTACTGGGGTGTTTCTTCCCACAATTACTATAGGGTGGGAAGTCAACTCTTCCATTTTTTCCCATTTCATTATTTTCTTTTCCAAAGTTTTCAGCATCCCTCTTCTTCTCTTGATTTACTTTGAAGTCATATAACTTAGAGAATTATTTTTCTATCTTGATAACACATGATATTATATCTTCATATGATAATAAATTTTGGGATACCAACACCCTTCGGAGGAATGGTTTTAAACCATCAAAGAATCAATAAATCTTTCTCCTTGGATTATGTATGTAGTCCATTAAATTCCTTGCTAACCTTGTAAAGTTGGGTTTGTACTTTGCAACATTTTCACTATCTTTATGTCTTAGACTCAATAATTGCCTCTCCATATCTAGTCGTTGTTCACAAGGAAAATATTTTTCTAGGAAAATTTCCTTAAAATACCTCCATTACATATTTGTTATTTCTTTCTCCTCTTTGTTTTGAATTAGTGACCACTATTGATCCACATCTTCTGATAGACAATAAACTTTCATGAAAACCTTCTCCCTTTCATTACTTCTTAAAGAAAGAAATATCTTCTCTAAGGAACTTATCCACTGCATCAATACAAATGGGTTTTTATTCCCATTGAATTATGGAGTCTATTATCACATAAAGTAGTCTAACATTTCTCCTCAATGTTGTGGTTCAAGATTCTATATACACGTAAGGTTATTGTTCATAACCTGAGGCAGCTATCCCATTATAGTTATAAGTTGATCAGCACTGGTTTCAGCTCAAATACTGACATCATTATCTTGCATAGGATGTAAATACCTACATGTGATATGTGTGTTGATACAGTTTCTATTCATTCTACTAGGCACCATTTCTAAATAATGGCATACACTAGGTTAGGTTATGAATCATAATGTATAATCTTAAACTAGAAAAACACTTAACATAAATTGAAATTCTATGCATAGTTATTCTCATTATCATAAACATGGTTTATTTGGGGACATATTTACTTTTAAATACTTCATAATGGTTTGTAAAGAAAATGTGACTTATCCTAAGCATATCCCCCAGTAGTGTCAAACCAGGTGCGCAGTAAATCCCATTGTTGTGTACCAAGTTACCCCAAGTTAGGCTCGAGACATCTTGTCAGAGTTGTTACCCCTAGGTATATTTGTTCCAGAACCACATACACTTATAGTATCCAAAAAGGGATGCATTTCTAGAAATTTATATATAATCTATACCTTACCAAAATTCTAGGATGTTATTCTATTCATATCCTTAAAGTATATCTTAGGTTTATGTTCCCTAATCCATGTTTTCTAAATATAGTTTGTAAGATTTATACTAAAATTACTTTGATACCAACTATAAATACCCTGACCCCAGTATCTCAGAGCCGGTGTCTTACTTTATTACATTGGTATGATTACAAGGAAGTCATAGTTTAGTAGTTTTGGAAAACCAGATACAATCAAAAGTTTTACATTACAACTTTGAAAGGAAAAATAATATATAGATCCCATTGGAAACATCTATAACTTCTAGATTATCCCTTCAAGTCATTCGTAATAATTTTTTTGAGAAAATTGAGCGTAGAGGTCATGTTTCTCTTTTGAAATTATTGTGTGGAGCTACTCCATGTCATTTGTAGAGGTTGGAATAAGGTGATTCATGACCAATTTCAAGCTCACTGCTATTGAAATTAATGAAGCATTTCAAAATGAAAATATATTGTATACTATGAAGTGAAAAAACATAGTGTAGGGCCTCAACATTCTAAGAAGATTGAGAATCTTAGGAAATTTTACCAAGCCACATGGCACATTTTAATTTTTCTGGTATACTCCCTTCCATGGCTAGCTCAAATATAACATTTATGGGTAATCAAGGAGAAATCTGAGGCCTGGTGGATATGGGGATATTTTTAGAGACCACAACAATGATGTGGTGGAATTACTCTATGGTCCTTATGGTCATGAAAATTCTCTTGAAGTTGAAATCACTGGATTAATCATAGCTATTTTCTTGGAACGTCAATAAAATTGGAAAAATATATGGTTCAAGTGTGACTCTACCACCATTGTTCAAGAAATCTGGATGGGAGTGATGCATCTTTCATGGAAGATAATAATGGGGTAGGTGAACTATCTGGGTATTCTCTCCTCCATTAACTTCATTATCACACACACCTTTTGTGAAGAAAATGAACTTTCTGATGGTCTTACCAATAAGGGAGTGAACAATGCGGTGTGTCACCACTCTAACTCTCCCCCTAGTGAAATTCTTTCCATATTTCATCGAAAAGTCATTCATAATATTCATCTTTGTATCCTGAGGAAAAATAAAACATAAAAAAGGGGTGATATTAGATGCTCAGTAAGCTTAATTAATGCAGCAAAATTTATTATAAACATAAACATTAGGCATGGTGAATAACTAAAAACACATGCCTTTAAAAATAAACTTGAGCATAATATGGAAGGAATAAAAGCTGAGTAAATAAAGCTATATAAGTTATCATAGGAGAATGAAACTTAACCATGGATATTATACTATCCAAATAATCTCATGGAATATAAAATAATAATCTCATAATGAGGTAATTAATAATTTGGTACATCATAAACACACCATCAAGGCTTCGACCAAGACACCATACATAGTCAGGTAAGACGTTAGCCCATACCCAAAATAATTTGTCTCATGAGACCTACCAATGCAATGAGGAGATATAGAGGGCCCCAAATGACACTTAATAAGTCCAATGCATTCCTCATATTAAAAGGGTGAAACATAATCAACATATACATTCATATTGAAACTAACATTTGAAATGTAAATAACTTTCCCCAATCAGTAAACAAAATCACTAACCATTCTGAGTAATATGGTGAATGGTATCAAGATAGAACATCCATAGTCAAACTAATCATAAACCATTAAATAAAATATGTTATATGATATCATAAAATATTAATCCCAATTAAACATAATAATCATTAATGGTGTTGAAATAAATGAAAATACTCTTATAAAATCATTGGAGAATTCTTGATAGAAATACTCTTTTTACTTTTCCAAGAAGAGTTATTTTAGAAAAATCTTTGTATAAAACTATAAATGAACTAAGATAGTTTTTCATGAAAAAATTATTGATTTTATAAAAATAATATTTTCTTAAAATATATTACACAAGATACTTGAAATTGGGTAAGAAATAGAGATTTTCCCTTTAATCGGACTTGTGTATCAGGATAAATTGAGAAAGATCCTTATAAAACTTATAACTCTACATCAAAGAAAGAAGAATTATGATTTGTAAACATATTTAGAACATTAAAATATAATTTATGAGGAGAAAATAAGAATAATTAATAATTTTATTGTGGTAAAGATAGAGAAAGTGTAATCCCAAATGAAAAATGGAGGTTTGGGGAGAAACCCTTACCTTATGTACGAATGTGTTCTTTAATTGACCTTAATGTACTAGATAATCAAATTAAACTCATTAATTAATTAATTAAGAACCATTTATACATGCATTTTATTTATTATAATTTTATTAAGTTCTTTTATGGCTTTTTTGATGAGTTATAAAATACAATTTTATTGCTTGGGAGTGCTCTTTCCTTGGTTTTCACGATCAGTATATTTATATATGAGTACGAAAGTTCATGCTGGAAGGGTATAATTATTCAGAATCAAATTTATATGATATTAATGAACATATATAAGTGTAAATGGTTATACATATTATTTTGTTATATGTTATTAGGATGAATCATTAGATAATACATTTAGTGGCAATCGTTTACATTATTACAGCGGTTATTAATCATAATGAACTCATTTTTTTATCATTTAGTATTATGTAAATATGTTACTTATAGAAAATAATAAAGGTTGAAATACATATGTTATATTATGGTTTAACCATAAAAATTTTATCATTTCCATCCTTTAAGTATAAATTGAAGAATGAAAATTTTTCGTCCACAAAGGTTGTAAATCGGCACCTCACGGGCAATGATTTCATTTTTTAAATAAAAGAGAGATAGAATGGAGTTTTATGAAAGATATTCTATTAACATGATATAATTTCAGTATATATATGATACTGGAGTTATAATGATCATTTTTATAGAGGATATGGGGAGATAATAATAAAATAAAAGAACTTAAAAATAAATTAAAAGGAAAAAAGAAGAGGATTTTACCTCTTGAATACTTCTCCTTGAGAACCTCCTTAAGGGGGTTAGTTTTGGTTTTTTTATGAGACCAAGATCTCATGGACATAGTGGAAAGTCTTGGGTAGAATATTGGGCATAAATTTGATAAGGCTCAAATCTTGGAAGGTTTGAGGAGAAGGGGTGGTATTTATAGTGGAGGAGAGGGGTGATTTCTTATTATTTTATTCATTATTTTATTTTTTTTCTCAAGAAAAGCGATAGTGTTGATTATTGTGACTAAATACATTAATAAGTGCATGTGAGTTCAAACCAAGGCTTCTTACATCATCCAAACATCACATAGGACTCAATAAATCATGTATTTATCATTTATCGAAATTATCGTATTTTACTATTCACCAAGATTTCAAGTATTTTAGAAAAATCCCAAAAAAAATCACCCTAACCATTTTTAGATGTGTATAATTCAAAAATGAAATAAATTTTATGAAAATAATTTTATAAATATTATAAATTTAATTTTTAATTAAAACCATCATTTACTCGAAAAATACAGATTTTAAATCTATAATTGATTATATAACACTTTCAAAAATTAACTAAGGTCTCATAAAATTATCCTAAAATAATAAGATGAGAAAATTTTGATTTATGAATACATTTTATGAAAATTAATTTTATTTTAAATCATTTTATTAATTATAAAATTTTAATTAAATATTTATGACTCACAAAAATACCCACACTTAATTAGTAATTTTTAAAATATTCATTTACCTATAATATGATTTAATTATATCATACTTTAATTTATAAGATGCCTAAATTTTATTTATACAAACATGGGTGATGTTACTATTCATTTAGCCAATTTACTATTTATAATGGTCATATTACTATTCCTAAAGTCAAGTTACTATTTCATCGGTATAGGTTCCTTAACTTCTACAAATGCCTCTTATTTCATTAATTCTTCATTTATGATGTTTTTTATTATGTTATCTAAGTAATTTTATATGATATATACTATATGAAATAAGAATAAGAAGGTAAATTTCATTGATAGAGTTCTGAGTCCTTACATATGAGCTTCCATACCTTGACTAATAGGGCATCGACCCATCCAATGGGATGAGTAATTGACCTATCAACCAACTAAAGAGAAACAACAACTGATTTTAGATCCCTGAGACCCATTTTCTTAAACCATGAGAAATTAATCAAGTTGATACTAGCTCTTAAATCATGCAAGAAATTTATCTCCTCACTTAATCTAATTCTACAAGATATTAAAAATCTTCAAGGGTATTTCAATTTAGGAGATAACATCTTTATTAGGATAACACTACACTTCTCGGTTAAATTGATGGTGATAATCTCTTTCCATTCTCTTTTTTTATCCAAAAACCATTTGAGAAATTTTAAATATAATGGGATATTGTATAAGGATTTAGAAAATGGCATTGTTACATTGATAGTTTTAAATATTTTAAGAAATTTCAACTATTCAGGTTCATCATTTTTTTGACACTTTGAGGGAAGGGAATAGAAGGGGAATAATTCATCAAAATATATTTTTCTTTATCCTTATCCTAAAATCCAACCTTATTTTTACCTTACAAGATTATTTCCCATTTCAGTTTCCTTTTTATTTATATTTAATAGGTTTAGAATCACTATTTTGATCACTTTGGACCATGTTATCTAGATTTCCAGATTTGAGTTTTTCCAAAATTTCATTTCCAAATTTAGTTAAATATTCAATCTCAGCTTCTCTAGGATGAACCTCAATATTTTATTATGTCTTCAGACCTAATATAGTGTAAAATTCTATGACTCTTTCTCTTGTATTAGGTTTATTTGTGCATAGAAACATGCCCCTATCTCTCCCACCTAGGTCTCTAGCAAGTTGACCCATTTGTAACTCAAGATTAAGGATCCTAGATTTTGAATAAAATTTATCATAATACAATTGAGCCTTTTGTGAATTAGACTTGTATAAAATATATTGCATCATATGTTTGGCATTTCTTATCGAAACAATACTTTATAAATATTATTGATTTTGATGTTCACAAATACCCTTGTTTATTTTACTAATTGTTTTACTTTAAGTATATTTCAGGAAATTAATTTTATTTATAATTATTATTGTTGAATGATATTCAAGTATTTATTTCATGAGAAATATTCATCAAAGTGTTTGGAATGCTCTCAAACATATTTTGGAAACACTGTTCACTATTTATCATTTTCTGGAATCATTGTTCATTCCCTATACTGAAGAACATAATGTAAGGAACATACCCTACATGTGTATTAAAGCTTATGGTAAAGGATTATCATATATAATTAATAAACCTTATGTTGGAAGAAACGTATGGATAAATAACATTATGTTTGAATGAAACCTTACATTTTTCAAAGATAAAAAGTATGGTTAAAGAACACTATGTAAGTATGGAACCCTACGTTTGAGAAGAAAACATATGGATCATCAACCTTACTTTTGTGATCAATGTTACGTTGTCAACCCTACATTTGGAAAATATGAACATATGGATAATTAATGCTATGTTCATAATTTTATGCTGGAAAGGATGAACATATGGATCATCATCTCTATGTTATGTAGTTGAACCCTACATTTAGTATTTTTTCATTTTATGAAGGAACCTTACATTTTCCTATTCAACACCAGAGATTTGAATTTATGATTTAATCGAAGTTTCATGCAATGGTCTTCATGAAATATCAGTCTGATTTAAATCTCTTTTTTGAACGATTCAAATCTTGTTATGATTAATTCAAAGAATCTTATTAAGTAGATATTTTCTTGCCTATTCTTAAGGGAAGTTATAATTACTCTGAGCTGTATTTTTTAATTTTAATTCTGTCGATTTATTAGGTGTCTTTTTTGGATCAGAAATATTATTGCGAGATGTGTCGTTATATATCTTTCTACGTCAGATGTGTGGATCTCTCTCATCTATATTGATAATTTTTATTCTTTGTGTTTTCTTATGAAAATTAATTTACAGTGCTACAATGATTGGGCATCTAAAAAATGAGTACTACATTTTGGAGATATACATGTTCAATCCTAGAAGCACGATGCTCTCTTTTTGTTGATTTTCTTAAAATCAAATATCTTTTTTGCAACCAAATATCTTCATAAATATTTCAAATATTATTATTTTTTTGAAGTCAAAGATCCATTATTTTTCAGTTGCGTGTTGATGCAATTATGAAGTTTAAATTGTTTTATCAAATATATCTCTATTGATTCTTTTGAGTATTGGTTACTCGATTTTAGTCGTGGTGGAGTGTCGGCTTCTCATGCTAAGCTGCAGATATTTTAGTTCCCTATAAAAGAACTAGAAGGATATATTTTTAATCCTTATTTGTAAGGGTGACAACTGGCTACACTCAGTTATGGATCAATCTTATGATACGAGGACCACACTAATGAAATTAACCAAGCCTATAGAGAAGGTGATTGGTGGAGTTGACTAGGGGATATTCATGCCTCGAACCACTATAAATAGTCATGTTCTGTTTCTCAGCTTTTATCCGTTACTTATTCTTTAAAAAAGAAACACCACTTTATCGTCTCTTACTATTAATCTATAGAATTTTGAAAATTTTAAAATGACACAATTCACCCCCTCTTGTGTCATCATCATAGCCATTCCAACCTAACATTTGGTATCAAAGGTTGAACTTTTCAATAGAGCTCTAAGAAGCTAAAATCATAAGATCTATACAAAGATGGAAATGACTAATCCAAGGGAAGTAATCTCAATGGTTTGTGCTCCATATTTCAATGGAGAAAATTACGGGTGATGGAAATCAAGGATGATTATTTATCTAAAAAATCTTGGATATAGAGTTTATTTAAAAATCCTATCTCCCTATCAGATTCCCGAGAAACCAGAAACTTGGGATGCTACAACTAAATCTGAATATGTTATGAAATCAAAATCTATGAATATTATCATCTGTGGTCTTGGACCAAATGAATTTAATCATGTATCACAATGTACAACAACTTATGAAATGTGCCAAACAATTTTAGTTTCCTATAAAGGTATGAACAATATAAGACAAATGAGACATGCAATAGAAAAATTGAAGTTTGATACATTCAGAATGTTTGATGGAGAAAGCACCACTCAAATGAATGGAAGGCTTAATAAAATTGTTAACAATATTACATCTTTGGGTGATCCTATCAATCAATTAGATCAAGATTTGAAAGTAATGAGAGTACTACCTAATTAGTGGAATGGTATATCAGCTGCTATTCAACAATCATCTCCTATAAAAAATCTAACAATTAAAGAACTCATTGGGACATTGATGATGTATGAAGATAAAATGCAAGAAGAAGATGAAGATCATAGAATTATTATGAAAAAGTAAAATACTACTTTAAAGGTGACATCTTAGAAGAAAAATATAAAAATGAAACAAGAAGTTAGAGAAGAAAGGAATCCAGACTCATATAAATCTGAAGTAGAGTTGGCTCAATTAGCCAGAAAGTTTAACAAGTTTTATAAGAAAAAAAAGAGGATTCAGAAAACCCTTTAAAAAGGATGATAAATACTCGAGGAAAGTTAGATGCTACAAATAAAAAAATTAGGTCATATAAGACCTGATTTTTCTTAACTAAAAGGTGATAAGAGAAAGATAGAAAAGAAGTACCAGAAAAATGAAAATTATGAAAATAAAGACAAAAGAGAAATGAAGGCTACTTGGAGTGTTTCTAAACACTCCAGCAGCTCATCTATTTCTGATTCAGAGAAGGAATAGTCAAATCTGAAAACAAATATGTGCTTCATGGATAAAGAAGATAAGGTACCCATCTACTATTTATCTGATTCTAATTCTAGTTATTAGAATGATAAAATGACTGCCTATTGCACTGTGCTGGAAGAAAGATATGACTTCTTATTAAAGAAACACATATCTTTAAAGAATAATCATAATTCTATTTTAGGAGAAATTGATACTTTACTTAAACAACATCAAGAGTTAGTTGACAAATTTAGCTCATCTACTACAAATTGTACTGATCATAAAAATAATATTAAAAAAAATACAAGATGAAGTAGAAACTTATAAAAGTGTTACTCTCTTATTTACAAAAGAAGAAAATATTATAAATGAAATTCTTGGTAAAAATTTCATTAGAAAGAAAATATTTGGTATAAGAAGTAATGGTGAAAAATCTAAACTATATAAAAATTATTTTATTCCCAACTCAAAAATTGTTACCTATCATTTTTGTGGAACAAAAGGGAATATAAAAAAACTGTTATTTAAGAAATCCTCAAATAAGTTGAATTAAAAAGGATTTTATCTCAAATATCTTATCAAAAGTAAACATGAGTTATGGAAAAACAAAGCAGATCTGGATACCCAGATCTTTTCTAGCTAAAATTGTTGGACCCAAAAGAATATGGGTACCAAAACAAACTCTTTTTTAAATTGATTTTATAGGAAACAGGTCACAAAAAAAGAAAGGAAATATGGTATATAGACAGTGGATTCTCCAGGAATATGGGTGTAAATACATCAAACTTCAACACACTAACTCAAATAGATAGAGGCCTAGTCACCTTCAGTGATAATGCCAATGAAAAGATAATTGGACTCAAAATAGTTGGAGATCCAAAGAATGTCTCAATTAACAAAGTATTGTATGTTCAAGGATTAAAACATAACTTGATAAGTATCTCTCAACTCTGTGATGATGGATATTATTTTGATTTTTCTAACAATTCATGTTCTATGTTTAAAGACAAACTGCTTAAGTTTAGAGCACCTAGAACATATAATGTTTATACTTTGGATTTAAATTCCTTATGTAAATAGAAAGTGAATTGTTTAACTTCTAAGATAAACGAGTCTTGGATATGCATAGAAGGAGTGGACATTGTAATATTTATGCTTTATATAAATTATCTAAGAAACAATTAGTTTCTAATTTACCTAGTCTTAAATTTGATAGTGATAGATTTTGTGATGCATGCCAAATTATCAAGCAACACAAATCTTCTTTTAAATCTATTAACAAAATTGCTCCATAAAAACCTCTATAACTTATTCATATGGATATGTTCGGACCATCAAGAGTAGAAAGTTTGGCTGGAAAATAATATGTATATTTTTTAGTTGTTGATTATTCTATATTTACATGGGTCTAATTTTATAAAACTAAAAAATGAAGATTTTACTATTTTTGAAAGTATTTGTAAAAGTGTTCAAAATGAAAAAGGTTTTAAGATAATTTCATTAAGAAGTGATCATGGTGGAGAATTTTATAATCAATAATTTAATTCTTTTTAATCAAATACTGTTATTAAACACACCTTCTCTGAACCAAGAACACCTCAACAAAATGGAATTGTTGAAAGAAGAAACATAACTATTCAAGAAATGGCTAGGACTATGCTAAATGAATACAACCTTCCAACCTACTTCTGGGAAGAATTTGTAAGCACAAACTACTATATAATAAATAGAGTTTTAATTCATCCTATTTTCAAAAATATACCTTATGAAATTTGGAATAAGAGAAAACCTAAGGTAAAGTACTTTAAAGTTTTTGGATGTAATGTGTATATCCTGAACACTAAGGATAATCTTGGTAAGTTTGATCCAAAAGATGATGAAGGGATATTTTTAGGATATTTTTAAAATTCTAAAGCTTATAGAATATTTAATTAAAATTCAAGTATTTTTGAAGAATTGGTTCATGTGAAGTTTAATGAAATTAACCCTATTAATAACGAGGAAGATCAAACTGATGAAACTGTTGACTCTTTTGATAACATGAGGCTTGAAAACCTAAAAAATGATTTTGAAAATATAAATAAAATTCATTCCATTTCAGAAGAACATGATACTAAATAACTTTAAATTGAATTACCTAGATAGTCTAGAATCCTAAAGGATCATCCTTTAGAAATTGTTATAGGAAACCTAGATACAGGCATTAAAACCAGAAGAAGTGAAGGAAACCTAGTTGAATTATCTGCCTTTCTATCACAATTAGAACCTACATCTTTTGAATAAGACTTAGAATATGAGATTTGGATGTTATCAATGGAAGAATAGTTAAACCAAAGGGAATAAAGTTTGGAAATTAGTTGAAAGACCAACAAATTATCCATCCATTGGAACAAAATGGGTCTTTAGAAATAAACAAGATGATCAAGGGATTATAACAAGAAATAAATCTAGGTTAGTAGATAAAGAATATAATTAAGAAGAAGTTATAGATTATGATGAGACCTTTTCCCCCGTAGCTATACTAGAATCAATTAGAATTATTTTAGCATATTCATCTCATATGAAATTTAAATTATATTACCTTCCTGTAATCCATTTTTTTCATTTTCTAAAAAGCTGGTTTAGGGTTACTGGTAACCATACAGACAATAACCCAACATCATAAATTGTGGTCATGGAACCCGCATACCAGATTACAAATCAAAACATCATCTGGATTCAAAATTCAAAATATCAAAACCCCATCAACACACCCGCATTACATGACTCATCCAGGCATAATATGCAAATTCACCCAACACTGGCATCATATTCATCCAACAGATCACGAACAACACGAAATCCAAAACTAGGAACCAAATTCACCACCAAACAGATCAACATCAGAATCCAACAGATCTATTTCTCAGCCAAACTAGAGAGTAGAGGAAGAAACAACCACAAAACCAATCAAATCGCAAGTAGATCCAAGAAAATAATAAGACAGTCACAAGACATCATAATAAATCCCAATACCTAGATCTCGTCACCGCCATCCTTATCAAGCTCTAAAAACACTGTAAAACACCAACCGAACTCACCGGAAGTAAGGCGGGGACCTAAAGCAGTTGGATCTAGAACATTGGTCACCGAACGGTCCATGCTGCAATGAAACCCTAACCAAATCGGGCAAGAAGGTAGCCACGGTGAACCACCGATTCCGCGAAGCCACCCAAGCTGAGGAAGCCGCTAGACCTCGACGAATATAGGGGTGGCTGCCGCGGTAACCCTAGAGGAAGGATGCGGCGATGAGGGAAGTTTATGTTGAGCAACCTCCTAGTTTTGAAAATTCTCAAAAACTAGATTTTGTTTTCAAATTTACTAAATCTCTCTATGTCCTTAAACAAGAACCTATAGCTTGGTATGAAATATTATGTTATTTTATTTTGAAAAATGGTTTTACTATTGGTTAAGAAGATCCAAAACTTTTTAAGAAAACAGTTTATCCTAATTTTCTATTGGTACAAATCTATGTTGATGATGTTATTTTTGGATTAAAAAATAAAAAACATTGTAATGATTTTTCATAACTCATGCAAAAAATAATTTGAAATGAGTATGATAGGAGAATTAAATTTCTTTTTAGGACTTCAAATTTATCAAAAAGATTATGGAAATGTATTTAACCAAAGTAAATATATTACTGATTTATTGAAAAAATTTGGTCTTAAAAATAACAAGACATATACAACTCTCATGTGTACTAATATAAAACTTGATTTGGATGAAGTTGTAAAACCAATGGACAACAAGTTATATAGATGTATGATTGGTAGTTTATTATATCTTACTGCTAACAGACCTAATATTATGTTTTTAGTATGTTTATGTGCTAGATTTAAAACCAATCCTAAAGAATCACATCTTATTGTTGTTAAAAGGATTTTTAGATATTTGAGAGGAACTGTTTTTCAATCTCTTATTTATCTAAAAACTTCTTATTTTAATTTAATATCATATTCATATGCTGATTTTGGAGGTTGTAGATTAGATAAAAAAAGTACCTCAGGAAACTGTCACTTTTTAGGAAAATATTTAGTATCATGGTCAAGTAAAAAACAACACTCAGTTGCCCTGTCAACAGCTGAGACATAATATGTATCTGCAAGTAGTTGTTGCGCACAAGTGTTGTGGATGAAAAACACACTGATGGACTTTTGACTGAATTTTAATAAGATGATTATTTTATGTGATAATACAAGTGTTATAAATATTTCAAAAAATCCCATAAGTCATTCTAGAACTAAACATATTAATATTAGACATCATTTTCAAAGAGATTATTTTCTTAAAAAGTATATATATTTAGAATTTGTTAACACTAAATATCAATTAGCTGATATTTCCACTAAACCCCTTCCCACTACAAGTTTTAATTTATTAAGGGGGAGTTAGGTTTATTTAATTTTTAAATTAGTTATTTTATTTTATTTTATTTATCATTTTTTTAATATAAATATAATTTATTTTTATCTTGATATATATTTTAGTTAATTTATATTAAATTTATTTATGTCGTGTGACTATTATGAATTTTTTCATAATTACTCTATGACATAGGAAACGAGGATATACTTCGTCTGTCAGAAGCCTTTTGACTACCAAACCCTTAGTTTACCAAATCCTTTCACCTTGCTCAAAACCTTCATCCTTCTTACAAACCCTAGAAGATGAAAAATATCAAACTTTCATATTTTCATAAATGGAGAAAACCAAGTGAGTCGAAGAGGGTGAAGCCAGTGAACCGAAGTGAAAATACATTTCTGGATGAAAGATTCTTCAAGGAAAAGTAGTGGATTTAGAATGGTTGTACCGGATGGATTTTTTTTATGAAATAGGAATTATCTTTTCAAGGACTAGAGACTAATTTCAATGAAGTAAATTCCTAATTTCTTTATGATGTAGAGATGAACTCTTTTTATAAAAGCATACAGTTTAGTTTTGGTGATTCTAAAGATATGATTTTCATAAGTATAGAAGATAAGGACTTTTCTATTTCCTCCACAGAAGTTTCACAAATTTTGAACTGACCACATGAAGGAGTCTTCCATTTTGATCTTCAATCTATTGAAGATAAGGATCATTCTTCAAAATAAATTATGTCTTTTATTTTTAATACAACTAACATAAGGAAAATGTTTGTTAAGGATATTTAGGTAGATCATAAAATTTTGGTTAAGTTTATTTGGACCGGAATTACGCTAAGGATGGATGAGATAGAAAAGATTTTGTACCCATACATGTACATCATGTTTTTATTTTTGAGTGATATCAATCTGAACTTCCCTTGATATTTGTTTTGATATCTTCAATACTACTATAAACTATATTATAGGATGAATTTTTATCCTTATGGAAGGATAATTTCTCAAATTCTGTTTAAAAATGATATGATTTGGTTAGTTGATTAAAGATTTAAGTTTCATCACAGTAATGTTCTTAATGTCAGAACTCTAAGGAATCTAGGATTTTTCTAGAGCAATATCAAAGGAAAAAATTTACCTATTGGCGCTAAGGAAGAATAGAGCTCAAGAGATTTTGCTTAGGGGGAGAAAGGAGGTTTAATAAAGGAAGGTGTAGCTGAATCTATAACTGATGGAATTTCTCAACCGACTCAGAGGAGGTTTTGGTATGATACTGAAGAAGAAAAAGAGGATGAAAAAATTCTGGAGGGACTTATTCTCAAACCTAGAACTATACCTGTTCAAAAAATTGAAGAACCAGTGTTGGGTTTTAGAGAGGCAACCTCTTTAGTTCATATTGAGGAACCAATTCTTGAGGAAGAGACTCAGGTAGTTAGTCAAGCTTGAGAGCTTCCTAGTGTACCTCTGATCAATGATCAAGTATAAGTGAATATTCAAGAATAGGTGAATATTCAAGAAGAAACTGTTCAGAAAGAAGTTTCTCAAGAAGAAAAAATTGTATAGAAAATAGTAACTGAAGTTAAATATGTGGTTGTGAATCAAACTATAGAACAGTCAGGTCATGTTTTGGGAGGACAGACTAAAGTTCTTGATAATAAATCTTATTCATCTAAAAAATTTGTATAGAGATCAGTGGAAAATCCTTTGACTCTTGTTTTTGTTGATCATCCATCAAATTAAGAAGAAGGAGCATCTAATTCTTTATCTCTTCATATGGAAGATATTGTTGTTAAATTTAATAAATATCAGGATTAAAATGTTAATCTATGAATATATCTTTAAAGTGCAAGGAAAAAGATCAAATAACTTCATGAGACTACTATTTCAAGAAGGTATTTTGATGCTTTCAAGAAGGATATGTTGAATGATATTGGAAGACTCAAGTATGAAGTTGTTTCTAAGTCATATTTTGTAGATCTAAAGTGGTATTTGGGGAGTCAGTTTGAATCAATCAAGAGTACTGTTGGTCAGACCAGTGCATCTACTTCTACTCCTTCTACTAGTATAGATTTTATTAGAAGATTTTATGCCATTACATTTGTTTTGGCAGACATGAATGTTCATCTCGAGAACTTTCAATACAAAATTCCTCCTCTTTCAGTTATTTTAGACAATAAAAAATTTCTTGTTGATCAGTTGAATCAAGGATAACCTAGTATCATATTGTTGCTTAACTAGTTTATAGAAAAGTTGGAATAGTTTATGAAGCAAGAAGAAGAGTTTTCATGAGTTTTTCAAAGTCAATCTTGTTGAGAATCTGAATATCAGTCAAGATTCCAGAATTTTAATTATACAATTGGGGGATAATTTGATGAATAAGTTGCAGTTGCAGATGGATGAATTAAAGGATATGTTTGAAGCTGCTCAAAATCCTTAGAACCTTAACCAAGACAAATCCTACCCAATATTTTTGTACCCAAACCATTTCAATTGACTAAACATGTTTCCCAGTCAAAATGATTATTTTATTTATACAAATTTTGATCAATAAAATATCCTTATTTTTATTTTTGTGTACGTTACTTCATATTCTTTTATGTTTATTTCTAGAAGCCAAAAATCTAGTCTTATTTATTTATACAGATTATTATAACATTCACTTATAGTTATGTGCAAAATTATATGTGTTTTATTCATTTCTACACTTTATTTTTGATCTCACAAAAAGGGGGATAAATTTGTATAACACATCATTTATTTCCATCAAAATAATTCTATAAAATCGAATTTCAAATTGTTTGAAAAATTTTAAATTCTATTATTAATTTTATGGGTTTTGTGATCATCAAAAAGGGGGAGATTTTTGGGCATGTACTGTCTCAACAATACTCTATAAATATTATTGATTTTGATGCTCAAAAATACCCTTTTTTTACTAATGATTTTACTTTAAGTATATTTTATGGAATTAATTTTATTTATAATTCTTATTTTGGAATGATATTCAAGTATTTTTTTCATGAGAAATATTTTTCAAAGTGTTCAAAATTCTCTCAAACATATTCTAGAAATATTGTTCACTGTTTTTCATTTTCTAGAATCATTGTTCATTCCCTATGATAAAAAATGTAACATAAGAAACATAATCTACATTTTTATTAAATCTTATGGTAAAGGATCAGCACGTATGGTTAATAAAACTTATTTTGGATGAAATGTATGAATAAAGAACATTACGTTTGAATTAAACCTTACATTTGTCAAAGAGAAAAAGTATGGTTAAAGAACACTATGTAATTATGGAACCCTACATTTGAGAAGCAAACATATGGATCATCAACCTTACTTTTTTGATCAACCTTACATTGTCAACCCTATGTTTAGAAAAGATGAACATATGGATAATCAACCTTACTTTTTTATCAAACTTACATTGTCAACCCTACGTTTGAAAAAGATGAACGTATGGATAATTAATGATATGTTCAGAATTTTATGATGATAAGGATGAATGTATGGATCATCATACCTACGTTACATAGTTGAACCATAAGTTTGGTATTTTTTCATTTTATGTAGGAACATTGTGTTTGCCTATTCAACACCAGAGATTTGAATTTATGATTTAATCGGAGTTTCGTGCAACAGTCTTCACATAATATTAGGCTAATTTAAATCTCATTTTCAAATGATTCAAAATCTCATTATGATTAATTCAAAGAATCATATTAAGAGGATATTTTCTCTCATATTATTAAGGGAATTTATGACTACTCTGAGCTATATTTTTTAATTTGAATTCTCTTGATTTATCAAGCGTCTTTTGTGGATCTGAAATCTTTCTACGAGATGTAGCGTTATATATCTTTCTATGTTGGATGTGTGGATCTCTCTTGGTTGTGTTGATAATTTTTATTCTTTAATTTTTCTTGTGAAAATTAATTTACATTTCTACAATGATCGAGTATCTCAGAATCAAGGACTACATTTTAGAGATATACATGTTCAATCCTGGAAGCGCGATGCTCTATTTTTGTTATTGTTCTTAAAATTGAATATATTTTTTGTAACTAGATCTATTCATACATATTTCAAAGAATATTATTCTTCTGAAGTCGAAGATCCATCTTATGTCAGTTGCGTGCTGCTGCAACTGTGAAGTTTAAACTATTTTATCAAATCAATATCTATTGATTCTTTTGAGTATCGGTTACTCAGTTTCATTCATGGTGGAGTGTCAGCTTCTCATGATAAGTTTTGGATATTTTAGTTCCATGTAAAAGAACTAGAGGGATCTATTTTTAATCCTTATTTGTAAGGGTGACAACTGTCTGCACTCAATTATGGATTGGTCTTATGATATGGGGACCTTACTAGTGAAATTCACCAAGCTTGTAGAGAAGGTGATTGGTGGAGTGGACTAGGGGATATTCATGCCCTAAACCACTATAAACAGTCGTGTTCTATTTCTCTACTTTTATCCTCTTCTTATTCTTTCATACAGAAACACCACTCTATTGTCTCTTACTATTAAGTGATGGAATTATGAAAATTTTAAAAGGATATAATTCACCCCCACTCTTGTGTCATAGTCATAACCATTATGACCTAACATCATACACATAATCTCTTCTTGAGAATTTAAAATTTCATCCAGATATTAGTTTTCAAAATAAGGTTTTTGGCTTTTGTGAGAATTCAGTGGCAATATTTTGTTTAATCACTCCAAGACCCTTACAAGAAAAATTGGAATTATTCATATAATTAGGGTTATATATATTTGAAAATGGATCATTATTCCCTTGATTTATATCCCTAAAATCCAAAAATTAAGTACTCTCATATTTCTTAAAAGGAAAATAAAAATCTGGATAACAATTATTACTATACTCGAATATTTAAAAATGAATACAATGTTGCTTAAGAGAATTTTATTGATAATAAACATGAATTATAGATTCTAGGGATCTAGACTCACTCCTATGAATGTTTATTTTCTTATAAATTTTATTATGAGAGTTTTGAGTAAGTTTATTAAAGATTTCTTTTAATTCCTTAGCTATCCTATCTAAAAAATCATAGGAATAGGACTGATGAATAATATTTTTATGATAAGGAGTGTGACTATTATAGAAAATTTTCATCAATAGACAAGGAACAATTTTTAGATTTGTATAATACCTAATAAGTTCTTGAATCTTGTCCAATGTCTCATGAAATAACACACACTCATCTTGGAAAAAACTAGTGATTTTATTTCTCACCTTAGTGGTAGTATTCCTAGGGAAAAAATTCATAATGAAAGAATTGAAAAGCTAGTTCCAAGTATAAAAAATTTCCTCATTTAAATTTTGGAACCAAATCCTACCCTTATATTTCAAATAGAATAGAAAACCCCAACCTAAGTTCTTCCCCACTCATCCCATGGAGAGTAAATTATTGAAACATAATATAAAATTATCTAGTAAACTCAAGGTAATCCTCATTGGACAGGACATTAAAATAAGGAAACATAAAATGGTAATATTGTTTCATTTTGTAATTCCTAGACTTTGGGGACAACCCTATGAAATAATAAAACATGAAACTAATTAATGTTATAAATCCCTAAGCCTAGGCCTCTCACAAAAATGATTCCTAGGTTGAGTAGGAATAATATTTTTATTTTCATTTAAGTTAACAGACCCATCAACCTCAAGGTATTCCATTTAAGCTTTATTATTTTTAAGGGTTGTGTAATTCTAATTAATCTCTAGAATTAAGGGTTCAATCTCAGCACTAGATTCTTCCCTATTGTTCATATGATTATATGTTAAAACTATTCAAAAATAGCACACATAAGTGAAGTTCAAGAATATTTTCAGATTTTTTTTATATATTTTTTTTAGAAACAGATTAAATATTTTTTTATTTTTTTTATGTTTATCACACGTGCCTTCCCCAACAACGCTGCCAAAAATTTAACACGAAGTCATTGAATTGTTAAAGTTTATTTATTTATTTCTAATACATGCTAACTATAAGTACTATGGTAAGTAGGGATCAACCCAAGTAAGGATAATATGTGTTCCCAAACAAGACAAAACAAACATAAAAAAGTAAAAGAGATAGAGTGGTGGTAGTATTGTGAAGAAAATGGTATGGGAGTGTAAAAAATAATGGAAGTAATAGAGAGAATAGGATACAATAACCTAAGTTGATCAAGGGGGGAATTAAGGAACTAAACCAATTTTAAATGAATACAAACATTTATTACCTTGATTCAATATAATCACAATTATACTAAAGATATAAAGAAAAGAGGTTGATACATCTAGTTGTTTCACATAGATCAACATATTTCCATTAACTATCACAAGAAATGAATTGTTAATTAGAACTCAAAAAATAATCAAATTATTCTTTGAATCTATTGATTTGTCATTAAGGAGAAGAAAATTATGGTGGTAGAAGAATTTTAAGAACAATAGACGATTATGAAAACATGGGAAAAATAGAATAATGATTTCAATTAATTTCGATCTAATTACCATAAAGTAATTAACAATGCATGATCAACATAGTAAAATTTTATTCAAGAAAATAAATTTAGAGAGTGGTATAAATACAAAATAAAAACAAAGAAAAGAAATTATTCTCTATCAAGATTACCTTCTTCTTCATCCCAAGATTCCTCTGATCCAACTCCCTCAAGAATCACCCCTCCACTCTAGTTACCACTCTCCTCTATGGTGGAATGTGTGGAATCATTAGATGTCCCCCCTATGTCTTTAAGATATTTTTTTATTTTCTCCCTAAAATTCATCGACTAAATGTTTTGACCTAACATGTGGCTTATCATAGTCAGTCTTTCTTCACTAGGCCTTTATTTCAATGAACTTCAACTCTATAAAATCTATACCAACCAAAATTTTCCACTTTCACAGAGTTGCATAAAATTTACCAACTTTCATATCTAATTAAATTCAAACCTTACCATTTTCTTTAATTATTTTTTTAAATTATTCCTGTTGGAGATTCACACTAGTCATTGATGTCCTCACCACTATCTGCAACTCAAAATCCAACAAAGCACCAGTCTTAAAAAAATATAGTTTAATAGTACATCTTAGATTCCTAAGCTGATATTCCTATTTTTATTCCCTATTTGAAAACAACTCATGGATCAACATCAGTCCATCAATAGTGCTCAAATTCAGTTATAGAGACTAACCCTTCAGGTTCGAGATCTCATTGCGACATTTTATTAAGAATGTTATGTGTATCATACTTTATATTTGCAACAAAATAATTGAAGAGAATAGAGGCACCCTATGTTTTTATCATTGAGACCTCTATAAAATAAAAAACCAGTGAATAAGAATATTTTCCCAACTCAACCAATCAGTGTTGACACCTTATTCATTGAAGATTTCACATATTTAATACCCCATTTTTACCTAGGTATGCTCTCTATTTAAGTTTTTTTTACCATTTTAAATTCCATAAAATATCCCTTAGACTCACTTATAATAGAATTTTAGAGGTACATAGGTATTAGAGGAGGAGTTCTAGTAATGTGTAGTTGTGTATTTCAGTTTAGGATATATTATAGTGCCACCAGCTGGTCGGTGGGGTAAACTGGCTAGCTAGTGGACCGGGTAGTGTCCTAGTAAGAATAAAAGAAGCCTGCCATCTAACCAGTGAGATAGAATGGACATCTAGTGGATTCCATGCATAATCAGTCTCCTACAAGAGACCCACTAGCCCATTAGTGGGGTTTCCAGCCATGCATTCACACTGAATGACACCACCGGCTAGCCGGTGGTTCCATTGGAGGTCAGGATTACAAGGGGGAAATTTTATTTCTTCCCCCAAAACCCTCATTTAACACCTAATTAATCCATGTTTAAACCTTATTTGAGTTTTATTAATGTTAAGGGTTCCCATGTCTTCTTGGGATTCTCAAGTATATTAATCTCGGTTCCTTGATCCTTGGTTTTATCCAAACACCTTGAATCGATGAGTTATTCTCAAGATTGGTGTTTTCCTCTTATTCTCTACTTGGATCACATTCTTCCAACATTAATGAGGTGTGATGGTCGCTATACCTATAGGATCATGGAGTTACATATTGCTTTGGATGCTTGATCTTGGTTTCCTTCTTTGTTCTTGAGATAGATAGTGTAAAACAACTCCCCAAGTTTTTTTAGTTTTTCTAGTATGTGCAACAAGTGTGATTACACTAGAATACCATGAACATGGCCTATCTTAATTGAAATTGTTTAAATCCTCATGCCTAGACCTTCCATGAATCTTTTTGGGTTTGATGGAGATTGAGACTTGGACTTGTGGCCACCTGATAGGTGTACCTCCCCATAAAGTTGGTTTAGAACATGGAAAATTGAGAACCTAGAGCCTTGTAGTAGGATGAGAAGATTTTTTATGGTTTTGGAACTACTCATGGAATTGGTAATTAGCCACTCTTTTCATAAATTATATGTGAATTGGGAATTGATACAATTAAATGTGAATTGGTAAACTGGCATGTAACTAGATATGTGGCATGTGTTTGGAAGACTTGGAATAATGGAATAAATGGCATGATAATTGGTAATTGGAAAAATTTAACCAATTTGGATTATGATATTATGTTTGAATATTTGGTGATTGTGTATGCTTGAATCTTGATTGGTGCCTAAGGGTGAGATGCACATTGGCTTGATTCCTGAGGGTGGGATGTTTGGTTTCTTGGTTCCTGAGGGAAATTTAGATGTTGGTTTGACACCTGAGGGTGAGATACAAGGATATATGAGGCTTGAGGGTGAGACACATGGATTCTTTATTCCAGATTGAAAGATGTTTGGATGCATGATGCCTAAGGGTGAGGTATATGATTACTTCATACCTGAGGGTGAGGTGCATGATTACTTAGGAATGCGGGTGAGATACTTGATTCCTTGGTGACTGAGGGTGCGATGCATGATTATATTTTATGCCTAATAGTGATATTGTAAGGAAGTACATGATGATCCTACTCAGATATTTTCACTATGGTTCAAGGATATAGACATCCAACATTATGTCAAAGCAAGTATGGTTAACTCTGGGTGTTAACCTAGAACTTGAGGTTCGATAGGTTTATTTTAGTGTTTACTTTTTATTTATATTAAATTCATCCTATTTATCATATTTTTGTATGCACTATTACTCAAATTGGATTTTTTTAAACACTATGGGTGGTTTCCTACTGAGTTTTACTCACACCCTATTCATGTGATGCTTGGTACCCAAACAGTCTTTGTGGATTCATGCATGTACATGGGAAAGGAGAACTATACTTGATTGATTGACTTATTTCTAGGGCTATAAAAAGGATATGGGACCAAGCATGTGGTTCAAGACCAATTTTGGGAGTCATTATTTTGAGTCCATGTTTTTGGTTGTTTTTTTGTATGAATTTAAACATGATATTTAATATGACATTCAACACATCATTACATGGTTTTCTATATATTGGGTGATTTGGTATTTTCCTGTTCATCTTCTTGATTTGAATTATTTGACTTTTTTATTTTATTTATGTTATTATTATCACTCTTTACTAGAGGGTATAGTCTCTCCACTATATTTATCAGACCCTTGAAACTAGTCGATAGATTCTAACATACAAGGAGGCACTCCTAAGGTCATGTGGTGACCCATCTTAGGTCATGTGAGGGAGAACTAGGCCAGTGACATTAAAAATTGGTATCAAAGGTGGTTTTTTTTCTTTCTTTACTATTTGGGAAAGGTAGATAAGAAAATATGATGTGTTGGGTCTTTTTAATGAGCTTGGGCATGGGAGTAGCTAACCCAAGTGTGGGGGGAAACCCAAGTTTCTAGGGATGAGATTGTTGTTCTTGAGGTTCTTTTGTTACCATTGTGATTTTATTTCACATTGAGGGGTGAACTTGTTGTGTGATTTTACTATTCTTATGAGATTTTAATCATGGTTTTATATAGAATGAGGTGTGTATTCATGCATCATGATATGCATGTAATATCTTTTCATCTTCATAATCATGCTAGGAACTCATTCACATTTAATATAAAAAAAACATTTCTTTTATAGTTTATTCATGTTTAACTGTTACTATTTATACATGGTTAATGAATAATGTTTTTCTATTTTTATAGAATATGAATTAATTAGTTAAGCCTAATTTGATATATTTTGTGTTTCAAATTTGATCTTTGAACCTAATATAGTTTATGAACCTATTAGAACTAGCTAGTACTATGTTGGCATCTTTGAGCACATGTTTTGTTTTATTTTTCCTAGTATGGATAGATGATCCATTTTCTATTACTTTTTACCTATTGTGTGGATTGATGTTTGAATTAACTTGTGTAGAGAGATGCCTCTATGTCATGTTTTGAGGGTTTGGAGGAGCACACACCACACTTAGCACTGCCAAATCCACCATAGATTAAAGGAACATTATGGATGATCATCTCTGAGATTATTTCTTATGAGTAATGAAATCCATGGAAAGGGATGTCCCCCAAAGAGGACCAACCATGTAAGACCTCATGATGGAGTTCCAGATGCAGCACCTCCCAACATTTAGAGGGTAGGGTGGCCCCCAAGCACCATAATTTCATCTCAAGTCTATCTAGATGGTCTTCAATCATCTAGAGACACCCGTGGAGAGGAGGGTGAAGTTAGTGGAATGCATACTGTAGGGACCAACTAAGAGTTGGTGGGGAATATTGGTTCAATACAATTATTATGAGGGGATTAATTAAGAGTGTTTCCAAACAAAGTTCCTGGAGCATTTCTATATAGAGATGCTAAGGGATGAGAGAGTTCAAAAGTTCGTGTATCTGATATAGGGGATCATGATAGTGATGGATTATGCTAGTCATTTCATAAAATTACAAAACATTTCTCCAAAATTGGTTATAGACGAGGTAGTTATGGAACATAACTTATAAGAGAGTCTTTGTAGTGAGATAATGTCATAGGTGAATGCCTTTCAGCTAAACAAGCTCTTAGAAATCATGAATCAGACTCTTGTCTCTGAAAGGAATTTAAGGGAAGCCTTGAGTGTCAGGTAGGTGGTTTCAGTTGGGCGGTTAGATAGCAATTTCTTTAGTAGTTGGAAGCATATTTTTAAGTTATATGGTTAATATGATAGTGGGAAGAGTAGTCAGGGTAGTAGGTCATATTTTCCAAGTATTGAATAGGTGCATTGCTTTTAGTGTGGCAGGTCTAGGCATAAGAGATATTAGTTTCATTGATCACTGGTGGAGCGTTGTGCATGTGGTAGGATGGGGAACCTATAGAGGTTTTGTGGGAACACTGAGCATTCAACTAATTATGAGGGATAAGGACATAGTCTAGAATCAATAAAGGATTCTACCGCCCAACAACAAATGAATAGTTGTAGTTCCACTGGTCATAAAGACCGAAGCAGAGGATATGAGACTTTAGGGAAGGGATGGAAGAACCAGTAGAGTGGTGTACCATAAGGATCTAAGGTACGATCACAAGGTAGAGGCATTATCCAGATACATAAGGTCCAGTACACACCTACCAAGTTGGATGAAGGACCTTTAACTACTCGAGGTATGATCTTAGTAGAATTCACCATCACTTGTGCTCTTTTTTGATACAAGGTAATCACACTCTTTCATATATTCTCAATTTTTATATGGATTTTATTTGGATTTAGAATATCTGTACGGATTTATGTCCATCAACACATCATTAGGAGGGCAGCTAGATGATATTTAGCGCTGCAAGGAATTTTCTCTCAAGATTAGTGGATTCCATTTTATCTTGGATATGTTTCTCCCTGAGATGGTGGGTTTCAACTTGATCTTGGGGATGAAATAACTGGTCATGTATCACTAGTGTATTGATTTATACCACAGACACATGTCTTACTCACCACCTGAGGGAAGACAGTAAATTTACTATGGTGAATAGTATATCCAGGAGGGTCGGGAAAGACTAACATACTTCGATTGGAGGGGATTACAACTCAGGTAGTTATCCTCATACTAGATGATTAATAATTTAGATAGGGGTTATTTCCTATAGTATTATAACAATATCAATATTTATTTCATAAGTAATTCTTCATATTTCCTCTAGAGTGGGAGATCAAGTTTACTAATGAGTTAATGTCAGTCGATGAGCTTGTTTCTATACCGCTGTACAAGATGACACTGGAAGATATGTGGGATTTGGAATTATAATTGAAGGATCTAGAGAGTATAAGTATTATATATCCTAGTACATCACCTTGGGGTTATCCAATTATCTTTTCAAATAAATAATAAGGTTCATTGCGTCTATGTGTTTGATTACCATAAGTTGAACCAGATGACAGTTAAGAACCAACATCCTCTCCTAGATATTGATTATCTCTTTGAACAACTAGGAGGTGATTAAATATTCTCCAAGATTTATTTTAGATTAGGGTATCATCATATGAGAGTGATATCATCTGACATACCTCATATAACCTTCTGAATTAAGTATGGTTTGTATGAATTTGGTCTGATGTTGTTCAGTTTGACGAATTCATCAATGATGTTCATGGATTTAATAAACCACATATTCCACCCATATTTACACCATTTTATGGTTGTATTTTTGGATAAAATATTTATATACTCTAAATCCATGGAGGATCATTAAAGACATGGATATTGTCCTAAGTTCACTGAGAGAGCACTAGATTTATGAAAAACTCTCAAGGTGTTCCTTCTAGATTGATCAAATCCACTTTCTAGGCCATATTATATCAGATTAAAGGAAATTTATGGATCTAGAAAAGGTGGTGGTAGTTGTTTCTTGGGAGCAGTGCATGAAGGTTTTCAAGGGATGAATCTTTCTCAGTCTCGATGGATACTATCAGAGGTTTATTTAAAATTTATCTTAGTTAGTAGAACTGATGTCCAATCTAACCAAGAAGATATTATGGTTTGAATTTAATGATGGATATGATGATTATTTATAGAATATGAAGAGAATGTTAACATCAACATCGATTTTGACCTTATCAGAACCAGATAAGAAGTGAATTGTGTCATGTGATGCCTCTGGGATTGGATTGGGAGAAATTATTTTGTGGGGTAGATGTGTGGTCACCTATGGTTCTAGGAATTTGAGACCACATAAGTGTAATTATCCCACCTATGATATTGATTTATACATCATAGTACATGATATGAGATTTTGAAGGCATTATCAAATGGGATAGAGGTTTGTGGTGTATATAGATCATAATATCATGAAGTATTTCTTTTTATAGAGGTATATAAATCTTTGATAGAGAAGGTGGGTGGAGTACTTGTAGTATTTTGACTTTGAGTTGGCATACACACCCAAAAAGGGATACATTGTTGATGTATCCTTTAGAAGAAAAAAATAGGCACAAATGATGTTGGAGTCTAGAGATGAGTGGAAATTTATGGTACTTTTTTATAAGATGTGTTTAGATGTCCAGGAGTACTAGGGGAGAGTGACTCTGAATTCCACCTATGTTGCCTTATCTCTTTTTGACATGATCAACAAGAGGTAACTGGTGGATCTATATTTTTTTCCTCTTGTGGAGAAATTAAATGGTTACGAGTCACCATCTGGTTAAACCATTGATGAGGATGGAGATATTCATGTTCATTAGCATGTCTAAGTTTCTATTGATATCTGTGAAGAGATTAGGATTGAGTTTCATACTTCCAGGTGTGTGGTACATCCTGGCTTGACAAATATGTGACAAGATCTCCACAGGAAGTATTGGTGTCCATGTATAAAAGTCTGATAGTTTTATTTGTGAACTTATTCCTTTCCTATTAATAGTTGAAGGCTGAGCATTAGCTACCTACGTGATTGTTTCAGTCTTTAACCATTCTCTAGTGGAAATTGGATGATTTAACTATGGACATCATGACAGGTTTACCCAAGATACCCCAAAAGAATGATGTAGTGTGGGTGATCATGGACCGACTGATGAAGGTATCCTTTTTCATATATACCCAGGAAACCTTCTATGTTAATGACCTGGGTACCCTATACATGTGAGAGATAGTACGACGACATATAGTTTTACAGAGTATAGTTTTGGATTAATATATTTGCTTTAAATCATGGTTTTATTAGGGCCTTCATAAGGTGTTGGGACCATAGGTTCTTTTGAACACATCCAACCATCCTTAGACTGGCATCCAATTTGAGTAGACCATTCAAATCCTAGAGGAAATGTTGAGAGCATGTGTCCTAAACTTTGGTGGTTCTTAGGAGAGTCACCTATCTCATGTGGATTTCACTAATAAAAATAGTTTCCAGGCACTGATCTAGATGGATCCTTTTGAAGTCTTATATGGTAGGCCATGTTGTTCACCCTTATTCTAGATAGAGGCAAGAAAGGCGGTGTCGTTAGGCTAAGTATTATATAGAAGATGTCTAAATAGGTTTAATTGATCTAAAAGTGGTTGGAAAATATATAGAATAGATACGAGTCTAATGTTGACCATCAGAGATGACCTTTGAAACTTGAGTTTGGTCATCAAGTTTTTTTTCAGGTGTCACCGATACTGGGTCAAAATTTTATTTGAAAATAGGGGTATCTAACACCTAGGTTTGTTAGGCCATTTGTGATAGTTCAGAGGATCATACCTGGGGCTTATCAATTGGCCCTTCTACATTTCTACAGTGTCATGCACAATGTGTTTCATGTATAAAAACTATGGAGATATCACTATTATCCTTCTCATATGTTGTATATTGATTATATTGATCTTGATGTCAATATGTCCTTTAACGACCATTCAATCTGTATCATATAACATAGAGAGAAGATTATCCCTGGAAAGATTATACCTTTGGTGTGAGTGAAGTGGAAACATGGGAGTGTTTAGGAGGAGAACTAGTTGAAGGAGTCTTATATGTGGGTGTAGTGTCCCATGTTTTTTATTGACACCTCTTTGTGGTTTATTGGAGCATAACTTGGGGATGAGTTATTATATGGTGGGGAGGTTATAAGACCTCGTATTTTACCCAGGTATGTTATCTCTTTAAGTTTTTTATACCATTTTAAATTTTTTAAATGATCCCTTAGATCCATTTAGAATTTCATTTTAGAGGTTCATGAGGGATTGGAGGAGGTGTTATAGTGATGGATAGTAGTGTCTTATAGATTAGGAGATACCACAATGCCACTGACTAGCCATTGGATCAGATAGTAGCCTAGTAAGGATATAGAAATCCCACTGATAAACTGGTGGATTCCAAGAAAAATATATCTCCTACAGAAGACACACTGGCTAATCATTGGGGTTTCTAGCTATACAGTCACACTAGATGATGCCACCAACTATCTGATAGAGGGAAGCCACTAGCTAGTGGCACTGCTGGAGGTTAGGATTATGAGTGGTAGAATAATATTCCTGCCCCTAGAAACCCCCATTTAACACCTAATTAATCAATTTTCAAATATAATCCAAGTTTTAAAAAATGTGAAGTGTTACCAAGGATTATTTGGCTTCTCTAATTTATTCCTATTGGTTCCTTGATCCTTGGTTTAATTAGGATGCCTTGAATATGTGATTTTTTCTAGAAATTGGTATTTTCCTCTTACTCTCTTCTTAGATCTCCTTATTCCATCATTGATGAGGAGTGGAAATTATTGTTAATAGGGTATCATGATGGTTCATGTTTATTCAAACAACCAATCTTGGTTTTCTTCTTCATTTCTTGAGATAGGTGGTCTAAAACTACCCCCTAAGGTCTATTGTGGGTTTTCTAGTATGTGAAACATGTACGATCGCACCAAAAATCCATGTGTGCAGCCTCTATTAATTGAAATTATTTAAATACCCATGCATAGACCTTACATGGATTTCTTTATGTCTAATGGTGATTGAAACTTGGACTTATGGCTACTCGAGAGGTGTGTCACCCTTTAACATTGGTTTAAAACATAGAAAATTGGGAACCTAGAGCCTTCTCGTAGGATGGGAAGATTTTTTATGGTTTTTTCACTACTCATGGAATTAGTATTTAGCCATTCCTGGCATAAATGACATGTGAATTGAAAATTGGAATAATTAAACTTGAATTCGTAACTTTTCATCTAAATAG
This sequence comes from Viscum album, assembly GCA_963277665.1. Taxonomy (NCBI): domain Eukaryota; kingdom Viridiplantae; phylum Streptophyta; class Magnoliopsida; order Santalales; family Viscaceae; genus Viscum; species Viscum album. The sequence goes on along the minus strand of OY728136.1, from coordinate 512,637,439 downwards.
ATATTTTGAATATGTTTGGAAGACTTAGAATAATGGAATATATGGCATGATAATTGGTAATTGGTAAGATTTAACCAATTTTTATTATGATATTATGTTTTTCATGTTTGGTGATTGTGTATGCATGAATCTTCATTGGTTCCTAAGGGTAAGACACACATTGGAATGATGCATGAGGGTGGAATACTTGGTTTCTTGGTTCTTGAGGGCAAGACATGTGTTGGTTTGAGACCCAAGGGTGAGATGCATGGATATATGAGTCATGACAGTGAGATGTGTGGATGCTTAATTCCAAAGGGTGAGATGTTGGGATTCATGATTCCTGAGGGCAAGGTGCATGATTACTTGGTGCCTGAGGGTGAAGAGCTTGATTACTTAGGCATGCAGGTGAGATACTTGATTCCTTGGTGCCTAAGGGTGTGATTCATGGTTATACTTGATGCCTGAGAGAAAAATTGGGAGGAAGGACATGGAAATACTCCTCGCATATTTTCAATGGGGTATAAGGATATATATATTTGGCATTGTTTCAAATCACGTATGAATGACCCCAGGTGTCAGCCTAAAACTCGAGGTTCAGTAGGTTTATTTTAGTGTTTCATTTTTATTTATAGTAAATACCCCATTTTTATCACACTGGTACATGAACTATTACTCAGACTAGATTTTTTTAGACAACATGGGTGGTTTCCAACTAATTTTTACTTACAACCTATTCGGGAATTGTTTGGCACCCAGGAAGACTTTATGGACATAGGTCTAGATAAGGGTAAGGATCCATGTGCTTGATTAATTTCTTTCTTACTGGGACTAGAGCTTGGAGATGGGACCGAGCATGGGGTTCAGGACCGGTGTTTGGAGTCATTATTTTGAGTATTAATTTTTTGTTATTTTCTTGTATGAATATCAACACGAGATTTAGTATGACATTAAGCACGTCATTACATGACTTTTTTATATATTGCGTGATTTGGAATTTTTCTATTTATCTACTTGAGTTGCATGATTTTATTTATTTATCTTAATTATTCTATGATTTTAACTCTATAACAGAGGGTGTAGTCTCCCTGCTATATCTATTAGACCCTTGCTACTATTTAGCAGCCTATAGCATATGGTGAGGTGAACCTGACGTCATGTAGTGACATGTATCAGTCATGTGAGGAAAAACCAGCCCCGGAACGTTACAACATCAAAGTAAAATATTCTTCTGAAAGATTCCAGAGACCAAACCCATATCTATTTGAATAAATACCAATTTTGACCTACCTTGATTGATTCATTGAGTAAAGGTTGAGTTAATGCTCTCATAATGTCTCAATAGTGCATCCGATCTTGTCCACACTTTTTAGGTAACCCCATATGAGTAGAAGTTCAAATTCAGTTGTCCCTTATAAACCTATGGACAATCTCATTAAGGTTTTGAACAAGGTATCCATCAGTGGTGGCGAGGTAATTCAGTTATGGCTTTAGAATTTTTTTTAGTTCGAAATACCTATTTCAAATGGATTTGGGGATAGTAATCAATGAACTCTGGTGGTTTCTATTTTGTAAATTTGAGATTTGAATCGGTGACATTGGTACTTCAACCCTCCAACCATGGATTCTCACACATCTTCTTCAAGATTCCATCACAAGCTATGAATCCTCAGTCACAATTCCCATATCTTTAGAGATTTCATCTTCATATGACTTTGGACCATTATCTTCTTCGATTTATTATTATTTTTAGTTTTCATTAGTATCTTTGTATTGGAACAAATTCAGAAGGATTCATTTTCACTAAATCATTATTCCATGGAAATCCATAGCTTCAATTTTGGAATCTCCGCACATTATTTCAAGAATAGAAAAGGGAAAGGACCTATGAGGCCCGATAAAAAAAATCAAATGAGCAGATCATAGAATATTTATCCTATGATTTGTGTGAAAATACATACAGTCCTGTAATAAAAATATCATACAAACCAACCTCCATAATTTTTTAATGTAATATTCCTATGATAATTTTTTTCTATTCATAAAAATATAGAATTTAAAATTCACATCAATAATTTAAGAAAAATAATTTAAAAATTAAAATAAACACTACAAAAAAACTCAAAAAATGATCAAAATTAAAAATTAATAATTGATCCCACTAAATAATATTTAAAATTAGTACTTTAAACATATTATTTCCAAAATCAAATGACTTAAAAAAATAAAATAAAATTTCAATGAAAATTACATTGAGATCAACACAAAAATAGTTATTAAAACTGTATGAAAATTAATATCAAATAAATTTAAAATAATTGAGCACAAAAAATCACTAATTTCACAAAAAATAAAAAATAAATTAAATTTTCAGTTAAAATACATTAATTACTAAATATTTATCATTAAATTATCATTTAAATACAGAAAAATTACAAAAATATCATTTATTGGATGTGGAAAAATGTATCAATTTAAGGCTACATCAGTTATACTCATATTTTCTTATATCAAAATCATTCCTTTTTCCTATGGTTTTTACCATGTATTATTTGGTGATTTCTACATTAAATTTTTTTCCCTCAATTTTATGTTTTATATTTATATTCTAATGTTGTGAAAGTTTTTTCTTCAGTGATCCCAAAATTAATGGTCATAGTACCATTATAAAAAACATCACAATAGTGTTTGATATCCCAACAATAGCATCATTGTTAAAATTGGAAAAATTTCATGGTTGGGAAAAGATAAAGTAGGATCAAACCATGAAAAAAAAGATCTACATAAAGAGGCTTAATGAGATTAATTCTATTTATGGAAATTGAAATAATTTATATTTAAGTTAAATGGTATAAAATATTTCTTTGGAAAATATTATACTAAATATTATCAAGTTATGTAAAAAATTAAATGATAAGGAATATTTGAGAAGAACTCTCAAAAATTGGATCTCAAATCTAGGACTGCATTGCTAGGATATGTTAATAATGTTAAGGGGTGTCACATGTGGGTTCACACTAACTTTAAGGTTAATATTAGTAGGTGATTTATTAATATAGTTATAAGGATTTGGAAGATAAGGAAAATGGTTTATAGATTAAATAAATCTTATTATAAAATAGGCATTGAGGAAATGATATAAAGGATTTGATTATTTCATGTTTAGTCTCAATTACTATGAAAACTTTGTAAATAATTGTGTGTGGTATGGTAATTTTGACATGTTAATGATTGGATCCAATAAGTAACATATTCAAGAACTAAAGTATTAGTTATCTATAAGTTTAATAAAAAGGATATGGGGTGTGTTAATAAAATTTTAGGGATGCTAAATTATAAAGAAAAGAAAATTAGAAGGTTTGAATTTTTTAAAATAAAATTGGGGATAGTATGGTGATGCTTCACCTTTTAAGGATATAGTCAAATTCTACCCCTCTTTTAGTTAAGTGCAAACTATCCTCGGCTGATTTTCCTAGCAGTGAAGTGGTGAGGATTATAATGTATCAAGTATGTTTTTTTATTAAATATTTTTTAAAATTTTCCAAATATACCTTAACATTAAGTAGGAATCAAGTACAACATAGAAACTATAACCCATTTAAATACAACCAAAATATAACCCAAAAAACAAATGTCCACCACTAAAAATTCCATCCAAAAATTCTAGGTTGAGCTAGCCTAAATGACGACCCAATACCAACCCAACACATAACTAGATTTGGAGCCCCAACCCAAAAATCATGAGCTCTGTGAGCATTAAATCCTCAAGTATCAACTCTTTGATATGTGCATGCATCTTATACCTCAAGACCCGAACCATGCATTTATACCATCATTCCAACACCATCTTACCTTAGCTGACATGAATATCGATCGACACTAACACCAAAAAAATCGAGAAACTCCATTAGAGTAACAATACCCACTATCATAACATTAACCAAAATCTATAACAAATAAATAGAGCTAAAACCAACTTTTGAATACTTCAAAAACCATTTTAAAATATCAATAACTGCAAAAATATTCACAACACCAAATGCTTCTAGATATCACTAAGCCAAGATCAATCATAATTGAAGATCAAAATATGTTCAAGCAGTAGCAATGAACCCACAAACCAGAACCACCTAGGCACAAAATTGACCCATATAGAAGGTGTAACCATGTAAAAGATGCATACTTTCACTGAGGCAAACAACCTTGATTAACCCTATATAGCAGCTACCCTATGAGTATATCAGATAAGAAAAACCAAGAATACTTTGAGAGGGAAGAAAAATAAAATATGGGAAATTTCAATCACCAAGACAACCAATAGAGAACAAAAAGTGGACTAAAAAACCCATGGATATCACAGGTAAAATGAATCAATGAAGAAAAAATTGACACTAAAGAGGGGGATGACAAAACTATGAGGCAAACCATCATCACTAAATGCATCCACCAACACAATATTAAACAACTATAGTCACCTTTATACTAGATTGAGAATGGGGTCTAGAATAAAGAGTTAAGTAGAAAGAACAAAGAAGGGTGAACAATCCAATTATAGAAATCCTAAAAAATAGAAACCATCAACAAGGGAATCTTAATGTATATCAATATTAGCACTTGACTCAACATTACACAATTAGTGAGAGTAATAAATCATTACATTCCAAATTAAGGTCAAAATTATAATATTGAAAATAGAAATATAGAAATGATATGTAAAGATAAGATTTATTATGAATAAATTAAAGTGAGATATTATTTGAATCTTGGTTAAAAAGGGAAATTTACACTAAAATATTGAATAATGGTGGACATTTATTATTAAATAATAAATGTGTAATTTTTTTATTTTACCACATTTATTTTTTCATCTGTAAATAATAATAGATAAAAATATATATGGTCATGAGAGAAAGCCATCACAACCCCAAGGACTGTGGTCATAGCCTAAAACCATAGACCTTTATCCCATAGGGAATATTTCCATGGAAATAAGGATTTTTTCATTCATGTGTTGAGAAATAGTCATGGGTAAGTCTTGTTGATATATTGTTAGATATATTCTCTAAATCCTACATGCATGTGATGTAATAAGGATATATTATATGTTATAATAGGGAATATCATAAGGGAATGATATAAGATATCATGTATCTTGCATATGCAAGTTTTATTATACAATTGGATAAATTGTAATGCCATTAATTATATGGTATGATTCATTTGGTAGTCCTATGACACATTAGGGAAACCAAATGCTAAATGTTAGCATTCACATCATTCTTACACATATGCTGTCATTAAATAAAATGTTTCAAAATATCAAAGGATCAAGAAGAGAGAAAGGGATTAGAGGTTTCAAACATTGTAACCATGTTTCATTAACTCATATGTTATGAATGTATGAATTAATTCTTTGAAACTCATAGATGGCTATATAAGGGGTCTAGTATCATGAAATATAGTTTGTGAACCTTGTGAAAAAATCCTAGAAAAATCTCCCACATACTATAATATCTCTCTCCTTTAACCTTTTATTTAAGATTCACTATTATGTTGTGGGTCCTTAAGAGAATCTCACCCATATTATGGGTGATCTTGTAGTGATTCACCATTCATTTCCACCCTTATACCACTATATTAAACTAGTTTTGTATTGAAAATTCCAAAAATAATAACAAATTTCACTTCATTTTTAATTCAATAGTTTAATTTTTATCAATACTAAAAAGTTAATCTCACTTGTTTTGATTATTTCATTATAGGTGGAGGTGATTTGGAGAACCAATGATGGAATTCAAGCAAAATGGGTCTAAACTGCGTAAGATCTGAAGCATACATGTGGACTTAAATATTTACTATGTATAATATTTACATAAAATTCAGATTAAAATTGGTGGGAGAATGAAAAAATGTGTGGGATACATTTATATAGAAGAACAAGGATCTGAATTCATCTAATTGGAGGCCCAAAAGAGGCTCAAAATGTGAAGATATTTTGGGTAGGAAAGATTGGACCACCTTTCTATATTTGGGCCTTAACTTGAGCCTTGAACCTCCAATTGGGATTATTACACCTCCATTGGACATATAACTCGAATTCCAACCTCTATAATAAATTTAAATTAAATTTAATGCGTTTTTTTAGTTAACCATCCAAATAAACTTGGTGTAAAATCTACCATGAACAGCTCACCAACACCCATAGACCATTGACTTTTCTTGGATCTAACTTTCCAAATTTCTCTGTAAAATCACTCCATGGGTCATTGGAAAGGTTGGGATAACAAGGTATTAGGGTGAGTCGAATTTGAGAGTTTTATTTATCCATTTTAATCCTCTTCTACATCACGTATTTCTAAACCTCTTAGTGATCAATTTTTTTGGGGGGTGTTCTTTGTTGTAATCCCGAGCTCCATGATTATAATCTTTGGAATTTAATTGAAATTACATATTTTTTGTATATTATTCTTCATTTATAAATTTTTATTTTGTGTTTATTCTATTATTATCAAATACAAATCAAAGTAACAAGAATCCTCATGCTTTTATGAATAACCTAGATCTTGTGATGATTTGAGTGTATTTGTCTCTTTTCTCACCCCTTCCCTTTCACGAGTCTATGGATGGATTACATCGGTTGATAAAATCCAAAATATAGAACCCATGAATATGAATTTTTTTATTTAATAAAATTTTACCATTAACAAAAATCTTGTCATCACATCATATTGTTAATATGATTCCTTGATTGAGTTCAGTTCTTACATTAACACAATTTTGTTGATTTTGAGTGGTTTTCGGTAATCAATATCATTGATTGATCAAATAATAGGTTTTAACCTAGTAAAAACTCACATATCATACTGGTTTTGTTATTTATAAATCAATTAATCAATGATCTTTCCCACTTCCCTTGAGAGAGGCGATGGATGAGAATCAAGGGACACTCATCCGAGTTGATCAAGATTTCTCCAACTCATTTCTATCACTTAGTAATATAGTTTCAATTTCTATTTTAAAATAATAAAAACATCATCCCATTATTTATTTCATAAAAACATAATCAAAACCTTCTTTTTAAATTGATGAACTAAGGATCTATTGAGATATAACCAAGGGTTCCTGCTATACTGAAGAAATTCTAGTAAAAATAAACATCTAATTTGACATTCTTGACAACATGATAAAATTTTGGCATCATTTTCGGGGATCCAAGATCATTTTTCCCTTTTATTTCTTTATTTTTTTTATTTATTACTCCTTTCACTATTTACCCCATCCCTTTTTATTGTTTTTATTGTTTTTGTTTTTGCTTGCTTAGATGTGTTTTTTCTCTTTCTCTCTCTCTTCTATACCTCTCTTATTTCTCTCTCTAATTTTATAATATATAATTATATTTTCTTTTCTTATTTAATTATTATTAAGTTTTTTTAGTTTATTCATCTTCTATTAAAAAAAGAAAACAAAAAGAAAACAAAAAAAAACTTCATAACTTATTTGCATGACCCAATCAGGAAACAAAAACTATTTAAAATAGACCCATAAATTGAAAATACCCTTCACTAAAAAATTAGGTCATATAGAGTAGGAAAATAAAGTAACACTAAGTAACCCCTTATGGAACTTGGAGTGGTCCTAAACCAATCTAAAAGTTAACCAAATAAAATTCCTAAAAACATGGCTACAAATAACTGAACCTTGAAAGAACTGACCCCCCAGATGTGGAGTACCAACATAAATACATCTAATACCATGAAGAAGTATCCAACTTTGAGTTAAGATTTGGCCTCATCCATATCCTTCCTAAATTCCATGTTTTTTCAAGAGAGTACACTCACAAACATATCAAGGAGTTTCGTATAGTGTGCTCCACCACGAAACCCCAAAATGTGTTTGTGGACCTCATAAAGTTTAGGGCCTTCCCTTTCTCCCTTGATGATGTAGCCAAATACTGGTTATAATACTTTATTACTAAAATTAGAGGATTTAATAACCTTAAATGACACTTTCTAGAGAAGTTATTCCCTAGCTCCTGAACTTCTTCAATTAGAAAAGAAATATATGGAATTAGGCAATCACAAGGAGAGAACCTTCATGAATATTATGAGAGATTTAAAAGACTTTTTTCAAGTTTCACCCACCACCAAATTAGTGAACAATTTATAATTCAATACTTCTATGATGTAATTGTACCCATATATCATGGAATGATAAATTTTATATCTGGTGGTGCCCTTGTTGATAAAACTTCTACTATTGCTCATGGATTAATATCCAACATGGCTCAAAATACACAACAATTTGGTATAAGAGCAATTGCACCCACTCAAATATTTCATGAGGTAAGTTATTCATCCCTAGAAAAAAGGTATATAATAAACTTGATGATATGCATATCCTTATATGAAAATTATCTCAATCTCAAGGTAATTCACACTCTCCACTTGTTACATTACATTGTGGTATTTTTTTCGATAACACTCATTTTTATAACCAGTTCCTATAATTCAAGATTCATCTGATCCTTGTGCATCATTATTCCCCGGGTGTCCATTATAACAAGAACCACCCTTCAAGAAAGAATCATTCAGGCCAAATCCAAACCCTGGGTGGAAAGCACAACCATAGTATTGACAAGGATGAAATTCAAGCTACTTGAAACAGAATTGGTATCAACAAGGATAAGGTATGAAACCTTCTTATCCTTTACCTTCTCAGAACAATCCTCCTCCTACCAAATTTGAATCAAGCCTCTATGAAATGGTGGAGAAAATGGAATCCCAGGACCTATAGTTACAATAGACTATGAAATCTATTATTTAAGACCTATGAACTCAAGTGGTATAATTGGAAAATACAATTTATGATATAAATATTCAAGTTTATTGACAACTACCATCCCAACCTATTTCTAATTCTAAGGAAGAAGATAATGTATGTTCAATCACACTTTATATTGGAAAATAACTTTCTACTTATAATGATTCTACCCAATAGGTACATCCCCCTCTTGAAAACTCTCTTTCTATACCCTCAAAAGATTCTAGTGAAGAAAAAAAACAAAAAGGGTAAAAAAATTATCATTGAAGATTCTCCTAATCAATCCATTCCTCTTTCTTTCCTCTAAATAATATCTAAATATATTAAGTTTTTTGATAATGATATTGATAAAGAAATAACTGATACATTTAAAAAGGTACAATTTAACATTCCTCTAGTGGATGAAATTAAAAAAATCACCATTGCAGCAAATTTCATAAAGAACTTTGCACCCATAGATGGTGACTGAAGGGTGATGAGAGAGTCGACCTTAGAAGTAATGTCAAAACTTTTATACAACCAGTGATGCCAACTAAATGCAAGGATCTGAGAACTTTTGTGATACCTTTCACTATAGGGGAGACCTTTTTTATGCAATTCGTGATTTAGGTACTTCAATTAATGTAATGGATCACTCCATATATACTTATCTATGGTTTGGATAGTTTTAACCAATGGTCATTTATGTGAAACTTTCCAACCATAGCACAACACACCCATCGGGAGTGATCAAGGATGTCCTCATAAGAGTGAAGAACCTAATCTTCCCTATAGATTTCTACATTCTTGAGATGTAAGATACCCAAATACAAGCACATACTCATCTCATACTTGGAAGTCTATTACTTAAAACAAAAAATATGATCATGAACGTTCACAATGGTACACTGTCCATGGAGTTCGGTGGAGAAAATGTAAGTTTCAATATCCCTGATGCTATAAAATATCCCCATTGAATAGAAATCCATTCTTTATGTCTATTTGATGGAATTTCTATCTAAAGACACACACACACACAACATTCTCTCCTCAACCCATACTTTGATTCATTTTCCTCTTCTTTACTCTGGGATTATTTGGGTTTTAAATCATGTTTTGAGTGTTGTGTGGGTTTGAAAAAGTGTAAATTTTGTGATTTAATTAATTATTGTGTTCATTCTGAGGTATCCATGACTATCAATGATTCTGAAAATATCATTTCTAATGATTCTCTTTCTATATAGAGTAAATATAAGTAAATAAATAGTTTTATATACCTAACTCCCCCTAAATTCTCTCCCTTAATCCAAAAAAACCACCATTGTTAGAATTAAAACCACATCCATCTAATTTAAAATACACTTATCTTGAGGGTATTGACCAATTTCCCATCATTATTGCCAAAAAATTCTCTCCACGGTAGGAAAAAATAATGCTTGATCTTTTGAGAGAGTGTAAAAAGGTGATATGATGAACATTAGAAGATATTCCTAGGATTATCACATCTATTTTTATGTACCATATACTTTTAGATTATGAGGCTAAACCCATGAGGTAAGATCAATATTGGTTGAATCCCACCCTCCTTGAAGTTTTAAAATTGTAAGTTAGTAAAATGTTTACTAGTGGTATTATCTATCCCATATCTGATAGTAAATGGGTTAGCCTAGTGAAAATTATGCCTAAAAACTAGAATAATAGTAGTTTCAAATGAAAGGAATGAATTGGTTCTAATACATGTGAAAAATAGTTGGAGAGTTTTTATTGACTACTATTGACTGAATCAAGCCATGTGAAAGGACTAATTTCCTTTATCTTTCACTGAACAAATGTTAGAAATATTGGTTAGTATATCCCATTATTGTTTCCTTGATGGTTATTCAGGTTATTTTCAAATTAATATCACCCATGAGGATCAAGAAGAGATAACATTTACCTATACATTCAACAAATTTTCATACATAAGGATTCATTTTGTTCTTTGTAATTCTTCTACTATTTTTCAGCGATGTATCTTGAGTATATTTTATTAGTACCTTGAGAATTTTATGGAAGTTTTTATGGATTATTTCATGTTTTATGGATCTTCATTTGATAACTATTTTGAAAACCTAGGTTCTTTCCTCCACTATTGCATTGAAAAAGATTTTGTATTAAATTATGAGAAATTAAATTTCATGTTTGAGTGGCGGATAGTTCTTGGGAATGTTATTTCAAATGAGTTAATTCAAGTGGATAAATAAAAAATTGAATTAATTTCATCCTTTCTAGATCCAAAATGTGTTCATGAGCTGAGATATTTCTTGGGTAATTTTGGTTTTTACCAATGATTCATTAAATAATCTAGTAATATCACACATGTAACACCCCAATATTTCATGGTAAGTTATTTTCTTTAAAGTAATTCAATAGCTTGCGCTACACGCAACATCGAGTTCGAGCGCACCACGACTTACCAAACTAGCCATTCAAAAAGAGGCTATGAATAGTATTAACTGAATTTTGAATTTTATACATTCCATATAATTTTAAAATCCATATTATGTGTTTCCTAGACATAATATAAGAACAAATACATTTTTTTCAGATATAAGAATTATTTTTTAAAAAATACAATTTTAACACCTTTTAATGGAGAACCATTTTTAAAACCAATATTTGACACTTTTATATATTCAATTCAATGAAATTAAATTCTTATTTAGAATCAGGACATAAAAATTTATTTTGGATAAATTTTTGGTACTTTTATGATAACATTCATATTTTGATGAATAGTGAAAAATACTAAATTTTAATTGAAAATGAATTTTTTAATATAAATAATATATAGTGTTAAATTATGCATTTGAATGGTTTGTAAGTATAATAAGATTATATTTTTATCATTTAATACAATTTAAGTCATTATAAGTAATTTCACATTTAAATTTGTCATAAACACGTGTCAATATTTTGATGGTTTTTACTTCTTAAAAACCCACTTTTTGGTTTTGACAACAGGAATTAATTTTAAATTAATTAATGCTACTTCTATGTTTTTAATTTTGTAAAATAGAATTCATTTTTGAATTTGAAATATCAAAATTAGCTTAGGGTGAATTTTTTGTATTTTTCTGAAAACATTCAATTTTTTATGAATACTGAAAAACACTGCGTTATTATTCAAAAACCGGATTTTTATTTAAATAATTATTTATTTTATTTATTTAATTCAATATAGATACATAATACCTATATTATTTCAATGTTATTCATTGGATTCATTTTTATAATAAAATTAGATGCATGAAATTTTATTGAACTTTTTATCGTATTTTACCCACCTTCTAGGAGCATTTGAAAATTTGCATAAAACTTAATTTTACCACTTATGTGAGTTGAATTTAAAAAATATGAGAGACAAAATTTACATTAGTAAGTAAAATTTTCTTCAATAAGATGAAAATAATTTTTGGTGAATAGTAATTTTTTACTTTTATTTACCACGGTTAAAAGTAAATAGGGTAATTAAAGGTAAAAATGATATTATAATTACCCTAACACATGTCCTAATTCTATTAGATAAGTGTAATTCGACCAAAAACAACCTTATTAATAAAATATGATCCTTTTGGTCCACTTGGATTAGATTAGAACATTTATTATTATTTAATTTAAAGAAGAGTTAAAAGTGTTAAATTCAAGTTTTTATAACTAAAACTTTTTTAATATAGGGTTTTACATAAGATAAACTAGACTATAAATATTCATTATAAATCTAAAAATATTTCCTAAATAATGGTATTTTATTTAAAAAAATTATACATTAAATAATTAAATTTATTTATGACACAATGATGATGCAGTAATTACCTTACTAATGAAAGATTAAAATAATTGATATTATGAATATCCAAATAAATGTAATTTGAGACTTTTGATGGATTGAACTAATTTTATAGGTTAATATTACATTTTAGGGTTGATTCAATTATTTTTTTTAAGTAATCATGTTGTTATGACTTTAACAAAAACAAAATACCAAATAGTCTCAAAATTGACATAAAAGAGTTTTTAAAATAAATATTATATTATTAATTGATATAATATTCCTAAAAATATAAGGTTTAGAAAAAGGACTTATATAATGATAAATATATCATTAATGAACCACTTGAGGTTTACTTGTCATTTTATAGTAAGTTTATTAACCAATTATTATAATAATACAAGAGTACATGGTAAAAGTTAAACTATTTAACTAAGAGTTAAATCTAAAATATAAGGTTAATATGGTGACCCAAACCTATATAAAACCTATTGGTTGAGAGGTTTTCGACCCATATCCACCTTATCCTTGAAATAAATCATTTTTGAGCCATTAGAAACCAAAAATGATTTTATTATAAAATAATATTTCAATCTTTTCCTAAGGTACCCCTCACCTCTCTTACAAAAGGGAATTTCCCCTTCTCTCAAATTCACACATCCAATGACATTTGGCTCAGCCAAACCCTACCCAAATATCCTCCCAATTTACCTAAATTCAACCTAGAGGCATTATTTTGATCAGAAAACCAACCTAAGGAGCCCTTTTGATCAAATCAAAAGGAAGAACCCGGAGAAGAGGTAAATATTTCATCACCTATTTCAAGTTTTTTTCTTCTTCCACTTCCTCTTTCTTTGTTGTTTCCATTATAAAATAATAACTCCAGTATCTTCTACATACTGTGATGTTATTATAAAAATGATATAACCATGCTTTTTTTTAATTTTTTTTTGTTTTTTTTTATTTTTTAAGGGTGCGACACGAGTACTTCCCAGGAGGTCACCCATCCTAGTACTACTCTCGCCCAAGCATGCTTAACTGCAGAGTTCTATCCATAATATGAATGATAAAGTCATCATACATGCATACGTACGACTTACCGTCTCCACGTTGTGGTGTAGTTGTTATTCAATATATTATTTTTTTGGATGGGTATAATAATGATGTATAATTGATGTAAATAATAAATATAAAATGTTTATTATTATGTATATCTGATATACCATCTATTTACATACGATTTTAATATCAAAAGAATGATATTGTCACTCGTGCGTACGTACGGATTACCGTCTCCACGAATGTGAAGAGATTCATTTCCCCATCGTAACCATTCAAGAATAATTTTCATTTTATGATTAAAAATAATGTTTAAAGAACTTAATATCATTCTATATATGAATCAAATACATCCTATCCATAACAAACATGGCTTACGTAACAAAACATATAAAGGAAAACAAATCAGTTAACACCTAAAACGACGATAATACTAAAATATTATTAACAAAGAAATATTAGAAGATCATATATGATATTGTATTTATGTATATGGTTCTTGTATAATTTAATAATTGTTATTTAACTATTATATATAAGTTTAACATACCCTCGACTAAGGAAAATTGCAAGGTAAGGGGTTTCTTATCTCACTCTTAATTTCGTGAGATTTCCATTGTTTTCCACTTATTTATTGCATGTGGTGTATTGTGTACTGCAATTTGATATATATTATCATGATTATCTTTATATTCATGGTATTCTATGATTCATTTTGTAGTTATTAACTTTTGTTCATACGACTCGATTGATTACAACGTGGTAAGGGTTTTTCATCTCACTTTTTATTCCCGTGAGATTCATGCTATATTAGCCATTATTTCCTTTTGTGTAGTGTATGTACTTCCCATGATTGTATTCTTGGTGTAATATAATTTAATTTATAGGCATTTACATCTTAATTGTATGATCCTTCTTTCATGGGGTGTATGTTTCGTGAGTTACCAAATCGGTAAGGGAATTTCACTTTTCAATTTCCACTCATTGGGATTTACGCATACTTCATTGATTATTTTTACTCCAAGATTATGTGTGGAATCACTATTTATTATTTATGTAGTAATTTCTACTCCCCTTTTTGTGGATATACTTTTGATACACATAATAACTCCATTGATAATTTCTCAAGTCATTGATATGAACTTGATAAGAGTAATCTTAACTCAATTTCCATTCATTGAGTTAAACATTCAAGTCATTGGTGTTGTTTTTACAAGAATTTGTGTGAATTTCCTCTAATTGATTTACACTGAACATCCAATCATATTGATTGTATTTATATTTTTCACACATAATTATGTCGTTGATTTATCCTTAACCTAAGGATATGGTATTTATAAGGTATTTCATTTCAATTTACATTCTATTGAAACTTCTTTGTTGTTATACACCAATTCGCTTTTATATGGTGTATATAATGTACTTTGACATAGTATATCATGAATCAATTTATTCTCATGATATTATAAAGTTTTTATTACCTCAATTATTTGTATTCAAGTGTCTCTATTTTGGTTAGGAACTCTAACTAAAATATCATTTTAAATGTTTTAAATATTTATTCTTCTAAATATTTCTCATTAATGTCCATGTTTTAAAAATGGTTTTAAGGATTTATTTATACGGACATTAATGTTTTAAAATTAAAATTCCTTTTAAAAGTTTCAAAGTGGTATGGGACACTTTGATTCAAAAATCTATTTTAAACGTCTTCTTGATAAATAGTGAGACATTTAAATGTTTTCAAGAAAAAGGGGAATATTTCCATCAAATAGTTTTGATGATTATTTTCATCTATGTAAATATCCTTAATTATTCTCGATTGAGGTTAATATATTATAATAAAATCTTCCATATTGTATTGAATGACTTCTGTTTGACTGTGGATGTGCTATTTTATACCATTCATGGTTTGTGGTTAAAATATTGACATTTCGTATGCTAATTTTAATACGAATGTTTAGATTATGTTTCAACCTTTTCATATGAGGAATGCATTGGACTTAGTAAGTGATGGGTGGAGCCCGCTACAGCTCCTCGATGCATCAGTAGGTCTCATGAGACAAACTATTGTCTTGGCACAAGGCCTTGACAAAATCTTATTTGTAGTCATGGAATGAGGCCTTGAATATGAGGTTATGAAGTCTGGCATTATGCATTCCATCATTATGAAATTGGATATTGATATTACATGTGATTATTTGACTAGTAGAATATCCATGTTAATAATTAAATGTTATTATTTGATTTATCTTTTCCATATTATGTTGAAGTTTAAGTTTAAAAGGCTTGTGTTCTAGTATTATACATTGCCTTAAATTTTTATTATTATTTATGACAGTTTATGCTATATTGTTATCCTTACAGAGCATCTGAGCTCACCCCTTTCTTGTGTTTTATTTTTTCTAGGATTCAAAGAAGTATTTTATGATTAACTAGTAAAAATAGGCTAAGGGATATAAGAGTGTTCAAAGGGGACACAATGTTGTTTTTTTATTTCATGATGTAATGTAAAACATATGTATGTATCTAGTAATTCCAAGGATTCTAAACTGATCAGTCTTTCGGGACATGATTTCTTGCATCATGCCAATGTTATGTAATAATGCACCAATTATAGTTAACTGGGATCGGGGCATTACAACACATCCCTTATCTTGACTGTTATAAATGGATTTTGAGTTTTTTTGATAAAAATTGTGAGGATTCATTTAATTAAATAAAAAAGAGTCTCACATCTCCTCCCATCATCTAACCACCAAGGTGGGATCAACCCTTAAAACTTATGTGTGATGGATTTATCTTTGTAGCTAGGGTAGTTTTATTACAAAGGGTTGATAAGGCTCCTCGTCCCATTTCATATGCCTCATGTACCCTTGACCCTGCCTGGGAAAAATAAACAACCATTGAAATATAAATTCTTTCTATTTTTTTTCCTTTTAAAAATTTTGCTCATATATTATTAGGTCAAAAGTCATTGTGTTTTCTGATCATGTTGCCCTTAGTTTTCCCCTTAAGAAACCTAAAGATAAGGCTTACCTCATATGGTGGACATTCCTCATCTAGAATTTTGAACTTCATATCTGAGATAAGAGAGGAGTGTGAAGTGTGATAACTAACCAAATTAGTAGTATTACCCCACTATTGGACCACTATTTTGACTTATCCCTCCCCATCAGAGAATTATTTTCTCATGAGAACCTTTTTGATGTTATGGACCTTACCCCTTGGTATGTAGACATTGTGAATTTTCTAATAGCGTCTAGGTTCCCCACTGATTTTATAACTTCACATTCCAAAATAATTAATCATGATTCATGATGGTACATTTGGGATGACCCATACTTGGGGGGAATTTTTAGAAACCAAGTTGTTCATCGGTGTGTCCTAGACCACGAGTTCACCTTTATTTTGAGCTTTTTCCACACTTTGGCTTATGGGGGGCACTTTATCTCTCAACATATAGGTTGAAAGGTCCTTAAATCAGTAATTTATTAGAAAACATTGTTAGAGATTCCCATCGATTTTTTTAATTCATGCACATGATGTCAATTCACAAGGAATATCTCCAAGAGAAATGAAATACCCTAACAACCCATGTTATTTTGTGAAATTTTTTATTAATGATAAATTGAATTCATAGGGCCTTTTCCAAATTCATTTTTATTTGTGTATATATTACTAGATATTGAATAAGTATCTAAATGGGTGGAAAGAAAAGATGCTAGGACCTATGGATCTCGAGTGGTTTTCAAATTTGTGAGATCTTGGATTTTTAGCAGGTTTGGTTCGCAAGATTCATCATTAGTGATTAGGGTTTACATTTTTGCAATCATAACCTGAAAAAACTTGCTTCTTAAGTATAGGGTTGTTCATAAAGTATCCACTGCATATCTCACCCAAACTAACAGACAATAAAAAGTCTCAAATTGGGAGGTTAAGAAAATATTAGAAAAAATGGTACAACCCAATAGGAAAGATTGGATTTTGGGCTTGGATGATACCCTTTGGGTGTATCATACAACTTTTAAAACCCCAATCAGAATGTCACCATATAGTATTGTGTTTATAAAGTCTTATCACCTCCTAGTTTAGGTATAGCATCGTGCATATTGTGCTATTAAACAATGTAATATGAATCTTTAATATGTGGGTGAGGATAGAATGTTTTAGATTCACAAGTTAGAAGAAATTCAGCATGAATCATATGATAACTCCCAAATCTATAAAGAGAATAAAAAGTATATCCATGATGAGATTATTCATCAGTGGAAGTTTTATATTGGTGAGAAGGTCCTCATATATAATTTCAATCTAAAGCTCTACCCAAGTAAGCTTTGTTCTTAATGGCTTGATCTTTACACTGTTACTAATGTTTACCATTTTTGTGTAATATAGTTTTTTCATGAGCAGAGTGTTAGAAGGATTGCTGTCAATTGGAAAATACTTAAACACTTCTATGAGTATTTTCTAAAGCATCTGGGGGAGGAAATACACCTTCAAGAAGTAACATACCAGTGAAACCCTCCAGGTTTTTTCCTTACTTCCTAGATTCTCATTTATTATAGTGAGGACACTGCACACTCTAGGTGTGGGGGGGGGGGGTACATTCCTAGGTTCATTAGTATTTTCATCATCTTTCTTCTTTATTCTCTTTTTCCTTATTACATAGTATTTTTACTTTTCCCCTCCTTTGTGAGTTCATTAATATTTTCATCTTCTTTATTCTTTATTCTTTTTTTCACTTGTTGTATATCATTTTTACCTCCCCCTTGTCTTTATTTTTTTTACTTTTATTCCAAAATAATCACTTTTTATGCTCACTTAATCATGAAAATTAAATTTAGGTCAAAATTCCTAATTTCATTTTGTTTTGACATTTAATGAATTTTTTTCTCAATTATGGAATGTGAATTTTAGCATGAATTTAACATTGGGGTTTGATATTTAGTAAATTAGTTATTTTTAAAAGATATAAATGGTTTTATCTATGTGAAACCTTTGAGATGATTGATACCCTTTGTGTGAGTAGTTTATGGGAAATTTGTTTCACTTCATATCTCCACACATATTTTCACTCAACCATGAAGTGTGAATATTTCTTACTTAATATAAGGTAGATATATGTTAGGTTAATATTTATTAGATTTATAAAATTATTTTTTCCATAAATTCATTCCTAATCTGATCTATTTCATTACAGTACTAGATTGAACTATGCATGTGTACTAGTTATCTGACTATTGTACACCCTCAAAAAAATATACAAAAATAATAATAATAAAAAATAATAATAAATAAATAATAATGAAGGGGTGATGAAATTTAAAACGTATGGGGATATCTAGGTTGAGAGATTAAGGTCATTATTCCAAGAATGATTATGTGAGCGAGTCTTGAAATTTGATTGCAAAGGATGTAGGGTAGGTTCGGTGGAAAAAATCAGGTAAACAGAATTTTTTTAAAATAAACTACATTTACTAGATAGAAAGTGGAAAGAATAGAATGAAATGGCTTTTAAACACACACATGGAGAGTTAGTGGAATAGTTGAATTTTTAATTCCTTACTCATATCAGTATCATACATCACCATGAATTTTGTTCTGATACAATTTATGAGACATCTTTTTCCATGATCACTGGTAATAACTCCTTGGTGTGGTTTTTACTTTGATCACATTACTATAATGAATTAAAATTTCATTGAATGTTAAATCATCATGAATTTGAGAATATCACCATTCATTATTTTTTTTAATGTGACTTTTCCCAGGAGTGAAAATGTTTAGGTGTGAGGGTGTGATCGCTTAGTGATTCGCTATTCATTTCCACCCTTACACCACTTTATTAAACTAGTTTTGTATTGAAAATTACAAATATAATAACAAAATTAACTTTATATTTTATTTAATAATTTAATTTTTATCACTTTTAAAAATTTTAATTTCACTTATTTTGATAATTTCATTTTAGGTGGAGGTGATTTGGAGAACCCATGATGGAATTCAAGCAAAATGGGCCCAAACTGTGCATGATCCAAAGCATATATGTGTACTTAAATATTTAATATGGATAATTTGTGTATCAAATTAGGACAAAATTGGTGGTTGAATGAAAAAAATTGTGAAATACATTTATCTAGAAGACTATAAATCCCAATTCATCTAATTGGAGGCCCAAAATAAGACCATAATTTGAAGAAATTATAGGGTGGACAGATTGGACCACCCTTCTGTATTTGGGACATAACTCTAAACTTAGACATAAAATTAGAATGATTACACCTCCATTGGAAAGATAACTCTAATTTACACCTCTCAAAATAATTTCAAGTCAATTGAATCTTTTTTGATTAGTCAACAATCCAAATAAAATTTGTGTAAAAATCTATCATTAACAACTCAACTACACCCATAGACCATTGACTTTTCTTGGATCCAAATTACCAAATTTCTCTTTAAAATCACTCCATGTTTCATTAGAAATGTTGGAAAGACCAGGGGTGGGGTTTATTCTAATTTTATAGCTTTATTCATCCATTTTTATCCTCTTCTACATCATGTACTTCTAAACCTCTTAGTGATCAATTTTTTTGGGGGGGGAGTTCTTTGTTGTAATACTGAGCTCCATTCTTGTAATCTTTATAGGGTAATTGAAATTTCAGGGTTTTTGTCTATTATTATTAATTTATTAATTTTTATTTTTTTATTCTTGTATGATCAAATAAAAATAAAAGGAACAATAATCCTCATACTTTCAACCATAAATCAGATCTTGTGATGATTTGAGTGTGTTTGCCTCTTTTCACACCCCTTCCCTTTCATGAGTGTGTGGATGAATTACATCAGTTGATAAAATAAAAAACCTAGAACCCATGAATATGAATGTTTTTTATTAAGAAAAATTATATCATTGACACAAATCTGGTCATCTCATCAGTTTGTTGATGTGATGCCTTTATTGAGTTCGATTCTTACATCGACATAGTTTTGTTGATTTTGAGAGGTTTTCTATAATTAATATCATTGGTCAATAAAATATTAGGTGTTAACCTAGTAATAACTCACATAATATACTGATTTTAGTATGTATAAATCAGGTATTCAATAATCTCTCCCACTTCCCTTAAGAGAGATGACAGATGAGCATTAAGGGACACTCACCCAGGTTGATCATGATTTCTCAAACTCATTTCTCTCACTTAGTAATATAGTTTCAATTTATATTTTAAAATCATAAAACCCCATAGAAACTTCATCCGGTTATTTATTTCATAAAAACAAAATAAAAACCTTCTTTTAAAATTGATGATCTAAGGCTCCATTGAGATATAACCTATAGTTCCTATTATACTGTAGCAATTCTAGTAAAACTAAACATCTAATTTGATGCACTCGACAATAAAATAAATGGTTAGTTCACATCATCCCATGGATACACCATATATATGGGATTCTAATGGATTCCTATTATTATTCTTAATCAACCACTATAAATTAAGATAAATCACTATTATCTACATTATAAAGTATAGAAATGATCTTCATTTTGAATATACATGGTTTCAATTATCAAGAATGGTAGATCCTGGGTTTTTATATTTTCTACCATTGTGATTAAAAATATTTGTTTAATCCTAAGAAACCTTCTAGTGGTATCATAAAAAGATGTTTTATTTTGATTCATGAAATTGTGTTTCAAAAAATGAAAAAATCATTTTGTATTTAAGTTATATATCATGTTGATTGAGAATTAGATATGTGACTTATTTAATGATATGTGATCTCATAATATGTGATATGTTTACAGCATATGATATAGGATATTATTTCCATCTATATAAGGAAAACTTTTAATTTTATATGATCATAATGTATAATATTAGATATTGTATGCTATGATGTCATTTACTTGTTGTAGAAACACTAGGAGTCACAATAATAAATAGGTTTACAGATGAAGAAAAGAAAAAACAAAAGAAGAATATGATGATGAATATAGACACATCAATTTATGTGGTTCAGTAATAATCCCTATATTCATGGAGAGAAAGAATCACTTCACTAAAAATCAGGATCACAATTACAGGGAGGTTTTAGAGTTTCTCACACACATGGAAACCCTAGCTTAAATGAGCTAATAAAGAATATGAAGAACTATGTCACCAACTGCATATCAAATCCATTTTATTGCAGTGAACGATGGTTGGAAGTCCATACTTCTATAGTGTTGGGGCCACCCAAGTCTAATATGCTATAGTGTCTAGTAGTTAGAAGTATGCGGATCGGACTACACCAATCTAACAGTGTTGTGGGTAGAGAAACAAAGTGTCACATCATATAGGAAATATCATGACATATCATAGAGTACACCTCAAGCCGCTAAGTTACTATACCGCCAATAACATCTAGTTATTTTTATGTAGGTGGCATGTTGTAAGGAATGAAATTTCAGTACATAGTATTATTCTTATGTGGATGATTAAGCACTAAGTTAATAATAGGCGATAAACTATCGTAGCCCATGATTATCATGGTGTAGATCTACTCTTATGTAAATACTTTTATGTTGGGTTATTTTTACATGAATTCTAATGTATATTGTGATAGATTATCACTATAGGGTTACACTTACATAGTCATTGATCTCTAAGTTATTCTTATGCAGACTAATATCATAGGAAATGGCTAAGAGGTGCTCAAGGTTACTCTTACGTAGGTTGACATATCTATCATAGGGTATGATAGATAATTCTTACTTCAGAAAAACTCACACTAAAAACTGCAATCCACCTTCTACGATATAGAAAATTCATTAAATATGAATAACAATAAGATTTTTATTTTCTTAATTTCTACCTAAAAATGATATAAATGCTTTATAAATTTCTCATGAAACAAAATAAAATTTATTTTTTGATATTTTTAAATTTATAAAGGGGTTTATAAATTAATTAATTATAAATTATTTAAAATTAACTATTAAAGGTTTATGAAACATTTAGTAAATAAATATTTATAATTATTAAATTTTTAATATTGAAATACCTTTATCAAATTATATGAAATGACTTATAATTTAGATATAAATGTTTATATGGAAATTATAATGGTAATTTATAGTGTTTATAAATGAAAAAAAATAAGTCATAAATATAAAAGTGTTTATATTTAAAATTATTAATTGTTCATAATTAATTAATTTTAATTGTTTAAAAGGAGTTTTTATAATTTATTTGATTAAGTTTTAAATAATATTAAATATGTGATATTTATATTATTTTTTTTACATAATATATTTAGAATATAAAATGTTTATATTTCATTTAATATCATATATTTAAGTAAAATGTTATACAATGGGAATAGGAAAGATTTTTTATTGGGAATAAATATTAAATTTTTATATTTATTTTAGTAATATAATATATATGATGCATGTTATTCTAAAAAAATTATAATTTCATTATTTATGAATTGTTCATAAATGTTTATCTCATGTTTAATTATATGAATTTTTCATTTATTTAATTTATTAAATTTTATTAATTTATTTAATTATTATATTATAAATGTTTGTATTCTTTATTTTATATTTTTAAATTGATTCTAAGTTATCACACATGTATCTATGGAGTTAAATGCTAGGTATGATAATGGATTTAGTTTTCTTCTACCGTGACTTTGGCTTATACTAGGTTTTGAGCTTGAATTTAAAGGTAATTTATAGTTTACACATATTAGGTGTTGGAATCATGATGGGATTGAATTCTATCTTGATTAAAGTATCCTTGGGTAGAGGGACTTTGGGTCGGACAACTCATTAACCTAGAGGCATCTACCTTGTCTAGAAAAATGGGGTCAACTATCTATCACTCCAAGCTTACTCATGTGGGGATTTTTAATTTCATATGATTTTAAAACTTTAAATTAAAGGGTTTCATGTATCTTATACATGAAAATCATTTTTTTGTGTGTAAATATAGTTAGATTTTAATTTGGGTTATCAGTACAAGTTGTGATTTCTGTAAAGAGTTTCACATCAATATGGTTTGAACATATTGATTTGGTCAAAGGAATAGGATTCCAAAATAAATAATTTAAATAATTAATACATGTTAATGGAATGTGTGTGATAAAATAGTGAGATTAAATAACCTTTAAAATATTAACTGCTGGATTCCTTCCAAATAGAAACTTTTCAAGAACTCGATCATCCAAATGGGTAGGTCATGCCAAATCTAGGTTCCCCTAGACTATCATGTGTATGGAAATTAAGTATTGAGGTAACCCTAACCATTAGATTTCTTTTTCATAGAATATTATTTTGGGTTATAATTAATTGGAAAATATTAACTATTAGGATACTAGAGGAATCAAGTTGAGATAATCCCTAAGTTGGACCAGGAAAAGCATGATGAAACATAGATCTTGTCCCATTAATGGATGTGATTAGTTTAAAAGGGATAATCATTTTAGTGTGAGAAAATATAATAAAATTATTTATTAAATGAATAAAAAACATGATATTCATCTAATAAAATCTTTTATTGTATATAGATAGAATCATCATCATCTAACTTAATTTTGATATCAATCCATAGAAATGTAAGAAAATTATTAGACTGGCATAAAAATTAAGAATTTTTCTTAAGTAGGTAAAAATTTGTATATGTTATTATAACTCCCTCCTAAATAATTAAACATTTAAGTTGTTAAATAAGTGGATCTAGATGATTTTTAAATTCATGGAATGATTCACTTAAGGTTATCTTAAGGCTTGTTCTAGCTTTGGTTTTTTTTGTTATCAATTGAAATGTTCCAATAATGTAGATGAGTTTAATAAAAGTTTATAATATTTTCTCAATGTGTCAAAGAAATATGAATTAGTGTATGTGATTTCTAGATTCTATTATTGTATATATAGTACAGGTGGGTAAAAGTTCAAATTGAATAAAGAAAAATTAATTAGAAATTCCAAAAATGTTTCTCCAATTATCTAGTCAAGGTCATTAAAACCTTGAGTTATCAAGAAGTAGGAGTAATTATTCCATGGTATGGGATTTTTTGAAATACCTGAAGGAGTTTAAAAACTTTATGGAATGTCCATTTCAGGAATTGATGTTATAGAAATTAATTTTTTGTTTTTTAAAGGAATATTACACCAAATGTATACTTTATAAATGTTGTAATAATATAAGAGTTCAAAATCAAGGATAGAATTAATGAATCTTGTAGTTTGTATTCAAATGATAAAGAAAAGGATTTTGGAATCATGGATCTTAATAAAAAGGAATATTATCAAGCATGGATGGATCTATATTATGGTTATGTATTTTCATCTCATTTCTCTTATGTGATTAAATAATTTTTTTATTAATAAAGTGTTGTTATGGTCAATATGAGATGATAGATTCAATACACATGGATTATGATTCAAATTCTATAACATGTTTTGAGAGGAATATAAGTATAAAAATGTTTTATCTATGATAAAAGTATTTATCTAGTTTTTTTTAAATATGGTGGATTTGATACCACCACTCATTAGTGGAATATTTTAAATAATACAATATTATTTTAAATAAAATTCTCTAAATCACATAGAATTCTATGTATGATATAAAATTAATAATTTTTTTGTTGAATATTACCACTTGAGGAAATAAATTTTATTTTACAACACAAATAATTTTGTGTTTTTAGCATGATTTTCTAAAGATAATATAGTTTCTATGAAGATAGTGGGGGTATATTTTAGACTTATAAAAGTTTAAATTTTACAAATAAAGGACTATTCTTGTTAAAGTACAAAGTGGATATCACTTTTAAGGAAATTTTTTGATGTAAATGGTTCCAAGTATGATGATTATGATGAATTTATAAATATTTCTATGTAGACAATAAGTTATTAAAATTATAACATTAAATGTTGTGGAGTTAAGGAGTTTGAATATGTTAAAGGAGTTTCATATTAGGAATATGATTCATAAGTATATCCATTATTAAAACTAGATTTCTCGATAGATGTTACTCACTAAATAGTTTAGTGGGAATATTTTATCAAGTGTTTACATAGTGATATGGTAGAAATTACATAGATATGTAATGAAATTAACCAAACCCCTGAAAGTGCACCTAATATAAGGTTGATCTGGCGGTCCATCATATGTGATATGTTATACATGTTCATATATATGGTCTTGTTAAGTATTATTAAAGGATTTAAAGCATATAAAAATTTTCAAGTTATACAAAAGGAAATATCAACTTCATTATTCTTTCACATTGGTTTCACACACACACACACACACATATATATATATTGTGAATTGAAATGATAAATGACCACTCAAATTATGAATTTGAGTTATCCATAATTGATGTTAATCATGGAGTATTATAGGCTGTGATTAAATGTTAAGGTTATTGTGAGTATAATTATTATATCTAGATATGAAATATGCTCATTAGGTAAAAAATGAGTTTTTTTCTCTGGATGGTCCATCAAGTATACCATATAGAGTGTTATAAACTATGTATTTGGTATAATAGAGATTTATGGTTCATCTTTGGAGTCTCGAATACCTGAGGTTGGTGAGATAGCTAACATGGGATCCATCATACTATGATGTCTTCTTACACAAGCCTTAAGTCTTGGATAATAAGGGGTTTATTGGATATGTTGTTTATCATGTTGTCGGTTAGAGATTTACTAAGATGGGATTTTTCCCATCATGTGACAAGTATGATATATGGGCCCTAAATTGAGATAGAATGATAAAGTGTACAATCATACCCAAATAAAAAGTATTTTGTGTTTATCTATCAGGTGAAATGCATGTGACGTGCTCATCCATAAAAGTGAATGATATGTGATGTATTCATCGACCTGGCCAGTCTATACTTAAATAATTGAGAATGTATGATTTGGTTATATGGGATTAACTTACTGCATGTCCCAAGGTCACTCTATTTCTTAGACAAAGGGGTCACATGAAAATTTATGCTTTTATATGATGCAGTTGGTGGTAAAATTATATAGATACATGTGTTTGATGGAGATCACGTCAGACCTCTTTATAGCTTAAGAAATATTAATGTTTTTCAAGAGGCTGCTCTTTGCTTACATTTATGAATTTTGGAATTTATATTTGTTTTAAATTATATAAATTATTGTGGGGTTACATCCTATGGTTAATTTAATTAGGATTGAGTTATACTGAGAGAGCTACTCAAAAAGTGTTTTAGAGTTTATCCAAAAGGATTTTTGGATGGGTATTCACAAGGTATTACATATGATTTGATACATGGTGAAGTTTATGATAGATTTATAAAAGTTATTTTTAATATTTTGAAAAAGTATTTTTAGATGTAGTTTCACAAGTTATTGTATATGATGAAATATAAAGTGAAATGGAACAAAGTATACAAGGCTTTAGTGAAAGTAGAATATTATTAGAGATGTTCCCTAAAGTCTACATGCATGTGGTGTACTAAGGATATATTATGTTGTGAAACATGTCATATCATAATGAAATGACATAAGATATCATTCATGTTACTCATAAAAGTCATATTTTATGACTAGATAAACCATAATTCCATGAATCATATGGTACAATTCATTTGGTAGTCCTATGTTACATTAGGGAAACTGAATGTTAAATGTTAGCATTTAGATAATTACTACATATAATCTATCATTTAAGTAAAATGTTTTTAATGATAAAATAATCAAGAGGTGGGAAAATTTCAAGGGTTTATAAATATTATTACTTCATGGCATTAACTCATACATTATGAACTTATGAGTTAATTCATGTAATCTCATTGAGGGATATATTAGGGGGCCACTATCATGATATGTAGTGAGAGAACCATGTGAAATATCCTAGATAAATATCTCCCTTCCCAGAAGCTATCTCTCCTTCACCCTTGCACTAGAATTTCATTGGTATTTAAGAGATTCCCACCCATATGATGGATGATTCACATAATATTATGGATACACCATGGAGGAGGAAGTCCAATGGTTTCAACTTAGCATTCTTAATTAACCACGGTGAATGAATATGTAGTAGCAACATCTATGGTGTAGGGTATATAATTGTTCTTCATTTTGAATATGCATTGTTTTGTTTATCAAGCATGGTAGATATTGGGTTTTAAGGATTATATTTTTTTCTGTAGTAATTAAAATGAGTTTTTTAATTCTAATAAACCTTTCATATAGGACTATGTCCATGGGAATTTCCCATGGAAATAGGGCTTGGGTCTTTTTCCATTTAAATATCCCCCATAGGCCTTGCCCATGGCTATAGGGCATGTAAAATATTAAAATTTCCACCCACAGGTTTTGAGACGGACACCTCTTCATTATTCAATGGAGTCTTATACCACTTCACCACATGACATTTCATAAAATATATATGTATATATGATATTAAATATATAATATTATATTTATTTTTTGATTAAAAAATTATTAAATATAATATCTGAAAAGGTGTGAGGCCAAAGGACATGGGAGAGCTAGCCTATAGCAGTAAGTCCCCTGTGACAATGGGCCACATCATCCATGGTTCTAGGGACACCCTGAAAGGATCTACATCTACATGACACGTGACTTGTGGTTGTAAGGATTCCCTAAGGGATCCTACGGCCATAGAAGATGGTTTCTGTTATGGAAGGTTTCTCCCCATGGGGCCCTATGTCTATGGGTCATAGGGAAAAAGGGAGTATGTCCACCCAAAGGATTGCTCTATCCATGGGCCGCATGGCTTGTGGAAGTAAGACTACCTCATAGGGCTCTATGTGAAGGAACCAATTATTCCATGGAAGTATAAAAATAAGTAAAATTTAATTTTTGTTAACACTAAATCTATCTTAATAAAATGGATTCAGTATAGAAATACCCGGTTCATTCCAAGGATCTCATTAAATTCAATTTAATTAAAAAAAATAAAATTAAAATGGTACCTCAATATATTGATGAAATCCTAGTGATATCTACTCATCTCTATATAATATTAGATTAAATATTCCAAACTATATTTTCTCAAGATCATCCATTTGTGTTGAAAAACCCCTTGAATGTTGTACTTTGATTCCTGAGTTCTATCATGGAATATCTAAGTCCTGATGACATTCATGTGATTGAAGGAAGATTACATGATCAATCCTCAAACCTGGATGGATTATTTCTTAATGTCCCCTTTAGTTTATCTCTAGCTAGAAGCTTGAGAGAAGGTAAGATGTTTTAAGATAACTAAAAATTATTTCTAATGGTTTCACCTAATATTCATGTCTCAAAATGATCTTAAATACTTTGGTTTAACTTATCAAAATTTCACATAATCCATTGGATAAGTTAAACCACCTAAACCATCCTAAAAAACATGGATAACTAAGTAAAAATGTTTTAATTATCAAAAATATTTCACCAATGACTTGTGAAATTATTAAATTACATGTGAGGGACCATGAACCACTAACTCAACTCATTCCTTACATAATTTTTTAATGAATCTCAAACATTTCATGTTTGTTCAAAAAATAATACTTTCTCATATTAACTTTTATAATTAAATAAATTTTCAATACCTTGAGAAATAAATTCAATTATAATTATTCTAAATCAAAATAATATTATTGAATTAATTTAATTTTGATCATTCACTTAGACTTTTACTAGCCCCTGCACATGGGGCTCACTTCGTCCTATATTCTAATTCATCTAAATTAGTGGAACCTGAGGATAAACTTTGTGTGTGACCATATATTCCCTTATCTAAATGGTAGTAATTCATAATCATAGACCAAGAGTGGTATCTATAAATTAATTATGATGTCTAAAGTGATAAGAATAATTCATATCTACTACAACCTCATATGAAATCTTATTATGTAATATAATCCCTTTTTCTTGATATCTCATCAGGAAAGTTGCATACTTGTGTCATCAATTGATACACTTGATTTATATTTATTTGACTCTTTTAATTGAACTTTTTGATAAAAATTCATGGATATGGACTTAATCATATAGTTTCATTTCAATTAATGGTCTTGAGATTTCATTTTCTTATCTTAGAAAGTATAAATAGTTTTTTGACTTATTCCATTAATGTCATATCACTTATGATTCACCTAACATATTCTACTTCACTATGAGAATTTTTCATCATGGTTTTCATCAATAAATTAAAATACATGATTCATAATATAAATTAATAACAAAATCAAGTCTAACTTCCAATACACATGTTTGTGGATAGGAATATCCAATGGCACATATAACATGTGAAATTCCTATTGGAAGGTTAGTTATCATAAAAACAAATCTTGGAGACTACCAAGTGAAAACTTCATGAGAAGAAGTATCAATGTCTTATGATACCCCTTCACTTGATGTTATAACATCATATTTATCCCATAAAATAGATTTCATCAAAACATAGAACATATGCTTAAGAATATTTTCATAGTACTTCAAGGTTCTCATTATAGCGAGAAACTTTTATGACCTTTTGATGTGACAAATACTCTAAGGACATTAAAATATTAATTTTATAAAGAAGATAAATCATCATGTGATAGTATATTTATTAATATCTAGGTCTTTGAATATAAAATAAATCAAAAGTAAAAAAATCATTTGGTTCTAGGGTACTGACTCCAATAGACACCCACTTGCACTAGATCTAACTACTAACTAACTAGTTATCTGCATATTAGAAACATGTTTATAGTGAGGTATGGCTATATATGTTTAGTTTACCATATTCAGGTGGTTTTTATTCTTACTAATAATTCACTCTTTTTAGAAAATCACTCAAGAGGTTATATCACTGAGTATTTACTTTTTTTCCTTTGTCAAAGATTTTACATCTTAGCTAAAACCATATCCTGGAAAAAAGATTTTGCTAAACTTATTCTTAATCTACATAAAAAGATGAAACATACTCAGAATATATAGATATTTCAACAATAATCTATAATACATGTGTCTTTCATATTATATTTTCCTTACTATGATACTATATCAAACTAATATGAAGGAAGACTAATTTTATATCCCTATTGGAAATTAGTTTTCCCACTTCATCAATAACCATATAATCATCCATTTCTACTTTCTCAAGTATCATTTGATAGTTCCAACTATAAGGATATGCAGTTTTCCTAGTTCTATTTGATATTTTCTATTTATGATTTACGCATAAACAATACCAAACCATAGTAAATGTCATAGCATGTGAGAAAAATTCAAAATTATTCTTAGGAATATACAGTCTATGCATCACAATAATCTCCTTCTATTATCCTGGAGAGATTTAATTCCAAGTGACATAGGAAATTCTTCGGTCTTGAATTATTACATCTTGTATTTTTGATACATTTTCAACATATATACTATGATTTTATTTAAGAAACCCCACAGATCTATGTCTATAGTTCTCATTCCCTAGAAATTGGATTGATAATTTAAGTCATCCTAGAGAAATTATTTCTTTAGTCTTAAAACTATAATATTAAACATCTATTTTCCATATGTTATCAATATATTTATCATAGAAAACTATAACACTCCCACTAGCCTCTTTTAGACACCTAGAAAATATTCATTTTTGATAAAACCAATATCTCTGGTGGTTTCACCAAAATGAATATTCTATGATTATTATGTTGTATTTAATCTATAAATTGATCCCCAAAACTTGCATACCTTATTGGATTTCTTTGGTGTCACCAACCCTTTTGGTTTCATCATATTGATATCTTTCTTAAGGTCTCCTCCAAGGAAGGTGGCCTTAACATACGATGCCCAATATAATGAACATGCAATGTTGTTACGATAAGTGTAATTTCAAGGGATTTTACCATGATTTTTGGTATAAGGTTTTGTCATAAACTTTATCTAAACTTAACTGTAACCTTAAATATTTGATCCATACTTGTTAATACTAACTTGTACCACCCATGTTTGGTTTCTCTTTAATACCCAACCACATATTTACATCAAATAGAGAAACTAACTGATTGTAGAATAGATTTTGGTACATAGAATTCATCTTAGAATTCATATTAACTTGAAAATTATATATAGTTTCCATTTAATATTTTTAAGTAAGATTAATTATTCTTATTGAATAATATATTTCACCTGTATTAGTGGATATAAAACCACCTATTTGGTTTTAAATTTATTACACATTATACATATTTAAAACAATACCCCCCACTAAAACTAGTGGATTCTAGTGTTCCTATGAAACTCATATGCATCTGGAGCCTTAACCTCGTAGAAGTTAGGTCTACTCACACTATCTCAAAAGTGATGTGTTTTTATATTATAGAAATATAGTCAGTCTTTACTAATACATTTTTATCATAGGGATTTTAATATCCTAAATAGCTATAGGATAATTAATTGATATGCATTTAGTATCTTCCTTGATATATTTTTATAGCTAAGGACTGCTTTAATAAATAGTTCTCATGAAATATGTATGGCTGTAAGATAATGGATTCTCATAATATTTTAAATTATATGGTATCCACCAGTCAATCAAGTTTTTATATGGTTATTAGTTACACTATTATTTTCAAAACATATCTGAAATAGAATCATGGAAGACTTTCAATACATATAAAACTCCTTATCAATTCTCCTTGTACTACCATTAGGAATTTGATGTGTATAAGTTAATGTGAGTTATAGAGAGGATTCATTCTATATTTTAATGATAGATTAATACTTGGTTATGGTATTCTATGACAAGACTTACTAGAGGATCTTATATCTTTTACCAAGTGTATTCAGTTATCTGCTGATAATTCCTAAAATTTCATAAGGGAATCTCAAAGAGTATATGAATTTATCTCTAGTTTATCTTTAGAATATTCCATACGGTATTGCTAAAAGAATTCTATAATATTTTTAGTTTACCTTTAATTTCAAAGGTTTATTTGTTTAAAAATTAATAAGCATGTCAAGACACCGAATATTTTTAACTCAAATTAGGTATGTCCTTGAAAACTACTTTTCTATTTACTTTAAAAATAATTATCTTTACATAAATAGGTATGAATATTATATTTTATATTCATAATTCATTTCCAATATTGGATATCTATGACTTAAGTGTTATTGAACTATTAGTTAAGTATGAAATTCCATAACATCATTCATTTTAAACATGAAACAATCTTTAATTGTGTCTAACTAGACATTGAGATAAATGTTTTGGTAACTCTTAATAAAAAAAATTAGTTTAATTTGAATCAATCCACTAGGAAATATGAATTTGTGTCCTCCTCTTATCTAATAGAGTATTCACCCTTTATCAACTACTTAAAGTGATCACCTTACTTTTTATAATTTTTTTTGAACTTACTTGGTTCTTGTATTTGAATACAAGTATATAAACCACATATTTAATTTAATACCCAAGAAGCTAAATAGAAATATTACATAAAATAATGACTATGCCTAAAATTTATTCTATTATTATCTTCTTCTTCAATTCATTTCAATTACTCTTCTAGTTACCTTTCTGGGCACATGAGAAGTAAATATCTTTATGTTCACTGCACAATCTTTGAATCTTTTATCTCTTGGAAGGATTTCTTAAAGGAACCACTGAATTTGAACTGGTCGTGTAATTTCCAACCTGATATTTTATTTCATTCACTATAATAAGTGAGTAACCATAGTCCCATCAATCCTTATCTATCTAGAAAATCATCATCAAAATTATTCCCAAGTGGCATCTCCATACTATTCATCTTATAATTCTTGATGAATATAGAGAACTTGGGTGGAAATGATGATAATATGATATTAATGGATAAATTATTATCCAAATGGAATCCCAACTGTTCTAATTGGTTGATGTATTTTCATCATTTTAAAGTCAAGATCACTAGTTAGGTACCCATATTCTAGTTTATACTAATATAGTGAAGAGACAATCTCATTTATCTTAAGCATATCTTTCTACTTTTTAAATTTAAATAAGATAATTTATCATAATATATGCATCTACGTAACTCCTGTCGGCATCCTTCTCACCCTCACTTTCTCACAGAGGTGGTTGTTCAGGAATAAGAATACCAACATATAATAAAAATTTTCCAATAGTAGTGAAATATACAAAAAAATATACCACTCTTGGTAATTTGTATAGGTCAATATATGGTATTTTTCTAGGAATGATCATAGTTTTACCATTATTTTATTAGCCATATTATACAATAAATAAAATTATATTTTAGTACTTTATATTGATTACTAAAATGTGAAGTAATACATTTTATTTCCTTATTTTCCCACTATTGTATCAAATCCCAATAACCCTCACAATTATATCTGAAATATCTTATCATGTGAATATTCAAGTGTAAAGGATCTATATTCCCCTTATCATAACCTAGATGATGGACTAGTCAAATTAATTGATGGTATTTAGGTGGTTGGTTTTGCCAACTATATTAACTATAAATTCCTTGATCCGTTGAAAAGACTCACCGATCTAGAATTCCTGAAATCATATTTCCTTAACAAAGGAATCTAAATTACACCAAATCATATAATAACAACTCCTCTTAATTTCATCTTGGTTATGTCAACCCAAAACTTTCGTTAGAGATCCCCAATAAATGAAGGTGTCTTGATAAGGGAAAAACCAACACTTTGATCTATAGTTTCATTCTAACAAGTAATGGAATGATTTTTTTGACTTAATATTTCCTTAAGGAATTTTTAAGTTTTATTTCTCTTTATAACTTAAATATAGTTCTATTTATCATTCTTATTACTATGTGATCACCCTCAATTATTTTAACATGTATAAATAGAAAGTATTGATCATGTTTTTATTCTTTTTTATCTTCACATGATTGTTAACTATCCTATGTGATTTTATAATTCCCACATAATGAAATAATTAATCGTTCAAGAAAAAATAAATAAATAATGACATGATCATGATTTTTTTTTATATTGGTTGATCCAATGAGAGAATAATGGTGCAACCAAGACCTTAGGGGAATTTATTGAGTCGTATCCCATCTTAAATTGAAATGTCTGTCAAACTCTCATTCATTATTCTTATTTGGCTCCATGCTGGCTCAGTTCCTCAAATGACGTCATTTATAACACCCCTAATCTTTACGATTCATGTTCACATGTAGGTGAGGGGTGCTCATAATGTAATAATTACATTTTATTACTCAAATATGGACACACAAGACCTTGTATATTTAAATATAGAGGGATGATTCACAAATTTCTAAAATAATATTTATTAAAAAATTATTACATTTTAAAAAACAAATGAAATAATTAAATTAAATAAATAAATACTCAAACATGCATGGGTTAATCTTAGCTCATGGTTAGTCAACATGCAATGATGTTTCATAGTAAAAATTAAAGATGCTAAAATTTAACTTGAGGTAATTTTAATAAATTAAAACTGCATTAAAATAATTTTAATTAATAAATGATATATCTCATGGAACCTAAAATTATTTTAATAAATTCCATACAATTAAAACAAATTATTTTTTTAGAATTTTTTGGGTCTATTTGGACCTGAAATGAGTCTTTGTAGGGTAACCAGTCCCTTAGTAGGCCTGGTTGGGTTGGGTGGGTCAAGCCTAGTTCGACCTGTCTTGGCCCGGGTCAGATGACCCAACAGCTGGTTGGGTCGCAGTGGGTCATGCACCTTGTGTGGAGCACATAAAGGTCTAACATGGGTGCCTCATGGGGAACTATCTTTATTTAAAAATCGTAAAAAAACACAGAGTTCTTGGGGATGTGGTCTCTATCATGGTCATCCCCACCCCCCACCAATCAGTCATTGGATTCATGTTCAATACGGGTGGCATAAACAACACACCACTATTTTTTATAAATGTTTTTTCATTTTGTGCTTATCCATCAGCGTGTAGGTTCATGGCTAACCCCAACTACACTGATGTTCCTCTCCAATGGAAAACACTATCGATGATAAATATATACATACATATATATATATACATACATGAATGAATATATATAGACACACATACACACACATCATTTTGATTTCCAAAATGAATTAGATATCCTAACCACATATTCTTGGTAATTCAAACTCATATCAATACACCTTCAATGGAATTAAGATAGTATCCAACCCCTTTATCCAAATTATATAAAATTTAATTGAAAATTCAACTTAAATAATTAAATGATTTCTATAATGCTAATGAAGGAACCATTTATAATGTGGAAGCATGAAAATAGGTAAATTTCAATTTTCAACACTGAATCTATCATAAGGAATTGGATTTAGTGTGGATATATTTGATTCATGTGAAGTATCTCATGAAATTTATGTTAAGTATGGAAAAATTCAAAATGATACCTCAATTTAATGGTGTGGTCCTAGTGATATTCACTCATCTTCTGATCACCATAGATCAAAGACTCTAGAATAGATTCCCTCTATAACATACTTACATGTACCACAACCCATTTAACATTGTACTTCAATTCCTATATTCTAGTGTAGAAAATCAAAGTCATGATGATTCTCATATGATTTTCATAAGATCGTGTGATTGATTCCCAAACTTTGATGAATCCATTCTTGATCTTGCCTTCAGTTTCTATCTATAGAATCTTGAGAGAAGGTGGGAGATGAAAGTAGAACTAAAAATTCATGTAAATGGTTTTTACCAAATATTATTGGATCAAAATGAACTTAAATAATTAGGTTTAACTTATAAAAATTTCACTTAATTCCTTTGATAAGTGAAACATCTTAAACCTATCTAAAATGGAATGAATAGTTGAGTAAACATTTCATGATTATTATGAATATTTAACCACTGAATGGTGATATTATTAAATTTCATGTGATGAACCATGAGCCATTAACTTTACTAGTTCCTCCCATAATTATTTATTGAACCTCGAATGATCAATGTTCATTTGAAAAATAATACTTTTTCATATTCACTTTCATAATTAAATAACTTATGAATACCTTAAGAATTAAATTAAATTATCATTATTCTAAAATGTAATAATATAATTGAATTAATTTACTTGTGATCTTTTAATTTTACATTCAATGGACTCTACACATGGGGCCCACTTCATCCTAAATTCCAATTCATCTGAATTAGTGGAACATGTGGACACACTTTGTGTGTGACCCTCTAGGCCCTTATCTCAATGGTAGTGAGTCCTGATATCATACCAAGAGTAGTATCTATCAACACGTCATGGAACCTAAAGATATAAGGATAATTCATAGATATGACACCTTCCTATGAATTATTAATATGTGATATAATCACTTGTCTTGATATCTCATCAAATAGGTTGCATACTTGTGTCATCAACCTATATGCTTGATATATCTTTCTTTGACTCTCTAAAATGAACTTATCAAAAAACTTTCATGGCCATGGACTTAATCAAAAAATTCATTTTCAATTAAAGGGACTAAGATATCATCTTTTATTCTTAAAAGGGATAAATCCTTTCTTAACTTATTCAATTAATTTCATATCACTTATAACACACTTAACACATCCTACCACATCAGGATTATATGTCATTATATTTTTTTCAATATATAAAATTAATTGATTTATGATATACATTAATAATAATCTCAAGATTATAGACCAATACACATGTTTGTAGATAGTAATATCCAATGATGTATATAACATGTCAAATTTATTTTGGTGGGTGAGTTCTCATAACATTTTCTATTAGAGATTACCAAGAAGCAACTTTATGAGAATAAGTCTCAATATCTTATGATCCTCTTGTACCTAATGTCCTAACATCATCAATGTCCCACCAAATATATGTCATCCCATCATTGAATATATTTTTAAAAATATTCTCGTATCACTTCAAGGTTCTCGTCATTATGACCTTTTTATGAACCAAATACCTTGATGATGAGGTTGGAGGTTGTCACAACCCTCAAAATTATATTTATTAACTGACACTAGTACAGTGGTGCAGGGTTGATCCACGGAGAAGGAAGGTGAGTGAATTCTAAGGTTTTAAAACTAAAAACCTCATTGTTGTCAACAATGAGGTAAACATCTTTATAGTTTTTTTTTACTTTTAAATTTTTACTTTTTTTAATATTTTGTTTTAAATACAATGAATATTAAAAAAAGATTTAAACTAAGAAACTAAATCTTAAACTAAGTAATTATGAACTAAAGAAAATAGTGAAATGATTCATAGCAGCAAGATAAGAAGCGAGATCAATAGAGTTCTCAGGAATTCTAAACTACTAGTATGAATAGATGTTCTCTCCACATCTTATAATCAAAACACGCCTCAATAAAGAATGAATAATTTCCCTTGCTAGGAAACTCAACAGGAATAAGATTAAATCTTGGAGTTCACCACACCAAAACTTAATCTAACTGCAAAAAAGTTTTAAAAGTTAACATTTGGAAAAGAACTCGCCATAAATTTCCAAAGTTTAAGTTGTTAAAGATTTGAAAAAAAAATACCTTCAAGATCCACCTTTCCAGTCGATATTGAAGTTTGAAATTAAAAACATTGAAGTGTGAATGATAAAAAGATTAGAAACAGAGTCAATTTTTCCAAATGATTCTAATTTCTTAAAAAGATAAGCAAATGAAGATTTATAGATCATAACCAGAAGGTTTTAAAATTGCCGAGCTGAGAAAGTTCAACCTACGATCATATTGTTTAAAGCAGTGAAAACAACCAAAAATAGAGTACAAGAGTTTTGGACAGAGGGAATGAAAACTCCCCTACCACTACTATGCTTCTAGGATCCTTCGTCTCCTTCTCTTCTCATTATCTCCTGGGAGTCTTCGCTCTCAAAAATGGTGTGTTCATTTGAGTGAATGAGCCTCTTCATATCTGCTCTCGGATGGATGTGATTGTGGAATGGATATGAGCATCTTGATCTGATCTCAGATAAATGTGATCATGGAATCGATGAGTGTATGAATGAGAATATCCTCATATTCTGTTGTTACTCTACTTTTAATACCTTACTATCACCTGCTGCACATCACCACATGCTTCCACCGACTTTAAAAACCCCTCACTTGTGCACCGCACACGTGCGTTTTTTCGCGACTAACACATCGCACTAGTTTTTCCCATGTAACTAACTCCCGATGAGTTCGTTAAATGAACATGGATGTGATTTAGGCTTTGGTGTGAAGCCGCACATGTTTCTAACTCCAATGTGAACCTACAAATCCAAAATAAAATAGTTAAAACATAAAGAAATTTTAAATAATAGTTATTTTTTTTAAGTCTAATGTTATAATACTTAATAAAAAGTTAACTAAAGTTAAATAAAAAATATCTTAATTGATAATTATTATTATAAATTATTTTTCTGATTATTATTAAATCTTTAATTAAATAAAATTATTAAGTTTATAATTTATTATTATTAATTAGTCTAAGAATTATTAAAAAATAGTTAGTAAAACATAATCTAATTCTTAAATTAGATTTATATCAATTACTTTATTAATATGATTATTATACTTGTTTTGTTGGAATTATAATTAAAGTGTTAATATATTAATTAATATTAATTTTATTTATAAATTATTATTTTTTATATTTTAATACTAAAAATTCTTATAAGTTTGTCTTATATTTTATTTTATAACTTATTTGATTAAATTATAATTTTTTAATTTATAATTAATATATATTATATTTCGTTAATTGTTTAATTTATTAATTATTTATTATTATTGTTGTTGTTGTTGTTTTTAAAATTGATTGCTTATTAATTATTTTGTTTTATAAGTTAATTTAAAATTTTATATTTTATTATAATTAGCATTCAAATAGTTTTATTATTTTTATTTAATTTAGTTAAGTTTTAACTAATTTGATTTTAGTTTAAGTTTTTAAGTTTTTTTTTTCTTATCTTCTTCCTCTCCCCAATCACACTGCACAGGGGGAGAAGATTTCTTGGAACTTCAAGCGAGACCCCACGGCGGCCCTTTCATCTCACCTTCCTCCTCATGTAACCACATCTCCAGCATGGCGTCGACCTTGGCTCTAGCGGCGACTCTAGCAGGTGGTGCGGTGCGGCTTCCCTCCAGGAGTGATGAGCAGAACTCAGGTGACGTGAATCCAGCTTTGCGGCTTCAACTTCCACCTGGTGGGAACCTTCAGCGGTGGCTCGCACTTCCAACAGCAGCGCGCACTAGCCTCCTCCTCAGACTCCCACAGAAGCAATGGATGGCTTCTCCCTCAGTTGGCAGCAGATTCAATAGTGGCGTCACTCGACTCCAGGTAAAGTACCAGTAGTGGCAAGATCAGGTCCAGTGGACTCCTCAGCGGTGACATGACAAGTTTAGATGTTCCTTTTTCACCGAGGCACAACACCATCTCTACAATAGAACTCAGCACGTCGTGCACTGGTTTCTTCAATGGACGACGACATGACCTTGAATTCCAGATCTGACAGAGGTGGAAGAAATGAATAAGTGTTGCTTGATGTGGTAGAAGGAAAGAACCGGTGGCTGAAGTGTGGTGTGAGCAGTGGTCGTGTGGGCGAAGCGGTGAGACAGTAAAAAAAATGGAGTTACGATGTCACCGTAAAAGAGAAACATCTAAGGCACCATGAGTGAAACTGTTTGAGGAGACACCGTTTATAACTGAACAGGTGAGACCGTGTCAGGAGGTTATAGTGCCACTGTAAACCTGCAAAATAAACAGAGAAAAACAAATTGTAATTTAAATAAAAATCGAACAAAATAATAAATTAAAAATAATTAAAAATGAAAATTTAAGTACATCATAAACTTTAATAAACTTATAAAAACGTTAAAAAACTTAAACTATTAACTTTAATTTATAAAATATAAATTGTTACTAATCTTAAACTAAATTAATAATCATTTAAATTATTAATAGTTAATATAATATTTAAACATTTATAAAACAATGTTAAATTGTTGGTGCTATAACAAACTAAATTAATTAAATTAGACAATTAATTATCATCTTTTTTGAATAATTGAATTGGATTAAAACTTTAAATTATAAAGTTTGAATAAATTTAGTTTGTTTCAAAACTTAAATTAGTAATTAATTAATTATTAAAAGATATCTATTAATTAGGTTATATTAATTAATTTTTAATACATGAAATGTTAAATTAAGATTAAATAATTTATGTGCGAAAGCAAACTAATTAATTGAATAATAAATGTTAAATCATTAAATATGCAGACATAGATATCAAATTAAATAAAAAGTTATTTAACTAAAAAAATAAGTAAGATATAAATTAACTATTTAAAGCATAAAGTACATGATTAATTATAAAAATTGATTAATTGATAATTTTATTTAAAAAAATACAAAAGTGTTAATATTTAATATAAATTACAAAAATAACCAATTAAATAATTAAAAATAAATTAAAATGATGTGGCAAAACATGTGTTTTTAAGTCCACATCAAATTCTCCCACACTTAATCATTGTTTGTCCTCAAACAATCTCATGTCTTATTATCATTGAGAAACAGAAGTATGATATTCATGATTTTACTCAAAATGTAACATGTCCAGCAAATTGAAACAAAGGACAAAAACATGTCAATAGGCTTTTAAAAATGAATTGCTCAGATGAATCTTTGCCAATAATCAACTTCTCACTGGTAGTCAATAAAGCAATGAATCAACAAGCAATGAAAGTGACATGCCTCATCTGTGATACTGCTTACTAACTCATTTCATTCCAAACTCTAGTTCTAATTCCAAGAGTGATAAGAGGTTAAATTTACATGGATTAAGAACTTAACCAATAGAACTTTGTACTTTGACTTTTCACCTAGGCTCCAAAAAATAAATAATTTTTTTATGAATCACCTTAATGATACAACTTAAATGACTCCCATATAAACCAATTGACCCCTTCTTCATTTGGAATTCATCTTTCCCCTCACATTAATGAACTCGTTTTTGACCCTAGAAACTTAATTTTATTTTTTTCAAGCCATGTATCGTGTGCTAAGAACTATGCAATGCACTTATTCAAAGTGTTCAGAGGGCCTATAGTAAACCAAAATGCACCCAGCATCTAGGGTCTCAGAGACTCACCATGGGATCCCAGATGCCCAAACTACTCCAGTTTCAAA
Organism: Viscum album; assembly: GCA_963277665.1. Taxonomy (NCBI): domain Eukaryota; kingdom Viridiplantae; phylum Streptophyta; class Magnoliopsida; order Santalales; family Viscaceae; genus Viscum; species Viscum album. Next base: position 512,595,596 of record OY728136.1, on the reverse strand, counting down.
AGATTTTTATAAAAAAATCATTTACATTGTCTCATTAAGATGATTACTTTTATAATTAAAGGAAAATAATAAGAATGAATCCCCTAAGATAGAGTCAAACTTCCAGTTCCAGTAGATATGACCATAACTCCACAAACATGTAAACCAAATCACTTTCAAAGATAGTCCCTAAACTAAGATATACATTAAATAACTAAGTAAAACCACTCAGCAATCATCCATTATCATTAATTCCAGACTCAATGCACAACTTATCTACCAAAGAAATATTGTCCATAGGTAAGAACCATTTGAAAAACAGGGTAAAGCCTAAAATTTTGCAAGAATTTTGAAAAACATTAACCATTATTTTATAAGAAATTTTGAGTTGTAGTGGGAATTGATGGGCTTTCAATTAAGAATAGTTTAGCATAGTCAAGAATTGACCCCCTCCCCCACCCTCAAAACCCAACTTTGTCCCAAAATTTGACTTCTAAAATAGAGAAGAACAATTTAACAATTAAAGGTTCAAAACAGATTTTCAATTTAATACATCTAAGACAAGTAAAAAGGGTCTCTTTAAAATTCAAAAATATTTGTTTTCCACAAAAATTAACTTACGTAAGGTTCTTTAGAAAGTATATTCATAAAAATTTAAGTCCAGTGAATAATTTTCATTAAAATTCAAACATGACATGTAACTCGTGGGTGTGGAGTGAATTGGGTGTAAGGAAATTCAAAAAATAAGATTAAATTGGATGTTCAATTAATCATAAAAATTTCATTCTAAACATTCCAACCCAAGAAGATTCAATACAAAAATTTTCAACCTATATGTACTCCCCCACACTTAGTTTCAAGATGTGAGAAGATTTTAATAATAATGAAATTCAGTTTCCAGCAGTGAAGTACATGCAGATTTTTTATTTACACAATGACATACAACAGAACTTCATTCCAATTCAAGTAGAATTTTAAACATATGGAGAGTTTTTATTTTAGCAGAAACACATGCAGTAGAATTTAATATAGTTCAAGTCATGAAACAGAATTTTCAGTACACATGTAGCAGAATTTTCTAATACAAGCATAATTTTTTTAAAGAAACAGTCACCGACTCACCGTTAGCAGTAACTGCAACTTAGCAGTGAATTTTTTACTAAAATGAATAGGAGAATAAAATTGAATATAAGAATTAAGACACTTCACTGAATAGGTTTTTCATAAATCCTTAGCTTGGGAATTTCACTCCATAAATGACAACACAAAAACTTCATTATAACTGTGAAACAGAATAAAGAGACCAAGAGCAAGCAGTAACAAGGACTTCCCAAAAACAAAGCACAAAAGTAGCGCATTATTCAAGGGTAAAAATGAAACATAGTAAAGACAAAAAGAACCATGGGTTGCCTCCCATGCAGTGATAAGTTTTAAAGTCTTCATCCAGACTTTATTTTAAATCAGTTTTCAAGCACAATGAAGGAAGCCAAGCCCTTCGTCTATCCCTCAAAATAAAGTTTCACTCTCTGTCCATTAACTAACATGGTTTTGTTCTCTTCACCTACTATTTCAACAGATCCATTCTTTAGCACTCTCACTATAGTGAAAGGTCATGACCACTTGGACTTAAATTTTCCAGGGAAGAGTTTGAGTCTAGAATTAAAAAGAAGGACCTTCTTTCCAGGTTTAAACTCTTTGGTTTGTATGATAGAATCATGAAAGATTTTAGTCCTCTCTTTATAAATCCTTGAATTATCATAACTCTCTCTCCTATTCTCATCTATTTCACTTAGTTCAAGTAACCTCCTCTCATCATTACTCTTAAAATCAAAGTTTAGAGCCTTAACTACCCAATAAGACTTATGTTGGAACTCCATAGGTAGATTACATCATTTCCCAAACAACAGCCCGTAAGGAGACATACCTATTGGGGTCTTGAAAGCAGTTCTATATGCCCATAAAGCTTCATCCAATTTAAGAGACCGGTCTTTCCTAGAGGTTTACATAGTTTTCTCAAGTATTTGTTTAAGTTTCCTATTTGAAATTTCCACCTCTCCACTAGACTGTGGATGATAAGGATTACCAGTTTTATGAACACAACCATATTTATCCATCAAATATTTAAACTTATAGTTCTTGAAATGTGTTCCATTATCAGTGATAAAATCTCTTGGGACTCTAAATATTGTAAATATATTCTTCTTGAAAAACTTAATTATAGAATTGGCTTGATTTTTGGGCGGTGCCACTACCTCAACCCATTTTGAAACATAGTCAACAAGAAGAAGAATATACTCATTCCCATGAAATGATGGAAATCGACCCATGAAATCTAAACCTCAGACATCAAAAATCTCAACTTCCAAAATTACTTTTTGGGGTAACTCTTGCTTCCTACCAACATTACCTAGCCTATGACATTTATCACAACCAACTACAAAGCTTCTAGCATCCTTAAAAAGATAAGGTCAATAGAAACCAGATTGTAAGACTTTCTGAGTAGTTCTTTCACCACCATGGTGACCTCCCCAAGGTGAGGAGTGACAACTTTCTAAGACAGGAAACATCTCTTCCTCAGGCACACACCTCCTAAGGATACCATCAGCACATCTCTTAAATAGCAGGGGATCATCCCAAAGATAGTACTTAAGCTCAGAAATGAATTTCTTTCTTTGGATATTAGACAGATTCTTGGGAAAGACACTCGCTGCCAGGAAGTTGGAAAAATATGCAAACCAAGAAGATTGCCTGATTGACATAGTGAGCAGCTTCTCATCAGGAAAGTAAGAGTTAATATCCCTAGGATCTTCAAATTCATATTGAGTAAGAGAAAGCATAGATAGGTGGTCAAAAACTAAATTTTCAGCTCCATGCTTATCCCTAATCTCTAAATCAAACTCTTGTAGCAACAAAATCCATCTAATCAGATTGGTTTTAGTTTCTTTCTTAGATATAAAATACTTTAAAGTAGAATGATCAGTGAAAATGATGACTTTGGAGCCTAACAAATATTGTCTAAACTTCTCTAGAGCAAACACAACAGCTAACAATTCTTTTTCTGTAGTGGTATAATTTTTTTGGGCTTCATCTAACAGTCTGCTAGCATAATACACCACATCCAGTTTCCTATCTTTCCTCTATCCAAGGACAGCACCTACAGCCATATCACTAGCATCACACATAAGTTCAAAAGGTAGTTTCCAATCAGGTGTAGTGATAATAGGTGATGTAGTGAGTTCCTCTTTAAGTAGATTAAATGATTTCAAATAGTTTTCATCAAAATTGAAAGGTGCATCCTTGACCAGAAAGGAACATAAGGGATTAGTTATTTTGGAAAAGTCTTTTATGAATCTCTGGTAGAAACCGGCATGCCCTAGGAAACTTCTAACACCCTTAACATTTTTAGGAGGTGGCAGTTTTTGAATAACATAAATCTTAGCAGTATCAACTTCTAGACCTATCTTGGATACTTTATGACCAATCACTATACCTTATGTGACCATGAATTGACACTTCTCCCAATTAATAATAAAGTTGGTTTCAATGCATCTCTCTAAGACTAACTCAAGATTTCCAAGACAAGTATCAAAAGTACTACCCACAATGGAGAAATCATCCATGAAAACCTTAATAATTATCTCAATCAAATCTAAAAAGATAGCCATCATACACCTATGAAAGGTGGGTGGAGCTCCACACAACCCAAAGGACATCCGCCTTTAGGCAAATGTTCCAAAGGGGCATGTGAAAGTGGTCTTTTCCTGATCCTCTAGATCAAAAGGAATCTGGTTGTAACTAGAATACCCATCCAAGAAATAGATAAACTCATTTCCAACAAGACTCTCAAGCATTTGATCCAAGAAGGTCATTGGAAAATGGTCCTTCCTAGTGGCTGCATTAAGCTTCCTATAATCTATACAGACTCTCCATTTTTTGGCTTTCCTAACTTGGACTTCTTCATTTTTTTCATTTTTAACTATAGTTAAACATCCCTTATTGGGGAAAACCTATACAGGGCTGACCCAAGAACTATCATAAATGGGATATATCATTCTAGTGTCCAGCAATTTGATCACTTCCTCTCTCACAACTTCTTTCATGTTAGGATTTAATCTTCTTTGACACTCTACCCTAGGCTTATGGTCAGGCTCCATGGGTATTTTTTACATAAAAAATGAGGGACTAATACCCTTGATATTAGCTATGGTCCAGCCTATGATAGATTTAAACTTATTAAAAACATTTAACAATCTTTCCTCTTGGTTTTCATTCAGTTCAGTAGAAATTATTATAGGAAAAGTGGAGTTCTCACCCAGAAATTAATATTTAAGATGGGTGGGGATTGGTTTTAGCTTAATAGTAGGGGGGTTATACACTCGAAGGAAGACTATTAGGCTTGGGAGGTCCAATATATTCAACATATTTCTTGTAAGAAGTTTGAAATGATGAAATATTTTCAATTTCATGCTCAGATTCAGAAGTAACAGTGCTGCTATCCAAAGTGGGCAGCACACTATCCAGATTTTCCAGATCAGAATTCAACAAATTTATCAAATAAGAATCATCTAGTTGTCTTATAAGTTCTCCCTAAATATTAGAAAAGTGTTCAGAAAGGTTGGTGTTAACAGAAACACCCTCAAATTCACCCAAAAATCTCCTATGTTTAGAAACAGTGGAATCTTCTACAATAGAAACCAAACAGTTGTCCAGTTCTATAAGATTTTCCAGATTGAGTGTTTGAGCAAAATTTTCAATTTCTAATATAGATTCAACAGGATTTTCAACTTATAAATAAATTTCTTCAACAGAGGATTGATTTTCAGATTCTTCAGAGTTTCCATTTGAGTTCTCATCTTCTAAGGACTCTACCATTGAACAGTTTTGAGAAAAAGTTTGTCCTTTAAAATTTTTAAACACATTGAACTCTTCTTATTGTTATCCAATTTTAAAAATTAATTGACCCTTAGAGACATCAATAACAGCACCACTTATGGCCAAGAAGGGCCTACCCAAGATGATGGGAACCTCTTGATCACACTCCATGTTTATGACTAAAAAGTCTGCAAGTAAAAATAGCTTCCCAACCCCAACTAGAAAATAATCTACCCTACCCATAGGATGAATGAACGATCTATCAGCTAACTGTAGTATGACTGTGGTGAGTTGAAGGTCACCCAACCTCAACTGTTTAAACAGTGAGTATGGGAGCAGATTAATTCTAGCACCTAAATCACACAAATAGTTTATATGATTAGAGTTTCCTAAGGTATAGGAAATGAAAAAACTACCTGGTTCTTTTAATTTGGGTGGTATTTTCTTATAGAGTACAGCACTTCACCCTTCAGTGAGGCTGTAAGTAGAAAATTCTTCCAAAGTCTTTTTGTTTGAAACAATTTTCTTAAGAAATTTCAAATAATATGGGATTTGAATTAAGGATTGAATGAAAGTAATTTTTACTTGAAGTTTGGAAAGGAGACCAAGGAACTGAAGAAGTTTATCCCTAGTGTTACTTGGAGGTTTCAACTTCTCAGGGAAAGGGATGGGTGGGGGAAAAATTTAAGGAAAGTAGGCATATCCCTCACCTCTTCCTCAAATTTTTATTTTCCTTTATTATTTTGATTTTTAGATGAAATTTCAGCCTGAGTTTCAAATGATAAATTCAGATTTTGATCATTTTCATGACTTTTTTGTGAATTTCCATCATGTGTGCAAATCATATTTTTATTTCCTGATTGAATTATATTTTCATTTTGGGAATTTTCAGTGAGTTTTTCAGCAGTAGTTTGAGTATTAATCCCACTTCAAGTGACAAAATCCATGGCATTCTCTCTATGTTTAAGCTCAGTGGTACTTGGCAGTCTACCTTTTTCCCTAGATGAAAAATCCCTAGCAAGTTGGCCAAGTTGTGTTTCCATGTTTTTCATTCTCACATCAGTTTGTATTTTATCTGACTCATATTGATTTTGATGTTTGGTTAATTGAGTCATGTATATTTCTTATTGAGAGTTAATTTTATTCAATATTAGATCAAGTTTAGAAAACATTTGACTATCATTGTTTCCTTGTACATTTAAAGACTCACCCCTTTGTTGATTTTGAAAGTTTGGTCTTGGTTGGTTAGAGAAATCAGGGGAAGTGGATTGTTTGATTAAGCTTTGATCTTTCCAAGACAGATTTGGATGGTTCCTATAGCCTTGATTATAATTTTTTGAAAATGGATCTTCTTTAGAAGGCATTCTAGGACCATAGTTAACAAAGTTTTAGCTTTTTTGTTGTTGGGCTGGCATATCAAAATTAGGACAAAATTTTTCAGTATGCCCAAACATACTACACTGGACACACTGTTCCCTTAAAGATTAGTTGGTATTTTTACATCCAAGTTGGTTAATTTTTTTCTTTTTTGAATTCTATTTCATTAAATATTGTATTTGGTTGGTGATTTCAGCAAGTTGAGCTTGAGTTTCATTTATTGAACTAGTGTTTGAATTAACATTTCTATTAACTCGTTTTCTTCTTGAATTTTTATTTTGTGAATTCACTAAAATATTATTAAAAATTCATCTAAGTTCTTCATCTTTTTTATCATTGTAATTACCCCTAGCATCTTGGTCTACTAGATTTTGTTCAGAGGAGGAAATCCCTTCATATAAAGTATCCATGAGAAGGTGATATGGGAGTTGATGATGGGGATGCTACCTAAGAAGATCCCTAAATCTATCCCAAGCTTCATGAAAAGCTTCTCCATCCTCTTGATAGAAACTAGTGATCTTTGTTCTTAGTTCTCCTTTTAATATTTGGGGATAGAATTTCATTATAAAAGAATTATACACTTGATCCCAGTTTTAAAAAATGTTCTCATATAGACTCAGAAACCAATTCCTAGCATTCCCTTTAAGTAAAAAGGGAAATACTCTCATTCTTAGTTCATTTTCTGTGAGTCCTAGAAGAGGTAATTGCTACACATTATTTTAGAAGTCTCTAATGAAGTCAAGGGAGTCCTCATTAGAGATCCCATTAAATGCGGGAAACAATGAAATGTGTGACTGTTTCAATTAATAATTTCTAGCCCTAGGACTTGATATAATGGATGATGGGTTACTTGAAACTTGGGTAAGTTGAAACTTCCTCATCCTAGGCCTTTCATGTTTATTTAAGAGTTCTAGTTGATTTTGATAGTTGTCAGGTGCATGAACTATACTATCTAAGTTTTCCATTTCAATTTTGTTCTTCTTTCTTAGAGCAGTGAGATATTTGTCTATTTCTAAGTTTAGTGGCTCTAGACTAATAGTAGAGTGTCTTGTGCTCATACAAATAGAAACAGGAAGTACTCAGTAGTAACAATTCAGTAATAAGTGAAATAGATTTTTTTTACAATTTTCAATTTTTTCAATTTTTTTAATATTTTTATATATTTGTTTTTTTAGTTTTTTTAGAAGTAATGGCTCATGACTTCTCTGGTAACGGTTCCAAATTTTGATGAGGCCAGAGGTCGTCACGACCCTCAAAATTACATTTATTAACCTACAATAGCACAATGGTGCAGGGTCGATCCACAAAGAAGGTAGGTGATTGGATTCTAAGGTTTTAAAACTAAAAACCTCACTGTTTTCAGCAATGAGGTAAACATATTTATAGTTTTTTTTACTTTTCAATTTTTACTTTTTCTAATATTTTGTTTTAAATACAATTAAGATTAAAATATTATTTAAACTAAGAAACTAAATCTTAATCTAAGTAATGATGAACTAAAGAAAATAGTGAAATGATGCATAGTAGCAAGATAAGAAGTGAGATCCATATAGTTCTTAGGAATTCTAAACTACTGGTATGAATGGATATTCTCTCCACAGCTTACAATCAAAACACGCCTCAAGAAAGACTAAATAATTTCCCTTACTAGGAAACTCAACAGGCATAGGATTAAGTCTTGGAGTTCACCACACCAAAACTTAATCGAACTGCAAAGAAGTTTTAAAAGTTAACATTTGGAAAAGAACTCGCCATAAATTTCCAAAGTTTAAGTTGTTAAATATTTGAAAAAAAATGCATTCAAGATCAACCTCACTAGTCGATATTGAAGTTTGAAATTAAAAACATTGAAGTGTGAATGATAAAAAGATTAGAAATAGAGTCAGTCTTGCCAAATGATTCTAATTTCTTAAAAAGATAAGCAATTGAAGATTTATAGATCATAACTAGAAGGTTTTAAAATTCCCAAGCTGAGAAACTTCAACCTACGATCATATTATTTAAAGCAGTGAAAACAACCAAAAATAGAGTACAAGAGTTTTGGACAGAGGGAAGGAAAACTCCCCTACCACTACTCTGCTTCTAGGCTCCTTCATCTCTTTCTCTGCTCATTATCTCCTGGGAGTCTTCGCTCTCAAAAATGGTGTGTTCGTTCGAGTGAATGAGCCTCTCCGGATCTGCTCTCGGATGGATGTGATCATGGAATGGATATGAGCTTCTTGATCTGCTCTCGGATGAATGTGATCATGGAATCGATGAGCTTCTGAATGAGAATCTCCTTATATTCAGCCGTTACTCTACTTTTAATACCTTACTGTCATCTGCTGCACATCAACACACGCTTCCACCAACTTTAAAAATCCCTCACTTGTGCACCGCACATGTGCGTTTTTTTGCGACTAACACGTCGCACTAGTTTTCCCCATGTAACTAACTTTCTATGAGTTGGTTAAATGAACGTGGAGGTGAATTAGGCTTTGATGTGAACCTGCACATGTTTCGGACTCCAATGTGAACCTACAAAGCCAAAATAAAATAGTTAAAACATGAATCAATTTAAATAATAGTCATTTTTTTAAAGTCTAATGTTATAATACTTAATAAAAAGTTAACTAAAGTTAAATAAAAAAATATCTTAATTGATAATTATTATTATAAATTATTATTATGATTATTATTAAATCTTTAATTAAATAAATTTATTAAGTTTATAATTTATTATTATTAATTAGTGTAAGAATTATTAATAAATAGTTAGTAAAACATAATCTAATTCTTAAATTAGATTTATATCATTACTTTATTAATCTGATTATTATACCTATTCTGTTGAAATTATAATTAAAGTGTTAATATATTAATTAATATTAATTTTATTTATAAATTATTATTGTTTATATTTTAATATTAAAAATTCTTATTAGTTTGTCTTATATTTTATTCTATAACTTATTTGATGAAATTATAATTTTTATAATTTATAATTAATATATATTATATTTTTTTAATTGTTTAATTTATTAATTATTTATTATTGTTGTTGTTGTTGTTTTTAATATTTATTGCTTATTAATTATTTTGTTTTATAAGTTAATTTAAAATTTTATTTTTTATTATAATTATCATTCAAATAGTTTTATTATTTTTATTTAATTTAGTTAAGTTTTAACTAATTTGATTTTAGTTTAAGTTTTTAAGTTTTTTTTAAATTTTTCTTATCTTCTTCCTCCCCCCAATCACACTATACGGGGGGATAAGAATTCTCGGAACTTCCAGTGAGACCCCACGATTCCCCTTTCATCTCCTCTTCCTCCTCATGTAACCACATCTCTAGCACGGTGTTGACCTTGGCTCCAGTGGCGACTCCAGCAGGTGGTGCAGCGCGGCTCCCCTCCATCAGTGACGAGCAGAACCCAAGTGACGTGAATCCAGCTTTGCGGCTTCAACTTCCACCCGGCGGGCACCTCTAGTGGCAGCTAGCACTTCCAGCAGCAGCGCGCACTGGTCTCCTCCTCAAACTGCCGCAGAAGAAATGGATGACTTCTCCCTCAGTTGGCAGCGACTCCAACAGTGGCGTCACCCGACTCCAGGTAAAGTACCAGCAGTGACAATATCGGGTCCAGCAGACTCCTCAACGGTGACACGACGAGTTCAGATGTTTCTTTTTCACTGAGGTGCAACACCAGATCTACAACAGAACTCAGCACACTACTCATTGGTTTCTTCAACAGACAACGGCATGACCTTGAATTCCATATCTGACAGAGGTAGAAGAAATGAAGAAGTGTTGCTTGTTGTGGCAGAAGGAAAGAACCAGTGGCTGAAGTGTGGTGTGAGTAGTGGCCATGTGGGTGAAGCAGTGAGATAGTAAAAAATGGAGTTACGGTTTCACCGTAAAAGAGAAATAGATGAGGCACCATGAGTGAAACTGTCTGAGGAGACACCGTTTAGAACCGAAATAGTGAGACCATGTTAGGAGGTTACGGAGCCACCATAAACCTCCAAAATAAATAGAGAAAAACAAATTGTAATTTAAATAAAAACCAAACAAAATAATAAATTAAAACTAATTACAAATGAAAATTTAAGTACATCATAAACTTTAATAAACTTATAAAAACATTAAAAAACTTAAATTATTAACTTTAATTTATAAAACATAAATCTATATCTATATATATACTAAATCAAGATTTTTTTCTGCCACATGTCACCGCCGCAGTAACTCTAGCCATTTTTTCATGTCTATCTACCTATTCTCCCTCACCTCCCACACTCTCAGCGTCGTGACTTTCCTCCTCGCCTTCTGCTATTTCAAACCCTCCCCACCTCTTCCATCCTCTTCATCCAGCAATTACACCAAAATCAGCCACAATTTCCTACAATTGCCGATGCATCTCGTAACTCCATCTCTGATGCATCTCGCTACTCCATCTCTGACGCATCCAACATCCACCGCGTCATGACATCGCTAGTCGATCATCACCTCTACCAAACTCCTCCCCATCTCGATTTTACTATTCTGAATCATCTATTTCTAAACATCGATCATTTTCTCTTCCTCCTCAACCGACGATTTCACCAACTCTGGCCTCCCAAATCTACCGTCACTGTTTCATATCGACACTTAGTCTTCAATTATTCTGAAATCTTCATTCTAGGGTTTCGTAAAATACTCCATTCAGTCTCCAAAATCTAAGGTTTCATAAAATACTCCATCTTCTCCTGAATTTTTCTAAAAAAGTGGAACTATTCTACCTAGCCACTTGACGCGGCTTCTCCTTCATTCACCTGCCGCAATCCCTACATCAATAGGTGCATAATCCTAATATCATTCAATAATTATCCCTTATGTTCTTCATTATAATATTTTCTATTTCAGTTATGGTAATGCAAGTTTCATACTAATTCTTCCTTTTTCAATACTACAAGTATAATTTCTCTTAATAATTTACCTTTTTTTCTTCATAATATTGTTCCGTTATTTACATTTTTTGTACTATGATCACATTACTACCTCCAAGTAGACATGTTTAATCTGATTGGAAATTTTTTTAGGGAAGAGATGTTTGATATACAATGGATGATTCATGGGAGTCTATACAGATTTACCTTTGTAGGTTAACATAAGGTAATTAAAGTTTCATACTAATTCATCATATTTCAATACTACAAGTATAATTTCTCTTAAGAATTTACCTTCTACTTTTCATAATACTATTTTGTTATTTACCAAGGTTTTTTTCTTACTGTACATCTTTATTTTATGTATAAAATGATTGATTAGATGCTTTTAATTTTTTTTATCTGATTACTTATAGATGGGAACCTATGGGTTAGCCATTCTACTATCCTAGCATCGGTAGAAGGCACCAACTAGGTGATGGTTTGTAAATTTGGTGTTGAATTCAAATAAAATTTCCATTACTGTAAGTATGTCAAATGATATTCAATGATGTATTAAAATTATGTGTTTCATGGTAAAATTTTCTATGTTCTTAGTGCACTTATCCGACTCTATTTCTATTTTTTAGGGATGTTATGTAGCTGATGGATATACATTGAATTTTTTTGGTATGATTTTGAATCTGCATAGATATTCTAGCATATAGGTAGATTATTCAACACTATATCACATAATTTTTTAATCTGTACAGGTACTTCGATGCAGACATGGTGCATGCAACCAAATAGGTGTGACTTTTATTCCATATAGAACATTAATGCGGTTGGATGGAAATGGGATTTGATGAGAGGATACAACTCCCCTAGGTTAAGTTATTTCACTATTTTATTATATGTTTTTTTTATTATAATAGGGTTAACATGATCATTTAATTTCTAATTTTTTCATATTTTTTCAAATAGGTGTGACTTTTATTGCATACAGGTGTGCAGATTCTGTTCATGATTATTATCCTATTTCCAACATTGATGTGCATATACGGAATTATTAAAGTCAATGAAGATTTATACTTTTCTATACATATGTGTTTCGCATCATTTTACCTCTTTGACACTTCCATAGCACATATTTTGGGTTTTTATACTCTACTCAATTAAAGAAGGTGATCATATAATGTTTCTATTTTTTTGTTACTTATCTATTTATTGGAAGTATTGATATTAACACCAGTAACTCTATACATTATTGTGTATAAATCAATAATAAGTTTTTATCATCCCCATCTCCAAACATCACACATTGTAAAACAAATTTTAATTAAGAGTATGTACTGTTACCAAATATTTAAAATAGTACATCACATATTTTTATAGAGTATTTCAATTAAAAAAATATGTACAACAGAACATCACAAAAACATCACAATGTATTGTTGTGTTGTTCAAAAATATTATATACTTTTTCATGGATTTCGTATTCAGATTCTGTGATTTTTCACAGCAATACTCTTACAAAAACATCATAATCTATTGAAAGAAATGTGAAAAAAAGTATTGTTGTGTTGTTACAAACACAATTGTATGATTATTATTGTTCACCAATATTGTTGTTTTCACATTCAAATGCAATTGTTTCTATTCACAAACAATACTTTTACATAATTATTGTTGTTTTCACACAATGTGTGATATGCTATTTTACATTATGCCAATTGAAGTTTTTGAAAATGTGAAACAAAAATAATCTTACATGTTTATAAAAATTTGAAATAGTAATAAATATAGATGTACATTTTTATAGAGTATGGTTGTGTTGTTTTACATTGTTGTGTTGTTCAAAAATAGTAAAAATGTGAAACGGGAATAATTTTTAAAATTTTATAAAACATCACATCACATTCTTATAGAGTATTGTTGTTCAGAGATGTAAGAGTATATACAGTTTGTGATGTGCTGTTTCACATCACACATTTAAAATATTATGTAAAACATCACACAACATTGTGATGTGTTGTTTAAAATGTGTGATATGTTGTACAGATTGAATATTAAATACTCTCACATATTTTTTGTAATTGTTCAAAATGTGCTACTTAACATTTTTTTCCAACAATATGTTTTTAAAATAGCACGTCACATAAATAGCAGAACACACAAATAGTAAGCATGTGATGTTTTACATTTCAACAGGTGTATTTATTTATGTTTCTTGACATTTACAGCACATGCTTATAAGATTATTCTTATCATAGATGTGTTTTTTCAAAAAAAAACTATGTTATGTGTTGTATCACCTTCAATATTTGTGTGATGTGTTATTTTACATTATAAATAAAAAAAGTGTATGTAAAAATATAAATAACAGAGATGTGATATTTTAAATTTCTAAGGTAAGAAAATATAAATAACAGCCCATATAAACCTTACATTTCTTCCATAGGGGTTTCTCACATCCCGCACAGATTTCCTCACTCCACCCTACTACATTTCCATCTACTCCTAGGAAGTACATGAATCTAGACCTCCCATTTTAAGTAGCCAGTACCTTTTATGAATCATGGGTGTGGAGATGAGAGTTAACATCTCAATTTCTACATCCATATTTGGTATAGTAAAAAATAATAGTATATTAATCATTTCCGTTTTCCATTCCTTTTCTCATTCCTTTCCATTCATCCTAATGCCTCATGAGGTATTTCTGTTATATAATCTGCAATGTTAAATGATGCATGATGCTGATTTGAAGAGTTGGAAGAGCCCTATATATAGTATGAATTCCTTATACTTACATACACCATCATCATCTTTCTCTCTATTTCCATGTGTGAAGAGCATCCTAATCACTTCATTTCTTCTTCCAATTGCCTCCCACTCTCCCAACAAGTGACACTCTCTCAAGAAGTGACACAGATTCCATAGATCATCCCCACAATTTTGTTTTGTTATGATTTATTACTGGTTGTTTTTTTATAATGTATCAAAACATACTATGTATTTTAATGTTACCATCCTACTATAGGTGGGTCCATTATAGGCATCCACTGGATTGCAACTGAAGATATTTCTTGCATGGATGGGTATTTTTTGGTCAAGATGGTTTGTCCTTGCCTTAATTTTTAGTCAGTGCTACAGTTGTGTATTGTGGATCTTGTCTTGGTATTTTAGGGCTTTTACAATTAGCACTAATTTGGTTAGCTTTATGATTTTTCATATTGTGTTCGAAATGAGGGTGATTGAAAATAGGGTAATATTTAAATGGATGATTCCATGGTGTTGTCCTTTTTTAAGCAAAAAAAATGTTGAAAGTGGTACTATTGTGTATGTATGGTATCTAAAAATGTAGTCTGCATTTGTAACCTGTTTCTATTTTTTCAAATTTGATGTTTCGGTTGGTGTTCTTTTTTCATGTTGGTTCTCCTGTAATGTTTCCCACATCACCGCAAAGTGGATTTTATTAAGGAATACATAAAAGTGATTTAGAGAAAAACTTTTCTTACAGAACCATACCAAATTCTATCTTTTTTTTTGTTTTCCAATTATGTCTTTTATGTTAACATTCATATTTTAAATGTCCACCAATATTGTTCATGATATTCCAATTTATATTGGAATTTCTTTCTATGGTACATGAACATATTGCACCACTACAGTTGTCTGCTGGGGAGCCCATGTCACATCAGTGGAGACCAATGGAGTTTCAAAGTTGCAGCCTTTGGATTGGGATCAAGACATTGCATGAAAGGTTCTTGAGTGATGGTCAAGGACCTTCACCTATTTGTACTCCAGCCTCACTCACCATCACCCAACTTATCTAGCCCTTTCATTTCATTATTTTTAGTTACATGAATTTTAATACAACATTAATTATAATAATGATGTAATTTGAATTATCTATTTGAATCATTGTGTCATTCATGTAATTGATTTCTCCGTCATGAATTCCCAATATAAATCTGTATTCCTTATTAATTCAACTAAATATTTTCTACTATATTTATGATTTCTAAACAATTTCTCTAACTTCTATTCCATTATTATGTACCAATCATTTGAGTTTTAAATATATTAAATATTAATATTAATATTTATGTTTGAAAAATAATATTCTATTATTGAAAAAAATAATTGTTTTATTGTGTCGTGTGAATGCACAGGTGGAGTACTAGTATCTTCTAAAGTACGCTTTTTTCTTCCTACGTGTCAACAAATGGAGAAGCCACGACTCATCCGCGGTAAACCTCCCTCATATCATCCTCCAAATTCTCCAACGCTCAACCCCTGACCCTCCCGCATATTCTATCCTCAACGTCTAGGGTTTCAGCTCCTCCAGATCTCAACTGTCCTCTGCCTCTACGGTTTCAGTTGTACTACATCCCTTCGAATCTGATCCTCCTCTTCTCCAACTATTCCATAACCCTGTCAACGACAGTCATCAGCTCCTCCATATCTCTATTTTCCTCTCAAACATTGACCAATTACTGCATCTTTTCCACAACCGTCTAATCCTCCTACAACTCTACCACAACCGTGTCCTCTGCTCCACCTACTGTAACCGTGACAACCAGTTTGCTAAGACTAATCACAGGTATAAAACTATGTAATTTTTTTGGTTTTCAAAGAACATCTAAAATCTTCCTTCTGTACTACACTCAGGCGACATATTCGGTATTCTGGTAAAGGTTACCCCACCAAAATTCTAGGGTTTGAAGTTTTTTCTATATATCCATCTCCACTACTGACCAAATCATCATCCTCACACAGCTTCATATCCTCCATGTACTATACCTAATTCGGACTGTAAATTTTGGTTTTCATCTTTGACGTATTAAGCCTACTGAAATCTTTGTTTTAATTGAAGTTAAACACAATTCAGTTATGCAGTAATACGTTACATTTGAACACATATGTTCTGCACTATATATCTATTTAAATTATTCTCCAGACATAGTGACCCATGAGTCCAATTAATTAGTACTTGTATGATCATTATTTTTTCTATTCATTGAGTCTATAAAGATTTTGTTAATTCAGGTGAATTGGAAACATTGATTCATTTCTGTAGTCATGTTTCAATGATGGGATTTCATTATACATAAGGGAAAATTTAATTTATCCTACAACTTTATTTGTTTTTGAAAGCCTATTTTATTTTTTCGCAACTGTTGCCAATTACTCTTGCCTAACATTTGTGCAACATTCTTTGTTTATGCAGCCCTATTTTCTATTATGAAACATCATATGACTGGGTTCTAATATTTAGGCCTGATCACTGCTCCTGACTTGGTAGGCTCCTAAAACTTTGTTTTAAATTATATATATTATGGAAATACATAATTCTTGATTCAGTACTTGCTTATTTTTATTTTCTCTACTTTAATGACTGTTACAAATTCTGTGTAATTAGTTATTTATTGTACTTTACATTTTTTCTTTCCTTCACAGTAACACAACTAAGACATTAAATTTCTTTGTATGAAAATGAGGATGCCAGTGCATTAATGTTATGTGTACGTTCATCCATTGACCATCTGAAATTAATTCACCTAGAAAAGTACTGGTAAGCCCGAAAAATTACTCTGGTCCTTTATCCTAAATTATCCATTAGAATGTATACTAATATGAATGGACAACTTACTCAGGCTATCCTTGGTTCAACAACTGCAGTACCTTCTGCAAGTTATGTTATCTAAGTCCATTACGATATCTATCCATTCAATACTACAATGTATTGTTTAAAGGTTTAAATTAGTTTACTAAACTATCATAGTTCTTAATCCTATTTCAATACTCTGAAGTCTTATTTTTTTGATGGAATCTATGGTCTTATATTCATATTATGTGACTAAAATTGTACAACTAACCATAGAACTTATTACAAGCACAATCTAAGTACTACTTAACTACAACATTTACATGATCTATGCTATTCACATAGTACAACAACTAAGTAGACATGTTAATTATTATCGGCCATTTTTTATTTGACAAATAGTTACTATAATGGTTTACATTATATTCCTCATATTATACCTTTTATGTAATGAGATCACAACATTGTTTATCATGGTTATGCGGTCCTTTTCAGTTTCTTAACAATAAAATAAATAGATACACCGAAAAAATATGCACTCCCCGTCAAGATATAGAGACGCACGGCTTCAAAGAAGATTACTACGACAACAACGTCAATCAGGTTGTCTTCTAAATATTGTCTGCTACTAAAATAGTTTCATTATTTAAAAATCAACAGCTTACATGTTTACTATATTACCAAATCAACATGTAGAATGACCACTGAAAACATTATTGCACCTAAACCTGTGATTCCATATGATAGGAAACAAACACAAAGATGTATGTCTTCGTTACTCATTACTTTTTCAACTCTGATCAATATAACCAAATGTTAAATTCAAACTCTTTAAAAAAATACAATGCTATCTGAAAATATATACTATAACAGTAATGATAGTTTTACGTTAATAATGCCTATAGAAAATTGTTTTACACCAGAACTGGTCACACCAGCTACTGACACTGAATTATGTCCCTACATTCCATTATCATCTATATCCATCAACGGTTAGTTATGCTTACTATCTCCCATTTAATTATTTTGATTACTATCTGAAAATATACTAACCTTGTATTCCTACAATTATGCCATTCCCTATTCCACAGTTCCTCAAGATTATTCGGACCTATCAACGATATATGGCGGATCAAAGAACAAAAAAAATCGACCAAGCACCACGATACGACATGGTATTTCTTTCTGTAAACATTTACGCATTTAAACTTTGGTTACATTTAATATTAATACTATACATTACAATTTCACAGCTTACAGTCCTAATATCATTCTTGCAAGGTATAGATTCAAATGATTGTACTATTATGGAGACAACTGATGCATCCTCATCACAGTAAGCACCAAACAACCCACTACGTGAAGTATTCTATGTAGTAAAATATTGACTTTTACGCATACTACTACTTTATCAAACAGTTCTAATTATACTACAATTGGAAACCGCATACTTCTGTCATCCACATGTATGTTTTACATTATAACTATCATCTCACATTTATTATGTATAAATCCCTTCATATATAAACACTTTTTAATATCGTTTAACATATTCACATATCGTTTTTCCTAAAGGAGATATTACCAACCATGCAGGTTCCACAGAAACAACTGATGAACAACTTTCAATGAGAGGTACATACAGGGATACTACTCCTTCAGCGACCTCTGAGATATATCCTGCAGTCAAATGTGGAGGTATGTCAACTTGGACATTCTATTACAAACATTACACTTTTTAACTCTCTTTATTATAATACTAAATATTCATCAACAACAAATAATTTGATGATTAATGATGCAGATATGTCAATACATCTTCAAACTGCAGAACAAATAGGTTATTTACAATAACTAAACACATTTATTACTACACAGATTGTGTGTGTAATATGTTAAACATAATCTATATTTATGATTTCATAGTATCTATTCCAATCCTTTTCTCTTAAAAATATTTCAACTGTAGAGACCCTTCTAACATATGTGAGCACTGTAGTTCTACCTTCTGGTATGAAGAGAGGAATAAAAAATATAGCCAGAGACATGTCCCCCGTTACTCAATATGTTTCTCAATGGGAAAAATAGCTTTACAGCCTTTGACTGCATGTCCTGAATACCTTAGAACTTTTATATTCAGTAAAATCTGTCCAAATTATAAATCATTCCAAGATCACATGCACATTTACAACTCTATGTTTTCATTCACATCATTGGGAGGCAAAGTATACAAATCTGTGAACTATGGTGGGTCTCCAAATATTTTTAGATTAAATGGACAAAACTACCATCGCATTGGTAGTTTATGTCCTTCCGATGGACAACCACCCAAGTTTGCTCAACTCTATGTATACGACACTGAAAATGAAGCTCAGAATAGAGTACGAGCAATCAGGTATGTAATGAAGTAGGTGGGAATACATAAATATTGTCTCTTGCAATTCTCACCACTACTACACACTTTTTTATACAGTTTTGATGATATAAACAAAGACTCTATTATTGATGTCGGTATTGTTCAAAATCTACAGAATATGCTTCATGAACATAATAGTTTATCACATCAATTCAAAATAGTCAGGGATATTATTGAGATGCGGGGAATTACAAATTTAAAACTGCACCTTCTTAGAAAACAAGGAAGGGATGCACAAACATAAAACTTACCAACTACTTCTGAGATTGAAATGCTCATTGTTGGCGACATCGAAGATCTAAATAATGAGAGAGATATCATCATTCAAAGAAAATATAGTGGCTTCCAATGCATTGATGAGCTTCACCCGCTATACCTTCATTTTCAATATCCATTGGTTTTCACGGGTGGAGAGGACGGATATGTTGACAACATATCCCATCGCACTACACCGTTTAATGACAATGCAAAAGTCAGGAATGTTACAATGTGAGAATATTTCTTCTATCACCTTCAATCCCGTTTCAATGATTTTTCCAGATTTCTTTTTTCTAGGAGGCTTCTTCAACAGTTTATTGTAGATACATACACAATGATTGAGTCTTAGAGATTATCTTTTATTCGCTACAACCAAAAGCACTTAAGGGCAGAACTATACAATGGGTTGCAAGATTCTTTCCTTAGGGGTGATCGGGATGGTTCCTTATGTGGGAAGCATATCATTTTACCTTCTACATTTACAGGCATCCCAAGATATATGATTCAGAATTACCAAGATGTAATGTCAATCTGTAATTGGGTAGTGTATCCTGATCTTTTTTTAACATTTACATGCAATCCAATGTGTCCTAAAGTTTCTCGATATATTAAAGTAAAAAACCTGCGCCCATCGAACTGTCCTCAAATACTGTCATGAATTTTCAACATAAAGGTCTAACAACTCATGAAAGATTTACGAGAAGGATCCTTCTTCGGAAATTCTCGAGCAGTTATGTAACTACATTGCTAAGCTCTTCGTGTTTTTTAATGACTTCCTCAACCAGAATTTGTTAAATATTTTTAAAATTTTCTTCTTCTTCTGTTCAATTTTTAATGTAGTTGTTTGTATAGTGGAGTTTCAAAAAAGAGGATTGTTGCATGTGCACATTCTATTATTTCTTAGTCAAGAAAGAAAGGTGGTCACTCCATCAGACATTAACAGAATTGTTTCTGTAGAAATTCTAAACAAAGCTGCCTTCCCTAAACTACATGCATCGGTCAACAATTTTATGATCCATGGACCTTGTGGTGAAGCCAACCGTCGCTCACCTTATATGAGGAGTGGAAAATGCTCAAAGTATTATCCAAAAAAATTCTTTCCCCAAACAACAACGGATTATGACGGTTATGTCGTCTATCAGAGAAGAAATACAGGTTGTACTGTTCTCAAAAATGGTTTACCATTGGAAAATCGGTTTGTTGTGCCATAAAATCCAACTTTGTTGTTAAAATATAAAGCTCATATCAATATCAAAGTTTGCAATCAGTCATACTCTATCAAATACCTTTTTAAATATATTAGCAATAGGCATGATCATGTTACCGCAACACTCTATGACAACAGCAATAAAGATCTTCACGACAAGGGTGTCGATGAGATTAAAATTTATTATGACTGCTGGTACATCTCACCTTGTGAAGCTTATTGGAGGATTTTATCTTATGATATCCACTATAGATATCCTCCAGTTGATAAATTGAAATTTCATTTACCAGGAGAAAAGAATGTCACATATGCAGACTGTGATAAAATTTAAGACAACTTGAATAAGAGAAACATTTATGATACCATGTTAACAGCATGGTTTAATGCAAATCTAATGTATCCAGAGGGTAGAAATATTACGTATGCAAAATTTCCAACACGATTTATCTACCACTATCATGAAAATAAATGGTACCCACACAAATAGGGTTTCAGTATTGGCAGACTATACTATGTGGAACCCTCTTGTGGAGAACTACATTACTTGTGTATTCTATTAACAAAGGTCATAGGATCAAATTCGTATAAATCTATTAGAATAGTGAACAACATTACTCATCTTACATTCAGAGAAACATGTTCATCCATGGGACTTATATCTTAAGACAACGAATTCATACAATCACTACAAGATGTATCTGCTTGGAGAATGGGATATTCTTTGTGAAGACTATTTGATGAAATGTTATTCTCAAATTCCATTTCTCGACCTGACATTGTTTGGTTTGAAACCTGGAAAATCATAACTGATGACATTTTATATGACCAATAACAATGACTTCAATTACAAGGTACAAACATCTTACTTTCTCAACTTGAATATATTGAAATTATTATATTTCTTTCTAATATTAATACACTATCTTTTAGACTTGACAATGACAGATCATCAGAAATAAATATATGCATTGGATGAAATAGACAACATTCTTCACATCAATGGAAAATCTCTACAGTGTTATCCTCTAATGCCCCTTCCATATTATACAATATCTCCTCAACTGAATCGATTGATTGTGGAAGAGATTAATTACGATAGGGAAAAACTGCATCTTGAGTACACAACATTACACAATATGCTTACTGATGAATAGAAAAATGTAATCCAGGAAATTATGTATGCGTTATCTTCTCCTGAGGGTGGATTCTTTTTCTTGAATGGATTTGGAGGTACGGGTAAGACTTTCATCTGGAGAGTTTTAACATGTCTACTAAGGTCCGAAGGAAAAATTGTTCTAGTATTTTCTTCCAGTGGTATATCATCATTACTCTTACCCGGAGGGAGGACAACTCATTCAAAATTTCGAATACCAATTTCTATAAATGACCAGTCGGTCTGTAACATTCAACAGGGCAGTGATGTTGCACAATTACTATAGGAAACCAAATTTATTATCTGGGATGTGGCTCCAATGATTCATAAACACTGTTTTGAATCTCTTGATCATACATTAAGAGATATTATGTCATTAAATAATGACAACTCTTCTAATTTAACTTTTTCTGGTCTAACAGTGGTCCTGGGTGGAGATTTCAGACAAATACTACCAGTGATCCCTAGCAGAGATAGAAGTGACATTGTCTTTGCAAGTATAAGATCATCATATCTATGGTAGCACTGTCGGGTTTTAACATTGACTCAGAACATGAGGTTGAAATCACCAGATATTTTTGACGATCCAAACAAAGTTTGAGATTTTGCAAAGTGGATTTTGGACATTGGAGAGGGTCACATTGGAGAGCTTAGTGATGGGGAGGCATGCATTGAAATACCATCAACCTATCTTCTTACAACAAATAAATCCCCTCTGACAGCATCTGTTGAATTTTCTTAACCAGATTTCATTGAAAACTTCACAGATGTATCGTATTTGAAAGTTCATGCTATATTATCACCAATGCATGACGTTGTGCAGGAAGTAAATGACTACATGTTAAATCTTACTACTTTGGAAGGAAAAGATTATTTTAGCTCTGATTTTGTTTGCAATGTCAGTTTTGATACAGATCATTCAGAGAACATATATACAACTGATGTATTAAATGGTATCATTGTCTCTGGGCTACCTGCACATAAAATTACTTTGAAAATCGGAGTACCCACTATGTTTCTTCGAAATGTTAACCAATCAGTGGGGCTATGAAATGGTACACGTCTAATTGTTACACATTTGGGTAATCATTTCATTGGAGCAGAAATTTTAACTGGTTGTCATTCCGGATATCTTGCATTCATTCCAAGAATAAATATGACACACAATGGCATAAGATGGCCTTTTAAATTACAAAGAAGACAATATCCTTTGACTGTTTCTTATGCAATGACTATTAATAAAAGTCAAGGCCAATCTCTATCTTCTGTATGTTTATATCTTCGCAAGTCTGTGTTTTGTCATAGACAGCTTTATGTTGTCGTATCTAGAGTGACATCACCAGGTGGTTTAAAAATTGTAGTTGATGATAGAGAAAAACCTACCTCTAACTGTACACAAAACATTGTCTACAGATAAATTTTTGATAACCTATGATAGGTATCTTTTCATTTTAAATTTATACAATTCAATGCTTTTATTATTTGCTTATATATAGGCACAACATGTTATAGTGGATGCTTAATCTGCCATATCTGTACAATATTTGTAAACATGCAGAACTGTAAGCATGTCATGCAGAATTTGTCCTCTGAATGAGATTACTGTTCATGCTGACGAAACATTAAAAATAGAAGTTCATGTATTGAATATGTGGTTGAACTCCTCACCCAACTATGGTGTTTCTACTATCGATCTGGTTATCTGTGATGCCCAAGTGAGTTTATCCAGTTCAAAATTTACAGTTCATGTACTATTTCCATAAAACCTATAATATACACTTATTTTGTAGTATAATTTTTCATATCTCTTAAATGTGATAGGTGGTTTTTAAATTTTTACTTTGAAAATTTATTATTTCATGCAGGAGATAAAAATATAGTGTACAGTTAACAACTGTCGTGCAATCAACAAGTACAAAACACTCCTGCACGAAGGCCTTTGCTACATTATACAAAACTTCCAGATTTCTCCTAATCAAGGAAGTTACTTGGGGAAAGACACGCTTGTAGATTGTTTTTCACAACAAAAACATTTGTTTGAACAACGGATTCTCAGTTACCACTCTTCTGTTTCGACTTCATTACTTTTGATGACATCATTAACAAAACTGTTCTGGAACAACATCTAATAGGTACATTAAATAGCATTGATTTTGTATAAAAGTATATGAATCAGAAAATATTAGTTACTACATGTTCAAATTATTTAGTTACTACAAAAACAGTTATTTCCAATTCTTTCCAGTTTCTTTAAATTCTATAGTCCTGATACTATAGTTAACAGTACTGCTCTCTTCTTGAAAAACTACTCCTTCCATATCATTCATACCTGTAATAGAAATTATTGGACATCTACAAAAATCATACCCCACACAGTCTATTGGTACTACAAAACAAAAGCTTCAAGTCATTTTAGAGGATGACATGTTAGCATCCTTCTCTTCCCACTACATTTTACATGTATTCTTGTAATTACCAAAACATCTACTATGGTTTCTTCTAGAGTCTTACAAATAAACTGTATCTTGTGGGGGGATTTTGCGAACATCATGTCAGAGTACTTGGAGAACAACATGGAAGCCTCTATAGTAGTGATCTTATAGTTGGTCAGGGCAAAGCGGTTGACCTGTAAGAAATCTATCTATGTGTTAAAAAATAATCATTACTGCTTACTGTAATGATTTCCTTCAAAATATGCAAATTGATGATATATATTATCCAACATAAAGTATCACCCTGACTATACTATTAAAAAACTTCTTGCTAATTGAAATGATCATATATATAAAGATCGAGCATAATAGATCTGATCTAGCATGTGATATGATTTATTAATATTTAGAAACTGTAATGTTCGAATATATTTTCTGCTCCAGCTTATTTAATGCCATTTTGAAACTATAACTGTGCATCAACTGTTATGCCTTGGAAAATGTATTTCTAATACATTCATGTAATTCAATCCAAAATGTTACCTAATTTGACTGTATAGTTTACAAATCAATAGGATTGAATATAATATGTGTTATATAGTGCTCTATTCCTTATATGTAACTTCAATCTGTATAGTTTCATTAATTTTAAATTTCCAACAACTGTTATGTTCCATAATATTCTATTCCATACTGAAAATTGTATTGTTATGCATTATTACAACTTGTATCATTTACAAATTCTGCTAATGCAAATCAACATGTTTAACTGGAATGAGTATATTTTTTTCAATTTGCAAACTTGAATTTCGACTCATTCTGTTCTACATGTCCCAACATTTGTTATTATCACCACTTCAATTAATGCTTCAAAAATACTACTCAACCTTGACATCCCAGTAGTCCATGATTTTAGAAGCAGTTAAACTATCAACTACCATTATTTGCAAACTTTTTCTACCTACAAATACCAGCTATATGACTAAAATTAATATTATTTCTATTCTTGAATAATGGTTTTACTTCATTAATCAGAACTTGCTTCATAAGTCATTCCCAGTTTCAAAATCCTCCATCAACACGTTCAAATAATTACATTATAGTGATTCCTTATTGGAATAACAAAAAATGCATTTATGATGTTAAAAAGTTACTGCAGTTAAGTATAGTATTCAGTTTCCATTATTTTACGATGTGAACTATAATGCACTACATGTAAGACCTGCTTTGATAACTATATTAATATTACTAATTATTTCATAGCCAACAAGGTGTCTGATTGATGCTACAATAGTAAAACTTCAAAGCAATCATCACTGGTATTTTGAATCATGCAACTCCTTCACAAAAAAAATACAAGTTGCTGATGGAAAATTTTGGTGCCAAAATTGTAAGAAAACACCAGCCTTCACTACTCCAAGGTATTCATTTAATTTATACCATTATTGCTAACTATTTATTCATTAATAATCTTCTTATATGACTTAAGTTGTAAAGACACTACACAAATATAAATATATCAGGTTTAGAGTACAACTGCTAGTTAAAGATGACATAGACTCGCTATCTGTTGTTCTCTTTGAGAAGAAAGTCATGCAGTTTATAAGCAAATTAGCTTCACAGTTGAGAGATTATATGATACAAGTAATCTTGTTCACCTATGTGTTTTTGTCATGTAATTTGTGTTATTTAACTCACTTTACCATTTTATTATAACATAGAACCAGGATGAGTTTGGTTTTCCCCCTTAGCTAAATGTTTTCAAATCAAAGAAAGTTCTGCTGTCACTGGACGTGACTAAGTACAACATTCAAAATCAAAAATGCGGTTCAGAATAGAACACATACATAGTGCTCTTCATCAGTGATAATGAAGATTAAATTAGTAACTATAATCAAAGTTCTGTATACAGCCAGGTATGTAGTCTCAGTCTTCCACAGGAATTTCAAGGCAGCATACTGAAGAGCACATAACAACAATATTTTTAAAGTTCATAAAAATAAGTTCTTTAACTTATCTTCTTTACAATTAAATTTAGTAACAAAACATAGATCACATAATTGAACTATTTTAACCATATTTATTAGGTACATCAAAGCGATGCTTCTTCAGGACTCAGCTTGAACAATTCTGTTGCTGTTGATAGAAGTATTACTGCTGTCTCTTCAACCCAGGTATAAATTTTCCAAATTGATACTCTCTGACACTGATGTTGTACATGTTGTATACAATAATGTATCTTTCTTAAGTTTTGTTTCCCATTACCTTTTATTTTAATAACACTCTATTTATGGTGATTTTCCATCTGTGAAAATTTATATTCATGTTTCAATGGTATGACTAATAAGTACTGACTGCTTCTTATTCATTATAATTGAACCTTTATGTAGAAAAAATTGATGATTGAATTTGATGCTGAAGCTATTGTGGAAGGCTCCCTATCTCCAGACCCCAATCCAAAATCATCTTTTTCCAATGAACATCATCTCCATATTATGGAAATGAGAAACAAAAAAATATCCAAAGTAGACTAAATGTATCTATGCCTAACCCAAGGTAGTTTTTACAACTAACTATCTCATTTTTTCAAATTTCCATTAAAAATTTAACTCCATACATAATTCATGTGAAGTCTCTTTACTGGATTAAGGTTGTGTTTATGAACCTTCTTTCAGTAAATGTTCCTTCCCGGTTTGTTTACTTTTCATATCTCAAAATTTTGATGATTACTGTATTCTCTACTCTATAATTGGGTTAGTTATGTTTAGTTTATCTTCTTTTATTATCATTATTGTGTGATGTACCATGTTGTTTACTATATTTCTTTGGTTTTCTTCATTATAAAAAAATGAAAACTGTTGATCAATGTATTACTTTTGTTTCATTTCCAGCTATCTTTATTTAATTATATTGCAATGATTGTTGTTTGTCTTTGCTGATTAATTGGGTATGTGCATTGCGGTGTGGATTTTACTCTTCATATGGATGTCTACCAATGCCATTCAACAACTTTACCCTATAGTCTCTCCAAGGAATTTTCTATTCAGCATATTAAGTTGAAAAATTATGATCTGGTCGTTTCCTTTTTTGATACATGACTGTTATGTAATCTAGATATGTTATCATATCAGTTTTTAAGTATTTTTATAGATATGTTTCCCTATTTATGATTTTAACTACTGTTAGGTTTATAGTCAAAAATTATAATGGTTTTTTTAGTTTACAGGGTGTATTCCATCATATTCTTCTAAGGTCAAAACATGTTATATGAATACTAAATCATTTGGAGACCATGTCGTTTGCCATTTTTTTCAAAGGGATTCTGCATTGAGGTACCAAAAACAACTGTCTTTGGAGACAACTATAATTTTTTTGGGTGAATAGTATGATGACTCTTAAAATTTAGGATACATATGGTTGTTTCACTTTGATAAATCATGAGTACTTAGTTCCCTTTGGTTAGATTCACATTGTATATTTAAACTTTCTGACCTTCTGGTTTTGAACACAAAAATTCTGAAGTAAGAAACATTCAAGATTGGGGGTTTTCGATACCGAAATGACACAGTGCTATTTACATTTCCTTATTTTAATTTACACTTAATTACTAAATAGTTTAATTTTGTTTTCAGATCATAATTTTGCTATGAGTATCACTGTTTAGCCACATAATTAAGGGTGCCTTTGTGGTTCCCATTTACAGTTATCATTTAAACTTCAATAGTTTAAAGACCTTTTCCTAAATGGTTTGTTATAATATCAATGTTTATAGTTTCTGAGGCTACTGAGTACGAAAAGCTTCTTGCATAGAGGCTCAAGGAACAACGAGAATGCTAGAGTGGCAGCATCGCCAAGAGAAGATCCAAGCTTTCTATGGCTTAAAATCTGATTACTGCTACATCTGTTAAAGTCGATGGTGTGCCATTTTTTTCAGTACTTGAATTCTATGTTGGTTAAGTTCAGTTGTCTTTTCACAAATTTCATGGTTGAATGTTAATGATTCATTGAATTTCATGGTGGAATGTTAATGATTCGTTGAATTTCAAACCACTACTAGAGGGATTTACTAACATATGGTTGTATGCTGGTAATCTCTCTCCCAAGAACACATGAGACATTATGAAATTTCATTATATATTTGTATATTTTATTTCAAGTGTTTTTTATACAATATGTTCTCTATATTCTCTTCACCTTCAACTGTACCGTTATATATCATTCCACCTCTGTACATATTTCCCTCCTCTTCACCTTTGTAGGATCAACATCTGTGGAAAACATTAATACAACTAATTATCTAATAGTAACAGGAATGATGCAAAGAGGACCATGCACGCCATCATCAACTATACCCATTGATGGTAACTTTATTTTACAATGTATGCTGCATTAAAATTTTATTTCATTATGCAAACCAATTTATCATACATAACTATATCTATCATCTCCCTTTCGGACATGATACATGTTTACTTTTTTTAAGATTTTACTGGATCAATTACTATTGAAAATTATTCCATAGTTGAACCTCTGACACCCATTACCAACACACAACATCGAAGATGCATTTCGCTAACACTGTTATCCATAAATGGTAACTACCTTTTCATATGGTCTTACAAATTACTTTGGCAACATAATGCATAACATCTGACCATATCTTGATAAAATTTAACTTATATTTTTCAGTCTATGAAGATTTTTCTAATCTATCTACCTTGACTGCTAGATCAAACAAGACAAGACACCGAATGGATAACCTCATATGTGACACTATTCCATTCTGTTAGCATCCTATCTTTTTTATATAAATAACATTACGTTTATTTTCTTATCATTGATAATAACAAATAACCTCATAAGATTTAATGTTTGAAGGTCTGCCAAAGAATGTTTGTACTACTACAGATTCAAGCATTGCCTCCTCATCACAGTAAGCATGTAACAGTACGCATTTTCCTTTTACTGTCTCCCATTTCAATATTAATTCATATGTATTTCAGTTCTACAATAAACAGTTCACCTTTTACTACAACTGAAAACTACAATTCATCTTCAACCACATGTATATCATATATTCCAACTATAATATCACCATTAAGTTGTCAATATATCTATAATTATATGAAGATTATACAGTTTCATAAAATTTTACAGTTTGTTGTCATTCTGAAGATGTTTTAAACAGATGCATTAAATTGTTTAATTAACAGTATGCACTTTTATACTGTTTCATCAAATTTTATGTTCTAAACATATTATACTATTTAAACATAGTATAATATCAGTTGTATTCACTTGGGTTTCAAAAAACACACATTATACTGTTTGAACACACAGTATAAATGATGAACATACAATATAACACATTATACTGTTTAAACAGACAGTATAAACAAATTATACTATTTAAACAAATATTATAGGGTGACATAATTTCTCAGTGACATTAATACTTATGATTTATATTTTGAAATTTAAATGTCCATTTGAATGTTCTTTTCATTCATGTCCATTTGAATATTATTTTGTATATACTTATGATGTTTGCTTCATGCCCATTTGAATGTTCTTTTCAGTTGGATATTTCATTCATGACGATTTCTCAATGACATTAATACTTATTCTGCATATTCAGGTATTCTTATTTTTGTATACTTATACTGAATATACTTATACTGTATAGTAATTCTTTCATGTTCTTTTTATAATTTCTCAGTGACATTATTACTTATGTTGTTTCATTCATGTTTGATTTTATAAAATTTAATTAATTATAAAATGTGGAATATATATATATATATTATGATTCAGGTATATGTAGTTTATTCACTATAAAAAACATGTTCCAAACAACCTTTTAAAGGATAAAGTAACATATACATATATGTGATTGGATAATACAATTTGGATTCCAGAATCAAATTTATCAAAACATGGTTTGTTTAGTTATTTATATTTCCTTTGACATTTTCATATTTTTGTTTTATTTCAGATAACCAATATTTTTATATTATTAATCTGTTTCAGCATATATAGTACCCAATTTATGTCTTCTACTGTTTGTTTCCATTATTAGTGATTTCCCTTTTTGTGGTTAGGATTTTTTTTCAGTCAATTTTATTTGTAAGTTGATTTGTCATGTATGATTATTGTAAAACAGAATACCCATTTTATTATGTCATTTGATTTTCCAGTTTACCAGATTATAGAAATTTACATTAGTCGTGTTTCATTTGAGTAAAATAAAATTCAAATTTTATGAAATCTTATGATCGCTTCCGGTTAAACAGAATAACCTATTTCTGAATACTGATGTTTGTTTCCAGATTTCCCGTTTTCAGATTATACATATTATGTTCCAAAAAAAAATATCTAATTTTATGATATCTCATGTTTTTTCCTACTACAAAAGAAGAGTATAATTCAAAGGCCGCATTTAGGTTTCGGATTATACATATTAGTATGTACTATTTATTTTAAACATTTTTTGTATCTGTAGATTGACATATTGGCTAATTTTATAGGTTGTGTGCTTTTGGAATATTACCTCTAATCCCAGGGAAAAAACTCCAAAGAAATTTAAGTCCAAGTTAAACAATAACTCTATTTTCTTGAACTATTTTTAATTTGATATTGAAGCTTTTTACATCCATATTTCATGCATTGTTATACTGTACTTAAACTCATAAACAGGAAATCAATGAACCATTCCACCGGTTCATCATTGATGTTGTTCGGATCTTCTCGATATGTCAAGATGATTGAGAGCACCTCTATGATTTTTTTGGTCAAATGAAGGTAATCTTCCTTTTCTGCATTCTAAGTTGTTATGGTACTGTTACTTATAGGGTACACAAGAGGATGCAATGGCTGCATGAGTCCTCACTGCTATGACTATTCCATGTATTGGGGATTACAATCCTACTCAAATTAATTTTAGAAGATCAACTGGTTCAGATTCCAGCTTCAGTATTGACTACAATGATTATTCCATGTGTAGAGGATCACTGGCCATATTGATACCCTTACCAGCATCCATATGATGGTGAGGGTGTACACCAGCATATAGTTGAACATGCTGGATTTCTTTCCAGTCAGATGTCAAGTCTATAATTTCTACCACAAGAACTTATTCTATGCATGTTTGTCTCTAATTCTAATTTATATCAAGTATTTTTTAGTCATCTTTACTTCCATGAGAGTTCGCTTGCAATAAATATTATTTTTTCATTATTTTGATTACTATTTTCAATATTATGTTTTCCAGTTGTATGTATTCTATTTTACTATAACATAATATGTTTTGTAATTTAATAAATTATTCCATGTTTTGTTGTTTACATCACTATGTCTTCAATTACAACATAATTTATCATCATTATCCATATTACAAAAGTCAATTTCAATTTTCTTTTCATTCATTTAATTAAAATCTCCATGGTGAAAATATTTTCTTATTTCTTATAGATTATTCATCATCTTTTGATATGTATTTATCCAATAAGTATTCTACATTCATAATGATGTTTTCATATTTTGTCCAATTGTATTCTAATAATAAGTATCCTTATTTTATGATTTCAAACTATTAAATATTTATGTTCATTATTAACATTGAAATGTAGTATTATTTTCTTAAAAAAATCATTGAATCAAATCTCCATGCTAAATATAATTTTTTATTTCTTATAGATTCTTCTACATATTTTCAACTGTATTTATCCAAAATGTAATATACTATCATAATAATGTCTATATTTTTTCCAATTGTATTCTATTAATAAGTATCATTATTTTTTGATTTCAAAATTTTGAATTTTCATGTTCATTATTAACATTAAAATTTGGTATTTTGTTCTTAAAAAATGCATTGAACCATATCATCGTGGAAAAAAAATCTAAGAATTATGTTATATCACCGTGTGAATGCACGGGCAAGTACTAGTTGTTACTAAACTTAAACTAAATTAATAATAATTTAAATTATTAATAGTTAATATAATATTTAAACATTTATAAAACAATGTTAAATTGTTGGTGCTATAACAAACTAAATTAATTAAAGTAGACAATTAATTATTATCATTTTTGAATAATTGAATTGTATTAAAACTTTAAATTATAAAGTTTGAATAAATTTAGTTTGTTTCAAAACTTAAACTAGTAATTAATAAATTATTAAAATATATCTATTAATTAGGTTATATTAATTAATTTTTAATACATGAAATGTTAAATTAAGAGTAAATAATTTATGTGTGAAAGAAAACTAATTAATTGAATAATAAATTTTAAATCATTAAATATGCAGACATAGATACCAAACTAAATAAAAAGTTATTTAACTAAAAAATAAGTAAGATATAAATTAACTATTTAAAGAATAAAGTACATGATTAATTATAAAAATTGATTAATTGATAAATTTATTTATAAAAATGAAAAAGTGTTAATATTTTATATAAAGTACAAAAATAACCAATTAAATCATTAAAAATTAATTAAAATGATGTGGCAAAACATGTTTTTTTAAGGCCACATCACCTGACATTATCATATTAATGTTACATAGAAGAATAATCATCATGTGATAAGATATCTATTAATATTAAAGTATTTTAATATATATATAATTTGAAAGTACAAATTTAGTTTCTTATAGTACACCTACCCCAACACTGCAGACACAATAAACTTAGCCCATGGTGATGGGGATGTCCTGCGGAGTTCTACGGCCACTATTCACATACGTTGTGGTGGTAGAGTCATCCTAAAACCATGGGTGACTTTTCTCATGGTGGTAGGGTTTCCCCAAATGGCTCAATATCCATTGTTCATGGGGCCCATGGTAGTAGGGATGTCCCATGGGCCCTACGACCACAGGTCATGTGACCCATGACAGTAAATACTTCCTACATTATTCAATTTTCATTCACACATTTGAAATGAAATTATCACAATATATTTGGACACATGACATGTGGTGTGTAGAAGTATGACCCCTATGGCTATGGGAAACCATGGCCCGTGTCCATAGGCTGACCTACAACCATGGTTATGCTGGAAATAGCTATAAAACTGAGGTTGTAGATCTTTTTTGTTAGGACTGGGAAATTTTTTGGGGATATTTTTTAGCCCATGAATTAATAATGTAGTGATATCTAAATTTTGAGAATAATCCCCTAGATTTTTTTTATTTTTCTAGGGAAAATGATTTGTATAAGTTAATAAGTGGCTATGGTTTTTGTGTTTGATTTTTTTCCACACATAAATCATGTTAAAACTCACATTAAATAAAGTTTATAATGTGAGGTGAAGTTCATTCCATGGTTCTGAAGTGTTTGGAGGTGTTTAGAATAATTTTAGAGGTTTTTAGAGTTGTTTGGTAGAGTTTTTGAGTTGAGTATAATTGGACCTGAAATCTACTTAATTCCTCAATATATAAATGATTAGTTTTACTCTATATGTAAGATTAAATCTACGAAGAAGACAAAAAAAAATTACTTCCTTGTATGTGTAAAGGTAACTATGATAAGATCAATCAAAATTTGGAAGTTTCCAGAATTTGTAAGGTTTTTTCATGTGATGTGTAATATCCTCTTGGAAATAGAAATATAGAAAAAAATTATCCCTAATATAAGTAATATTTTGGTTAATACATAATATTTTTTTTTCATATATGATATTTTAACTCTAGGAATAAGATTATAAAATTGGAAAATTCCTTGAACATGGGGTTAATAGGTAATATTTTTGAGATATATAAGATTTTATATTTGATACTTAAGAAATTTCTCTAATGTATAAGATATCAGTCATAGCCAAAATATACAGTTTCTATAATTTTATAGGGAAATTTTTGGAAGTTAAAAGAAAGTTAATATGGATGTTCAGGAGAAATATTTCCAAAGGTTAAGGATAATTTAGAGAAAATAAATATGATGATTCTAAATCCATTTATTTTATGGAATAAATATCATGAATTAAAATCATGATACAAGCATTGGATAATAAAGGACACACTATAAATAATATTCACATTGTAAATAAGAGTCATTCCATATTGAGAGGCACCTTACACATTAATGACTATATATGAGAATTATTCTTCACATTATTCTAAGAAATCAAGAAGAGTCGCACCATGAAGAAATATGTCATGATACAGAAGGAAGAATAAATTAAAAGAATAATAGTTTATCATGCTTCAACATGCATGTAGTCATGTTTTGATGATCTGGATAGTTCTAGTAACTGAAGAAGAAGGAGTGAGAGAAGAAAATTATAAGTTGTGAAGAAGTTAAGAGAGTTTAAAGGAAGTTAATTGTTTGAATTTGAATTTGAATAGTAAGAATATGTTTTTTTGAGTGAGATAAATATGAATAAGGATCATGCATGTATAGTGTGTAAAAATAATAATTTAAAGGATTATTCAAAAGAGAGATAGTTTAGTGGAAGAAGGTATTCCTCCAATGTAGTGCGTATAAGAAGAGAATGTGAGAGCAGTGAAAGTAGACAAAGAGAAAGTGTACACACTATTTTGTGCGTGATCATCATATATATGTTATATATTGAAGAAAATGTAATTCACACATGTTTTACACAATAAAGAAGTTTATGATAACTATAATATTTTTAGGAGATAATCATAAGAAGAAGAAGGATAATCCCTACCTCAAAAAAGTACAAGAAAACAATGCAACTGGTTGAGAGACTTTTGGGATACAATATTTTTGATTATCTTATAATATGAGTTCATGGATATTATTTTCTTGTTTTATCTAATATAGTGATTATAGTGGATCATATGGTCTCGAGTTATTCCAAATCATGCTAAGAATTAACTACTCATTTTGAGTAATTAACCTTGTACATAGAGTGTCCTTTTTTTGGTTCTTTCCTTGATGTATGTTATTTAAGTAGTGAGATCACTCACTCTAACAAGTGGTAGAGATTTATTTTAGAAGAAATAATAAAAGGAAATAATGGACTATTGTTCACTTATTCACCCCCTCACCCTCTCGGTGAACCTACCATGATTGGGGTCACCATAATTGGTATTATAGAAATCCAGGTTCCTTATGAAGATCAAGAAGTTTGGTGTTTGTTTATATAAAGGTTTTTGAAACTTTATTAGTATTTGAGTTTCTCTCTCTATTTTAAAATTGAGGTAGTATCTGAATTTATTTATTGAATGTGTTTAGTGTTATTGGAGTTGTGATCTAGTTTTTTATATCTACTATGGATAATATTACTTTGGTGAATATCAAAGGAGTTTCAACATTCAATGGGAAAATTTAGAATATTTGGAAGGAAAGAATGATACCCTATTTACTTTCATTGGGTATAGATATTCTAGATATTGTGAATAATGGTTTATACCTATTTCACATGGATAACCTTTTACTTAGTATTCTAGGATTAATTTAAATATTTATGGGAATAAAATAAATGAAATTCCATCCTTACATTTAGAGAATTAATTTTTAAATTTTATAGGGGTCAAAACTACAAAAGGCATTTGAGATAAGCTACAAAATATCTATGAAGTTAATGTCAAATTAAAAAGGGATATATTGTAAATTTTGAAATTTAAGTACGAAGATATGTGTATGATTGAATGTTAATTTATCAATAAATTATTAACAAGGGTAAATGAGGTGGTAAAACCATTATAGGATTCAGTGAGACTCTTAAAGATTCAATGGTGTTCAAGAAGATGCTTGGTATCTTACTAGATAGATTGGTGCCAAAGTTTAAAATATTGAGGATAGTGATCTTGAAAGACTTCATTTGGATGAATTTCACAACATCTTTGTTTCATATAATATGAGAATGGGATATAGTCTGAATAATAAGAGTTTATCTGAGAAGGAAATCTCATTCAAAGACATGAAGAATGAAAGGATCTCAAAAAAATTATGAAGTTGGTAAAAATAAATATGAAGATAGAAGTTCATATTTGGCTGAAGATATTGATGTAAAATTTAATAAACTCATATCACTTATCTCAAGTTTTTTATAAAGAGAAAAAGTTAAATTCCATGGTAATTTAACTTTTAATTGTTTCACTTGTGGGTTTACTAGAAATTTTACTGCAAATTTTCCAAATCTAAAAGAAGATGAAGAAGATTCCTCTCATGAAGTTTCAAGAAAGAATTATAATAATTTTAGCAGAGATGAGTTGTCAATAAGTTCATGAATGAAATTTTATTTTAATAAAAGGATGAATTATATTTCCAATAGGGATGAAACATCAACTGACAGTAATGGGAGTAGTTATCCCTTGAGTGGTATAAATGAGAAAGCATTTATTGCAATAATTGATACCAATGAGTCAAGCAGTGAAGATGACACGAAGAAACAAGAAGAGGTTTCATCAAGAATTGAATAATAGTTTCATAAATCTAAAATAGAGTTTATGTTATATAATGACTTAAATAAGATAATCTCCATGATTGTTAATTTTGATAATTAAAATAAGAGAATGAAGAATTCATCCAATAAGGTTGAATTGGAAAATGTTGAATTTAGAAAGAAGGAAATTGAGTTGCTCCTAAGTATTGAAGAAGTAAAATACTTAGTCGTCAAGGAGAAGAAGAATTTTGAATTGGTTAAAGAAAAGTTTCTTGAATAGGATTAAGATCTTGAATATCTTAAGGTGGTTGTACTGAAGAAAGAATATTTTATCAAAAATTCTAGGTATGATTTTTTAATTCCAAGCATGAAGTGGGAAATTACTCAAAGAAAGAGAAGAGTTTTTGGTTGTAAAGAGACTTAAATATTTTTAAAATCAACATGAATCTAAAAAAATGATTCATAAAGATCATTCAATCACTAAATAAAATGTTTAAACCCAACTGAAGTTGAGAAAAGTGAAGAAAATCATACAAGAGGTGATTATTCAGAATTTTTTTTATTCTATAAAGTTAAACTTTTATGGAAAATATGATATAGTGTGTGAAGAATAAAATTTGGGAAAATATATTCAATTAATAAGAACATTTTTAGAGTATATGTGTGTTCTAGTTCATCAAACGGAGATTAAGGAGGGTTTTAAAATGATGAATTTTAGAGAATCACTATTGATGTACAAACTAGAAGTTCATGAAGAATATTTACCTTTTATGATAATTGTTAGTTCTATAGAGGCTATAAGAATATAATGAAATGTTATTGGTTCTAAGGAATAATATTTCAGTCCATGAAAATTGGTTGAAGGCACGCATGTAGGCGAGAAAACCCTTATAAACAAAGTCAAGTAGAATGTTATTTAATAGCAAATACTGAAGTTAAAGAACCATTTTAAATACATAAATAAAGTGTGTGAGAGATATGACCAACAATTTCATATTGTTGAAGTATGCCTCATGATCTTACTAGGAAATTTTTTTTAACAAAAACATCCTAAAATATTTAAGGTTATAGATAATAGAAATAAAGTAGTGAAGAATAAGAATCCTCACAAGAAAAACAAGGAAGAATTTGAGAATAATTTATAGATTTTTTACTATAAAATGGTGGAGGAAAAAATATTGTAATGAGACAGGAATTTATAAATGAAATTTACCTTTTGAATGAATATATTTCCCATTTAATAATATAGTATAGTATAAAATAAATTCACCATGTAATGAAAATGAACAAAACTTTATTATTTTTATAAAATAAAGTAATCATATGACTATTGGGAATTATGACCATCGAAAATTACAATCATTAGTAATGTAATGGTTCTAAAGTGACCTTTAATATTGGTATATATTAAGGGTAATAATAATATCTAATTGATATAGAAGTAAGAATTGATGGTCTCAACCAGAAGGATCAATCCTTATGAATGTCATTTATCATAGCTTCTAGGGGGGTGGAATCACTAGGGTTTGACCTTGACCAAGACCAAACTGATATTGAACTATTGAAACTTGGGTGTAATTTATTATGTGAGAATTTAAATCATATAAAAGTCACCACCCAATAAATTTTCACTGAACCACTCAATGAAAGTAATATTATCATATATCTTATCCTTATGGTGTATACTGGTGTAATAAGGGGTTATATATTTAAAACTTAGTAATATATAGGTGTAAATTTTCTTATTAGAAATTAAATACTAGTTACTTAAATCCTATTTTCATCATTATTTAAAATTCATATGAATATAATAAGAATATGACAAAAAGGTTTTGTATACAAATAAAAAAAATTGTAGTTTCGGAAAATATATGATTATAATTAAAATACATTTTGATGATAAATTCAATAATTTGAAATAAAAATTTTTTCCTTGAAAATTTCTTGTAAAAAAATATTTATTTAAATATAAATGATAATATAATTTTATGAAGTCTTAAGTAATTTTTATAAGGGTTGAAATATTGAATATGTCATAAAAACTAATATATTTTGATAAATAAAAAATTTTATTTAAAAAATTAATTTCTCATATTTAGAGAATTAATTTCATAAAATAAATTTCATTTTTGAAATCAACATGTAAAATTTATCGAAAAGTGATATTTTCAAAAAAAATGTGGTATTCTAATTTTTTGGTAGAAAATAATTATGGTATAAATATATGTTAAGTATTATAACATCATGATGACTTAAAAGTGATTTAGTAAATACTATAAATGTTTTTTTAAACCAAAAATAGTATTATTTGTTAAAATAAGGTATTTAAAAGTGATACGATTAATTTCACCAAATCTATAATGAATCTTCCAAAACCTAAATTATGTTTTTAAGGTTTTAAAAACAATTCTTTACAAAAATATATCCATTCCACCTCTAAAATATTATTAATTAAATAAGTTCAATCCTTAAGATGTTAAAATATTAAAAACCAAAACCCCTAGGACAATACCATGATAAAAAAACATGGTATTTCCAATGGTTTTTCATTTTTTATTAACTAGATGTCCAAGGTCTAAGTTTAGAAATTAATAAAGAAGTTACCCCTCTTTTTCTATAAATACCCACCCATTATCTCATTAATATTCACTCTAAAGACTTTAAGAATAAATATAATATCATTTTATCTCTACATATACCTCCTAAGGAGTTTCTAAAGTTCTAAGGATCACTTCCCCAACTTTAAGAAGAAGCCTCTCATGGTAAGGGATTCTCTCCCTCCTCTTTTCCATTCAAGCACTTAATTTATAATAAGAATTTTGATTCTAAATTTATTGTGTTGTATTGTGTTTATAAACATTCCTTTATTTTCCAAATTATTCCAAAATAATTATAAACAACCTTCATCTCTTCTTAATACCTTTTATAAACTTTTATGTATTCCATTTATGCTACCAAAATTATCTCTTTATTTCCATTCCATAACTTTTGTGTTGTGAATACCCAACCCTATTTTCATTAATGGGTATTCACTGATATATAAATATCCTTCATTTATTGTGTAACTACATTTATAAAACCACATTTTTTAATCATGGTATTGAAATTATGAAATATTTTCTTATGTTATATGATTGATGTGGCATGTGTAAAGTTGGACGTATGAAGGGTGTGCCATGATAATTCTCCAATTTATTGGGTAATGTTTTGATATCATGAGATTACATATGTTATTTATGGATGGTTATCCTATCACACTATGTTATGATGTATTGGAGGTAAACCTTTACTTATGCTTATGATGTCATGTTTTATATTGTTGTGATATTCCTTTTATGCCATGATCTTATAATATCATATTTTACATGCCAGACTTTCATGATGTTATTATCTTTTATATCATCATAATATGCCTTTTGTATTATATGTATCATTATTAATCTAATCTATACCTTACTAGGATTTATATCTCACCCCTTTTTTATGTATATCCCCAAGCTATCAAATGCAGCATTAAGAGAAAAAAGGATTTTGAGATCACATTATGGAGATTCGAAATAATAATGTTTTTTTATTTTAAAGTTGATGGTTTATGTATCTATTTTTTTAAAGACTATATGGATTTATATTTTAAAGTGTGTATTATATATATATATTTATTTTAAAAATCATGAAATAAAATGTATTATAAAAATGGGTTGTTATAGTTGGTATCAAAACCAACATCTAGTTATTTTGGGGAATTAGGACTAGAAAACATTGAAGAAAACCCTAGGGTTAATTTTAAATAAGTGATCCTAAAGTTTTGGTAAAGTATAGAGTATGTGGTTTCCTATAAATTACTTCATTTTTTGGATAATAGAAAGTGGATATAGTTATTTCATAGATTCACCTAGGGGTAATCACCCTGAAAAAGGTCGGTTGAGTATCAACTCGATCATCGCTCGGTGCATGATGAGTGGTCTTAAGACTACACACCTAGTTAGATACTCCTGGGGGATATTATTTGGGTAATTCATATACTTCTTACAAACCATTATGAAGGATTTGGTTATAATTTTAGGTTAGATAACTTAATAGGTAATATACCATGGATAACCTAGATTGAAACCTAGAAATTCTTAAGATATAGTATATATGTCATTTATGAGTTATTCCTTATAATTTTATAGTTTAACTTTTATATGATTATTAGTTTGAATACTCTCATCCCTAATTTTTCTTTAATTTTATCTAATAGCTAGAAATAGGAGGAATCATACTAATAGCCGATATAATGGGAAATGCGATGATTTCCCAAACGAGTTGCCTAACTTAATCAGACTAGGAGTTGAGAACTTTATGGAAATACTTACTCAAATGACTCAAGTTATGAATAATAAATTCAATTATATGGAACAAAATTCTTCTCCAAAGAAATATAAAGTCACGGTTGAGTCATTTATATGACAAAGGCCTCCAACTTTTAGTGGATCTTCTTATCCCCTAATCACGGAACTATGGATTAACTCTATTGATAAGATATTTTTTGTCCTCAAATACTATGAGAAATAGAAAGTCATATCGACTATTTATCACTTAGAGGTACAATTTTATCTATTGTGGACACTGATCAAGAATACAGAGCCTAAGGAAGAAATTAAATCAATAGAGTGGGAAGGATTCCAGAAAATATTTTTCAATAAATATTTTCTTCACACTCTTCATCTTAAAATGGATAGGGAGTTCCTTAAAATAAAGAAAATGGAGGAAAAATAAATTGGGTAGTATGAAGAAAACTTTACAAGGATTACATGATACACCTCTATCATATCATCTCCCTTGAAAGTAAATTTGACCACTTCTTGAGTGGGATAAAGTATAATATGAAAAAAGATTTGGCGATTCAAGATTTTGATAGTTATAAGGAAATATTTTATTGTGACCTTAAATTATAAATATATATTGAATATTCTTAATGTTTTCATGGGACTATGGATAAGAATTAGATAATAGAGTTTAATTTTGGGGGATTAATAGATAAATCTCATAGATGAAATAATATCCAACATCCCACTTGTCAAAAGTGTGGGACGAAGCATCTTGGAAATTTCCTTAAGGGGATGAGGGGAAGATTTAAGTTTGGAAAGGAGGGTTATAAATCTAATGAATATCAAAGGGAGATAAATTATCCTACTGATGTGATGGAAGAAAAGAAGGTTATAATCAAACCACATCTCATGGTCTAATGTTTTAACTATAAAGAAGATGGAAACTATTAAAAATAGTTCCCTAATCCAAGGGTTGTTGAAGATAACCAACAACAATAACCTCAAATTCCAAGAGATAAAGGATTGACATATGATACCACAACTAATGAGGTGTATCATGGTAATGAAGTGGTGATTGGTACACTAGTTATTCATTTAAGAATAGTGAATGTACTATTTAATTTTGGTTCTACGCATTCTTTCATACCATGAAAGTTTAGTAGAACTATTAAAACACTACCTCAAAACATAAAGGTTGAGTTATCAATGAAAATAGAAAATGGGGAAATTATTTCATCTCAAGCATACAACTCCTCCCTGGTCATTATCTGTGGTATGAATCTCCCAACAAGCCTTGTCATACTATATTTAGTGGAATTTAATGTTACACTAGGCATGGATTGGTTGTCTTTATATAGAGACAACATAAACTATCAAGAAAAAAAATCACCTTTTCTATCCCAAATCATTCTCCAATTTCATACAATTTTAAATAGTAGGATGAATCTCCTTTGAAATATTCATCTCAATAATTTATATTATTTCCTTATGAGCAATCATATCTAGCTCAAATGATTGAGAAAAATTGAAAGACTGTCCTTGGTAAAATGTTCATTGTGAGAGAATATGTTGATGTATTCTATAAGGAGTTGTTTGGTCTTCCTCTTAACTAATAGGTTGAGTTCTCAATCAAACTTATACCTGAATCTCTTATAATATAAAAAAATTCATATAGAATAGAAACTATTGAACTAGAATAATTGAATAAGAAAGTATAAGAGAATATGGATAAGGGATGTATACACCCACATGATTTGTCATGGGTTGTAATGGTCCTCTTCATCAAGAATAAGTATGAGTTAATACAACTCTATATTGATTATCATGAACTCATCAAAATCATGATAAAGAACAAGTATCACCTACCTTAGATTGATGACTTGTCCGATCAGCTTTGTGGAGACTATTACTTCTATAAAGTGGACATTTTGTCATGATATTATCAATTAAAGGTGAATGAGTAGGTTATTACCAAGTTTTCCTTTCGAATGAGGTATAAACACTATGAGTTCATAGCTATATCATTCGAATTCACTAATGCTCTATAAATCTTTATGAACTTGATGAATATAGTCTTTAGAGATTACCTTAACAAATTTATGGTAGTATTTATAGATGATACTCTTATCTACTCATAAATAATGGAGGAATATAAGGATAATTTGAGTATTGTGCTAAAAACTTTGAGAAAGAAGAATTTATATGTGAAGTATAGTAAATGTGAGTTTTGGATAAAGAAATTAACATTCTTATGGCATGTTATCACTAGTGAATGGATTTTTTTGGATCCTTAAAATATAGATTCAATTAAGGAATGAACCATATCAATATATGTAATATAGATTCATAGTTTCCTCAGATTAGATGGGCACTATAGATT
Source organism: Viscum album (assembly GCA_963277665.1). Lineage (NCBI taxonomy): Eukaryota > Viridiplantae > Streptophyta > Magnoliopsida > Santalales > Viscaceae > Viscum > Viscum album. Next base: position 512,552,357 of record OY728136.1, on the reverse strand, counting down.
ATTTATAATAAAATTCTCATGATTTTTAAACCCGCTAACTAAGATAACATAAAAGGGTTGAAGTTTTTTTGGACTGGTGAATGTGAAGAGAGCTTCAAATAATTAAATAAGAGGATAATCATTATACCTATACTCATACTACCTAATAGGGAGGAAGTATTTTTTATGTATATTGATGTTTCCAAGAAAGGATTCGATTTTATACTCATGAAAAATGATAAAGTGATTTCCTATGCCTTTTTATAATTGAAGATCCATGAGTAGAACTATTTGACACATGATGTGGAATTGGTTGAATAAAATATTTTCATTGAAAATTTTTGTGGCGTTATCTCTATATAGATAATTGAAAAATATATATGAATCATAAGATCCACAAGTATATATTCACACAGAATGATCTCAAGAGGCACTAACAAAGGTCTTTAGAGATAATCAATGATTATGACTGTTCAATCCATTACCATCATGAAAATGTGAATAAAGTGGAAGATTATATAAGTATAAAGGATCTTGAAACCTTATCCATGATGAGAATTGTGAGGGATCAAATCCTCTTAGACATGAAAATAATGTACATGGGGATCATAAAGGAAGGAATTCCATCATACCTTTCTCAAATTACTACTCAACCATCCATCCATGGGATGATTAAAGAGTTTTGGAGAGATGATATGGAGCTATAGATAAAGGTAGTGAATATTCCAAAGTTCAAATTTGATAAAGATAGATTTATAAGGTTTAAAACCCAAATATTTTTCTCATCAAAACTAGAATTAAAGAGTGATATTTTAGATGATGCACATATATCATCATTCTCTATTCATCTAGGGAACACAAATATGTAGAGATATAAAACAAAACATCTGGTGGGATAACATGATGAGGGATATTGTGTAATTATTATCTCAATGATTGGTATTCCAACAAGTTAAGGTGGAACAACATAATTCTAAGGGTATGATGGAACCATTACCCATACCAGTATATAAATGGGAAAACATCACCATGAATTTCATTGTAGGACTCTCTAGGACATCTAAAGGTCATAATTCCATTTGGTTTGTAGTTTATCACCTTACTAAGTCAACGCATTTAATTTCCATCAAAGAATATTTATCTACTAACCAAATCTCTAGGATATATATAATATAAGTGGTAAATATGTGTGGAGTACCACTCTCTATTATAAATTATTGAGATCTAATGTTTTCCTCGAGGTTCTAGAGAAGGTTTTAGAAATAATTGGATAAAGATCTGAGTTGTATCACTTCTTATAACCCTAATATAGATGGTCAATAAGAATTTAAACTTTTGATGATATGCTAAGATAATTTCCAATAGATTTACAAGGATGTTGGGATCAACACCTACCTTTAGTAGAGTTCTCATATAACAACAGTTCCTATTCTAGAATTCAAATGGAACCTTATGAGACTATGTATAAGAAGAGGTGTAGGAATCCAATATTTTGGGATAAAATTGGATAAAAGAAACATATAGGACCTGTTCTAGTCCAAGATATGACTGATAAGTTTCAAACCATTTAACATTATATGAAATTAGCAAAAAGTCGGCAGAAAATCTGTGCTAACAATCATCAATGGGACCTAGATTTTGAGGTTGGAGATAAGGTGTTCCTTTTCATATCATCGAAGAATAAATTTGCGAGGTTTTGGAAGAAGGTAAAGTTAAGTCCTAGATACATAATCCCCTTTTATATTCTTGATTTCATTAGAATTATTCCATATTTATTAGCACTCTCACATAACCTATCTCAACTACATGATGTGTTCCACGTATCCCTCTTAAGGAATTATATACTAGATCCCTCACATGTAATAAATCTAAAATAGGTATCATTGGATAATGATCCTTATTACTAGGATCATCTAGTGAAGATATTAGATCATAAATACAAAGTTCTATGAAATAAGACAACTCGCCTAGTCAAATTACTTGAAAAAATCATAAGTATGAAGAGGAAACATGGGACCTTGAAGAAGCAATGAAACAGAAGTACCCTTATCTATTCTAGGGTATGAAATTAAATTTCAAGGGTAAAATTATGATAAAACACATTTTTATTGAATATTTTATTGATAATAAATGATATATTTTCCTCACATTGTGGAAAATGTGTTCATTTATGAAATATTTGGGATTAGATCATTATTTTGAAAATTTGACAAAAAATCCAATTTTACCCTTTAAAATTCACTGTATCATTTTAGAAATAAATATTTTTATATGTATTATTTGAACTTAAAATATTGTAAATATGTTCCAGACTTAATGGGTTGTGACTTTCATTTATTACATTGGAGCTAAATCATGCATTTGGTTGGTGAAAATAGTCCATGAAGTCAAAGTTGGATGGACTCTCCAGAATGGAAATGGGTTCTATATTTGGGTCATAACTTCTTCATTAGTGACTTTATTAGGCCCAAATTTTGAGAGGAGATATAGGTTTAATTTTCTCGCAAATAATACTTCTGTAAGGAGAGATTATTCACGCATTTTGATGGTCAAATTGGTAGTTCAAGTTGGACTAAAATATTTAGCTGAATTTCCCCATTCACACTTGAAATCACTTGTAACCTAGCCTCCCCTCCACTCTATAAATTGGTATTTTTCTCATTTTTATGGGCTTGGAAGTGCCTTAGAGGATTGGGATCATAGTTTAAGTGGTTATTTTCCATTTAAATTAACCATTGGAGGAGGGAAGCTTTCAAGCTAGGATCTCCTCCAAAATGCTCTCCTCTTCCTCTTCTTTGTTGTAATGTTTTTGTTCTTTCAATAAACTTCTTATTTTATCTTCCATTTATTTTATTTTTCTCAATTTTATTTTTATTTTATATTTCTATTTGGGATGGAATTATTGAGTAGAAGCATTATTGGGTTATACCCATTATAAACCGTTGCAAATGCAATTAGCTTCTACAATGATTACACCACCCATGGAATAGTAGTTCTTTTTAGTAATTGATCTATCTCTTACCTTATTCATTCATTTATTTTGAATCAATGAGATAATGTAATTCACATAATATTATTTATTAATTGATTTTTTAATTTAAATTAAACTAAGCAAGCAATTGAACAATAAACAGAAATCACGTGAGGTTGAGAATTGTGTGAATTGTGAGAGCACGAACTTAATTGGTAATTCAAAACCACATGGGATCAATTTTTAGTGTTAAAATATAATCCCTAAACTCAATTAATTATAATTTCCAAAGATGATATGTACCTTAATTTACCACTAACCATAAGCTAACCTTAGAACATCAATCAAACCAGGGTGCTACAATTGCATGTTCTGAAGTTACCCTAGGGTTAAATTCACTTCATCTTGGTGGTAAAGTTAATTCTCGTAGGGTTTGGGATTTAAAAAATTAAGGGATCATAATTAAGGGGATATTAATTTGAATTATAATTATTAATAAATTATTTAAGAGGTATAGTTATATTGATTACACCTTTTAAAATATTTTCTAAAAAAATATCTTCTTGTTGCGTCTTTTTAATCAAACTTCATTTAAAATTTAAAAACAAAAAAAATGAAATCTTCTTCCATAAAACTTCTTCTAGATTTATAAACGATAAACAACCCCATAATTTTAATTATTATTATTTTTTCCTTTTATTTTATTTTCAAAATACCTTTAATATATTTTTTAAATTTACTTCCTACTTTGAGAGATGACCTTGGTCAGCCACTCTGTTGTACCTAAGTACCCCAAAAACCATTAATCATTTGAGGGATCCCACGAAAATGCCTTTCAATTTGGCATCGTTTCCAGGTAGGCAGGTAATTATTTCAACCAATTATAGGTATTTATTTTATTTTACATTTTATTCTCTTCTTCTCTTCTTTCTTTCTTCTTTACCCAATCTGAATTTTTTCTTCTTCTTCTTTTATTTTCTTCTTCTTCTTTTTAGACCATCAACTCAAACTTATAAATTTTATTTTACTATAGTACACTTTCCTTATTTTAATTTTTATTTGATTTATTACACGAACTAATCCCAAGTATCTTTTAGATCTTGACCCTGAGATTGAACATAGCCTTCGGGCTCGAATTAGACATTCTCAGTATACAGGAAGTTTCAACATTCAACCAGTTGGAGAATTCCTCCACTCCCAGAACATTGAAAATGTAAGTAATTCAAATTCAAACATAAAACAAGAATCAATTTCTGAAAATAATGGAAATGAACTTAATATAACCATTCAAGAATTGTCTTCACCTGATATTAACTATTAACCAAATTTCATTGCATACCCAAATCTTGAATCAGACTTTGAACTAAAATCTGGATTAATTTATATTCTTCCAAAGTTTCATGGATTATCTGGTGAGGATCCAAATAAACATTTGAAAGAATTTAATGTGGTTTTCTCAAACTTAAAAAAAAATTCTGAAGATCAAATCAAACTAAGAGCATTCACATTCTCACTTGATGGAGCTACAAAAGATTGGATGTATTATTTACAACCTGAAGATGTAACTTGTTGGAATGATTTGAAACATCTTTTCTTATAGAGATTTTTTCTAGAATCAAGGACCACATCCATTGGAAAATAGATCTCAGGGATCAAGCAATCCCAAGGGGATTCAATGTATGAGTATTGGGAGCGATTCAAGAAGTTGTGTGTAAGCTTCCCCCATCACTAAATCAGTAAGAAACTCCTCATCCAATACTTCTATGAAGGAATCACACCTATGGATAGGATCATGGTGGATGTCGTAGCTGGAGGAGAATTGGTGGACAAGAAACCAATAGTTGCACATGCATTAATTGACAAGATGGCCCAAAGCTCCCAAGAATTTGGTGATCGAGGTACACCACATGTCATGGGAGTACATCAGGTAAGTCCTTGAGATTCATTTAATTGGTACCAAGTTAGAAGAATTGACCACTATGGTGAGGCATATTTATTTGGATCAAAAGACATCCCAACCCACTCCTTCGAGGCCTTGTGGCATTTGCACTAAGACAAGCCACCCAACTGATTGTTTCCCCCAACTACAAGAAACAGAAGATTGTGAAATAGTGTTTCTTGGGAGACCATATTAGCAGCAACAAAAACTATATCCCCAAAAGAATTTTGATTCCTTTGCTAAAACATACAACCAAGGGTGGAAGGATCAATCAGACATGAGGTATGGCTCTGGACATTAATAAAGGCCCCCCTTTCAATAAAACTTCCAGTAGTATCTACTATACCAATAGGGTTTCCAGCAACCCCAAAGGCGATTTGAAGCTCAAACATCAATAAGTAAACAACAAGGGAATCCCCAAACAAAGGTAGATTCTAACACTGATGATCTTTTGAAGAAAATTGTTCTTAATCAATAGAATGAGCTAAAGAGTCAAGGTTCGGAGCTGAGGGAGTTAAAGACTTAAATGATCCAGATCGCCACTGCCTGCCATGAATTAGTAAGTAAGAATTATAGAAATATACCTTCCCAAACTACTCCAAATCTGAAGTGGAATTTTAGTGTAATCACATTGAGAAGTTGGAAGCAAACAACAAATATATCTGCACCTATTATTCCAACGGTATTCACCTCAACTCCAAAAAATCCTCATTCAAAACCAGTTAATGAGAAACCCAAGGATAAGCACAAAGGTAAGAAAAAGATTTATGATGTTCCTCCTAAACCCCTTCCCTTTCCAAACAGGGTTGTGCAAACCATGAATAGAGTTGAAGAGGTGATACAAAAATAAGTTTTGGATACATTCAAGCGTGTAAAGATCAACATCCCTATACTTGAATCCATCAAGCAAATCCCAAGTTATATGAAATTATTAAAGGAACTTTGTACCAATCGAAGAGAGCTCAAGGGAAATGAGAGGATCAATCTTGGAAGGAATGTGTCAGCACTCATTACACCAACTATTTCAATGACAACAAAGTGCAAGGATCCATGGAAATTCACCATCCCATGAACCATAGGAGAGTTACACATTTCTGATGCTCTTTGTGATTTAGGAGCTTCCATAAATGTAATGCCTCAATTTGTATGCTCTTATTTACAGGTTGGTGAGTTGAAACCGATGAGAGTAGTGGTGCAGTTGGCGAATAGAGCTACAACATATCCAGTGGAAGTCCTTGAGGATGTACTTGTCCAGGTAAGAGACATGATCTTTCCAGCATATTTCTACATGCTTAACATTAAAGAAGATCGGGTAAGTTCTCATGCTACCATTATCTTAGGTAGACCCTTCCTCAAAACTGAAAAAAACTATCATAAATGTCAATGAAGATACACTTTCAATGGAGTTTGGGGATCAAGTTGTGATATTTAATGTTATAGAATCCATGAAGTACCCCTCAGAGGACCATTTTGCATTTGTTATCTCCCATTTTGAACCAAAAAATAAAAACCCAATGGAATTTGATTATACTATGGTTAGGGAGATTATGAGTATTGGTTCTAGTTTTATGTCTAAGAGTACTTCCACACCTATTTAGAATGCATAAGACTCTCTTAGATTTTATTTTGAAATGTATTCATATTCTTATTTTGATCATGCGAACTCTGATTATGACATGGTTGTTGAGTATGTTGATGGATTTGATGCTTTATTCTCTAATTTTGATGATGTATATTCTGATACTGATGTTTATTGTGCACATATTTTTAGTTCCTTCAATTTATCCATCTATACATCACCCCCCCCCCCCTTCATTGGAACTCAAGCTATTCCCACCTAATCTCAAATACCCATACTTGTTAAGTGGTGAGAGATTACCTGTTATAATTTCTAATAATCTTCCTTTTGAACATGAAGAAAAGCTTTTGAATCTTTTGAGGGAGAATATCAGGGCAATCGTGTGGACCTTGGCTGACATATCAGGTATTATCCCCTCCATTTTCATGCATAGTATTCTTTTGAAGGATGGGGATAAACCGGTTAGGCAGCAACAAAGGAGACTCAATCCAACCCTTCTGAAAGTTGTTAAAAAATAGGTTGAAAAATTGCTAGAGGTAGGTATAATCTATCCCATTTTAGATTCCCAGTGGGTGAGTCATATTCAAGTTGTGCCTAATAAAAGTGGTGTTACTGTTATTAAAAATGAGAAAGATGAGTTAATTCCAATGAGGTTAAAAAACAGTTGGTGTGTGTGTATTGATTATAAGAAACTAAATCAATCTACTCGCAGGGACCATTTACCCCTCCCATTTATTGATCAGATGCTTGAGAGACTAGTTGGGAAAACACACTATTGTTTCTTGGATGGATTTTTTGGATATTTCTAGATTCCAATTTCTCTAGAGGATCAGGAGAAGACAACATTAACTTGTCTATTCTGTACGTTTTCATACCGAAAGATGCCATTTGGACTTTTCAATGCCCCAGGTACCTTCCAGAGATGCATGGTGACTATTTTTTTTTATTTTATTGAGACCTTCATGGAGGTATTTATGGATGATTTTACAGTATATGGTTCTTTATTTGATGATTGTATCTCTAGCTTGGGAAAGGTTTTGAATCATTTTATTGAGAAGAATCTGGTCTTAAAATTTGAAAAGTGTCATTTCATGGTAGAGCACGGGATTTTCTTAGGCCATGTAGTGTCAAAACATGTCATAGAGGTTGATAGATCTAAGGTAGATGTCATTTCATCCTTAACCCATCCTTCGTGTGTGCATGATGTTAGATATTTTCTAGGGCATGCAGGATTTTATCGACGCTTCATCAAATATTTTAGTAATATTTCTCTTCCTATTTCATGATTACTTCAAAAGGATTCTGATTTTTTGTTTGATGATTCTTGCAGGACTTCCTTTAAGGAGCTAAAGAAGTGTCTAGCCACTTCACTGATCATACAGCCCCCACAGTGGGAGGTTCCTTTTGAGATTATATGTGACGCCTCCAACTTTGCAGTCAGAGCTGTCTTATCTCAAAGGGTGGAGGGACATTCACATGTGATTGCATATGCATCAAGGATATTATATTTAGTCCTATAAAACTACACAACCATAGAAAAGTAGTTTCTTGCTATTATATTTACTTTAGATAAATTCCAATCGTATTTATTGGGCTCTAAAGTAGTTATTTTTTCCGACCATGTAGCACTGAGGTGTCTATTTAATAAGCCGAATGCAAAGCCCGGGCTAATCTAATGGATGCTCCTTCTTCAAGAATTTGACATTGAGATAAAGGAAAATAAGGGGTCAGAAAACCTAGTGGCGGACCACATGAGTAGGCTTACTCACACACTAGAGGATGAAACCTTGGACTAGGTACCACTTTAGGACACTTTCCCCGATGAATATCTTTATTCCATCTCAGGTACGCATACTTGGTATGCTAATTTAGTGAACTACCTTGTTGCATATGAAATTCCTACAAATTTAAAGAAACATCAAGTCCAAAAGTTTAAGAGTGGGTCTAGATTTTATGTGTGGGATGATCCCTACTTATGGTGAATGTGTAGTGACCAAGTTATTAGGAGGTGTGTTCATGATCATGAGTTTGAGTCTGTTCTGCTATTTTGTTATACACATGCTTGTGGTGGACACTTTGGACCCCAACAGACAGCTAGGAAAGTTTTTTACTCTAGATTGTATTGGCCTAGTTTATTCAATGATGCTCATGTGTTCTGTAAGTTGTGCTCACATTGACAACATAATGGTAATATTTCTAGGAGACATGAGATACCCCGACAACCCATATTATTCTGTGAGATTTTTGATGTATGGGGCATTGATTTTATGGGCCATTTTCCTAGTTAATTTGGTTTTCTATATATTTTGGTTTCTGTTTATTATGTGAGCAAATGGGTGGAAGCTAAGGCCACCAAGACTAATGATTCTCATGTTGTTGTGGAATTTGTCAAAGCACATATTTTTTGCAGGTTTGGAGTACCGAAGGCCATCATCAATGACCAAGGGACACACTTTTGCAATCGTAATTTGTCTTACCTTCTTCAAAAGTATGGGGTGACACACAAAACATTAACACCATACCACCCCCAAACAAATGGCCAAGATGAGGTTTCAAATAGAGAGTTGAAACAAATTTTGGAGAAAACTGTGTAGCTAAATAGGAAGGATTGGAGCAAGCACTTGGATGATACATTGTGGTATTATAGGATAGAATACAAGACACCCATTGGTATGTCCCCATTTGGAATTGTTTTTGGGAAAGCATGTCATCTCCCCATGGAAGTTGAGCATCGGGCTTATTGGGATATAAAGAAATGTAACATGGATTTGGCCCAAGTTGGAATCCAAAGGAAGCTAAAAATTTAAGAGCTTGAGGAGATTCAATTGTCTTCATATGAGAACTCAAGGATATACAAGGAAAGATCAAAAGCATATCATGAAAAATGATCTAGAAAAGAGAATTTCAAGTTTGAGAGAAATTATTGCTCTATAGTTCATGACTGAATCTAATACCTGGTAAGTTGCATTCTAGGTGGTTAGGTCCTTAGGTTGTGACTAATTTTTTTCCTTATAGCATAGTGTAAATCACACAAGAGGACACAAGAATAATATTTACAGTCAATGGGAAACATTTTAAGAGATACATTAAGGTACTTCCTACCGATGCAGTGGATTTCATCACACCGGATGACCCCATCATCACTTGAGCATATCAGGTTGTTCCTAACCCTTTCACTTTTTTATTCTTTGTCCTATTTAAAATTATACATTTCATGTGCATATATAATCTCATGGGTTTACATTTAGGACAATGCAATATTTTAAGTGTGGGGGAGGGAACCTTTTAGTTTAGTAATTTCAATTATTTTCCTGTTTTTCAATGATTTTCAAAAAAATGTGTGTTTTTCAAATTTTAGGTGTTTATTTTTCAATTTTTTTTGTGTTTTTGATACTTTTGAGCTGAAATGATTCTCATCGCCATTTTTAAATTCATATCAATAAGTGAAACAATTTATCCCATGAAACCGAGCTTAAATGAATGTTGGAAATAACTTTGTTTCAAGTTCAAATCTTTAGTAATTTCATGAAAAGTACTCTGAATTTTGAATCTCATGACACGTCACACTGTCTTTATATTTGAAATCACTTTTCTGTGAGGCTTATGAACCATTCTTTTCATATTATTTACATTTACCTCACTTCTTGATAGAACCAAACCATGCTTGATTGAACCATAATTTGATTTATTCCTATCAAAACCTAAGGGATTGAGGTGCTTATGTTTAAATTATTGAGACATTTATTTGGTATTAAAGCCCCTATTTCAAATAATCATTTCTTATAATGTCCTACCTTGAACATTTAATCCTTATAGACCTTATAATCCATGAACATCTTGTTAGTATATCAACATTATAAGCCAATGTTCTCTATCCAACCAACTCTTGAAGTAAAATTTCATAATCTAGTTGAACTTAAGTGTGGGGGAAGTTGTCGTGTGTTGTGCTACCACATTCTGTGATACTTTAGGTGGAAAATTAAATTCTAAAGAGATGTGTTTTATGTTGAATAAAATCATTATATTAAAAGTTTTTACTTTTCTAGAGATTTCATGATAAGTGAAGTTGGGCCTTTTTGGAGCTTTTAATAAAGGGAGAAAGTTGTGCCTATTTGGAGCTTTCAAGAAAATCATGTTTGAGAAGATTGACATTTTTACTACTGAAATGTTGAATGGTGTGCAAATTCCTTTATTTTTCATGATGATGAAGATGAATTTATGCTATGGGGATTTAGGAGGAGACCATATTTAAGTGAAAATTATATTAATGCAATTTTCTTCAAAAAGAGTCAAGCCCTCCTCATTCAGCCTCAGAATTTTCCACATCTAAATCCTACCCACCAAAAGCCACAGAACAACCCTGAAAAGTTTTCATGATAGAAATATGTCCTTAACTCACATAGGGTGGTGATTTAGTAATTTATCAAGCCTTTGGTGACCCTTGTATGAGTTTTGATGAGAAAGACATTATTGAAAAATTGGCATTTGTGTAATAAGAGAAAATTCAAGTGAGGTAAGTGTTTTGTGCATGGGAGGATAAATGAAGTGGAAATATATTGAATGATATAAATGGAGAACTTGAAATAATAGTTTTTTATGAGGCATGATATCTTTTGTTTCTTGTTGTGGAATTTTTATATCTCAAGGATATGTGTTTTAAATTTTTTTTTGATTTGATATCAATGTTTACTTGTCACAATTTTTTGGAATACGCGATATGAGGTTTTTCCCAGGAGTACAAAATGGTAAGTGTGGGGGTGTTGATAAAACACTTTTTTATTTAATATTTTATTGATAATAAATGATATAATTTCCTGACATTGTGTTAAATGTGTTCAATTATTAAATATTTGGGATTAGATCATTCATTTGGAAATTTGATGAAAATTCCAGTTTTACCATTTAAAATTATCTATAGCATTTCAGACATAAATATTTTTATATGTATTATTTGAACTTAATTTTTTTAAATATGTTTCTGACTTAATGGTATAAAACATTAATTTAGGACATTGGAGCTAATTCATGCATTTGGTTGGTGAAAATTGGCCATGAAGTCAAAGTTGGGCTGGACTCTCCAGAATGGACATAGGTTCTATATTTGGGCCGTAAATTTTTCATCCATGATTATATTAGGACCAAATTTTGATAGGAACTCTAGGTTTTATTTTATCACAAATAATCCTTTTTGAAGGAAAGTTGATTCACAAGTTTTAGTGGTCAAATGGGCGGTGCAAGTTGGATTAAAATATTTGGCCGAATTTCTCAATTCACACTTGAAACCACTTGTAACCTAGCCTCCCCTCCACTCTATAAATTGGTATTTTTCCCATTTTGAGGAGGTTTTACATGCCTTAGAGGATTGGGATAATAGGTGAAGTGGTTATTTTCTATTTCAATTAACCATTGGATGAGGGAATCTTTCAAGATAGGATCTCCTCCAAAATGATCTTCTCTTCCTCTTCTTTGTTGTAATGTTTTTGTTCTTTCAATAAACTTATTATTTTATCTTCCATTTCTTTTATTTTGATCAATTTTATTCTTATTTTATATTCATCTTTGGTATGTATTTATTAAGTAGAAGTGTGATTGGGTTATACCCATTATAAACCATTGCAAATGCAATTCGCTTCTACGATGATTACACCACCCATGGAATAGTAGTTCTTTTTAGTAATCAATCTATATCTTACCTTCTTCGTTCATTTATTTTGAATAAATGAAATAATATAATTCAAATAATATGATATATTAATTTATTTTTTAATTTAAATGAAACTAATCAAACAATTGAACAATAAACACAAATCACGCGAGGTTGAGAATTGTGTGAATTGTGAGAGCGCGAACTTAATTGGTAATTAAAAACCACATGGGATCAATTTTTAGTTTTCAAATATAATCCCTAAACTCAATTAATTATAATTTATAGATAGGATATGTGCCTTAATTTATGACTGACCATAAGCCAACCTTATAACATCAATCAAAGTAGGGTGTTGCGATTTCATGTTCTGAAGTTAGCCTGGGGTTAAATTCACTTCATCTTGGTGGTAAAATTAATTCTTGTAGGGTTCAGGATTTAACAACTTAAGGGATCATGATTAAGTAGATACTAATTTAAATTATAATGATTAATAAATTATTGAATAGGTAGAGTTATATCTATTACACATTTTAAAATATTTTCTAAAAAAACATCTTCTTGTTGCATCTTTTTAATCGAACTTCATTTCAAAATAAAAAACAAAAAAAAATGCAATATTATTCTAGAAAACTTATTCTAGATTTATAAACGATAAACAAACCCCATCATTTTAATTATTATTCTTATTTACTTTTATTTTATTTTCAAAATACCTATAATATGTTGTTAAATTTACTTCCTCCTTTGAGATACAACCTTGGTTAGCCACTTTGTTGCACCTAAGTACCCCAAAAACCATTAATCATTTGAGGGTGCCCATGACAGAACCTTTCAAATTTTTAAAGGGAAGAAGAATTTAATGACCCAGACTTTTATAAATGAAATTTACCATTTGAATGAATATATGAACCATTTAGTAATGTAGTATAATATGTACCACATGAACCACATAATTAAAATGAATAACACTTTATTATTATTATAAAATAAAGCTATAATATGATTGTTTTTCATTATGACCGTTGAAAATTACAATTTTTGGTAATATAGCCATTATAAAGTGACATTTATGATTAATATATATTAAGGGTAATAATAAAATCTAATTTATGTATAAGGAATAAGTGATGGCCTCTGCCGATAGCATCATCCCTTAGGAAGCTCATTTATCAAAGCTTCTAAGGGAGATGGAACCATTAGGGTTCACCCTTGACCAAGCCCAATATGAGATTCAATAACTAATACTTGAGATAAATGATTATGGGATTAGTTTAATCTTGTATAATTCATCTCCCAATCAATGTTTTCCAAACCACCCCATAAAAGTACTATCATCGCACACCTTACTATTAGGGTGTATGTTGGTGTAACAAGAGGTTGTGCCTCCATACCTTAGTAATATAAAGGTGTAAATTTTCTTATTAGAAAGGAAATAATGGTCACTTTGATCCCATTTTTATTATTGTTTAAAATTCATATGAATATTATATGAATACAATAAATATATTTTCAGATACAAAGAAAACAAAATTGTATTTTTGTAAAATATATGTTTGTAATTAAAATAAACTTTTATGATAAATTAAAGAATTTGAAATAAAATTTATTCATTGAAATCATCTTTTAAAACACTATTTATTTCAATATAAATGATAATATAATTTTATAAAGACCATGGTAATTTTTATAAGGTTTATAAAGTTGAATATGTCATAAAAGCTTATATTTTTAGATAAATAAAAAAATTATTTAAAATTTAAAATTTAAAATTTTTATAAAAATATTTTTGATAGATAAATGTAATATTTGAGATCATCATTATGAAATTATCTGATGTTTATTTTTTCCTAATTTTCTATTATAATCGAATTTTTGGGTAAAAAATAAATATGGTATAAATTTATGGTAAGTATTATGACATCATAATGTCCTAAAAGTGATGTAATAAATATTATAAATGGATTTATTATCCAAAAATAATATTATTTTTTAAAAATAAATTATTTTAAAGAGATAATATTAATTTTTCCAAACCTATAATGGATCTTCCAAAACCTAAAGTATATTTTATAGGTTTTAAAAACAATTCATTATGAAAAGAAATTACTTCCACCTCCAAAATATTATTAATTAAATAAGTTTGATCCTTAATATATTAAAATATCAAAAAAACCCTTGGAAAATATCATGGTCAAAAATCATGGCAAGGCCAATAGTTTTTCATTTCTTATTAACTAAATTTACAAGGCCTAAATTTAGAAATTAATAAAGATTTTCCCCTATTTTGTTATAAATACCCACCTATTCTTCCATTATTATTCCCTCTAAACCATTTGATAATGAATTTACTCTAATTTTCTCTCACAGCATCCCTCCCAAGAAGTTTATAAGGTTCTAAGGATCTCTTGTCAATCTTTAAGAAGTATCCTATGAAGGTAATGGGTTCTCTCCCTCTAGTTTTCCATTTAAGCACTTCCTTTGTAATAATACTTTTAGTTCTCAAATTATAATGTTGTATTGTGTTTATAAAAATTACTTTACTATGATAATGATGTAAAAATAATGAGATACTATCTCACACTCTCATTAATCCATTCCATGAACTTTTAAGTATATCCGTTATGTAGGCCAAATTATCTCTTAATTTCCATGCCATAACTTTTTTGTTGTGAATACCCAAACCTGTTTTCATTCATGGGTATTCATATATATATAAATATCCTTCATTGATTAGGTACTTCCTTGTATAAATCCCACTTTTTTTAATCATAGGATTAAAATGATGAAATACACTCTTATGTTATATGATTTCTATAGCAAATGTAAATTTATACTTGTGAAGTGTGTGCCCTAATAGTGATCTAATGTGTTTATTAATGTTTTCATATCATTAGATAGCATTTATTTTGAATTTTAGGTTATCCTAGAACACTATTTTATGATTTATTAGTGGTTATCCTTGAATTTTTCTTATAATTTCATGTTTTATGTTGTTTCCATACTCATTTTATGTCATGATCTTATGATATAATTTTTACACATCATGTTTCCATGGTATTATTCTCTTTTATTTTATCATAATATTACATTTGTATCATATGTATCATGAATACTCTAATTTATCCCTTATTGGGATTTATATCTCACCCATTTTTATGTATGTACCTAAGTTATCCAATATAGTTTTAGGATCTCAAAGTATTCAAATAGCACATTATGGAGATTTGAAATAATGATGTTTTTTATTTTGAAATTAATGGTTTATATATCTAATTTTCCAATGAAACTAGGCCTTTATATTTTAAGGATTGTATTATAAAGATATTTATATTAAAAAACATGAAATAAAATGTATTAGAAAAATGGGTTGTTATAATTATACTTAAGAAATAGGTTAAAAGAGTGATCTCAAGAAAAAAGATATCGGAGAAAGAAATAGGAGGAAGGTTCTACTATTTCAAGAAAAAAATGAAAATATTCTAAAAAGAAAGTGTAAGTGAATAGAAAAAAAGGTATAATATTTGACATGTTATATTTCTAAAGTAAATAAGGAGAGGATTTATTTCAATTAGAAATGGGAGTTGAAGAAGAACATGGTTAATCAAGGCAGTTGTTATTCAAAGAAGGAGATGAATACCAATCCATGGAGGTTGAATAAGAAATATCAACCTTCACTCATCAAAGTATAAGGTATGATGATATTTTCCCCCTCTCTCGCTTTTTCTTTGGATTTTTTGTTAAAGGGAGATAAATAAAACATAATACTCTTTATGTTCAATCCCTTGATGTACTTACAAAGGGAGAGGGAAACTATATTAGGGGAGAATAAAAAGGTATATGATTAATATAATGAGGTAGATATACCTTATTTAATGGGAGAATTAATTTAGATGGAGTTTTTAAAATGGGTAATCTATAAATGAAACACCCCATACCCGCACTCCTAGTACTGGTTATAAAAACAACAAATTTATTTTTTGACTTTTATACCAAGTGAGATGACTCAATCCAAACTTATATATATTTATAAACTATAAACATTACATATCAAAAATTATTGCACAATATAGAAACCCATAGGGTTAGTGTCTTTAGATATTAGATACATTAAAAATTTATTGTAAAATTTTATCTTTAATTTCACTATAATAGATCCCCTTCTAGACATCACCTAGGTTATACTCATATTCATAACTTGTGAAATAAAAAACATAAGAAGGGGTAAGATAAAATTATCGATAAGGGAAAAACTTATCAACATGCCATCAAGAGTTAGATCATAATCATGTGAGAAAACTTGAGCATATGAGAAATATTTGATAAAATAATATAGAATGATAATAATTTTACATAAGGTATAATATAAGGACATGTAATCTCAAATGATTAAACCAAGGCATAAAAGTGAAGAATCATGTGATAATAATCATAATCCTTGGATCATAACATAAGCATATAATAAAGAAATGTAGCATAATAATAATCATAAGAAATTATAACCTAGTGGATTAGGCATTGCTACCTGATTCACATAACATAGTGAGCTTGGGATAACAAATCGTGTACCCTCTTGATCTTAGGCTAACAACTCATAAACCATCTTGGGATTAGGATACTACCCGTGTATCTTATTGGGATTGGTATACTAATTTTTTACCCTCTTAGTCTTGGGATAACAATCCATATACCCTCTTGGTATTGGGATAACAACCATTATTCCCTCTTAGGACTATGATAAAAACTAGTATACCCTCTTTGGCTTGGTCTAACAACCCGTATATCCTCTCGGGCTTGGTATAACAACCTATATACCCTCTTTGGTTGGGACTAACAACCCGTATACCCTCTTGGGATTGGTCAAAAAACCCATGTACCATTTTTAGGCTTGTCCTAACCACCTATATATCCACTTGAGATCATGATATATAAAACTTCAACTAATTCATTTGAGGGAGATATAGGACCCCACCCATCACATAATGATAATCCATATATATGTGTTCCATGTTAAATCAATCATTCATAATATCATAATAAACCAAGGGAAATAAATGGGTTTCATAACATTTTAAAATGGTATCACACAAAATGAATTAAATAATTGGATTGGTTGATACCAAAAATTCAATTACCTAAAAAGAGTATTTCATAAGGGAATTTAGAGGATAAGTCATGAAACATGACTCTAAAGAAGATAGATCTTGTAGAGATAAATATGAAAATGGTAGAAAAATCATAAGAAGAGTTTTCATAAAAAAATTAAAATTATCGAAAAAAATGACTTTATATGTCTCTTTTAAAGGTTTTCCAAAGGAGATTTGGATTGGAAGACAAAACATATGATCATGGAGTGAAAACCCTTTAATATTTTAAAATACCTTTGTTGAAACCTACATCATAAAAAGAGTAATAAATATTATTTTTAAAAATATGTAATGAAAAATATGTAGATAAGATATAATACATATTTTGATTTCAAAATAATAAATTAAAACATTTGTGGAAAGAAATAATATGAATATAGAAGGAAAATAGTTTTTAAATTGGATGTGAATTATTATTAACAATGTTATAATTGTATGCGAAATAAATTCATCAAGGAATAATATCTGAAATAAAATTTTCATTATCCTAATATAGAAATAGAAATTTCCATATAATAAAACCTTAGTGTGTAATAAACCAAACATATAAGAAAGAAGTTCAAGAATAAATCTTATAACTCAATGAAAGATAGTTGAGTTAACAAAAACCCTTATAGATTTGGTAACTTTTGAATCAAAAGAATTTTAATGAGAAAATCTTATATATATCCTATAATCACTTTAATTACATGATAATTGTGATATAAATACATACATGGGTATTATATAAACCACACAAAATAAAATAATTGGTGAATATGACATATGTCTCAAAGAAGGAAAATTAAGATGAGAAAAACTCTTACCTTAACTCTTAACTTATATAAAAGAACTTTAAAATCCTATATAATAAGAGTAAACATATTAATAAACTTTTTAATAACATTATTAATATATATAAGCATTCGTACTATTTAATTATAATCATTCATTATACATTCATTAGTTAGTTATTGTTTATTTTCATCATTGGATGTTTGTAATTTCGATTGTTTCACACGTGCTTCGTAATGGTGAAGTCAAAACCCATTAATTGATATTAAGTTCATCATTACTAGATTATAAAATATATTTTAATCCTTTTTTAAAATTATTTATTAATTTTCATGTTCAGTTTATGGAAACTATGGGCATGTTTTGAGAGAACAAGATCCATGGTGAGTTTATTTCGAGTAATTTATCGATATCAACATATTACATTATAATGACCACCAATTAGTGTGTTATACCTTCAGAAACATATTCATGATATATATTAATCCTTGATATAATATATATTTATAAATTATATTTTAAAACCATCAATATAAGGTAATGATGAAAATGAAACATGTCATCCATAGAGGCAGTAGTTTGTACATACACACAAGATACATTTTCATTTTCTAATGAGTGGGAAGGAAGGAAGGTAGATAGTAATTTATATTTAAATAATATTAATTATTTCATAAATATCACATTTATTAATTAAATAAATTTTTATAACCATTCATTTTATGTGGTGATGAAAAACAAAATATGTCGTTCCTGAAGGTGATAGTCCACACGTACGAACGAACAACATTTTCATTTTTCAAACGGTTGGGAAGGAATGTGGAAATGATTATTACATTAACATAATAAAATTTTAGTATAATTATTATAATTATGTAATAATTTTATCAAGGGTATAATATATTTGGAGGATATATAGGAATAAAGAAAGGGATATAAATAAAAAAGGAGTGATTAGTAATTTTTACCTTACTCCTTGGAACAAATCCTTTGAAAATATGATTAATCCTTTAAAGGGTGGTCCTTTTATGAGATAATGACTTATATGATATTTATATAAGTTTTAGTGATGAATTTATACATATTTTTTTCAAACCAAGAGGCTTAAGGTGTGAGGATAAGTGGAGTGGTGAAGGGCTCCTTTTATAAGTGAGAGGAGTTGAATTTTTGCAATAAAAGATACACTATTTAAGAAAAGTATCTCAAAAAGTGGGAAAAAATGGATATGGGGTAATTATTGGTCTATAATACTCTAATAAACACAAATAATTGATAAGGATTAAGATATTTAGGCCTTTTACCATTAGTTTAACTTTTTACCATAATTTACTTTTACCATAGTAACTAATTTTTTAACCTCAGTAACTTGTTTGTATGAATAAAAATAAAATTAATCTTATTATATAATTTGTATATTTTTATTACAAATATAAAAACCATTTCATGATATTAAGTGATAAATTTTAATTTTAAAATAATAAATATGTAGCACATAAAAACATTTTTAGAAAAAAATATAACTTAAGTTCCAAAATGTCAAACATAGGTTTATAATTTAAACTTGATATTTTTAATGTATAATTTTACTTATTAAATACATATTTGGTCGGTAAAATGGTACATAAATTTTTATGTTATGCCTATATCCTAATGATGTCATAAAAGTCATGGTATTTGTAAAAACAGTATTTTGTATTATTCACCTAAAAACGTTACATTCAAAAAAATACCAAAATTTCATCCTAATATAATATTGTCATGATAATTAAAAAAATTAAGTTCATTTTTTTCGAATAAAAATTCTAAAATTTATAATTTTAACTTCTAAATAGAAAGATAAAATATAATGAAAAAACTATTTTTATAGGAAATTGAATTTTACAAATATTAATTGTTCTTATTCATATTTCCTATATATTATTAATTAAATTAGTGTTGATGTATTATTAAAATAAAAAATATATTTTATCATCATTTTACCATAATATATTTAGTTTCTTAAAATAAAAGTGCATAGCACATAAAAAGGTAATTTTTAGTAAAATGCATTTTTAAGCATTAAATGAATTTATTCTTATTACTTGTCTAGTAATAACTATTGGATATATGTTAATTTATTTTATTGTAAATATTATCAACAATTTTCATTAAAATAATTCTTTAATAGTGATCATTTAATTTATTAAGATAAAAATACATTACACACATAAAAACATTTTTTTGAAAAATAGGTTTTCTTAACGTTAAATGATTTTATATTTATTTATAAATAATTAATAATTAATAAATGTTTATTAATATGATAATATAAATAATACATTTAATTTTGTTTTATACTCTAAATTTGATAAATTGTACTATTTAACAAAACAAATAATATATAATAAAAACAATGTTTTTAAATAAAACAATTTTGGTTAGACATAAATAATTAAATTATCATTACTTATAGTTCCTTAAATATTTCTTGAATGTTATTAATTAATTATACTAATCATAACTTTTTTTTATCAATCCATTTTATAGAAAACATTTATTATAACTAATGAATTTAATAAAAATGCATATTTCATAAAAATAACTTTTTTAGAATAAAAATGTTTTCATAAATGATTTGGTATAATTTTATTTTATTCAAAAGTTATTATTTTTATTTAAAATAAATTATTTATTTAATTTCAAATAATTAATTTATAATAAATATATATTTTTAACTAAATAAACTTTATTTATATCAATTATATATTGATGATTTTGAACTAGTAATATGTTTACCGGTATTATACCCATTTAATTTTGATTCATATCTTATATAATTTACTTCCTTCTTAAGTTCAAATATTTTAATAGAATAAAAAAACATTTTTTATGAATGATAAACATATTTTTTAAAGAAATAAAATGTCCCCTAAAACCTAGGATGTTGCATCCCCCACCCCTCCACTCCCTTAAATAAATTTTTTCCTCGCAAATTTAATTACTATTCACGAATGAAAAATAGATAAGGGTATGACTCAAGATATAGTTTCCAACTCACTATCGTGGGAAAAACTATAAAACTCATATTTTACTTTATAATAGTCATGTATTTAAATTCTTAATCATTTTTTTCCAAATATGTATCTTTAGCTATCTATTAGCCTTGTAAGTTTCTAGAGACATACCTTTAACAACTTCGTTTTCATGATCATGTTCTCAATCAAACGATAAAACAAAAAATGGTTATGATAAAATCCAATAAAATCATATTAATATTAAAACTCAATATTGATATGCCTTATCCTATGACACCTTCATTAAAACATTTGATACTTATGTTTCAACTATCATAGAATTGGATCAACCTATAACTCCTTTAGTTTAACCTAGGTTTCCCATGGTCATTTTCCTATTAGGATCTATAACCTAACTAGTTATAAATTACATCACCAAATTACATTTAAATCCTTCATAATGATTTATAAAGAGCATGTGAATTTACCAAATCATACCCCCTTGGGAGTTTCAAACCAAGTGTTTAGTTGTACCCGCTTATTGTGTACCAAGTGAAGATTTAGTTAACACTCAACTATCATTTTTCAAGGTTATTTCCCCTAGGTGAATCTATTACAGAGTTTGTATCCACTTGTTTGTATCCAGATAGAGATTTAATTTCTAGGAAATCACACACTATATACCTTACCAAAATTTTAGGTTGTTTTTCTATATTTAGGATTTTTTCTTAGGGTTATCACTAATGTTATCTAGTCATATTTTCCAAAAAAAACTAAACCAATCCTTAAAAATTGCTAAACCCTGCTCTGATGCCAACTAAAATGACCCAAACCCGCACTCTTAGATTTGGTGCAAAAAACAACCCCTTTAATTTATAACTTTAATACCAAGTGAGACAACTCAATACAAATTTGCATATATTCCCATAATATAAAACTTACATCTCTCAAATGATCATAGAATCCAATAACCCAAAGGTTTGTTGTCTTTAGAGATTAGCTATATAAAATTTTTATTATGAACATTTCTCCATAATCCCACTATACTAGTTCCCCTTATAAACATATCTTAGGTTATACTCATATTCATAAATTGGGGAATGAAAAACATATGAATTTGTGATATCAAATTATTGATAAGGAAAAAACTTATCAACATGTTATCAAAGGTTATGTCATAATAATGTGATAAAACATGAGAATATGTGAAATATCTGATTAAAAGAACATGGAATAATAAGAGTTATACATAAGTTATAATATAAGAACATGTAATCTCAAATGATCAAACCATGGAATAAGATTGGGTAATCACGATACAATAATAATAATCATTGGATCATAACATAAGCATATAATAAAGAAATGTTGCATAATAATAAGTATAAAAAATCATAACCTAGTAGAGCAAGCATTGTTACCCAATTCCCATAACATCATGGGATTGGGATAAAAACCTATGTACCCTCTTGGGCCTGGAATAATAACCCATGAACCCTCTTGGGATTGAGATAACAACTCATATACCCTCTTGGGCTTGGGATAATACTTGCGTACCCTCTTGGGCTTGGGTTCACAACTCACATACCCTCTTGGGCTTGGGATAACAACCTGTATACCATCTTAAGCTTGGGATAACAGTTCGTATACCCTATTGTCCTTGGTATAACAACCCATATACCCTATTTGTTGGATCGATATATAGATGGATATGTATATTAGATGGAACAATACAAGAGGGGGTGAATTGTAGGTTTAAAAACTTTGTGTTTAAATACTTAAAAAATTAGTTTAAATGATCTTAAACTAATACAATTCACAACAAATACAAATAACCACAATTGACTTGGACATAAAAGATATGATATGATGTAATACTATAATAAAAGTAAAATAATTGTATTCAAATGAATACAATAATTAGATTAATACAATAGTAAAAGATTCTACCATAAAGCGTATAGAATCTATCGATACAATATGTAATAGTATAATTGTAATTGAAACAATTACAAATGAATACGGAATGAAGAAAGGAAACAAAACAATTCCTTTTCTAATACAAATAGCAGTAAAAATGTAAAAGTATTACAATTCTTTTATCCTAAATAGAAGGGTATCCTTTCACCTAGGATAAGAGGTCTGTCTTACCACCACCTTAGTAAGCCCTCGATACGATGATCGGTATGTCTGTCTTTCTATCCTCGCAAGATCTCGATATGATGATTGGTATGTCTATCTTGTTATCCCTATAAGCCCTCGATACGATGATCGGTACACCTATCTTGCTATCCCTACAAGCCCTCGATTTTGTAGGTAATCGGCACCTCTGTCTTTCAAACACTTAAAAGCCCTCGATACGAAGATCGGTATCACCGTCTACCTATCCTCAGTATCCCTCGATCGTTATCACCTGATCGGTCGCACAAAGCAAAACAAATCACTTAATTAAATACAAAAACTAAGAATGAGTCGTTCACATTTTGTAATCTCAAGGATTTCGCACGAAGCAAGAGATAAGTCACAGTATCTCTCTCTAGAACTTGATAAAAGAAAATAATGATCAAAGTCTCTCAGTTCTTCTTCTCAGCTTCAAATGACCTCCTATTTATAGGCCCCAGGTTCCAACGGTCATATTTCCTCCAACGGTCATATTTCTCCAGAAAACTCGGAGGGACTTGGACACCTGGCATTATAATGGTCATATTGAAACAGAAAACATGACATCGTTTTGATTAGTTTATAACTAACTTCATGACATCGTTTTGGTTAAAACAAAAGACATATGAAAAAGATAATCATAAGTACGATTGATATAAAACATTTGGTTTGATAAAGGATAAAAACAAGCATGCGATAAAAGTAAAATATGAGTACTATTAGTATTACTTAGTGCAATGAATTTATATGGTTCAAAGTGAGTAAAATGCACAGAATTCAGTACGATTGACAGAGTCATTATGATTGATAGAGTCAGTATGATTGACAGGGTCAGTATGATTTAGTCAGTACGATTGATAGAGTTAGTACGATTGACAGAGTCAGTACAATTGACAGATTCAGTATGATAAACATAGTCAGTACGATAAACATAGTCAGTACAATAAACATAGTCAGTACGATAAACATAATCAGTACGATAAACATAGTCAGTACGATAAACATATATGAATAGATTTTTGATTTCCAAAACAAGACATAAAAGTCAAAAGAGAACTTTTGACTCAACAATCTCCCCCTTTTTGAAAAGCACAAAACATAAAGTAAAAACAAAAAGAAATACTTATCTCCCCCTGAGTTATTGAAAACTATTCTGAATATGAAATCAAATACAACTAACTCCCCCTTAGGTATGTACTTTCCTATGGATTGTATTCTTAAATTTTCCTTAATTTAGAAGTATTTGTTTAAAACATTATTACCCTTATAAAACATTCTCCCCCTTTGTGATTTACAAAAATAACAGGGTAATCTTGAGTTACCTACAAAAGTTAGAGAGAAAAAAATTCAAGGTAATGGGAAATAGAACATAAACCTCATTGAGATAACAAAAGTCCATAGAATTCTAAAAGTGAATAAAGAAAGAAAGATACAACAAAACATTCATTTGTTTTCTCTTTATTTTTCTTTCTTGATTAGCTCATGAAGAACAGATTTCATCTTCTTGATTTCTTTCTTGTCTTTGGAGATAGAATCACCTTGGGATTTGAGAAGCTCCTGTTTATCGGAAAAAAGCTGATCCGGATTCTTGATAGTCTCTTCTTGAACTTTGATTACTTATTCAAGAGTATCAATTTTGTCTTGAAAATTATTATTGTCTTTAGATAACATGGAATTTTTCTTCCACAACAGAACAATTTCATCTTTGAAAGATGAAACCTTTGAAAACTCTGACTGGAAAGCATTCATTCTCTCTTGCAACTATTTCATTGAAGGGATATCAACTCCATGAGTTTTTGACACCTAATTCAGCCTTTCAATAGTTTCTTTTTCAAGCTTATTGAAAGTGATATCAAGATCATTTTAAATCCTTATCAAGTCTTAAATAGATATTTCATGATCATTTACTGAGCTTTATGTTTTGTATGACCACTTAGTCATCCTATTGCAAGCCTTATTATGGGCAGCAGAACTTTCAGACAGTACTTTTAAATCGGCTTCTATTGACAAAACTTTTTTGCTGAGTTCCCATACAGAACCAAACTTTTTTCCTTTGATTATCAGTGATGAAATCAATTTTCCCTTCAAGTCTAGGGAAATAATGAATAGTCTTCTCAATTCTCCTTAATAAATGAACAATGTAATCACTTTTCTTGAGAGAAATTGTGCATTCTGAATCAGTATCCTCATCGTATGAATCCAGTTCATTTTATCGGCTTGAGTCTTCAACTGGCTATTTTCCTTTTGCTTTTTCTTTTTCCTTTCTTTATTATTCCACTTTTTCACTAATAACAATTACTTTTTTGGTCTGAGAAGATTGACCACCTTGCTTCACTTGAGAAGGAAATATTTCTGAAGGGGTTTCAAGAGATTCAGCTAGTTATTGATCAGCATGAGGAGTTTGTTGAATGCCTTCACTTTGCTTTTGAAAAGATTCCTCTCTACTCTTTTTTGAACTCTGAAGAAATTCCAAAAGAAAATCTTCTTCCTCTTCTTCAACTTCCTGAACTTCTTACAAAACTTGTTTCCCTTTATCTTTTTCTGGAATACTCTTTATGATAGGTTATTGGTGTACTTATTTCGTTAGTTGAGCACTAGCCACCTCAACCAATTTCATGCTTTTAGAAACATCAAAGTCTTGAGCTTTCCTTTTCAAAAGAGTCTTCTTTTTATTTTCATCTTGAAAAGTATCCTCTACCCTTATCCTCTCATCTAAAGCTTCTGTTGGATCAAGACTGAACTTAGGATCACCTTCTTTTCTTGGTTCTTTGTCTTTCCTCCACTTGGACAAAACCTCCTTGATATACTTTGTTTTCTTATTTGGATTAATACTGGTTTGCAGATCTGACTTTTGAGGAGCAATAATAGTTGGATTATCTTTTATTGGCATAGGTGCTGATTGATTTGGTGTTGATTGTTTTGGTGTTGATTCAGCTTCCACATCTCTAAAAAAACTTTGAATTTTTATCGAAACAAACGTAATACTTCTTCAATGTATTCTTACTTATCCAAGAAGGATTTAGTTCTTTGAATTTCCCTTTTAGAGGAATATTATAGAACTTCAAACTCTCAAGAATAAACTTTGTAAGAATAGAAGGATACATGATCAAATGAGACTTGATTGCTCCTGACTTGACATTCTTGATTGTTTCAAAAATACACCCCATGATATTTACCTTTCTCATGTTTACAAGATAGTCTAGCATAAAGATATCAGAAACTTTAAAAGTTTCTCTATCCCCTTTTCTTGGGATAAGAAAACCCTACATCTAGAGCACCACAAATCTGTTATCTGGATATAAATGAGCTACTTTTCTCTTCTCTTCATTTATAAGAAATAACAATTTTTCACCACTTTCTCTATTAAACGTACCAACTTCCTCTGGTAGTTTATGAGATGGACAAAAGGAATCACCTTCTGTTGAGACATTGAGAAAGTGAGCTGCTTGTTTCACAGACATTGAGAAAGTTGATCATCATATTTTTGTCAAAAGACACTGTTTTTTAGAATTGAAAAACTTCTTCAACAAGAATAGGATCTTGAGATACGGGTTTCTCAACACAAAGATGTTCCCATACTTGAAAAAAAAATCCTCTTGATTTTTGAGTCATATGTGTCAAAGAAGTCCCAAGAAACTAGCCTTTCTCTGAAGAAGTCTTTCTCTGAAAATGTTTTTTGAAGACATTTCGTCAGGAGTGTTTGCAGAGGACTGAGACATAAAGATGAGGCAAAGGGAAGATCGTACGGATTCTTAAAACATAGAGGCAGAGCTTCGCCAAGAATTCATAAAAACAGGTATGGGTTTGGGGAGGGGGGATCTATTTATAGGAGAAAAAAATGACCATTGATCTTCTACGGTTGAGATTAAAAGAAATATAAATCAACGAATAGGATTTAAAGGGATAAAAAAAATGAGAAACAAAAAAACGTAAGAAAAACAAAAAAAAAGAAAGAAAGAATGTACATGTCGGAGGTTCTAAGAAAATCGTTGGTTTAATAGTATTAACATAGTTTAATACAATAATAAAAAGAAAATATAAGCGTACATGGAAAAAAATGATCAGTTGTGAGACTGATGGAAAATAAAGTCATTACCATTGGTTGTCATGCCGATGGAAAACAAATTCATTACCATAGGTTGTCATGTTGATGGAAAACAAATTCATTACCATAGGTTGATGTGTCGATGGAAAATAAATTCATTACCATTGGTTGACATGCCGATGGAAAAAAAATGCATTACCATTGGTTATCATGCTGATGGAAAATAAATTCATTACCATAGGTTGTCATGCCGATGGAAAACAAAGTCATTACCATAGGTTGTCATGCTGATGGAAAACAAAGTCATTACCATAGGTTGTCATGCTAATGGAAAACAAAGTTGTTACCATAGGTTGACGTGCCGATGGATAAAAAATCAATATGGTAACCACGAAGACAAGATGACAAACAGAAGGTAAAAATGATAACTAGACAGTCAAGATGATAATCAAAAAGACAAAATAGCAAACCAAAAGAATAAATAGATAAAGATCATAAAAAAACACATTAAGTAAAATGTTCTACCCCTTTTTAGAGGAGTTTTTTAATGTAAGGAGAAGTATAAAACATGAAGTAGATATGAATGATTATTTTAATGTAATCATTCCTAGATTTTGTTTTATAAAATCAAATCTATTGAAAGGTAATGGTTTTGTAAAAATGTCAGCAAGTTGTTCTTGCGTTCTGATGAATTGTAAAATAATATCTCCTTTTATTGTGTGATATCTAAGAAATTGATGCCTAATATCTATGTGTTTTTCATAAGAGTAATGTGATGGGTTTTTACTAAGAGCTATAGAACTAGTATTATCACGTAGAATTTGAGTTTTGGAAAAGCTCAAACCATAGTTAGTGAGTGTGTGTTGCATCCACAACACTTGAGCACAACAACTTCCAGCTGCTACATATTCAGCTTCAGCAGTGGAAAGTGCTACTGAGTGTTATTTCTTGCAAGACCAAGAAACCAAGGAATCTTCTAAGAAATGAAATATTCCAAAAGTACTCTTTCTATCCATTCTACAACCACCAAAGTCATTATCTGAAAAACTTTTTAAAATAAAATCATTTCCAGAAGAATAAAAAAGACCTAAATTTAAAGTCCCTTTTAAATACCGAAAGATTCTTTTCATGGATTTTAAATGAGACTCTTTTGGATTTTATTAGTATCTTGCACATAAGTATATGGAAAACATTAAGTTTGGTCGACTACTTGTCAAGTATAATAAGCTACCTATCATACCTCTAAAAGTTGTTTGGTCTACTGGTTTCCCAGTTTCATCAAGATCAAGTGTATTTGAGGTACCAATTAGAGTGCTAATACTTTTAGTATTGTCGTAACCATACTTTTTGAGTAAGTATTTGATATACTTATGTTGAGATATATAAGTTCCTTTTGGTCTTTGTGAAATTTGAAAACCTAAAAAGAATGTTAACTCACCCATCATACTCATTTCAAACTCAGATTTCATTAAATTCGCAAAAGAACCAGTTAAAGACTGCTGAGTTGATCTAAATACAATGTCATCAACATAAATTTGAACAATCAAAACATTTTTAGTTTCCATTTTTATAAAAAGGGTTGGATCTGATGTACCTTTTGCATAATTGTTTTGTAAAATAAATCTTGTAAGTCTATCATACCATGCTCTAGGGGCTTGTTTAAGGCCATATAAAGCTTTGGTAAGTTTAAAAACATGATTAGGATATTTTGAATCTATAAAACCAGGTGTTTGTTCAACAAAAACTTCTTCTTGAACAAAACCATTTAGAAAAGCACATTTAACATCCATTTGAAATAATTTGAAATTAAAGTATGCTGAAAAGGCTAATAGAATACAAATAGATTCAAGTATAGCTATCGAAGCATGTGTTTCTTCATAATCTATTCCCTCTTTTTGATTATATCCCTTAGCAACAAGTCTTGCTTTATTTCTTATAATGATTCCATTTTCATCACATTTATTTCTGAAAACCCATTTTACACCAATTACAGTTGTTTCTTTAGGTCTTTCAACTAAAGTCCAGACTTGATTCCTTTCAAATTCATTTAGTTCATCTTGCATTGCTTTAATCCAATCTTCATCACCTAATGCCTCACTTGGACTTTTAGGTTCAAATTGGGAAAGAAAGGCAAGGTGTTCTATTTCATTTCTTAAGGAATTTCTGGTTCTTGCAGGTTGATTTACATCTCCAATGATATTATCACTAGGATGATTCCTAAGAAGCAATTGATTTGGGTTTTTTAAAACCTGCTCATCAACATAGGGTAGGAAATCTCCTGGGGTAAATGCTTCAGAAACATTTTCTTGAACATTTTCCCTATCAGAAAGATTTTCTAATAAAGGTTGATAATCAGTTTTTAAAAACACATCTGAAGATGTAGGTTGAGGTTAATTAAAAACAAAAGGATTCGTTTCATCAAATTTAACATGCACTATTTCTTCAACAGTATAAGTATTTTTATTGAAAACTCTATAAGCCTTAGAAGTTTTAGAATAGCCTAGAAATATTCCTTCATCAGATTTTGGTGCGAATTTGTGTAGATTATCTTTAGTATTTAGAATGAATAATTTGCATCCAAAAACTTTGAAGTATGAAACTTTAGGTTTTCGTCCAGTCCACAATTCATAAGGTGTTTTATTAAGAAATGGTCTGGTTAAAACATGATTTATAGTATAAAAAGCAGTACTAACAACTTCAGCCCAAGAGTTCTTAGCAGTTGAATATTCACTCAACATGGTTCTTGTCATTTCCTGAAGAATGCGATTTATTCTCTCAATAACACCATTTTTCTGAGGAGTTCTTGGTGCTGAAAAATTGTGAGTAATACCTTTCTTACTACAAAAAGTTTCAAAATCTGAATTTTAAAATTCACCACCATGATCACTATGGATGGTTACCAAGGGTAGGTTTTTCTCATTTTTAACTTGGGTTCTAAAAGTTTTGAAATAGAAAAAGGCTTCATATTTCTTTGTTAGAAAATAGACCCATGTAAATCTAGTAAAGTCATCAACTAAAACAAATACATAGTATTTTCCTCCAATACTACTAGTTTGTGAGGGACCAAATAGATCCATGTGTACTAGCTGTAATGCATTAGAATTTGAAACTTTGTTGATTGATTTAAAGCTATTTTTATGTTGCTTTCCAAATTGACAAGGGTCACAGACCTTTGAAGAATCAAATTTAAGATCTGGTAGATCCTTTACAAGTCTTTTCTTTGAAAGTTTACAAAGATTTCTTAGGTTGTGGTGTCCTAGTCTTCTATACCATATCCAAGATTGGTCTTCTATTACACTTAAGCAAGGTAAATTTTGGTTCCTAAGGTCTTATAAGTTAATAGTGTATACATTCTTTTGCCTAAGGGTAGATATAATGAATTCATCCTTGGAATTGTGAACTAAACACTTATCATTTCTAAAATTAACAAGGTATCCTTCATCACATATTTGACTTATGCTGATGAGATTGTACTTAAGACCTTTGAAAAACAAAACATTTGAAATAAGAACTTTTTCAATAACAACAATATTACCTATTCCAACAACATTTCCTTGAGCATTATCTCTGAAGGTAAATTTTCCACCTTTTGTTTCGATAATCTTTTCAAAGAAATCTTTGTTTTCGGTCATATGTAGAGAACAACCACTATCCATGTACCAAATGTTCTTGTTGTTGGTACATTTCTTATTTTCCTGAAAAAGAAACAATTAGTTTTTCAGAATCCAAACTTGTTTGGATCTAGAAGCGTTAGATAAAATAATTTTAGGAGTCCACATTTGTTTTGCAAAATGAGCTTTATGAAATCCTAAAGACTGAGTTCTATTAAGAGAACAATTTCTTTTCCAGTGTCCACCACATTGACACTTAGTACAAAAAGGGGTACTTTGAGGAATAAAATAGTTATTACTAAAAACCGGTTTTGAATGAGTATAACCAATACCAGAATGATTCCTCAAAGTTCTAATTTGAGAATACATTTTATTAAAGTTTTCTTTAACATAGGTAAAGTTTGAAAAACATTTTTTCAAGGAAAAAATCTCTAACTTTAGTTTTAAAACTAAGTTTTTATCCTCAAAAACATTATTTTTGGAACTAGAGTTAGTCTCTAAAACATTTTTCTTGGAAATTACATTCTCAATATCCTTAGAAAGTTTATCCTTATCCGAATTGACTTTCTCAAGGATTTTTAAAATAATTTCAAAATCAGAAGTTTTCATATCAAGATCATTGGAAAGATCTGATACTTCTTTAGTTAAAATAGAAATTCTAGAATTTTCCTTATCAATATTTTTCTTGAGTTTAGAATTTTCATTCTCAAGTAGTTTAGAAAACCTAGACACTTCTTCATAAGAAGGTAATGTATTATCTTCTGATGATGAAGACTCATCATTCTAAGATTCATAATATATATTATCAATATAATTTTCATTTAAGGATACATTTGTAATAGCTTCTGCATTGTGTACCTTAGCCATGAAACAATGATCTTCAATTGGTAGTCTGGCTATAAGTCCAATATTCCTTTGTCCTGAAGATTCATATTCTGAAGAATCATCTGATGAATCGCCACCACTTGCAATCCAAGTATCATTTGCTTTCAAGACTTTCTTTGTCTTATAATACGTTTTCCTATTTCTTTCAAAATGTTTCTCTTTTCTATATTTTTTCTTCAGTAAAGGACAATCAAGTCTTATATGGCCTACTTTATTGCATTCATAACATGTTACCTATGAATCTTTCTTATCCTTCCTATATTTCTTTTTTAATCTATATTGGAAGTCTTTCTTTCCCAAAATCTTGTTCATCCTTCGAGCAAGATTGGCTAACTCGTTATCTGAATGATTACAATCACTTGATTCTGACATAATAACTTTCTTAGCTTTGGATCTTGTTATCCTTTCAGGTGTTTTAGCTTTAGATGTAGTAGTAAAAGATATAATTCCATTCCACTTTTCTTCTTATTGAAATCATCATCTCTCTTCATTCTTGTCTCGTGTTGTAGAAGAGTTCCAAAGAGTTCATCAAGAGTAATCTGAGAGACTTTTCTGTTTTCATCAATAGCTGTCCTTTTTTACTCTCATTAGTTTGGCATTATATCAATAATTTTGTCTACAAGAGCTTCATCATCAAGACCTTTTTCTCCCATATATTGTAAACTATTTAAAATTTTCATAAATCTTTGTTTCACTTTACAAACTGGTTCTCCATAAGGAAAATGAAATCCATGATATTCTGCTCGGAGCATTGCTCTCCTTGTTTCTATAACTTTAGATGTACCAAAATGTGTGACTTCCAATTTCTTCCAAATACAGTTGGCTGCTTCACAAGATGAAATCTGGTTGTATATATTCCTTTTCATAGAACATATCAAAGTATTTTTTACCTTGTAATTCAATTGATATTCTTGCTTTTCTTGATTGGTGAAAGTACTGACTTCTTTGTCAGGAATTTTGTAACCTCCAGTAAGCATAATAAAATTGTCTACACCAGTATTGATAACAAATGTCTTCATTCGATCTCTATAGTACTCATAATCATTCCCATAAAAGATTGGTGGTCTAGTTAGATTTATATTTTCAATTGATCCAATATTCATTCCATCCATCTAATAAAACAAAATCTTTTCCACTCCCCACGTTAGTACAGTAAGTAGTTGAAACAAAAATTAAAAGAAAAATATAGCAAGTAAAAACAATCAGTGGAAACCTCCTCTGATACCAATTTTTGGATCGATATATAGATGGATATGTATATTAGATGGAACAATACAAGAGGGGGTGAATTGTAGGTTTAAAAACTTTGTGTTTAAACACTTAAGAAATTAGTTTAAATGATCTTAAACTAATACAATTCACAAAAAATACAAATAACCACAATTGACTTGGATATAAAAGATATGATATGATGTAATACTATAAGAAAATTAAAACAATTGTATTCAAATGAATACAATAATCAGAGTAATAAAATAGTGAAAGATTCTACCATAAAGTGTATAAAATCTATCAATATAATATGTAACAGTATAATTGTAATTGAAACAATTACAAATGAATATAGAATAAAGAAAGGAAACAAAACAATTCCCTTTCTAATACAAACAGTAGTGGAAATGTAAAAGTATTACAATTATTTTATCCCAAAGAGAAGGGTATCCTTTCACCTAGGATAAGAGGTATGTCTTACCACCACCTTGGTAAGCCCTCGATATGATGATCGGTACTTCTATCTTTCTATCCTCGCAATCCCTATATACAATGATCGGTATGTCTATCTTGCTATCCCCACAAGCCCTCAATACGATGATCGGTACGTCTGTCTTGCTATCCCCGCAAGCCCTCGATTTTGCAGGTTATCGACACCTCTATCTTTCAAACACTTGAAATCCCTTGATACGAAGATCGGTATCACCGTCTACCTATCCTCAGAAGCCCTCAATCGTTATCACCTGATCGATCACACAAAGCAAAACAAAGCACTTAATGAAATACAAAAACTAAGAATGAGCCATTCACGTTTTGTAATCTCAAGGCTTTCACACGAAGTAAGAGATAATTCACATCATCTCTCTCTAGAACTTGATAAAAGAAAAGAATGATCAAAGTCTCTCAGTTCTTCTTCTCATCTTCAAATGACCTTCTATTTATAGGCCCCAGGTTCCAGCGGTCATATTTCCTCCAACAGTCATATTTCTCTAGAAAACTCGGAGGGACTTGGACACCTGGCAGTATAACGGTCATATTGAAACAGAAAACACGACATCATTTTGATTATTTTATAACTAACTCCACAACATCATTTTGGTTAAAACAAAAGATATATGAAAAATATAATCATGAGTATGATTGATATAAAACATGTGTTTTGATAAAGGATAAAAACAAGCATACGATAAAAGTAAAATATGAGTACTATTAGTATTACTTAGTGCAATGAATTGATATGATGCAAAGTGATTACAATGAACAGAATTCAGTACGATTGACAGAGTCAGTATGATTGACAGAGTTAGTACGATTGACAAGGTCATTACGATTTAGTCAGTATAATTGATATTCAGTACGATAAACATAGTCAGTACGATAAACATAGTCAGTATGATAAACATAGATGAATAGATTTGTGATTTCTAAAACAAGACATAAAAGTCAAAAGAGAACTTTTGAATCAACACTATTAAGTATAGTCTAACAAATCATATACCCTCTTGGTCTTGGGAAAACCACTTGTATACTCTTTTGGTCTTGGGATAGCCACTTGTCTACCCTCTTGACCACATGAGATATAAAATTTCAATCAATGCATTGGAGGGTGATATAAGACCTCACCCATCACATAATGATAATACATACATATTTTTTCCACATGAAATTAATCATTCATCATATCATAATGATCCCATGGAAATAAAATGGGTTTCATAACATTTTCAAATAGTATCACATAAAATGACTTTAAGAATCAGATAGGTTAATACCAAGAAAATCAATCACCCAAAAAGATTATTTCATAAGGGTATTTAGAGTTTAAATCATGAAAAATAACTCAAAAGTAGATATATATTTTTTAAATAAATATAAAAATGTAAGAAAAATCCTAAAAAGATTTTCCATAAAAAATTTAACATTATTGAAAAAAATAAAGTTACGGGTCTCTTTCAAAAGTCGCTTTCGAGGAGTTGAAATGATAAATTTTTTAAAATTTATTTTGAAATAAATATCAATAATAGATCCTTGAAAAATACATAAAGGTTTTTATAGGATATGTGGAGTGTAAGATAAAACATATAATCATGTAAGGAAAATCCTTTAATATTTTAAAATACCATTGATAAAACCCGCATCGTAAAATGAGTAATAAAGATTATTTTTGAAAAGTGGTAAAGAAAGATATAAATATCATAATAGATAATACATATTTTGATTTAAAAATAATAAGTGAAAACATTTATGGAAATAAAGAATATAGATATGGAAGAAAAATGGTCTTTAAAGAGGATGAGTATTGTTTTTAACAACATTATACTTTTATGTGAAAGAAATTCATAAAGAAAGAAGATTTGAATTAAAATTTTCATTTTCCCAAAATATAAAGATAAATTTTCTTATAAAAACCCTTAGGGTGGAATGAAATAAACATAAAAGAAAGAAGTCTAAGAATAAAACTTATAACTCAACGAAATGGAGTTGAGTTAACAAAAACTCTTACGACTTTGGTAAATTTTGAATCAAAAGCCTTTAAATGATAAAAAAATAGATGGATGTAAAAATACCTTTAATTGGATGAGAATTTTGATATAAATACATACTTGGGAAGTATATAAACCACAAAAAATAAAATAATTGGTGAATATGGCATATGTCTCAACGAAGGAAAATTGAGATGAGAAAAACTCTTAATTTAATTCTCGACTTCCAAAAAAGTGATTTAAAATAATATATAATAAAAATAACCATATTAATAACCTATTTCATAACCTTATTCATATCAATAAAGTTTTATAATTTTTAATTATAATCATTCATTATAAATTCATTAGTTAGTTGTTGTTTATTTTCATAATTGGATATTGGTAATTTTGATAATTCCGCACATGTTTTATAATGGTGATGTCAAACACCATTATTTGATACTAATTAAATAATTAAAATATATTTAAATATATTTAAATCATTTTTTAATGATTTATTCATCCTCATTTTCATTTTTTGGAAACTATGGTCATGGTTTGAGAGAATGAGATCCATGACAAGCTTTTTTCGGGTAATTTAATGATATCAACAGATTATTTTATAATGATCATAAATTTTTATGTCATAACTTTAGAAAAATATTCATGATATATATAACAATAATTAATATCATTTATATTCATCAAATATATTTTAGAACTATCCATCTAATGCGGTGATGAAAATGAAACACGTCATCCATAGAAGTAGTAGTTTGCATGTACACACGACCGACACTTTCATTTTCTAATGAATAGAAGGGAAGGAAGGTAGATAATATTTTATGTTTAAAAAATATTAATTATGTCATAAATATCATATTTATTCATTAAATAAATTATTATAAGTGTTCATGTGATGTGGTGATGAAAAATGAAATATGTCGTGCATGGAGGCGGTAGTCTGCACATGTGCATGAATGACAATTTAATTTTTCGAATGGTTGGGAAGGATGGTATAAAATGATTATTAAATTAATATAATATAATTTTAGTATAATTATGATCACTATTGGAAACTTATACTTTACCAATGGTTTCAAACCATTGGTATAAACTATACCAACGGTTGTCCAAACCGTTGGCTATAGAGCTGTGGGGATAGAAATGTCCCAACGGTTCTATGAGAACCGTTGGGATATTGTTGAAGAATGGATTATATAACAACATTTCCTTGTAACCATTGGTATAAATGTTTACCAACAATTTAAAACTATTGTAAATATCAAAATTCATGTCTATACCAACGGTTTCTAAACTGTTGGTATAGACTTTTACCAACGGTTCCTCACAAACCTTTGGGAAAAGTCAACTGAAGGATCTATACCAACGGTTTGTAAACCATTGGTATATACTTTTACCAACAGTTTACATTAAACCATTGGTATATGTTTTCTTTCCACACATATGCCAATGGTTGTAAACTGTTGGCATAGGCTTTATGCACCTGCAGCAGCAAGCCTGCCTCCCCCCTGTGCACCTGCAGCAATGCATTTCCACCAACAGGCCTGCCTCCCCCTGTGCACCTGTAGAAAACCAAACACACATACAGAATTCATATAGAATTCTACCTGTGCACATGTACCAAACCGAACACACATACAAAATTCATACAGAATTCTAAATACCTGCATAATACATGCAAAATTCTGTATGAATTTATACAGAATTCATACACATACAGCAATTACCTGCAAGTATTTCCCCATGACACTTAGAGTCACTCTACATTGTGAACATTTCTTTTAGAGGGGGAAGAATAGCCATTTTAGGTTCAGACTCCCCCATTTTTCATGTAGGATTGGAACAAAGAGGGTGTCCAAGGAGGAGGGATTATCCTGGGGTTGGGGGTGTTATCCAAGGGGGTAGGGTGTCCAGGGGGTGGGGGTGTCCAGGAGGTGGGGTGGTGTCCAGGGGGTGGGGACTGTCCAGGGGATTGGGGGTGATATCCAAGGGGGTATGATGTGTCCAGGTGGTGGGGGTGTCTAGGGGGTGGGGGCTATCCAAGGGGGTAGGGGGTGTCCAGGGGGTGGGGGCTGTCCGGGGGGGTTTTCCAGGTAGTGGGGGCTGTCCAGAGGGTTGGGGGCTGTCCAATGGGGTAGGGGGTGTTTAGGAGGTGTGAGTGTCCAGGGGGGTGGGGGTGTCCAGGTGTGGGGGTTATCCATGGGGGTGGGGGGGCTTTCCATGGGGTGGGGGTGTCCAGGGGTGGGGTGTCTAGGGGGTGGGGTGTTGTCCAGGGGGTGGGGGGCTATCCAGGGGGTTGGGGGCTATCTAAGGGGGTAGGGGGTGTCCAGGGGGTGGGGTGTACAGGATGTGGGGTGGTGTCCAGGGGGTGGGGGCTGTCCAGGGGGTTGGGGTGTTGTCCAAGGGGGTAGGGGGTGTCCAGGGGGTGGGGGTGTCCATGGGGTGGGGGGTTGTCCATGGGGGTGGGGGTGTCCAGGGGTGGGGGTGTCCAAGTGGTGGGGTAGTGTCCAGGGGGGTGGGGGTGTCTATGGTGTTGGGGGATATCCAAGGGAATATGGAGTGTCTAGGGGGTGGGGGTGTCCAGGGGGGTTGTCTAGGGGTGGGGAGTTGTCCATGGGGGTGGGGGTGTCCAGGGGTGGGGGTGTCTAAGGGGGTGGGGCTGTCCAAGGGGTTGGGGATGTCCAAGGGGGTAGGGGTGTCTAGGGGGCTATCCAAGGATGTAGGGGGTGTCTAGGGGTTGGGTTGTCTAGGGGGTGGGGTGGTGTCCAGGGGGTGGGGGCTATCTAGGGGGTTGGGGTTGTCCAAGGGGGTGGGGGTGTCTTGGGGGTGGGGGTGTCCAGGAGGCGGGGCGGTGTCCAAGGGGGTAGGGACTATCTAGGGGGTTGGGGGTGTTGTACAAGGGGGTAGGGGGTGTCCAGGGTGGTGGGGGTGTCCAGGGGGTGGGGGGTGTCCAATGGGGTGGGGATTGTCCATGGGGGTGGGGGTATCCAGGGGGTGGGGGTGTCCAGGTGGTGGGGTGGTGTCCAAGGGGGGTGGGGGTGTTCAAGGGGTGGGGGCTGTCTAAGGGGGTGGGGGTGTCCATGGGGGTGGGGGTGTCCAGGGGTGGGGGCTGTCCAGGGGGTTGGGGGCTGTCCGAGGGGGTAGGGGGTGTCCAGGGGGTGGACATTTTCAGGGGTGGGGGTTGTCTAAGGATGTAGGGGGTGTCCAATGGGTGGGGGTGTTCAGGGGGGTGGGGGTGTCCAGGGGGTGGGGTTGTCCGTGGGGGTGGGGGTGTCCAGGGGGTGGGGTGGTGTTCGGGGGGGGGGGGGGGGGGGGCTATCCACGGGGTTGGGGGAGGTCCAAGGGGGTATGGGGTGTCCAAGGGGTGGGGGTCCAAAGGGGTGGGGGTTTTCTAGGGGTTGTGGGGGTTGTCCAAGGGGGTGGGGTTTCCAGGGGTTGGGGGTGTCCAGGGGGTGGGGGTGTTTAGGGGAGGGGTGAATCTGTCATAGAAAATCATCAATTAAAGTTTTATTATTTATAGATAAAGAAATAAAGATAATGTGACCTACCTAATCGCACATATATTCATGCACAACAAATCCTCAAACATCAAATGTCAGTAATATCATTCAAAAATGTAATAGATCAATTTGTCTCTCATCACCATCATTATCATCACCGTCATCATTAGCCTCACCCCCATCCTCATCGTCGTCCCCATCATCATCCCCACCCTCCTCAATGCCCTCCTCCTCACCCTCGTACTCTGCCTTACCCTCCTCCTCTGCCTCGACCTC
This sequence comes from Viscum album, assembly GCA_963277665.1. Classification (NCBI taxonomy): domain Eukaryota; kingdom Viridiplantae; phylum Streptophyta; class Magnoliopsida; order Santalales; family Viscaceae; genus Viscum; species Viscum album. The sequence goes on along the minus strand of OY728136.1, from coordinate 512,513,153 downwards.
CTCCTCACCCTCCTCCTTTGTCTCGGCCTCCTCCTCACCCTCTTCTTCCTCTACCTCGACCTCCTCCTCACCATCATCTCGACCACCACTAGAACTACCACCTAGTGCACCATATATAGAACGCATCAATGATATATATTCATCACAAGTTGTGTTGGCCTCTGGTGGAAGTTTTGGATGTAAAACTTCCATTAGTTTCATAAATGTAGTGTTTTTCCTAGCAGATTATTCTGCCATCTCTATGGACCTTTTTTTAGCATGTTTTGCCTGTGCCTTAACCTGCTAGAACTTGGTGTCACTAAAACTCATACCTAAGGAGGTTCAATACCTCTTCGAGACTATACTCTTTATAGGTCGGCAGCTTACTCTACCAGGGTGTTCATCTCCCAACATTGAATGTAAGTGATCTTTTGGCCCAAAATTGTCAGGTTCATGGGCATCAAGGGCCACTAAATCATCCTGTTACAAATATAAATAGATTGTTAAGTTAAAAAATAGATATTAAAATTTGAAATCAACAAAGTAAAACTTACAATCTACTTTTTAGTCAGTTCATTAATCACGCTTCTATATTTCTTCCTTCGACTCGAGAAAAACAGTTTTTCTCGAGGCACTCATCCTTCAATATTCAATTTTTTCCTCTATAATGACATTGAATATAGGAAACCGTAATTAAAAATAGGTTACCAATAATTAATTTCATAACCAAAATTATATAACAACTTTAGAAATCGAATAAATTATGGAGGAAACAATAGAAAGTGCAAGTTGTAAAGAAAAATTATAAAAAACTCTCATATCTGCTTCCTCTCATGATCTGGCATCATAGGACATCCCAATGTGTGGAGGTATTTTTTAGAATTAATGTTTTTTTATTTCTGCCAGATGATTCCTAAATAAAATTCAATAATATAAAAGATATTATTAATTAAAAACATGAAATTTTTCATTTAAATGCCTCAATTGTGATTAATACCTTAAACTGGATAGTCATTCAATGAGTAATCATCTGCTGATACTAATCTATCAGACAATAATCAACAATAGGGACTGCCTCTAACTTGGTTCCAACTCTAGAACTTCATCCAATATACAACTCATGCTTATAGGCTCTCCAAATCTCACCTAAATCCTTTAGACTTGCTGGTTGTGCACCCTCACCATTGGGGAAATTAAACCGAAACTGACACCAAAATATTAATTCATATAAATACAAAAAATAATATATTTCATTAAATACAACAGATTTTTTTACTCATATCTCTTCCCAAACATTATCCTTGACTTCATTTGGCAACTGTCTCTATGAGAGCGGGCTAACAGGAATGATGTCGGAGTATTTGGAAAGCATCACCAAAAAACTCTGACATTGTTGCCCTATTTTTTCAATCATTTGATTGTCTTCATTGTAGTCCACTATCAACTACATGTGGCATTTCTACACCGCATTCATGCATGTATTCCCTCACCTCCACCTCCTATCAGTAGATATATTTGTTATGAAAGAAAAAAAATATTTTATTAATACATGTTATAATGAAAATAAATAATGGTATAAAAATTTGTTAGGGTTCTATAAATATTCCTACGACAGTCTGATCAATGGGTACCGCTGGATCTATAGAAATTGAAGGAACACCCTGTGTAGGTGGAGTGGGTCCCAATGTATGCTTATCAGGGACAGACTCTGGCAAAGTAGGAGTCGAAGAAGATGGAATATAGAAGCTCAGAGAGAAGGTAGTATAAGTAAAATAAGATGCCACAGATGGTTGGTCGAATGATAGATGGAGAGTGGGAATCATCATCGGATATGGTAAAGACGGGTGAGGAGACTCAGATATAAAGGGTGGTGAAAACATGGGAGGCCTAAATATCTCGTGTGTCCCTAATGACACATCGGGATTAGAATGTGGAATATATGGTATGTCAGTGGGAGGGGTAGGGTCTAATCGGGTACACCGACCAAATCGCCTAACTCTCGTACCACTCCCCCTCATACGAACACCCTGAGTACTGGGACCACTATTAGGATGATCATAAAATAATTGTTGCCTAAGAGGTGGATCCTACAAAAATGTTTAAAAAATTAATCACATGACATTATATATTATTTAAATATATATATATATATATTTGAAATAAAATACTCACTACAGGCACTGGTGGTGGGACGCCCATCTCAGTCATGCGACGATTGTTGTCCATCGTCTTTTTTCATCGCCTCTCTTCAATTGGTTGCATTTCCTGCATTTGAAAACAAATATGGAAATAATTAGAAAAGGATAAATAATGTGTAACCCAAAAAATAAAATAAATAAGAGGGAATGGGGGGTTCATGGATAATTTAACTATCCATTGTTTTAGGTGAGCTTGAATAGATATATAATGAATTAAATAAATCATACAAGATGTAATAAAGAAATTTAATTTTTAGTAGGATGGTTATTTACTAAGTGTCATCAGTCTATTAAAATCATGGAACATTGATTATATGGTTTTATTTCACTCAATAACCAAGAGAGAGAGCATACTAAATTATGCCTCTAGAAAATTCAGCAAGGTATATATTATAAATGATTAAACCCTTAAGATAGTTGGAAATGATGATATAAACATATGAACAAGGATAAGTTATCTACCATATTCATAAGGGGTAAATCACTTGTTGAAATTAAGGAAAATTTTAATTTCTTTAGCCTAGGTAGATGATACAGGTTTCTATGCATGTTTTGCAGAAGAAGACAAACCATCATGTTCATTATCTGGTGAAATGTTAAAGGGAGGTCTTATAGTTATAATAATTTTATACATGGTCAATAAAGCATTGAAATGTTCTCTAAGTTAGAAATGTTGGTTTTTTAGGTTTAAATACAGTTCAATTCCAAATTAGAAAATGCAATTCAAATAAAATTACAACCAATAAACATTGAAAATTCACATAACGTTCACATAAGATACAACATATTTGTAATCAATATTAAATCAATTTGAATAGTACCAACCTTAACAACCCAAGTCTAGCTAAACCAAAAGAATTGAGAACATGGATGGATGATTTTATATATTTCCCACCACAACTTCAGGTTCACAGTCAACTCTGAAAATTGAGCTATTAGAGTCATCAAAAGTAATAAATGGATTGTTTCTAATGGAAGTAGGGATAGTGTTAATTCCATCATCACCATCATCAAAAATATTTCTTGGAATTACTTCAATAATGACACCAAATTCAGGTCAAAGATAGTCTTTGACATAAAAAACTCGTTTCGCCATTGATGCCAATACATATGGTTCATCAGTAGGAAGAGTGTGAGTCATATCAATTAATCTAAATCCATAATCATCAATAAATGTGTCCTACCTCGTCATCGAATCAAACTACTGGCATTTCATCATCATGACTCGTCCATGAGAATAATAATCCAATATTATTAGTTTTTCAACAAATCCATAATAACCTACATTTTAAAATCACGGTCTACTATCTGATGTACTAGCATAACAATCAGTTGTGGTAGTAACCATAACACTATCATGTTGTGTTTTCATGTTCTTTTCTCGTTCAGTGATTATAAATGTGTACCCATTGATAACAATTAATTTATAGTCATGAACCACGGTATTAGGACCAAAAGAAAAAGGTTGTTATTTCCTCAGAGACAAAGTCAGTAGGAAAACTCAATACCTAAAATATAAATGAATATTAAACTTAATTAAATATTGATTTAATTATTTTAAATAGTAATATTTTTACCTTCAATTTTAACCAAGCAGAAAACTCTTTGATATGCAAAGTCTCCCTCCTTCTCAAATATAAAGAATGATTCTTTCTATTTATCATTGCTTTATATTCCCTGTAGATAAAAATAGAAATATTTTAATGGATATATATGTAAGATATACATATATTCAATTTACTTACCTAATATATTCATCGAACAAATCACAGTTGAACAAAACTGTGTGATGTGCCATCTCTCACTCTTCAAGGCTTAATGTCATCAATGTATATGATCCAGGAATTCCTCCTATTTGAGGAAGTGATGGAAAACTTGGTTCAATTTTCTCATATTTTTATTCTTCATTTCTCATTGGTCTGTTTATTCTTGTAGTAAGATCAGACAAATACATAGATCAGAAATTCATACATTCTTGAGCCAAGTAACCATTCACAATAGAACCTTCAGGATGATTCCTATTTCGGACATACGACTTTAATGTGTACATATTTATTTTAGTTGGATACATCCAATAAAAAGAAATAGGTCCTCCGATAAGTATTTCAGTTGGAATATGGATAGTCAGATGCAGCATGCATGTGAAAAATGATAGATGAGATATTTTCTATAACTCACACAAAATCAATGGGTCATCTGCCAAAATTTTTTGCAAGAAATACTTGGACAATTTCTTAGCACAAAGATCTATAAACAAATGGCACAATTGAATAATAACCACCCTTTCATTATTTTACAAAATATTAAAGATTTCTATTAGAATCAACTCATGCTGAAGGATGTGATAATCATGAGTCTTTAAAGATTTTAGCTTCAACTCTCTTATGTTGACCCATTTAGATATGTTTCTTTAATAGCCATCATGAACTTTAATAGTCTCTAGTACTTCCCAAAATTGATTTTTTTTATGTAGTTTTCATCACATAAGAAACACATAGAACTTGCCATTTATTTTCACTGATACTCATAGGAAGTAATTCTTGTTTGATGCCCCAATCCACCAAATCATGCTGAGACCGTAAATCATCTTTTGTCTTTCCCTTAAAATTTAGAATAATTGAAAGCAACATTTCACATATATTTTTTTCAATGTGCATTACGTCTAAGAAATGACGTAACAAATTGGTTAACCAATAAGGAAAATCAAATAAGATACTTCTCTTCTTCCAATTGTAACAGGTTTTAGTGGAAACATTCTTTCTCTTTCCAGATTTCATTTGAACCTTCCCAAATGAAAAACTAAAATCTTTTAACTCATTAAGCATATCAGTTCCAGACATACACTGATGTGGATCATCGGTCTCTATGGTATTTTCAAATCTTTGACGATTATTTCTATATGGATGGTTCATTGGCAAGAATCGTCGATGTCCCATAAAACTGAAACTACAATGATGTTTCGGTCTTCTGAATCATGTATTCTTCATAAAAACAGGACATGATAGTTTTCTCTTCGTTCTCTATCCAGACATCATTGCATAAGTAGGAAAATCATTGATCTTCCACATAAGCGCATCACACATCTGAAAAATGTCTTTCGAACATGCATCATATGTGCGCACACCCACATCCCAAAGAAGTTTCAAATATTTTATTAAAGATTACATGTATACGTCTATATCATTGTCGGGATCAGAAGGGTCAGGTATGAGTATACTCATGAAATTGAAAGGTTTTTTCATACACAACCATGGGGGAAGGTTATAAATGTGTATAAAAACTGGCCATGTGCTATGCGAAGTAAGCATCTACCCAAACGAATTAAAACCATCACATGAAAGACCCAGCCTCACATTACGCACGACAGCTGCAAAATCAGGATATCAAGCATCAAATCTCTTCCATGAAAATCCATCTGTAGGGTGAACCAACTCATAATTAGTCTTCTTTCTCTCGGTATCATGCCATCACATTTTTATTGATATTTTATCAGACATAAAAATATTCTGAAGTCTAGGGATTAATGAAAAGTGCCAAATTACTTTATGTGGAATACAGGATGGTGTTCCATTATCTTTTGGCTTCCAAAGGGATGTGCCACATTTTATACGATCATTTCGTTCGGCAGTTTCCTCCCAGAATAAACTGCAATCTTTGGAAATCATGAATTTTGTTTCTTAAAAATCCAAGTTCCCCAACTAACTTCCATGCCATATAGTGGTTTGAGGGAATATCTGCATCATCTGGAAGTAATTACTTCAATAAGGTAAGAATGTAATCGATGACAGTATATTAGAAATACCATATATAGTTTTCCCATGAAACAATCAGATTAAAAATTACAGCTTTTTCATTTTACTGCATTATCGATATACTGGAGTCATGGCAGCATCATTCATTTTTTTCCACCCTGAAAACATCATAATTTTCATTAGATGCATCATGTGTGCTCATATCGAAGTCTTATTGGGTCGGGATCCTTTCTTTTTCATGATGATGAATAAACGAAAACTGGTAATATAACAAATTCTCTAATCCAGTCCTCTCATTTTGATCATCAGCAATTTGAGATTTCATTTTCTCCCTATTTTGATACCACACATATGAGTTTGCTTGAAAAACATATTTGGTTGTGTGGTAGCTGACTTCTTTATAGCTCAACCAAGGTCTTCCAACACAATTGTAACATGGGTAGTGTATGTGGCCACTATCTAAATCATTGTGAAATGAAAAATCTAAAAAGCTATCCAAATTATTTTAAAAATTGCTTCAGATCCGATTGGTTTTATACATCGAAATTCTATCCATTCTGTAAAAAAAATTGGTATAAGTCATTTTGTCAAAATAAATTCAATAAGATTGAAGTTTCATCGAAAAGCAATTCAATAATATTGAAGTTTTGTCGAAAATATATTTAAGTAAACGAGAATTGTTCAATTTATATGAAACCATAACTGACACACTACTCTATATGAGAATCATAATATAAAAGATAAAAGAAATATTATATTTACAACAAAGTATCTTTGAAGAACTATACATGAGTGTACAAGATCATGTACACTTATGGAAGAGAATTATTTAGGAGTTGAGTAAATTTTAGATTGAAGATTTTTTATATTTTAGTAGATTATTTGAGTGATCACATACACTGCCCAAGGGGGTGGGGTGTATAGGGGTTGGGGGTGTCCAGGGGGTGGGGGGCTATCCCGGGGGGTGGGGGGCTGTCCAGGGGGTGGGGGTGTCCAAGGGGTGGGGGTGTCTAGGGGGTGGGGTGGTGTTCAGGGGGGGCTATATAAGGGGGTGGGGTGTCTAGGGGTGGGGTGTCTAGGGGTGGGGGGATGTTCAGGGGGTGGGGTTTTCCAAGGGGGTGGGGCTATCCAGGGGGTGGGGGTGTTCAGGGGGTGGGGGCTGTCCAGGGGGTGGGGGTGTCTAGGGGGTGGGGTGGTGTTTGGGGGCTGTCTAGGGTGTGGGGGGTTGTCCAGCGGGGGTGGGGCTGTCTAAGGGGGTGGGGGTGTCTTGGGGGTGGGGGTGTCGAGGGGTGGGGTGGTGTCCAGGGGGTTGTCCAGGGGGTGGGGGTTGTTCAGTAGGGGTGGGGGTGTCTAGGGGTGGGGGTGTCCAGGGGTGGGGTGGTGTTCAGGGGGCTTTCCAAGGGGGTGGGGGTGTCCAGGGGGCTGGGAGGGGCTATCCAAGGGGGTGGGGGTGTCCACCCACAAACTAGGGTCGTATAATACAATCTCTATCCAATTGTAGCATGACTTCAAGCCTATGATAGGTGACCCAGATGACTGTTGGTGTAAACCATGAATATCATACATATACATCACAACACACCTAATTATAAACACACCTCCAAATATCATACATGGATCGAATTTTATCTTCCACTATAAATATCATACATGAATTCTAAAAAAACACACCTAATTGTAAACGCACCTCCAAATTTTGAGCTAGGTATGTGGCTTATTTATGCCTTGAGAGGTTAGTTGAGAGCTAATTCTAGGTTGTGATACAAGGTGTAAATATAGTATTTTCTATGTTTACAAAATTTTGTGTGTGTGTCAAATATGATCCTATGTATGTTGTTTAGGCATATAATCCAAGTTTCGATGGGACACTACTCATGAGAGTATGAGCCTTGTTATATCATTAGGTGATATGGAGTTGTACGAATGTTAAATTTGTATGAGATCAATATGGATAGTGGATAAGAACCTGAGCGAGATTTCTTTGCAGAGATCACTTCTTCTTGGAAGGGTAAGAGTGAGTGTTGGTATGGAACTTCAAGAAAAGTCTTAAGGTATGAAAGCAACTATAAATTGGTTATATGTGATTCCTATTTTTTATAGAGTATCAGAGTGGACAGCCCACCCACCCACCCCCCTCCCTAGACACCCCCCACACCCCTGCAGCCCCCCTTCCCTCCTCTACAGCACCCCTAGACACCTAGATAGCCCCCCCCCCCCTCCCTGGAAAGCCCACACCCCCCTACCCCACCTGGACAGTCCACCCCCACCCCCCTGGATAGCCCACCCCCCATCCCCCACCTAGACAGCCCACCCCCCTGAACAGCCCACACCCCTCCCCCACTTGGACAGCCCACACCCCTCCTTGGATAGCTCACCCTGCCCCCACCTCCCCCCCTCCCCCACACCTTTTCATCCCCCTACCCCCTGCATCCCCCCTACCCCCTGGACAACCCACCCCCACCTGGACAGCCCCCCCCCCCCACAAGGACAGCCCCCCTACCCCCCTGCATCCCCTCTTAGAGTAATTTTATTTAAAATCATTTTATTAATTAAGAAAGTAAAACAATCATGCATTAGCCATTTCATTCAAAACAACACATTCAATTTATCAGAACATGACAAATTTAATTTATAAGGCTCTATGGGTCACTTAGGGAATGCCATTGGGGAAAGGGGAAATAACCTACATGGTTAATTCCAATTTAAAAATTGGGTCAAACACTTAGGAGGTGGGGTGGTATCCAGGAGGTGGGGTGGTGTCCAGGGGGGCTATCCAAGGGGGGTGTCCAAGGGGGTGGAGGGTGTATAGGGGGGTAGGGGTGTCCAGGGGTGGGGGTGTCCAGGTGGTGGGGGTGTTCAGGGGGTGGGGGGTTGTCCAAGGGGGTGGGTGTCCAAGGGGTGTGGGGGGGGTGTCCAGGGGGTGGGGTGTCCAGGGGGTGGGGGGAGGGGGCTTTCCATGGGGGGTGGGTGTGTCCAAGGGGGGTGGGGTGTCCAGGGGGGTGGGGGTTGTCTAGGGGGTGGGGGTGGGGGGTTGTCCAAGGGGGGTGGGGGTGTACAAGGGGGTGGGGGGGTCCAGGGGGTGGGGGTGTCCAGGGGGGAGGGAGCTGTCTATGGGGGTGAGGGGTGTTTAGGGGGGTGGGGTAGGGTGGGGGGTTGTCCAAGGGGGTGGGGGTGGGGGTGTTCAGAGGAGGCAATACCCATATAATACCTTGAAAATTACACATGCCCAATCCAACCAATATCACAATTCCAATCCATCACCCAACCAATAGTCAATTCATCCTCAATATCATTACCCTTCCCATTATTCCTTGGACAAAATCTATAAATACAAAATCCAAATCCAATTTTCAACTAAACTAAATTCCATAGAAACTACCATATCACCCCCACTAAAAAATGGAAAACCACCTACACCACTAACCCAACCATCCCCAATCCCTTCACATGGACCATCCTTATATCCATTACCCACCTCGAGACCACATGACTAAACAAACCCTTTACCATCTTTGAGTGGGGATACATCTCACCAGCACCCATTAGTTCATATGGTTCACAAACTCTACACAGAAGGAGTGGATATAAAGACTTAAAATAAAAGTGATTCACACAATCATGACACTTGAAGTGTAGAACAAAAACAAAAAACAAATCAAAGTGTTTGGTATACCATGCCACAGACTGCAAAAAACTCTGGTTTAGGCCAAATCAAAACAAAAAAAATAGATACAGAACATTAAAACTAAGGTAAAAATTACTAATTTGAAGTGTAGAAATAAAAAAATTTCTTGATTGAAGATGGATCTATTGGGTGGAAGGAGTTCTGTAGCCTAGGGTAAAGAGAGAGCTTCGAGAGAGCTTCGGATTAGGGCTACAATTGCGCGAACGGGGGAGCTGGAGCCGCTGTGTATTTGGGGGAAAAATTTCCCAACATTTTTAAAAAATTGTTGGTATACATTAGGAAAATTAAATATTTCCCAACAGTTTACTAAAATCATTGGGAAATCTTGATTCTAAAAAAGTATACCAATGGTTTATTCAAGTCGTTGGTAAAGGTTGATCCAAAAACAGTATACCAACGGTTTGAACAAACCGTTAGAATAAAACTGTTGGGAAAGCCTCAATTTCCACCAATGGATATTGATGTAATTATGTTACCTTTATTAGAAGATATTTGGAGGAGTTGGAAGAAGAAATAAATAGATAAAAATGAAAAAGGAGTGATTGGTATTTTTTATCTTCCTCCTTGGAACAACTCCTTTGAAAATTGGGTTAAGCCTTTGAAGGATGGTCCTTTGATGATAGAAAGACCTATATGATATTTATAGGAGTTTTGGTGAGATATTTGTGCATATTTTGGTTGAACCAGGAGGCTTGAGGTGTGAGGAGAAGTGGGGTGGTGAAGGGATCCTTTTATACGTGAGACAAGTGATGTTTTTGTAATAATATATGTACTATTCAAGTAAAGTAGCTCTAAAAGGGTACAATAATAGATAGGGGTAAGGCTTGGTCAATCAACCTCTCATCCACACAAATAATGTAGAATGTTTTAGATATTTTAGGCCTTGTCCCCTTAATTTAACTTTTTCTCATAATTTACTTATATCACGATAATTCGTTTTTTAACCTCAGTTACTTATTTTTATGACTAAAAATAAAATTTACCTTATTAGATAAATTATATATGTTTATTAAAAATATTAAAACCATTTCATAATATTAAATTTCTAAAAGTGATAAATCTTAATTTTAAAATAATAAATGTATAATGCATAAAAATAGTTTTAGGAACCCCCCACAGACAGCTAGGGTGGTAGGGGGATGGGGTGTGGGGCGCAGGTCACAGGGTCGAGTCCCAAGACCATTTTATCTTGTAGCGTGTGTATTGTAATGGACCCACCTTTTAAAAATGGTCTTAGAAAAAAATATAACTTAGGTTCCAAAATGTCAAACATAGGTTTCTATTTTTAAACTAAATATTTTTAAATGTATGATATTAATTATTAAATACATATTTGGTCAGTAAATTTTTTTCACATATTTCTAAGTCATGCTTACATCCTAATGATGTCATAAAAGTTATGGTATTTGTAAAAACAACATTTAGTACTATTCACCTAAAAATCAATACGTTCAAAAAAATCCCAAAAATTTATCCTAATCTAATATTTTCATGATAATTCTAAAAATTAATTTCATTTTTTAAAATTCAAATTCTAAAATTTAGGATTTTAACTTCAAAATGGAAATATAAAACATAATGAAAAATGAATGTTTTTATAGGAAAATGACTTTTTCAAATGTTAATTATTCCTATTCTTATTTCCTATTAATTACTAATTAAATTAGCGTTAATATATTATTCATATAAATAATATATTTTATCATAATTTAACTATAATATATTTAGTTTCTTAAAATAAAAATGCATAACGCATAAAAAGGAAATTTTTAGTGAAATGCATTTATAAGCATAAAATGAATTTATTGTTATTACTTGACTAGTAATAACTATTGAACAAGTGTTAATTTATTTTATTATAAATAGTATCAATACATTTTAATAAAATAATTATTTAGTGGTTATTGATTTAATTTATTAAGATAAAAATACATTAAGCACATAAAAACAATTTTTTGAAAAAGAGGTCTTTTAACATTAAATGCCTTTAAATTTATTTATAGCCAATTAATAATGAATCGATAATTATTTATTTGATAATATAAATAATACATTTAATTCAGTTTTATACTCTAAATTTTAGAAATTTTACTTTTTAACAAAACATATAATATGTAATAAAAATAATGTTTTTAAATAAAACAATTGTGTTTAGAAATAAATAATTAAATTAGTATTCATTGCAGTTACTTAACTATTTCTTGGGCATTTTTAATTTATTCTACTAATCATAACTTGATTTTTATCAACTTTTTTATCAAAAACATTGATTATAACTAATAAATTTAATAAAAAAGCATATTTCACAAAAAATATATTTTTTAAAATAAAAACTGTTTTTATAAATGATTTAGTATCATTGTATTCTATTCCAAAGTCATTTATTTTATTTAAACTATAATATTTATTTTATTTCAAATATGTTATTTATAATAAATATATATTTTTAACTAAATAAACTTTATTTATATCAATTATATACCAATAATTCTAAACCAGAAATATGTTTATTGATATTATAACCTTTTGATTTTGATTCATATATTATACAATTTACTTCCTTTTTAATTTCAAAACTTTTAACACGATAGAAAAACATATTATGAATGATAGACATATAGTTTAAGGCAATAAAATGTTCCCTAAAACCTGAGGTTTTAGAATGAAGTCACCGTGTGAACTGTTCTAACATGTTTGGTGAGCATGTATGCAGTAACTTGTTATATATAGGTTCAAGGGACAATTTTGAGAAATTGAAGAAGAGTTATTCTTAGTTAGTATAAAGTGTTGTCAAGGGCTGTGAAGAAATATATGTAAGACACTTTAATGGACAATATGATTTTATTGTTCATTACTTCCCACATAGAGTTCACTCAAGTAGGCTTACAATTATTGAATGATGATTTATTGTTAAGTATGGTAAGTTTGAAAGTGATTTATATTCCTTGGTTGATAGCAAAATCCAAGGGGGTTGTTGAGACCAGTAAATGTTTTGGGGAAATTTTTTAACCCATTAATGAATAAGGAATTGAAATATAATGTTGAAAAAGAATCGCCTAGCTTTGTGGTATTGGCCTAGGGAAGAATACTTTGTTAAGTGAAAGTCGATATGGTTCTTGTGTTTTCTTTTGTTGTCAAAACATAAATCATATTCAAACTCACATTAAATAAAATTTATTGTGTGAGGTGAATTTCATTCCAAGGTTCTAGAGTGTTTGAAGGTAATTGGAATAAATTTGGAGGTGTTTGGAAGAGTTTTTTAGTTGAGTGGGATTGGGTCTGAAATCTGCCTTAGTCCTCAATAAGTAAGAGTAGTTTTACTCTATATATGCAAGAGTAACTCTGTTCAAAAGATGAAAAAAATTACAATGTCAAAATCATTCCCTATATGCTTAAGGGTATCTCTGAGCGAACTAGTGGAAATTTGGAAAAGTTCGGAATGCGTAATGTTTTTTCAGGCGATGCGTAATATCCTCCAAAATATAGAAATGTGGTAAAGGCATAAGTCTCCTTAAGATACATAATTTTTTGGTTGATGCATAAGATATTTGTTTTACACGTAACATTTTGCCTCTAGGTAGAAGATTATAAAATTTGAAAAAGTCCTTGAACACAGGGTTGATGCGTAAGATTTTTGAGATGCATGAGATTTTAAATCTGGTGTGTAAGAAATTTCTCTAATACGTAAGATATTGGACTTGGCCAAAATGTGGAGCTTTTGGAAGTTAACAGAATAATTTCCAAAAGTTGAAAGAAAGTTAACAGGGATGTTTGGAATAAATATTTCTGGAAGTTTAGAAGAATTTGGAAAAAATAAATAGAATGATATTGAATCCATTTATTTTATGGAATGAATATCATGAAGGGAAATCGTGATACAAGCAATGAAGAATAAAAGCCACGCCATGAAGAAGAGTCATGTCGCGTAGGTAGGAGCCTTATATCGCGATGAGCAGCTGTGAAAGCTATGCTTTGCACTATTATGAGGAAGTAGGAAGAGTCACGTCATGAAGAAATACAACACGTCGTGAAAGGAAGAAGTAGTTACTGGAATAATAGTTTATCACGCTGCAACATGCATGCAGTCACACCATGATGATCTGGACAGTTCCAGTAACTGAAGAAGAAGTGGAAGAAGAAGAAGAGAAGTTGAGAAGAAGTTAAGAGCAGTTGAAGGTGGTTGATTGTTCAAAAGTTGAATTTGAATTTTGAATTTGAATGTGAAGAATATACTGTTGTTGTACGACATAAATATAAAGAGGGATCTTGCATGCATGGAACTACGATGTGCAAAAAAGAATAATTGAGAGGACTGTTCAAAAGAGAGAGAGTGCAACCGAAGAAGGTTTGTGTGCAGTGTAGTGTGTACATGAAGAGTACTCGCAAGCAATGCAAATAGAATAAGAGGAATAAGAGGAGTACACATTGGTTTGTGTGTGATCATCACATTTGTGTCGTGTGATGAAAAAGAAGGAAGTCACACATGTTCTACGCAGTAGAGAAGTGTGAGAGCACTATAATACTATCAGGAGACTGATCGAGGTGTCACCCCGCGGGACGCAATGTCATCTCGACTGACAACGGCTCCTCCCCGGCTGGGGCATCTCCGGATGACCTCTTTGTGGGGAGGGGAATTCTTGAGTGTAGAGGGTTCGAAAAAGGCCACTCTCGGGAATTCCCTTTCATAAAATATAATACTATCAGGAGATAGTCATCAAGGGAAGAAGGATAATCCTTGCCTCAATAAAATACAAGACAGTTGTGCGACTAGTCATGAGACTTATCAACAGACAACATTGTTGATTGTCTTGTAATACGAGTTCACACGTATTCCTTGCTTGTTGTATCCACCATGGTGATTCCAATGGATCATATAGTCTCTGATGAGTCTAGATCATGCCAAAGATTAGATGCTTTGTTTTGAGTAGTGAACCTTGTACATCAAGTGTCCTTTGTTTGTTACTTTCCTCGATGTGTGTGAGTTAAGTAGTGAAATCACTCGCTCTAACAAGTGATGGAGGTTGATTTCATAGGAAATTGTAAAAGGAGAGAACGAACTATTGTTCACTTATTCACCTCCCCTCTTAGTGAACCTATCGTATTTGGGGCCACCACAATTTCTCTAACAATGAATAATTAATTTTGATTCATTGTTAAAGAGGTAATAAATATGATGCTTTGATCGATGTTGTATATACAACATGGAGGGTGTTTTTTTAAGATGGAGTCGTCGGTGTGGTGTGCATAGGGGTAACATCGAGGGCTAGGAAACACACCAAACCTTGAACATAGAATCTCTTATTATGAGAGATTAACTACAACACTTGATTTAAGTGTTGAAATCTTTTATACAAGTATTTGGAGTCATGTTTCTCCTATCACCCAAGAAAGATATTTGAGAGAAGTTTTTATCTTTAATAATTTCCTTGTAATATAGAGAGCGATTTCACTAGCATTTGCTCAATCTTATTCATTCTTGTTTGAGGTTTTTACCATTCATTATTTGGGAGTTTTCATGATAAATATGTATCATTTATTTTATGTTCTTCTTTATATTCTCAAGTTGCGAAAAGTTTATTTTTCAACAATCATGATCTTGACGAGCCCAATAGCGGTATCAAAATTGTCATGATAGTATTTGAAAGTATAAATATTAAAA
Organism: Viscum album; assembly: GCA_963277665.1. Lineage (NCBI taxonomy): Eukaryota > Viridiplantae > Streptophyta > Magnoliopsida > Santalales > Viscaceae > Viscum > Viscum album. The sequence continues at coordinate 512,497,880 of OY728136.1, read as the reverse complement.
TAAATTATTTTTAAACTTGAAAATTTGTTTGAAATTTGATAATAATTCATTTTGGAAAATGTTTTATGTTTTTTTTAATGTTTTGAATTAAATAGTTTTGTAACCGCGTGTTTTTTGTTTTTTGTTTTTGTTTTAATGTTTGAACATATAGATAAATTTTTTTACCTTCAAAATTTATCGGTTAATCTAACCATTAAAAAACCAATTAAAATATATCTAATAGAAAAGTAAACGGCTCTCTGATAGGGCCCCGGCAGACGTCAAGTTCACGCAAACATAAAAATTCAACGATGGCGGCATTCCTCCAACTCCAATTTGTCCCCAGCAGTGGTCCATCCATGTCCATTCCCCCTACGGGCTGCGTTGGGTGCGCTCTTGACTCCAATGGCGCACGCGTCTTCTCCTTTCGTCACTGTTCTTCTTCCTGGATCCTTGTCCCAATAAGTCCTCCCCCTCCTCCTCCGATTGTTCTATTTAATTATAAGGTGGGAGGCACTTGGCGGGTTGATTTCCCCGACCCAGAGCAAATCAGCATAATAAAATGAAGAACGCTTCTGCAACATCTCTCCCTTCTCCATGGATCTTCACTATACTGGTTCCAATCGCAATGCTTACAGAAACAGTGAAAGGAGATGCAAGAACCAGAGTCGTCCAACTAACCTGTACGAACCAGCCGCAGCAAAATGAAAGTGTCTCCGTTCCAAACTTCGTTGCTACGATGGAGAAGGTAAGTGCAGGAATGCAAAGCTCCGGTTTCGGAGCAGCCACCACGGGCACGGGCCCCGATACTAACAACGCCCTCGGCCAATGTTATGGCGATCTGTCTTTGCTCGACTGTTCGGTCTGCTATGGCCAGGCACGCAGCATCTTCCCCCAATGCTTTCCCCACAACGGGGCTCGCATGTACCTCGATGGCTGCTTCCTGCGGTCTGAGAACTATAGTTTCTTTGCCGAGGCTATGGGGCCGGGCGACAGTACCATTTGTGGGAACTCAACCCAGAAAGGCTCCCAATTCCAGGAGTCTGCAAGACGGGCTGTGCTGCAGGCTGCTGCAGGAGCTCCCACCAACAATGGCTATGCCCGAGCTGAGGTGGTGGCATCTAAAGCTGTCAATCAGTCTGCTTATGTGCTGGCCAACTGCTGGAAGACGGTGAACGTGTCGGCTTGCCGGAGATGCTTGCAAAATGCTTCGGTAACAATCTTGAGATGCTTGCCTTGGTCGGAAGGTCGGGCTCTTTACACCGGCTGCTTCATGAGGTATTCGGATGTTAATTTTCTGAATGCAGTCCCAGAGACTGGAAGCTCCAAAGGTAAAATGAAAAGCCCAAGGATTTGTACCCCCCACCCCGCGCCCCCCATCCCCCATTTTCCAACGTTTGTAATATATGGTTAAGTTAGTTGGTTATAATAACTGAAACTCTTTCATATATAAAATTAAACTGATCATGCGTTCTATTTCCTGTTCTTACTGCAGGGCCTACAGTATTGATTGTTGTAGTTGTAGTTTGTACCGTGGCTTTCATTGGTGTTGGTTTAGCTATTGGACTTTATCTCTGGAACCTGAGAAGAATTCAAAACAGGAGATCTGGTACTCTTTAAATCTCACTTTTACCATTTTCCCACAATAATTTCTTGCTTTCAGGGGAAAAAAATGGTATGCCGTTGTATTTGATGGGTTCTCCTGAAAAATGTCATTGTTTTTTTTTTCCTGTAACCTTATTTATCTGGGTGAGTCTTTTTTACTTCTTACTCGATTACCTAAGCTATGTTTGAGGACGCTTATTAAAAATTGTTTATACCACTTATTATTTATGATATCCAGTTTGAAAAATCAAGTGATGTTTTGTTCTGTTTCTAACACTTACACTTAAATTTTAGTAAAAAACAACTTAACCAAGAGGTAGAAAAACAAATTTTCAATAATTAATCTTGAGACGCCTATAAAGAAGCACTTATCATCAAGTGCTATAAACAGTTATTGATTAGTGTTGCCAAATGAAGCCTCAACTCAAATACTGATTTTTATGTCATCTGTTGCATCACAAGTTTTATCAAATCGTTCATCAGGAAAAAAGAAATAAAAAAAAAACGGTTTAATTATGGCTTAATGTTGCTGATAAATAATTTTTATGTATTCTTCTAATTCCCTAGGTAAACATGATGTGGAGAAAATGGCAAAGATTCTTCGTGACAGCAGTTTAAACTTCAAATTCTCTACCCTTGAGAAGGCCACAGGGTCTTTTGATGATGCAAATAAGCTTGGGCAAGGTGGTTTTGGAACAGTCTATAAGGTACTTTATCAACTATCTGAAAATAATTTTGTTGCTGCTCTCTTGTTTAAGGTTTCCTTTGGATACGATATTCAGTAAAGGTAA